>JAUNZM010000125.1:2638788-3958182 GCA_033459285.1 Clamator glandarius
ATCTTTGGCACATTTGACTTTAAAGCCTAGTGGCAATCAAAACTTCAGTATTCCTAATGTTCCACTACTAACCCAAGCATTAAAAATCAGGAAGAATAGCCAGGTTATTAAATTTTCAGAGGTGCAGGTAAGCAAACTCAGGAAAATATCACCACCTTTTCACATCAACAAAGATTAGAAATCTGGTGCATTATTAGGCCAAATTATTTTCAAGTTGGATGTAGACCTTTTCTTCCTGTCTATCTCTGTCTCATTCTCTCCATTTTCAATAACTGGCTCCAAGCTGCTACCTCTGGCTGGGTTAGGAAAATCCATTCTTCACAAGATGGTCACCAACAGAAATACCAAATCTGATAAATGCTCAGTAGATTTCACAGTTTACTGCTCAGTGCAACTAGCCATGCTTCAAGTTACATCAACATCGCAAACGCTGGGCTGGGTAACGCAAGGCAGTTTGAGAAAAGTTAAAATTAAAATGTAGTTAGAATAGAAAGAAAAAGCTGTTGTGCTATGCATTGATAGAGAAGTCGAGAGAAGCATTACAGCAAGTTCTTTTTTACGTGTTTGAGTGACACTTGTATTTCGCCCTGGAGCGCAAATTTGGGTAAGATCTAATTCACACATACACAAATACATATATGTGTTTATATTTAGGGACAAACACTGTCCTCAATTGTACCCATGCAACTCTATCTACAGTGATGTAACTGAGAAGAGCAAATTGACACCCATTGTTCATTGGAATGTGTTTGTGTATTTATACAGAAAATACACCCATATTCACACATGCAGTATATTAAAATGTAAATAGAATGGGTGTAAGAAGATGAGTTTTTCTTTCAAGTCATTTTCCCAACAGGGAAGGCACGGAAGAGGTTAACAAAGAGAATGGAAAGCAAATTGGCAATAGGGAAAAGGAAGAGGGAAATGAGGTTTAAAAAAAATGAACAACCCCAGGACAAAATAGACCCAGAAGCGCAGACATGTGCATTCCCTACAATACTGAAGCAAGTGAACTACTGAGCTGCAGCAACGCAGATACAGAAGAGAAGTACTGAAGGAGGGGGTGAAAGAGAAAGTCAGAAAGAAAGAAAAAAGAAAAAGAAAGGGACAGTGGCCTCAGCTACTAAGACAACCATGTGCATCTAGAGGGAAGGGACCCTTAAAGATGCAGTATTCCTTTAAAAAAAGACATCATAAAGTTGGATAGTTAAACACTGGTAAAAAAATTTAATGGCCCATGACTAGCTGGCAACACTTTACTGGGATTCTCTTTGCTGCCTATCCCTTCCTTTCATGTGGCTGTGCACAGATACAGAATCCAAGTCCTCTCACTTTACCACCACTGACATCCTTCATCCTAGTTCTTAGAAGGGGGAGAGAGGTAAGACCATAGAGTATGCAATCCTCTAAAAATCAGTCCAGTTCTTCAACGAGAAGGATCCTGGGTGATCCTTGTGTGGTGCTCTAACCTTCTTCTCAAATACTTTGAAAAATATCACCTTTGAGAGGGAACACAAAATGCCCATGGGTATTTGAGAAATTCCCTCAGCAGTTACTGAAGGCTCATTTCCTCTGCTCTGAACACAGCTGTAGCAGCTGCTAGAGAAGAACAGAGGGACAATGAACGGTGCTGGGAACATCTACTGAAAGACCCTTCTCCTGTCACAGTTAAAATTTCTGTACTTCTCTTACTGGACCTGCCTTTCAATTACTGTGGAAAAGCTTATCTTTGGAGAAGTTTCAGACTAACCTTTAATGTAAGAAGCGCTACATGTTCAAGAATGGAAATTATGTACAGGGGGAATCAGGGAAGGAACAGGAATTTCCATGTCAGTGGGTAACAGTCCAGGAAAGCCTAGACACTAAAGACTCTATAACCACTACTTCTTCAAGACTGTGAAAATTAAAAGGTTTTTAACAATTTGGGTCCAATGCATGTTCCTATCTTGGCATCTTAAAGAGGGTGCTTTACACACCACATGAGGCACAATCTCTCGTGCAGATGCATGATGTTCTTCATTGTGGCAGGTTCGAGACTTGAAACACTGACCACAAAGGACTGTCTTAGCCTGCAAAAGGCCAAAACAGGGCCTGTCTGTCACACAACCTACAAGTCTCCTCAGACTTACAGACCACATTTATCTTTAAATAGACAAGTTTCTATTAAAAGGCAAAATGCAAAGATGAATGATTTGCCAAGTCCATAGGTTCCTTTATAGAACACATTGCTTCCCCCTTTTTGAATCGTATATGGAACACTCCTAACCTTTGGGTAAGCTAAGTGATTGTCCAAAACATATAAGAATTACATTTTGAAGAAGAATTATCCATTGGGATGCCAATTTTTAACATTAGAAAAAAATTCTCTTCTTCTGAGACCAAAATTTTAGGACAACGTATTCACTAAAAACCTTCCCAAAAAATCTAAAATTATTTTTCTCTTTGTAGACCCACGAATCCACTTGCACTCTCTAAATCTGGTAGCCTGCATATCTTCAGAGCTGGGAGTTTCCTTTTTTGTTATTCTTCACCATCTGTCACTTGAACTGCTAGATTGGAATCACCCTCCAAAAACTCTATCTTCTATTATCTTTTCCTTTTGTGTTCTCTGGTGCAGACAAGATAGTCTTAAGGAGCTTGTTACCTACAGGCACTTAACATTTTGCTCAGGATTTGGACAGGATTTCCAAAGTTTCCTACTGTTGTTTCCACTGACTGAGTTGTGCTGCTGTTTCTAGTGCTGGGAGTAAAGCACTCTGGGCTTTCATAATGTTTTATATTCCAATCCTTCCCAAAGCAGTCTTAGTAAACACGTCTTCTACCCTAGGCATCCTCACTATTGGCAGAACTGAACTAGGAGCAGCAGCAGGATCAAGTTTTAGTGGGGAAAATGTTGGTACAGTCACAGGCTGTATTGGGGATAGCCTCAAATGAATGGCACTGCATAAAAAATATATGTGGTGTGGGACTGCCAATATCCCACCCTCTCTGTTTCTCTCTAAAGAGAGAACAGCTGTGTCCCCACACAGAGAAGGTAAGTACTGCATCTTTAAGGTCTCAGCAGTGAGGTAGAGGAGAAGAACATATTGTCAGTGTTTATACCTTTCTTCTTTGTTGAATTTGGGATTGGCTTCAGAGATATCCAGGCTTTTACTGAACATTGTTTTACTATGGCAGGAACAAAGCGAGAAAACAGTGTTACTAGTGTGGACATTTATAAAAGAGAGTCACCTGAAGCAATGCTGGAAACCCAGCCCCCCCAACCCATCCTCCCCACTTTAAGCAGTGCTCTGAAAAACTTTTCTTTTGCTTTCCAACTATGGGTTAAGCCTACACAGTGCTGAGGCTCATTATCTCTCCCTGATTTCTGAGGTCTAAGAGGACTTCGCTCATACATACTTGTAAACCTTGCTCTCTCTTAGCCAATAGAAAAACAAGGTACCACCTACTTTGTCATATGGTCCAGGGAAAATAGAACATGCCTGAAGGAACAAATTCCAAAGTGTTCATTACTCAGACTTTTCTAGATGACCTCAACACTAAGCGCAGTCTGGGAAAAGGCTAAAATCAGACCACAGAGACTCTTAGAGGAACAGCAATGAACCCTAATTTGTAGGGTCCATTACCACTTACTCCCAACTCTCTTCTCTATAGTCAGTGTACAGAAAAATGTCCTCCTTTATCATCTTGTGTCTGAATCCCTGAAGCTTAGAAGCAAAATTCCCTATGCTTTGCTAAAGAGGCAGTTCTCTCTAATATGTTTCACTGGTAATATGCTTCACTGTTTCACAGAACACTGCTTCCTAATGTTAGCTGATCTTTCATGCAAGCTATCCACTCCAATAACTAGAAGAAAATGAATAGTTAATGAAGCCCATTTTAGAACAGCTTCTGGACTCTTACAGTAGAGCTGCTGAAAACTTCTGGCATATCCTCAAGGGATTCTACCTCCCATGGGACTCCTCCTAATCTGTGTGATTTTGGCACAAGGGACAAATCAGCTGGTGTTAAACTAATCTCAGAACTAATCTCTTTTCTTTTGACATTTCAAAGAAATAGCAGATAATCTGAGAGGTGTGGATAGCTATTTCAAAGAAATAGCAGATAATCTGAGAGGTGTGGATACCACAACAGTAGAAGCAATTAAGGCATTATTATGAACCTGTTTAGTCGACAACTAGCAGGGAAAGCCAAGAGTTAACAAAATTTAGTCACCAATTTTAGGGTGGCTGGTGTCTGTATGTACTAAATTTGCCATATATAAAGACCCAATGGAGAACACTTGAAAAGGTCAGCACAAGCATTTCAAGCTTAACAAGCAGCCTTTGTGCTGAGTTCCCCATCTCCATTAGCCAAAACTAAGTCACTTCAGGACTACATGTCACTTAGTATTTTGTTTTGTCACTTAATAATATGTTTCTCACTTAATACTTTCTCAGCCTGTAGGGTTGAAGGCTGCCAAGTTTCAAATCTTGATGGAAAGATATGCCCTTAAACAAGCTCAGACCAGACACTTCTAGTGTCCCCACATCATTTCAAAAGCACAGTTCATCACATAGACAAATAAACCAGAGGTTATAACATAAATCTCCTTTATGCAAGCAAACATCTGTTTACTATAGGGAAAGAAGACAATAGGACTATATCAAAAGACACATGGGTGTGTTCTGCCCACTGGATAGAAGAGCATCTCTGCCAGCTTAAGAAAGAAGCAATGGCTCTGTGTTTCCAGATGTTTACACAAGTCATCAGTGTCCAAACAGGAGGCCCATTTCCAGGGTCTACCTCCTGTCTTCCTAGTATTGCAGGACAAAAGCACTGAATAGTCATCTGCTGAGACAAAAAATGTCATTCTTAAAAAAAGCATCCACCTCTGGGATCCAAGAACTACTGCTGTAAAATCCACTGTCAGTGGGTCATTTAATGGACTATAATATGCAACTAGCCATTAAAAATCCCTCACTCTTGGTGGAAGGCACTTGTCATTTTGTTACTGACTGTTCTGACAGCTGGTGCCCCATCAGCAATGCATTGTCCCCAGACAATCCCTACGCAGTGTTGTTCATTAATGAAGACAGTTCATGTTGTAAGCGACTGTGCTGCCAGCGACACAAAATGTGCCGTTGTCATCTGTGGATGTGGATGGTATGAATTATGGAAGCTCACATGTGGAGTAAAATAACATCTTCCCTTTAACCCCTTCAAAAACAAGCACTACCAAGCCCATAATCATCAATCATGGTGTTACTGCATCCCTTTCTCCATCCTTAATCAAACCTTTACCTCCAGCCCTGCATTGTGGTATGCCTTGCCCTGTATCTCTTTTGTGTGTGGCAGGTTTTGCTTCCTCCCTAAGCTAAAGCCCTTCTTTACTGATATGTAGGTTGGATATGTCTCTGCTCTGAACTCTTCTCAAACCTTTTGGCTTCAATTGTTCCCTCATGTGCAGAATTAAGTGAGACTTTTAAAACCAAAAGAAATACTTTGGACAGCAAGACACAGCTTTGCCTCTTCAGACTTTGGAATCCGAAGTCAAAGCTGGAGCTGGAAGAGAAGGTTTCAGCTCCCAGAAAACTTTGTGCTCAATCTAAAACCTCCTATTTGTTCTGCCCAATGGGCCATTTACTGTAAACAGCTGCTGAGTACTGTACAGAGGCAGCTTTGGGGTGGGGGAAAGTGATTCACCTCTGTCTGGTTCTGGGAGCTTCATGGCCCATGCATTTACCAGGTACCAGATTAAATACTATAAACTGGATAAGTAGTGAGCAACTGTTTGCCAGTGTTGTGTTCATTCTTATCACCTTGAGGCTTATGAGGAACACTGAGCATACTCTGTCCAGAACACTTCCTTCACCCAGATCTCACATCAGAGCAAACCATATTCAAGACAGGTTTCCAACCTACACTACAATTGTAAAACTTTATGGCCGTGTATCTCAAGGCCACACAGCCAATCTTAAATAAATTCTAGCAGATTTTGGAAATGACCACTTTTCCCTCACTGTAGACAGAACTGTAACAAATGCCAGCAAAACTTCACAGCAATTTTAGGGACCAGAAATTACTTTATGTTCTTCACCCAGATCTTAGTCAGCAAAGGAAGTTTCTGGGCACAGTAGGCTCTTTCTGAGCACTTCTTAACAGCTGAACAAAAAAAGCTGAAGCTACACAAAGCTACAGATCACCAGCATACATACATGTGAAATGTTCTTTTTTATTGATTGATTTATATAAGTGTGATTCCAAATGCATGTGCTTCCTGTCAGCTAGTCATAGGGTCTGAGGAAGCAATTTCTGTGGTTCACATAAGTGGACTTCCACAGTTCACTTACTTTCCCAGAACCTGCCTTGAAGAGACACCATTTTCCTCTGCTGTTTCTCCACAAGACTGACATTTTCTTTGATAGAAAAGAGGCAATATTATACATATTACAACACTTTACAGTCATGTGGTGATTTATGTGATCAGATGCATGCTGGATCTGACAGCACATTTTAGAGGCATCTACAGATGCCTGGACAGGGCTTTCCAGATTCAATCTGTTCTGATGACATAGAGGGTAGAGTTAATCTCATTTAACTTTGAGTGCACAAAAGCTAGGCACCTAATCCAAGACTGTCATCTAGATTCCTGCTGTAGGCTATGGAGACAGAGAGGAACAATCAGAGGGTAATTTATCCCATCTAAGATTGCTGGAACAGAGAACATATGTATCTGAGACCTTCCAAAGCCCTTGTCTGTCCCCACTGCCTAGAATGACAGCCTGTATCACAAGCTCAGACTGAATTCTCAACAATTAAAAGGAGGTGAGATGAATCTTGCCCAGAGGATATGGTGGTTTCCTGAGCAATAGTTGCAAGCAAACAGAACTTAAGCCCCTGGCAGGACTTCTGATCCTGCATGCGTAAGTGCTGCTGGCTGCCAGATCATGTTGCAGATGTGTTTGGAAGTTGTAATGAGTGCTGATGCAAACAGAAAAGCTCTACAGCTCCTTTGTGTGTATAATATAAAAGGGTGTAGCAAACCCAGACAGGCAAGGCTCCTGGGTAAAGGAGAGACCCACCTCTGTCCATGTTGTGCCATTTCAATAGCTCTGCGAGCAGGGACTGGGGAGCCGCCATCTGTCACACTGAGAACCTCCATCGACTTCCTTTCTGGCCGTCGCTTCCCATGCCTGTTCAGCATTGGGGAGTCCACACGCTTCCTGGGGGGATCTTTATGAAAAGAAAATGCTGTCAACTGAATTCTGCTCTGGATTACCTCACACGGTTTGGTTAAACCCTCTCTCGACACTCTCACTCCTCCCCTACAGCAATAGATATCTTTCTGACGGAGATGAACACGTGTAGTCTTTTCCTTCTTCCAAGTCTGCAAACATTAAGACATAACTTGCAATCCATCTATAGAGAGAAGCACTGCTGCTTCCCTGAATGCATGAGCAGTGTAAAGTAAAGGTACAACTATAACATAGCTAGTCGAAATTACCTTACAAAGGTGATAACAGTAATAAGAAGATGACAGTACAGGCTACAGCACAAGCTGTTAGCCAGAATATAAGTCACCCAGGGATCCTGTACATGTACTCAGATTGCCAGAGTTTGCCTTCAATGCCCCTGTTAGCTAGAATAAACGTGACATAGGGACATGAGTATGCTCTGAAGTCAAAATTGCATTCTCCTCTGAAAACACACCTCTTCTTTTTGCATCTTTAAGATTAGATTTCAAGTTTTATCCACTCCTTCGTCCTTCATATTTTTCCTCCCTCAGTATAACAAATTAAACATATAAGCCTACCTGAGATGAATCTCCAACAAGAGCTACTTGAATTTATCTGAGATCATCATACAGCTTATACTGTTATAGTAACCAAAGTGCTTTACGCTTTTTATTGTGCAACATTTCTATGAGGTAATGAAGTGCTACTTTCATGTTGCAGACTGAAATCTGAGGTATAAGAATGAGCTATTTTAAGGCAATTTATTCCTAAAGGTGCTAACAAACATTTACTGAGTTTTTGAGGAGCACTTAAGTTGCTCTGAAAAGACCCTTTGAATACCAAACAGCATTGCAAAAGGTGACTTGCCTTGCCAAACCATACATGCCTCCATGCTGAAGCAGGGAACCAAATGCAGATATGCTGAGATGTTTTATAATTAACATGTCTTATGGCATCAAAATAGTAAAAAGAAGGAAGACAGAAAAAAAATACAGAAGGATTTCTTTTTTTCCTTAGCTGAGCTGTTTCAGCTCCCTACCTCTACTCATAGACACGTTTTCACTTTTATTGGACAGTGACCACTTGTAAGAGGAGGAATTCTTTGCCCCTGCAGTTAGAAAGAAGCTCAAAGTGCCCAGCCCCTAAGGCTTCTTCCTGTGCCATGATTCCTTTGTAAAACCACAAATATGGTATTTGACAAATCTACCTCTACTGCCTAGTTTGATGGTATTTTTATTATTCTGCTCTCCTCACCCTCCCATCTACATGCTTGTTTCTTCTCTCTCACACATCATGTTTTGAAGAACAAGATCCCTTTAAGGCAGAGCTTATTCTTGAAACAATAAGTACGAACAAACATGCCTCAATTGGAAATGGGCTAGTGATACCACCTGATCCCATTACTGATTTTGTAGTCATACTTATAATGTTCCTGTTAAAAAATAATTTGAAAAAGCACTCTATTTCAAAACTATATCCAGTAATAAAAACGTAGTAGAAAATACTAGTAGGGATAGTGATCTTCAGATTAGGAAAAATGTGTGGTGCATAAGGCTGAGGCAAAACCAAATGGAGATAAACCTAATAAATCAGTTATACTGGATGACTTCAGCTGCACACATGTAAGTGGTCAAAAGTAAGTAGGAAAAAAGTTTAGACATTTGACATTCAGACTCCTGCATCTTCAAACAAGTTCAAGGAATGAGAAAAGATCCACCCCACAGGACAACTGCTGGTATCAGAAGTGTGACTAAAGCCAAGTAACATGCATAATGACAATGTAATTGTGTTTTGCATCTACAACAGAGCTCATATATGTTTGCAGAGGGATATCAGACATTAAAAAGGAAAGTGGAAGAATGCAGTTTAAAAGAAAGGGAAAAAGAACGAAGAAGAAGGAAGATGAAGAAGACGGCTAATGTGAAAAGAATGGAGATGAATAAGCTCGGACTGCATCAATGTTAGTTAATAATAAAAGTCTAAACAAGAAAGATGGAAAAAGGCAAGAAAGTCATTTTTAAAAAGCAATTTCACCCAAGCATGTTCACCCAAGCATATTCAAACCAGAAGATTTCAGCAAAGAAATTCAGCTGAGTGACACTTAAAAAGTGAGTGACTTAAAAAAGGCCAAATATAAGGTGGACATTAAAAGACAGTGACAAAGATAGGTGAAGAGAAATTAACTGAAGCCTCAAATAACAGTGTTCTGTACAGCCTCCAGAAACAGAATGCTTGAGAGAAGGACAGTAGCCAGAGGGACCATGAGGGAATCAAAACAATTAAGAAGGAGAAAGCCATTGCTAACAAGCTAAATGGTTCTTTTACATCATTCCTTGCTGCTCAAGATGCTGGAAGATAATGATCTCCAATCTATATTTTAAACTATCAAAGAGAGAGACTAAGCAAAAAAGACCAAGTGGAGAAACACACCGATACAATATACAACAGCAATTCACATAAGTTTGATGGAAAATACATCCAGAAGGTTGAATGAACGTGTTTGGACTTCCAAAAAAGGTATTTGATTCTTCTTTAAAACTGGCTACAATCCTACATTATACATGGCTGAGGACAGCAAGTATTGTACATATTTTTTAAAAGGGTATGAGTAAGAAATGACAATGCACTGAGTCTGTCATCACTGTCAAGTCTAAAGATACTTAAAAATCCTATAGTGGTGTCATATAAAAGCAGAGGAAGAGTTTGAAAAAGCACAGCATCTCAAATTAGGAAAACTTCCAGTGTTTACCCTTCTCAACTCTCTAAATATTTTACATAGGGAAAAACAATCAAGTACTGGTCTGGATCTGTGATATTTTTGAGCATGCATTTTCCTTGTATCTCACATCAGAAAAGTGAAACCATTCCTAAGGATTTTTAGAGAGGAAGAGAGAAATCATATAGGTAATAATCCACTTATAAAGGCATTCATCTTGAAGGTGGGAAATAACGGTTCCACTTCTGAGTTTGGATGAGGCACCTCTATCCTATATGGCTATTTTGACCCATTCTCTTGTTCTCTGATTTATTAAGAAACTCCACCCCACAAAAGCCTATTCCCCTGTTCCTCAAAGAGACATTAGTTGACATTTGTTCATTTTACTGAGAAGTTTCTATGTTTTCAAGTAAAGAAATTGAAGCTGGACTTGAAAGACAGGGAAGGTGGCCCTGGCTCTCTGAGAAATCTTCATGTAGCTGAAACAGACAAAAGGAGCACCAGAAGACAGCGCTAGTCTGAGATGGCCCTATTTTCACCTGCATCCATTCTTTCTGAGACCTAACAGGCAAAGAAAGAGGAAAAAGCAAAATACTCAGAGATGCACTTTTTTTTTTTGGCAAGAGCTCAAGCAATGCACAACTCTTATAAATGTGAGTTTTTCAAGCTGCTATATTAAATATGTTATCTTTTCTCTGCTGCATAATATTTCAATTCAAACCATGAAAATAGTTTGGTATGTGGGGATGTATTTTGGGCATAGATACAGCTTCACTTACATTCTAGAGTCAACTTCTTTCTTTTCTTATGACAAAAGCATTTCTAAAAGAAGATGATGGTGTCCTTACATGGCAAGATAATCTATTTGAGTCACAAGCTGATGAGTAAAGTGCTAGATGACAAACTACATTGAGCAAGGTGCTTTTGACTACGGGACCTGCAGTTGGCACATCTACCCATCTTCCCTGCTAACATGCTCTCTGTAGCTCCATCCAGGTAAGAGTTTAAAATTGCCACCTCTTCTCCCATAAAGGAGATTTACCTGTGAAATTATAGGACCTGAAGCCTGGAAACTGGATATAGTAATACTTCAACGGAGTATCAACAAACTTACAGTTCAGTATAACACTGCCCTGTAGGCTTGGGAGATTCCTGGCTTTCCAGAGAAAGTCAAGAGAACTTTTTTTACAGCCTTCAGAGTGCTGAAATAAGATACCTGAAAATCATAGCACTACTATGTAAAAATGCTATTTCAGGTCATTGATTGAAGTGACTAATCCTTTATTAGTTAAACTTCTGTCACTCTGCACAGCAGGAGTCATGTAGTAAGATCCTTAGGAAAGCATTTTTTCTATTGTCTAGATTAGTGAAGTCCTTGGTGATCTGAAGTACTAATGAACAAATCTTCAGGAATAAAGTAGTATCACAAGGGCTTTATAAGATATTTAATCTAACTTCATATTAAGCTTTTAAAATCTTTCTAAGATAGTCTAAAAACATAGCAGTTTGATGTACGTACTATAAACATATAAGTGATGTTATTCATACTTTCAACAGTGTATATATTTGCCTGCAGAAGTGAGAATGCGTACATATATAACTTCATAAGGATGCAATGCTACAGTGTCTTACTAGCTTAAGTCCAGAAGCAGCATTACTGCAATACTGCACATAGATCAGTAATTAGAAAATGACTAGATTACACCGCTTATAAACTTCCATCTGCTTGCATAAAGTCAGCTCATGGGCCCAGATGATATATTTTAACATCTGGTTCAAGAACAACTTGGATGTTTCTGCACTGAGAGTCAGACATCCTGAAAAATGAAGCCAGGGCTTGGTTACATATTCAAAAAAAAAAAAGAAGTGAAGAGGAACTAGTTGAGATAGGTTCACAGTGACAGAGGTCATATCTGTAGTACCTATTTCATTTCTAGGGGGAAGATCCTCATCTTCATGACTAGGATACCGTTCCTTCCGGTCAAGCAGAAGAAAATAAATCATCTTCTCTTGATTTTCTCTGAAAAAAAGAAAAAAAATCTATAAATTTGAAGAGAATAAAGCATCAACATGTAGATAAACTCTTCTTATTAAGCAAACAGTTCCAGTTATTCTAAAAAGGCTGGAAATGGTCATGTACCTGACAGCTAGATACACAATCCGCAAAGTTTTTGAGAACCTTGCTGTCCCCAACAAGCACCTTGTGACAAAATGAAATGACTCCCATGTAACACACACAGAACAGAGGTACAGGACAGATGAGGTAATGTGTCCACAAGAAGCCCAAACCAAGAGTGGCAGCAAAATAGGTGTCCGGAGCCACTAAGTGCACTTTCCACTAAGCGCTCCACTTAACACCTCAGGAAATACATAGGCATAAGCTTGAAATAAATACAGATATGACAACAAAGGCATGTGACAGCAAGGTAAGAGACAGCATTATGTCTCCATATCTGGTCAGGATGTGAGCTTCTGACACGTAGTGCAAGAAAGGCTCAATGCTTGTTCCCAACACCTCACTAGCAAATGAGCAGCCAGATGGTAAGAAGTTGCTGCTCGTCCCCCACAGCGAGCAACATTTTAAAGCCATCTCTAACTCTCCCCAGGTTTATAAGCATCCCAGCCCAAGAACACCCAACTGACATGAAGACTGAGCAAGTGCTTACTCTTCTGACAACAAGTCCTGTAAGAGTTTATTTCGGTCACGGAAGCAGCCTAATGAATGCATGCTATCTAACACGTCGGGATCAATATCCTCCAAGGAAGGGAGAGAACGTATCTGCACCTTACGAGGGATTGGTTGCTCTGGTTCTGGCTCGTTCTTACCCCCTCTGCAGAGGAAAGAAAATAAGAGAGAGAAAAGGGGCAGGGAAAGAAGGAGAGAAGAGAAATATGAGTCACAAATGAACCCGTACACTGAAACACAGCCTGCAGCAACAGATGAAAATAGCTTGTTAAATTCCCACTGAGAGACCAGAGCTTGCAACCAGACAGATACTCTTTTCAGTAGAAACCGCCGTGAAGGCTAAAAGTGACCAGCACCTTCTGGACTTTGGTCTTTAATGAGAAATGTCTGTGTTCAGTTAGAAAGGCAGTAGGAACTTCACTTACCAATGCCCTGATAATTTAAGCAGATGTTCAGCATCCTAATGCCAAACATTTATAAAACACTGTGCCATTCTAGAGATGCTGTTTCATCAGCAGGCCAGACCACAGGCTGAAAATTGCAAGCTGAATGATTCTCTTTTGAAGAAGAAGCTGTGAACAAACTATCACTGTTTTTCACCAATTCTGATTACATCTGGCATTGCAGCTTATTTCTTTCTTTAAAGCTTCCAATGTGATTAAGAGACCTCAGTGTTCATGTCCCCACTTCACACACTTGAAAGATTTTTTGGAGGAAACCAGGTTGTCTATTTACATGCCCAAATATGACAATCTCTGCTTCTCTTCATATATGAAAATTTAAAAATTGTAGCCTGAGGTCATCAGCAGACCTAGGAACACACCATTAGAAGTAGAGCACATTAGTCTTTTAAAAGTAGTTAACACAAGCTCTCTGCATAATCATCTCCTTCCATTCACTGGACTCAGGAAATACTGATTATTTATTGCAATTAAAGGCCTTGACTGTAAGAAACAGGACAGGTGTCAGGATATCTATAACTGACTGAATGATATATATTGCAGGCATGCTGAATATCCTTTAATTTTGTTTAGGCAGGCAGAAAGCAATTTATGTAAACTCTACTCATCCAAAGAAGTGGGTGTGGAGGTAGTGGTATTTTGGTTGGAGAAACTACCTATCCTGAATCTTCCTTGGATGATTCCAGTCTTCCAATGGATGCTCTGTGTGATGTTGGGGTTTGACTACTCTGTGGGTGAGGTCCTCCCTCCCCTTATGTGACGTAAATGTGTGGCTGCTGGGTCCAGGTTCCCAGGATGGGCAACAGGAACTGGGACTATTTAAACTGCATCAGATGCCAGCATTTGCTGTTTATGGGGCTGTGCTTGGGCAAAAGATTCTTCCTTTTGATGTTGGCAGAAACAAGGTGAATAGAACTTGTGAATTTAATCGCACAGCTTCAAATGCTCTGGGCCCACATGTGAGATTTCCAAGTATTTACATGGAAAAATGAAGCTCCAATTCAAATGCTGCTATTTTTTCTTGGCTAGGCTAGAAAGCAACTCTGGTAGGATCATATACATCAGCTCAAAGTCTCAGAGAGTTTACCACAAAGAAAGCCAATGCAGATTATCTCCTCCAAGGTAAGAAAACAATATTAAATCATCACAGGCAGGGCTCTGATGCTAGGACAGGACAGTGACATGCTATACCATAACCACAGGAGATTGCTGGGTGCTACTTGCAATTTATTTTTAAGCAAGCTGAAAAGCAATTGTGAGGCATCTGCTCTGTTAACCATGTTTGTGGGCCATCACTTGCAGAAAGACTCCTTGGAAATTTTCATTTTATCTCCTCTTGAAGGAGTGAAAATGTGGTCAGCCCTTCCTGGATATATGTTATGGAGTCAGACTCTGGTGTATGTTACATGGATCATGGCAACATGGGTCTGATCCCACATGTCCTACACTTGCACGTCTCTCACTCAGTTGTACTCAGTTTAGGGGGCTGGAAGCAGAATATACAGGACAGAGAAAGAATCTGCTCATTGGGAGTATTCTTGTGCGAGAAATCACTGAAAAACAGCTTCTGAAAACCCCTTAGAATCTTGCAGAAGTGTTTATGTCTTCTGCAATAAAACCATGGTCCTGAATCTAAGTGCTAGATTAAAAAATCCTTGTTCAACTACAGAAACATCTTATTCCTTAAGTGCTCTGTCTTTAAGAGGTAGCTACTCCTACCTCACAGGATCAGGATCTAGCTCTCAGCAGGTAATAAGAAATGATTAGACCATAACCTTCGACTATTAAAGCCAGTGATGACCTTGTCATTTAGATAAATTCTTGCAGGATGGACCTTTGAACAGTTATGGTGTGGTTTTGGCTTTTAATGACCTGCAGTTCACTTTAAAAAGTATTGACTTAATTAATCACACATTATGTTACAAGCAGATGCCCTTAAGGTAATTTAAAGAGATTAAAAAAGAATTACTATGTTTGAAAATTTAAAGAAAATCTGCATTTCTTACCAGTTGCCCTAGACTACAGTAGGTATCATCTGAAAGGTCCTGTATCAATCAGCATAAGAGCCATTTCTAGAGAGCACAGCTTGCCATCTTCAGTGCAAAAAAAGTGGCTTTTCCTTATGCCCTGTACCTGGTCAGCCTCAGACAGTCAGGAATTTTCACACCTCCTCATCAGGTACAAGTAAAATCTGTGAAGAGGTGCCTCATCATCTGCCAGCACAATTCAGTCTTCAGGAAATGAAAATCATCAGGTCTGGGCTATGACTGGCATGATTGTATTGCCTGTTCCATTCTCAGTCTGGTAAAGAGTGACAAATTCTTTGCATTTCAGCCCACATAGACATCAAACAATGTCACACTATGAATACTGCAGATCACATCTATTTTTTAAAGGCCCACATGAATATAATTGCTGCTTTAAATCCATACTCTTTTGTGAGGATTGGTGCATTCAATGGCTGTGATTCCAGACCAGGGCAGACTTTTTCAGCCTCTCTCTGAGATTCCCTCACGAATCTCACCAAGATGCACATTTGCATCAGTGCAAAGCACAGTAGAACCAGTACAGTTTTCCTTTTACTGATTTTAGTAAACTTAGTACCTTCACAATTAGGGCAATAACTCAGTGTTATAGGAGCACATATTTACCATAATAGCTAAATTTATTTGCCTTCTTGTTTTATTTAAAAAATGTGAAAATAACTGCTGTTTATTTGCTGATTTATGATAACCCATGCTTGAGATAAAAATAAATGTTTTCAATTAAAAAGGTTTAAAAAACCTCACTGAATTAATTTGTGTGGGAGAGCAAGAAGAACTGGAGGTTGGTGATGAAAGGTTTCTCTTTGGTTTCTTTTCCCCTTTTTTTAGGACTGTGAATCATGACTTCAACTTTCAAGACCTCTTTGTCTGTCTGCCTAGTCTGCAATTAAATCTATTCCTCACTTTTGCAACAGGCTTAATATTTATTTGAAGAATTAAGTGAAATCACTTATGTTTTGAGTATAAATTTAAGGTCAGTAACCTATATTTGACAAAGAATGAAGATTTTACATAGAATAATAGTGTGACATAAGAAAAAAGTGAAAGATGTAAGCAAAAAAGCCATAGAGTAACACACTTTTAACCCCTCCTTCTCTGTCAGCATTAATATTTCCAGGCAAAATGAATGCAAACAGGCTATGAAACGTTACCAGATGAAAGCAGTTGAGCTTTGGAGGTGGCAAGGTTATTCACAGACTAAATTTAGCCAAAGGAGCTTAACCTCCTTAGGTTAATCCATGGCCACTACAGAGAAAATGAGAAAGAGACTCATTAAAAAAGCTATTTTGAGCAGAAATTTCATTTTAGGCGATCTGAATGGACTTCTGGAAGAGTCTTTCTCTTTCTGCATTGACAACACTGGGAGATTACAGGAGACTTGCTTCTGCAATACTCAGTTTCTACTTCTGAAAATAGCCTCAGAAGCTATTTCCACTGGGGTAAAAAATATTTACTGTGTCAATTCATCAGAGAATCTGACCTTCACATTGAAAAGTACAGAACAACATTCAAATGCTTATGTCTGCAGAGAAAAAAATCTTCAAATTCTGAACTAGAACAAAGTAATGAAATAACATTTGCCTAACTGTGCATTTGACCCTTGGACAACAGTCCTCTGACAAGTGAAAACGTCCAGGCAAAAATCTTGAGGAGAGTTAGAATAATAATATAAGTGATCAATGACATTGCATTTTATTTCCTATTCCAGTTCTGATCAAAGCACACTTGAAAGTCCGTTGATTTCACTCCATGAAGAAACAGAGGAGATCAGCTGCCCAGTCAGATGTAAACAGCATTTACTTCTGTAATTGCTAGTAAGACATTATAGGAGGGGTAGTCCAGAGCCTATAACTTGAGATTTCCTCCCTCCGTTCTCCTACGTTTACCCATGAGAGTTTTTTTTTAAAAATACCTGCAGCAAACAACACTCCAGTTCTTCTTTGATTTAAAAAGGTGCCATGTGAACTGGTAACTGTAAAGAACATGAAAAAGCCATGGGCAGAGTGCTGCCACCATTTCTGGTGAACATGTTATTCAACAAACTGCTGAATGCCCTCAGATCCTATCCAGGTCAGATATATAGAGAAGTGAACAATGCCTATAAGATAGAATCAAAGAAAACAAAACAAATCAAATAAAAATTGGGGTTTTTTTCCTGTTAACAGGTTTAAATACGTGTTTGTATCATTCTCGAGTATTCTCCAAGAGCAATATAGGATTATGAAGGCAGGACTTTCCTTATCATCCACCTGGGGGCCCTGTGGGTATGCTGACCCCAAGAAGTGTGTATCAAAGCATCATTTCCTTGTTTACTATGTGAAATATTCTCCCTAGTTTGATTAGGTTATCATCAGTTTTAAGAAAATGTTATTTATTTAGGTTTCTTGCAATACTATAAAGGTAACGCAAAGTGCAAGGTCACGTTCAAAAGCCATCAATCTTCCTTATACCCAAACCACTAGACAGGCACATACGTTTCTCATAGACCTCCTGTTTCACTGTCAAGACTGCTGCTTTTAATCAAGTCACAGAACTACTCTCACATCAACAGGTTACAAGGTCAGAAGCAGCTTCTTTGCTTTCTGCAAAGAAGGAGTAGAGATTATGAGGCAGAAAAGCTCTTGTTCACAGGTGCTTTCTTATCAAGATCATCATTTTTGTTTCTACTTCAGAGAAAAGCCAAGATGCCAGGAAGGAACGAACAAAAGCTTTCTTGTCAAGAAGGTATTATAAGGGATTGTCTGTAGCACTTGGATAGCAACTAAATACGACTGTTAGTTGGGGGTTTTTGCTGGTCACTTGCAGGTATCTTTTTAACACAGCAAGCTGCTGGAATGAACATCTTATTTCAAGCAACTGTTAGCCACTGTATAAAACGTTATTAGCTTGACATATATACATATATATATGAAATTATGTGAGTGGCAAAGGGTAAAAAAGCCCCAAAACATTAGTTGCCTTTCTGTCCTCTGCCCATTTCTCCACCTTTGTGAAAGCTGCTTTCAGTCTCCAGTGTCTCTCCTCAGAGACCATTAGAATATCAGCTCCCATAATGGAACCAACACCAAATATATGCGAGAGTGAAGTAAAAAAGTGTTACTTACATATACCATATGTGTTTCTGAATATGTTCTAGCTGTAAAGGAAAAGAAAACAAGGAATTAGTGCCATAAAACAGAATTGTAACTCCACAAGACATCCTTATTCAAGGCTTATTCAAGTTTAGTCCAATGTTCCCGAGATGGGTCTACACAACAATAGGTACTTCATGCTGCATAAAGAGCATGCTCATCCTCATCCATTCCACTTGAAATGAGACTAAGTCCAGACCCAAGGTATCAGTCAGGAGCAAGTTCCGGGAAAATGTGTAAGTACAACGCTTTGCAGGCAAGTGTTTTAACTATTTAAGTTTTTTCCTTCCTAAGCCTTTCCCCTCTATAACCTAAATGAAGCTAACAAACTACTTCTTTTTTATGTGCACAGTAGCAGATTATTCACACTTGAAGTTCATTTCTAGATTTGTTTTGGAAAAAAATGGGAGAGAGAGGGAAATAGAAACAGATTCAAAAAGATAATATGAATAAACAAAATTAATTGTGCATATATGACAAGACCTTCTCTCAGGACACATTCTTGATTGGCTTCACATTTGTCATTAAAATCTAAAGACCAAGTAGAATGAGGTCCTACATCAAAATGATACCTTTTATTTTTCCAGTAACTGAACACCAGGCTGCAAATTTCTTTTACTTCCCCCTCTTTCCTGTTTCACACAAGAGCATTTTACTATGTAATGAAGGACTGATCAAAGCTGAACCATGGCCTTGTCCACCTATGGAAGGCAGATCCCAGCAAATGTTACACAATGACCATGTTTTGCACAAGCATGGTGAAAAGAAAGTACCACCCTTTCCCCAAGAGAAACTCTCAATAGTACTAGGGAACAAACTGTTCATACGACATACGTAGAGCAGAAACTTCCTAATCTGGTTTTGTTTGGGTTTTTTTGAAGCATCATCCCAGCAGAAAAGAACTTCACATATATGCCCAGAGATCATTCATTATGTAGACAATATTTCTAATATTCTTCTTTATGAAGCATCTTTGTATGTGCGGAACAATATGCACACTGACTGCATGCAGGTTTGCATTTGTGTAACTTGCAGGTGAGAGGCAGGGGAGAGCCAGAAGGAAATTCAAGTATTAAGAGCTATAAGATGAAATAACACCCCCATTACACTGGTCAGGAAGAATGGAGACAGCTGTCCTGCTGTTATTACTTTCTACATCAATTCCAGACGAACAAGAATCAGAGAGGGAAAAAAAAACCCCAAAACCCAAAAGAAAAACGGACAAACAACAAAATCTTAGAGATGGAAAGTAGGTGTTTGCCACAGAGAGCAAGGAATGAGAGCCCTCTGTGCTACTGAACAACAGCTCCGTGCCTGGGAAACCTGGAAGATCTGAGGTCGGCTCTGTATGAGACCATTTTTTAAGTGAGACAGGGCTTTTCCTGAAAACAAAGAAACAAAGGAATGCAGCTTAGGAAAGCATGACAGGAGGCTGGAGGGATCAGTATGAAAGACAAACAGCCCTCTTTTAAAACTGAGACTGTATCAACACTGCAATCAGAGGTGCAGCTGGTACATGCATACCTAGCTGTCTTCTAAGCAGCCCAAGTGCTGGGAGCACCAATTTCCCACGTACACCCACCCATGGGGCTCTGGCAGAGTTGCACAGCTTCCAGCTGTGGCCTCAGTTCTGCCACAATAGTCCCCCTTCATTACAATTCCCCTTACATTAGTTAGTCCTTTCATCCCTGAACTATTAAGAGAAAGGTGGTGTATTCCTAACAGAATGCCATCTTTGCCGACCAGCTCAAGGAGGTAAGATAAACATTATAGGTCTTCCCCTAATAGCCTGAAGATGTGGCCCTCTTCCCTGTGATTCTTTGCAAGATGAGGTACAAACACAGAACATTGTAAGAGCCTATTTGTACAGTTCTGATGGGACAGGTTTTAGCATGGTTACTTGTCAGGTCCATAGTACTGGTGCAGATCTAAGGAGTGTACTGTACCTCCTTTCCTTGGTAAAACCATACTATGACAAGCATATCTACTTGTTATTTCATGTACACCACATGGAGTGTGTGAGATATTAATGATTTCAGACAAGATGCAGATGATACAGCTAAGCTATGTCCAAGCCTCTTTCATGCTTGCTTCTCCAGCTGGATATTCTGTCTCCACGGGTCACATTGTTCTTTTGTGCCTGTGATATACAGAAATTCTGTAGTGAAGCAGACAGCAGCATTTCATTTTCTGAGTCAGAGAGGGGGAAGAAAGGAGGCTCAATAGTTCATGTCTTAGTCACAAAACCTCTGGGCTCCTTCAGAGATGTCTAAGAGAAATCCCTTCTGCCCATCCCTGCTGATCAACCTCCTTCAAGCTAATGAACTCAGTGTATTTTTCCAGAAGAGCAGCCCATAGCACCCTTATATACACTCAAAGGTATACGAGAGCTCTCATGACTGCTGTTTATCTATATATCTGCCATTCAACCCATGACAAAAGTATTGCTGTGAAGTACACTGGGATATCCCAGATATGAAAAGTATTCTACAAAACCAATTTCTATTCTGATACAAACGTAATTGCATTGAAATGCTATTACGAGTGTGCTTGCTACTGCCAACATCTTCACTGCTTTTTTAAAGGTAATTAATTAATGCTTTATTGCTTTTCATCTGCATTAAAGTGACAGGAGGGTTATGGGAGGGCGATTGGTTTTGACAGGGAGAAGTCTGTACGCTTTTTACTATGCAATGCAGAGGAGGGAGATACACAGTGGGAGATAATCTCACTCCTTCTGCTTTCATTTAAACACAATGTTTAAAGGCATTTAAGTGATGAAGGCACTTAACAACCCTTCCCAGAGGGTTCTTCTTGCTGTTTGCACATGAGTTTGCCAAATTTAATGCCATTTTATGGAAGTTGTAAAAACACTGCTTTCTAATATCTCCTAGCCACTGCAGGTAATTGCCTCATGACGCCATCTCTGAAAGAGCAAAACATGCTCAGATCTGTTGCACATGCACAGTCAGAGGAGAGACTTCTGCAAGTTAAAATGCTGTAAGGGAAGGAGAGGGGAAACTCCTTTATCATGGTTTTATGTAATTCCAATATACATTAAACTGGTATACTAAAGTATACAGATGAGAGACCCGTTGTGATACAGAGCTGTAGAAGCACATAAAAAAAAAGGTCTTCTCCCCCAAGGAGCTTACATCTGAATTCTAAGTCAGGGAACAACAGATGGAGACAGACAGGCAGGTGGAAGACAGCACTGTCTACATCCTCAGCACTGATCTTGGCATAGCGGTTGCCAAGCTAAAAAGTTCTGACCTGAAAAAAAACTTTCTCGAAGTCTCTGGATACAGATGAAGGCTTCTGAGCTTGAGCTCATGGCAAATTTCAAACTTCCCTGTTCAGAAAGGGTACAGTATCTAACTCATCTGTGCACTAAATTGACCCACACCTCAGGTGAATCTTTGTCATTCAGAAGACTCTCTAGTTTGAGCTTTAAGCCTACTGTATAACGCCACGATAAAGGCCATGCCTGACCAAAGGATTCAAGGTTGCGGTGCAAATAGCACTGGTAGAACCCTGACCTGTGTCAGTAGTAGCAACCGTACTATAGCAGCCTCCAAGGATCTTGACAAGGGCAAGGTACCATGGTGCCACATGCATCTACCTAAAAGGAAGTTGTAGAGAGGAGGGTGCTGGCCTCCCCTCCCAAGTGACAGGGGACAGGACAAGAGGGAATGGCCTCAAGCTCTGCCAGGGGAGGTTTAGGCTGGACATTAGGAAAATGTTTTTCACTGAAAGGGTCATTGGGCACTAGAACAGGTTGCCCAGGGAGGTGGTTGAGTCACCTTCCCTGGAGGTGTTTAAGGCACAGATGGACGAGGTGCTGAGGGGCATGGTTTAGTGTTTGATAGGAATGGTTGGACTCAATGATCCGGTGGGTCTTTTCCAACCTGGTGAATCTATGATTCTATGCATGGTGCACAAATAGGCCCTTGGCAGCCAAAGCTTACAGCCTACGTACATCAGCTGGACAATTATCTCTATTCTATAGCTGGTGAAGTGAGATAATTTAAATGATGCAATAGATACCTTACCATACGACCTTCTAGAAAAATGAAGAAAGAATCAGGTGAGCTTTCCGCTGTTCATTTTTTTAACATCCTTTAGATGCTGTGGTCAATCACTAGCATACATTCAACCCAAGAAAAAACAAAATGAAACAGCGAGCAGACAGGAGACTCTGAAAATGTGTGTAATTTAAGTTGGATAGTATTCAGGGCCAGGTATTTCAGACTATGTGGACACCCAACATAGAAGGCAAGTCATTCTATTCTGGAATAAAATGTCAACACTGGAACAATAACAGCTTTATCAGAGTAGCTTATTCTGCAATATCTACTCTAATCCACTTTGCCCTGCAGACAAAGTTTTGATAATGCTCATCTATCTTTGAAAGGAAAGCGGACCAAAAGCTCTTTAGTCTTCCACCTTTGCCTTTGTGTGTCAGTAGAAGAAAATATCAGCTGAGAATGCAAATGGATTCCACTACGGGAGCTGCAATTCTCTGCTGTAGAGATGCTGAATCACTAGAAACCTCCAAGGAAAAGAATACTCCATTTCCAAAGAGCATATAACTAAAAGAAATCTCATTCTCTTTCATAAACCTTCTCAAACTTGAAATTAGTTATCTTTTTCCTCCTGACACTACTCCTGCTTCAGCTGACCCAGAACCCTGCTAATATGCCCGAAACGCTTGTTCTAACTTCTCATCTGCTTTCATGAAAGTCCATTTGATATACGTGTTTTCTTGCCAGAATCTTCCTTTAGTTTAAATAATCCTTTTCCTCCTAATAATTACCTCTAATGAATATGAAGATGACTAGTACAATAATTCTTAGACATCAGCTGTGTAGACTATGTGAAGCTCTTTCAGGCTGCGCTATTCAGACAGACTCTCTGAAATGCTGACCGCTTCAGTACTCAATCTTTGTTTGATTTCAAATTTCATGAATATGGGTGGTCAGAAATATCACAACCAGCAGCTACTTTTGCAGCCTACTGAAAGGAAAATATGGATTCCTTTACTTTAAGGCATGTTTAGTAAAAGAGGCCTAGTAAAGGTCAAGGACATCCCACTAACCATATCTGAGGCTTTATGATATATGGTGAGTGTGGATATTATTCCACTAAGAAATTTCAAGTTCTCTTTCCATAAATTAATCATATACAAAGAAAGGTAATGTCTATTTCTTAAAGCAGAAAAGGGACAGCAACAATAATCTCCTTTCCATTAATCCTCTCAAGCCTCAACACTGAAGCTGAACAACAATAGTTAAATGCGAATGCTAGTTTTGTCTTTGTTGATCATTTTAACAGATGGACTGGGGAAGGTGTGGGCATGCTGTGAAATGGTGATTACTTCAGGAAGGGAAATATAGTTGGAGAGGAAGGGGAAGGGGAAGGGATGCAAGTCAGAAAAGAGGAACAAAGCAGGGAGGGAAAGGGGAAAAAAAATCTAGTGACCTTATATTTGACTATATTTTTGTGCTGAATTCACCAGTGAGATATTGAGAAAACGGTCAGTAATGGCTACAATAACATCTGTACTTATTGTACCCAAGCCACAATTTCACTCAGATCTTTGTATAAATATCAAATTGATTCATGTGAGACATTTTCTAGGACTAGACGTTGCCACATAAACCCATATTTATACTTGTTTTCACAGGACACAACTAAAATAGAATTCAGTTCTCTCCTCAGAATGAACTATATATTTCCAGCTCCTGTGCAGTAAACAAAAAGCTCCTTTCTATCTGACAATCTAAGCAACCAGCACACTAACAGCATAGTAGTGCGACAGTAGCAGGGACAGCAACCCGAGAGACTCTAAAATAATGAAAATAAGATTTCTGCTAATAACAAAGAGCTATCCTTCTCTCCTCCTGGCTCTCAGCTCTTCAATATGTTGTACTTCAAATCCTTATTCAGAATTCACAGGTCAGTGTTTGCCAATAACTATTCAATCTGGTTTTTTGTTTCCTCCCCAAGGAAATTAAAGCTTAATTTAGATCAAGAAAAGGAGCTGGGGAGGAATGTCCCTCTGGGACTCTGCGACCTTACTTTACTTTAACTGTTTTCTCACTTATGTATGTACATTCTCTGCTGAACTGCACAATTCAAAACATTTAGGGACTATGCTTTTTGGAAAAGTTCTGAACAATTTTAAGAAGATCTAATATTTGATGATGTGCTCCCTGGCATACCCAAATCATTAGTACTAAGATCTTTGAGAGAACAAAAAACAACAGAAAAAACCACTGCATTTACATTAAGAAAAGGAAAATAAAGAGAGTGACATGGTGCCTTTCCTGGTCACAAAGAACAGCTGTTACATGTCTCAGGGTATGGCCCTAAACTCTGCAGTGTTATTTCCATGAAAATACTTTGAAAAATACTCTTTCTTTCTTTAAAAATCTGTCTAAAAAGGCCTTTTAAGTGCCTAATAGTTTTTTTCCCCCAATCAGTTGCTGCTTATGTACTGCAAATGTAATGGCTACTGGGTTTGCAAAAAAAAGGGATATAGTAATAGCATGAAGAATTTTTCACATACGTCACTGAGCAAAAGCATGACCTGGTTTTCGTAAAGAATGAAATTAAAAGTCAGCTGCAGCTGCCAGGTAGTACTGTAAAGAGAGTTATGAAGGGAATTTCAGTTCACTTCTTAGCAGACAGGTGTCTGCATCCCAAAAGCAGCATCACAGCTGGCATAGGCTGGTGCTGTTGTTAGCAATCTCAGCAGAGAGGCCAGGCAGTGATCTGAGAGTTTATTTATAAATATTTCAGCAGACTGAAGAACCAGGAGGAGTTTTAAATTTAAATTTCTTTATACATACTCCCACTCAGAATCTGTGTGCTTAGTAAATCTGTATAAAATCATCACCACAGCCTGACAATAGGATTTACAAGGGCAATCTACTCATAAAGGCAGAAAGCCTCCACTGACAAGCAGGCTATCTTGCTTTCCAAAATTATTTTAATTGCTAATTTTTTTTATTCTCCAAAACATTAACACAGTGTTAATGAGGGAGACAATCACTACAAATTGCTCACCCTTGCAGGGTCTCTGTTGTAGTGATGGGATCCTACGAGTGCTGAGACTCAGTGCTGAATGCCAGGAGCTCAACACTGTGGGCCTAATCATGCTCAGGAGCACAGGGCACAAGATGAAAGAGCAGACTGGAAGACTTGCTCTGAAGGCTGCTAGAGGATAATGCAGAGCAAATGCAGGACAGAATACAATGCACATTGCGTAGCATGAAATGAGAAGCCATCATTTTTGCCAGAAACTTGAGAAAAACATACTCTGTTTAATAGCAAAGTCTCATATAACAGTCCTAATAGATTTGACCCTCAGTAATATCTCATCCCTGACAAACTGCTGTACAAGTCAGGAGAGATCGACAACTCAGGTAGACTCTAAAATGTGCTAATGGGTCAGCAGCACTAAGTTGACATTGTGAGGGTATTTCTTCAAAGTGCCCACTGCTACATACGAAGGAGAATAACGACGCTAGAGAAAACGCACAAAGGTAATCTGCACTAATGATTCAAAACTGAAGGTAACCAACTTCTTCCCAGAGACTTCACCAACTCCACTCATTCTTTGACCAGGAGGAAATGCACAGGACTGGCAGTAAATCAAAGTTACCTTAGTTATTCAACTGTTAACTGCAACAAGGTGACAAATGAAGCCTTGTTCACATAACTCGCAGCAAATGCCTTCTTACCGTGAGGCGTTTCGAGGCATCCACTTCAATCATCCCCCGCAAAAGGTTCTGACAGTCCGGGGGGATAAAATGTGGCATGTGGAACACTCCACGTTTCACCTTCTCCAACAGTTGCCGCAAGTTGTCGTCATCGAAAGGCAGGGCACCCTGCAGGGATGTGACAGTGTGGTGGATGAAAGAGAAAGGCAAGAGGAGAAAAGCCAGGGTAAACACAGTCAAAGAATGGAAAGATGAATGAATTATTACATTAAGTGAAAAAAACCTTTTATCCATTGAAAAGAAATAATTTCTTAGTGCTGCTGTATTTTCTCCAGGACAGAAAACAAAACTGAGGATATAGGTTTTTTATTAGACCTCTAATTAGAAAACAAGTACCAGTATAAAATGTAACACAAAATGTGAAATTGCTTTTCCAAGCAAATTCACCGAAGATGCATGGATTCGCTTAAATTCAGCTCAAGTTTTTGAACTGGTATTCCTCCTGGGCATACTTTCATAGCAGCAATGTTTACCATCTCCTTATTTTTAATCTTCCTGAGACACATCTATTGCAGCCATTGAAAAGGAGGTGAACAGCATTTGAGAGATTATCAGTCTATCTGATAGACCAGTGAAATGACATAGCTGAAAAAAACCCTAACCAGCACTAGCCTTCAGAAGCAGCAGACCTTCTACCTGTTTAATACACTGCATCCAGTTCCCATGCTGTGGTCAGTCCACCAGTTCCTATTCCTTCCCTACCGTAGTTCACTTATATGAATGGCTTGAGAATTTTTTAGCTGAATTGCATTTTGAGCATATCATCAGCTTTCTACAAAAAGTAGCAAAAGATCTATCCTTGCTGCAAGGGCAGAAAGGAAAAAAAGAAGTCGAAATCCTTAGGATAACTCCACCGACTGAAGCCAAACCCCCTTTATAGCAAGACGGCACCTTCCTAGATATTCTCACTTCTTTCTTTCAGCACCTAATTCTAGTAGGTGCTGAGCTCCCTTGATTTCCAGGATGGTTTGTGGGAAGCTTCAAGCTGTCAGCTGCTGTGATAATGAAGCTTTAAGTTGTCGATTCTGGCACTGGTCTTACTACAATGAGTTGGGCATCTCTATAAGCAATCCTGTGTCTATGGTTTATGGAGACCAACAGATCCATTTACAGAAGCCTCAGAAAGCCCACCTGATGGCAAGCACTGGTGGGCACGTTGTTTGTTCATTTAAATGGCCTTGAGGAGAGAGAGCCTCCCTGTCTTCTGTAACCAATCTCCTGAGTTACCTACTTTTTTCTTAACTGTTCCAGACTTAAAGGAAAATCAATTCTGATAGTTCAGTAATTTGGCTAACGCAATTTAAGCCACGATGAAGTCAGCAAGGGTGCTTTGTGGCATTTCCTGAAGGTAACAACTACAGCTTTTTTATTACTACCACCTGCTATTATAGTCTGAGACTTTTTGTAGGGTTTGTTCTGACAAAATTAACTGGAGAGCTCTGCCCTCTCCTTCCATGATATTTCAACCACTTCGCAGGCTCATGTATATACGTAGGAACAAGTGAAGATACAGCAACAGAGAGATGTAAATTTTTGCCAGAGAATCTCCCTGAAAATGAGAAGCCCACTCCTATAATTCCTAACCACCTTGACACATCCTTTTTTTGATTTTTACAAATTCAAGAAGTTATAGTAAGAGTTCATTATACAGTTCTCTTTTATCAGCCATGAGAATAGCTGCTCAGGTGCAACAGCTGACCAGACGCTATCTAGTGAGACATTTTAGTTCTTCACTGGTAACATCATGATAAAAAATCTAAAACTTCAAAAACATCAGTGAATTATAATGACTAAAAAGAAAAAGAGAAAGATTGGTTAAGGTGAATTAAAGCATCGTACTGAAATCACTTCAAGGTATTTTGATTCAGGTCATTAAAAAAAAATCAGCATATTTTCTGAGACAAAAATCCTTTATAGTTTTCAAGTACTTTAACTAAAAATGACATGCAGAATCTAACTCTAATTGTACATTGCAAAAATGCTTTTGTCAAAAAATATTTAAGTGAAGTACTTAGGTTTACTAATAAATACACAAAGACAACAAAATGTGACTTTGAGCTTGTTATTTTTACAAGTGTAGTTGCTCATCTGAACTATTATAGATATAAAAATTACTAAAGATATAATTACACAGATAAATAGATATAAAATATACATAATATATAAAATAAAAAATACTACAGATATAAATGAACCTCAACATGCACAGATAACCTATTTCAATATACATCTGCACATGCTATATGCTTATATGAACATAAACTATATTTTCCTATGTTGTACCATGGAAACAAACGTCAAGCCTATGTATCTTCAGCTGGATATTGAACTATTTTATGTTTAGGAGTATCACACTAGCATTGCAAATCAGAATAAATTCTACAGAGAATTAAAACTTTGATCAAAAGAAGGGTAAGTTACAAAATACCAATTTTGAATAATAAATAAAGTATTACAGACCAAGATAGAAACTAATTTAAACTTTGTACTACTGGCTCGGTTTTATACTCCCAAGTGTACTGAAATAAATGTAGCTCAATACTTACATGAAACAAAATTATTGCACTCAAATCTTCTCTTGATAAAACACTGCAGTTAATATATGCATATACCTACTGAAACACACATATGCATACTGCAGAAAAAAATAACACTTCCTAGACTCAGTCATATTTTGGTCCTGTATAGGACAATTTATTTGACACTCTCTGTATCCTGCAGCTGAAACACTGCACATCTTTTCCAGTCAAAAAAAGTGCTACATAGGAAAGACCATTTATGGAGACAAGTTTTTGACACTTGTCTATGCACTCCTGTGGAGGGAGGCAGCATTTTAAAGAAAAAGTGAAATATTCCTCATGCTCTTCCTTTAAGACCGATGTATAAATAAGAGGAAAAGGCTGCAACTGGGAGATACAAAAATAGAGAAGCTAAAATAACCCCATCTGTACATGATGTCATTAGAACCGCCATTAAATACAGCAGCATTTTTGATTTTTCATTTTTTTATTTTTAAGGGATAGCTCAAGGAAGATGACTCACCACTAGCAGTGCAAATAAAATGACTCCGCAGCTCCAGACGTCTGCTTTCCTTCCATCATACTTTTCTCCCTGTGCAACAATGACACAGAGGTTCAAAAGACGGCTTGCTAGTAAATGAATTACTTAACCTTGAAGACCAAGAGACGGGAGATTGGGAAACCCCACATTTCAATTCAGCCACTTGCTTCCCAAGGCGGCCTTCCCAAACAGGAGGCCATGACACAGCCCACTAACTGAAGTTTTTATGAACATCAGTTTACAGTCTTATCTGGCATCTGTGAGAACAGGTTCAGAAGTGGGGAGAAGGGCAGGAATGGTCAACAACTCACAAATGATTAGACCTGGCACTTACATAGTGTCAGAGGTGTGTTAAGGACCTCAAGAAGGCGTTTTTCTCCTCCCTGGTTCTTCAGGGAGCTTGTCACCAGTTGTATTATGTGTGAACTCATACTACTGTCTGGACAGTGTCTTCTGTATGCTTCTTGTTTGGCTTTACATTAAAGATATGTTTTAAAAGAAGTGTTTTAAAAGATATGTTTTAAATCTTGTCCACTGAAATCTCAGATACTTATTTTCAGAGAATAAAGGGAAAGCAGAGGGAAAGGATAGTTCAATTGTTTAATGGAGACCAACATTGCTGACAGCCATTCCCAGGTCTTCTACTGAAATGACAGCTACAGCAGAGACAAGAAAGCGTAGGGGACTGCCCTCCCTGGGTGGAAACATCAAGTTAAATGAGGCTACTGTATTTCTGCCTGATCACATGGCACAAAGAGTACTGTGAGAATAACACACTATCATTTCCCTCATATAATTAATGTGGTTTGATTCAAGACTGAGACAAACACATGGAACTGTAGTTCTGTTCCCTGTGTTCTTTCCAATGCTATGTGGCTTGGACACACCTCCTGTACAGAGGGTCTACCTGCATACTTGTAATGACTGACACTTCAAAAAATATATTTACACACAGTGATGTTAACCAACTTACCCGGATGACTTCAGGGCAAGCATAGTGTGGTGATCTGAAACACAAAATACAATCAAATGAGCACGTTACAGTCTGATATTCATGGATCACATGCATATCCATTTTGTTTAGCAGAATCATAATTGTCTCTGTATCATTGTAATCTGATCACCTTCTATGACCGAGTGACTAGACTCTTGGATGAGGGAAAGGCTGTGGATGTGGTCTTCCTGGACTTCAGTAAAGCCTTTGATACAGTTTCTCACAGCATTCTGCTTTGGAAACTGTCGGCCTCTGGCCTGGACGGGTGCACACTCTCCTGGGTGAAAAACTGGTTGAATGACCAGGCCCAGAGGGTGGTGGTAAATGGAGTTAAATCCAGCTGGAGGCCAGTGACAAGTGGGGTTTCCCAGGGCTCAGTCCTGGGTCCAGTCCTGTTTAATGTCTTTATCAACGACCTGGATGAAGGCATTGAGTCCTCCCTTAGCAAGTTTGCAGATGACACCAAGCTGGGTGGAAGTGTGGATCTGCTGGAGGGTCGGGAGGCTCTGCAAAGGGACCTGAACAGGCTGGACTGCTGGGCAGTGACCAACGGCATGAGGTTTAACAAGGCCAAATGCCGGGTCCTGCACTTGGGGCACAACAACCCTAAGCAGCTACAGACTAGGAGAAGCCTGGCTGGAAAGCTGCCAGGAGAAGGATCTGGGGATGTTGGTTGACAACCGACTGAACATGAGCCAGCAGTGTGCCCAGGTGGCCAAGAAGACCAATGGCATCTTGGCTTGTATCAGAAACGGTGTGACCAGCAGGTCCAGGGAGGTTATTCTCCCCCTGTACTCGGCATTGGTGAGACCGCACCTCGAGTACTGTGTTCAGTTCTGGGCCCCTCACCACAAGAGGGATGTTGTGGCTCTGGAGCGAGTCCAGAGAAGAGCAACAAAGCTGGTGAAGGGGCTGGAGAACAAATCTTATGAGGAGCGACTGAGAGAGCTGGGGTTGTTTAGCCTGGAGAAGAGGAGGCTGAGGGGAGACCTTATTACTCTCTACAACTACCTGAAGGGAGGTTGTGGAGAGGAGGGAGCTGGCCTCTTCTCCCAAGTGACAGGGGACAGGACGAGAGGGAATGGCCTCAAGCTCCGCCAGGGGAGATTTAGGCTTGAGGTAAGGAAAAAATTCTTCTTAGAGAGGGTGGTTAGGCATTGGAATAGTCTGCCCAGGGAGGTGGTTGAGTCACCGGGGCATGATTTAGGGATTGGTGGGAATGGTTGGACTCGATGATCCGGTGGGTCTCTTCCAACCTGGTTATTCTGTTATTCTGTGATTCTGTCTCACTTATACGAATGCAAGTGCACAAATCCAGCTGTTTTTTCCTTACCTCAATGAGAACACACCTCTAAGAAATTCAGAAAATGGTCAGAACTAGCATGATTCATCATTCCATGGCCCTACTATAAATTTCTTAAAAGCAAGGAATAAAGAGAAGACCTGGCATACTCTGTAACTGTATACAATTCCAGCCCTCTCATTCCATCCTTTAACTGGGCCTCCTCTCTGATTAGGAGGAAGGACTCATGCTGGCTAGCCTTTTATAAGAAAAAAGAAGGAACAATGTTTTCAGACCAAACACATGCATACTTAAATCTCTTCTGCTAAGATTGCTCTCAATTACTCCAGTGGTCATAAAAGCTGCTGATACATGATTTCAACACACATTTTTTTTCCCTTTAAAAAACTAAAAAGGATGGACAGTAGCACTATTACCTCGTGAGCTAATATATTCTTTTTGCATCCTCCTACCCATATATCTCTGGTTTGATTCCTGGCTGAGAATAGTTAATTACTTCAACTTGCCAGGTAATTATTTTAATTCCTAAAGATTATAGCCATGGTTATTTGTTTTACAGCCTTCATTAAAGTAACCTGACAAGTAAAAGGGAGGCAAACTGTCTGAGACCTGTGTGCAAATCATGCTATTGTTTATACTGACACCTCCCAGCAGTACCCGAGCCTGTCTTCATTTGTGCATTTGTTTCTTGTGACAAATGCAATCATGGCTGGGCAATACCTGTCTCACAAAGTAATGAGCAAAACAGAAGCACAGTGAGGTTAGCTTTGTGCCAAGATGCTGCATTAACGCCCAGTGAGACAGCCCATTAATTGGATTTCCATACACACTACGCTTCTCATATGGCAAAATATCACCCCACAGGCATTCAACACCCTGATTTGGTATCACAGCTTTTGGCAGATCATAATAAACTCAGGGTACACTTGGGACTGCAGTTACCTTGACAGTGAGGCATAAGCGAGGAGAGAGAAATGCAGTTTATCACTTGAAAACATTAGGAAAGGTGGAATTCAGAAGTTTACTACAAGGTTTAATACACTCCCCTCACCTCCATCTCAGAGGTTATCACAGATATTCTAATGAGGTCTATCTGCTCAGTGGTGTCTTAATTTAGACTGGATTTCATAAACAAATAATGCAAACCAGAGCCTTCCCTCAGAAAGCCGGCCAGAGCTGGTCCTTGGGAGAACGAAAAGAAGGGTGTCATGCCTAGTGGATAGGACAGACTATCTAGGCTCTCTTATCAGCTGTTTCTGGCAGTCATATGGACATGAACAATGTTACTGAACATTTTTAAAAGCTGGAGCTGCCCACAGCTTGAAAAAGGTGACCAGAACCTCACCATGAGTCTACTCCTTTGACTAAAACAAGAGCAATGCCACCACACCGTTCATACCTCACAGAAGTTTGCATAACTGAAATCTCTGGATTTGTACAAGGCTTTAACTTTCTAGGGCAAAAGCTTCTATAAAACAAAAAGTGTGATGGCAACAATAATGAAATAAAGCTAAACTACTAAATAATATTAATAAAATTGTGGCTCCTTGACTAAGCGAGTTTCATCTGGTGGACTTGCAGCATATTGCTGGCCACTGCTGGAAAGAAAGTGAGGCCAGATGCGATGCTGAATTACTTGATAGTATGTATGTGTTCCCAAACCCCAATGTGTACTGTTCTCTGTGAATCTGCTTCTTTATAGCAATCCAACAGCTACTCTACACCTGTCCTTTTTAACACCCTGAAGTCTTAACCACTAAACAGCAACATCACTGGATTAATGCATGATTTTACAAGCTTTTAGAAGACAAGTTACATTATTTTTGTGAGTACACTTGACTAGTGGTGGTATCTTCTTTTTCATACATAAAACCAGTGCAGAGTGTACAGGCTATCCCTATTTGTGTACACACAAATCAGAATTAAGGAGTAGCACCAGAATCAGGACTGCAACCCACGACTGTACAACATAGCCTATTGTCACTTGTGCCGGATTGCTTGGACAGAGCTGTAGAACAGGACAGGATGGGAGCTGTTGGGAAGGCAGTAACGCAACTACGTTTTGGAAAAAAATCACAATAGCAAAAAGACTCTAGAAACTATATCAGATAATGGACACTCACTTATTTTAGTCACCCCAGGTTAGAAAGACCAGTTCTAATGTGTTCTATATAAGTGAGTCCCGTTAGGTTTATTGGTAAACGTACCAGGGGGTAACAAAGGAGAGAAGACACAATCTAGGTAACTGTTGAGCTCCAGTCACTTAGTGCATCTGAGTTTCTCAGTATTGCATGCATTTTAGCTTCTGTCAGGTACTGTGCTACAATTGCCTTCCCTACAGAAGATGACTCACATAGACATACAGTATATTAAATGGCTGCTATGGGTGGTGTCTGTGGCTGGGGTAGAAACTTAAGCCAGACTTCTCAAATCCTGCATAGTATCCTGTACAATTCAGCATCATCCTTCAGCACAATACTTTCTGGGTAGCCATGCCATCTTGAGTGCACTGGAATAGTCAATATCTCAATTTGCAAGTGCTTCTTTCTTTTCATTTGTATACAATGACTCCGACAAATATTTCAGAACTCTTAGTCATGGATGCTGAGCAATGTAACCACCTGGAAAGCCTCCTGTGCTAACATCCTTAAAAAGAAGAATGTGAGTGCTGCGAAGAACCACAGATAGGTACTCATCTATTTATGTCTCAACAAGTAAATGTATTTAAAGCATTCACTTCCTTGAGGTCGGCTGGAGTGCAGTGGAATTTCGTAGGTGTCTTACACCACTGAAATTCCACTAAAATCTAGGAGAATAGGTTGAGAATATTCTACAATAAAACCTCTGAATAAGTTGGATGGATTTGATCATTCAATAGGTGCACTGCAACTGCCCAGAGAGCACAGGTTTTTGGCTTAGCCATTCTGAATTCTTGCCAGCATGCACCAGCAAGATATCTTGGCTAATGGCTCTAACAGGGATCCTCTGGCCAGCCAGATGCCACAGGAAACACATTTCCATGCTGCCAATCGCAGAACTTCAACTGTTTTAAAGAGAAAACTCAAATTTAATCAGAAATCTATTTTTTTCTACAGTCATGAATATTTCTTTAGCTCTTATCACTAATTATTCAATATACATGTGTCAAGAGCAACATTCCCTGTCATCACTCAGCTACATCTCCCTGCAGCAAAAGCCACAATCTGCCCTTGATAACAAATAAATATATTGCTCAGCAACATCAAGAAGCAGTTGCTGCCTGCAGGTACTGCTGTAAAAAAACCACTGACATTGGCAGAGTTTACCTCAAGGGTGATGTGTGTTTTCCCAGGCTGGTCTGCCTGGGGTAGGAAGGGTTCTCTGAATGGTCATTCACAGCTATGACTCTACAACACACTAATCTTAAGGATCTTGGGGACCTTAGCGAAGCATTTATGTGGATTTCAAACAGAGGAAATAAGCCAGAGTGCAATGGTGAAATCTAGGACAGCCCTGGGCAAGTAAGTGGGGCATTTAGAAAGAAATGTGTATATCCTTCATGTATCTATCCTGAATTTCATCTGAGGAACTAGAAAAGTAGTTCTTGGCTTGTACACATCAAGATACGGCATGGCTACAGTACATCTGAGGCAAACAGCGTCATATCTTCAGTGCAGTTGTGATGCGGCCGCAACCTACAGGTCTCATTACGTAGATACAAGAGACCTGCACTGTGCACACACAGATTGATTGCTCATATATGCTTTATCTGGGATAACAGAGTAACAGCTTTTCCAGAGAAGCAGTTGGTTGACCAAGAAGCACATGGAAAACTGTGTGATTCTACTCCACAGTGTGACAAACCATGTGTTACACTGCCTGATGGGTTCCCAAGTCAAATCACAGATGAATGTCCATGCCTGGGTCCTTTGGTGTCATGCTTTAAGACGGTACTGTTTGGGGAAGATGAAGAGCTTCTTTTGAGTGCCATTCACCAGGCCTCGCTGATGGTGGCAGAGTTTCTGCAGAGAGGGAGGAACAAGAAGTCACCTTCCCTCTATTCTTCTTACGCATGAAGTTACCTTGATACAGGAGGTTGTACAGGTGCCCTGAAGTTCTGCCATGTCTGGTTGGTTTTGCTGTTGCTTGGATGCTAGAGTTTGTTCTTCCTCACCTGTTAATCACCATGTGCAAGCTGGGTTTCACATACTGCAGTTACTCACTAACGCAAAAAGCTACCTAAGCTTTCCTTCTATGCTGGGTAGCAAAGGGCTAAGATGAAGGGGGATTCTAGAGGAGTTGCAAAATAGATGAAGTGAATTCTTCAGAAGGACATATATAAGAGCATCCTGAGTGGAGAAAGTGACAGCTGTAGATCATACAGGAAAGTAAGACAGGGAGAGGCTGAAGAAATGGTTCCAGCAGAAATAGATAGTTAGGGCTGCAGTGAAGACAGTGCTATAGGTAAGGCTGCAATTAAGACAGTAGCTGTAGTTAAGCCTATGTGCTATTTTCCCATTACAGCTTCATCTCAGTCACTTAGCTTTATATGAAAAAACTCATTATCTAGCCCTAAGCCATCTTACTGCTGTTTACTGATAGAGAGCAATGATATTTTTGGGGAATCTGCAAATCAGCTCATTCATTAATATGTAAGTTCAAATCAAGACTTGGAACCATTAAGAAATCTTATTTTAAAAAATGAAAAAGACCCCTGTATTAAAAGGCATATAGATTGCAAAGTTGAGAATTCAAAAGTTAAGAATTGCTAAAATAAAGTTTGAAGAGGTTACACCGCACTCTGCGGGTAAGTCAGGGTGAGGTGGTGGCTGTGTTGCTGTCCCCAGTGCCTCTATTTCACTTGGGGTCTACGCTAGAAAGTCTGTAGCAATGGGAGGAAAATTTAAAGTCACAAAGGACAAGCTTGTTGTAGAGGCAGCTGATTGACATACTCTCAAACTCCCTCCCTGCCCCTGCTACAGAATCTTTCTGTGAAAGAAGATTAAGAGGTGCCCTAAACCGAGACACTCACAGGTAATTATGAGTTACAGGTACCACAGTTTTCAAAATCACAGTGTGACACACCTGAAGTTTGATTTACAGTATTTGTAAGCATGTGGAGCAGCAGCTGCAGTCAGTAGGCACTCAGCTCTCCAAGCAAAGGACTGTTATCAAACATCGATTATTTGGAGATACCGGGCCCCAGTAACAACTGCAGACTCAAAACTGGTTGATTTTTTGATTTTGAGTTTCATTTTGCAGAATCATGTGTCCTCATGTAGATGGAGATAATCACATCAATGTGTCAAATAACAGTATAATTAATATTTGTACACCTAAAATACTATAATGAAAATTCTACCTAGCATTCATAGCAAGGCTTGAATGCAGTGAGCAGAAACTATGAATGGATCCATAAAATGAATGATGATGAAAATCAAACATTAAACTGTTGTTATGCAAAAACCCCACACCACACTGAAACACCAAATGAGGGAAAGATTTGTTGGAAAAGAACTGTACAAACTTGGCCACATTTGAATGTGCATGGGCTACGTTAATGTTATACTGGCAACCTGAAGAATAGCACATCTTAAATTCTCATTGCTTGATTTTGCAGACCTAAAGTTCTTTTAACATACCTTGGGATGTAGTATATGCGACTTTGGTATTAATGGTTATTAATAAGGTTGTCTGGTAGCTCCCTTTATAATCCTCATTAAGTTCCTTATGATGTATCATCAATGTAACAACTTAAAAGCAATTTTCCTTGCTTTTTGTCTGCCTCAGAGTGGTTCCATGTTTGTGTGTTCCTGTATGTTATGTATGGGTCGAAACATTTCCACTAAGTCTAATCTAAATTAAATGGAACTTTTTTCCCATAAAAAAGTAAAATTTCTGGTATTCTTAACTAAAAAGGGAGAAGTTGAATATTTGCTTGCATTCTCTAGATAGGTTTATGGCACTTCCACTGGAAAACTGCAGTTTCCATTTATTAGCAGAAACTCTAAATCTAGAGCATCACGATCAAAATTCTACCTGTACTGGCAACACCTCACGGAAGATTTTTTTCTACCTGAAACTGATACTGTGAGCTGCCCTGGCTGTATTTAACACAACATAACAAACTCTAAACCAAAGTGCGAGCAAACCCAATAGCAAATAGAGCCGGGACTGACAACAACTGTCTGGGACAACCAGGTAGGGGAAACTAGAGCTGGAACCTAGTAGATCTGGGATTTGGGGCCAAACATGGAGCAGAAAAGCCTGGGAGAAGTCAGCAAGACTAGAGTGCAAATCAGGAAAGGAGATGGGAACAAGAGTGCTGGGAATGGAAGTTCTTGATGAGATGGGGTAAAAAGTACTAATTCTGGCATTTCCTATTTTAAGAGCCTAAACTTGCAACTCTAACAAGAACTGGACACTTGCATATGTTTTACACAACATGCACACATTTATTATAAAGAGGGAAGACTATGTGCAGCACCATGTCTTGTCATCAAATCAAAAATGTTGCTTGGACACTGAGGTGCATCACAATTGAGCATCACTCTTTTGAACTATCTGATCATCATTGGTGTGCTGATACAGCCAGTATGGATGTAACGGACTCAGGAGCTAGATATCTCTACTAGTATTTCTAACATACACACAGTGCATCGGTTGTTACAAATAGAGCCAGTAATCAAGTCCTAGTGATACTATGTGCCTCTTTTTTTTTTTTTTTTCTTTTGGATAAATCTAGTCAATCTGTGGGTCTGCAAAACGTTGCTAGGAGCTGCTAGGGAGAGCTGAGAGTAGAGAAACGGACTGTGCTGGGATTGTAAGTTGATGTCTTCCTCCATTATACCACCGACAGGCACAAGGTTCTCTTCTTTGTCTCAATAAAATCATTATCAGCATCACTCTCCCCACACACACAGAGCTTTCTGGATCAGGTCAGGGGTACTGTTGCATACAGCAGTTGTGGGGCTGTCAGCAGTGGTGAAAACTGTCCATACAAACTGCTTCTGCAAAGATTGGGTCTTGTGCTGGAGTGAGTTACATTTACATGTCCTGCTCTGCCCTAGCTTTTGGTTGGGACAGGTCTGGAGGCAGGCAGCACATAGACTAGCAGTACTATGGGTTCTCGGTCACCTGGCAGCCTGCAGCCATCTCCATCCAGTAGAACTCAGTGTTCCAGAGCTGTGTTGAGTGAAATGGAAGGAAGTGAAGAGATAAAAAAATTCACTATGCCAGGTTTTTCAAGAAGCAATGGTGAATTAGGAATGATCTTTACGAGCTCCCAACAACTGCAACTCAAAAGTATTCTCTCTCAATACTTTATTTTAGCATAAGACCTCCTAGTTCAAGAAAAGAGAACAAGGTCTAGGGAATGCCCCAACTCATCCTACTTTTTACCAAGACTCCTATAGAAATGACTGCGATTTGTGTTCAGGCAACTTGGGCATTGCAACGATGCAGAACTGAAGCAGAGAAGGGAAATGCATTTTGTCAAGACCACCCCAAATGTCTTCAGCAGAGACAGAAATCAAGCTCTGATCACCTGGGTCTCAGTTGTAAGGTTGAACCATAAGGCACTCAGTCTTCTTGCCTAGTAACAATTCAGGATGGATTGGACAATATCTATACCATTCTTAAACAGTGAGAGGCAGCATCCTGGGAACAACTGCTGTGAAAAGAGACAGGGGGAGTGTCTCTGCATGCCATTGCCTGGATGGGTAAAAGGAGGAAGAGCTGAAGAGATCTAAAATAACAGAAGCAGCATTCTACCACATCTTCCACTTCTTTCCTTGTCTGCTGTTTGTTCAGAGATGTCCTCTGCTCTTGGAGGAATGCAGAGACTCACTGTGTTACTTTAGCATTTCAAAGACCATCTCTCCATGACACTGCCTGGCTGTGTAATTTCTGAAGTAAGCAGAATTATTCCTGCAGACCCTGAACACAGCTCCTCTTTCCCTCGAGAGTCTAAAGACATGTGTTTAAAACTACAGCTTATTCCTCTGTGCTGGCAAGATTTGCCAAATACATGTTTCCAGTAATGGGGATTCATTACAATCAGGGCCCAGTGTGCAGTCTGTCAGTGACAACTTGTGTCAGAGAAACAGCAAGTCCACCCTTACCTCTCTCTCCTACAGAAACACAATTGGATTGAACTTGTATTGTTTTCTCCAGGTAGCCATAAGTGCTACAGAAAACCATGCAGATCGAAGGGGAAACTCCCCAAATGACTGAGGTATGAAATACAGCAGGTTATATGACTATCTTTGTGAGGCCAGTCAAGGCACTGTGTTGACCTAAAACCTACCCAAACTTTGGACTAAACTTAGCAGTTCACTTGTGACAGCAAGAAACTTTTAACCGCTCTGTTGTAATGACCAAGTTAGCTGCATAACATGGCTGAACCCCATCTGATCCTCCCACTCTGACTGACAGAAATACCTGGAGACTCCTTGTGTGACTGTCAGAGAAAATGTTACAGTTTCATCTCATTATCAGTGTTCACAGCACAGATAAAGCCATTCTGGAAATTAACTGGGTGCACAGAGGAACATCTCATTAAAACTCTGTATCTCAGCCATGACTCATTCTGTTATGTTCCTTTTCATGCTGGCTGAAAGTACCAACTACACGGGCAGGTAAAACTGCTGCCTTGAAAAGCTCTGAGGTTGGTTACTGTGTGTGTTCCAAGGGAAAGGGTGTACAAATGTGTTGCCTTGTTGCCTTTCTTTGTGAACAGTGTGGCACATCGTTATATACTCCCTACTTCCTTCCTCCCTTCACCCTCCAAACCAGAGAGATCACAAGACACCAGTATCAGCCATGCTGGGCTCCATGCCAGGAGAATTAATGAAGTGGTGTAATAGCTCACATGGAGGCCTAGTGATTGGCACCACAGTTAAAATGCATCTGCAAGGCAGAAGATCATAGCTTTGCTGCTGTGTTCTGTTTATTACAGGCACGTCTCTTCCGTTCCATTGATTTCTTTATTAGCGCGTTTTAAGGCTGCTGTGTGGGGGCTGGCTCTGCTTGAAGCATGGAGGTTTGAATTCCAACACAGCTTAAGGACAGGAAGTCTCCCTTTGAGACTCTAGACCTGGATGACAGATCCTGGTCCTAACAAGAACAGGAACCCTACTGAGTTCCTGAAGAGTTCGAAAAATCTTACAGAGCAATGTGAGACTGGGTTGCTTTGGAAGGAAGGAAATTTTACCTGAAGAATATAAAGGCTTTGTGGTAACTACAGGGAGGACTTAATTTCCTAATCTAGAGGGGAGGTTTGCAAGCATGCCCAAGCAACAGAGATGCAGACTAATAGTTCCTTGCTTTTCATCTGTACTGTTAAGAGATGAAATGTGGACTTGACATGGACAGGAAGGAATGGGTGGGTCTCAGTGTACTCATCAACCGTCATTCAATCATATCATGGACTTCGAATAATTTTGCCATCCATTATTCATGACTTGGAAAGCAGAACCATCCAACTGAGGACTGAGAGTCAGTGTCTGGGCTGTACAGAGAATCAGGATGGCTCCACATCTACTCTGAATTGTCTTGGCTCAGAGCACAGACTTAAAAAAAATGGACTGTAAGCAGCTGAGGATGGGGCTGGGCTGGAGTCATCAGATTCACGCTACCAAAGGCCAGGAAGAGTAAATCTGTATGGGAGAAGGTAGAAACTGGCTGCAACTGTCTGCAAATCCATTTGCTGAGCTCACTGTTTTAACAAATTCAGACACAGCTAAAAGCTGGCGTAGTGGTGCCAGGCTGCAGCAGCTCGATGCAGCTGCTGTCCTTGCCACAGCTCACTGCGATAGCTCCCTACACAGTCACCATGGACCCAAGCTGTAGCTATGGCAGGTTTGGAGGCCACGGTACGGTGGTGTCTCTAGAGACAATGATGATGAGAGAGCGCTGTCCCCAGAAAGCACATCCTGTTCTTGGCCAGGCACCCAGGCTTTGCTCAGCTGCTGGGCTGTCTCTCTTAGAAATTCTTACTCAGTTCTTACTGGCAACTGAATTGCCATGGAAATGATTTTACATTGCCCCTGAAATATTGCTCTAAGCATCTGCCTTGTATTCATGCCCCACTTGTAATTGCAAAGGTCCCTGCTGTCTCCCTGTCAATACTGGATGTGAGCCGACACGAAGCAGTGTGGAGCATGAATAGGAAGAGCTGCATTCAGGCAGCCTAATAAGAACATGCAAATTCCATTTCAGAAGCCCCAGATTTTTTTTTCCCACCTCCTAATATTTTTAAAGACTCTACTTAAGACCAACCAATATTATTGTTTTCAGTTCCTAGAAGTATCATGGCCAACGAAAGAAACATACATCAGCACATGAAGACAATCCAGACCTGAAAGCCTTGATTTTTATATCCACATGTGACACTCACAGAGGCCTGCTTTTCACTGTATAGCACTTCAAAAAACCTTTGAGCTACCTTATACACTGCATGCATCATATCAATTTATTATCTTACTGGGAAATAACATTGCACAGTCTAAGTCAGCAGGTCTTTACTGAAACTCTTACTATAGACAACTTTTACATCCAGAATCTACCGCTAATTTTTGCAACATGTTCTGAGACACTCACCCACAACTGGTTTCTAACAAGCTGTCCCCAACCTGCAGTGATGCCATCCCGAAGTCTGCTATCCGGATGTTGTTCTTTTCATCCAGCAGTAGGTTTTCTGGTTTTAAGTCCCTGTGACTGTAAAGAGAGGATCAAAATGTGAGTTAGATTATCCATGACAGCTTTCCCATTCCAAAAGTTGTTCTTTATCTAGCAGAGCATCCAATCTATTATATTTTAATTGATTTCATGTTTTTTTCCTGTCCCAGGCAGGTGAACACACACATCTAAGATAGAATCTTTGCAATACTCCAGATCGTATCACAAATGCCCACTTCAGATTAATGTGAGGCTTGATCCTGCAGTACCCTGATAGGAAATGAACATCTTCCAACACAATCTGAGGGAGACAAAATGAGTGACATTTAGAGAAAAAAAAAAGCATCCTTGGTGTAACTGTTACTGCAAAAAGCCTCTATGAGACATATAGCTTTGAAATAATTTTGGGTAGTTAGCTCTGATGGAGAAATCACTTCAACCCAGTATTGCTTACAACTAAAAGTGGCAACAACGGGGAGGAAAAGAGAGGATTCCCTCCTTTGCATCAAAGCTCATTCTCTTATTATTTGGCAACATGGGTAAAGCCAAGCAGCTATGGTCTTCAGGACGGCAACTCCTGCTTTAAGTAAAAGGTACCATATATTGACTAATTTATTAATCTCCATTACCCACAGCCAACACCACTGTGCACCCATATCTGCTTCTTAGTACTCAAGCACTTTTGTACAAACATTACATTTACCTGATTTCATATCCAAAGACAAAAATCTTGCACAAAATTTGTGATGACTTTGTTTTTTTAATTTTTATTTGCAACTTTTGATGAGTGACATAGATGAGAGAGGCACTTTAGGCAGACTAAAGAAGCAGCTCATTTCTTGTTTTTGCTTATGAGTAGGCTAAACAAGTCTTTGATGTCTTGCTAATAAAAGGCTCAAAGACAAGCTTTCAAACCTTGCAGGCAGACAGCCAGCTTTGGTGCCCAGTCAGACCTGCGGGACATGGCCAGCTGGCAACACATGCAAACAACAGTCAGGCAAACAACAGTCGTTTGCAACAACAGTTTGCTGAAACCACTTACCCTGACCATAAACTGAACTCAGCAAAAGAACCAGCGTTAGGATAGTCTGGTCCAGTGACACCCATAATGGAAGGCAATCTTACCTCACACCATTTCCTCTTTATTTTTTTAAGATATTCCTCTAGCACTTCTCATGCACACAAGTGTAATTCTGCCTCCATACCACTATAAAGAAGCACAGCCTAACCTCTCAAAGGATCATGAGAGACATGGCAATGTCTTGGAAATTATCTCCTCTGATCTGAAGAGAAGTCGGGAATGATCAGTCAGAGACAAACTGTAAATAATACAAGTCAGTTCTAGGCAAAACTAGAGCCTGCAGAAATAGGACACCTGGGGAGTGTAACAGATATGTCCAAACTTCCAACAAAATGGTGCGCATTAAAAGCAGATACTGGTCATTTACCTTATCACTGAATTTTCCTCCCTCAATTTTTAAAAAGCATAAAATTTGGTCTCCAATCTTGTATAGCCATGATGAACAGCATTGTACCTTGAATACTGTGTTCAATTTTGGGCCCTTGACTACAAGAAAGACATTGAGTTGCTGGACCATGTTCAGAAAAGGGCAACAAAGCTGGTGAAGCATCTGGAGCACAAGCCTTATGAGGAGCAACTGAAGGAACTGGGGTTGTTCAGTTTAGAGAAGAGGAGGTTTAGGGTTGACCCTATCGCTCTCTAAAACTACTTAAAAGGAGGTTGTAGCGAGGTGGGTGTTGGTCTCTGCTCCCAAGTAACAAGTGATAGGACAAGAGGAAATGGCCTCAAGTTGCACCAGGGGAGGTTCAGATTGAATATTAGGAAATATTACTTCACCTAAAGGCTTGTCAAGCACTGGAACCGGCTGCCCAGGGAAGTGGTTGAGTCACCATCCATGTAGGTGTTTAAAAGTTGAGGAGATGCGGTACTTGCATGTTAAAGTGATCTTGTTAAGCACAGGCAAACAACCCAGTAGTTAATTGAGCTGCATTTGTGCATATTTTCATCTTGCAAAGCAAATACAAAATCTACCTTTCCCATAGAAATCAAAATTTTGAAGTTAAATGGAGACAGAAGATTTATTAGCATATAATAATTACCAAGATCCAAGATAGTCATATCTACTTAAAAAAGCAGGAAACGAGTGACAAGGAAATATTTCAGAGGCAGGAAATGACTAGTTAATGGCTATGAAAAGAATCCCTGAATGCCATCATCAAGGACAGCAGTGCTGGACAAATACAAGACTGTTAATATCTGCCAAATCTGAACATGCTCCAGCTCCAGCAGTTAAATGGAGTGAAGAGCACACAGTTCTAATGCAAGCTAGGAAAGCTGGACACTACTGAGACATTAGTGTGCAATTTAATCTTTCCTCCAGCAGACAGCGTGGACAGTTCTTATTTTACAACTGGTTTCATTAATGGGTTGCTGGGAGGACCACATTTGACTGGGGCGATGCACTGAAGTTCTCCTATCTGAGGACTAGGGCTCTAGCCTGTTTGATGGTATGAAATAAGAAACCTCCCCACAGCTCGAGTTGAGTGTCCTACTGTGCATGGATTTTCAGCAGCTGTGTATGTTTTTCAGCCTTGGCAACTGTTCTTAGTGAACTGCTGAACAGATACAAGGTGCAGAAGCTGATGGTGCTGCTGTCCATGTCTGTTCCAGTATCTGTGCACTGGCTAATGTCATTCATACAGTCTATAGCAAAAATTGAAATTCTTTGCTTATCCTAAAATTGTATAGTTTTTTAGAAGCGAACTTGAAGGAACGGTCAAGGTACAGCATGACCTAAACACAGGATGTTCACAAGTGTTTCTCCAGCCTGGATGTACACCCACTACAAAACATCTCAGGTTATTTTAGGAAAATGGTGCAGCTAGAGGAAATGTAGAAATGTTCCCCCCTTCCATGCCTCAAAGCCTTAGCAGATCTGCCACAGGCCCTGGCTGGAGAAGAATCTATATGAACCTTGAACCAGCCCCTCTCCCAGACCACTGAGAGGCAGTGAAAAAGAAGGGGCAACACCTTGAAAATTAGTATAGTATTCACTGGTGGCAAGAAGTCTCATTCTCCTCATTTCATCCTGTCTTCCTGTCAGGTCCAGAACACAGACTGCCTGAGGCCTAGGACTTTAGGGTGGTTCATGTGGGAAAATGAGGTTCCTAAAAAGTGACAAGTTTATTCATGTCTTTTTTTTTTTGGAGAACCACTGCAAGAGAGAGAGGGAAAAGTATGTGCCACTATCCACATTCCAAACATGCAGTAACCATCACCTCAGTGCGCTATGCAATGCTTTTCCACGAATGAGTATTTTTTTCACTATTGTGGCAGTGCTCCTCTCAGAGATCAGGGTGCAAGTGGGATCAGGCAGCGCTTGCACATTCAGTCATCAGAGAATTTTATGCCCCAGTGAAAATTTTTTTCTAGTTGGAACATTTCTCTGCAATTCATCTCTGGACCACTTTGAATATGCCAAGGCAGCATCCTGGGGATATAAGTCAGGCCAGGAGCCTGCACCAGAGTGGTAGAACCACTGCCACTGGCAACAAGACTTCCTCTTCACAGTTGCATTTCCCATCTTTGTATCGCCAGCTTTACAAATGCCAGAAGGAAGGGAGAGGAACATATGGGAACTGGGAAGGCTTGTTGTAATTTACCTAAGAGCCCAGCAGACTGGACAGCCTCATGCATTCATACTTGGAAAGAATTCTCTTGTGCCAAAATGAAACAGAACAAAACCAAAACAAAAATCCCACTGTATGTGGTAATTACTTGGCATTAATGGAACATTGCAGAGTAAATGCATTTAATTTGGTCCCATTCCAGCCGATCTCTCTAGCTCTCCATGTCTAATATGACCGCATCATCTCCTCTCTCTGCAGGTGAACACAGGACTCGTTACCCTTTTGTTGTTCTAAAGGCTCTAAAGCTGTAGGGGCTTTACCACATGGTTGGAAAATCAGAAGAGAAGAAAACAGCTTCTTCAGTGACAAGTACAGCAAACTCTCCTATGCAGCCCTACATATGCTGAGAAATAATATGAAAGAGAAATGCAACACTGCAGAAGAAGTCAGCGTAACCCTGATCCAGGGTGGCCACAGACTGCCCAGGGCTCCTCAATCAAGACAATGAAGTGATAAATTAGCTCCAGGACCCTGCATACAGCAGGCTTTTGAAGGGAGAGCACGTGAGTGAAAGGGAGCCATCAAACAAGCAGGAAAGGGGAAGCACAGCTGACAGACCTCTCTACAATATCCCTCTTATACAGATTACAACAAAGGCTTCTCAATTCCCTTGCAGCACAAGATGGATACAGAGAGAAGTCTGAAAGAAATATCCCATGGAAATGGGTACAGCTCTTGGAGGTGGTGCATAGAAAATGAAAGGCACACATATGCATTAACATGTTTCAGCATCCCACTTACACAATGGCCATGCTTGCTTGCTGGTTGCTCCCATGATGCTTGCAGACAGCTCCTCTAGCTCCCTCCATTGCCTTTCTAGTCCTACTCTGGGAATATACCTGTATTTGTACTGCAGGCAATTGCAGCGTACAGAAAGAAGAGAAGCAAAACATTCTCTCCTGGTCACCCACGGTTGGTAAAAGATTTTTGGCATAGCAATAGACTCCACATCTTGGATTCAAATGAGCAATGTCACCTGGCATGAAATGATGAACTAACACATTATTTTAAAATGATTTTTGAGCTGAAATATTCATAACAGTTTCTATGACAACTCATTGTAGGTCATAGATTTCTAACCCAAGAAACCTCCTAACTGGAGTAGTTGCAGGTCATTTGTACTAATCAAATTGTTGGCTACTTTGCAAATGCTTTTCTTACTGACCTCCAAATCCCAGAAGGGCCAGACAACAGAATAATTGTTCTGCAGTATGTCTTTTAAAAGTGCCTGATGTGAAGCAAGTAATTTATGAGTAATAATTACTACTATGAGAAGCAATACTTCTAATATCATTGGGCAGAAAAAGCCTTTAATTTTTTTTTCTCTTGCTTCTGCAAATCAGATCAGAACATGTAACTTGCATCTACCTACAGAAGAATCTTTGTTTAGAGCTGTGGTTGCTATGCTTCAATTCAGTAACTTTTCACAGAATTCTACAGAACAAATATATATAGTTATAGCTAGGAAAAAGAGCAACATCTACAAACGTATCAGGAGCTCTGAAGAAGGGTTTGTATGCATAAAACTTTTTTTGCTTTTTAACAATTACTTCCATTGATCTATTAAAATATCTCTTCCCTACCAATCTTGTCTCAAAACATATATTCGTGTATTTCAAAGCCAGGACAGACTGTCAGGTCTAAACACCACTGTTACACTTGCCAGAGAATGCTACCTGGTTATGCTTACAGTAAGATCATGCTAATTTTGAGTTCCCACTGGCTTATATAAAGAAGTAAACTTACAAAAATACATATCCTCTGACTTTAGCTGAGCTGGTAATTTTGCTGGTAATAATACAAGCAAAATTTGAAAATTCCTCACTGTTTTAGAGTGAGATTCAATCACAGATCTGAAACAACTGCTTTCAGGCAATGATTGCTGAATTCCAGCTCTCAATGGGGGGAAAAGGTAACTTCCTCACTTCCGATAGTTTGAAAGAAAACTCGAAAATCCCCAAACAAACAGAAGCCAACCTTATTAAATGCCACAGTTTCTAGACAGTTTCACATTTGGAGCCATGCATCATAATTTCAAAGTGTCCACCTGCTGCAGTCTTAAGTGTCTGACAGACCATCCCTACAGAACACTGTGGCACACACCCTATAAATGAAGCAAGGCAGAACAGGAGTCATTAGAAGGGTGGCACTATCTGGCAGAACATGGCATCTGGCATTCTTCAGTGCTCTCTATTTGTTGAAGACATCCTAGCTTTCTCCCTAAAAGCATGCTTCCTTCCCTGACAGTGCTCTACAGCTCCTGCCTGCAAGCATATACCACAGATTTTGGCACTGCTGCTGCGAAATCTTCACATGCTATTTTATAAGGAGCTGTTTTCCCTGCTGCACTTATGGGAAGAACACAACGTAAAGTCAAACAAAGCTCTTATTCATTGCCTCAGATTTATAAGTCACACACCCCCGTGCCTACGCATGCACACACAGACACACTTCAGCAAGAGCCTTGTGCGTACTCAAGCAGGCACAGCCCCGGGCAATGAAAGGAGAAAGGGTCCTCATAAATGTCATTTATCAATATTCATAAAGAACCTGCCTTAACCCCCTTTCTTGCATGCTCAGGAAAAAAACACAAAATGAAACCCAACCAAAATAAAAATAAAGTGAAATAATCATCTTGTTGCTCATTACCGCAGGGGATTTCCTCTCAATGTCACCACTGCCCTGTGCAGTAATTGGCATTATCTGTTATCTCTGAAGCCATAATAAGGTTTGCCACAGGGCATTTTCTGTAATCATATTTTTATTTGTCAGCTTGTGAGATACGGACACCAAATATGAGCTTGACCAAAGCAAAACCCCAACATACACAAAACATGCACACCACCAATCCCAGCTCTCACTGGTGATGTCACATCCAGCCAATGAGGTGCACACCAGCTCCCCTCGCTCAGCTCCCACCCTCTGTTGGCTGCAGCATTCTCTCACTGGAGATAAAAGAGACTCTTCCAGAGGAAAGTAAGAATTTGCGACCTCCCCCAGTACATGCTCCTACATTGTTTCCAATAGAAAATAAAGCCAGCGCTGAATTAGCTAAGAGCTCTCCCACAGTATGGAGGCAGGATATTCAAAGTGACTGTTGGTTTGGGGCACGCAGCTGAGACATCTTACAGGCCCTGAATTTAGCAGAGCAGACACCCAGCATTAAGTGAATGGCAGCTTAGGAAAGAAATATCAGTTATGTCCAAAGAAAACTTCCCACGCTTCCTGGTCTTACACTGATGTCCAAAGAACCCCAGGTTCCTCTGCCATTTCTTGCACCACTGCTGAGCACATCTGCGCTGGGCACTGCAGCGTGGTGCAGAGCCCTCAGAGCGAGCACAGAGGAAGAGCTGGAAGCAGAAGCAATAATGCTGCATCACTGAGCTAACCACTCTGCTTGCCAGCACAGGCAGAGCAGCAAGGTAACACAAATATAGTGTGTGCAGGCTCCCGCATAATACCTCTGCATGGTGTTCACACCTGCAGTTGCTTGTGTGTCCCTGGCACAGCACAGTGCTATGTACACAGAAAGAGAGAACCCTATAGGTTACCTATAAGCTTTCCCCCATGCTCGACCTGTACCACAAAAACATGTAAGTGACTCCACCTCAGATTGATGTACATCAAATCCTACCCCACTGCTCCTATTAAATAAAATAAGAAGAGAAAGCTCATACTTCTTTAAAACAATACAAAACCGGACCCAAGTTCCATGCCTACTCTGCTTCCTTGTCTGAGCTGCTTGTTTGGAAACACCTCCCAGACACACACGATCTCTCCACATTACAGTAGCAGCAGAAGCCTCTCAGTGATGGGAGGACTGGGGAATTCTTTCTGATTCTTTGATCTGAGAATCCTGGTGCATCAATACATTTCGAGCAGTGAAAGCTGGATGTGGTTACATACCACTGTATAAGTCAGCCACAGATATTTCAGAGTGTTTTGGGAGGTACAGGAAGAAGATGGGACAATGATATGGGGCTGGGGACACCAGGCTATCAATCTACTCTGCCAGTAGGTTAGAGGCACACACATTTAGTCATTAACCAAAGCAGAAGCCTTCATTTTTCAACGCGGTCATAACTGGATAACCTGCCTGATGAGATGATTTATCATTTCACTGCCCCATGACAGGACAAGGTCAGGCTTCACTGCTTAGGAAAGCACATTAACTTTTATACATATAGACACGCAAAACTCATCTATTCCTGCATGCTCTAATTTTCAAAAAGGGTGTAATGATAACTGTCCAAAATACAATACAGAGTCTAATATAACACAGACCACATAAGTCTCAGAGTGACCAGTAGGGAGGGAGGGCTTATCATTTACTGCTAACTTATTCAGCATTAGATACTAGTTGAGTGGGAGTTGGCAAGGAGACAAGGGATTTACTTCTAAACAAGACTACTGCCCACAATCCAATATGTTTAACAGAGGAAAATGGATTTCTCAAGAGAGACACACACTTTGCCTTGGAAATTCAATGTATTGTTAAACCTGCAGAAGTGTTTGTCTGTCTGACAGCCTCACCACAGTCCTCACCCAGTTTATTAAAGTCTGCCATATCACAAGGTATCCATCACAAGCTCAAGGAACTAGTATGTATGTATATATATGCATGCTTTCACAGAAACTTTTATCCCAACAGAGATTTGTATTTCTCTGGAATATTCATTCGGAAGAGTAAATAATTCATCTTCAGTTGTACTTAAACATTTTGAGTCTTCTTGGACTGGGACTCCTAAGCATTAAGCCAAGCACGGAATGGAAACATGTTGTACATGCAAGTGGTTAGGCTGATCATAGGAAGGTCACGATCACTCAACCCAGCTGATTAGCAGGGAGGAAAATCGTGGAACAAAACTTGTCAGAGGTCTCTGCCAGCAGAGAAAACTTAGATCCTCTAGCTAGGGTATGCAACCTGCTCTTGGTTCCTCTGGGAATTTCTCTGACTACTGTAACCCTGCCCGTGCCAGGGAGGCATTGTCCTCAGGACCTTCTCACCCAGACCCACCACCTCTGAAATGCTTCTTCTGCTAGTAGTATATTCTTCTTAATATAACCTCAGAAAAGGCTCTTATTTCACTTTCCATTTACTAGAAATATGTTCTCTTTCAGAGAAATATTAATACTTCCCATTGAAATAAGGCAGAGAGGTAGAGGGAGGGGGCTAGAAGAGCAAGTTAAATATTTAGGCATCCATTTTTGCTGATAGCATTTATGCTGTGGATGTTCGGTTTACAATTTCTTGGCACAAAACTAGGGGTACAGAAAATCACTGTATGGTTTCTGAGAAGTAACCAGATACTGCAGTATCCATCACCGACTCTTGGCCCATTAGAGGGGGGAATTTATGGCTGTCTATAGCTTTGGAGAAGCAGCCACACAGACATAATGTAAATGGTCTCCCCCAGCCAACCTAACTGCAAGGAATTGCATTTCTGAGAAATAAACAGGCAGTTATGGGTCAGGAGCTAAACAGAAACTCTGTGCTCTGACTAGTGTTAACAACTTGACTTCAGTATAATTATAATTACCTAAACTTGCTTAAGATGAAGGAGAAACTGGTCCAATTTAAAACACCATCTGAAAGCAAATGTTAAACAACACTTGATGGTTAAATTAATTGATGGAGTTAGTGAGTAACAACAGCAGTCAGATCAAGGAAATTCTTCCCTACTGGAAAGGAAATTAAAGGCAACAGTGACTCAAATGCCCAGAAGGGACTCAGTGAAAGTTGCCAAAAGCCAGCAGGTTTCCAAAAACTGAAGGAAGCCACAAAATGACTTTGCTGTATTCATAATTGTCCCAAGTTTCTTCGGGATTCAGTTTGATATAGTGTATGTAATTCTCAGTTATTAGCAAGTGTACTAAGAATTATGGAAATTAAACTGCTTTTCCTTAGTGTTTTTTGTTTTCTTGGTTAAAGCATTCCCTGTGAATGAATTCTTCACCAATGAGAAACGATGGACAAGCTTCTCCATGAAAAATTTATCTGTGACTGGTGCACTGTATCATAACAGCTAAGAAATAAAAAATACATCAGCACTTTACCCAATGCTTTTAGAGCCTAATAACATCAGCTGTAAATAGTAATAGTAGCTAAATGTAGTAAAATAGTATTACTAAAAATAGTAACTAAAAGTATCAAGAAATAATATCCTTTTATTCTGTGCTTTTGTGTAACAGATAGCTCCTGTTGGAAATAGTATACTCACCATATTGAATGACTATGGCAGAAGTCTAAAGCAGAGATGATTTGACGGAAGAACTTCCTGGCTTCTTTTGGTGTCAGTCTTCCCTTTTTTACGAGATAGTCGAAGAGCTCCCCACCTGACACATGTTCTAGCACCAAATACCTAGAAAATAACAAAGCCAGGATGGATTTTATAAGCATGTTATTGTACCACCCCATCCTCCACCCTTCCCCCCTCCCAGTTACATATAAACTCCTCTAGTTACATATGGTCAAGGAGAACACTTCTGGAAAGAATAGTGGAAGAGAATCAGAATTTAAAAATCAGGAGTGATTAGTATTTTTAAGAGGGGTTTTGCAAACTTCAGACAAGCCATTGTTGAATTCAATGTTTGTTAGAATACTGAAAGATAACGTGGAAGTCAAAAATGACACAAAAGACCAGGAGAGGAAAAAAAAGAATAATTGAATATAAGCTTTCACAACAGCTCTTAAAGCTACTGTGGAGTCAGATTGTGTACTAGGAAGCCTCAGGTCCCTTAACCAAGCTGACAGTTCCTTTATAAAACAACTGTGGCAAAGCTGCACTCACATGCTTTTCTGTCTTGGACACCAGAGAACCAGACAGATGTCAACAAACCACAGGGAATTAAAAAAAAAAAAAAGAGGGAATAGTTTAAATTATGAAAAAAGATAAAAAGAACTACATGTGTACAACCTACATAAGGGCTTCAGCTTTTGCTGTTGAACAGCACTGATTTGCTGAAGTAGCTGCCCTCCCTTGGAACTCACACATGAAAATGTGACTCTGACTAAACAAATGTGACATAGCAGGGACAATGGAGCAAGAGAAGAAACCCCAGACCTCACACAGCACTCCTAACAGTTATAGAAAGAGGAACGAAATCTTGTGGAAGGAAAGAACTTGCCATGGATGGACCGTCTTGTTGTTTAAAGTAGGGGTAATGAAAGGCAGTCAAGCAGAGGAAAACAGTGTAAATCTCTGGAAACGTTGCCTAATAGTGGGAATGAAATAGTTTCCCCAGGGAAGCGGCAGGAACGCCATCAACCGAACCATTTAAAAATAAACCAGATATAATACAGACTAAGCAACAAACTGCTATTGGCAAGAGGATTGCTTGAAACCTCCAAGGACTTTTTCCATCTCCACTGTGATTTTGTGCTCTGCTGTCTCCTTGCTTGTTTGCCCAGCATGTACCATCCTAATACACAATGAAGAAACTATGCAGAGGTATTATTTATTCAGAGGATGGAATGACAAGTGTAAACAAAAAATATTGTTATTTTTACTTCAATGTCTTTTGTTCTTTGGTCTTTCAGCTGATTTAAAGCCTCTAAGAGGCAGAAACCTGTACTCCTCCCTTACTGCCTAACTCCTTTGAGGTGAGTTTCAGGGCTGCACACCAAGGCATGTGATGTGAAAGGTGGTTTCTGTAAAGCAACGATGCAAAGGTGAACAGGGCATTCAAACCTCTGGCAATTTGTTTGAAAGTTATCACTGGAAAACCTGCCAACAAGAATGAAATATTTTTCCTAATTTTGAGTGCACTCCTCTGCCCCCTCCTCCCAACAGCACAGCAGCCCAGGTGGAATGCTGTATGCAGTATGATCTTCATGTCTCAATGCTCTGCTTTACAGCAAGCTAGTTTTATTAACAGTATTATTCCAACTCTTCAAATTTGAAGGGACACTGAAAATGATTAATCCAGGATACTGTCTTTTTTGTACTTCCAGCAGCATAATCTTCGAGGATGTTTCTAAATTTGAAATGGATAGAAAAGATTATTATAAATATGGGGCATAATTGTTCCTGTTTCCAGTGTTGCCAAAAAGATGGAACAATAGAGGTGTTACAGCTGTTCTGAGAAAAGTAAAATTGGCTTAATGATAATGGCATCAGCCTTGAAGTTCCAAAGCATTTCCCTGCCTTACAGAAATGCAGCAGAGAATGCAGTATGAGATGGACATTAATATCGTCTTGCCAGCTAAAGTATGTAGTACAAAAGCACAAGAAGTTGGACAACAAAAATAAAATTCTCAAATTTAGGGAATTAAAATGTTATTTTCTGCAATTTTTATCAAAATAGAAATAGTTACGAGAAATATGGTAATTGTTTTTCATTAAAATCAGTAAAAAAGTGAAGCCTCTCAACTTGAAAATCACATCTGGGATTTGTGGATTACTTCGTCTCCAAGAAGAGATGGGTAGTTACCAGACTGTCTACTGAGTACACTCTGGAAATATGGAGACCACCATTTATCCTCACTACATTTTTTGAGCAAAGACATTGCACCTCTGAGAAGAAAGCTGATGTGCAGTAGCCATGGGTACTGGAATGTACACATTCGGAAGTGGCAATCATCACTTTCCAAGCCTTGGCTAACAGACACTCTGATAAGAGAGTTCACAATATAATTCATTCTTCCTCTCATACTAGAGATAGATCTGGCTAACCATCCCATATGGCAGACCCTATCCTGGCATGAAATCAGTCCTGAAATTCTCCTTGACAGCTCCCTCTCTCACTGTGCCCAGCAGAAGCTGGATACAGCAGTGCATCTTGCCCCCAGAATTCAAATTGATAGCTGCTTTCTTTTCCTGGGAGGTATTTTATGAAGATGATTTGCAGTTATTGGCATAGAGAACACCCCCTACACTGGTTTCAAATGCACAGTTTTGGAAAATAACAGACCCAGCATTTCTGTCACCCACAGCAGGAACCGCAAAGCAATTTATTTTCATCAACTTCATCTTATGAAAAACACTCAACAAAAATGCACTGACACATTGTATGAAAAATAAAACAAATTGAAGGACAGGGAGCATTTACAAGGTTATTTATTTCTACTTGCCATCTAGAAGCACCACATATAATAATGGAAATGAACAGGGGAGAACATTAGAAAAAGATTTGTGCCTATGACAAGTCAAGGGATACAGAGAAGCACAGTGACGATGTATTCTGATCTGACAAAGCCCTCAACATGACAGAAGAAGGACAAGAAACACATTCCCCAATGGTCAAGTGCAACAAATAAATGCTGCAGGGATTATTCCACAAGTACTATGTGGTTATGTCGCAGCTACAGTCTCTGAGTTCAGATTTGCAGCTGGTCATCTGCCAACCCTGTTCCCTTCAGTATGATGTGGGTTTTTTTTAGGATAGCCCCCAACTAGGAGATTTTCGATTAAACAAGGGCATAATTCAACACCTGCCTCCATTTCTGTGCAAGCCAATGTTTTGCTGGCACATTACATGGCACAGTACTAGTACACATGTTATTTTCAAATAGGCTGACAAGAGGGGTTTAGACATATCCAAGTGTTGCACTGGTTCTATCTACCACTGTATGGTTTACACAATCCCCACTAAATGCTGCATATTTGTATCTACCCACCTATTTGTCTATGTGTGTGTCTGAGTGACTACATAAAAGAAGAGAATACACACTCTCAAAACTGAAACAGAAAACGCAAAACAAAGAAAGAACATTACTCCAGCGGCTGGAAAATAAGTCATACAGACACTGCATCTTTCCTGAGTGTGTGACACAGAAGAGAATCCATATTTCCTGAGTCTACATCACCAACTAAAATCCTTTACTTTAGCAAAGTGCTGTAGGATTGGAAGTGTGCCAAATCCAGCTCTCAGAAGATCTAGAAGAAGGTAAATAGCACATAGCCTGCAGGGAAGAAAATCACTAAGAAGTATTTTCCTGAGATTCCTCTTCTCTTTTATCTTTCCCATATATGACAGTCCTCATCTCACTATTGTGCTACTTTTCCCATTTATTCTAAGCAAGGCTGTGAATTCTAAAAATCCCCAGACAGTAGCCAGACAGTTTCCCATTACATTTGGAGATGAGAAGTAACTTTATGGTGAAAGAACCTTTTTTCCTCCTGCAAAAATACAGTAAACTCTGTTTTGTAATGGCCATTGCAAGGAGGTTCAAGAAAAGGGGAGACCCAGGCTCTGGGTGGAAGCATGCATTCTGCTTGTTGTCGTAATACAGAAAGGAGCTATATTAGAACAAAAGACTCTGTAGGAGCACTTAGCTCTCACATCTTGGATGCTCTGAACACACACCAGCTCTTCTAATCCTTGCATTTCACATGACTGAAGCATTACAAATATTAACCTCCTGTTCTTTACTGATAGGGAACTGCAAAGCAAAGTGACTTGCCCAGTGTTACAGTCACCCAGTATCAGAGCTGGGATTATCACCTGTGGTCCCTTGTGTCTTGCTATCCCCACCATCAATTTTCTCCCTGCTTGCTAGGAAACTACAAAGACAGGAAAACAAAAGCTTCTGCAACTCAGTATGAAATCAAGTGCATATGGCCTTAAAAATAAATTCTCAACTACTTCCTCACTAGATATAATTTTTCAGAGGCTGCAGAAGTTTTCACAGGCCAGAGCTTGCTTTCATAAAGACAATAAGATCCACATCTTGCATGTTATCTCATGTCTCTGCTACAAGCCAAGACATGAAACAAAAATCTCCTGTTAAGTTTCAAAGCTTGAAGAAGACAAGACTTTGGTCTTAAAAAAACAAAGAAGTAGAATGCTTAATACAAGAATAATTTCATCTGCTGGAGAGAAGCAGAAAGATTGCATGCAGCAGCATTCTATCTGTTCCCTTTGCCATTTTTTCATCTGCATTCCATATCACCACCTCCCCGATAAAAGCTGTAAGGTCCTAAATGACCCACTACATTTCATATCAGAGATACGCATGCAGCTTATAAAAGTAAACTTAGAATAATCCTAGGCTCTTTTCTTCCTTTCTTTTTGGTTCATTTTATTTACTCTTTCAGGAACCAAAACAGTAAAGAAGTAATAACAAAAAACCTAAACAATATAGTAAAGGAGGGATATTTCTGTATGTGAAGAAGATGAGCAGCCAAGATGAAAGTAAAATGTCATCTTAAACCACCTTTGTGCCCCATAGATTCTGGATACATTAGTAACCAACACAGACCCTAAGAGCTCTCTAATTCACAGTGGTTGAACCCCATGGTTGACTGTGGCTCATTCTGTAGCTTAGACTGGAAATGTAACAAAAAAAAAGCACTATGCCTCTCCTCCTTATAACCTAAACTTGCCTGTATTCTGAGAATCACAGTATGTGACAGCCCACCAGTTTCACATCATTGCTGCACCTGACACACTACCCCCCAAGTCATTTTAGTATTTTCGAAATCTTGCGTGCCAGTAGGACTATTATAAACACAGGAGATGGTCCATTTTCCCCTGGGAATGACCAATAAATATCTGATAATTATCCACAATTTTGTCTATAGTCACCACATTTTTTGGTGGTAATCAACCATGCCAATGACCTGACAGGGCTGTGAGGATTTATGATGGCACCAACAGAAGTTTGTTTTTCTAAAAAAAACCTGTGACTTTTCCCCAAAATGCACACACAAAAAAATTTGCAAAATTTAGGCACTTAGATGAAAACAACAGTGCTGTTTTCTACCTTTTCACATGAATTACCTAAGATCTTGGTTTTCATCTCTGACTTCTCTGGTTATCCTATCATCAGCTAAAACACAAGGCTGAACTAGAACTCCTAGCCTTTCTACCCTCTTCCAGTTCTTCCTTTCTCCACCACTAGGGACAACATTGCTTGGTTGATAATGATTCAGACTCGTAGTGCAGGTGTTATATTTGATTCAGGCTTTCCTCTGGCCCCTACAACTTGTTTGAACTGGTATCTTCTTGATGTTTTCTTTGTTATAAGATAATGGCTCTCCTATCCAACCACGTGGCTAAAATTTCTTGTCTAATTTTAGCTATGTATCTTGTATCTGACTTAATTCACCATAATCTCTTTCACTTCAATAAATACATTCTTGCCACACTGCTGGCGATTCAAAATAGATACTGGATCATCACTACAACATAATTTTCTTAGTTTTCCACTTTGACCACTCCTTCCATGCCTCCATTGCCTCCTTTTTTCATATTATACTGAACAGGGACTAGCTGCTTTCACTTCTAGATACCTCGTAACTCCTTCTGTAACCAATCTAGGATCTATTCCTTGGCCTTTGAAGCTAACTTCTGTCTCTGACCAGCCTCAAAACCTAGGTTCCACCATTCACTTGTTTAATAACCAGGCAAACAGTTCTGTACTATCCCATCACCCTCTCTACATGCGGAAAAGCATTATTGTTGGTGATAGAGCAACACCATTATTTTTCTTCAGCTTCTTCCTAAAGACTGTCCTTTGCGGTGAAGCTTGACAACAGACTTGCCCATCACAGGGTATCCAACATTGTGGTCTGGATTGTTAGCTGACTAGAACATAGGCTGTTTGTCCTATTCTTTTCCAATGCCAGCACAGCAAGGTCTTCTCCATAACAGAAGAATTGCCTTTGCACTACAGACTATGTAGACATCACTTAAAACAGCAACTAAGACACTGCTAGTGATGATTTCTCCTTCCCATTTGGTGGACTATGCTACAATGTATTAAATGGTACCTTTGCCTAAGCCCTAAGGAGCTTTGAGGAATAACTCACAGAGCTCTCACTGACATGAGTCAGCTGCGTGTTACCTCCAAAGCAGGAACGCAGAAAAGAAGTGGCTCTGAGCAATTGGCACAGAGAACACCAGGACAATGGATTACCAGATATTTTTGGCAAAATAACAAAAAGCCTCCAAACAAATACACCAGTTATGATCTGTAAAAAATGAAAAGCTGTCTTTAAGTCATTAGCAGGAATGGTGTGAAATACTAAAATTCTTGCCAGATGGGATTTGCTGCAGCAGCTCGTTACTATACATCCCAGCGTGGTTATGCAGCTTCTGTTTTCTCAGCCTTCTAGATGAAGACAATTTATGAGACATTCACAGCTACATAAATTAGGTCCTCTGGGGCGATACAAATGTTTTTATTATTAGAAAAGCATTAAATAAATAGAGATCTTTAGAGAAAGGTCATACTGAAACACAAAGTATTTCAGCTAAGTATTATAAATGCAAAAAAAAATTAAGAGTAACAAGAAATACTCTCTGGTAGTCAATTCACACAGCTTCTTGTTTTGGTCAGGCAACAGAAGGTTTCTTCATCAGGATATGCGACTGTCTGTCTGTTAGGGTATCAGTTAATCATCCGTTCTTTATTAAATGGCACAATATTTACATATACAATGCCCAGCCTTGCTTATACCTAAACAAGTAGGTTGAGTGTCTGCATAAGACCGAATGTACCGTCACACACCACAGGGTGATGTCCTAGAACTTGTACTTTGCCAGAAGTTAGACTGGATATTCATGTGGCACTGGCTAGGCAACTTCAGGTGTGCAGTTCAGCAAGATGTAAAGCCCAGATGCAGTTACACAGAAAGAGATACAAACAAGGACGAGAAAAATCAGGTGAGTTCCTGCTTGGAACTCTATGCTCAAGAGTTTTCTGTTTTGTGATGCATATGGGTAATACTTTCCATGAAATGATCACACTTGGTGAGAAACTCAGCTACTCTGTTTTATCACTTAATCGCTGCTTATTATATGAAAATCATGAGCATAATAATAAAACTCGAGAACATGGCATGGGTCAAGACACTTCAGAGTTGATGCAAATGTCTAAGCAATTACTGAGGCCAGGGACACAAGTCACATGGGAATCTCCTTTATAAAGACAGATATGCCTTTAGTTCTTTTCTGTGCTTATGTTTATTAGTGCTTACATCTGTAAAAACCTCTTGAAGTTTAGCCACATTATGAAACACAACTGGAAATGACTGCACGACAAATGGCATTGCTAGGCTCTGCCTCCAATCCTGATGAACTCTGAACCACCTCATAGTAACCCCGAATGCCCAGCAGATCATTCACGAGAAACTAAACACTCCTTTTGACGAATTCAGCCAGAAAACTTATTGCATTTCAACGCTCTGGTGAATCAGCAAGGGATCTGTCTTGAATGGCAGGCTGACAAACAAAAGCCTCTAGAAGAAAATAAGCCCTGGCAATTCCTCTACCACACTACCGCCCTACTTGCAAAACATCATTCCATACATATATATGAATGGGCATATGCATAGCAGGAAAGAGGTTAAAAGCTGCCCGGCCCAGACTGACAAGTTGTAGTTCTTTGACGGCTTTTTCACTGCATTATTTTCTATTGATTAAATAATCTCTGTTAGACATTAAGCCCCTTGATATTGGCACAGACTATAAATTATTCAGAAGTTATATAAATTCTTATGGTAGGCATGAATTTTTAAACTCTAATTTGGGACCAGGCCAAGCACCCTTTTTTGAATTTTTTTTTTCTTATCGTGCAAGAAAAGGTGCACGTGTTGTTTTTTCCTTGTTTTTCAAAAGACAATTTCAACTCTAGGATGCTTGTTTGACTGAAGATTGTATTTGACTGCTCATTACATTTAGACAAGAACAGGTTGGGGCTTTTGGGGAATAGGAAGATAGTAGGAGATTATGCTGTTGCACTCTGTACCTTTGATTTATCGGGAATGAAAGGTGTTTTAGCAGTGCCTTCAGGTGTGTAGTCATGCAAGCTGAGACACTGGAGCAGTCACCTTGTTTGGGCACATGATATAGAATGGATCCAGCCAGAGGGATCCTCAGCCCAGGATGGGCAGAGCTGAGACAACACCCATCAACTCACTGCTTCAATTCTGCTAGTGACCATAGACTTTTGGGTTTTATTCTTCAGAGCTAGGTGGCCTTTACTTTTACAACTGTCCCAGACATACACATTGTTGCCTACTGAAGCCTGCAAGATAAATTAGGTTTGCAAATATACTGTGACTCTGGAGTTACATCGCCCCATAACCTTTGCTCACATCAGAGAATTGCTCCACTTTGGGCTTGTTTTCTCCCAAGCGCAGCATCATAGCCTGGGTGGTATGCAAGCACACATCAGGCAGTGAACAGAAGATACAGTCAGGCTTTTGGGTACAGCTCTTTAAGACTGTGTTGACCAGAGTGTAGTATTAATCATCACCACCACCTCTGCAAAAGTCCTGGTTTGTTCCAAGCTGGCATTCTGCTTGCACACAGTGACATTGGTCCATGGTGCAGCACCACCTCTACTTATCCCAGCCTCTAGCCAGCTCCAGGCCCACCCTTGACTTACTACCTCACATGCGATCCTCCTCCACTCCTACAGCTGACTGGCTTTCCTTTGTCTACAGGTGCCTGTAATTCATGACAGTACTAAATCAAGTCAGTAGCAGAAGAGGGGTCAAAAAAGCTGGCTGTGAATATTTCTCTTCATTCTAATCAAGGCTGAAGTAGAACATAATTTTATCTTCTAATCTTGTTCTATTTTAATTTGCTGTATCCACAGCATCTGACACCCCACAACTAGAGTAACAAGAAGCATACCTGCCACAGAATTAATTTTCAGTGCTGAGCCCTTTGAACTGCTTCAACGTACAGAACCCTCCTTCTGCCTTTAGACAGGTTTCCCAGCAGATGGATCAAATGTCTAAGTCCTGGGCTACCAATAATAGAAGTATCTTTTTCTTCCTTGTTCTTGCATCCTCTGGCACCTCACAATTAGTTTTCCACAAAAATAAACAGAACTACAAGGAAACCCTGCAGGAAAAGACTGACAGCATGAACGCCTCTGCAGATACTACCAGAGCTGTAAGTCTTTGACTCCTGCTGTCAGCTGATCTTGTATAAGCCAGAAATGGGAGCTGTGCATGGGTAGGGGACATTTTAATTTTGTTATCTGGCTCACTAGGAAGCACCTTCACCTCTGAAATCAGAAGGCAGTGTGTTGTGTACACTGCAATGAGGCTTGGGCACTTGCCCAGTGATATCTCTGTACTGCTGAAACATGAGAAAGGGACTTGTGCTTGGAAAAATTGCTGAGCACATAACATGGGTTGGAATTAGATGATCTTTAAGGTCCCTTTCAACTTAAACCATTCTATGATTCCATGATTCTATGATACTCTGATACCCACTGCTTCTCTCAAAACAGATTCTTATTTACAATGCTGATAAGTTGGACAACATAGTTAAAATAAATGCTCCCACAGAATCTGAAAACTTAAGTTTGAAGATTTAAAAATTAATCAATATAAATCTATACATATATATATACATATCTTTATGCAGCTATAAATAGAAATTTACAGATATACACGATAGGAATGGTTGGACTCGGTGATCCGGTGGGTCTCTTCCAACCTGGTTATTCTATGATTCTATGTATACAGAGACATTGATGGAAAAGGAATCGAGACATTCTAGTATAAACACCTGAAAGAAAAGGGCATGGAGTGGTCCTAGGTTATCTTTGTCCTATCTCATTTCCACTCCCTGCCAAAATCCTGATAATTTAAACAAATAGCTAAGCAAATGAGATCAAATGATTATGCCACCACTATTATGAGTTCTCCAGCAAAGTTGTATCAGTCAACTTTAATACCCCTGGAAAGGGAATGTCCATCTCCTGCGGAATATATGACGGCACTTAGGTTGCCAAGCTAACAGCTTCTCCAACAGTGGGACAATTGCTTTTTCAAGATCAAAAGGAAAGTTGAATTTACTGCATAAAATGCATAAAATGTAGTAAATGTATGGGTCAGAAATTTAAGAATAAGGCACAAAATTGCTTTCTAGAAAACAAAATCCAACCCAACCACTTAGTCAGGAAAGACTGGGCTTTGCATGTTTTCTCTTTTTAAATCCTATACAAGTCTGCTACTGAGAAGCTCCTGCTCATTCACAGCAGTAGGACTCCTAACAGTGTGTACAGTGTGTAAATGCCACCTCCCTCTCCAGTTGCTATACAAACTCTGTCAAGGGCCAGTTCAGGAAAGACCTTTTCAATACATCACCCAGAGAAAAGAGGACCATTACTCAGGTTCACATAGTTCATTTGCAATGCAGAAACCGTATGACCAAAGGAGTGTTTCCCCTCCAACATTCATTGCAGTACACACCAAAAATATATTATTAGCTTTGTTACTGTCTTGCTCATTCCCTGAGTTTATTTACATGTCCCTAAAATTCCCGACTGTCTGAACTGGGTTAGTCAAAATGATTGGTGTGCACACAAATTGTGGTAGCTCATTTATCATTCCCCATTATGAATCAGTAATATAAGTCCTCACACAACTTTGGGATTATTCCATACCAGGCTAGTTTAATTCATTTTTGATCTCTAAAAGATCATGTCTTCCTGGCTGTTTTGTCTATTTAAACACTATATGATGAGAGAAAGAGGGAGGCATAGATTATCTGTAGCAATTTCCAAACTACTTACTACTGTGGACTTCCAACTTGTTTGAAGGCTGTCAGTGATCATACAACAAATACAAAATAATTCCACTATCTGTCAGTAACATTGCTAAGTTTAGCCAAAATAATCTGGGGTGGTACATCTGCACGCATGTCAAGGGCCTTGGTGCAGCTGTATTGTCCCCTGTGCACCTATAATTGTAGTCCACAGTCTTACTAAGTAAGACAACTCAAAATACTGGATAAAGAGCTGGAAATCTTCATGCTCGTAGCCATTCTCCATCTCTGCAAATATCTTAGTAAAAAAAACACCAAAACAAAGAGAAAATGTCTGCTAAGCTAACCCTGATACGCTAACAGATTTTTATAGTTATTTTTTAAAACTCATTTTCAGTGTTAAATAAACTGTAGGAAAAGGATTTGATTCATGGTTGCATTAAAAATCTGCTCAACCAAAGCCCCTTGTCACAAATTAAATCATAAACCAAAAGTCAAACATGATTTGTGAAATTTACATTTGCTGAGGAAATGCTCCCCAGCGCTAGATCAAGATTAGTCTCTGGTATCTGAAATATCACCCATAATTTACAAGCTCCTCTGAAACGATGCCACTATGGTTACTGCTGAGATGGTGGGCATGATGGAAAGGTGCTGCCACAACCAGAGAGCAATCCCTTTTTGGATGCTGGTGAGAACTAGAGGTCACTGTGTCTTAATATTTGGGAAAGTACATGCATACGTGTCTCCCGCACACTTGTAACACTTCACCCATCCACAGGCATTCTCTTCTACCTCTTAGATTTATCCAAGGCAATGGCTGTTTCTAATTTTGAGCACAGAGACTTGGCAGAAGGTCTGCATTTTGCCCTTTCCTTAAAATATGTCTAATAAAAAATGAAACATAATTAACAGTTCATGGCTCTTTCACAGAGTCAGTGTCTTTCAGAAGACGGATTCAGTGCCTCTGCAGGGAGATGTGGACAGCTCAGTCTTACAGCCAGAAAAGCTACAGCACAGAGATGACTTAGTAATTGTTAAAGGCTGAACAGTCACTGGCAAAGCCTGTTTTGGAGCCTAACAGGTTTTAGAAGCCAGGATATCCAGATGTATCTTAAAGACAGGGGATACTTCTCTTTTCAAGGTGATTTTCAGCAGGCAGGTATTTTCCTGCCAAGGATGGTGGTAACTTTTACAAAATTTTGAGGTTAGACCACTCCCACTTCTCTGAGAACTAGATACTCTCCATGTGGAGCAAAATAGCTCCCCAGACTTCTGGGGTTAAAGAAGGAGAGCTCAGGTCAGCTGCTGGCTTCATGGACATTCAGAGCAAGAAGAAAGATTCAGCACTTCTGTAACTCATCCCCACTCCCCAAATGATGATCATGGCCTTTTTTAGTTCACATATTCATGTCTACATTGCCCACATATACTATACCTGCCTGGATCACATCAGCTGTAGGATGAGTTTGTGCGAGCACATGTTTGTTTGTGTGTCTGTATACCTAAGATTACACAATGCACAAATAAAGAAGGATCACAAAGAAGAATATTCCTCCTCTTAACCAAAAGAAAGCCTGGGGCTACATTCTAGCCTCCTTTAAACCAGGATACAGCAGAATGTACTCTTACAAATGGTGTCTCTTATTAGCATTAAAGGAGAACTCATTGGCTGTAAAACCTTGTCTCCCTTTGCTACCCTTCTGATCAGGCTCCGTCAGATTTGGGCCTCGGTCCTCAGCTGGAGCAAAGTGGGCTTTGTGCAGCTGTGACTATTTATCCCACTGAGGATAAAGCACTCAGCGTGCAGCTCAGAGAACATCTGAGCCAGCCTCCACTCAGTGCCTGCACAAGCTCGCTCTGGTAACTGCATTTCACTGTGGATGGCAGGCTTTGCCCCAAAGGAGTACAAGGAATCCAGATGTTTATGCCTGCTCTACTAAGCTAATCCTTAGGCACAGAGGTCTCACTTTTGGTGTCAGGAATTCTTTGCTGAATAATCCATAGGGATTGTCACCCCATTCAACGTGCTTTCTTAGGGTAAACAGTCATTCCCTTCTTGTGTTGTGAAACTATGGAGAGGTCACCAATGGAGATTGGGTTTTTTTTAGAAATGGTTTAATTTTTTTCTTAACCACTTGCTTCTACTTGCAATAACCTGCTAAAAAGCTGAAAATAACACTGAGTTCCCTGCTGGATTGCCCTTTTCCATCTGGAGAACATTGATTTTTTTTTCCCCTGTTGTGCTGAGATTAATTTGGCCTGTTTGACAACAGATTCAACATATCTAGTGCCCTGTCAAGCTAAAATGATGCTGTCTGTGGACAACATCCCTGTCTGGCACTGGCAATCATCTTGGGGGGGGGAAAATAAGGCTTTGCTATTTAACTGTTACTGCATAACCACCAGGAGATCTCAGCAGCCCTTAAAACCAATAATTCTTATTGATGGGGAAAATTTAAAATATGGTTAGCGAGAGTCAAGAGCTTCAATGAAAAATGTTAGGCAAGGGAGGTTATCCAAATTATCCGCTGTAACAGTCTTTCACACTTTTGATTCAAAATAGTTCCAGACTTCATAGGTACAAATGTGACTCCTCTCTCATTATTTGACAGAAAATGGTTTGTCTTCTCTCCTCCATTTTAAGTAGGAAAAGAAACAGCAAATAAGTAAAGCACAGACAGGAAAACGAGAAAAGCCAAGGAAATAAGAAGTGTTCCTTTCTCATCCAGGTACCAGACACAACATGGACACTAGATGAGGGTGAAAACACATCCTGCATTGTTCTTTCAGAAATGTCACCATGTTCCAAAACACTCCTCTCCTTTCCTTCCTCCTTCCCTTCCCCTTTCTCTGGCAAAAGCCAGTAATACCTACAAATATTTTTTATTTTCGTAAACATCATGCAGCTTTAAAACGTGGGGATGTTCTATCAGCTTCAGGATGGCTATTTCCCGCTCCACCTGGAAGAAACAAAAAGAAACAGAGATTAGAATCTTGATCGTAGAATACATTAGATACCATCACACATTTTCCTCCAATTTATCCATTTTCCACTCATCTTTATATGTGGGAGATACAACAAGTTATAACAATCTATCATATTTAGCACTCACATAATTTCAGAAAAATTCAATTTATGCAGCCTCAGCAGTTCCCATCCTGCAGGACAGAAAACTCACAAAATTCCAGGGTTGAAAGAAAAGTTCCAAATCTAGCAAAAGGAATTAGCTGTAGGAGTTATATGAGCATTCAAGGCTGCTCCTCCCTCACAATCCAAAGCCAATGACATATTATCGAAGTATAGAAACTCTAAGATATAACTTAGTGCTCTCCTGACCTCCCACAGGCACAAGTATGCACTATGTATTGCATACTTCACAGAATCACAGAATAACCAGGTTGGAAAAGGCCCACTGGATCACTGAGTCCAACCATTCCCACCAATCCCTAAACCATGCCCCTAAGTACCTCATCCACCCTCACCTTAAACACCTCCAGGGAAGGTGAGTCAACCACCTCCCTGGGCAGACTGTTCCAATGCCTAACCACCCTCTCTGAGAAGAATTTTTTCCTTACCTCAAGCCTAAATCTCCCCTGGAGGAGCTTGAGGCCATTCCCTCTCGTCCTGTCCCCTGTCACTTGGGAGAAGAGGCCAGCACCCTCCTCTCCACAACCTCCCTTCAGGTAGTTGTAGAGAGTAATAAGGTCTCCCCTCAGCCTCCTCTTCTCCAGGCTAAACAACCCCAGCTCTCTCAGTCGCTCCTCATAAGATTTGTTCTCCAGCCCCTTCACCAGCTTTGTTGCCCTTCTCTGGACTCGCTCCAGAGCCACAACATCCCTCTTGTGGTGAGGGGCCCAGAACTGAACACAGTACTCGAGGTGCGGTCTCACCAGTGCCGAGTACAGAGGGAGAATAACCTCCTTGGACCTGCTGGTCACGCCGTTCCTGATACAAGCCAAGATGCCATTGGCCTTTTCAGCCACCTGGGCACACTGCTGGCTCATGTTCAGTCGGTTGTCAACCAGCACCCCCAGGTCCTTCTCCTCCTGGCAGCTTTCCAGCCAGGTTTCTCCTAGTCTGTACCTCTGCTTAGGGTTGTTGTGCCCCAAGTGCAGGACCCGGCATTTGGCCTTGTTAAACCTCATGCCGTTGGTCTCTGCCCAGCAGTCCAGCCTGTTCAGGTCCCTTTGCAGAGCCTCCCGACCCTCCAGCAGATCCACACTTCCACCCAGCTTGGTGTCATCTGCAAACTTGCTAAGGGAGGACTCAATGCCTTCATCCAGGTCATTGATAAAGACATTAAACAGGACTGGACCCAGGACTGAGCCCTGGGGAACCCCACTTGTCACGGGCCTCCAGCTGGATTTAACTCCATTTACTACCACCCTCTGGGCCCGGTTGTTCAACCAGTTTTTCACCCAGGAGAGTGTGCACCCGTCCAGGCCAGAGGCCGACAGTTTCCGAAGCAGAAGACTATGAGAAACTGTATCAAAGGCTTTACTGAAGTCCAGGAAGACCACATCCACAGCCTTTCCCTCGTCCAAGAGTCTAGTCACTCGGTCATAGAAGGTGATCAAATTACTCTGGCAAGACCTGCCTTTCATGAACCTGTGTTTACTGGGCCTGATCACCCGGTTCTCTTGCAAGTGGTTCTTGATAGCACTCAAGATCACCCGCTCCATGACTTTCCCTAGTACCGAGGTCAGACTGACAGGCCTGTAGTTCCCCGGATCCTCCCTGCGCCCCTTCTTATAGATGGGCACGACATCAGCCAGCCTCCAGTCCAGCGGAACCTCCCCAGTCATCCAGGACTGTTGGAAGATGATAGAAAGGGGTTTGGCCAGCACATCCGCCAGTTCCCTCAAAACTCTTGGGTGGACTCCATCCGGCCCCATAGACTTGTGGGCATCTAGTTGGGCAAGCAAGTCTCTAACCACCTCCTCTTGGACCATGGGAATCTCATACTTCTCTTCCAACCCTTGGGGTTGTGCACAGAGGGAACAATTTTCCTGACTGTTAAAGACTGAGGCAAAGTAGGCATTGAGCACTTCAGCCTTGTCTTTGTCCCCTGTTACTCTTGTTCCCTCTGCATCTACTAGGCACTGGAGATTCTCCCTAGTCCTCCTTTTACTGTTGATGTATTTGTAGAAAGACTTTTTGTTGTCTTTCACAGTCTTGGCCAATCGCATTTCTAGTTGGGCCTTAGCCCTCCTGACTTTTTCCCTGCACGTTCTCACTTCCTCCCTATAGTCCACCCAGGATGCCTGCCCCTTCCTCCAGAGGTCGTAGACCTTCCTCTTCCTATTGATGTCTCTCAGGACCTCCCTACTCAACCACGCTGGTTTCTTACCCCGCCGGCTACTTTTCCGGAACTTGGGGACGGCCTTCTCCTGAGCTGCTAGGAGTTCCTTCTTGAAGAGCTCCCAGCCCTCATGGACACCTTTGCCCTCAAGGAGCGCCTCCCATGGGACTTTTCCGACCAGCCTTCTGAACAGCCCAAAGTCTGCTCTCTGAAAGTTGAGGGCGACTGTTCTGCTAACCTCCACCTTCTTCATCTCACCCTGCACCGAGAACTCTATCATCTCATGATTGCTTTGCCCCAAGCATCCTCCAACCTTCACATCCCCCACCAGTCCTTCTCTGTTCACCAACAGCAGGTCCAGGAGGGCACCGTCCCTTGTCGGTTCGCTCACCAGCTGTGTGAGGAAATTGTCTTCCACACACTCCAGGAACCTCCGGGACTGCTTCCTTTCTGCTGTATTATACTCCCAGCCTATAGCTGGGAAATTGAAGTCTCCCACAAGGACTAGAGGTAGCGATCTTGAGACTACACTCAGTTGTTTGTAGAAGAGCTCATCAGCTGCTTCTTCTTGGCTGGGTGGTCTATAGCAGACTCCCATCACAAAACCTGCCTGCCCGTGGGCTCCTCTGATTTTCACCCACAGGCACTCAGTCCCATCCTGACCGTAGTCCAGTTCGAGGGTATCAATGCCCTCTCTAACATAGAGGGCTACCCCGCCTCCTCTTCTGCCCTTCCTGTCCTTCCTAAAGAGTTTATACCCCACCATGGGTACGCTCCAGTTGTACGAGTCATCCCACCACATCTCCGCAATGGCAACGACATCGTAGTCTCCTTGCCCTACCACAGCTTCCAGCTCCTCCTTCTTATTTCCCATGCTGCGTGCATTAGTGTAAATGCACTTCAGCTGGGCAGGTGTAGCTATAGTCTTCGTAATAGGGCTTCTCCCCAACTGAGCAGTCCTTGACTTAACTAAGGCCACAGTGCCAGTTTGCTGCCTACCATCCTCAACTGCACTCACCCCCTCTTGCTTAGTGGTGATATACCGGCAGGCATCACCAGCACACCACCCCTTTGCCATTGAAGTCTCACCTCCAGGCTCACTCCCATCTGGCCCGGCCTCCATCCCCTCCCCCCTCACATCTAGTTTAAAGCTCGATTTATGAGCTTAACTAGGTTTTTGGTGAGGGCTTTTGTCCCCCTAGGAGACAGGCGTGTCCCATCCCTAGTAAGAAAGCCTGGGGGTGCATGGGCCTCCCCATGATTAAAGAACCCAAAGCCCCTCTTCTCAAACCAGTCCCTAAGCCATTCATTAACCAGTTTCTTATTCCTCATTTCCTGCTCCTGATTCCTTAGCACTGGGATGGAGTTACATATTACCTGTGTCCCAGAGCCCTCGATCATTCTCCCAAGAGCCTTGAAGTCCCTTTTAATGGCTTTAGGCCTTCTGCACTCTATTTCTTCATTACCAATTTGAAAAACTAAGACTGGGTAGTAGTCTGTGTCTTTGACCAGGGAAGGGAGCTTTCTAGTAACTTCCCTCACTGATGCTCCTGGCAAGCAGCAGACCTCCCTATGGAACGGGTCCGGCCTACAGATGGGACCCTCCATTCCTTTGAGAAGGGAATCCCGCAAGACAATCACCCTCCTCTTCTTTTTAACTGAGGATGTTTTTAAGGCTATGGGAGGATGATGGAGTTTTGGAAACATTTCCAGGCTGTGGGTGCAGCCCTCTTCATCTTTGGGGCTAGGATGCACCCTCAGCACCTCATATTTGTTCCCCAGAGAGATCTGGAGGTTAATTGCCTGGGTGGGGGGAGCAGGTTTCCTTCTCCAGACAGGAACCTGCTGCCATTCCCCCTCTCTGTCTCTCCTGTCCTTGCAGCTTACCGGTGGGTGGTGTTCAACTTCACTAGCTCTGGCAGCCCGTGAGAGGGTTCTGCTCCACTCATCTATCTCCCTCTCACATTCCCTGATGGTCCTCAGCCTAGCCACTTCTTTCCTCAGCTCTTCCACCATATGAAGCAGTTCCCCTACCTGAGCACAGCTTCCACTGGAGGAGCCAGTGCCAGAGGCTTGAGCCACTATGGGAGGGGGGCACTGTCTGCAGCCCAGGGTCTGGGTAGCTGCATGTGCCCACCGGGGTTCCATCTGGGTGGCAGCCTCCATCACGCTTGGTGCAGCCTTAGTCTTTCATCAGGTATTCACCATTTTCCTCAGTCTCTTCCGACCGTGCTCCAGCCTCTCCCTGCTCACCCTGCCCACTCAAACTGCCTTGTTTAATGTGCCCCACTCGTCTTAGCCTGTGCTCCCTAAGGGCCATTTAAATCCCCCACGTCAGGCACCGCGCGGGAGCGGCCGTTGAGCCAGGAGCCCAGCGCCGACCTCCCGATCGAGTTTTTTAGGCTTTTCCCCGTTCAGGGAAGCACCCAGCCGCCTATGGGCACCTCTACCACAGAACTCACCATCCTGTCGCTGGATGCAGCTGAATAAGCTTGATTCATATTAGAAAATCCCTACCCTAAAGAAGTTGCAGTGTATGCAGGGGAGACAAAGAACGGAAGACAGGCAGCAATGAGATTTTATAGCTGCAGAATTGAGGCACCGAAAGGGAAAGAAATATAAAAAGTGACATAAGTAAAAAGCACAACAAAAAATTAAACCTGATTACTGGAGATGCAGTGTTCAAAGCCTTAAGTGTAAGACTCTGCTTTCTCTCAGTTCCCAGTCTGCCCAAGCATGGCTACTTCTAAAAGCGTGTCTTCAACATTGAGTAACTAAGTTGTGACTAAGTCCCTGTAATTAGCACAAGCCCTGTTCTCACCCAAAATTCCTATCACGACTGTTGTGGTTCTTTTAACTTGAATTTACTAAGCTTAGTCATTAAAGATGGAGTCAGTGTAATTCTTCAGCTGCCAGCAAAATTGCTTTGGGCTGCTCAAAGCCACAGTGTAATCACTCTGACTTGTCCTAGGCTAACTTGAAGGGAGTTAATATGGCACTGTGGAGACTGTGGATGACAGAAATAAACTCTGGAACAAGATGCAGTCTAAGCATCGCACAGCTGGGCATGACAAATTTCCAGGAACCCACAAAGGCAGGAAAAAAAGACCGAAAGAAGCAAACAAGGACAACTAGGTAGGGTTGCTTTTTTTCCCCCCAGTCTTTCAAATAGCTGATTGTTCTGGAGCTGCTATGCTAACAAACAGAACATGAGCAAACTACAAAACCATCCCTTAACATTCATCTTGCAGGGATCCGACAAGTAATTAGGAACTTACCCCAGTATAACTTTAGTTCTTCATGTCCTTTAATTTCCTGAAATATCATTCTGTGCTAAGCCTGAACACAACTTTCTCTGAATGCCAGTAATACACTCACCAGTAAATTAGGAAGTTTCTAGCACTGTACAGAAGAGGAGGATTTCATAGCATGCTGGTTATCACCACTCAGATCTCTCTTTCTCTACACCACCACCAAAAAACAGCAAAAGCACCTCTTGCACCACATTGCCCTTGGCCTTCCTCGCTCAGCAGGCTGGAGGAAAGGGTGTTTGTACATGTGTCAGTCTTAGTCTTTCAAAGACATTTATTCCTCTCTCCAGAGTCAAAAGTCATCTGAGAGATCCAATTCCATGCTTGGGATATCTGGAAACAGCTCCTTCAGAGAAGCGACAAAGGCACATAAACGTATATGTACACAGTTCAGGACTGCCAGAACTGCTATAAACTCAGTGACACACTGTATTTGACAGTGACAGCTCTGCAGGTGTAACTTACTCATGACCAGAATTTAGGTAAAAGCCACCTATACAAACAGGAAATGAAAGTTAGGTAGATTTCAACCTTACAGCTATTCTGCAAAAAAACCCAAACAAACAAACAAACAAAGTGGGGGAGCTAGTTTATTCCATTTTTTACTCCTCTTCAAAAAGACCTGTTACTCTTTTCTTTTACAAGACATGCACTGATATTTGCAGAAGGCTTGTTCAACCCTATAATTGATAAATTTGGATTTGCTTCAAGAACGAGGAGAAACAAAACAGAATAAGTACCCACTCCCATAAAGCTCTTCCAGTAGTACTGAGGTTAACCATCAGCACAATGTACTGCAGTTGGCCAGTAACAGGAACTCTAGCAAAGTTCCTTTTGGATGGGGGAGAACAGGCATTTCATGTGGAATGCAACCATTGCACCAGTTATGGCATGGACCGTCCAACCCTTTTCTCCCTCCTGAGGGATACCCTGCCTGTGAAAGATGAAATTCCCTGCAGATGAGTGGTCTAACTGCATAGGTGACTCACTTCTGAAAAATCTCTTGGTGGGTGTGGTGGCAATGCATGTTCAGGCCAAGGGAGCGATGGATGACAGCATCCAGTCAGGGTCCTCCTTGGTTACTGTCCTAAAGTATGAGAAGCAGCAGTGATTTATCACTACCACTCCACTTGGAGGAGGGTGTTCAGTTACAGCACTGCATGGCCTGTGTTCAATAAGAGACAATCAGACCAGACAGCAAATATATACTTTACTTACTATCTACAGATCATTTTTTTTAAAGAAAAAGAAATAACCTGGTTACTTTACTTTCATCTTTTTAAGTCTGAGAGTGTTGAAAGTTCTCTGCATATTTTTAATTTCCTGGGAAATAAATCTTGAGAGGAAATACAGTTTCAGATGTCTTGATTTCACCCCCAGGTATGCAGAAAGCATCTGGCTTAATGTGCCACGCAGCATTTCACTTCCATGTATTCAGTTCAGTGTGTGTGTTGCACCACTTCAGTGCAGGCAGCTTTCCAGTCTGCTATCTCTTCTAGCTGGACACCAAGGACAAAACTAATCTACTGATCTCAGTAAGACTTTGTATAATCCTTCAGTGGGCAAAGGCTACATGAAGAAAAAGTGTCATTACTGTACTTCTCATAGTCCAGGTCTTGGCCCCATGTAGAAGAGCAAGACTCTAATGGCTGTATTACTTCAAGAACTAGAGATTCCCAGCCCTCTAAACAGCAGTCTGATAAAGATCATCCTCAAAAATCTTACAGCAGTGTCCTGCTTCCTTCCCCTTCCACAGAGAAACAACAGTTCACAAAAATGTGCAATGGATCACCTTCTCAAAATTACTACTGTACTTTCTGACTGGTGACTCTCTTGGATCACTTTTTATATCCCCACAGAGAAGCTAGTAATTGGTACCCTTTGGACATAGACTGTAGATCTCAGTAGTGATTTTACTGATGCATGGCTCAGTAGGACCTAGCAGCCACCGTGTCATTAGCAAAGGAGAGGTATCTGAGCTCACTGGCAAAATAAAAGAGGCCTGAAATAGCATGCAGCTTTGCCTCCTTCCCCAGAGCTTTGCCATCCTTTGGCATGCCTTTTTTGGATGGCTCTGTGACTGCAAGCCATAGAGTGCTGTCCAACTCAGTGCTGCCAAGGACAGGGGAACTGAGAAACCCTGCAGGAGTGTTTGCTTTACTGCAGATGCAATTATCAGAAAACAGGCCAAACTCAGAACAGCCTGTCCAGGGAGGCTCAGACTCTGTGATAAACAGGAAACAGGGAGAAGCATTTGCATAACAGTTAAAAGAGAAAGGAAAGGGGTGAACCAATGTCTGTCACACAAACATTGCGTCACAGGGTCCCAACTACAGCCTGGCTTCCCTCATATCACTGTAGGTTACTGGCTGTGCAGCATCCCAGTACCTTGGAGCTGGGGGAAAGAGCTGTGGAAGGCTGTACAGGGCAAATGGAAACACACTGCTAACATGCAACCTTGCAGGTGCCAATTAGAGGTTTTAAAAATCTATGCAGGAGGCTGATTTGACAGGATGCTCTGGTAATTCAGCTGATGACAAAATGCAACACTGGGGCAATGTGACCCTTAGAGGAATAATGCAAAGCTCTGCTTCCCTCTCCTCCATCTCTACTTCACCCTCCTTTTCCCCAGAGGAAATCACATTTCTCTGGTTTAAGCCCTTCTCCTCGGCAGTTTTCACTAGCAACAATTGTTCTGCTCTCCTGCCTTCAAGCTCACAGGCACACAGGATGCTAATTCACCTAGAAGGCAAGGAGGGCAGATCAAGGGAATGAAGGTCTGTCTCAGTGATGAAGAAAGTTTCCTTTTCTCTTGTATTCATCTGCTCAATAACAACTGGGTCAACCATCACCTATGTGGTGCCATGAGAACTTTAAGTGGACAGTTGTCTTATACTTACCGTGCAAGGACTATGTAGTGGTCATTAAAAACAGGCAGCAAATGTATTATGCTGGTTTTCCTACTCACAGAAAATGTGTGTTTGTGTGTGGTAGGTTTTCTTGTGAAAATCAAGCTTTCTAATATTGGCCCTGTTTTGCTTTGAAGTAATTAAATGAAAAAATTTTCAGAACCCACGGCTGACCCTCAGTTGCTTCAAACCTGGACATGAACTTCCTCTGAGTTCAGAATTATTTATACTTGGGATGAACTTCAAAGTATGCAGAGATTTGGATGCTCATTGAACTCCTCAGGCTAGAATTTGGTACCCTGTACCAAAGTGCCTACTTTATTCAGTGTTTGGCCTGCTATGTGGTAATGTGCATTTCCAAGATCAGAGCACAGAAAGCAGAAAGTAAATCCCTGTGATACTTCACTGAACTGAAGTGGCAAAACCAGAGGTATGGGATAGGAAGAAACTAATTTCACGTTATCTCAGAAGTCTGCATTCCTGCTGTAACAGGAATCAAAGGAACAGAGTCTGGGTATTTATTAATTTGGTACTTCTGCTTTGATGTTACGTGGGATTGAAAGTTAAGAATGGTGAAAAATGACTGGCATTGGTAAAGACCATCTAGACCACTTGTTCACTCTTTCCTGTAATCACAGACTAAATAAACAGGCTACTCTTGAAATCAGATGAGAACAGCACTAAAGTAGAAATGGCATTATCGGCAAGTAACTGTAGACCTGGTATGTCCTGTGGGATCATTACGGCTGTGGAGAAATCATTCTTTGAACAAAATTAAGCCATTACCAAATCTAAGCAACACCACATCAGATCGGTTGCGTCCTTGATTTCAATGTGAGCATGAGCGGAGTACAAGTGGAAAGAAATCAGGTTTTAAATGATTAAACATTTAAGTATCTTCCTCTGCAACTCTGAATTTAGTTGATTTTTCATTTAAAATGACCTTTCATTACATTTATCCAAAACTTCTTCAGCAGGCCATTATGGAAACAAATGGAGAACCACAGAAGCTGTCCATCTACATTGAGTACTTCCTGCTGCTATTGTAGCCATTAGCTTCACGTTTCTGAATATACGAAGCCAGATTCAAAATGTATTAAAGTCAACAAAAGGCATCAATTGCCTTAAGTGGGCTTTGAATTAGACCTTCTAATGATCATCATGTGGTACCTGGAAGAAATCTTCTATTACACAATTTTGACTAATTAAATGCTTTAACATGGACTCACGTTTTCTGCTAAGTACTAGTAATTACAAGAAGATTCTATAAAAAAGTGGATAAATGAGGGGAGAAACCAGACTTATATCTCCACAGAACCAGGCAACTAGACAATGCTGTACTAACTACTTACAAACAAACAGACAATAGTATTGGAAAGCTGAGCAATTCCTCTTTGAATTGAAAGCTGTATTATGGGCTCCTTCCACCAGAATTTTTGTTTGCATATGTGCTTCTCAAAGCTGTTTCTCCAGAAATTTAAATGAAAATAGGTATGAGTGAGAAGCAAATGAGTTGCGTATGTGATGTTAAAATTTGCATGTGCAAACTTCTATACAGTGAAGCTGCAGTAGGGAAAAGTATTTTCCACAAACTATTATTGTAACTGAATGTCAGTTTCTATTAGCCTTTACTGAAACAAGTATTTTCCATAGTCTCTTCAAACCTGCAATTCTAAAGCTCCACTAAATCTCCATCTTTGGCATCAAGTCTGAGGGCATGAAGTCAGCCAAGAGGACACTGGGAAAATTTTCTTGGAAATCATTTCTGCTGGTACCAATGCACCTCTATAAGATGACTCCTGATCTGGCCTGGCATGACGATTCCAAAGTTTTGAATTGATGGGGATTGGATAGTACACGTTATCTAACCACAGAAACTTCATGGTTTAACTCGGTAAGTAAGAACTGCAGTGTTCCTCAGTGCTCTGCCATAGGCTACAGGGGAAATATGGCACTTAGACTTATCTGCAGCGTATGCTTCTTTAAGAAGCATCAGGGCTTCATGCAGGAGATACTGATGGGAGCTGACAAGGAGTGGATTTATTCATTCAGCACATGAGGTTATCTGCTGCCCAGTGGTACACAGCTAGCTAGTGACTGACATGCAAGTCTCTGCCCGGAGTCAGCAGAGTTGGCCCCTTATACCAGAAGGCAAATAGCCTCCCTGTGCCTCCTGTTACCTTCAGTGAGTGCCACATCCTGGCTGCCATCGCCAAGTAGCACAGGGCACAGTACACAAACCAATGGCTGTTCTTCAGGAAAAATACCCTGATCTTTGACTTGCTTTTCTTTTCCCCTCCTTATCCTGTTTTTTAATGTTATTGCACTCTGTGCTTTCTTTGACCCAAACTGAATTTTTCTGGAGGGAAAAAACAAACCTACATGCAGTCAACCTAGTGTTTCTGAGGAATGTGCCACCCAAAATCAGCAGCCGTAGTCAAGCCTGTGGGAACACTGATATCTGCTGCTCCAAAGCACAACAATCATTCCCTATCATGTAAGCAATGACAGACCTTCAGTGCTCACTACAAACTTAGAAAGCTAAGTCTAGCTCTGACAAGCCACACTGTAGGTGGTACTCACCTGCAGCTTTTTCCCTGTGAAGGACCAATACACATGCCTGGCTTGTTTCAGGAATGTATATGTTAAAGATGTATATACAGGAGTAGGAAGCCAACAGGGCCTGTGCAGGAGCACAGGAAAGGAATGCATTTCATAACTCATTCTCCCCCAGTATGTCTAACTTCTGAAGACAGATGGTATATTCAAGAACATTTAATATCTTGTGGGCTGTTGTGCTCAACTACAGAAAAAGTCACTACACACAGAGGAGAAACAAGCTGCAAAATTGAGGGATATGGAGAGTTTGACTTCAAATAACCCAAGGGCAAAGCTCCTTGTATTATTTGAGACATTATAGATTTCATACAAGCAGTACCAAATACAACATTGGAATGTCTGAGCCAAAGAGTGGGTGGAGGACGCAGGAGATTCTGGATCCCATTATGGGAATATGGGCAAGCACAAAGGAGGTGCAAGCACAGTACAGAATAATATTCTGCCAAAAAAAAATGTAGTGTAGAACTTCTGAGAGCATTGGTTGAGGATAAGATAAGGCAGAGGGTGTCCCAAGAGCATCCAGGAATAGGACTGAGACAGTGAAGTGATGCTGACTGTACCATAGAATGAATCCTTAAGGGAGTCCACCATCAGTAGGAAAAGAAATTTAAAAGCACAGTTTTGGAAAAGCTTCAAAGGACAAACTCTCCACCATTTCCTATGTGTCTCAGTTAGCCTCTTTCCCTCTTTCCCTCTTTTCCTCTTTTCCTCCATTAGTCACACCGGCCTTGTTTAGCTCTTTGGCATTGCCTTACACAAACATCTTTTACATTTTCTCCCTAAAATTCTTCCAGAAGCAATCAATAGGATTGCCGCTGTTTCCTTCTCTACATCTTTCCTTAATGGCCATCACTGGTTCCCTAAGAAATAAGACCAGTAACAAATGCTCCAGGAGGGGGTAGAATAGCTAGGACTGCAGAAACTGGAGGCAGAATGCCAGACTCTATCTCTGTCTTGCTCTGCTCCACAACAAGCCTAATGACATCAATCATTTCAAAGACTCAAAAATACATAATATGATTTTTGTTTCTCTACTACATTCTCCCATTCTTCACTTTTGGGTGCCTCTCTAGATGGATATTTAAATCTATCTGTATATTAGGATCTTATTTCAGCTGAGTTAGTGAACTCAGCAAGATACAAATGTTTGGTATCTAGAAGGCATTCTCCAACCCAATAGTTCCTCACAGCTGGCAATGACAGAAGCAGAGATTGAAGCAACCTACAGCTCTTCCCTTTGCTTCCATTTTCTAAATATGCTGTTCAAGCACAACTGCACCTCCCAGAGGGGAACAGTCCCAGACAAACAGCAACACAGACCTCATCCAGGAACTGCGAGAAGGCCAAGGGCAACACAGACTCACAAAGTTCATGTTTGCACTTCACTGTGTGCAAGACAGAGCCTTGAGGGGAGGCCCGGCAGCTGCAGGCAGAGGAATCAACAATTAACTTTCTGCCAAACTGCGGAGCCAGCAGCTGTGTACTCTGGAAGGCCAAGGAACCCTTCAGTCAAGCTCTTCTACCACAAGTCAGCAACAGTCGCTATCACACTACAGTATGAACAGCAGCTCCCACCTGTCATGGGTCAGCTCTACATTAGCACTTTTGTGTCCATCCCATCTTAGAGACAGTGATCCCAAGAAGTACTTATTCCTATCCATGATGTTAAAATTAGTCTGTTTTGTCCATAAAGTAAGTACTATGAGCACAGCCTGTGTCTGAGGAACATACTTGTCAAAAGTCCCTGTAATGACGAGACCATAACTGGTGTATCTCTGATATGAACCAGCACTTCATTTCCAAACATCCCTGCCCACTCATCTATATGAGGGGCTATAACTTTTAAATGCAGACCCACCCCAACTTCAGGTATATCTTTTAATTTCTTGCAAGACTGGACTGAACAGCATGGGAAATCAGCAGTGACCTCTCCATATCCTCATCTCTGGGCTATCAGTTTGGATCTAGCTGACAGCAGATGGGCTCAGACCCTGTACCTCTCAGTGCTTTGGTGATTCACACAGCAAAATTAGCTTTGTAGACTCAGCCTCAGTCCCAGGTAAGGAGTAAAATACTGGTGGACAGTTATACAGCTATGGTAAAACTGTCCTGTCCCTTCAACTACTGCACTTTAGTGCTGAGAAATGACACAAGGTTCCAAGATGATGCTGGCCCTGACACAACAACTCTGTCCATGGTGCCTACCACTTCTTCCTTTGGCATCAGGGATGCAGCAAAGATAGCAACACTGGCTGGGAGCTTTCCATGAGGTTTTAATACGTGAAAGGGTGGTTAATAAGGCAGGAATTGTAGTACAAAGTCAGAGGCAGAGAGATGAGAGGAAGAACTAAAATTGCATATTCTGTCTCAGTTTTGAGGTTGCCTGTGCTCACTCCCTGCCTCCCCTCAGGTTCAGCCTGCCACAGAAGACATTACAGCAAGAGTTGTACTCCCCTCAGTGAAGACAACATCTTCCTCTGCTTTGTACAAGCAACAGAAGCAGCAGAAAATAAGTCAATTGCTGCCATCAGCATCCAGGATCTCTCACAGCTGGGAGTTAAGAGATCAAAGACAGCAATGGAGGAACATATTGTTTCTCAGTTATTTTATCTCTGCTCTTCTCATATCCTTGCCATCACACACTAGTCTTCTGTTGCTGGAGGTGCTGATGAAATCTTGCAGCCTATCAACATTAATATCAGGATCAAGAAAACCCTTGGCAAGGGAGGTTTATAAACAACATTATAAAGATAGGCTCTTGAGCATCTCAATAGAGGTGACAGGGATAAGTAAAGTCATTCCTTCTCCACATTGCCCAAAACTCCTTGAGAAAGGAGGGCTCAGACATGTCTGAACCTTTGTGTGTCCTACTGGTGAGTTCTTCAGCTCCATCATACTAAACCGTAGTCAAAAGCATCCCCTATCCTAACATAGATCATCTTTTCCACATAGTGACAATCACTTCTGCAGCACAGAAAACTTCCCCCTTGAATTACCTGTCACTCTGAAGAAACCTGTATGTCCATGACAAGTGGTAGATTGCAGTGCAGATGCACCCATCAACACATTATTATTGCACAGAGAGCAGGAAGAGTAAAGAGATAGAGGCAGCATTTTCATTATTTCTGAAGGCACTGTTGCAGATCATGAATCTTCAGAGTAGTCATCTTTAAGTGTCATTGCTTTCTCAAGTTTCTTCCCATTCCTTTGTACCTGCCCTTACACAACACATCTAATACAGAGTTCAAAGCTATTTGACCTTTGATAAGGCAAAGGCAGGATGCAATACTTTGTTATGTCAGGTGATAATGCATCGCTAAAGAAAGTGCTAATGACTCAAAAATTAAATAAAGAAAGCAAGAGGAAAGTTCCAATGATAAGCAAATTAGCTAAAATCTCTAAAAGAATGGCTTTGGCTGGACATGCTTATTACAGTTAGTCCCTGAAGTGGCAGAGCCAGCATTTCAAAAACAGAAGAAAATTTGCGAATTGGCATTCACTTAAATCATACCATTACAGGCCTGTACACATTGGGATTCTTTGGCACATATACAGGCATCCTCCTTTCACAATCTAATTCATAATCCCTTGCACTTGCCAAATACTTATGGTAACGCTTACGCATGCAGATTTATAAGTGCTCACAAACAATTTTCTAAGAAAATGGCAGGCTAAATTTGAAACCAATAATATCTGAAATGGACAGCTGGGATAGATTTATCCCCCTCCTTCCCAAGCTTTTCAGCATTTTCTGCCAGAGATCACAGAATCAGAGATCACATTAATCACTCAGCTGAACCTTGTTCCCAGATGTTTGGGATACACAAAAAACCAACCTGTGAATTGGGGAGTTTTTCAAGATTCAGCAATACAGTCACAACAGAGTTTTGTAATGAAAAGGCAAGAGCTGCTGTTCATATCATCCTCTCTCTACAGAAAAGAAAACAAATTACATCTCTTTATAGTAGACATAATTAACTGCCTTCTTTTTAATGGAGAAAACTTCTTCCTCCATGAAAAGCTTATACTGCCTCCCACACAAACATGGGACAGATCCCACCAAAATCTTGCTGTGGCAGATGCCACGTTAAAGAAACCCAGCAGTAGCTCCAGACAGGAGGAAACTGTGCCTGTGCTTGTAAGGCTTACAAGCTATGCACAGGTATTTTGGAGGAAGGCACCACAGAGACCGTCTCCTTGTACCATACAGAACATCGGATGTAAACCTCAAGGCAGCTGATCATTACATTACAGTATGTATGATGCTAGGGATTAAAGCGCATCCTAATGCTGTATAATATGGATTTGTGTGTGGGTCGTAAGTTTAATTTGTGGACCGCTTCCTACCCCGAAGTTCATTCTTGCACCAAAACAGAAATAACTGTTATTCACAGTCCCTCCTCTGAGCAGGAAATATGCGCTCCAGGTAAAGGATTTGCCTTCTGTGCTTTGTTGATAGACACCATGGGACAGCAGGGCAGCACTTTCTTTTATTTGCTTTGTGCAGGACACATTTGGCAAGGTCCAAAGTCAACTAAAGACTCATGCAAAGCATTCTTGCAGGGTACCCAGGAGATATCTATGGAAGTTTGCCCCGAGCCCATCCCACAATTTGTCTGCCAGAGGAACACAGTAATATTGACAAGACCCTTTTGTTTTCGAGAGTCCTACAATTATTGCTGGGTGTCATTCAGTAAGAAAGGCTGGGAAAGCAGCTGATAAGGAATCATGGTGACTTTAGGAGACCAGCCCTCTTCTCTGCAGAGATCTGTGTAACTGTTAAACAGAGTTGAGGCAATTTTACCTCCCTTGATAACAGTATTACTTCATCCCAGCTGGATGACTTAAGGGTTATCTAGAGTTCTGTAATGTCATTTAGTATCATTCTGCTGCCCACATGCTACTGCATTTAGAGCATTTACATATCCAAACTGGAAGCATGTTCTTTATTTCAGAGTGGATTCCTTATGCCACCACAGAAGTCACTCAAGAACAACCACATTTCATGAAATCCTAAAAACTGTAAGACCCTTTTTCTGTCTATTCCTCTTCTTGTTTTCCATTCTTAGCTGCTAACATTTCTAACCCATTAACTTTTTCTGCTCCGTACTACCTTTTTCCTGAGTCAGAAGAACTGTTGGATGGGGTCCAGAGGAGGGCTCTGAAGATGATTCAAGGGCTGGTGGACCTCTGCTATAAGGACAGGCTTAGAATGTTGAGGTGGTTCAGCCTGGAGAAGAGAAGGCTCCAGGGAGACCTTACAGCAGCCTGCCAGTATCTGAAAGGGGCATACAAGAAAGCTGGAGAGGGAGTTTTTACAAAGGCACATAGTGATGGGATGAGAAGGAAGAGCTTTAAATTGTAGGGGAGAAGATTTAGGGTAGACATTAGGAAGAAAGTCTTCACGATGGGGTGAGACACTGGAAAGAAGTTGCCCAGGTTGTAGATGCCTCCTCCCTGAAAGTGTTCAAGGCCAGGTTGAATGGGCAGGTTGAGCTGCATGGTCTAGTGAGAGGTGTCCCTGCCCATGGTATGGGGGTTGGAACCAGATGATCTTTAAAATCACTTCTGACCCAATCCATTCTATGATTCTATGGTTCTGTGATTCCTCATCCTTTTCCATGTGCATATTCTCCAAGCCTCCAGATGAGAGTCAGCACCTTCATGCAGTTCTTCAGCAGGAACAATTTGTAGATCTCCTTCAGGCCTGAGGATCCACTTAAGCACTTGGTTTGCAGGAGGCTCCCTTCTTCTGGGACAAGTCTCTGATGTTACAAGAAAACCCAGGACCTCAGAGGTGAAACAGGACTGCAAGAACCTACAGAGGGTTTACATGAATGAATGAGTTTGATTTTCAAATTTAGGCCAGAAGCAGCATGCCCAGCCTAATTTTTTCTCCTTCATACTGTTTATTCAACCAAAACAGGATTGCCTTCACGGGTGAGTGTGCATTTTACCAGAAGTCCTACTTGGCAGAATGACTTTTATTATAAGCATTCGGTTTTCTCGGCCTTCAGATTGTCTCCAGGTCCTGTGCAAACTTCCCTTGCACAACACACCTGGAATCCAGCAGAGGTATAGGCTATGTAGCTGAATGACCACTTAATGCCTCAAGCACTGCCAAACAGTTTATCATACCACTGTTCTGCTACAGAAAATCAGTGTGCCTTTCTAGAAATGTCCTCATTTTGCTCGAAACACCACCTACATTTTGCAGCAGTGATCCTAAACCAGTAGAATGAATCTGGAAAAGGGTTAAAATAGGACATGTATTTTATTTTTAACCTGGACTTTATTTGTTCCTTTTTGTCTTCATTTTGTGACACCTCTTTAAATAGAGACGCTTTTTCCAGCCCTAAACCCACCTAATGCCAAGGGGTCAAGCTATCGTTCTTAAGCCCTTTGTTCACCAGAGGAGTATGGGGGTGCAAGATAAGTCTTTGCCAAAGCTACCAATGATGAAGACATCAGCACCATTAAGAGCGGCTGCCTTCTGTGCAGTCAGCTCTCTGTAAGCCACCCCTGAATCTATCGGAACAGCCTGCCTTTCCCTGGGGGTCCTCACAGCCAGCTCTGCAAAGGGGGTTGTGCTCTGTTCCTCACATACAGCCTGCTTGGTCATTAATTATTTGGGATACAACTGCTACTGCACCTGAAGACTGAAGATGTTGTCTCCTCCTTGCTACGCAAGGCTTTTCTCCCTGCCCTAATTGTTTTTAAAGGGAAACTTCCTTTTTTTTTCTCTGTTCTGTGAAGAGGAATATCGATTCTGATATTAAAAACAGGAAAAAGAACTGTACTGCAGTTCTCATGGTGGCTGCACCTGGCTCCCTGTTACATTGATGTTCCAACAGAATCAGGGCATTAAAATGTATGCATGGGAGCGAAGTCCTGTGCAAAAGGCTGCTGTAATCATTGCAGAGTTGGACTAAAGACTCTGTGACAGTTTCCCACCCAGATATGTCAGGGACACATGAAAGTGCCAGCTGGTGGGTGAAGCACACCTGTTATTCTCTTTCAGTCCCTGAAGTACAAACCTTTGGGAATCAAAGCAAGTCAGAGCATTTCTGAGGCTACTCTAGCTCACCCTTACAGACAGGCATCTTTATCTCCACTCCCTCTAATGCAGCACAGAGACTTCAGAAATGAGGCTGTGCCCTTCAAGCAACTGACAAACACAACTGCTTGGCAAAATGCAGTATGTAATACCAAAAGGGAAACCCTCTTCCTCTAATAGCATTTCCAAACTGAAGGCCAGTCAGCAGCCACAACAGGACCACCAAGTACTTCTACAATATAAGGCTCATTGCTATTTTTCAGCTAATCAACAGAAAAATTAGGGAGCTGCACATGACCTGATACATCTGCTGGTACAAAGCAGATGCAATGATGTCAGAGCTCCTATTCCCTCTGCAGCACTGCCTGAGCACAAACAACAACAACCCCTCCACTGTCACAGATTACTCTTACAATGTGGGTATTTTGTCCTGCAAGACAAATACAGAGAAGCAGGAATCCACAGAAAAAAAGAAAAAAAACTAGTTACTTTCCACATACAGCTTTCCTAGGGCAGCTCTGATGCACTCAGGGTGCTTCTACTTTCACACAGGATTTTGCACATACAACAGCTCCACTCAAACTCAGTGAGAAAGGATTTAATGTTTTTTTGGTGGTAACTTCCACCTGCACCTCTCTCTTTCCCTCAAGCAATAGTCCTGCCCACCCCTCCCTCCCCTAGCTCTGGGGGCAGCCAGGTGCAAAGTGGTCTTTTCAAGAATGATCATCATCTTTTTGTACTTTCGCCCTTCATCCTTTCTAAGCAACTTTTTCTCAGGACTCTGGAACAAGCAGTCATTTCAGAGCAGTGTCATTATCACATGGACAGTAGCTCCAGGACCTGCAGGGCACATGTGAGTGGCCAGGCCGCATTAGAAAGCATCAGTACTGAAGACCTCATTGGCACATCCTTCTCACTAGGGACTGCTGTCAGTCACTGTAATGCAGCCTCCTGGTGCTAACATAACTTGGGTCAGGACCTTGATACGTGCTAGCACCCTTTTCAATCTCAAGCAAAACATTCTTCAACTTGGAACACAGTGAATTTTCTTATATTAGGATTAAAGAACATTCAGACTCTTCATAAATGAGGTTGTTTGGGTTTTTTTCCCCAAAGTGCCATCATTACAATTCTAAAAAGATCACTACTGAGAAACACTAAAAAGCTTTCTGTAATACTGCTCATCATTATTGTTTCCCTCTGGGAATTCAGGTACTGCCAGTGAGAGTTTCATCAGATGCTGACTACTGCCCCCATCAGGAATCCCCTTAAGGAAGGATATTTCCCCTCTGGCAGCTCTCCTGTAGGTGGCAACAGCAGGTAATGACCACATTTTCAAAAAGTCCAGTAATTTTGGGTTCTCTGCGTTTAAGCACTCCCGAGACAGGTTTCGGCTGCTGAACTACCAGTGTCAAAGATTTTAAGAAGAATCCTCTTTCTAATTAGACACGATATAAAACTTGGATTTTCAAGTTACTCAGACACTTTAGTTGATCGGGTCTAATGAAAATCTGGCCTAAAAAAGGAAGTGGAGCCCCTCTGAACAGTTTAGGCTAAACCCTAAATGTTGGAGGTGCTGAGAGGCTGCTGTGAGATCCCACTGGAGGTGGGAATAGTCAGTCTTATTACAGCAAGTGTCTTCTACATATTCCTCGAGAAAAACACCCCAAATACTGGACACATACATACTGTTTGGCATTGTATTGGAAGGGACCATAAAGATCATCTAGTTCCAATCCCTCTGCCATGGGCATGAACATCTCTCAGTAGATCAGGTTGCTCACGGCCCCATCCAACCTGGCCTTGAAAATCTCCAAGGATGGGGCATCCACAACTTCTCTGGGCAACCTGTTCTAGTGCCTGACCACCCTCACATTAAAAAACTTCCTAACACCTAATCTAAATCTCACCCCTTTCAGCTTAAAACCATTACACCTCATCCTGTCACTGCACTCCCTAATAAAGAGCCACTCCTCAGCTTTCCCATAGCCCCCCTTTAAGTACTGGAAAGCTGCTAGGTCTCGATGGAGTCTTCTCTTGTCTAGGCTAAACAATCCCAACTCTCAGCCTGTCCTCATAAGGGAGGTGCTCCAGCCTTCTGACCATCTTTGTGGCCCTACTCTGGATGTACTCTAAAATATCTGGGGAGACCAGGTTGGATGAGGCTATAAGCAACTTGATCTAGTGGAAGTTGTCCCTGCCGACAGCATGGGGGCTTGAACTAGATGATCTTTAAGGTCCCTTCCAACTCAAACCATCCTGTGATTCTATGATCCATGTCCTTCCTCTGCTGAGGACTCCAGAACTGAATGCAGTACTCCAGGTGAGGGTTTACAAGAGTGGAGGGTTAAAATCCTTCCAGGATATAGTTGGCCTTCTGGGCTGCAAGCACACATTGCTGGTCCATATTTAGCTTCTCGTCCACCCTCACCTCCAAGTCCTTCTCTTCAGGGCTACTCTCAATCTATTCTCTGCCTGGCCTGTAATTGTGCTTGGAATTACCCTGACCCAGGTGCAGGACCTTCCACCTGGCCTTGTTGAACTTAATGAAGTTCACACTGGGCCGCCTCTCAAGCCTGTCCAGGTCCTTCTGAATAGCATCCTTTCCCTCCAGTGTGTCATTGGCAAATTTGCTGAGGCTACCTTCAATTCCACTGTCCACATCTGCAACAAAGATGTTAAACAACACTGGACCCAGTACTGACCCCGGCAGAATGCCATTCATCACTGGCCCCACTTGGACACTGAGCCATTGACCACTACTCTTTAAGTGCAACCACCCAGCCAATTCCTTATCCACTGAGTGGTCCATCCATCAAATCCATGTCTCTCCAATTTAGAGACAAGAATGTCACGTGGACCAGTGCCAAATGCTTTGCACATACAAAGCAGAGAGAATATTAAAATAAAATAAAAGGTACTATACCTTTTCTTACATGTATTTACACATATATAGTTCCAAACTGGAATATGAATGAGGTCTGCATCCAAACAAAACCTTGCCATATCTCTAAACAAAATGATAAACACCTAAAACCTGTAAGTTTCATGGGGAAGGGTTAAAGTTGGAATGATTATCTGAAATGATATCCAGAGGAAGCCACAAAGTTGTCTCAGGATGTCCTAACTTAGTCTGGATTCACTGGGTCTGGAATGACTCCGGCAAACCTCTCTGGGATACATGGAATCAATACCGTCTTGCTCTGACAAAGCAAAGGAGGGTGTGAGGTTGAGGCACTCATTTCAGATTCAGAAAGTCTGGTTTCACTTTTCCAATTTTCTTGTTAGCTTCTTTTGCCCTGGATGGGTTACTTAATCTAGATGTGCTTTAGTTCATTATTTAAAGAATGGAGACAGTAAGATATTTGACTTTTCCCACATTTTTCTGCCCTTTTACATGCATTTCCTCTTTAGACTGTAAACGCCTCAGGTCAGAGACAGTCCCTTGCTTTGTTTTTAAACACAGCTACAATGCCTAGTATGCCAGGGCACGTGCTAGGACACACCCTCTGACAGAGGAAAAAAATGACGTTTCAGATATCAACACTAACTCGACTTACAGCCTGCAGAGAATGGAGCACTGAGGGGTGAATTCTGTAATATATCATATGGAGCAAAATGTAAATTCAAAGCACACTGTCATGGCTCAGCACCTGACTGCAGCTGCTGCTGGTGCTCTTCTCTACTGCTCTGACTCCACACAAGGAATCAAGTGTTAGCAATTGTCCTCATACAAGCCAGAAGCAAGCAGAGATGCCGCACACCCGCTAGCACAGTAAAATACTGTGTCTTATAAGCTGGGCGGGAGGACAGCAGCATTACAGGTAAACTAGAAATATTAGACTAAGCTTCAAGCTGAAAAGCAGAGAATTCTTGTCACAACAGAGTGAGCTGTTAAACTGTACAAGCAGCACAGGGAATGTAAGGACAGGCAGTATTCTGGGTCTCCTGTTCTCAGCAGGAAGGAAATGGCAGGATTGCAGCAGTGAATGATAGTTTATTTATAACAACAGTTTCTAAAGCAGGAGCTGGTGATTTTGTTTGTTTGTCACTTTTTATTTAATCCAATGTTCTAGACTGATACTAGCTCCTTTTCAGGATTTTTTTTTTTAATTTATTATTATTTCTCCTTGAAGCACAGACTGTAAATGCTGTGATAAGCAGACTGAAAGGTTCACTTAGTTTCAGCTGCAGTTTCCCTAAGTGCTTCTGTGTCCCCTGCTGAACTGCTGTTTTGTAACACTGGAGGTGGAGCAGGCTTTGGGGATATTCCACAGTTCTCCTCTTGCTTCCATCACTCTTCCCTTCACCTCTCTGTTCCTGTAAGGGGAACAGAACCACCAAGGAAGAAAGATCTGCCATCAGCTTCTTCAGGCCTTTTTGCACCAACCAAAATCTTTCAAACCTAAAGCACTGACTACGCAGTTTCATGCTATGCTCCCGCCCCACGTCCTTCAGGGTGTGCAAACACAGCTTGCTGCAGACTAACAGTCCACACAGCAAACACTTCACATTGTGGACTAACACTGGGGGAGCAGAGGATCTAGAGCTGCAGCTCAGTGGTCTGAAGAAAAAGCTCTGCCAGTTTGTGCCCCTTATTAATGGGCAGTGAGCATGGAGGGCAAGCGTGACTAGGTACGAGAAAAGAGGCTATCTAGGGAATCATGCAATACGAGTGCTGGGCTTTGCAGTCCATAATAGGGTTGAGTTAGACTCTGAATTGCTGTGCTGCTATCTTGGTTACCATAGATGCTAATTCAGCTGGTCAGGTAAAGTGTGCTTTTAGAAGGCTAATAGAAGCAAGCATATTGAGGCTTTGGGGCTTTTCCAAGTTTCATAGGTGTTCCACCTGTCCTAAAGGGAAGAAGCAGTTGTGAAACACAAATCCACAGCAGCGTCTGGGATACCGGCCTCCTTCAGAGTTTGCTGCGCTGGGCAATAACACAAGATTCTGAGCTGTTTGGCAGATTAGCGGGGCAGAGGCACTGTTGTATGGAAGGTCTCCGTTTCAAGCAGGCACCTTCCACCAGCTTCATAAAAACATACATGGAAACTTTTAAAAGTTGACTTCAAAAGAGAGAATGAAACATTAGGACAGAACAACACTGCTTTGTACATGGCTTCTTAAGTGCCAAGTAGGATTTGAGGGTTTTCTGTAACAGACAGAAAACACAACCTAAAGCCTACTTAAATGAACTCAAAGGAGACTGACACTGGAGCGCACCGGATCAGGACTCGCAGTGCCACATCTGCAAACCCTTCACAGAGAGGGGGCTTGGGAGGTAATAAACAGGGGTGAGACTTAGTGCCTCCCCATTCCTGAAGGGATACTTGACACGCAGTGAGTCAAGACACTTGACGTACCAGGCAGTCCTCTGGGTGCTGATGCATGAGGTAGAACAGACACAGCTCTTCCCCTCAGTAGCTACACAGACCTGCAGTGCTGACAGTAACAACAGCTTGTTGTTGTCAGCTAATGAAGCAGCTATGATGCCGGCAGTGTGCTGAGAGCAGGGTGCCATTTTTAGGGTTATTTTATTCTGACTGGAACCATGCTCCAGCCCCTTGGGAGCTGACCCTTTTCACCAAGCTTTCTGGAGGGGACAAAGGAGTGAAGGTGAGATTCTCAGCCGAGACATCAGAGCCAAGCTGTTCTCTGAACCACTCTTTGTTGCCGTCTCTTCATAAGCCTGCAGCCTCCACTCCCTCCTCCCCTCCCCAAAAATAAAGCTCCATGATGTAAAAAACATTCCTTTGGGGCTGGAGGTGGAAAAATTAGGACACCACAGTTCGGAAAACGCTCAGCACTGCATGAAATATTCACTATCAACCGAAACAGGTTTACCCAGAGGAGGATATGATGAAAAGGGAATGGGGAATCAATTTCACCGTCCTATGGTTTGTTATTCTGGCTCCTTCTTCTCTTCTCCAAAGAAGCTAAGCTTTTTGGAAGCTTCTGTCTGACCCAATTCTCCTTCCCTCACTTTTCAGTCTCTCTATCCTTCCTGTTTTATGAGCAAATAAACATGTATCTTATAGACATCCTTGGCCAATCCTAAATACTGCTGCCCTCTAGAAAAGGGCTAATAATGTAATGATGCATCAGAGAGAGAAAGAGACTGCATGTGCAGCTGAGCGATCCATTATCTGTGCACCAGGGGGATGTGAAAGCACTGAGTAGTGCCTCCCCAGCTCCTGTAAAGGGTCTTCCCATTCCCTTTGCAAACAGGCAAGAACACAATAAAGGCTGCAAGAACAAACCAAAAATTACAAGAATGGCTAGTTCTCTCCTCTCTGCTCCTCAAATGTTGCACTTCAGGATAAGGAGTGTATCAAGGCACTTCTCTCTGTAACTGACTACCACAACAAATAACAGCAAGAAGCGTGGACAATAGAGAAATCAGGAGAAAAGGCTATGGTGGAGTATTGGCCTCGTGTTTGCATTTTACCTTCTGCAGTTGGAGGTTTCGGTGCAGGCTCAGCCCAAAGCAAAACTCACTGGGTGACTTTGTGTCCAGGCATGCAAGAGGTTCAGTCACATCATCAGAGACAGAACATCCCAAGCAATAATGAGGTGTTCCGACAGTGCAATGGGAAACTGGAGATCAGGAGAGGTGATGAGAGGGATGACATGAACTAAATCTGTGGTTCCCTGTGGATATCCTGGGATGGGAGATGAAGGCAAAGCAAAAATGCCCTGGTGGAGCTGCAAGGGAGGAAGACAACATTTGCCTTCCTGGGATACAACTCCCAAACGCTCATAATGCCTGACAGGAGCTTAACTCCCCTAGGATTTTCAGCACTCGGTGCATTCAGAACACACATACGGGAAATCACACATTTTTTTCAATGAGCTCTCACTGAGAATGGGGCTTATACACAAAACCCAGCTCCCATACATCCGCAGCTTAAAAAAACCGCTATGACTGAAAGCTAATCTGCAATGAATACATTTTCCGCTCAACCTAACTCCAAACACATTTTATCAAACAAAGGAGCTCATTAAATGATCACCTGCTCCAAAGGGTATTCTCCTAACGGCAAAGAGCATACACACTCAATACATCTTCCACTACAACTGAATGAAGAGCTGTACCATTGTGTCATAACAGGGAAACCACAAGGAAGCTATGTTTAGCTCACTTGACGCACAGTATCTTCTCTTTTCCTTACAGCTCGAGATACTTTGCTTGCTCATGTTGTACACTTGATGGGATGTCCCAGTGCATCCCTCTGAGACCTCTGAACAGGCAAGCCAGGCCTGAGGCTATGGCCAAACCGAGCAGTAGTATGTATAATCTAGATGTGAAAAGTCAGTCCCAAATTTACAAATGCCGTATGAAAAATAGAATTTATTCACTCAGGTGATTCTGGTCTTATAATCTAATTATTTGTGCTGATAAAATATTTTATTTTTACTTATCTATCAATTATCATTTCATTATTCATAATTTGCTAGGGCCCCATTTGACATCATGCCTTTGGTTTGATACCTGTGAGTAAAAATACACAGTTCTAGCCTCACTGAAACTGGGAAAAACAGAGGTGGATCTTGGACTGAGGGTCTGTTTAGTACAGTGGTTTCCCAAGAGATGCCAGCAGCCACTGCTTACAGAAATACAGTAACAAACAGAGCAACTAAAAAGTGAGTTTTCCCTGATTTATCTACCCCTTTTGGCTTGTGTCAATTGGCAAGGACAACTTGACCTGAAATATCTAACCAACAGATTCTCATTAACTCTTGAACCTATACATACATGTTTTACGCTCCCATTATTTTGCAGTTTCATGAGATAGTTTGTTTACTTTAAATCCTCTATCATGATTATTTAATTGATTTCCCAAGCATTCTGGCAGGTCATTCCCTACTCATATCTCAAAAATGACATTCTCATAGTAGGCCCATTCTGTCCTGTCAACAGTAGTCAGGACAAGGATTAAGATTTTGAAGAGTATTTGCTAAATGAGATAAAGGCTACCTCCCAGTACCTCATGAGTTTGCCCACTTCAAGAATTTCACTCACTAAAAGCAGCTGTCTTCTGCTTTGTTAAGTGAAACTTCAAAATAAATGATTTAATGTTTGATTTCTTTTTTCTCTATAATGACAAAGAAATTTTTTTCCATTCATAGGAAGTTCCTACATGATAATGTGCTAGCTCTCTCCACTGCTGCTTTTCTAGAGAAGAAATCATTGGAAAGAAAAGAATCATAGAATCACCAGGTTGGTAATGACCCACCAGATCATCGAGTCCAACCATCCTATTACTCATTAAACCATGCCCCTCAGCATCTTGTCCACCTGTGCCTTAAACACCTCCAGGGACGGTGAGTCAACCACCTACCTGGGCAGACTGTTCCAATGCCTAACAACCCTTTCCGGGAAGAATTTTTTCCTTATCTCAAGCCTAAATCTCCCCTGGAGGAGCTTGAGGCCATTCCCTCTCATCCTGTCACTTGGGAGAAGAGGCCAGCACCCTCCTCTCCACAACCTCCCTTCAGGTAGTTGTAGAGAGTAATAAGGTCTCCCCTCAGCCTCCTCTTCTCCAGGCTAAACAACCCCAGCTTTCTCAGCCGTTCCTAATCAGTAGCAGATTACAATGGAGTGAACAAATGGATAACAGGTAAGTGCTGTGCCTAGTTGAGATGGAAGAAGAGCACCGGTAGAGAAACTTCACCGATGAGCTCATGTTTATACCAGTGGATTAGGTTGATAAATATTTATTACCTAGAATGCTCTGCCATAAAGACCTAGTTCTTTTTAATACCTGCTGCTTGTATTTGCTTTTAGGAATAATGTTGGCCTTTATGATCTGAAAATTTGTTCTTGACTTTAATTAAAACATATGAGAATGGTTTTAAAGGGGTGCTCCTTTTGAAAAAGGTCAGTTCTATGCTGTGCCCCTAGTAGGCTGCAGCGGGGGGTACTGTTGGTGATAGCACCAAGGAAGACCAGCTGAATAGTAACAGTGTATTTGAGGAATTGCACGTCTTTGCTGTACAGGCAGACCTCTTCAGATTAGGATTCTCAACAGGAGATGGTGTATTTTCTCTCTGTACAGTGTCAGGAATATGAAGAAGTCAGATGGCCACTGTTCCATTCAAAGTGACAGTCTCTGCTGGATATAAACAAGCAAAGCCTTCTGACCTGCATGAACCACTATGTGGATTGGTTCTGGTGGCTCCTGCTACAAAAATAAAAAAGCTCCAAGGGGTTTACAAACTGCTTAAAGAGACAGTGTCTAGTTCCTACATACTCTGCAGGGCTTATTAAAATCCTTCAGGAGACTGCCACAAGCTCAATTAGAGCTGGTTTCCGTGGCACACAGCTGCATTCTATGATAAGCACGGCATCGAGAGCAAGGCAACACAATTTGACTCAGCCAAAACGGCTATCAGAGGGACTGATCATCACTACCTTCCCTTCTACTTGTCACTGTGCTGGCAGCAACAGTCTTCATAGGGAATAAGTACACCTGGGACAGGGCAGAATTTGGCAGGCACCTGGAACATAGCAGATGTCAGATGTTTTATATAGCATGCATTTTCTCTGGCAAGTCAGTCCATTTGGATAAACATTCACTGATATAAGCAGAGACACCAACCCCGCTGTCTTCCACCTACTAGTTATATTATTTGGGAGCACCTGGCCACCATTTATTTATTTACAAGGAATCTCAGAACAGAAGTCATCATTGCACATTCTTTCAGTGACAGTGGGTAGTTTACCTTCATCCGTTAACAGCAGACACAGAGGCCAAGTTGAGGGTTCTAGTGACATTTCACTAGTCAAAATGCCCTAAAGTCTTTTGGGCTCTTGTGTAGCCTGAAACCATAAAAGTTTGGGTTTTCTGGGGCAGAGACAAGAAGTCAGAAGGTGAGCAGAAGAAAAATCAGCCTCAATCTTAGGGAAGTTTTCACTGGATGTACGAGGCTTCATTTGAGTTACATGGGCCACACCAGACCTGCGTCTCCTAGCTGCTAGGCTCCTTGTACTCTCTAGTGACATGGCAGTTTTCCATATAAGAAAGAACACACTGCATGTGAATAATGACAGTCTATTGCCGATTGATTTCTTCTACATGGAAAAGAGGAATGGTAGGTCTGGCATAATCTAATGATATTTTAAGTAATACCTGAAAGGGATTTAAAGTGAAAACGTTGGGGGTTTGTTTGTTGTTTACCTTTGTCTTAGCAACCTGTGCCTTGCTACAAACTGAGAACAATAATACTTAATTTGTAGGACTTCCTTTCATGAATTCTCAATGGGATTCTGGTGGAGATTCATTCATGATTCCTTGCAAAGCACTGAAACTCTATAGTGAAAAACGGTGCTCACAGAACATGATATAGGGGAAAGGCATTACACCACAAGGAAGACTTGGTGTCTTCTCTACCTATGCCACCTACCTTCCACATTGTGCCAGGTACATCACTTCACTTGATCTATCCTTTAACTAACTACTGAGATGGTTAACTTTTGGAGTAAGGATTGCCTATGCAATCTATATCTGTTTACACAATACCATCTTCATGCTTCAACTAAGTCTACGTGAAATAACACACGTAGTTCAAAGACTATTGTCTGCCCTGTATCATTCTGTTGATGTGTTTTAGATATTAAAGATACTGGATTAGTAACCTCCACAAGAAATATAGAAGGCTAGGCTCACTACTACTGCCCAAGTAGATCAATAGCTCAGCTATTTCTAACTGGCACATATTATTCTATGGGATTATTAATGCTTGCTGCAAACTTGGCCTCCAGTGGGTGCCTTCTCTGGGATCAGTGGGTGTTCACAAAGCCTTTCCTTTGCAGAAGGTGTTAACAGCACTGCTTACAAGTAATATCCCCAGTGTCTGTATTGTCATGGGGATTTCTGCAGATGGCTCACAGTGATGACTGTTAGTAATTTATTACTGTTCCTTGCTCTTCTTTCCTCTTTTCCTTCTGTGCAGGCTCTTTCTAATATTGGCTTGCCTTTCCTTTATCCATAGCAGACAACCTGCAAGAAGCCTTGGCAAAGGGAGGGCGCTAGTCCAAATGAGATGGACAGAGCACCTCAGACAGGTGCACAGCTCAGGGCAAGTGACAGCACAGCCTTAAGCCAAGTCCGTCAGCCCCGGATTAGATAAACTGGCAGCCCGCCACTGAGATAAAGGGCCTGCCACTGAATTCAGCAATGTCAATTGTCATGAAGTTAAAAAGGAATGGAGGGAAGGATGATACATGCTAAACATATTCACCTACTGCAAGCTCTGTCTTGCTGACCTTGGCCAATGATTAATGGTACTTTAGAGCACATTCAGGTCTGCTCTTAATACGAATCCCTCAGGACTGGAACTGGGTAAAATGCCACTCAGGTTGCATGGGGCAAGCTGTGAGAAGTGGAATGAATCTTTACTGCCTTTTAAATAACTTCATTTCTAGATGAAGTCTATGCCTGAATTTCATATTGTGCAACTTTCTTTCTCTGAACCGGCTATCACACCTTCCTAGTGCAAAATCAAACAGCATATGAGTCGGTCATCCTGCTTGAAGAAAGTGGAGGTAAATGAGAGAGGAACTGTTCAAACATGCAAGATCTTTTCTTACCTGTTATTCCTCCCGAGAGGTTAAGATCCATCCACCAAGCTATTTGCAAGATGCAAAGAGCTCATGTCTTAATTTACCATTAAAAAATTGCATGGCGTGAGTTGTTGGGAGATTGAGGACTTCAGTGAGAGGAAGAGAAGGGCTGCAGTAGGCTGGTAAGCAGCAACATGGAGCTACAGGACTGAAGTCATGGAGAGGTTCCTAACCCGGAGCCTGATGCAAGGCCATAAGAGAAGCTGCTTGAACACAATCTGTGCATCTCCAGACTACAATGTGCCTAGCTCAAGCTGACCCAATTTACCAGAATATTTCAAAGGCAATTGCAGCCACTGGGTTTGAAACTTTTTACTTCCTTTTCTTCCTGAGATTTGCTTTCACACATCACAGTTGTACTATACACTCCCTTCCTCACCCCTCCCCTCTTCCCTTTTTTACTTCACAGTTACAGGTAAATCATAGAGAATTGGGTCTAGAGTTCTGCCCAATATTTTTCTAACTTGTCTCACAGTCTTCCAAAATGCTATTAAAATAAGGGATGACTCTAATAGGAAAGATCAAATCTTTAAGGAATATACCAAGAAAAAGCATCCCAGCATGAGCACAGCAGTCATTCACTGTACTCTAGTAACAACTGGCCACTACATCCCTTGCAAACATAGCATGTGCCTTGCCTGAGACAAAATCTGAGTGTGTTCTTCCCTAGGGAGTGCTACCATCAATTCCTGTTACCATTCTCTACATGCACCTGGGCAACCAGCTACTTACACCAGTTAGCACTTCCAGTCATCCAAATATATCACATAATTCATAAGCCTAAAGTAGTAAACACCCACCTTCCTGCCATTTATATCTTTCCCCTAGAGAATTCAGCTCAGACACAGCATTAAGGCTTCTGCTTTTTACCCAATTTTCCAGCTGGGTTAACTGAGGCATGCCGAGGTCAAGTGACTCGCCCAAGGCCACACAGTCAGCTGCTTAGCCAGCACTTGCATCCCAGGCGCTGCCAGTCCTGCGGACATTTGCGCCAGCCGCCGGACTGTGAGGCTTTGCTCTGAACTGTCATATGGCACACACAACATCTACAGGCTGGAGCAGTCTTTGTGTTTGTCTTCCAGCTAGAAGAGGCATAGGAAGGGAAAGAAGTGAGCAGGAGGCAGTGTGGTGGGGATGTAGCTGTAATGAGAACAGGCGCAGGTGTGGGAATTCTCATTTAGAAGACAAACAGCTGCTCTTGGTGACAGAGCCTATAACTGATTAGCCTTAATAAGAATGATACTTAAGTATGCATCAGAGCCTTGGACAGGAAGATCCACATTGCTTGCTAAAGTTGTGCCTTTCACAGCCTCTGGAAACAGTGAGCATCAATGAGAAATTGGGTTTAGACTGTGCTGGGATCTCAGTTCACAGGAAAAGCAGCTCTTACAGAGAAGACAGAAATGTAGAAACTGCATCATACTGCAGCTACATGTCTTATTAGCAACAGGGATATTGGAGGAGAAAACATTACAGATTGTGTTTAGAGACCTCTCCTGCCTTTGGGAAGAAGACCAGCTAAATACATTTCTCCATTTATTTAAAATACATAAAGCAACAAATAGGAGGAAGGGCGGCAAAACAAATTAAAGCCAAACCTGCTCTGCTCCAAGAGGCATTCCCTCACACCTTATTCACTGTCCCTGAGCTCAGCTACAGATTACAGGAAGCAGTCAATTCTCTCCTTTGGATAAATAACCTTGCAGCTCAAAACCAACAGTAGATTTACTAGGGGCTGTAATTGGAACTGCAGTCCTAACCCTTACCTTTACCTGATTAGCACTGAGCAGTGTGCTCCCAGGCACATGATGTAGCTACAATCACACAGTTGCATGTATAATGAACTGGGAAGGTGACAAGATCAGGCTCTGAAACTTATCATAAAAGGCCACGCATTTGCAATTGATAGTGTTTACACTCCTGTACCTTTCAGTCACATTTACTTGTCTACTTTCTTCTCTACATAAGCGACATAAAAAGGCAAATTTTAAAAGAATAAGCATTTTCAAATCGCTGTGCACAACAAGTAAACTAAAACCTGTAATTTCTCATTCCGCAAAAGTTTGAAAGAGTATTAAATTCTTTGACAAAAACTAAACTATTGGTCCAGAGCGAGATGTTCTAGACATTGAGCTAGTTCTGAGGTGCTGCAAGAAGCTCATGTTTCAACAGCTATTCCAGCTAGTTTCCTTACCTACACAAGCCCTACAGGTAACTTCACAAAATTTCAAACAATCTACGAGGGAAAAACTATTCTTGCCTTCTACTCTGCAATACCAGTGATTAAAATCACTGCTAACCAAGACTCTAGACAGATTTCATTTTTGGCCTTTAGAGAGGTCAGCCCTCCCTCTCCTTCCCCAAACCAGCCACCATTGAGGGCCATAACAAGATTAGGCTGCTAGCACCTCCCTCTCACCTTCACTGGTTTGTCAACCACACTTGGGTCCATGTACTCACTTTACTACTTCTCTTCTGCCAGCTCTGCAATGGCAACACTAATGAGCAGTAAATTGATGTTAATATCTTAAACCGCTGCAGCTGTGTGCTGAATGATGCAGGAGGCCAGAGCCCATAGTCCCACTTGGTGGGGACAGTGAGGAGCAGGCTCTGACTCCTGTCTGGTAGACTGGATTATCAGTAAAAAATCTGGAAATCATTCCTTTTGCTCAACACTCAGCCTCTCTATCTTGGGCAGAATATCCTCAAAAAAACTCATATATTGATCTGGCACATTACGGATCCATAGGAGAAAGAGAAGAGTTGAGAAGCAGAAGTTTAAGACATGCTGAAGCCAAACACTACCAGAATGCATGTGACTGCAAGAGAAGGGACCTTCACTTCTTCTAAGCTGTGCAGTTCATGATTGCTACTTTCATCCTTCACACTACATGGCTATTTCTGCATCATTAGTCATTATTTCACTCAGTGTTGCCTGCTAAAGAGTTAAAATAAAAGAAACAATTTAAAAAGAAGCAAGACCAGGACTACGACTTATGGGTTTAGATCAGCAAGATGGGACCTTGGTGCTTTGGCAACAACCCCTACCTGAATCTGTTACAGTACCTCTGACTCACCATTTATATGTGCCTTATTCCACTGCTGTAACACAGGTACAACCTCCATTACAGTAAACTATACTGAGAATGGAAGTGGATTCCCAAGGACACAGACAGGAATGCAATATTACCACTGTAATCATGTGCTTTACAGTAGCCTTTCCATCTTCACCAAGCTCGTGTGTGCTTCTAATTCATGGGTTTTATTTGTTTGGTTGTTTTTTTCATTATGAGATAATTTCCAGTGAGTGATATGCACCTTTACTATTATGTAGGAACAAAGTAGCCACACAAAGCCTGTGCAGAACCTCCTGGTCATTTAGTTCACTATGTCTGTGACCCCTTCTGTCTGGTCTTTCTAAACACCTCCAGGCAAAGATGTTTTCTCACTGTCTAAGGGATTGCATTATTTTCTGTGTATACCTGCTACTTATGTGAGAAGATGGGCACATACTGTTCCTTATTTACGACAACAACCTCTTCTCTTGCCTCCTTTAAAAGGCTGTAGTCAGTTAAATGAGATGGTAGCCCATGTAGCCAATATAACAAGGGACACAAACTAGAAACAGTGAATATAAGCCAGCAAATAATATGAATGTTTTTGCTAGTAATACATTTCTGGAAAATTGCTTAATCTCCAATAAGTCACTGAAATACTGACAAATGGATTCATGGAAGCTTCAGTAAGTTCACAAACTAGCATCCTAATCATAAACTTGGAAGCAGAAAACAGACCTAAATTTACTATAAAATTCATTTGAAATTAATTTCATAACCAAATTTGCTAAAGAATATACTTCAGGGAACTTTGTATTTAGGTCAGTGGGAAACATGAGACACTAAAAAGACACTTTCCATTTCACAGTTTTTCTACCACCACAGATAAGCCATGGGTACACCTACCCTACCTAAATGCTACAAAAGGTGTGTAACAACACAAGCAATGTGTTGTTTGTATCTTACTGATTGCCAGGCAAAGAGGAGATTCTGTTGTACAAAGGCCTCTAATACCAAGCAGTAGATCTCTGAAATGAAATGGAAACCAGAAAGGAAAGTCTCATCAAGGGAAGGCAAAAATGCATTTCCTGGAAGCTGGGTGCTGGCAGGAAGGGTCCTCAGTAGAGCATTCAAGACTGCACAATAACCTGGAGCATGTAACTGGCTGCAGTGATTTACAGGCCAGCACAGCAGCGGGTGCAATTACAGTTGTCCTGATAGAGGCAGAGTAACTCCTGGAAATGAGATGCCAGCCAGTACTCAGCAAAAACAGAGGAGGTCCCCTAAAGTGATTGAGATTGGAAATTACAACCTCTTCTGCTGCATGAATAATTGTTTGCCTTCCATTCAGAATCTTCTCCATTTCTATCACTGTTATGTTGATGCACGAACAATTCTTTTATAACAATATGGGCAGTTCCTTTCGCCCCTAGTGGTCTTGGTTTACCCTTGGTTTCAATAGACAAAATATATCCTGCCTGCTGGTTGTAAAGGCAAGAAGGGACACTAAACAATAAAATGTAACAGTGGACATAGCTGAAACAGAAAGAAAAGGCTTTGGAAATCAACTCCTTCCCATGCAAAATGTCTAATCATAGAATCATAGAATCATAGAATCACCAGGTTGGAGGAGACCCACCAGATCATCAAGTCCAACCATTCCTATCAAACACTAAACCATGCCCTTTAGCACTTCGTCCACCCTTGACAGGTTATGTGTGTGAGAGTATTTTAGTGTAATGTCTACCCATTGTTATCTATTTTGTTCTGATCAAATGTGGCTGGTCTAATAGTTCACTTTACAACATTTTCTAGCTCAAGAGATCAAAGCACAGTATTTCCAGAAAAGCATAATTTAGTTCCTAAGGCTCCTTGAAATTAAGAAATGTAAAATTTCTGTAGGCACTCTGCAAGCAAAGGCTGCTAAGAATCTAAGTCAGAAGTTTGGAGCACACTCATTCAACTGATTAGTAATTTTAATGCCACCTAGTTAAGTACTCAGCCATGAGATACTGTGGTATCCCTCAAGATTAGCCAGCCTTGGACAAACAACTGAGCCTAGAACAAACAACATATTTAAGGAGGCAATGCCGTGAATCTGTGCTGGAGCAGAGCATCTGACTACTGTATTTGAACCCTAACCTGAGATCTCATAGAAGAAAATAGTTCTTGGACTGAGAGACTGAAACTTAAGACACAAACATTTCTGTAGAGACATCAGGCTTTCAAGGCTGAACTCAACGGAGAAAGGTATGCTTCCATCTGAGGTCACTCCCCTTCAATCTCAAGGACAGAGCAGGAAAAAAGATAGTCAACCATATTTTGTTCACTTGTGGCTGAAGATGACATATAGGTAGGAAAAGAGGTAGCGCAGGCCTCTGTAGACAAACTTCCTACCTTCAATATATTTTTCCTCACCGTCAGCTACTGTGGTGCAGAGCCAGCTGCCATGGTAAGGGCCTGTGCCATAATGTATAGGCAGTCAGGGAACTGCACCAACTATCAAGTCCACTTGCATGGAAAGGTGGCTGCTGGATTCTCATTCAGGCTTTGTCTTCTGCTCCTGCATTGCGGTTCATGGCTGCCATGGCTAATCCAAAGACATCAGAAATTTACTACAAAGAGACTAATTTTTCTGTGTATGTACTGACAGAAAAAGATGAGTACTGCAAAACTTCCTCTGATACCAATCGGAGATGAGCTTACTGGCTAATTATTATATTCCCGCCCAGGTCAATGGGATTAAAACTTCATCCAGGTGCAGGAACAGATTTATAACATGCTGAAAACAATTATTAAGCTACATTTCCAAAGCTCCAAATTACAGCAAAACACAGTCCTAAGCAGAATCATTCACTATCAACAAGTCAAACTTTATTCAAACTTCAGAGACAGAGGGGTGACAAACACTACTTTATAGAAGTTTTTTTCAACAGAGGCCAAGTAAAAAAAATAAATGAAACTAACCATCAACATCATTTGTTCACTTAGTGTGGCCAGAATGAAGAAGATAGGAAGAAATTAAAAATAAATTTCAAGACTATAAATTAAAAGCTACCACAGAAGGTATGCAAATTGCACACCGCAAGGTCTTGTTTTTTGTTTACAAAGAATGTGTTTTCAGTTTGATGGAGAGGCATCATTACAGAGGGAATTTGAGGCATTTTAAATAGCAGAAGCACTCGTTAAGAATTCATTTTTAACAGGAAGACTGGAAAAAAAAATAAAATTAATGAGCAAGATGAAGTGGGGGGGTGGAACTTTGAAGATGACAGCTTCTTGCTAAAAAAAAAGACACACTTGATATTAATCGCCAGCAGTTCACATACATGCATTACTCCTAACTCCACTGCCACAATTTCAGTACTAATTCAGAGCTCCTTCATGTTCACTTTGTGTTAGGCTACTTGGCAAAGCAGGCAAAGTATGGTGTGGTCCCTCAGGTGCTGCGGTAATGAATATGAGGAATAAATCACCAGGCAGAGGACATTGCATGGTTTGTTTTAAATGTAGGTGATCCAATATTCCAATGCTGCCAATTATGGGAGACTCTCAGGAAGATGTACAACTGCAGTCGACGCCAAAAGCTTAAACTGACTACAGCAGTTTCTGAGTAAGTAAAGCACAAGTATCCTTGCTGCACCACTATCTTGTATTTTCTGTAAAGAAATGAAATTTGTCTAGGCCAATTTGTAGCTGGCACATTAAAACACTACAGCATCTTTTAATTCTCTTCAAAAAACTACCTGGTTTAGGACCTCATGGTCTGGATATCAGAGAGATTGTCTAAACATCCTTTCCTATTCCTTAGTCTTAAAAGGAGTAAAAAAACAAGTCTTGTTTCTTTAAACACACGCTGGCTGCTTAACTGGTGCACATCATCACACAAGTTTTAGACAATTTAGTGTTATGCAACAATCACTTCATTCTTCAATACTCACAAAGTAAAATAAAGTTTAGATTACTCCTCCTGTAATAAAATTTTGCCTGTTTCTTTTTAATGCTTGAAGAAGGGTTTGAGGGAGATAGGGGAGCACTCTGTTTCAGGCTCACTATGAAAGGTGACCATTACAAAGAGAAGACATGGGCAAGCCTTTACTCTCTCTGGATGTCTTAGTTTAGATTTAAAAACCTGATGCTAGGTCTGGAAGAGAATAGACTAATCCAAGCTGAACTGACCCTGGTGGTGATAATGTGGAGGGCATCCTGGGGAAGTGTGAAACGCCTGGGGCAGAGAGGAGCAAAAAGCAGCACAGCAGAAGTTACTGGAGTGAAGTGGGAATAATGAGAGTTACATAAAGACATTTGAGGAAACGAGCATTTGACTTTGGTTTCATTTCACACAGAGCAGGTGCCAGAAGACAACTTCACACTAAGCATCTTTCTTACTAATGTGCTGCCTTTTCAGTGCGATACTCCTCTGTATTTGACCATTCGCACAGTCCTCAGCAAGCTGTTTTTATTTCCATCTGACCCTGAAGAACATCAGGCAGAAGAGGTGTCCTGCATGGCAGACATGAGTACAACCCTACTGAGTGATATCTTTCTGAAAAAGATGTTCATATCTGTTCCAAAGTCCACCAAAATCAGTGCAAAGACTTTCTCAGAATTTAGTGAGCTATGGATCAGGCCTAGGTAAAGCCTAAGCTCATCTGGAGGACAACTAAGAAACTTCCATGCTGGGCAGAGATGTCTCGGCTAGCTCCAAACAAACTGCCTAATGGCCCCAAGCTGAGTGCTGCTCTGATATGCTTAATGTTTCTGTCCCCGTATGGGCACGTTCAGAGCTAACTTAGGTGTCTCTGCAGGATCCTGTATTGCATCATGTAGACATACTCTAGCTGCTTTGTTGTTTTCCTTTTGAAATGACAGCAGCAGCAACAAAACAGCCAGTTTACAATTAAAGTATTATTTCTTATTAATATTTGTCCCTTTAAGGTATGGCATCTTCAACAAGCATGAAAATGGGTTGAAATGACTGCATGAAAATTCTCCTTTAGGACTCAGCTGACCCAAATACACAGTTCTCTTGCACTGAATTCCCCTCTGTGGTGCAGCGAGACAAACTGCCCTGTTTTCTCTCTCCTGCTTTTTTTTTTTTTTCATAATGCTGCATTGCAGGACCAAATTTCTGATTATCATGCAGTATCTTATTTTGATTGTCCTTTCTCCAAATTAAATGTTTCTGGTACTCTCAGGACAATCAGGGAAGATCTGTCTCCTGCTCAGAGGGGGTTGGTGGTGCCTTTCTGTAATAGGTAAGCTTAAAAGCACACATACAGTCAGAAAAGTGATTGCACTTCAGCGTGCTGCCAACATGACTATATCAGACAGTAGCATGACAACATGTGACTAAAAAAAGCCGTGACCACAGAAACTCCTACTGTCAGTGCAGTGACAACATGAAAACACAATTTTCACTGCTTTAGTTTGCCTTGCATAGGGTGAGAGTAACTAGTAAGGCTGTATTCCCAACAGCAGTGCTGTGTTGGTATTGCATAAGTATTTTGACAGTGCAGTTGGCACAGCTTTCAAAAAAGCCTCCTCTTGCTCCCTGTTGAGTATTTGTACATGATTCTGCATAGCCAGAATTATACAAACAAGGTCTTAACAGTTCTCTCATCCTTGCAGACTAAGCACAGCTATGACACAAGGAGTAGTATCTACTTTGTTTCCTGTATCATCAATAAAGCTGACCAACCAGCCTCCAGGTGTAGAAGCCTCCTTAAGCAAGTGATTTTGTGAAACTGGCATTAGGAGATAGACTTACTTGATCTAAAAGCCATGGAGAGAAAAAACAAACAGGAAAACCTAAAATACCATTGTTTTTTTACAGACATTTAGAAGCAGAAACTAGCTTTTCCTGCTCCTCGGGAACTTGCAGGAGCATTTAACAACTGTGAGAACATTCAAGGTCAAAGGCAAGCTCCTTTTGGAGGTGAGCTGCCTTCTAGCTATAGTGCTAAACTCTGCAGACTAGAGCAGGTATTGCAGATGAGATGACTGGGAGATCTGTAAATCAAACAGCAAGCTGTATGAACAACATACATAAATAAGAGTGTTATTGAGCCCTGTGTCTGAAATTCATACAGGAGAAATGGAATGGGAAAGCTGGTCATTGCTGTGCTTTGATGAATCACTATAAGTCAGCACCTAGCCTACTCTTCTTATTTCAGCAAAGCACACTTACTCTAGCTTTCAAGACTCCAAAGCAACTGAGGGACACAAAAGAACACAACCCCCCCACCAAAACAGAAAAGAAGGAAAAGGTGGTACTGATTATAATTGACTTCCACCAAGACACCTGTTTGCTAGCTCCTTATTGCAACAGTTTTACCAAAATGCCAGAAAAGGAGGAGAGCAGTCCTTAACACTGTGGATACTGCCAACTTACCCACATGATTCTGTCTGAAACTCCTGAAGTTCCACCTCAGAATGTTTCAGGATTGGTGAAAAGTTAGAAGGTTCTGAGAGGCAAGAGCTTTGAGGACTCCAAAGTGCTGGGCTGATGTATCACAGCGGTATAAGGTACCACCCTTTCTCCAGCTACAGCTCAGGACTCCACTGAAACAGAAAGTGCTCTCCTACAATACATGAGAGCAGCTGCAGACAAGGAGAAGCTCTACAGATAAAAAAGCCAACAACTTCTATTTGGTATCTGCTTTGTTTAGTTTCCCTGTGAAAAGATATATTGGGCCAGACAGTGAATTATGCAACCTGCAGTTACCCCGCTATCCACTGGCCTCAGCTGAAAACATCCACAGCAGAGACTTCCCAAGTTACTTAACACCACGCAGAAACAGAGCCTAGGAATCAACAGAATAGAAGAAGGGATTGGCCTGAGACTAGTAAACGAAGAGGGAAAGCAACAAATTAAAGAAAATTCACTGCATGTAAAGAAATGCTAATGAACGCTTAAGAAGATCATAGTTTTCTACAACACTGGAGTCTTAGCTGAGACACAACTACCACGGCATGAAGCTCCAGAAGGAAAAAAGGGTTTGTGGCAGCCCAGTAACTCATAGTATTTCTGACGTTGTTGTGACATTAACTGCTTGGAAAGTCTGATGTGTTATTTGTACAAAAACCACCCAAGCCAAAACAGAGTAAGGCTAGCAGAAAAGGATGAAACAATTAAGCTCATAATTTGTCCAACTTGTAATGGAAGGAGAATGAAAAGGAATATCATGGAAATTGGCTGTGGATGTGCTATCAGACTATAACCAGAGCCCAGGGTGAGACAGGAAACAGGTTTGGCCTCATTTTCCACTCATGCCTATTCATCTTCATAGGGAATAACAAAGAAAAGAGATGCAGTGCACTTGCAGATACTTAAGACAAATTTGATTGCAGGACTGGGGAAATGTAAAAGCATGGGAAGGCAAAGACACAGAGAGCATAAGGTTCAGAGGTTAAACTGTTCCAAGAAGAAGAAGGTTTAGCCTTTGCCTATGATTAAGTGATTGATTCTGCAAAGCCAGGCAGGTATCAAGAACTGGTTAATTGAGGGCAGGAGAGAGTTAGAGTACAAAGTGAAAACAGAGCAGTCAAGGGGAGAAAAACAGCTGCCACAAAGTCTGTTTTCCCTTAGGGTTTCTAGTTATCATTTGAAGATAAATATACTTTTCAACTAACCTATTCTGTGGAGCTAATTCCCTGCAAGTGCAGGGAATCCACTAACACTGTTGCCTACTATGTCCAGGCAGCTGTGTAGTGTCCTTTCAGATTTTGTAGCTAATAAACACCAAAATAACACAGCAGTGGCAAAAGCATTGTATGCATGTATTTACTCATTCCTCACAGCAGATGGCTAGTAGACAACTCAAAGAAAGTGCTAGTCTTAGGAGGGTGTGTGTAACAGCAGAGAGGAATTAAAGGCAGGCACTTATACAGAGGGCAAAAACTCGCCACCTTAGGTTTTGCAGCTGTGGACGGCTGAAAGACAACAACCCCTCTGATAAAATAATGGGATCTTTGCTGCCTTCAAAGTTTGCTTTTGACAAGGAAGCCACACATCCTCCCCAGGAACTGAAGATATATAGACAGCAACAGGTATAATATGCAGGGTATGTTTTATACTGTAACATATTTTAGGAGTCAAAGTACTGTCCATGTTACTTACATACTGGTTTTTCAATGGCATAATTTCTGAAGTACACATACACACACACGCACACGCTTACAAACAACCAATTACAACTTATTCCAGTTCTGTCTGGTTCCTTGATGCACACATATTTGTGGCTGCACTGTACCAGCAGACGCTTTGGGTGAAATCAAGTGTATGGGAAGAGACTAACTTACAAACCAATGCAGTCCGTGCCCTTTGGTGCTTTGGGTGAGACGTCAAGATCCCACAGATTTCTCGTGTTTCTTCTCACATCACTGTGGCATGCACAGAGAGGGAGGTGCCCAGAAGCAAAGAACATTTAGCATAATGACTCAGATGGGTGGTCAGCAGTTTAAACCAGCCACTTGATGTTACTGTAATGAGGATTCAGTTTAACAGTTGTTTTACATGCACAGAAATCCCCCCCTTCCCAAGGAAACCACTTAAAAATAAAAATGAGCAAACCTCAAATCATCTGTTTGAGAAGGAGGTTATGGCTTGGAAAATGCACATAATAGGTGGAGCAAAAATGCCCATGGGTGAGTAAAAATTATTTCTCGTAGCAAGAGGATCAGGGAGCCTCTGAGCTTTATCTCAGGGATGACACAGTATAAATAAAACTCCAGGGACAAATTCAGACCCGTAGAAAATAGCTGCGGTTCTGCTGAATCCAACAGGAGTAGAATCCTCTTATGATAACTCCCAACTTAGGCCAGTATGATTTATACACATTTTGAGCCACAAAAGTCTTGCTTGAAAAGGAATGAAGGTTATTTCCATCGCGGTTAGCAGAATTATGTCATATGCTACTTACTCACTAGGCAACAGTCAACTTGCTCTATACTGTCTACTAAATCAATTAAAAAATCCCCATCCAGCTTCAATCCATTCTGATGTATAGAGCAGCCACTGTCATCTTCCAACTACTACATCATTAGATTCCTGAATCTCATAACCAAAACCAATTATGAAAAAATGTTTTCAGGAATATGCCTAACCCATAAAACCTTGAAACATATTCTTAATTTCTATAGGGTTTAAGTATAGGCTTTAAACTTAAGATACTTAAACATCTATGTGTGCATTAAATCTATAAAACATAACCTTTTTATTAGGCCCTAAATTCTTCAATTCTGCTCACATCTCTCACTTCTATCTTTACATTGTGTGCTACAAGCCTAAGTCTTTGTAATCATCATAATAAGAACAGTGCTTAAACTGTTGATACGCATTGGCTGAAACACTACAACTTCAAAAATTCATATCTGCATATGCATATAAAGGAGCTGATCATTCTGACTGGCTATTAACATTTTCTTTACATTGGGCTGTGTTAAATTCTGTATTCAGTCATATTGACAGCAGCAGAGCTGGTATCAGACCATTACATGACATCACAATTTGTGGCACCATATTTCAGGCTACGAATGAACACAAAATAAGACCCTAGTTTTGTTTAAGTTCCAGGAGCTTTTGAAAAAAAAGAAGTAAATGAGCAGTTCTTAAGGCATACAGGTATTAGCAGACCACAGCTAAAGGCTGAACTGAGGTCTGAGGATACACTACCAGAGGGGTTATAACTACAGCACTTGTAAAGAAGGAGGGCTTTCTGAGGAGGTACACAGAGTATCCATAATCAAAACAGGAGAAGAAAAACATATTTGCAGAAGTAGCAGAAGGTTATACCAGTGGGGAAGAAGAAATTAAGCATGATATGAACGGTACTGATGTTCAAAAGATCTGTAAAAATAAAGGGAGAGGACCAAGGATCTCTGACTGCATCTGGACCTGGAAAACAAGTGGGAGAGAAATAGAAACTGTAATGAAAGGGACAGCTAGAGAGATAGTATCAGGGGATGGAGGTCAAGGATCTATGAGAACCAGCAATTTGAGAGAGTGAGAAATGAAAGCCTTTGATACAGTTTCTCATAGCATTCTGCTTTGGAAACTGTTGGCCTCTGGCCTGGACGGGCGCACACTCTCCTTGGTGAAAAACTGGTTGAACAACTGGGCCCAGAGGGTGGTAGTAAATGGAGTTAAATCCAGCTGGAGGCCAGTGACAAGTGGGGTTCCCCAGGGCTCAGTCCCGGGTCCAGTCCTGTTTAATGTCTTTATCAACGACCTGGATGAAGGCATTGAGTCCTCCCTTAGCAAGTTTGCAGATGACACCAAGCTGGGTGGAAGTGTCGATCTGTTGGAGGGTCGGGAGGCTCTGCAAAGGGACCTGAACAGGCTGGACTGCTGGGCTGAGACCAACGGCATGAGGTTTAACAAGGCCAAATGCCGGGTCCTGCACTTGGGGCACAACAACCCTAAGCAGAGGTACAGACTAGGAGAAACCTGGCTGGAAAGCTGCCAGGAGAAGGACCTAGGAGTGCTGGTTGACAGCCGACTGATCATGAGCCAGCAGTGTGCCCAGGTGGCCAAGAAGGCCAATGGCATCTTGGCTTGTATCAGCAGGTCCAGGGAGGTTATTCTCCTCTGTACTCGGCACTGGTGAGACCGCACCTCGAGTACTGTGTTCAGTTCTGGGCCCTTCACCACAAGAGGGATGTTGTGGCTCTGGAGCGAGTCCAGAGAAGAGCAACAAAGCTGGTGAAGGGGCTGGAGAACAAATCTTATGTGGAGCGGCTGAGAGAGCTGGGGTTGTTCAGCCTGGAGAAGAGGAGGCTGAGGGGAGACCTTATTACTCTCTACAACTACCTGAAGGGAGGTTGTGGAGAGGAGGGTGCTGGCCTCTTCTCCCAAGTGACAGGGGACAGGACGAGAGGGAATGGCCTCAAGCTCCTCCAGGGGAGATTTAGGCTTGAGATTAGGAAAAAGTTCTTCACGGAGAGGGTGGTTAGGCATTGGAACGGTCTGCCAAGGGAGGTGGTTGAGTCACCGTCCCTGGAGGTGTTTAAGGTTAGGGTAGATGAGGTGCTTAGGAGCATGATTTAGGGACTGGTGGGAATGGTTGGACTTGACGATCCAGTGGGTCTCTTCCAACCTGGTTATTCTGTGATTCTGTGAAAGAGTCAGAAATTGTTAAAACCTCTTTAGAAGTGCAGTGAAGGTATGTCATAGAATCACAGCATCACCAGGTTGGAAAAGACCCATCGGATCATCAAGTCCAACCATTCCTGTCAATCTCTAAACCATGTCCCTCAGCACCTCATCCATCCGTCCCTTAAACCCCTCCAGGGAAGGTGACTCAACCACCTCCCTGGGCAGCCTGTTCCAGTGCCCAATGACCCCTTCTGTGAAAAATTTTTTCCTAATGTTCAGCCTAAACCTCCCCTGGCAGAGCTTGAGGCCATTCCCTCTTGTCCTGTCCCTTGTCACTTGGGAGAAGAGCCCAGCTCCCTCCTCTCCGCAACCTCCCTTTCAGGTATTCATTCAATTCATTCAGGTATTCATGTCAATATAGTCATTATCTGATCTATCATCTGCTAGTTGTTCCTCAAACTATAGTTACAGAACTTTATCTATATTTAAAATTCAGTTTATATCTGACACTTAAATCACAGAAATGCAGTAATCATGTCCTTATTCCAGCCCTCATGTGCTCATTTGTGATCCCACTTCCAGTGTCCCCTCCTACAGATCACTGAGATCTCCTCTCCAGACTCCAGGCAGGCTCTAAGAAAGCATTCTTCCTTTGCCTGCTAATGTGGTTGCTCTCTTGTTGGTATTCAAGCCACAAACATGATCATTACCATGAGTTCCTTTTAGGCTACTTAAGGCTCAGAGCCCCGTCAGTAAATCAGCCTTTGAACCAGAATCCGAAATCCTTTGCACGCTACTGCTGTAATGTTTATTTTCACCTGCTGAGACCCTCATTCTTTGATGCTAGTCTGTTGCTTCCCAGTTTTACTCATCAATTTTTTTTCTGCTGCCCCCTTTCATGCTAAATTTTCCTGACATGGCTCTTAATTTCACTGATTGGTTATTCCTACCACAAATCTGCAGCATTCAGTACTGCCTCCCCAGTTCTCCGAGGCATTAACTTTTGCTTCTAGATACCACAGATTTTTTTTTAATTGCTCCAAGTCTTTATTTGATGACTGACTCAAGAGTATTCATCACTGGATGCAATTGCTGTGATAGTTGGCCCATCTCTCTCCTCATATCTGTACTGAGGTTCAGGTTAGACTTAAAGGGTGAATTATGGCACTAGGAGTGTAACATAGCACTGGAAAAGGCTGTCAAGAGAGGCTGATGAATCTCATTTGCTTAACGTTTTCAAAATCAAGCTAGACATGGGCTGACCCATGTCAACAGCAGTCCTTGTTTGAGTGAGAGAATGGACTGTGCAAACCCTCAGAGGTTCCTTCCAACCCTTATTTCTACAATTTTACACATTTGTCTGATATTTCAGTCCTGTACCCTATAAAAATCTGGCTTAGCTTTCTTTGTCCTTGATATCTTCTTTCTTCCTCAAGCAGTATGTCATGAGCTCCAGTCTTCACATTTGAGAGTCTGAATGCTGGTTCAGTTTGTATTGTGATGCATCTGCAGCTTAACAGATGCAAAGAGAGATTGAATCAATAGTACCTGCCAAAAAATGGGTGATAGTTTATTGAGCCATCCTGCCACCTGCAGCCTATCTGCCCTCTTGGTATAAAAGCAGCAAGCAAATTTACCCAGCACCGAGCAGATCCTATGTCTTCAGTTGCTAGTAATTGGTACTGCTCTCTCTTCAATACTAAGTAAAGCATTTTGCAGCAGTGATTTTACCTAAAAGCGTGTTCACTGCTATTGGCCTTACTCAGTGATGCAGAAGGGCAAGGGCACCTTTACTTTAAAAAATGAAAGCTTTAAGGTTAACGGATCTGTGAGGGTTGGGGTTTTTTTTTACTGTTAAGGACATTATCTAGGTACGTTTCCACCTGTTGCTGGACTTCCACGTCAGTCACTTTGAAACACATTCTTTATTCTGCCAGGCTACTGGCCAGAGCTCAGATGCCTTGTCTCTTATATTTGGGATATTCTGGTACTACAGAGCAATCAAATCTATGATTTTCACTGCATTGCTGCCTAGAGGGGTTTGGCACTCTTAGGTATCTCCACAAGACTACTCCCTAACCCAAGCTCCTTGGTGGCTGCTAAACTCACAACTTACACCACTATATGCAAAACAAATGAAAACACGACCCCAGATGACTGTGAGAACAGCTGTGGGCCACTTTGTCCAGTACCCAATGATCTTACCCATTTGTTCTTAAGTAGATGTTATTATTTACTGCTTTTGATAAATCAGGGATTGATTTAAGAGGTGGAAGTGAGGATAAAATGAATCCGTAATACCTAGAGGATAATATACACTTATGTACTGTGTACGTCTTTCCTTTCAGCTTTCAGAACGCTGCAGTGGACGGTGAGGAACAACAAGAGGTTAGTAAAGGACAGAAGGGATTTAGGAAGAAAATTCAGGGACAGCTGAGGGAGCGGGAATGAAGAGAGGAAATTCATCAAAGAAAGAAGGTAAGAACATTAAACTGAGGAGATTTATTTCAGTCTAATAGGAAGGAAGTTTAAGAAGAAAAAATCTCTAAAAAATAACTTTATGCTAAAGTATTTCACGGCTGGGGAAAATTATTCGTCCTCTATTGACAGCAAGTTCTTTCTGTTGAACCATGTCCATACATAGAAATCTAGACATGCACACCAGATTTTTTCCCACAGAGCAATAGTAAATTCCAGCCTATTAAAAGCATCCACGGTGACAAGTTTCTGACAGACAGTGTGCCTGGACGTTCAGAACACCACGAAATAGAATCTATCAGCAACTTTTATGGGGCAACTACATGCGTGTATCAGACGCTGTTGAAAATCTGCTTCAAAAATGGGGAAAACTAGTAACATGTTCCCTACCTCCTTGAATGTTTCTTATTCCAATTTTGCGTATTCTGGTGGCTCTTCTTCATTTTGTATCTTCTAGACTTAGTTACTTAGTTATACAGAGCTGTACTAAACTGTATAGCAAGCAATTAAGAACTGGAAAAATAAACTAAAGTACACACACTGTTAAAAAAAAAGGAATATACCTTATGAACAGACTTGAGGTTGAACTAGGTGTTGCTGCCTTGTTTATGCATGTTGTAGTTGTTTATTTCCTGTATTTACGCCTGCATCTGAGAGACACTAATGAGTCTCCTGCAGCAACAGGAAACTTAAAAGCAGAAAAATCTAGAGAGCTGCATTCTCTTGTGTTACCCCAGTGATGTTTCCCCACCACTTTCCTACTGAATGGAGAGGAGTTACTTGTTGAGAGAGCTGCTGCAAGTGATACAAAAATGTTCCTGCCTGTAGTATAGACCAGGAATAAGTGATCCATGTTTCTTAGGCCAGAGCTTTCTTGAGTGTTGACAGCTGTTTGCCCCTGCCTTAGCAAAATGTTCTAAAACAAGACTCTGAATGCGTTCATTTTAGCATAATCTGGAGCATCAATCTCAGTTTTCCAGAAAGGACAATGATTTTGGTTGCCTGAGTTTTCAATGAGAATTCTTGAAAAAAATCATCCTGCACTCCAGAATTTCTTGCTGCTTTCAGAAAGCCTTATTTTTACCAGAGGCAATGTGCGTAATAGCATAACAGAGATGTTCCTGAGCAATCGTTACACACTGAAAAACTGCAAAAGATCCAGAAGTTCAGGATTAAATGCAATCTCTCTTTTCTTATAGTTTGCAGAGGGTTAAGGTAACATCTCCATTATCCCCCACAGCACAAAGCCACTGCTACTGCCTCCCCATGCAGCAGCAGAGCACACCATATTATATTACACCACAAGGTTCAAGTATACCGGTGTTCTCACAAAGTAGTGATTGTTTCTCCCACACTGGAGCAAAATCAACCGTGCTGTGACTGCAGTTTTGTCACTGTGTGGTAGCTGGACCACTAGATCATGGGCTTGATCTCTCTTAGTATTAGTGCACCTGGAAGATTTTCTCGGAGTTGGACAGGAAACATTATCTTGAACTAAAACTCCGGAGTCTCCTCTATGGGTGGTGTGTGCATCCACAGGAGGACAGCAGGAATATGCAAACAACAGTTTATTGCTATGGGAATGCTCTTCATGCACTGACCAGCATGTTAAATATATGCTACTTCGCATTTCAGCATGACAGCAGGCAAAACAGTGGGTTCAAAAATAGCACCTGTTCAAAGATAACACCTGGTAAAAGAGGAAATACCCAAATACCTAAAAGCTTACCACTAGACAGATCAACATTCTCTAGAGCAGCAAACCAAACCCATGGCCTATTGTATTCAGCTCCATCTGACAGCTCTTGAAATAACAGATACTTGCACTGGGACTGAGCCTTCCCAGACTTTTCCTGAATTCATGCCAGCTGCTTAATAGCATGAACTACAGGGATAGACTAAGTGAGGCCTGGCTTCCATTTAAAAAAAAATCAGTGAAATGCTTACCTTGGATAAAGGAAGGCAAACAAACAAAAAAAAGAGCCTGCACCCCCTAGCTTGACAGTACAATGCCAGCCCTTGGCTCTCATTTGTACTAGTTAAATACCCATTAGGTGACACATTTTATCTGAGCTGGGAAACTCAAGTAATACAAGGCTAAGAAATGCTTCATAACAGAAAGGTAATGCAAGGCACCACCCAGTTATTTCAGTAAAAAATTAAGATAATCTTTGAAAAAAGACTTTGCTCAAATGGCTTGTCTGCTATATACAGGGTTGGACTACATTCCTTAATTCGGATGAATCAGTATAATGGTGTTTATGGTCCTTATTCTAAATGATAGATGCTGCGTCAGATACCTGAAACAATTCTGGTCTCAGTCAATCTACTCAAGGATTCCTGTCTCATTACTGCTAGAACTGTTCTGATATAATGCTGGTTCTCTTTCCAGAAGAAAAGATAATTAAAAGGTTTCCAGACAGGATTCTGGAGTGTGAAATACAAATCAATGTAAAATGGAGTCAAAAGTCTTTTCATCTGCAACCCAGGAAAGAATGGTTTAAGACAGAAAAGAAAATGTACAACAACCTAAAACATACTTGCCAAGTTACCCTTGGTCCCTAATGAAATTAGCCTGCAAAGTACATGATGTGTTGCGGCGCTGAGATCCCAGCATCTTTTTCCTCCTAAACCATTTACAAGCTTGTGCAATGACACTGAGCAAACACTGGTGTGGCAGAATCATGAAAACAGGATATAATATTCTTTAAAAAAAAATAGACTATATCTTGGCACAACAGACACTCAGCCAATTCCAGCATAGGGGGTGGGGAGAGGAAAGATTTAAAAATGGTTGTGCTGTTGCTGTGGTGCTTATAGATATAGGTTTCAAATGGTTTTGTCAATATTGCATAAATTCAACTGACTGCATCTGAGTTTCAGTCTGAGCTTTGCTCTCAGTCAAGGAAGATATTGTGTGAGCAAAGAAAATTATTTTTTATAAGGAGCTGTGTAACTTAAAAATCTCTCTATTGCACAGGTCAGAAACCATGCCCCTGTAACTCCTTTTTAGGTTAAAAGATTTGGGAAGCGATTTTATCCATAATCTAAAGCATATTACCTATCCCTAAATGTGGCCAATTCTATCTATGGTTCAACCAGAATCCACTCTCCTGTGGCATCCTCTATTCTCTGCAGACTGGGATAGGTTTCATCCTGCACCTCTTCAGACTGATTAATTAACCACAGAACAGAGCTGCTTGAAACACTGGTAGAATGAGTCAATTAAAAGACGTTTTAGCTTAAGTCAGGTCAAGAATCCAATGCTTTTTGGTGGTTCTCATCAACCTTTAGTGAGCCAGAAAAAAAAAAAAAGTTTTGAATGCACCAAAGACCCTACAGCTCCAGATTAAAAAATCAAACTAATCTCTCCAGACCCATGGCTCACATCTTAAGTTAACAGAGACTCCAGCTCCAGGTGAGACTGCTACAGAGGCAGAGGGAGAGACAGAAGGAGTCTGAAACTTCAGGTTCCCAGACCATCTGGGTGTTTGGCCCGCTAGAAATTCTGGAAACACTGTGGGATCTGATCAGGAGTTACAACTTCTGGATGTTAGCCTCAAGATTTTCCACACAAGGATGGTACCCTGCCTGCACTGATGCGTTTGCACACACAGGCTACACATGGGACGTGTTTGGTACAAAAGAGGTTTGAACCAGACGGCTACAACACAAGTCTGTGAAATTAAAAGCAGGGTGGAAAAAACAGAGCTGGCTATCATACTAACTTTAGGAAGCAAAAGGCACTGTGCACACTTGACAGATTTGCTCCTCTGACAGGTACATCATGTGCTTATGATTCCTGTTTAATTTCCTTCTTTAAAAATACCTCAAACTGTGTTCCTTGTGGGTGTGGTGGAAAGTGGAGGTGGAGAGTGATTCTTCTTTGAAGGAAAATACAATTACCCAACTTCTTTAACTGCTCAAACAGCTGACAAGTGAACAGGTTTGCAATGTTCCCCACCAGCTCCAGTTTAAAACAAACCACTCCACATTACGTATTCAGTAACAGATCCCTACTCCCAAACCCCCTATAGCAGAAGGGAGCCAGTGGAGGAAAAAAAAGCCTCTTTGTGTTTTTCATATTGCAAGGTGCTTTTTTTATGTCTTTGAACTCAGAAGAGACACTTGCACACATGAAGCTGTGCTGTGCTAACTGGGTTGCGACTGGAGTACAAACTAGGGGCACAGAGGCAGTGCGTGAGTGTGTGTTTGTGTGTTCATGCTCTTTGATAACTGCCAATTCCTGCAGTTTGTTCACCACCTACACACTGTCAAATATACACACAGACGTGCACACACTTCTAATCTGGTCTCTCCCAGTGCAAAAAATATATGTGTATGGTAATTCTCCAGGTTAAAGATAAACCACAATGAAGGTGAGAGTGTGTGTTTTTAACAAGCACATGCAGTGAATGTGCAAGGGACAATCCATGCAAGTATAAATATACAATTTATACCTTGCAACCTGCATGTCCAACAGCAAATAAAAATAAAAGTATCAGATATGTACATGTTTTGGAGAGATTTAATTTCCTTTATCCTTTGATCTTTTTTGCCATGAATACAAGGTCCTCTGGGTTATTCACCTCTTGCAGCAATATGCCAATCAATCAGAAGAATAATAGATGAGTACCAGCAAGTTAGCTCAGTATTTTTTAATTAAAGAGTCCTAGAAAGTCTGATGAACACTTTAAACCCCTTTCTTTGGGACTTCTGTCTAATAAAGGGAAATACTTTCCCTCCTATTTGCTATTCTTAATATGATCACCTCCAAAATTTTTTGTATAAGTATCCTAGATTAATCTAAACACATTTCAATGGTGAAATTATATGACCTCATTTCTTTTTTTCATTTGTACTCAATGGTAGGGGTATTCAGTAGGATTCAACAGCAGCTTAACACCACTTCCACAGCAAACAATAGTAAACCACCTAAATATTGCAGCTGGAAAACAATTAAGCTGCCAGGGAAACATAAGAAAAAAATCCTGATTTTGTGAAATTCAGATTTGGTGTTGGTGAGTTTGGCTTCACTAGTGTCAGGCAATCTGCCCTTGTTATGATCAAAACTGAATTCAAATCAAGTTACACTATTCAGTCTGATTCTGCCTCTGTCTCTGATTTAGCTTCTCCCTGACACTCTTCTGATATTCTGGTAATGATTTCTGTAGACCAGGCCTCCAGTCAGCAGCTGAGGACAGCCAGGTCAGCCAATATCACAGTCTTCTGTTTGAAAAGTCTGAAAATGAGGTATTCCAAAGAGAAGACACTGCTCTCAAGTATTCCCTCCTTTAACTTCACTTGGGAAAGCCTAAATTTCTGCTTCTGCAGTTACCTTGTACAAGCGCCTCTCTTTATGCTCCAGACAGAGATAAGAGACTTCTTACAGATTTCAAGTATGTGATTAGAAATTCATAGCTCCATGGATTTTAAGGCTGTTGCATTAATCTAGTCAGCGCTAATGCATAGCACAGATCAGGAAACCACCTTCAACTATTTCCTGCTGCAAGTCTGACAGCTGAAGCTGAACTAGGATCTAGGTTTTAGAAAAGCTCACACCAGTTTAAGATGAAGTTCAGGGGGGAAACTTCAGGGGAAAAACTCACCAGAGCTTCGGGTGGCTTGTTCCAATTAGTAACTTCATCCAGTGGTCAAACAGACCTTGTATTTCTACATTTGATCTGTCTACCTACAGCTTACAACTATTAGTTTCCAGTAAGCTTTTTGCCCCTGGAACTGTAATATCCTCTACCATCAAATGCCTATCCCTCTTATCAGTATTTACAGATTATAAATTATGTCTTAACCTTCTCTTTATTAAACTAGGTACCTGGTTCAACCTAGGAACCCTATTTCAATCCTAAGATGCTCCCTGTAAATCACTCCTTTCTGAATCTCTCTGCCAATGTGTACTAAAGCCAAGCTGTAAGTACCATGGGTGGCAGGTCTCCACATCAGTGGGGGTTACCACAGAGCAGCTGAAGAAACCCAGCTGAAGCTTTATTACCAGTTGTGTGAAAGCTGAAGCCAGAACAGAACTAGCCCTTCTGTTCTCATCCGTGAAATTCCATTTGTAGCTTTGTCCCCAAACCAGGTTCCCAAACAGTCCCAAGCTGGAGGTGGAAAGGAACACTGCTCCCCATCCTGTGCTTAGCGAGTAAGGGAATGACAAAGCAAAAGGTTTGCTTGTGCACTGAGCAGCCCTGTCCTCTGACAGAGTAGCAAGTGCTTGGATGACACATTTACTGCAGCCTGTGCTGCATTGTGCCTGCCTGTGTATCATCTCCATAGCAGCAGTTCTGCTAATTGAGACCAGCTGCTTCAATTCCAAATTCTTCCTCTCAGAAATTTTGATCCTACGATGTTATGATTAGAAAGCACTTTACCAAATGCCTCTCAATTCTGCACAGCTCAGATGAAGAGCAGCTGCCGAAAGATGGGACAGTTCCCTGAATGTGCAGAATAAAACACTGCAAAAACACTGGAGAAATGAAGGCTACAAGAAGCAAGTCAAAATAGAATAGTGATGGCAGAGAAAGCAGCCTGCTGGATATGCTTGTGCCTGTCATTTTAGATGTTGAAAGGACTGTGAGCAGACTTCTTCCTTATGCTCTAGGATAAATGGCCACAGCACTGCAGTGTTACAGCTTCATGCAGCAGGTGTGTGCATTTGTCAGATCCAGTTTTTCTGTCCAAGGACGGATTAAAGCAAAATCCATCAATCTACGCCTGGCTTGGGAGAGTTGCTGTGGTCTTGAATTATTTGGCTTCAGGGACTGTTCTGTACAGCCCGCTGGCAAAGAGAGCGACTGGAACTGATTAGCTAGTGGGAAGATTTGCAAAGTAGGAATGCCACCACACCACCATGACTTGGCTTCACTGTTAGCTGTTTCCTTAGGGCTGCTGACTCCATGCAGCAAGCTGGCAGCTGGATGCTTGGTAACGGTCACAGCGGGATTGCCAAGCTGCAAGTATTTTTCCCCTTTGGCCAGGCTGGATTAAGGTGGCTAACAGTACAGTCAATTCCAAATTCACTCAGAAGTCTCAGACCTTGTCTGTGACCATCAAACACAGACTATTCCTGAAAAGACATCTGGTTACCGAGTTTATGCAAGAACTGGGCAAACCAATTCAATCCCACCTGTTGTTCCAATCTCCTGAGCATAGAGAACAGAATCCTTGAAAGAGAAAATCTTACTAAGGATAGTCTGAAAATGAGAATAACAATATAATGTATGGTCCTGTCCTGAGAAAGATGCTGTACAATCTTACAGAAAATATGGCATACTTCAGCATGTGTCTATGTAAACAAGGGCCTAACGTTCTATTTCACTGCTCAGATTTCATACTACAACCAAGACAACGCAACACAACTAAAGCAGAGAGATCACTTTGCTATGCTAAGTGATTTGCCTCCTACTCTGAAAATCAATGAGGTAAATAAAAGGTTTTATACAAATACCAGACAGCAAACAAGGTGCTCATGTTTTTAAAAAATATTCCTACTATGTTACTCTGGAAAATATTCAAAGTGTTGAGAGCCTCATTCAGATTTTACCATTTACACACAGTTTGCTTTCGTTATGTTCCATTCATCTGCTGAAACTCCCTTTGAAATTGCAGTTCTCTTACCTATTTAGCTTTTTAACTTCTAGTCTGCATTAGAACATTGTTTGAATACACAGTACTGCAGGAGAGGAAATATTTGCATGAAATTCCAGAAAAGTAAGCCTGAACACATTACAATGGAATATAAACTTTAAGATTCCTTCTCTGAAAAAATAAACCTCTATTGTATGCATATAATTCACTGACCGCACATTCTTTTAATCTCCAGTTTCCTTCTGCTCATAGTAAGGCTGCTGTACTTTCTTATGTCAGAAAAGAGCTGACATACAAGAAACAGGAGTGTAAAGATACATGCTCTGTGTGCTTATAAGGAAGTTACCTCAATAAAGTGCTCTGTGCTGCATGGAGACCTGTTAGTGTCATTTGCAGGTGAAAGCTTGATGGGATTACGTTGATTACAGTGCTGTTGTGTTCCCTCCCATCAAGCTGAATTTAGTCTTTGTAGTCACCAAATCACATGAATAAACTTTATGCATATCTTTATTTTATTTTTAGGTTTCCAAGATCAAACAATGACACTCGTGTAGGGCGACAGATTTCACAAGGCTAAGTAAAAAATGAAATAAACTCTTCTGAACACTGTAGTTGTTGGGACCACCGGGACAGACACTTTAATGGCTTCCAGTGGCACAGCTCTGTGGATTGTTAACAGAACTACAACAGTCACAGACCTTAGCGCATGAGATCAGAACAAACCCATGCAGCAGAGCAAGCAGTAGGAGTGCTGTAAAAACAGATTCACTAGGCTCTCATAAATCTCTTCTTACTGACGTTTCCATACCTCAGTCTGCAATGTACCACAACTATTATGCACTGCTGCAGTAGTGGATGCCCAACGCAATTCTGCCCCAGCAGAGAAGCAACAACTCTGCAGCTGACCATTTATTTTGTTCAGGAATCATAGGCATACTCCTATTTAATTTCAGCTGCCCTACCCTCCCCCATAACAAAATTATTGTTATTATACTCTGCATAATCCTAGTACTGACAGGGATGTTTGTTATATGTAATTAAAGATATTAATTTTGCATGGAACAGAAGACACAGAGCCAAGAACTTCATTTTTTTTTAAATCTCCCATTAGAAAATTACCTTCATTAGCACCGACTCGCTGAGTTTCTCTCTGTTGACAATTTTTATCGCGACCTTCTGACATGTGACACAGTGAACCCCCAACTTCACAAGCCCTGCAGAGAAAGAGACAAAAACAGAAAGGAAGAATTGGTTAGAGGTAGTCACTGTTGAGATTTTTGCTATTAGTATGCCACCCAGCAGTTAGCTACTGATATGCAAAGAAATTTCCACTCATTCCTCCTCTAGCCAGATAAGGCCTTGTGAGTAATCAAGACCCTGCAGCCCACATTGTGACCATTTGGCAACAAATCTGCTAATATCCTTAATGCTGCTTCAGCTGCAATCATTAAAACTGTGGGTTTGTAGTATTCCAGCTCTCCCCACTCAAAGTGTGTTGTACCAGTAAGAAGTAAACTTCTGCTAATTTAACTGCACTAGGCTAAGGGCTTTTGCTGACACTCAACACCATCAAAAAAATCAGAAATCAACAGAACTAGATGGTCAAATGTCTGCAGTGTATACATGGCCTCTATTTTCCTATCTCCTTCCAAAGCTTTCATAATCATAATAATGTACTTAATTATGCTTCTCCTTACTGTTTTAATATACCTGTGATGAATGCCATTGTGGCATGGAGGAACATCAGCATATGCTAATACAATTCTAAGTTCTTATTTGTAATTATTTATTTTACCTTGTCCTAAAATAATTTAGAGTGCTCTTAAATGATCATATTGGCAAAAGGATATCTATATCCCTGACAGGATCAGGATATCTAGGCTATCACCAAAACAAGGAATAAGACTCCAAGAATTAAAAGAATGATGTAAGTAACATAACTGAAGTGTTATCTTTTGCAAAATTTTTATCTAAATCTGCTGACTTGCATGAAAGTACACTGAGCTATCTCCCACCAGTGAGCTTAAGATGGTTCCCACAGCTCTCAAAACTATCACCATCAAGAAAATTTGTACCAAGAATAATTGTACTCTGTAGGTCTATTCAAGTGAGATCTTGTTTGCTTCAGCTTTTGACAAACATGCACATGCAGCACAACAATTGATAGGCTGTATCCCATCCCACTCCACACCAGGTATGCCAAGTTGTTATAAATGAAGTAGGGAGAAATGGCACCTCCCTGGTGTCACTGAGATCTGTGGGGCTTTGCTGGTAATTTATGTGCAATGACATCACACATCAAGAAAAAACTGAGCTTGGCTCATGGATCCAAGGGTGGGCTGCAGATAAGAACACGACCCCATCCCCTGACACAAACCACAAAGCCAAACGGGTTGCTTTATCTGTAAATTCAACGCAACAGTTCTGCAATCCAGCGAAACAATGAACATGGAACTTCACACTTCTTCATTATGGGACTATAGTCTTACTGCAGACTGTCCCCAGAGAAGTGAACTGGAGTTTCATCAGGACTCCAGCAATCTTTTGCAGACACTTGTCCATCTTTTTGCTACAGTCATAAATTAGGAACTATTAATCATTGGTTGTTATGCTGAGAAATAAATCTCTCAAACCACTTCCAGTCACATCTCTTTTACGGTACGCTCAAGAGTCCTGGATATCTCTAGTCACATAATTCCTCAGTCTCATCTGGTCAAATGCTGATATCATTTCAGCCATGACATAAACAAGTCACAAAAATTAAGAACATAGCACACTGGCAAATCCATTTGAAACTGTGTATAGCAATAGTCTGTCCTCTGCCTGAGGCAGCTGAGAAGCACAGCTTGGGGAAGATGCTGTGATGTCCAGTCAATCCTCTCTCTTATGTCTGAGTTTTGTCTGTTCAATAGATTTTTAATGTTATGTATTGTATAATGTATGCAATGTATATTGGCTCTGTGTTCACTGTTCATTGCATCTGCAGCCTTACTTACTCTTCTCTTTGGCTTTGTTCTGTTTGGATAGCAGCTACTTGATATCATCTTGCTGAATGTGTGCACAGTTTCAATCTGTGCCAATTATTTCCTTCATTCTTGCAGCACAAATCACAGCTCTACACCACTCTTGCAGCACGACCACATCACTCTTTACATCACTCTTAGTTACACTTTCAAATCTCTGCAGCACTTCTTGTTCACTCCTTTCTATCTAGACTCCCAGGATCTGTGCAGAGCACACTACTGTAACATGCAGCAGACAAGTTATTTTAAGAGGTCAATAAAGGTAATGAACAACTGCTCTCTGTAACTGATCCTTCAACCCAAAGAAAATATAAAGCTTCCTGGTATCTCTTACTTCAGGGTTTTATTTCAAATGTTTTGCTCTCAAATCAAGAGATCTGTCCCAATGAACCTGGCTGATCTATAAACTATTTTTCCTTTGTCCTCCCTTAAGCATCCTGAGTCATAGAAGGGTTTTAATCATGAACTTCTGGGATGCTGTTTCTGATATAAACCAAGATGCTATTGGCCATCTTGGCCACCTGAGCACACTGCTGGCTCATGTTCTGTCAGCTGCCAACCAACACCCCTAGGTTTTTCTCTGCCAGGCACTTTCCAGTCACTATTCCCCAAGCCTGTAGTGCTGCATGAGGCTATTGTGTCCCAGGTGCAGGACTCTGCACTTGGCCTTGTTAAACCGCATCCTGCTGGGCTCAGCCCACTGATCAAGCCAGTTCAGGTCCCTTTGCAGAGCCTCCCTACCCTCAAGCAGATTGACACTTCCTCCCAGCTTAGTGTCATCTGGAAACTTGCTAAAGGTACATTCAATTCCCTCATCCTGGTCATTGATAAAGATATTGGACAGAACTGGACTCAGGACTGAGCCCTGGGGAACACCACTTGTGACCAGTCTCCAACTGGATTTAACTCCATTTACCATGACTCTTTGGGCTCAGCCATCCATCCAGTTTGTTTCCCAGCAGAGGGTGCCCCTGTCCAGGCCAGTGGAAGCCACTTTCTCAAGTAGAATACTGTGAGAAATGGTGTCAAAGGCTTTACTGAAGTCCAAGTACACTATATCTACAGCCTTTCCCTCAGCCACTAAGCAGGACACCTTGTTATAGAAGGTGATCAGGTTAGTTTGGCAGGACCTGCCTTTCATAAACCCATAGTGAGTGGGCCTGATCACCCGGTTGTCTTGCATGTGCTGTGTGATAGAACTCAAGATGACCTGTTCCATGATCATCCACGGCACCAGGGAAGCTTATCTATACATTCAGGCCAGCACAGGTAACTGTGTGGTCCCAAAGGAAAATAAACGAGGCTGCCACTAAAAGAATATTTAGTACTGGCTTGGCTTAAAGCCAGTCTGCCAGCCAACACAGAGAGTTAACAGGGTTTGAACTTGTCAGCTTCATAAGTAACCCCTCAAATGCAGGCATGTAACTTTCCTAATTGTTAAAGTTAACTCTGGTCACTCCTTGCAGAGAATCTAAGATGCTATAGGAACCAAGCACTTGAAATGTCCCCTAATCACCCACATAGCTGTCACACATGCTTACTCCTTCAGGCACACTTCAGATTTTCATCCACAGGTGAAGCTTTCAAGTATGCCGCTGAAAAGCAAGAAGATGTATAAGCTAACACTGTCTTTTAATTTATAATTAAAAGCCATGATTTGAAAACCAACGAGCATGAGGAACACCAGATGACACAAGGGAAAGAAGGAAGAAGAGCATTTGTGTAAGAGCAAAGGGAAGTGTATAGGCCTGATACAGCCTCATACTGCACTGATTTGCTAACAACCACGCCTGTGCATTTTGCTGCTTGTGAATTCCCACTCTGCAGATGCTTAAAGATACACAGTTCTTTTCTGAAAAGGACAGGAGCTTACGTGATGAGCAGAGATCAGCTGGACAGGTGCAGAGGCCATCCTGAAGCAGTCAGAGAGGAATCCTTTATTTTATACAAGAATGTACTAGGTATGGAGAAACAAAAGCTTCCCTCCAACTGAGACAATGTATACACCATGAATTCCCAATCACAGCAAGTCATCTCAATTGCCTTTACTGTAACTGACAATCACCTCCATGACTTTTCAGCAAAGGACAATTTTTCAGAAAAGACTGATTTACTTTTGCCTTGCATTTTGTGTAGCAATTTTCTCTAAGGCAGACTGAAAAAACTACTAAGAGTTTGGAGCTGGTGCTATTTCATATCCATTTCACAGATGTGTAAATCGCAGCATGAGGGAACACAACCATGGATAGTAACACTTTACTAATGATCCCAGTACCGCAACTCTTCATTAAAGGAACAAACATTCTGGAAATGAGAGAACTGTTTTTCAATCCTATCCAAATTTGGAGTCTGCCAAAGACATTGATCTGAAATAAATTATCATTCTGAGAGAGAGCACCTAATAAACAGTAAAACAACATTGTTGCTTAAATACAGCACTTTTGCTATACTCATTCTTAATGAATAACGCTCCCACAGTCTTTCAGAAATGTTAAACACAAGTAACTCATTATCCTGTTTTTCAACCTTAAGGCCAATAACTACTTCAAGAAGTGGAATGAAAAATTAGGCACATTTGCTACATTTAATACATATGATTTTTCCAACTGAAAATAGAAGTTTTTCATTTTCTTTTAAAATAAAATCAACTCAATGCTCTACTTGTAAATATTGATAATTTTATGTAGTAAGGAAACTAGCCACTGACTGCGGAAGATTATCTGCATGCTGCTTGCTCTTTTTATCGCTTAACAGTGCACTGTCAAAAAACTTCCAAAAAAAATCTGATTGGAAAGCCCTAGTTTGGCCAGTAATATCTATTTTGCATGGATGAGCAATTAAAGGAATGTCTAGAGAGAAATATCACTACATCTTTAACTTGAGTTAGCTAATTGCCAATTAATTCAAGTCAATGAATAATCTGCAAATGTTAACCTAGGCACTGCAGGACAGAAACATTTGTGGTTTTCTTCAGGGTTCAGACTAGTACTGGTAACAAACTATGTGGATTAAAGAAGGAACAAAAATCTAAGCTTGAGTACACTGGTTTTTAAAAAGCTTAGTGTGTGTACACCATTGCTGTATACAAGCTTACTACATATGATCTTTATATACAAGTAATGTAATTTATACCCACAGATTGGAGGTTTCTATTGTAAATCTTAAAAGTATTCATGGATGCTTACTCCTGAAAACTGCATGCACTAGCATCTGCAAGATCTGCAAACTTTCAAGGATGCCAGTTTAGAAAACAAACCCTTAAAGCAAACAAAAGCATTAATACAACTCAAGTGGAGCATAGGACAATGCTTAAGATGTAATGTTCTTATTCATTATTCTCAACAGTTATCCTCATAAATGCTGTTGTTTCAATTAGGGTTAAATCAGTTCAGTTACAGTGTCTAACCCTGTTGACTGCAGTGAAGTTGCTTTAGATCTACAAAAGTGGAAAATGGATTAAAATCTGGCCCATAGCAATATGATTTTAATAGCAATATGATTTTAATAAGGATAATAACACTTACCTTGCAAGGGCTGTAGTAGGATTAACTAATTAATCCTTACAAAGAATGCTGGAAAGAGATCTAAACCCCACGCAAGTTTTACATATTACAATCAGGAAAAGTGCATCTTAAATGCAGTCTGGAAAGAAAGCTGTAGATAACATCTTATTAATAGCTTCTATTTCATTTCCCAATTCTTTTACTGCATAGGTTTCTGGTAGCCTAAAATATACATCTTACCTCTTCTTAGCTGCACTGGAAAGAACACTATTATTGAGCATCTTACTTATGGAAACCAATAATTGCCTTTAATTACTCTGTCTTCTCATTGAACAGATGTTTATTTTTCTGTAACAATTGTTACCTCTAATTATTGTGTTTAAAATAAACAGAGCCTTATATCAAGTGACAGTCAAATTATACCATATCAATTTATAATTGCATATGGGGAAAGGAGATATAGGGTTGTCTAGAAATCTAAAAGGATGAGGATGAAGCTACTCACATCGGTAATGAAATAATTTGACCATGGGCTTTTCTACACAGAGATTCTAGGGCTAAAAGGCTGTTCTGAGGGCTCATGCAATAAGTGTTTCTAAATGGAATAAACTAATTACAGTAGGACTAAAGCTCAGCAGGAGTATGGAAGATGTTCATTGGTGCTGAGATTCATGTACCTCAGCTCAGAGCACAGGGAAGCTGCATGCTAAATTGCTATAGCTTAGATTTACTGTCCTAAGCTACAAGCACTGTCAAACGTATGCTGTCTTGGCCAGCCGAAGGGACACATTCCTAAGCTCAGAGTTTGGTGAGAACAATGCATCAGCTCAGATATGACTAGATCCATATGCCTGATATTAGAGAACGAGAGACAGACATATACATATATATGCAGCATCCCACCAGGAGCAGGCTTACACTGTATGCCTCAGATATTATGGTAGGATCATCCTCCAAGCTCAGCAGGATCAAAACACACAGGACCAACATCACCTTTATTGATTTTTATCTTGGTCTCTTTCTAACAATATTTCATAAATCAATACTTTGCAAAAACCCTTTGTACTCTCTGAACGTAGCACGAAATGTGACTGGTGAGTCCTTTTTCCCCCACCTCTCTTTCCCATCTTACACACTCATGCATCCCGCTCTGGGAACCAAGACACAGCCTTGATGAGCACACTGGATGCTACTTTTGTAAGATGTCATTATTTCATCAGCCGAACTCTAACAAACTCCTGAAGTCCTGTGGGATCTATTAGCAGTTTCTGATGTCTAGTGGGCTGAGCTCCTATTTCAGATCAAGTCTTTGTTTCCATATAAACACACTTGAGAGATTAAGCTTTGCTGCCATGGAGGAAGTGTAGACTTCAGTTTCCAAAGTGTACATCTGAAATCATTTGAGAAGCACCCAACCCTCTGTAGAGAGGGAAAGAGAAGAATAGTTTCATTGTTTTAAAATAAAAACGATTAACTATAACAGAACTTTCCATTGAAGCACCAGAAATATATGGGGTTTTTTACTTCTCTGGATAGATATTGGGAAAATTTTGCTTTTGCTCACAACTCTCCTGATCAAAAGCTTTTTTCCCCCCACTTTCCAAGAGCTGTACATCTCCTTGAAGAACTCTTCTTGAGGAATGATGAGATCCATGTCCCCCTTCAGACTTCATTAATCATTTGTCAGGAGATGACCAAAGATGGCCACTGTCAGGTACAGCATGAAGCCAGCAGAGCTCTGTCTATCCTGCTGAAGATATCTTTCAGAAACTATGTCGCTGTAATTAGGTAGCAGCTGGGTAACGAGCCATAACAACCTTGGTCCAGTGATCCATTAATGCACAACCAAGGGAGGAACACTGCACAGCAGAGAAAGAGGAGGTGAGGAGGGACGAGGAGAAACAGCAGATAAACTGCTCTTCATATATGCTTTCAGATGATGTTAATCCCATTTTCTATGCTCATTTCTGACATCTCCCCTTCTTCAACACACTTTTCCACCTCCCTCCATCAGGAAATCTTCACACCCTTTTGACCCTCCCAGCAGCTAAGATCGTTTCAGCTAGAGTATATGTATATTAGGAACTTAATTAAGAAGAGGGATTACCATGGAAAACCTTTATGTGGAAGACAGAGGTCATGCTCTTCACAAGATTAGGCTCACCACAGAACACTTCATCTACCCAGCTCAGTGCTGATACAGCTTACTCTGCCCCCTGACACCTCTTAATCACCCGCTGACAGATTCCAAACAGGATTTTCCCTGACTGCCGATATGCTGCACTTCAGTAATGGCTCAAGAAGCGATTTGGATTAAGTATTCTTGTACTCATGCTATGAACAAGTCACCAAACAGCAGGTCACAAGTACATGCAATGCATCCCAATTCCCACGAATTCCAGAAGGGCTTGTTGATGGCAGTGGGATGTGGCCCATACACAGCCAGAGGAGAAATGTGTTGGATGGACACTACATACATTGTTATACATCTGCAGATTTTTTTCCAAGGACAAACTGTTCTATACTCAGCAGAACTAATAGGGGCCAAAATCTCTTGCAGATCCACACTCTAAATTTCATTTCATTGTCCACCACAAACCCCTGGATCTTCCCCATGTTCCCTAATGAGATCTCCAATCTCACCCCAACAGATCGTCATCATATCTATAGACCTCCTACTTCCCCTGCTTCATCGTAACACCTACAGTTTTCTCCCAGACTTTACGCCCATGGTCTTTAACTTCTTATGTCTCCTTGCACAGTTTCCTGCATTAACATTCTCTGTAGTTCTATCCTTTTGTTCTGCGGTTCACTTACAACTTCCATAAGTTTTCTTCCATATAGCTTACTCTCTCCTTTTTCCTTTGCATCTACCAAAGAGCATGTATACCCAACATCTGAGTTGTATTTCCCTCTTGGATATGGTTCTTTCTCCAGTAGTCAGTCAACAGCATCCAACAAAGCCTGAAAGGACTTCATTATCTTGGAAAGATTTCTGAGACTGTGAGATCCTTATGTTAATGTCATTCCGTTATTTACATGGAGACACTCTTTACCATACACTACTGTGTTATCACATGTAAGAAGATAATGAATTTAAATCCAGTTGAGTTAATGCCCAAGTCCAAATTTCTCTGAATTGCTAATGCATTTCATCTTACTATAGTTTCAGACTTCTTGAGTTCCTGTTCAAAGCATGATATCTGGAATATTTATTTAAAAAAAAAATACTGTGGCTTTGAGTGAATCAAGATTAATACAGACACCTTGAATGTCTAGCTGTCCACACACCCTCCGCATCCAAGAAGTTTGGATCCCACCAGCCAACAACCACTAAATTCAATAGTGATCCCTCAGTAACAGGTCATACAAAATCCAGCAGCTAGCTACAGACAGACCTTGTAAGTCACCCTCGTACAGGAAAAGTAAGGATAGAGATTAGCCTTCAGACATTCAATCTGGCTAAAAGAAAATGCCTTGTTGGTCATCCAGCATGAGAATGAACTCCTGAGCAGAGCCCTACTCTACTGCCTTGGCTGCAGGCTAGACAAGGGAACAGGGGAGGTGATGGAGAGGGAGCAGCCCTGAGGCTATTGGAGGGACAGGAGGTCAGGGTGGAAGGCCTGGGGACTTGTAATAGGAGACTTACAGGCCTACAGAACGCAGCTCCATAGGATAAAATGGAAAGAAATTATTTTAATAAGATTCTAGTGTTTTCACATGACTCCTAAAGCCCTACACACAAGCCTACACAGTCTCAATTTGAGCAAATGTACTTTTAAGTGCTTCCTGTCCTCCCTAGTGGATTGCATGCATTATAAAACTATGAGGGCAAAGATCTCATGACACAACTCTAACAGACTGCTTTTTCTATTTTGCAATATGTTCCTCTGTAAAAAGTGTGGGAAATACCATGTTTTCTCATTCATACTGCATATGAGAAATCCCAAGCCTTTGGCTTAGGACAAAGACCATTTGAAAACCAATTTCTGGCTTACGAAAAGGAAAGTCACAGCAAAAGAATTAAAGGTCAGAAAAATTAGACTATTATCATTTTAATGGACATATTAAAAAAACAATTTTCAAAAGTATTTCCTTTAATGTGAGAATAATGACTCAGGTCACAGCATGGAGCTGAGAGCACTTATTGACTTCTACACCAAGAATAACAGGAGCTGCCTGCTCATGTAGTACAACTTCCCTACAGCTGGTTCATCGTGTTCTTCACAGACAGAGGAAAGCAGGGAGTCATAGTCAATATACTGTTATAAAAAAAGGCCCAAGCACCTCATTAATTTAATGTAAATTTTATGAGAAACAATGTAATACCTAGAGAGCATGGTCAGATGTGCCTCCACAAAAAAAAATAAAGAAACTAAAGTGAACATAATTTTCTTTCAGAAGAATGGTTGTTGAATAAATACAAACACGCACACCACAACCCACCTTCTGATATCCAGCTTTATCACTCAGAAATTCATAGCACAGTGGCTGAGGTTAACTATGCCCTGAAATAGAGTTCAATTTCAAACTCAGGCAGGAACCAGTGATTATAGAAGGGCAGTGGCATGAGAACTGTGCTGTCAAAACAGATCTTTGTGTCATACTTCTGTTCCAGGATTTCTACGCAATATCCCTGCCTGGGTTCCTGGAAGATCCCACACTGCATTTTTCTCTCCTGAAAAAATTCACTGGAGAGGATGATGAACAACCCCATATGTCTGACCTAAAGCCCACAGAACTCAATGCAAAGGCTCAACTGTTTCAAGAATTTGCAGACTAAGTTATTCATCAGTAGCTTATGGCTATCCAAAACTTGCTCCCTCTAATGGGTGTTACTGTAGCGAATGAGATGGAAGTGCTGAAAGATCTGTCTGTAGAAGAGCTTGTATGCTAGAACCAGCTGTTCTCAAAGTTTACACCTTCCAGTATGTGTTAACTATCACTAAGGCAAAATAAAACTGCAGGCATTGTTATTCCTGAATCTACGGCACCTTTTACTGCACCACATCCCCACACAGAGTTCTGCCTTTATTCAGACTGGTAATTTCTTAGTATCAGCATAAAACCCTTAAATTAAGTTCCTCACAAACACTAATTCAAGGCCAAAACCACAATAAGAGAAGGATAAAGAGTGGGTGAAGTTTCTAGATGTCACCAGAGAATCTCATCCCCAGGTTTATCTCTGATTGCTTTCTCTTCTATTTCTCAGCCTCACACAGTTAGCATGAGGTGTCAGAAGACTTAAGAATGTTCAATCAAAAAAAATCACCTTGCGGAAAAGGACAAGTTTTAAGTCTGGACAATTACACTGAAATACACAGAAGAGCAACAAGCATCCTTCTGCTTACAAGCTACAAAGTCTGTGCCAAAGTTAAAACCACCATTCCTCAAGAACCACACTCCCACATGAGGACCTGGTTTTCCCTGCACGTACACTAGTGTGATCCCATTGGCTTCCCTGGAATTACTCCCAGTTTCCACTGTCTGAGAAGAGCCACATTCCTCCCAGCCTCTCCAAGGAGGTGACACAACACAACGCAGTCTACAAACAATGGCCACAGCAGAGCTTAGTGTTGACTCAAGAGCCGTTAATGCTCAGAAGAGAAGGCAGCTGAGAAATAATTGAGATTGCTGTGCCTGTTCAGTGTCCTGACATACACAGGGGATAAACATGCTAAGACAATAAAGTACTACCCAGCAATAATGGCATTAAACAAATCACATATCACTTTCTGCAAAGCCACTGCCCTAAAGGGATACTGCCTGTAAAGAGCACAAGAATATACTGTCTTGTCGTTATGAACACTACACACACTTACATTCCTTGGCTTTGTATTATGAGCTCCTAAATGACTACAAACTACTTTAATATTCTTTACTTGTACTCTGGGGTCATGCTACTCGCACATAAAGGCAATGGCTGAGTTGCCCAGGGTGGGGTATGTAAGAGTCTCTTCTGAACACAAGAATCATCAGTAGCTGAATAGCATTCATCTGGCAGGACAGGCATCCCACAGAAACACTATACGAGCGTGACCCTCTCTGCTTAAGATACTAGAGGTTAGAGGTTGCAGTCCAAATCTTATTACGGGAATAATCTGAAAAACTCTCAGGAAGGATGGAAAAAGACTTTTCTAAAAGACAATCAGAAGCTTTAGCAAAGGACAAATATGGAAAAGCCTCAGTCTTCAGAGATGGTAATCTGCAAACCAACAATCATGACTCAGTCAGCTGGACAAATAAAACCAATATAGGAAACATTGTGAGCTGGAGTGACCTATGCAAGGTCACAAAATGGTACAACAGCACTGCCATAAGCATAGGACCTGCTTCCACAGGATAAGGCTTCCTATGCAAGCGGACTGGCTACATATATCTGAAAGAGGAGTGCCTGAAAGCACATGTACTGCGAACTTTATCAACAGCAGAGCGGGTAGCAGATTCAGCCCCACCAATTTCAGCTGCAGAAGGATCTAAGTTTCCTGAGGGACCATTTTAACTTGCAGATACAGGACTCTAAAGTTCCTTTACACTAGATCTCTTCCCTTCCCTTTCACTGTGATAAAAGCCTCAGCAAACACCAGTGGACAGAGAAATACAAAAAGAGAAGCTTGTTTGTCTGAACAGATGCTTATAGTCATAGGTACAGTTGAGAAAACCAGAACTGAGAAAGAGCAATGGGAATTAAAGCAAATCTGTGGCCTTGTGTAATTACAAACTGACAAATATAAAGGAGAATACCCCTGCCCATAGCAGCAAATGTAAATACCAAACAATTATGCGAACAAGCCTGAAGTGAAGGTTCTTTTAAAAAACTATGTCTCTCTTCTCTGCAGTGTACTCCTCTCAAAATCTGCCTCTGCAGCTGTACGTGAATGATGTTGTGTACTGCACCTAATGCTGTACTGGGAGAAGAAGGTACCCTCTGAAACCACAAAGGCAACCAGGTGAGTGAATACTCTGACAGCACTGTCCACAATGCACTTGGTGGCAGCACACTTAAAACAGCGCAAAGAAACAAATCAAGTTTTCTGCAGACATGCTACCCTATTAGAACTGGTGGTCCAGAATCCACTGCTGAGGAGAAAAAACAATGTAGAATCTGCTGTTGGTTACAGAGTCACAGAATCACACAGGCTGGGCAGGACCTCTCAAAATCATCTAGTCCAAGCCCCCACTCAAGTAGGACCAGCTAAAGTAGGTTGCCTAAGACCACGTCCAGTTGGGTTATCAATACCTCCACAGATGGAGTCTCCACAACTTCTCTGGCTATTCATTCCATTGTGGACCACCCTCCCAATAAATAACCGTCTTCTTGTGTTCAGATTGAATTGCATTTTAATTGGCATTCACTGCCTCTTGTCCTGTCAGCAGGCATTACTGATAAAATTCAGCTCCCTCTTCATTCCTTCCCATCAGGTATTTATGCACATAGATGAGAAACCCTTGAGCTTTTTCATCAGGCTGAACAGTCTCAGCTCTTGTCTTACACTCCCTTAATCTTTGTGGTCCTATCTTGGATTCCCTCCATTAAGTCCATATGTTTCTTGTACTGGGGAGCCCAGAACTGGCTGCAGTTCTCCAGTTGTGGCCTTACCAGTACTGAGTAGACTGGAAGGATCGCTTCCCTTGATCTAGTCAGTCTTGCAGCCCAGGATACTCTTGGCCACCTTCGCTACAAGGGTACATGGCTAATTTATGGTCAGTTTGTTGTCCACCAGGACCCCAAGGTTCTTCTCTACAGATCTGCCTTACAGTTGGCTGGTTCTCTGCATGTACTGGTGCGTGCGGCTACTCCTCCCCAAGTGCAAGGCTTTACATTTCCCCTTGCTGAATTCTGTGACTTTCCTACCTGCCCAGTTCTCCAGCGTATCAAAACACCTCTGGATGGCAGCACAATGGTTCCTCCTGGTTTTGGTCTCAGAAATATAATGTATTAAATTTGGTTCATTTGGTGGTTTCCTTCCATTCAGTTTCTAGAGTAATCAATCAGCAAAGAACAATTACAGAGTATTTTAAGGATGCCTAATCAAACAACAATGCTTATTTGCAGCAGTTTTAAAGAATGCTATCTTATTTACTCTCAAAAATTCTTCATGTTTTCTTCATATTTTATCCTAAAAGAAAAACTTTCCACTAAAGTATTCTAGCTAGTACAAGATAATCCAAAGAAACCTAAATCAGAGACTGTACAAGCAAGAAGAAGTGAGAAAGATAGGTGTGAACAAACTGTTTATTTCTTTCCAACCACACCAGAGTCCATTCACAGGAGCCCTCCTACAAGGAGAGATCTTTGTGACTTACAGATAACCTGACATGCTTCCGCTCTGACTACAGACAATGTCATGAATGGCCCACTGCTGTGGTAAATATATAATTTTATTAGCTGCATCTGTGAAACAGCTTCTCTTAATGCACCCCAACCTTCCTCCTGATTCTTTCAGTTTACAAGCCCCCACAAGACACGGAGCCATACAAACTGCTCTCAGCTTCTTTCCACACAGCAGAAAAGAGCACTGCTGGACTGAGTATTAAGTTGCTGACAATAACAGCAGCATACTCTGTCCCTACCCCAGTGAAGTTTATCTGCCAGCCTTACTTCTACCTCAGACACTCTCAATCCATCAGGTTTTTTTCCTGGAATTGTTGAAAGGAAGAAGAGTAACAATACATATAATCGAAGCTGAAACTTCCTCCCCCAGAGACCTTGCTTTAAGGTATGGTCAGTCTTACACTAATTCCAAATGGGGATTGCTGCAGATCCCAGTGCAAAACAATCTGTTTTCCAGAGGCCAGAAATATCAGGCAAGCAGTGAAGTGGGCTGGGAAGTCAGCAGAGAGCGCTTTGTGTAGTGTCTGCGTTGAGGTACCTCACATGTTGTTGTAACTGTTCAAACCAAACTGTTTTGAAATCTTTTTTTTCCCTTTGTGCTTATTTTCAAATGGAACCAGCACATCTGGATAATAAATGATGATTTCACATTTTTCTTAAAATCAATTCAATTTCACTTCCATTTCCAAACCAAGCAGAAGTTGAAGCAAATTGCCTATAAAGAATATATGTCCATTTACAGTGAGCAGAAAATGCCAGCCATCAATATATAACCTAGCAAAAAATTTTAAAGAAAGGATACAAGTAAATGCACATTAACTACATTATGACTTGAATGGATGGGCAGTGGGGTAAAGAATGTCTTCCTAACCACAGAAATACTAAATTTCGTATGCAGACAAGTTTTCTGCAAATCAACATACCTGGATGGCCACTAATTTGAAAAACTGACCAATTTTTAGGAAAATAGCTAAAACACACAAATGACAAGTAAGTACAGAAACAATAAAGGAAATACAGGTTTTGCCCTTACTGTTTTATACCATAATAAAAAGCCACAATCTAAATTGCCTTAATTTAAACATAAATGATATGAAAACATCAGACTTGTTTTTCAGATAATTCTCTTCATAGCTAGGAGATCAGCCCCATGTCAGAAACAAACAAAAGTGCAAACAAGAGCACATTGCAGCAAAATCCTACCTCCTTGGCAGCATCTGCACTTAAATTACTGGCATCCAGAGCCGCCTTCTGTGGTTTGAGGCTCGTATTTCCTAATCTTCCTAATGCTGAATGTGGGAACTCACCTATTCCAAGATGGAGAAACAGGAGTGCTACAGGAAGTGCATCAGTTCCAGCTTTAAGCAGAGATTAATCTTTAAGTCAAAGTCAGACAACTGTCCACAAAGTGATGGAGCTACTGAGATGACCCAGGTAGAATCAATACTGACCAAGAAGCAAAGATATTAATATTTACGTATATACTGGAATTTGCACTCTCTCTCCTTTCCACATATAAGCACACAAAGCATGAGATAATATCTGGGTTGCTACTGGGGAAAACCAGCCGTATGAGAGATTTAACACAATAAGAACTGGATGCTACACAAAATAATTATTTCCTCCAGTCATTTCCAAGGCTGATTAACACATTTCAGGGCAATGGACAAAGCTTCTTAAAAGAGAAAATACGTAACACAACACAGAATTAATTATACGAACGAGAGCCCTATGAAATTATTATTGCTGTTTATATTTGAAGACTAAACCCAAGACCGGGACCCTACTGGGACAAACATTGCGCATACACATCATAGCTGTTAGGCCCTGCCCCGAGGTAGATGGTTATGATCCAAGGCCATCAAAGAGTACATCCAATTGTACACTATTTTTCTGTTTGAAGATAAAGACTCTAGGCATGAAGAAATTGGGTAACTTGCTGAAGGTCACAGAAAAACCCTTTGGCAGAGCTGTGAAACCAAGGCTGTGTCACAATTATATTTTAAGTTGGTGGGAATGGGTAAAAGCCTGAAAAATCATTCTTAATGTATTTTCAGCTACAAACTACATACAAGAGCAGAAACATCCGGCCAGCAGACCATCATTTTTATTAAATTCCAGATAAACTTGACATCCATTCCCCACTATAGTTATGTAAAAGGAGAATCATTCCATTTGTACCACTAAATCTGTTCCTGACCTATAGCAGAAAAATCTGAGAGTAAAAGTGGCTCGCATGGTGAGATAGTATTCAAATTTGTGATCCATTTAATGAAAACAACAATAATGACATTTCAACACTGTGTTTTGAATAGGAGAAAGGATGACAGTTTCTGGAATCAACAACAGAAGAAGAGAAAAACAGATTTTCCTTTACATGAAGGAAAATCTCTCTCCTCTTACCTGTCATTTTACTCACTCTGCTCTAGGTTTGCTCTAGGACTGCTTTGTAGCAAAACGACAGGCAGTATCATCAGACCGATCTGTTCATATTGAAAGGGTTAAGCTGGTCAAAAGACTGTGTTAGGGAGAGATGTGATAATCATCCGGTGCTCATATCATGAACCTAGCAGCAGAATGGCTGCCACAGCTTGGTTTCTGCTTGTTTAGATTGGTTAAGTGTCAGCTCAACTCAGTCTCAGGGCTAAGGCAGGTTCATTGTGCTGTGTGTGCTCTGGGACAGGAGGGCTGACGGAGATGATAAGCGCTGCTCTGCAGAGCAGGAGGAGTACTGACTAGCACATGTGGGGAGGTACAGTACAATAATCTCCCATCTGCATGATATAGCTTTGAATCCCTTCCTTTACAGCTCAATAGGTGCATCTGCTGCCCCTCTGCTAATCCTCAACATTGTTTAAAATGCAGATCAGTGGAGATCCTGCTTTTTCCTTCCAATTACAGGCCACAGCCTAATAAAAGAGCTTTAATCACACAGACAATATTCTATCTCTTGCAGGGTTTGCTGCTTCATTCTTTCCTCTTTGCCTTTGTTTGGAAGCCAGATCTTTGTCAGGCACTAGCAGCAGCAGAATTTAATTTTGGTATGCGAGGTTTGAAGGCAAAGTGACTAGCCTTTCCCCAAACTGTGGCATGGTAATTAGAAGACTGTGACTGCAAAAGGTAAACAGCAGGGAACTTTGGTCATAGAACCCCTTGAGAAAATGCAACCTAACCCCCTGGATATGTTGCATGATTTTAAATGTAAAAAGCAGCATCAGCAGACTTCCTTACTTGTCTTTGTCTCCCTAGCATTAATGCAATATGACATTTTTTTAGATGTCAGAAAATACAAGAGCTACAGAGGAAAGCTGCAGTTGGTTATGTGACTGTAGACTGTGAAAAATGACTTAATTTATTTCATATTAAGAACATATACATGAACTATGTATGTGTAAATGCTAACCTGAAATAACCAGCTCTTTTCAGGCGTTTCTATGCCCAAATGAATGACCCAGTAAGCTGGAAAGCTGTTCTTGCTGAGATGAGAGGGAGATCACGCTAGTCATCATCATAAAAAGAAGACGTAAGATCCACTGCAGTTAACGCTGATGCGGCTCTGAATCTTCCAAGGAATAAGTGACATCCCAGAGTCCTCCTTTCTATGGCTGCCACCATCAGTGCATTTCAGACGGAAGGACCAGACTGGAATTCTCCTCATATATGTTTATCCTTAAATTAATTTTCTTCTCCACCAACCTTAACTCCTGCAAATAACTGTACAGCATAATACAATAAACCTTGTATCTCCCTGAATCCTTCTTGTGCTCTTATGCTCCAAGAAACACGTTCAAAGCATGATAATAAAACATAGCATAGCACTTCCCCTACCAGAGGGAACAATATAGATACTGAGGGAATAAAAACCACAAGGGATGTTGCTAAGAAGAATGTACTCCTTGTCATCAATACTTTCTGAGTTACCATATCCCCATGACACTGTAAGGGAACAAATCACTGCTTGCAAGACTTACAGATGCTACTTGGAGTTTGGCAAGCCCCACACTTTCACTTGTTGAAATATTAGCTGCTCTGCAGGGACCCTCTATTGTAGCAGAGTCACCTGAACGTCACAAAGGGTCTTGAATGGCCCGATTCTACAGGCAGACACAGGCCAAAACCATTGAAGTCATTCCTCTGTTCAAGTCATATGCTCTGTTCCTTTATGAAGCCTAGGCAGATGCTGTGCTAGCCTCCAAGCTCCCAGACAGCAGGAAACTCAACATATTCTGCCTAACTTACACATCTGTACAGAAATTGTTGGAAGCAGGAGTCGTATCCTTCACAGCCTCTTTTATTTGAACTCACGGGAGTTCTTAACAGTAGCTCTGTGTTAGTTAGATTCGCTGATCAAGGACAGCCCAGCACGTGGTCCTCTTTTGCCTGTTGTCATTGTAGCAATTAAAGGGGAAAAGACTATGGGATGAGTCATTTCATCAGTGTACAAATGCATATATTATTTGTCTCATTATGTAGATTCAATGTGATTTTCAATTAGCTGTCCAATGGTATGATCGAACACAAGATACTTTAATTATGTATTTCATGGACATGCTTCAAAGGTGCTGTTTCAGTCTCAAAATAATTAGCGGCATGCACAGGCAACTTAAAGAGTTCCAGAGGGCCTGTGGTTACTTTCCTTTTTAAAGATGCAGAAGAGTTATTTGAGTTTCCTGAACTGCAAAGGCCTCGTGGTCACAAGGTAACTGCACTGAAATTATCTGTCCGGAATTACAGCTGCCTGTGGATGTGTGTATGGTTGGGCTCCTAAAGAAACATGGGAAGTGGTCAATAGCTGCCATATGAGATACTTGATACTTAGAAGTAGTCGTCTGTGAATATTAAGTCTTGCAAGGGAGTCTTTGATGAAGCACTACAGTGTGGGCACCCCCAAAAGGTGTGCACAGACCTGCACATAAACTACCCAAACGAAACCCCGGAGAGCAGAAGTGAAGCAGGGCTGAGGAGGCAAAAGGTTGGGAAAAGGCTGAATATGAACCAACAAAGCTGAGTTACTTTCACTACTCCCTTCACCAAATAGCAGTGCTGACCTACAGTAGCAGCGTCTAATTTGGTGTTTGTATAAGCAGTAGTAAATTACTACCTCCTGGTGAAAAAGGTGAGGAAGATGCTATGAAACAAGTTTTCTCTAATTAACAAAGCCTCCCAGGACCATTTATACACTGTCCCTTCCTAATGAGGGCACCCAAAGTCATAACACAGTTCTCCTCTATAATTAATGTCTGTAATTACTAGTATACAACAGTGTGCCTTAAAAATGGCAGTGTTCAGAGCATCAAGCATTCAGATCTGCACTTTTGTGCATACTAGATGCAAAGCATGCAAGTTTCATAGCAAAAAAAATTTTTTTTTGTGAATATAAAGTTTTTTTTTTCCATATAGGAATACCAGATTTCCATTTCAACTGCTGGCTAAATTGTTGAATACTCCTAACATGGTCTAGAGAGAACACTAAATTTGGCAACACCTGTTATAAATAGCAATGTCTTGAAGGACCCCCACCTGCCAGTGATCTCTACCAAGGTGACCAGATGACAAATACTGCAATATATCTAGACTTTTTTTCTTAAATAGCAATTCCAGAGTTGTTGAAGATAGTGCCAAAGGGAATTGGGAGCATTAACTGAAAGGGAAAAAATCGCAAGTATAGATGTTGCCAGAAGATACTTATTGTTCCCACAACCAGAATGCCATATGATATCTCTCCCAAGAAACTGCCAACTTTTACACTACCTCCACAATAACTCAATTACCTCCATCAATGTCAAAGCAAGGCTTTGCCCCTTCACATCCTCTGTCACATATATTCATCTCCTTCTACGTCACAGTAATCCTGCTGGCCTTAGGAGAGAGATCCCTTGGTGGAAATGAGGAAAACAAGGCAAAAAGTTTGGATGTATAAAGGCATCATTTGTAATTACAGGTTTTGGTTGCTTTTCCTGTAGGTATTTGCAAGAGGTTTATTTGTTTGTTTGTGAAGCAAAGTGAAGCTACTAAGCTCTGGGAAATCATTTCAAAATTGTTACTGCTTCAGATTTAAAGAGATTTTTCCACCACTGAGTTCTCTGTAAATTATCACATAAGGAATGAAAGGAGGTAGAGATGTACCTTCAGAAAATGTGAGATGGTGAGGTGACAGAAAACTAAAGTTTCCTTGTGCAACCCTGCTCTCTGCCAGCAGGACTGGCTGGGTGATCCTCAGCAGCAGCAAAAATGCCAGTGGATCTAACTGACATTAGGTGCCCGTTTCCATGGAGGATGGGTACTTCAGTACACAAGACATATATGAAAGCAGAGAAAAAACTGTTTAGCAACTCCAAACTTTGGGCAGGGTCACATGCTATAGTTTTACATACACTTTAAACTCAAAAAAGCTAACACTAATGCTACAAGCAGTAGTGGAACCTTCTCATGTCACCCGAAAGTGTTTTATTGTCCATGCAGTAAGCCAGCTCAGAGAACAGAAGCAGCTGAAAGCCCATCCGATTTAACTAATTCAGGTCTGTGCCCAAAACCAGCACACAGAATAACGACACAACCTGCAGGGGAAGAGAGGTTACTTCACCTAACAGCAATGCCAGATCAGCCACACTGACACATACATACACAATGCTACAAGTACAGCTCCATAATGTCTAAAATCAGTTCCTTTCTCTGTTACAAACTCCCTTCGCATCACTGATGAATCACTTTTTTTTCACGGCACAATTCCCCATCAGTGACACGGAGTGATGTTATTTCCTTTGTGCCTTCCCTGTACTCAGAGTGTGGGGGCTTTAGTGCCACGGCAACAGGTTGGTACAGTCTGTACACCAAGAAGTACAAAACATTTCCAATTCTGACCAGGAACTGCAGGCATTGCTGTATTACAATTAAGATACAACTGTAGAAGAAGGAGAGCTGCCTTTTCATATCTGAAGACTATAGTAACTCCACAAATGTGATACTAGTTCTTCTGGAATATGGCCGACATAAGCTGTCCTGCATGTTTTGTTCTGACGTCAAATAAGAGAAGGTGTTTTTTTCTGGACTATGGCTGACAGCAGATGGAAAGCAGATACTTACCCTGTTAAGTCAAAGGATGGGAATTGGAAAAGACCTATGTTCTCGACCTGATGGAAATTGTCCCATGGGATCTGTCATTTCAGTGCATCGGTGAACATGGACCCAAGTATCTCCATGTCTTTTTGAATCTGGGCCTCGATCTTCTTGTGTCTTTGTTTTTTTGCTTTAGTAATATTAATCTGCCACACAGAAATACTAGGATTTAAGGTACTTGGGTGGTAAAATGTCAAAAGTATTTCTAAAGTGTTTTTGTAAAGCCTTCATTTCTTCTTCCTTAGAACTGAGCAGAAAAGATAATTTGCTGAACTTTGTATTTCTAACAATTCTACAGTGGCAGATGTACAGTACTCATCAGGTCTCACTGACCAGTCTGCACTTGTAATATGTCCACCTCAAATTCATATTTCAATCTTTACACAGCACACTGTTTAGAACGTATTAACACTTGAGTGGATCAAACCAAATAAGCCACATGGGTTTCTCCTTGCAAAAATCGTACCCCCACTTAAGCAAGTTACTCATCTTCCCCTTCACAGAGGTTCAGCTAGATTAAACATGGCTAAGTCAGTTCTAATCACACACGTGCCACTTGTAATTACTTGAATTGATGGATTGTTTGCTTTAGTGATTTCTTTTCAAAGTTGCTTCTTAAAAATAAGCATGTATTTCATAGACAGCTAGTCTATGCTTGGCTGCACATATAAACAAGTATTATCGTGAGACAGAAACATCTTCCTTCGTCTTTCAGACACAACTTTGAGGTCCCTAGTTATATAAACCATAATCATGCTATGCAACTTACTACAACAGCAAATTTTCTCCTTGTTTCTCCTTTCCTATGTATTCCTCTTTTCCATATTAGGAGTCCATCACACCATCACATTAGGAAACTGGCAAACAATTCCCTTCCAAATAGCATACCAGAATTTCCAGCTATGCACTGAGAGATGTATCAGCCTTCATAACCTACATGTTTATGCTGGAGACACTGACAGCAGTAAAACAAATTAGTTCAAGTAAAAAACCAAAATAAATGCGACTCAAAAAATACGTCATCTGATCTTGGTTATAAGGATGTGAACAAGAAGGCTAACTGAGATTGTTGGAACTATTTATAAGTTAAATCAGTACAAACAAGGGAGGACTACAATCACCCATTGGAAGCAAGTGAGAACACTGACAGTACCACCGTAACACTTGACAAGTTGGTAACTCACCTTCTGAATGGAAGGAAACTATGCCAAAGATTTTATTCAACTGAGAAAGCCAAGGGGTTAAAAGGTGTTTATATGCCATTCACCTAACAGAATGGTAAATCCACTTTTAGACCTATGCTTCCTACTGGTTGGTCTACAGATTAATTTTAAGCTTATTTTGAATTTTAAAAAGTCCCAGGAAAATACACATCAGTCTACAAAGCAGGAAGGCATTACCATTTAATAGCTGGGAACCCCTTACTGGAGATAGCCAGGCTCTAAGCTCTCTGTGAAAGCTATGGAATACACATACACACAAAAGAGATTATGCAAATCAAACCCCATCAGATTATGCAAACAAAAATTGCTCTGCTACACACAGGCTCATGTTAGGCTTTATGACAGCCACACATCACAGTAAGTCCAGCTTCTCATCAAATCAAAAAGCAAGATTTCATCATTCTTGAGTTGCTGAAGAAGGTTCCATGGCTACACAACCCATCTCAATCAACTTGCAAACACAGCTCTAAAGGCCATTTATCCCTAAGCAGCCTGGCATGATTTTCACCAGAGCTGCAATCAAACATAAGCCAATAAGGGCCAAAAGATGCTATGAATGACAGCAGTGTAAAGCAAAATGACTCAAATCACTCCAGTTAGGCTTACCTAAGTTTGCAGAAGAGCAGCCCTGAATCTATTCAATGCTTGCAGTACCACGCATTTCCCTATTTCCTCCCATTGATTGTCATATCAAATTTTATTCAATTTATAACAGAAAGATGGGTATGCATGGTATCATTATCAATTGTCTTCATTTTGGGGGAAGACTCTCCAGCTTGTGAGCTTGCAAGCCATTTGTCCGATTTTCTGTCTCTTTAAAGTAGACATACTGGTTTCTTATTGACTAAGATAAAGTAAAGATCTTAACTGTCCATGCCAGCTATCTCAAGTCTTGGGTATCATGGAGTTTCAGTTACACAGATCTATTGAAAGTAGCCACTGTTGTTCACAAACTGGCTTCTTAATGGGCTCCGAAGTAGACTACTGAGCTCACAGCATTTTCATGCAAGATTTCCCTTCATTACACCACTTCTTTACTATTGGCCATCATAGTCAAGACCTTTAAGAATTAGGATAAGCCTTCTTCACTGACTTCAACAGCACCTGGCCTCATGGAAGGAATGAGGTCCCTGCAGTGAAGGGGCTCAGCCCAGTGGCTGTCTCAAATCTAACAAAATCAGGCAGGACTTCTGCAAATTTTATCAGGATCCAGCAGAGACAGCACCTTAAGAGCAAGCTAGATGAGCCCAAGGCCCATACAGTAAGATTCACTAACTAGTAGAGGATCAAAGAATAGAATTGTAGAATCATTAAGGTTGGAATAATCTAAGATCATCAAGTCAAATGATCAGCTCAACACCACCATGGCTACTAAACAGTGTCTGCAAAGTGCCAGGTCTAAATGCCTTTAAAATACCTCCACAGATGGGACTCCACCAGACTTCATCACTTCCCAGGACAGCCTGTTCCAATGCTTTACCACTCTTTCAGCAAAGAATTTTTTCCCAGTATTCTATCTAAACCTTTCCTGGTGCAACTTGAGGCCATTTCCTCTCATCCTATCACTTGTTACTTGGGAGAAGAGACCACCATCCATCTTGCTACAACCTCCTTTCAGGTAGTTGTTGACAGCAATAAGGTCCTCCCTCAGCCACCTCTTCTCCAGACTAAACAACTCCAGTTCCCTCAGCCACTCCTGATATTTGTGCTCCAGATCCTTCACCAGCTTCCCTGCCCTTCTCTGGAGACATTCCAGGACCTTAATGTCCTTCTTGTATTCCTGGTGCAGCCTGACCAGTACCGAGTATGGGGACATGATCACTTCCCAACTCCTGCTGGCCACACCATTTCTGATCCAGGCCAGGATGCTACTGATCTTCTTAGCCACTTGGGCACACTGCCAGCTCATATTCAGCCAGCTGGTGACCAATACCCCCAGGTCCTGTTCTGCCGGTCAGCTGCCAGGCCACTCTCTCCAAGCCTGCAGAGCTGCATGGGGTTGTTTGGGACCAAAGTGCAGGACCCGGCACTTGGCCTTATGTATCACTGGGAATCAAGATTCTAAGTTACTACAGAAGAGAATGAGTTTTTTCTCACTGATGTACCCTGTCTGGATATCAGAAAGCAGAATTCAGCCCAGATCCATCTGATTTTGCTGAGAAAATAAACAATCCCACACAATGAACAGCATTTGAAAGCAGTATTATATGAGTGCACCCATAAAAAGTAATAATTATAAAAAAAAAGAAATGAACTTACCACTTCTAATCAAGCTTGCTGATGGAGGTTACCCTCAAAACTAATGCCACACCTGAATCATTTCACTATTCTGGATACCACCTAATTCTTCATCAGTTCTCTAATTTCAGCCCAGTTTAACAAAATGTTTACATCAAAAAAAAAAAGAAACAAAAAAAAATCTGAATCTTTGCCAATGCCTTACTTGTCAAGCACCTGGAACGACTACCAGAAATTAAAATAACTTAGTTGAGCTCCATTTGATCTTCATATCATATCATATCATACAAGCATTGCTAGATATCTCTATGTCCAATTCAAGGAAATCAGGCTGATGGTTAACCTCCCCTTCAGGCAAACACTGCTAAAAGACTTCAGCAGCGCTCAGCATCTTTTGGCCAGTCTACCAAGCGCAACTTTTTCTGTACAAAAGTACAGAAATAATAAAAGCCAGTGAACAGGCCAAAGGGCCAGCTATGAAAACAGTATCCACAGTGAAGAGCATGAAAAATGGTCCAGGACTTCAGCTTCACTTTTCTTTGTTCTTAACTGGAGGCTGCACACCTGCAATTCCTTTGGGGGACTGGATTTTTCTGTCTCCTCTTCCTAACTATTCTGCTTTCAACCTTTACAAGTACAAACCTCTAACAGTTCCGGTCTTCCCCACTATACTCTGACACTAGTCACAGGAACATAGAACCACTAGGTTGGAAAAGACCTTTGAGATCATCAAGCCCAACCATACCTGTCGACTACTAAATCATATCTCTAAGCACTTCATCTATCAATCTTTTAAATACTTCTCTTTGACCCACTTATACTTTGGATGTTTTCAGAGTAGCTTAAAAGCTGCCTGGAAAGAAATGTGAAATAATAACATAAGGTTCTAAATCAACAATAAATTAAAGTGGTGCTGCAGACTATGACGAAGAGAACAGAATACATTGCCTCAAACTCAGATTTCTTTAAGACAAGGCAGAGAAATAAGCATTTGTCTCTGGCAAGGAAGCAGGGCATCCATTCTACTACCTGCAATGTAACAGGACTAATCCACCTATTTACAAATTTCACCATACATACGCTCCATGAAACCCAACTATTAAACAGAGTGTGAAGCAGACAAAAATAACCTAATTCAGTTGTTCAGGGAGATGAATGGCCAACTGAGGCATTTTTCAGGATTTTACTTTCCAAATTAAAAGAGCAGTTCCAAGGGCTGGAGAAAAAAAAATAATAGGGAAGGGGGGAAAAATTCAGCTCAGCAGTAGCTGTTCAAAGAGATATCTTAAAATCTCTTATGAATAAAAGTTATTTTTGTCTAAAAAGAGGATATTCTTTTCCTATTGCCTTCCAGCCTCCTCCCAAATATGCTGACAAAGAAAGATGAATGGGAACTACAGTATCAGAAAGTGCCTACAAGGACTTGAGTTCCACAAGTGTGACACAAGACTGAGGAACAAAGGGGTCAAATCATCGCATCATTTACTTGAATCAAACATCAGATTAAAGATTCTCTTTCTGGACCTAGTGCCTAGAAACCCTAACATGAAAGTAGAGGTGATGGATAATTGCAGATCAACATCCTCAATCCTTTTCTTGCTCTGACCCGATGTTAACAAAAATGACCAATGAGTAAGTGTGAGCTCAACTCAGCAATGTACTTAACCCAATTTCAATCAATGGTACTTAGAGATAAGCAGTCCTTTCAATGAATAGATTTGCTTTTCTAAAAGCAGAACAAAGAAGGAGATCTATAGCTCGAGATGGACAGCACATTTCAGTTGAGATTATTTTGCACAATCCAATATGTACATTTGGTAACAATAAGATATTTTCAGATTTGTATCTTTCTGCCAAACAATTCAGAACATATTTAGAAAAATAAATTGAAAAACATGTTCTTTCTGAATTCTATTTTTGCATTTCTTTTTGCCTACTGCATACTCATCAGTGCCACTGACTTTTCACTAGACATTTTAAAGAGTCTAGTTTTCCTACGTTTCTACTATTTTTGCTTTCTGCTCTGCTTGATGAACTTAAAGAAGTGCAGGGATGAAAAAAAAATCTGTATTACTAGTACAGTGTCTGATAAAATAAAACCAACTCAGACTAAAGGCTTCTTTTTACCCTATAACATGCAATAAGATTAACATTCTCCCTAGAAAGATGCACTTTTCCTCTAGGTCACAGGGCCGTCGGACTCAAATTTGACTCAAAACCACCCCTGCCAACTTGTGACCACCTCACAATATAGTAGTGGAAAATATCTAGGTCACACAGTCCTGTCTCATCTAATTCGGATGCAGTTCTTCCAAGGATATAAATTCATTAGAGAGGCAGATTGTAAACAAGCATATACACACACAAGAAAAAAAAATGCACACAGATTCTGCCTGCTCACTCTGCATATATATGACTACTTGACCCAGAAACCAAAGGTATCACCATCTAGTCACTGGGTTATAGTCGTTCACATATAACTAACTCAAGAAATTTAGCCTCTCTACCACTTTACAGAATGTTGCACGGCATTTTAAAGGAGATTGTGGTTTCCTCCTATAAAAAAACCAAGCTGCCGATGAATTAGTATTTCACCCCACTGAGAGTCTCAGAGGATTCCTGGGGACATCTCTTGAAGTATGGTGGTAAGCAGGTAGCATTGGACACATCAGCACCAGCATTGGATTTTTTCTGAGATATTTTTAATAACTCCACAGAGATTAAAAATAATTCGGAGCATGTACTGGATACACAATACACAAAACACAGATATTGGTTAGTTGTGATTATCCTAAGAGTTAGACTCCATCAATCAATCTCCTACAAAAAGAATTACTTGCTTCCCTCAATCAGCTGAGCACAGCTTTCAAAATTAGAAGAGATTAAGGAAACGTCTGGGCCTCCGGATCTCTCACAAAAAGCTACTACTTGGCGAAGAAATAGGTAACAATGCCATGTTAAAGATTTAAAAGTACTTCCAATCTTTTTTTCTCATAGGCACCTGTCCCTTGCCCAAGACACGAACTGTAAAAAATGCTGAACTGTAAGATGATGTTGTCAACCAAAAAAAGAACACAGATCAGGTTTCATTCTTGCAACTTTCAACAAAAATCACTTTGCGTACCCAGGCAGTTGCAGCTCCAAGTGTATTTTTATATCGGTAGCAAATCCATTAAGTTGCCTCTGTGGCAGGGCTCTGAGGGAGAGCCTTGATCCAAGCACTGTACCATGCACAACTCTGCCCTGCTAGAACATCCCAGGTGGATTATTGAATTTACTGGTTTGTAATTTTCTGTCATTGCTACAACCAGAGACACAAAGTAATTAATTGGACATAGGAAGCACTCTTGCTTACCCTGCTAGCACAGTTATTGCCAATGCTAGGTTTCTAAAAGTTGGTCATCCCTCTATTCCCTGTCCCACAGGAAGCGTACAATTCAGTAAATAATTCTGGACAAACACAGGAAGCATGCAAGGTAAATGTTCTGCAGTCTGACATGTTTTCCTTAAAGATAACAAGAAGGAAAGATTATCTTTCATTAAAGATAACAAAAAGGAAAGTAAAAAACAAAGCTTATAAATATGTCTATACTAGTTTAAAGACCAAGAAATAATTTAGCTGAAGAGAAACAGATGTATTTCCTTAGTACATACAGTATTTTCTCATATTTCCCATAGAGAATTCCTGTAACCTGCAAGTTTGATATTTGTTCAATCCAACTCGTATTTTGTTATCCAAAACAAACTCCACTTCTCTGCCATATGCTCAAGGAGCACAGGGAATCCTACATTGCCAGAATTAGGTATTCATCCATTGTTGCAGTAAGTCTGAGAGATCACAGGATGCACTCCCATCTGCTTCTGAATTTTGCTTCAACTAGCAAGGCCAATATATTCCCCAATTCTTTTGCCCCATAGGCTCCCTTACAGACAGTATGCATGTCAAATCCAACCCAAACAGCATTTTCTGTCCCCAAAGACAGTGCAGAACAGCAGGGTTGTAAGGATGGATTGGAAAAGCCAAACGTACCTGATGGGAAGACTGCAGCATTTGCAGTCCGAGTCAGAAACTCCGCTCTTAAGAACATGGCTCAGAGGGATGACGCTGGGGACAGTGGGACCTTGCAAACCCCAGTAACTTTGAGACTGGCTTGTACCTGTAAGACCTCTTTGGTTAAGGGACAGCATTGGTTGAGCCACTTTGGGCCAATGAACCAGCCTTGATTAAGAGAATAACTACTGTTTTTCTCCATTTCCCCTGCTCTGACAAGAACAATTGGAAATTCATATCAAGTACCATATTCATCTTCTCTGACGACATTCACCTTGTCTGTACGGATAGTGCATAAGATCTCCAAGCATTTAAAAGAATGCCAACCTGCTAGGTACAAAATTGAAAATATGGTTTCTATTGAAAAGAAGCTCACAGTGAGATTCACATCTCAGTTGCTTCTTTTCTTACACATGAACAAACCGCATATATATATAAAATATACAATTGCTTATTGTATATAATTGCTCTGTCTTCACTTTTGTATTACTAGACAGATTCAAGCTTGCTGGATTGAACCCCAAAAAAGGTTCTGGAAACATAAAATAAAGTAATGAACACAGGACAGTCCATAACATTCAAAGGAACTCTTCAAAATCCAATTTTCGTATGCTTTCCTAAATTCAATTAAAAGTAAAATAAATGCATATTTTTGTTTTTTCTTCACAGTAATTAATACCCTGGGGACTTAAGGATCTTTGTTATTACTGTGAGAATTTATGTTGGTGGTAGCACTGTTGTTCTTTTTTTTCCCCCCTTCAAAAAGATATTCACAAATACAAGGAGAAACTCTTTGAAGTATGTGGTAGGGACTTCTGCCCACTCCTTATGCATAACTCTTCCAACATGATCTGACCGAGATGCAGTTTTCCCCCTCCAGCCCTCAGCAGCATGAATCTTGCATCAGTCAGATGTAGGGGATCTTACAGCCCGGCACCTTAGATCCATTGGAGTAAGAGATGACAGAACTGAAGCTCTCCAGGGGTCCTCAGCAATTCCGAGCACCACTGCAGCCTCCTTGCGTCACAGGTAGTTGACAGTAGACTTCAGCGCTCATGTAATTTGACTATGACACATCACAGGGTTTTTCTTGACACAAGATACATACACATAAACTAAGCTGGCAACAAAAAGGCAGTGAAGTGATAGAAGATTTTTGGGAAAGTTTTCAATTTAACTTTCATTGTAAATCTAGTTCTGAGGCAGACGCTCTTCAGACCTGGATAGCACTTTATGTAAGCCACTGAATCTGGGTGGTAAAGGAGTCCACATCAATTATTCAGGTATACACAGACACTGGGAAAACAGAGGTAGGAGGTCATTTCTGGAAACAATGCTAAGCATCTGAAACACAAATTTTAAAGTTCATGAGTGGCAAGCACTTTAAGATCTGACATCCTGGCCCCAGCAAAGCCAGAAAGAATTCAGGCCCTGATCCAGCAAAACATCTAGGTATGTTTATCTAGAAACATGTGCAAGTCCATGGCCATGAAACAACCAGAGTGAGCAATTGCCTTTGATCCCTCAATGCTTCTGAAGGTAGAAGAACACATTAAGTAGGATAATTTGGGGCAGTCAGTACAAAATACAACTTCTGATTCAATTTTATGAACTGTCTTGCATTTCTTTTGCCAGGGAGATGAGTCGCATTTGTATATGTGCTCAAGACTGATGGCTTCAGTTTAAATGAAAGGAATTTCCACAGAACAAGAAAACTGGTCATCAGTGCTCACTTTTAAAAACTTAGAGGGATCCACATAGAAAAAGGAAGCACAAACAAATCTAAAAGAGGCAAAAGGTCTTGACTTTCTAACTTGGTTCAGAAGGGTTATTGTGGGAAACCCTGGCTAGTTTGGGGAGTCAGTGTGTGTGAGCTTAACATTGGCCTTGAATAGATGCCCGTGTATCTTTGGAGAAGGTAGAAGGCACCAAGAAGAGCCGAGTAAACAAGATTAGGAAGCTGCCAGGCCATAGGTGGAATCACCCAATTATGAAGTTACAACTGAGAAGGAGTCATCCTTATGATTATGAACTGTTTGTCTCTGGCTAAACCAATTGTGCATGAACATGCAGCTCAAGAAGGGGTATAAAAAGTCTTGTGAAATCAATAATTTTGCCCACAACTTCTACGTGTCATGGATTACCCCAACTGTAGAATCATAGAATCACAGAATCATAGAATCACCAGGTTGGAGGAGACCCACCGGATCATCAAGTCCAACCATTCCTATCAAACACTAAACCATGCCCCTTAGCACCTCGTCCACCCGTGACAGGTTATGTGTGTGAGAGTATTTTAGTGTAATGTCTACCCATTGTTATCTATTTTGTTCTGATCAAATGTGGCTGGTCTTGAGTCTTTCACATAGTCTGCTCCTTTGACTGGCACATGAGTCTAGTTGGAAGCCTGTAGCCAGTGGTGTTCCCTGGGGGTCAGTATTGGGCCCAGTCTTGTTCAACATATTCATCAATGACCTGGATGAGGGGACAGAGTACATCCTCAGCAAGTTTGCTGATGACACAAAACTGAGAGGAGTGGCTGATACACCAGAAGGCTGTGCTGTCTTTCAGAGACAGAAGACTGAGAGGGGATCTTACAATTGCTTATAAATATCTAAAGGATGAGTGTCAAGAAGATGGGGCCAGATTCTTCCCAACAGTGCCCAGAGATAGGACACAAGGCAACGGGCACAACCTGGAGCACAGGAAGTTAAACCTCAACATGAGGAAAAACTTCTTTACTGTGAGGGTCAGAGAGGAGTGGAACAGGTTGCCCAGAGAGACTGTGGAATCTCCATTTCTGGAGATATTCAAACCCTCCTGGATGCACTCATGTGTGACCAGCTCTAGGTGAATCTGTTTCAGTGCAGGAATGAACTAGATGATCTCCAGAGGCCTCTTCCAACCCCTACCATTCTGTGATTCTGTGAGTGTCAAGGTCCTCCACAAGTGGAGGTCTGAGGACGTACTGAAACAACCTGTAGAACACAGTGATGTTAAGCTAACACAAGTGTCCAATGCACACTGGGATGGTAAGAAAGCTTCAGCCTGTCTCGTTGGTCTTTATTTTCCATTTCTAGCAAAACCTGGGGACCCCTTCCCCATGTCCTAGGAACCAGTGGTAGACAGACAAGGAGGAGGTCCAAAGCGGCATCAGGGCTGCTTTTCAACAAACAAACCCAAACTCAAACAAAACGTAGCAGCTTAGTCTACATTATTTCTATTACAACATCTTTTTCATGTCATGCAAAAATCCCCTCCTGTGAAGACAAAACTAGTCTGCTGGAAGAACACCTGTTCTTTCTACTATGCCTCCTGTTATCTCAAAGTTGAGCACTGCTTCTGTGTAAGCAATATTCTAAAAAGCACTGCTGGATCAATCACATCTGGATTGCTCCATATCTGAATGCAGATCTTCCCATATCCAGGCCAGAATCTTATTTTAAATTCTCTCACGTTAGTTGTAAGGACAGTTTAGAAAACAGGAGTGGAATTAAATGTGTTAAGAAGAGGAAGGAATGGACTGTCTTATTAAGCTCCTGGTAGGGTTCTTGCAGAGCCTGTAGGACACAACAATAGGTCTCCCAAAGGGACATCTGAAATCTGGAATGCCTATGTCTTGATTGGCAATTATGATTTGCAGTCCCAAATTATTTTTCGCTTGTCCTTGGGCTATTTGGCAATGAAGTATAAAGGAGGAAGACAGAAGCCCAGTTTTTATAAGCCAGGTGGTGCTTCAGGGCTGAGGGTAGCAGAAAGTAGTTTTGACAAGTTAGCCATGCAAATATTATGCATCAGTCATTGAGCAAGTATCTCTGTGCAGCTCTCCCGTGTCATTGTCAAAGAGACTGATGCACTGTGACAAGTTTCATATCCAGAGTTAAACTAAACTCATTTCAATTGTGCTTTAAAATAAACAAAATTAACACCAAACTCCGAACACTTTAGCAACATAAGTGCTAACAGGTAAGAGAAGCAATACATTTACAAGCAAATCCAGATAGCCACTAAAGTACGAATCCCAAATCTAAGCCCTCATATGTCCAATACACAGCTTTAACCTGACTTTCTGTATGTGCCAACACTATGTGCAGGTAAAATGCTACAGAACTTCAATGTGGGCTATGACTAAACAGGACCAGGGACATTATATATACATGCAATACCTAACGTAACACATCCCTGCTTTCTCCCCATGAATGTTTAGGTGTCAGTATACTAAAAAAAAAAATATTTTAGCAGTCGACTAGAAACAGGAATAAGAATGCTGCATCAACTGTATCAGTTTTCATGCTACAAATAGTCATATACAGTTTAAATAAAATCCTGATTAATTACCATTTGCCAGAGGACCTCACCTCTCAGTGCTTTTCCATCCAATGTTGAAATCGCATAGCTATTAGTTTGAGAATGAAAGAGGTCATTTGGGTGATATTTTCTCACAGAACAGAACATCATTAAGGACCAAAAAAAAAAAAATCCACAACTGAAAACCAAATACAAACAATGGTGTCAGTGGTTCAAAATCCGGTACAGTACTTTGTTTCAAGCAGCAGAGGCACATGCTACATTTGAAAGGCCAGCATGGAGACTCAGCTGGATGCACTGAATTTTATGTGCTTCAGAGATGAGGCTGAAAGCTGCCATCCCCATTTCACTCTGTGACAGAGGGCACATAGGCAGCCATAGCCAGAGATCAGGCAGGCTCCCTCCCTGAGTCTATTAGTGACAAGGACTTAAACCCATTTTGTTCAAAACGGAAACCAACCTGATCCTATGGCTTCCTCCTTGAAATGGTAACACTACCCTTACAGCAATGATGTCAAGGCTCTCAGCTGTGAGATAGAAATATAAAGAAGCCAAAGCCAGGGAAGAAGGTTTACAAAGGAAACGCTATTTCTCATTAGTGCATTTAGGCTTTATTTACTTTCTAGTTTTTACCAATGGGAAACTGAAACACCTGAAAAGAACTTTCTGTATTGAAGATTGAATTGGTGGGGCCTTTCCATTCTGAGATTATAAACATCCAAAGCATAGTGAAAAGTGGTTTAAAAAGACAGCCTTTATAAAACACGAAACAAGAAAACATCTTCATACCGCCAGAATTCTACAGTTCTCCTAGCAGGACAGGAGGAAGCCTACAGCTGCGGGCTCAGTGAAAGCCTGCCTTGACTCACCGCCCGGTATCAATTTGTGATAGACAGATTGATACTTGCTGTCCAATATCCTGTTTATACAGAAAAAATGCTACCCACAAAACATCACTAGCAGCAACAACACAAATACATAAAATACAGGCTGATAAGAAATTATTTAACACACTGTGGTATATTCTTCCTAGCCCAACAGCTTACCTTTTCAACAGGTGTAAAAAGTGGAAAGTTTCAAATGGAACACAGACGTATGATAGGTATTATTCAAAGAAAGAAAGGAGAGGGACAAAGATCCACAATTACCAGTCACATAAACCCCCTTCTGCTTCAAGGATCTTTATTTTAAACTGTTGTGGTGTATTAGAAAGCTCCAGCTTGGTTTCCCATTACGTTCTCCCTGTGTCATTGCACCTAATAACACAGAAGGCTTAAGAAATGTTTCCACTTTCATTATTTTCTCCTACTGGATGCCTAGTTGTTTAATAACTTTATCATTTTACAGTTATTTGTATTCAAAATAATCTGTAAATCAAATTCAAATATAACAGCACAAAGTAGGGGCAGAGAAAAATAATTATTGAGTATGGTCTGGAGTAATAACTCAGTTTAGTATGATAGAATTCAGCACAAGAAAATGTAGGTTAAGTACCAGGAACAATTTCCTAACAGCAATATCAATCAGACTGAAAAAACAACCTCCCTGCTGAGAAGGGGGCATCTTTTTCACTTGCTTTTGAAACCGGACAGATGATGGCAGTGGAGCATATAACATAAGGAACAACCTGCGAAAGGACGATGACCTAAAACAACTCCCTCTTCTATCTTCTTAGAGTGAGCCATAATCCAAAAGGACAAAACCCTTTCAGGAATATATTCTATCCCACCTCAACCAATTGGAAATTCAACCACTGGTGAACCAACAGTCATGAAACCCTAACAGGATCCTGTATTTTACTTTGCTCTGTTCCTCCTTTTGAACGCTCCACCTGGGAAACTGCCCAGGCCATGAACAGATTCAAGAATCCGATTCAAATTTTCTGGAATTGCAGATGTTTGCTTACATATTCATCCTTAAAATTGTTTCCAATTTCTATGCCGAATAGAGAGAAATTTTCAGGTGTGTTCTCCTGAACTGGGGGCCTTCTGTATAAGGTGCTTACAGAATTATGAACTTACTATGCATATATATGTAATACACATATATATTATTAAATGACATGTATTAATTAGCTATTTATTATTAAATCATATATTGTTTATTTGCTGTAGGTGACATTTTGTTTTCTGATTTATTAAAGGAGAAGGGTTTTTTTTTAAACTCTATGGAATTTCATTAAATGAATAATAACATGTTTAAAATGAAGAAGACTATAATGTACTAGTCTCCCATAGGAAAATAATATTTTACTGTGCGTTCAAAACTATTTATTAAAATTCATCAACAGACCTTAACTAATTCCACAACAACCATATGAATTTTCACCTTTATTTTGCAGGCGAGAAGACTCAGGCTTAGAAAGATTAGATGCCTTGCCTAAGCCCATCCTCTAAAAGCTAGCAACAAAGATTCATGCGTGCTTAGAAGCATATCTAATTTATTTCTATCTATGCTTTTATTACACTCAGGAGCATGGTATTTCAGTCTTTACAGTACTCGCAATCAATAAATCCTCGTATTTTTCCTGTCAGAAGGGATTTGTGACTTTCACCACTACAGAAGCCGAGAAATGAAGACACAGAGGTATATGCTGACTTGACCAAAGCAAGTGCCCAGGGGAGTCAATACCCGAGGCAAGAATAGAATCCAGACCCCTAGAGTCCCAGCTCTTGCCTTCATGTTCCTCCTTTCCTATGAAATGTCTTTCTTCCATTTTCTCTTGTTCTCTTTTTCTCTCTTAAATGGGTCAGCCTAGTAGTCAATAAGATTTTCTTGGACATTGTACTTTTCAACAAAAAGGCACCAATATGTACAACGAGAATGAAATAAAAACAATATCTGATAAAATTGTGCGAATATGGTCTTGATCCATGAGGTAACACCACCAGAAAGGGGAGACAGGGACTGCTACAGCCAAAACACGACTCCACAGGACATCAGCAGAATAAACCAATTTATGCTGAGGCTTTCTCTCTCACCCCTGTAAACAAGAGAAAATAATCCAGTGTGTAATAGCCATGCCTTGTATTTACTGAATTGCTCTGTGACTGAAGCAGCAGGAACAGGTAAGAGGTAATTTAAGACCTGTTTCCAAGTGGCTTATGTAACCCTGTCATTCCACACAGCCACTTTTTATAGTTCAAGGGGAAATGAAACCTGGGCTACCAAGTTTTGCATGACTCGAGCATTACTATATCATAGAGTGTTGCATGTAAACAATCCCCTTAATCTAGCTGACTTGCACTTCTACAGCTTTTCTTTATTTGTCTTCCAGGGTAAGCAGAGAAAACTCCGACACAGACAGACTCAGGGAAGTCTCTGCTCACTAGTGTGGAGTGCCTCAGACACCATTTCTAGCCTCTGGGTAATAAAGTACATAGCAAGAAAATTGCTACGCAATATTAAAACTCAACACTTTTTTTTTTAAGCCTTTTACTCCAGCAAATAGCTCACAGAACACCAAACTGTTTGATGTTTTAATGTTGCGATATATATACCACAGCATGAGCTCAGTTTAGGGAACTAGCTATAGCTTCACTCAGCACAGTAATCAACCTTAAGTAACTTCATGCTGTAACAAAAGCACAGAAACAGCATTGAGATGTAGCCAGAGGTGCATTTTCCCAACTGCTGATGGAGGGAGAAAGACAGACCCACAGCCAGCTTCTGGAAATGCCTGCAGGGACGGCCATACATCACCTTCTCCGAAGTATGTGTAGCCAGGTTACGTGACACACAGCTGTTACTGTGGGAATGAAACACCTTCATACCTCTCTTTAAACACATCACCCCCAGGCCTTCCAATCCGCTCCTTGGTATGGGGAAAGGCAAGAAACTGCTACTTCTTTGCTGTTCTAAACCTCACACTACAACAAGCATTTCCACAAAGCTGTGACAATGCTGTGGTGAGTGGCCCCTGAAACTTCCAGGCAAGTTTTCAGCTCTAGCTTGCCCTATCATTTGGTGTCTCCCAGTTCTCACAGTTAATTGTACAATAGGTCACTTGGCAGTTGGCATCCACAACAGACCATCTACCACGAATCCTATTTCCAAGTTAAAAGCAATGCAAGTTGAGCAGCCACAATCCTTCACCCTGTAATCAACACACAAAACACTTCTAAATGAAAATACATCATCACCAACAGGCAAAACTCACTAATAAGTTTTGCATGAGGAAAAAGGGATGAAGTAACAGGACCTGCAACAGAAACGGACTTGAAAAAAGGTTACTTATAAATCATCATTTAAAACACATGAGGTTTTCTTTTGCTTGAACAATGACATATTTCAGTAAGGATGTGAATCTGGAGATTTATCAGTCACAAGGTAAGAGAGTTAGTACAGTGCACTGAAAATTCTTATCTTGGCATAAAGAAGTACTAACCACACCCTGCTTTCAGGACATATACATGGTAAACTTCCAGCAGTGATGGGCGTTTCAGTTTCTGAATACTCCATAACCAAGAAAACCCCAAATGAAATAAAACATCAACATTCTGTATTGGTTTAAGATCCTCCTTTGAAACAGAAGCTTTAACTAGCCATTACCTTTTCTCATTTTTTAAAAAATCTATGGTCATTTGGCCAAAATTTAATAATTTTCTTTTAATCATTGTCATAAACTCTGAATAATTACATATTCTTGAAATGTCTTCTTTGATTGGTAGCTAAGCTGCTCTCACACTGAGAGCCTCTGTTGGTGGTTAGTTACCTGCTCTAATTGCATACTACAGATGATGGCAAGATATCAAACTCTTTTACTGCTACGGTGCCTGATGGGCTGAAGCTCACTTACGATGTTAGGGTTTATTTGTAATGCAATATTTTCATTACACGTTTCCAAACCACAAAACAATTTAACTATAAAACTGTCATGATAAGAAACTCGTATTTTTGAAATTGCTTTCTGCTACAACCATCACATTATACTATCAAAATGGAAAAACTATTAAGATTAAATTATGCTTTACCGTTTACTTGCTGCTAGTTGATTATTTCTCATTTTCCCCCTCAATTTAGAGAACAGAAGTAGGCAGCTACACTCATGTTTATATCGTATTAAATTTTAAGCACTATGCTGATTTCCCAGCTTTGCAGAGGAAGACTGAAATCTCCCAAATTCTTTCAGTTTTTGTGTAGCTGCCTCCCACTTCCACATGCACAAAAAATGCATCCAATGTTACTGCAGATTTATTGGAATTCTTACTATGCAAGGTCAATCCAATCTTGAATTTGATTGTATAATATAAAATTTGGTGGTCAACAAACAGGAACAGGCCTTTGAAGATCTTGTTCCGAAGTTCTGTTTATTTTCTTTGATGCTATGGTCAAGAAGGTATTTCTGCAGTGCTTTGATTTCCCATTGACACAAGGAGGGTCATGTTTCTTTTCTCATCTCCCTGGCCTGCTCTCAATAAGTTCATGACAAACATCATGAGACAATGGCTACCTTTCATTTTACATTAAATGGTCCTAACTGGGTGTCTCCAGGATCTGTGTATTTTAAATGTCTCAATAGCTATAAATACCTTTTCTTACATAAGCCTAACAGTGCTCCAGAAATTCTTACATGAATAATTCCATGTTTAATTGTATTCTAAAACTTAAATTCCCTAATATCTATAAAAAATCCCTTTCACAAAATTCTAACTTAGAAGTCATTTAAGCACTACTTGCCTTTCTCTCACACATTACCAGACTCTCTAACTGTGCTGTCTTGGTCCCACTGCCAAGGCCAAAATAATACTGCAAAGTTCAGAACTTTAAGTAACACACAATTTAAGTAACACACAAGATTTTTTTTTTTAAATGTTTTTTTTTCTTTTTTTGCTTTCATGTTCTGCACCTTCCCAGCTTGAAATCTGAGAATAAAGCTTACTTATGACATCTGCCAGATCAATTTGTTTAAATCACTGTCATTGCAGAACAAAATATCAATTCTACGGTATATAAGCATTTACATGCTAAAATTAGGATTTTTGCTTTCACTGAAGAGAAAACACTCTTCCAAGTCTTAAAAAGAAATAAAAACAGAAGGCATGAATTCACCTTTTTGCTGAGAAGAATAGTAGAATTCCAGGACATCAAAGCATTTGTTCTGGATTGGCTGAAGCCACAGAACCTATAGATTCAGAATTAAGATGCCAACTCAAGCATCATCATAATGAAAATCTATAATAATTAGATATGTTCAATCTAGAAAAGATGCAAATGGCAAAGTGTAATGCAGATAGAGAAAAGTTCTGAAAAGCAAACAAGAAAATAAAATCAAACCAAGGATGATTATTGTTTGTAAAGAGTCTGTTCCAGTGAGAATCTGATCCATGACCTATGAACCCAAAAGCGGTGAGTGAACCTATTGAGTTAAGATAAATATGCTCTTTTTTTGCTGGCAAGAGATCCATCTGAGACTTGTAAACAAGGGAGTTGGAACAAAAGCTACACATAGGAACAGACTGCTTTTTAAACTTTACAGATTTCTTTTTCAAGTACTGCCTAGACCATACACTGCTTTTATTTTGTAAAGAATAGAAACCAGAGATGCTCAAACCACAGTCTCTTCTTTCAAACACTCCTGTGCTCCTGCCTTTCACTTGCAGATGTCCATACCTCTCAAGCATCAACATCCCAGCAGACAACAAATAAGCGGTAGCACCTAGCTGTTAAAGATCAGCCACAGCACTTTTCAAGTACCAAGACAAGGCAGATCTGTAAGTACGTAATCTGGTTGTACGAAGTTCTTTGATCTAAAATTCTGTTAGGTCAAACTACTTTGCCTTTCTCAGTTTGCTCCCTGCCTCTTTCTACCTATTCAAAGACAAACTTATTTGTTAAAGGAAAAATTTTGCCAGGCTTTAGTAGGTACTAATGCTATGACTTCATTCAGCAAAGTCCATATGCCAGGCTTTAGCGGTCCTGTTAAATAAAGCTTTCAAAAGTTACTGAAAATAACCTAAAGAGAACTAGACCAGACCTTTCACATATATCTCTCAATTTAAGAAAGGCATGCTCCGTCCTGAAGATGAAGGTGGCAAGCACATATGGGAACAAGGCTTCCTGTGCACTTTTACTCTTAGCCTCTTCTAGCTCAGCAGTTGAAGCAACTTCCGCACGTATGCAAAACCTTGATTTTTGGTACAAAAAGTTGTAGCAGGGGCAGTGCAGAGGAACTCCTTACTCATTCCTGTACATGTGTATAACTGCACAGCACCAGGCAAGATCTGTCTCTGAGTAATTTTCAAATGTATTAACAGAAAGGAAGGGTGTTCATCTTCTTTCAGAATTACAATTTTGACATTTTCTGAGTTAGTCAAACCCTTCCACAGGGAGAATCACTCGAAGAAATTCCCAATCCTATTTTTGAAGAAAAACAAGTTTCTCACCTATGTAGATACCTACTTCTTGGTAGAAAATAAATACAGAGATTTCAGCTTGAAAGATATTGTTCTGGGAAAGGTGTAAATGATGGAGAACATCAGGCTGCCGATGAAAATGCCATCTCAACCTTAAATATAGAATTGACTGTAGCAAGACTATAATGAAATGATAAAGTGGCTGCTGGCTGAGGAGAGAGAGATGATTGAATCAGATAGAAATGACACATGAAAAGTCATTTCTTTGCTATTCAAAGATTTGAAAAAAGACCTAAAGAGTTATTTCTCCACATGAAAGAATTTTTGCCCCACATAATAAATTTCTAAAGGGAAATGTCACTACAATAAGTATTTAATGCAGCCTCCAGTTATATTTAAAAAGAATGGGATTAAGAGCTTCTATGGCATGTTTGTGAGAGCAGGAATTATGGCAAGTTACTATTTACTTACAGCCTGGATGTAGCACATTAACAATGCTCATCATTTTGGATCCCAGAAGTGTTAGCATGCCAATAATAGTAAGGTAAAACCCAGCAGGATATAGACTCTGTCATTAGCACTATTAGACATACTACATGCACTAATAAAGAATTGTTGCTTTCTGCGCTGTAAAGTCGTCTTGGCTCGCCATACAGCTGTGTGACACACTTCCAAGCTCTTGTCTAATTTTTGCTTGCTTATATTTAAAAATCTCTATTCCCAGTGCTTTGGGTATGTAAGTTTGACCACATTATTTAATTGGATTTTTTTTTCTTTATAGATCTTTTACATTAAGACTAATAGTTGAGACTGGAAGTAGCAATGAAAACTTAATGGAAATAAGAAACATGTTAATAGAGAAGTGGTAATTGCTACCAATACAGACCTCCATAGTCAAAGATGACACTTCCAGAGAGAATTACAAAGACTTTCCTCACTTGGAAAAAGGACCCAAAATACACTTCTTGAAAATGTGTGTATAGTTTTCTAAGTGAAAGAAGAGAGTGTGCAGCATCAGAACCCTCCTACAATTCAATATTAGCAAACACCTCACTTTGGTCTGCCCTTCTGAAGCTGTGACTTCTGACTTGCATTGCAATGGAACCCTCAGGAACTCCCATTGCTACAGGCCTTTTGCTGTATAAGTGCTTTGGATTATTGACAGAAAATCCCCAATGAAACAGTACTGTGCTTGCACACCATGGGAAGCACAGAAAAGTCAAATGGACTACAGTGGGTCAACCTGCTTTTAGATGAGGGGAGGAGAAGAGCAAATAATTGCACAAGAGGCTAGAGACTATGCTGCTTAGGCAGAGCAAGGACTCCAGTCTACAGCAGCAGCTACAAGCACAGCCCTATTCAACTTTAAAATGTTTTTTCCTCTTGAACATAAAACTGCTTCATACTAAACAGCACAAGCGCTTAACAAAAAGCTTCAATTTATTTCATAGTTACATAAGACTACTTCAAGAATGTTTGTTACACTGCCACAAGTTTGGAGGACTCCGAGAGCTTAGGCAAGGGTAAGTTACTGATGGCGTATATTTGCTACTCTTTTCATATGTGTGCCCAGTAACATAGCTGTGCTCAGTTGTCTTGCACAGACACGTGGCAGCTGTGTCCCAAAGCTAGTTTTTCATTTCAGCTCTTGGTGAGAAGACTAATAGTGTCTTTACTGCTTTTCTCTGGAGCTGAAAAGCATGTTTTTCTTCTTTTGTATATTCCTCTACTAATTTTTTTCAAAGTCTTTCCACAGTGGGTTTCCATCGCTAAAATAGCATATGTTTTAAAAATTCTGATAAAAACAAAACTTTATTAATGACAACTTAGTCTCTCTATTTTTAGGATACTGAAGGCACAAGTTTCCCTCAAAATAATTTAGAGTATCTTCAAATATTAAAAAATTTGATAGCCTAGTATTATGAAATAACAATAAACAGTAAAGAAATAAGAACACGGATAATGTTCAAAATCATGTAAGGAAAGATGGTAAACAAGATTCTAGAGTAGTTTTCCAATAGCTCTGGTATGGACAAACCACCAAGTAAGCAAATGGCTGTCAGGTTTCTCACCTATGTAGACCCCTACTTCTTCGCAGAAAGTAAACACGGAGATTGGTTTTGGAAAATAAGTAGCTGGCATTGTCTCAAAAAAGCAGAGGAACAACTTCAGTTGCTAGAAGATTTCAGGGTATGATACTTTAATGGCTATGGGGTGCTGTAAAAACCGCTGTTCTGGTTTGAGCTAAAGTAGAATTAATTTTCTAACTTTTCAGCTAAGCCTCGTTTAAGTAACATGGTTTTCTGAAAGTTAACTTCATGTTTTCAGACACTGTCTGTCTCTAGAAGTGATAAGGCTTATAATTTATGACTATCACCAAAGTAACGGGACATTGGAATGCAGAAAGACCATTGCTTATATTTGTTTCTATGGAAGTGAAGGTCATCCTCATCCTCAAGCTGCTGGAATGCCATAAATGAAAGGTGCAAAAAAGGGTTGCACCTGCAAGGACAGGCGGACAGAACAGGTGACCCCAAACTGATCTGCTTTTTGCCTCTGATCTTGGATCTGTGCGTCCCTGAATCCAGTCCCAGAGTCCAGCTCCCATCTGCTACCGAGTCCAGCCCAGGATCTTTCCCTGCGCCTGTTCTACAGTATGTGTGGTGACGTATAACCATCAGGGGGTTCCATTTAATGTACTTATATATATATATGTTATTATTGTCTTATTAACAGTATTTTTGTTATTACTACTACTGTTTCACTAAAGCTGTTTTAGTTTTCAACCCACAAGTGTCTGTCTCATTTCTTTATTTCCCTTTCCCTGTGTTGGGGGGAAACTGCATTTAGTTGCTGATCAAGTTAAACAATGACAACAGTAAACTTGAAAACAGTTCTCTCCTTGCTCTGCAAGGCCTATACTGCAAAAATTCTAGAGGAACTACTGTGATAACCAGAACACAGGCTTCATTCTCTCCACATGCTGACATCCTCCCAAGACAGCCATTTTCTGGATTTCTGCAGAAAATCAATAGGGACATTTTTGTATATGAGCCACCTACTGTTCAGTTACTTTGAGCTTAAAACAGGCTGGATGTGCATTCTTTAAGGTGAAGGACAAAGTATACATTAATTACACTGGTAGAATCCATAATTAATAGCAGCATAAAGATTTGAAGAGGCACAGACAGAAAGAAAACTCAACCAAAAGGAGTAAGAGAATTTCTGGTCCTGTCAGCTCCATACCCAGACAGAAGACAGTGGTCAGCACCAGGCACGGGGCCCAGTGCTGGCTGAGGGATGAATGGCCAGTTACTACCATGCTTCAAACCAAAGAGAAACCTACCTATAAAATCAGTTGGTTATAAACTCATTTGGTGTTTGATGCCAAAATCATTAACATGTCCTAAAATCCAAGTCACTGAACCCTCAGGAAACACATAGGAGCTGGGATTCACTACTACGTATAACTGTTTTATTTAAGTTGCTTGACACACAAATATATTTTCAGTAGGCAACAAATGTAGAGACAGTGACGGCTGTTATTTTTTATTATTTGCTTGATAGGAATGGTTGGACTTGATGATCCAAGAGGTCTTTTCCAACCTGGTGATTCTATGATTATAGAAAACACTATTTCTTGTGTTTCCTCTGTAATGGAAAGGGAACTGAAATCTACAGAGAAAGAAAATTCCTAGCCCATCACTCCTCTTGGCTTGTTACTGTAAAATCTAGTTTCCAAAATTAGGGAGTGAAAGGTCAAAAATAGAACCTTATTTTTTAACTTCATAAATTCACAATAATTGACTGACATAAAAGATTCAAACTCAAGCAAGCATTAAGAGCTTCTAGGATATGCCAGCAAGAGGGAGGATGAAAAATACAGCTGAGCTTGTTTTAAGATATGATGTTTTGAGGACCACTAAAACTACTGCTAAATATCCTTCTGCACACAGATATTCAGTAATAGGAAAGGAGGACCATTCAGTGGTGAGAGGTTAAAAAAAGTTGAAAACTGAAATGTTTTAAGCAATATGGGACATCAAGAAGCAGGACAGATTAGCTCAGGCTTTTGTCCTGTGCAGCTTCCCTTCATCCCTAATTTATTCATTTAGGCAACCTGAAAAACATGTTATTCTCTAAGATGCTCTTCTGAAATCACAAATAAAGTACCTGTAAATGAATGAGAAAGACAGAACTTATCCTTTAATGTAATGAACTGGACTGTCAGAGGTAAATGAAATGTTACTGTTACTCTACTACTTCAGTGCATTTACACCACAGATTAATTAAACCTACTATATGGAGAAATAAGAGTGTGGGATGATGCTAAATGCTACTTTCACTAGATGATGCTTCCTGTTTAATGTCTTTATCAACGACCTGGATGAAGGCATTGAGCCCTCCCTTAGCAAGTTTGCAGATGACACCAAGCTGGGAGGAAGTGTGGATCTGCTGGAGGGTCGGGAGGCTCTGCAAAGGGACCTGAACAGGCTGGACTGCTGGGCTGAGACCAACGGCATGAGGTTTAACACGGCCAAATGCCGGGTCCTGCACTTGGGGCACAACAACCCTAAGCAGAGGTACAAACTAGAAGAAACCTAGCTGGAAAGCTGCCAGGAGGAGAAGGACCTGGGGGTGCTGGTTGACAACCGACTGAACATGAGCCAGCAGTGTGCCCAGGTGGCCAAGAAGGCCAATGGCATCTTGGCTTGTATCAGGAACGGCGTGACCAGCAGGTCCAGGGAGGTTATTCTCCCCCTGTACTCAGCACTGGTGAGACTGCACCTCGAGTACTGTGTTCATTTCTGGGCCCCTCACCACAAGAGGGATGTTGTGGCTCTGGAGCGAGTCCAGAGAAGAGCAACAAAGCTGGTGAAGGGGCTGGAGAACAGGCCTTATGAGGAGCGGCTGAGAGAGCTGGGGTTGTTCAGCCTGGAGAAGAGGAGGCTGAGGGGAGACCCTACTGCTCTCTACAACTACCTGAAGGGAGGTTGTGGAGAGGAGGGTGCTGGCCTCTTCTCAAAGTGACAGGGGACAGGACAAGAGGGAATGGCCTCAAGCTCCGCCAGGGGAGATTTAGGCTTGAGATTAGGAAAAAGTTCTTCACGGAGAGGGTGGTTAGGCATTGGAACGGTCTGCCAAGGGAGGTGGTTGAGTCACCGTCCCTGGAGGTGTTTAAGGTGAGGGTGGATGAGGTACTTAGGGGCATGATTTAGGGATTGGTGGGAATGGTTGGACTGGACGATCCAGTGGGTCTCTTCCAACCTGGTTATTCTGTGATTCTGTGATTCCGTAATAATAATAAGGCATCCAAATAACCTGCTTGGACTATCCATACCTATTTTATGCAGTCAGTTTTATCTCCTCAACCCAAAGAACTTATCAATGGTAGGATCGTGGGGTTTTGTTGGTTGGTTGGTTTTAAGTTTTGTTTTCAGTTATGTTAAACATGCTAGTCAAACAATTTCTAATAAATGAAAAGATAAAGCCTTGAATGGCAAACTGGGTATGTTTTTCAGCAGAATATAACCATCACATCCTTCAAACAGATGAAAAATGCAATTGGAAGATTAATGGTGGAGACAAATACTTTATCCTGCTACTTGCCAAATGTTAAGGAATGTAATTAATCACACAGCAACCACATGAGTGAACTTATCATCTTAAATAAGGATACAAGGGTATCACAAAGAACTCAAGTCTGAACATTACAAACTCATATCTCTGTACCCAACTACAAAGCGCATTGCTATTAAGGGACCTTTACTGCAGAATGACCAAGTCGAACTTATGAAGTAAAAATAATCATTGTCTACAATCATCAAGTTGTTCTCATAGGCACAGAAATTATTTTCATTTTCAAAGTCTTTCTTTTCCAGACTCACCAGCATCGCTTTTAAACCTGTAATTCTCTACTGCATTAAACCCAAGGAAGTCTGTTCCTGGAAAGGTACAGACCATTACTTCTTTGTTTTCCATTTAAAGAAAATAAAACCAAACTGTGCTCATTCAAGTGTGTGGAATAGGAGAGTATGAAATCAAGGCAGAAAACACAACACCTCCTGCTCTTTATAGCTGGTGAGGCTCCTGATACAGCTCTTTTATATTTATTGCCTTTCAAATGAACTCTTGTTCTAAAGTTAGCTTCTTTCTTTCTTTCTTTTTTTTTCTTTTTTTTTTTAAGAAGCCCTGAAGCTTCTAAACACCAGCCGGTGTAACACAACCTGTCTCCAACCCCAACAGTACATGGACAGAAACTCACCTTGTTTCCCTTACAGTTTAATAAAGATAAACTTGCTAAGATATACAAATAGGCACAAAATCTAGACAACATTGCCAGGTAGTGGCTGCAGTAGTTGACATCTTGACTAATACTGCAAAGGCAGTGCTTGGCAGATTTAATCATGATACTAGACTCAAGGGCCAACAGAGGTGTGAATAAAAGTCGTTGTGGCCATAGTTCATTCCATCAGTTAGGCTATGACCAGCCAATACAGATGATCGCTACTCTTTCTTGACCCCAGCAGAAGGTATTCATATATCATGAAACCCTGCTGTGCTGTTCTTGTACTGAGAGCAATTCTAGGGGAAACAATGACATTAGCTACTCTTAAACAGAAGTTTCTCTCTCCAATATTTCTATCTCCCATTTACTGTATTAATCTGGTATATCCCAATAGCTTGTTTTTTCACAATATAAATTACTGAGATGCTACAGCACCCCACAGCTTTTTTTCAATTGAATCAAACCTGACATAGAAATAGGTGTTGCAACAGAATTAAAGTTGTAATGATCTAGGAGCTCTCCAGTTCCAGTCTGCAATACTGGGAATGCAGTGTTAGTCTCTCAGAAGTACGCATCTGCTTTTACACAGCTTAAAACTTGAATATGTTGCTGAATATACAGAAAGTTCCTTTGCTTTATAGGCTGTTCAAACCCACATATGTCAAGAAAGTTACATGAAGTGCGTGTCAATATGGATCTGATCCTACAGTGTCCCCAGACACCAACAGGAGAGTTTCCACACACTCAGTACGGGGATAAACCCGGAAACATAGCAGTGTCTATTGAAAAGTGGCAAATCCAACTGGCTGCCAGAAAAAGCCACAATGCTTCAGCTTTCACCCCCTAGTGTTAGCAGCACGGACAGGGAATCAACATTTCATTAAACAGAAAAAGCGTTACATGCTACACACGGACACTTTCATAGGAAGCTAGAGGCCATTCATAAATATTGAGAAATATTTGGATATTATTTGACCTGTGGCCCCAGAATGCAAGAAGTTGCTTCTGGTTTATCATTTAGGACATACAATGCCAAAACAGATCCTCTACTCTACATAGTGAAATGAAAGTACAATACACCCTACTCAAATGTCCTCTTTTTATTTTTTTTATAACAGTGTGAAAGCACTAAACACCAGGATGATAACTCAAAACTGGTAATGAAAATAATATAGAAAAATCTATAGGGTCTGGATCACAGTGCAACTTCAAATGTAGCACTAGAACTGAGGAGGAGAGAAATATAAAGGAAATGTAACTATGAATAAATAAAAACAAGCACCCATCCCACTTGCTACTTGCAGATCGGGAAAGGGTGCTGCTATACTACATCCTGATTCACTACCGTTTGTGTAATTATTCAGAAGTTGAACCTTTGCAGCAGTCTTCTAACATGTACTATTCGGGACATGCAGCATATTAGGAGACACAGTGAATGAAGAGTTACTGATGTGCGACGGGGCTTTAGAAAAGTCCAGGAGGAAGAGTGGAGGAAAAAGATATTAATGTGTTCACCACAGACTCAGCTCTGATGGCTCCCAACTCTGCTGCTGGCGCATCCAGCAGTTAAGACGTGTCCCACATCAGCAGAACTGACATCACAAAACATACTCGACAACAGCAGGGCATGAGAAGGCTTCAGCACCATGGAAAAGGTAAGTGCTCCCCAGCTCTGACACGGCAACTACTGCACACCTTCACTCAGCCCACCTGCTTGCCAGCACACAGAGCATGGGGAGTCAGAGCTCAGCAAGGCCACCTGCCAGGTACCAGCTCTGCCGTGATTAGTACAGAGATAGACATCTGCTGACTGACAAGGAGCCAGTGATCCTAAACATTTTGTGTTAAGTCATTCATCTTCTTTACTCTCTTCTGACAAACAGGACAAGCTTCGAAAGACTTAGTCCAGTTCAGTCTGCCAGTCCGCTTTGCACCCCAGGCAATGTACCAGCAGTCTGCAAGTGCTGATATACACAAGAACTAAAATTCAGGCTCCAGTGCTTGACACTGACAGCACCTCCTTGAGAAATTGGTGTATTAATGCTTCACAGTTGTTTGCCTGCTTACACTCCAGACAGCCTTGGAATAAGGGGTGCTGTTAATAGTAGTCTCAAAACCCTAAGATTAATGGAAGCTAGGAGCAAACATAAAGGAGAAGCAGAGGCAATATAAGCAGAGGCAATATATTCAGGCACACTTATTTCATTCAGCCAACACCAAGGAGCTAGACCGTATGAGTAAGTATATCTTAAAGTCTTAATCTAAGAACTTCAACAGATAAGGAAATGCTGACTAGTCTATCAAATTCCCTAAACCTGACAGGAGAAAAATGCCTTACCTATACACTTCATAGGAAAGGGATACAAACTCACAGAACTGAAACTGGCACCTATTCATTCTTACCTGTTGAATTCTTCACATTTGCACAACGCCTCTTGTGAGAAAAGGCATGAAAACTGAACCACAGAAAACTAATATGTGTGGTAGCAATCCTAAGAAGCACTTTATTTCCATTTAACACAAAAATGAGGGCCAGATTTCTCTGGGAGGAGAAATCAGAACTGACACCTTTATCTTCTCCCCAACTATCCCTTAGCATGAGCAGCAAGACAGAACATGCAGTCCCTGAAGAATGTTATGAAATAAGATGAAACATCAGAAAAATAAGGGAAGACAATTTACAGTTTTCCTTGTAAGAGGATCAACGATTCCCTCCTTTCTATTTTCCATGAAAAGCAAGTAAACATTTAATGACATTAACAACTCTTCTCCTATGCCAAGCACCTGAATGAAATAAAAATTATTTGTGTATACAAATAACCAAAACACAATGCTGAACTAAATTTCCATCAGAAACTGAAACCAAGAAAATAAAATATGCTAGAAGAATTTAAAAAACATATTTAGTTGAAATCCTTTGGACATGAAATTGGATGCAAGAGTTTGCAGAAACACTAACAAGAACAGGAAAACCTTATGAATCATGAAAATAAACAAAGAAACATACTTTAGAAGTGTTGCGTGATCTCTGATGGCTTTTTCTGATATTGATAAGCAAAAAGAAATTCTGCATTTCAAAGAAAAGAAGCTGTGCTGTTCCTAAGTCACATTGTTTTGTTAACATTTCTGTGGTGATTGTTTACTCCTGATTCCAATGAAGCCTATTTCCGCCACACAAATCAGTAAAAATCTGCCTATCTCAGGGTTTGCAGAAGAATTCAGGCACACTGGCAATCTTATTAAAACGTATACAAACAGCCTGCAAAAATTAGCAAAGGTCTAGACCTACGCAGGTTCTTCAAAATAAGTCAGCTAAAGTACTTGTGGTTTTCTCTCCTCAGAATACAGAATATATTTCCTATAAAAATCATGCTTGAGTTTATTCAGAATACAGATTTTGCACTGCATAGTAAGACACTGAAAATGACTGAGCAATCAGTACAGCATCTCACACCATCCTCAAAACTGACCAAAAAAAACCCTCCACACATGCAACACACAGGTGGCTCACAGAATAAACAGAAATGACAGACTAGCAATCAGTTCACTTTTTGCAGTAGTCCACAGCTAGCAAATCTCAAGCTCCTAAGCAATAACGGAAAATACTGACAAAAGCTCCTGCACAGACACACAGGAATATTAGAGAGAACTTCCCTGCTCTTCATCTCACTGCTATTTTTTTGTTTGTTCGTTTTTATTCTAGAATTTCCACTAAGTTCCAGCCCGCATAATATGTGTAGCAGAGGAAATGGAGCCCACAACCTATGGCACTGTAGAAGAACGCTACCTGACATCTTAAGTGCTTGATCTCAACAGGAACAGAAACCAAAGGAGGAATACAGCGAGTAAAACAGACCAACACAATTTATAGGCTGTATTAATAATTAAATGCTGGGTGTCCTACTAGCACCTTTCTCTACTTCACCACCCACGGGTTCTTCAATCATGCAACATTGGGGACTTGTACTTTGAGGTATTTGTTCTCAATTCTTCATGGCATAAATTGTTACCTGCCTTGCAGTGCTACTGTCTGGTTTCTTAACTGTGGTGAAATGCTTTTTGTGTTGCTGTAGTAGTTTTGTTGTTTTTTTTTTAAAGAAGAATCTTTCCATCTGGCCATACATGCAGGAAAGAGGAGAGGTCACAGCTTTTTGTGAAAGGAAATAAGAGACATGAGCAAACAATGTCAATACAGAATGGGGAATTGAGCCAAGAGAGACTCAGAGTTCTGACCCTCCAGAGTAAAACAAGCAATGGCCATTTGACAAACAAAATTCACTGCTCCAGAGAGATGAAAAGTGGTTCAGACTGACATATTTCTCTACCTTCAAGTCTATCAGTGACCACCTCCCAAACAAGGAAATTGCCAGCTTAATTAGGCTCCTCCAGCAATCTTAAAAATGGAGCCATCCGTTCCCTACCCACCCATGCAGCAGACACATAAGGCACTTTCTGCAAGCCTGACAATGAAGGTGTTTGGCTTTGTGAGGCTCACAACACAGCAAGAAGCCATCTGCAGCCCAGGCAGATGACACAGGGCAGAGCCTGATTAGGAATTCTGTGCAGGTTTCCTATCTTCTATCACTGTTCCCCCCTCCTCCTTTGCATCCCCTAGGGAGACGAGTTCCATATTCAAAGCAGCCTGGGGTCTCCAAGCAGAGAAATGTGCATGATTTGTACTTGGCATTAAAGCAGGGAAAGAACTCCAAAACTATAGCAGCTGCATTCAGCCCGTGAGATGGCCCAGCACTGATAAGGGATTCAGAGGGTCACATAATTCATTTCACCTGCAGCAGTAGCATCAGGGGAGGTTAAATATGTCACTCCATCACACTGAGGCAATGGGTTGGGGGAAGCCTTCATCATTCATCCTGTCAGCTCTACACCTCCCTTCGCCTCGCATCAGCAGGGGAAATGGGGAAGATTTTCTGTAAGCATATGAACAACACAGTGGGGGACACGATGACCTTATGAATTTCCCCTTCTAATTTGTGAATTAATTGTCAACACCTGCCTTGTTCTTCCAGCTCCACTCCCTGCACTCCATCTTTCTCCCAGAACAAAGGGCCAGATCCTGCAGCACTAACTCCTGCATGTAAGCTCGGTGCCCTCCTGGGACCACGTGTACAAATGACATTGCAAAAAGGTCAGTATTGCAGGACAGGATGCCCTGTCCAAATACAACCAATCGTATTTAAACAGCATAGGGACTCTGTTCCAGGACAGGTACATCTTTCTTATTTTTATTCCTTGAAGACAAAGGTATTTTCTCATTATTTTTACTTCTGTTGAAACACCATTGATTCTTGTAAATTTGAGCTTGGTCTTTCATAAAGAAATTTTTCTAAGCAGATCTTCTCTACATTTCCACCTAGGCCTAATGCTACTCTTCTTTTTGTTGCATATTTTACCAGAGCTACATTGTGAGTACTTCAGGACAGGATGTCTGTCTTCACGTACTGCACAAGTTCATGGCTGTTTGTGCTAATGTACAATAACTTAACAGCTTTCTTGTGACAGGGTCTTTGGGAAGGCAGTGACCTCACCTCAGGATTTTCTCTTGAGAATTCAGGTTTTGAGGTATTTTTGTGTCATGTCAGTTGTCCATAATCATTGTGCAATAAATGCAGAAACAACACCAAAATAGAGAAAGAATAAAGGCAACATCTAAGTTTGCTGAGAAGATGCCATGTCTTAAGGCTTGCCGTCACAACAATCCATTTGATACATAGCACTGATAATCTTCCTTTAAAACAATAATGGTGTCTAATTTTTATATTTTATTTCATTAAAAACAGCATAAGCCACAGAAGGACTTTGGTAACAAGAGGCATATTTTGAATTTTGAATATATAATTGAAGCACAGCAAAAATAGTGTGTCAAATGAAATAAGTGCAAAATTAAATATTATTAACAGTCAAAGATTAAAATCGAGTAAGAGTGATAAACAACTTCTTTTTCTTCTGTCCTATCCCAGACATACATGGCTTTATAAACAAATCAAAGTATTAAGAGTTGTGCTTAAGCAATTCCTGTAGCTACAGTTTATATATTCCAGCATTCCTGAAAAATCAAGAGCTTGTGTTTCAGTTGAGAAGCTACATTCTTAAGGAAAGAAGTAGTCCAGCAGCCTCCTGCACAGAAACTCAGTAGAAGGCAGTTTTTTATGTCTTGACAAATATAAAATTCAGTCTCGTTTGGTGCTTTTAAAATAATAATAATAATTAAAAAAATGTTTAAGGAAGTTGTTTTTCATGCCTTAAGGCTACATCTTTGACTGGTTCTCATGGTATTGTATCCATTTGCTAACATTGGTAGCCATGGTTCTCCAGTAATCTGTTCTGCTCCAACACTGGTGCTACTCCAAACACCACAGACAACTGTAGTATATAGAGAGGGTTCACAATCAAACGCATACTGGGAAAAAGTTTTTTTGCTTCTGCCAACTACCTACAGTTCATGCACACCTATCCATTAACAAAATGATACATCAACAGGGAAGTAATCAAAGCATTCTTTACTTCTCAACACACTTCTTACTATGAGACTACAGATCACAAGGCAACCAGAACCTGGTCACTAGCAGAGTAAGTTTAAAGCTACAGAGACAAACAGAGGGAAGAATAAATTGCCCAGTTAATTCATCCTTCAGAAACTATTTCAGCCAAGGACTGGACTGGTGCTCTTATTCATGACACCAGTTTTGCTCATACAGCATCTATGACTCATAGCTGGGAGTTGCTTGTGAATTCCAGTGGGATTTCCACAAGACCAATGTGGAAAATGAGCCCAAATCTGTTTGATGGCAAATATAAATTTAGCAGGTCCAGATTGGAAGCAATGACTTTAGCTGTACTATAAAACTATTTTACAACATGAGATGACTTTTACTCTTTTACAGCAAACCTTAAATTATATTCCAGAAACAGATGTGGCTGCCTAGTACTCAGCTACATACAGCACAGTGGAGTCACCAATTGCTAAATCACAGTAGATGGCACAAATGAAGGATACCCTATAAGCTATGATCTTTAAGCATTAGTCATGCCTATGTACTTTACACTCCCAAAGCCTCAGCAGCATCAGGTATCACACTATAGGAATGTTATGGGTCATCTAGAGAGATTTCAAAAGAGTATAAAAGAATCATAAAAGATGTTTAAAAGATTTTAAATTGCAGTGGGGAAGTCCAGGAAAACTTTTCTAATAGAGAGATGAGTTGAATATTGGAAAAGTCAAAGAGAGTCTGGGAGACTTCCAGGTCCTCCTTCACAAGTGTTGAAGTTTAAGACTATTAGAGTTGCATTGATTTCATACTGATTCAAATGGAATAGAAAAACTGTAGCCAACCAAATCCAAAGTAGCTGAACCACATGGCAGGAAATCAAGTTTTATTTTTCCCATTATCCATTGGAAGTGCTGAACCATGTAATTCCTTAGAGCACTGCATGCACTGCTAGTGCTGTCCTACAGCTTTGCCTCCAGTGCAAGGACTGACTGTTCTCCAATAAGTGCCCCAAATGACACTGTTTTCACTCCCCATGAGCACCTCCTTGACAAAGTGGAAAAATTCCAAAGATAAGTTCCACTATGTGCAAAAAACATGGATATAGTTTAATCAGGTTTCCAGAAGGTCACATGCAAACCTACATTCCTGAGCATTCTTGAAAATCCCGGGCAAAAACTTTACAGTAGTACCAATAGCTACAATTTATGTCATTAAGTTCAAGCTTCCTAATTGGGTTAAAGACCTTACTATTAAAGGCTGAAGAGCACAGGCCACTGACTTTAGAAATTCAGAACCGAATTACAAAACAAATTAAAATAAAATACCTGGATAGAGACAGAGAGTTAAGATAAAAATAAGAATAAGGCTATCTAGATCAGCTAATCACAATCAACTGCATGTCTTATCTTCCACAAGAAGCATGAATAAATAAATACCATTAGCAAGCCCTAGCCTGCTGCTAAACCTAGCCATCATTAGCAAGATGATTGCTTCCAGACACTAAACAGGAGTCACTTTTAAGGATGTCTTAAAGGAGGGGAGATGATGTCAGTTGAGCAATTGTGCATAAAGGACACTGTGCCACAGGCAGTGAAGACATAGCAACCAAAGCTGTGGTGAGAGAGCTGTTTAGAGAGATCAGTGAGAAAAAGGTTTCTGTGATTAACAAGGGGTAGAACTAATGGGGGAGAAAACAGGGCTATGATTTTAACAATGCAGACAGATACTTGGAATTAGGCTTGCAGCTGAAAGACAGAAGCTATTCCTCAGAGTTCAGCTACCTGGATTTGCCTAATTATATTCCCCAATGAGAAACACTGGGCATTTTAAAGAATTTCCCTATGTTAGGGCCTCCTCACGACCTTAAGAAGTCTTAAGAAAGGCAAAACAAAAAATCTAAAATTAGTGGTAGGCACATTACAAGAGCTAGTAGAGAGTTGTCTACTTCAGGGGTGTTTTCTTTAGGTACTTACTTTTTTAAAAAATCTAAAAAAACTCTATCAACAACTGTATAGATGAAGAACAATTTAAAAAAATTGCACATAAAGGTGATATGGGTGAAAAATTGCTTTTTACTCACTCTTTCAACTACACTTAATGACTTTTTGTTTTTAAGTGTCGGAATGTGAATAACAGCTAGAAGCAGCAGACAAATGTCTGTCACTCTCCTGTTATACAAACTATAAAACAGTTCCATAGGTACCCAACCCAGTATATGCACAGAAATCAGAAAAACTGTAACGCTGAGTTTTGCTGTAATCAGCAGGTGCCAAGGACACTTGAGATACCCATAAGAGGGAAAAGTTACCTGGAATCATAGCATCACTAGATTGGAAAAGACCCCCAGGATCATCGAGTCCAACCATTTCTATCAACCACTAAACTATGACCCTCAGAACTCATCCATCTGTCTTTTAAACACTTCCAGGAATGGTGACTCAACCACCTCCCTGGGCAGCCTGTTCCAGTGCCCAATGACCCTTTCTGTGAAAAATATTTTTCTGATGTCCAGCCTGAACCTCCCCTGGCAGAGCTTAAGGCCGCTCCTTCTCATCCTGTCTCCTGTCACTTGGGAGAAGAGGCCAGCTCCCTCCTGTCTACAATCTCCTTTCAGGTAGTTGTAGAGAGCAACAAGGTCCCCCCTCAGCCTTGAATCTTTCAAGACAAACTATTACAGGAGTCCTGTGAGGTCTGTTTCTGACTGCCTCTCTTGCTTTGATAGTGCCTTTATTGCTTCTTCATTTTAAAATTACTTACTGTAGTACATACTATTTACTGCAAGTGCAGCAGAACCTTGAGCTTCAGACTTAGTGTGTTAAAACATACTACACATGTTTATCAGATGTTGTAAAATATACATGGAAAACAAACAGTATTTCAACAGGCATAGAATAGTTGGTTGGGTCATTGGGTTGAGCCCACTAGAATAACTTCCATTGTGCTAAAGTTTCTGGAATGCAAATAACTGCCTATTGCCTTCTTAACTAGTTAATCTGTTAACCGGATAAACTATTCTCACCTGGAAGAGTTTGTGAATCACTAAATTAAAACCACCTTCAGCAGAAACACCACTCCTCCTCCTCCTCACCCCAACCAAATACCCAGAAAGGCAAAAGAAATCCAAGATAGGGTGACCAGTGTGAATTTTGATCTTTTATCTCACAGAAGCACTACGCTTATGCATTTGATGAATTGAAGCAAACTTACCATTAGCCATTATCATTAAAATCACTTAGCTCAGTGATTTTATGTATCTTGTCTAGGCATGTGTCTGAGACTGCTGGATGGCATTTCTTTGTTTTTAAACCCCGCTTTTTCTTCTTTCTGAAACTCATCTCTGAATGTCATGCTTACAATCATCTATGTATCCAACCGTGACCATGGATCTTCTGCACTGAGAGGTTGTTCAGCCTCCTTTAACACTGCTGATGGGATGGCATTTAAACAAAATAGTAAAAAAATACCAGTGCACATGAGCAGTCAGGGATCCCAACAATAGAGCAGCCAGCTCACCCATACAACCTCAGAGAATGTGCCTGCAGACATATTCCTCTTGCTTTTCTCAAGAAGGAAAGCAAATGCCAGATACTGGACAGTCATCAGCCAACAATGATTCTAGTCCCACCATAAGAACTTTTTATTAACACATTCAAAGGAAAGCAAAGTCTACAATCTCTTTTACAGTGACGCACCATTCCTTCCTGTCCTGGTCAAAAATTAACACAAAACTTGGTCTCGTCCTCTCCACATAGAGGTTATAGATGTAGATATATACTGCACTGTTTAAGAGTGTGCCCTGAGCCCACTGCCCTCATGATTCATGAAAGAGTATAACAGACGTTGTCCTTGATCTCCTCTCTGTGACTTACACCCTGTATGTCCAGTCTACTATGTAAGGACTCCAAAGCACTAGTAGAAATCACTTTTCAGAAAGGCCTGTTAGAGCATGGTGGTCCATCACAAGTCCGTCTAAATCTGTGGAATTAAGCAATGAAAGAACATAGCATATATTATTACAGGACTAAAAGTAAGAAGTGCCCCTTAACTTCAAAATACATGCATATGAGCAGCTAGAAGCATCTGACTGAATTGTCAGTCCCACTGCAGTGCCAACAGTGATTATCATTTGTTCCTCCACCATATTACCCTTAACAAGAGCTCATGGCTTCTCATGGCAATGCAGGCCATCATGAAAAGACTGAACCTGACATGAAGTCCTCTAAACCGGCACAGCGTCAGAGTGTTAGCATTTCACTCTGAGTTGCTTCAGCAGTCCCAAAAATATACTGCAGCACAAAGCCTTCCATGAGCAGGACTTTGACCAGATGAATTAATCTAAATGTATTTCATCACCAATTCCCCTGAATTAATGCCTGATTTGGCCTACAGATGCAAAAATTCAAGAAACTAAAAGCCATTTGTAGAGGGCACAGCAACGATGACAGCAGAAGAGGTTATTCAGTGGCTTCTTGCTACACAGCAAACTCTAGTTACATTAAGATTTTAATTCTTATCTCATGCCTATTGACAGCAAACTACAGCCCAGTAAGAAGGACTTGTGATCAAACACACATGCATCTGACTTAAAGCAGAGAGAAGTTACACAAGAACCATCCGTTTCAAAAGGGACAAGACCTGGGCTTCACATATTGACAAGAATCAAACCCATTTCTCTGCTCCTGTCTCTCATGGACCAAAGAGTGAGTCTATGCTACCTGAAGTTCTCTGAAAAGCGCTTCATCATTTTTGGTTATACATGCCAGAGGTTTCACTCCTAGCAGAGGCCTTCTGAGTTTAATACAATTTCCTGGTATTCTAAAGGTTTGTGAAATACAAACATTAGTGGTATCTTGCCTGTGTTTCATATCATTATAAGCACTGGCTACTAAAATTAAGCAAAATCTTAAGAGATACCACAACTACAAACCCCATTCTATCTCATTCCAGTACCTTTATGCATTTGTGCTAATCTATGTAACTTCTTTATAGCACTGACATAGGAGCAGTTTACAGTTTTAGTGGTGGACACCTAAATCTGCTTTGGAAGTAGTCCTTCAAAAAGACTAGAGGACCCAGAGCTTAGAGCTGTGAAAGGTCTTCCTTGCTCTCAGTAATGGAAAAGGGTGGCAGATGTCAGGAAGCAACTGCAAAAATCATTCCTTTCTTTATAGGCCTTTGACGCAGTTTCTCACAGCATTCTGCTACGGAAACTGTCGGCCTCTGGCCTGGACAGGTGCACATTCTCCTGGGTGGAAAACTGGTTGGATGGCCGGGCCCAGAGGGTGGTGGTAAATGGAGTTAAATCCAGCTGGAGGCCAGTGACAAGTGGGGTTCCCCAGGGCTCAGTGCTGGGTCCAGCCCTGTTCAATGTCTTTATCAATGACCTGGATGAAGGCATCGAGTGTACCCTTAGCAAGTTTGCAGACAACACTAAGCTGGGTGGAAGTGTGGATCTGCTGGAGGGTCGGGAGGCTCTGCAAAGGGACCTGAACAGGCTGGACCGCTGGGCAGAGTCCAATGGCATGAGGTTTAACATGGCCAAATGCCGGGGCCTGCACTTGGGGCACAACAACCCTAAGCAGAGTTACAGACTAGGAGAAGCCTGGCTGGAAAGCTGCCAGGAGGAGAAGGACCTGGGGGTGTTGGTTGACAACCGACTGAACATGAGCCAGCAGTGTGCCCAGGTGGCCAAGAAGGCCAATGGTATCTTGGCTTGTATCAGAAACGGCGTGACCAGCAGGTCCAGGGAGGTTATTCTCCCTCTGTACTCGGCACTGGTGAGACCGCACCTCGAATCCTGTGTTCAGTTCTGGACCCCTCACCACAAGAGGGATGTTGAGGCTCTGGAGTGAGTCCAGAGAAGAACGACAAAGCTGGTAATGGGACTGGAGAACAATTCTTACAAGGAGCGACTGAGAGAGCTGGGGTTGTTAAGCCTGGAGAAGAGGAGGCTGAGGGGAGACCCTACTGCTCTCTATAACTACTTGAAAGGAGGTTGTAGAGAGGAGGGTGCTGGCCTCTTCTCCCAAGTGACAGGGGACAGGACGAGAGGGAATGGCCTCAAGCTCCGCCAGGGGAGATTTAGGCTGGACATTAGGAAAAAAATTTTCACAGAAATGGTCACTGGGCACTGGAACAGGCTACCGAGGGAAGTGGTTGATTCACCTCCCCTGGAGGTGTTTAAGTCACAGGTGGATGAGGTGCTGAGGGACATGGTTTAGTGTCTGATAGGAATGGTTGGACTCAATGATCCGGTGGGTCTCTTCCAACCTGGTTATTCTACGATTCTATGATTCACCTCACTAAAACAAAAAGCCATTAAAGATGGTTTCTGTCTTATCCCCACACAATTCAGAAGTGGCAAAAAGTAGTTTAAAGGGTTTTAACTGCTCTCCAAAGTATTATTCTGAATCATATTTCGGATCTGCACATGCCTACTTCAAATTTCTTGCTTTTTTTTCTTCTGTCTCCTCCTTCCTTTTCCCAAAGCCTCTGGAAATATAAAATTAAATGTAATAAAATATCCATAACTATTAAATCAAATTAAAAGTTCTTTTTGTCTGAGATTTGGATCTTGATAAACTGGGACCTTTTAAGACCTTCACTTTGATGTTTTCAGAAACATCAAAAGATTAGGCTTGTTATCAACATCATTAGTGTGGCCTGAAGATGTTTAATACTCCAGCACATGCAGAAAATGCAGCACAGAATCCCCCAATGGACTTTGCCTTGTTTTTATTCCTTCTTTTTTAATTTTGTTTTTAAATCTGTTTTGCATTTCTCATTCTGAACCGCTTGCCTCTCTCCCAAACTGCCCTGTCCTCTAATTAATTCACCAGAAGAGCTTTCCAATGCCAATCTACTTCCCCCTTCCTGCAGGGAATTTTATAAATTCAATGCCGGGTCCTGCACTTGGGGCACAACAACCCTAAGCAGAGGTACAAACTAGAAGAAACCTGGTTGGAAAGCTGCCAGGAGGAGAAGGACCTGGGGGTGCTGGTTGACAACCGACTGAACATGAGCCAGCAGTGTGCCCAGGTGGCCAAAAAGGCCAATGGCATCTTGGCTTGCATCAGGAACGGCGTGACCAGCAGGTCCAGGGAGGTTATTCTCCCCCTGTACTCAGCACTGGTGAGACCGCATCTCGAGTACTGTGTTCAGTTCTGGGCCCCTCACCACAAGAGGGATGTTGAGGCTCTGGAGCGAGTCCAGAGAAGAGCAACAAAGCTGGTGAAGGGGCTGGAGAACAGGCCTTATGAGGAGCGGCTGAGAGAGCTGGGGTTGTTCAGCCTGGAGAAGAGGAGGCTGAGGGGAGACCTTATTACTCTCTACAACTACCTGAAGGGAGGTTGTGGAGAGGAGGGAGCTGGCCTCTTCTCCCAAGTGACAGGGGACAGGACGAGAGGGAATGGCCTCAAGCTCTGCCAGGGGAGATTTAGGCTTGAGATTAGGAAAAAGTTCTTCACCGAGAGGGTGGTTAGGCATTGGAATGGTCTGCCAAGGGAGGTGGTTGAGTCACCGTCCCTGGAGGTGTTTAAGGTTAGGGTAGATGAGGTGCTTAGGAGCATGATTTAGGGATTGGTGGGAATGGTTGGACTCGATGATCCAGTGGGTCTCTTCCAACCTGGTTATTCTGTGATTCTGTGATTTCTCACCCACCATGACCTAACATACAACAGTTCTGCAAGTGCTCACTGACAACATGGCACATCTCTTCAGTTATTTTGCTGAAATGAGTCAGAAGAGGTTTGTGGTTTGTTTTATTTCAAGCCTTTGTTGTTCTTTTTTTAAATAATATAATTTTCAGGAAAGACCTAAAGGGGAATTGAGGGGAAAAAGTAGAACATGAAGCTCTCCAGAGGATGAAGCAGCAAACCTGTAGTTCTTTATCTACTAATTTTGGGAAATCTGCTTCTCAACCACATTTTAATAACAATCATTATTTTAGACCAAACAGAAAGTTTATATATGAATAGAAACCCTTAGCTGCTGAACCCAGACACAAACTTGCAAAGACTGTTGTTGTTGTTACAAAATGCAGGGAGTGCTCATAACACCTGACACTGCACTTTGTCCCAGAGATGGTGTGGTTATTTCACTGTCTATGTACAACACATGGATCTTTCAACTATAAACTTCCCTACCAGACTCCATAGGACTAAACAGACCTCCTGCATAACAATCTTGTAGCTACTTTCCTCTCCAGATCACCACCAGATATCTCCACAGCCAGTACAGATGTCATGACAGAGACAGAACTGTTCTTTCTAAGCGAAGCCTCTTGCTTAGGCACTCTCAGGGCTTCATACTTCTCCCCAGGTAGGCACCAGCAACCTAACTGATTTCTCTTTCTCTGAAACTGCCACATATTGCTGAGCAGGGAGCACCTTAAGCACAAAAGCACGAAGAGAGGCCCAATGATGCCAACTAAACTACGTGTTCTGATTTAGAATGTTGGCATAAGACTGAGCTTGTAGTTTGATGATAACTTACTTTTGTCCTTCCTATCAACTACAAGAATCAAGCAATATTCTTTGAGGATTGGTAAAGCAGCATTATCAGGCTTCTTTTATTGCAAGCAACATCATTACAAAAATATCACTGCATGAAATGATCTATCAGTGGCAAAAGCTGCACAAGCTAACTCTGCTCTCCTTGATTAAACACTCTCATGTAATCTTCTGAAAGAACTAATGCCTTCTGTACTCCAATGCCATGAACAATGTATTTCATCTGATTCTTTTCTATAAAGCTATCAACATCTATTTGGTTATAATATGCACATTAGTATAAGGCTATAACTGCTTAAAGGATAAAACAGAACAGGTCATGATCATGCATCAAGCTGGACTTCACAGAGGCATAGAAAAGGGTGATGATGAATAATCAATTGGATTCAAGCCATAATTTATAGATTTTGTAGTCTACAATATCTCACATTTCTGTCTAGATCTACTGTTGCTGCATTTACATAAAATAATGAAAGTATGACTGTAGCACATCTGCTGGTTATCCCCTAGCCCCAAAAGGTATGCTGAGGTTCGCATGGACATACTAGCACTGCATGCTGTTTCTTGTCTACATCAGTATGACTTAGTGACAAAAGCAGAACCCTTGAAATATCTGAAAACTAAATGTTTTCTTTTCCATCTTTTGTTATAGAAAACTTAGATTCAAATTTGCCACAGGAAACAATTCAAATGCACCTGGAAGACCTGACCTGCAGCCTGGAAGGTGCATACACATCATGGAATGGTTTGGGTTGGAAGGGATCTTTAAAGGTCATCTAGCCCAACCAAAATCTGTATATATTCTCTGTGTGTCTGTCCGTCCATCCATCTTCCCCAAAGAAGCATTATATACTTCAGTGTGAAAACTAGTTATTCCTACAGAGCAGGAAGGCACAGACTGGGTAAACAGGAGGGATCTTGCAGGTCCAGGGGGCATTACACATTTCATAGAACAGCATGCAGAGAAACTTGCACAGTAGTTGCCTGCTGTACTACATGCCTGACCTTGCAAAGACAAACAGGAAACATTTTCACTCGGAATTATCCCTCGGACAACAAAATTCAACCACAATGCATTAAGAAGTAGAAAAAAAAAAGATGTACGGGACACCATTTTTATTAAGTAGAGGAAGTTATTGCAGAATCCACCTCTGTCACATGCTTTTAATAGGAGAGTAGCCAAGACTGGTAGTTTCCAGAAGCCCTATACTGACACTGACGTAGCTCTCCGATATACACAGATCATTTTATAATGCGCCTGGTCTCTGCCCTTTAAAGACTGTATTCTTCCTGCTACTTGATACAGTTAGTTTAATAGCACATTGTCCAGATTCACTGAAGAACTGGACGACTGCCATTCTTCACACCCCGCACAGCTACTTTTGGCTGACACCGCTGCTCTGCTACTCAAGAGGATGGACCAATTTCAGAGCTTTTTTTAGGCTGATATACACAGTCTGTTTATCTCTCTAGAGTCATGTGCCTGCATCCTGGAATCTGGGGCAGAGTTTGGGCACAAATCAGCTTCAAAAGCAATGCTGAGAGATACATATCCATCCCAATACCAAAGTGAATGTATCAGAAAGGGGTATACAACTGGCTGAACTGTTTGTGGCAGAGGTTAAAGACATACACATCCAAGCTACAGTAAAATATACCTTATAACCCTTCTAGTTTTACACTCTTACCTTTAGCACAGCAATGTGGCACTATCAGTAGGCCACAGAATGCTAGACATGAGACATAAGCTTTATTCATGCTTGCGTCAGTAGCTTGCTGCTTTATCTTTACAATTCACTTCCTTTCGATAATTCAGTTTCCCCATCTGCAGAATGGAATTAGAAGTATTTGCTTTCCATACTGAATGCTTTGAGAACTACCCTTTAGAGCTTCTACATAAAAGCATTACTATTAAAGTAACTGTTCTGAGTATATTTAGGAACTCTGTGTGAAGTACTGAAGCACATTTCCAAAGTCAGCAGGATATTAGAGGACCCCTTGTCTCACTGGAACAGCTTTAATGAGCTACTGGAAGTAGCTCGGTACATGTTTCTCCTGCCACAGTGCTGCACAACTTGTCCATAAATCAAACAGTCTTGCAATATTTACCTTCTTTTCTCTGAACCCTCTTGGCTGCAAAGATACAAAGGCTGCTCATATGACTGGCAATGTGCCAGTATGAAAATCCAGCAGCCTAACAACTTCCTACAAGACTTGTGAAGATAAGGTGGCACAGAAACAATAGGAGGCAAATTAAATTCCCCAAACTCCATCTCTCTGCAAGCTGGAAATTAAAGAATTAACGTTTTGTTGTGCAACCCCAACCCAGATCAAAGATTGCATTGAGGCACAGGTTGCAGGTTGAGGCAGGTGATTCTGCCTCTTTGTTCCTCTCTTGTGAGACCTCATCTGGAGTATTGTGCCCAGTTCTGGAATCCTCAAGATAAGAAGGATATGGAACTGTTGGAACAGGTCTAGAAGGTGGCTACAAAGATGATCAGAGGGTGGAGCACCTCCCATACAGGCATAGAGAGTTGGGCTTGCTCATCCTGGAGAAGACTCCAAGGAGATCTTATAGCAACCTTCCAGTACCTGATAGGGACCTACAGGAAAGCTGGCAAGGGACTGTTCACAAAGGCTTGTAGTGATGGGACTAGGGGCAATGGGTACAAACTAGAAAGGAGCAGATTTAGACTAGACATAAGGAAGAATTTCTTCACCATGATAGTGGTGAGGCACTGGCACAGGTTGCCCAAGGAAGTTGTGGATGCCCCATCTCTAGAGGTGTTCAAAGCCAGGTTGGATGTGGCCTTGGACAGCCTGATCTAGTGGGATGTCCCTGCTCATGGCAGGGGTGTTGGAACTAGATGATCTTTAAGGTCCCTTCCAACCCAAACTATTCTATGATTCCTATTTAATTCTTTGTTACCGGTTGTCATAGCTTGATGAAAAGACTGAGCAGTAGAAGCAGCCAAGATTATTACTACAATATCTGAAATTTGGATTCTGCTAAAGCAATTATTTAAAGCTACAACAACTAGAGAGGCCACATGCAAAAAGAAGAGACTTCTGAGACAATGTTGCACTTCCATTATAGAAAGAAAATACTTTTACCTGTTCCTATGCCCCTTTGTTGGGCATTCCTGCTTTGATACCTTAGGGAACTTTAGGATAAAGTAGGCACTTAGGGAATATGTGAAGGCTACAGGAAGTTCTCAATCCATTCTAAGAAAACCCAGATGAAAACAATCCAAGAGGTTTCCTCCCATGTCACGACATGCAAGGAACAAAGCACCAACAGTGCTCTCAGATAGATTTCCGGCTCCTGACGTCTCACAGTTTCTTTTTATACATCCCCACCACCTGAGTACACACATCTATGAATACACCCTCAAGCAAGATAAATGGTTGGTTGCTATGTCAACAGCATCTAACCAGGAGGGAGAAACAGGTACCAAAGGGAAGAGGGGAAGCAGAAGACATAATTAGCAATTTCTTCCTCTGAATGCATCTATGGTGGAACTGTTCACTTATAAGATTCAGAAATTAAACAAAATCCCTTTCATTAACATTCAAAGACATAAGAAAACTGAAAATGTCTTTGCAAAGCCTGTCAGTACTAACTAACCATCTGTACTTGCACTAGGAGCAAACCACATGGACGTGAGAGGGGGATCCTTTCTGCAGGAGCCTGCAAGGGGAAGAAAAGGGGGACAGTCATGTCTGCCCTGTAGATGTTTGCAAAGACTGATTAAAAGGCAGCATGCCTGCAGGTTCTCTCCCTCTAGAACAAAACTTAGGGGGATTCTTGAATCTAAACAAAATCCAACCTTCCAAAGCTGTTCAAACAACACTAGCAGAGAGAAAGCAAAACAATGGTAACAAGATATACACACAAATGAAATAGAAATTACCCTAAGGAAAGTTAACTTAAAACTAGACAAGATATAAGTGGTAAAGTCAAACCCACCACCTTCTGAGAAATTACACCAGCGTAGACCAGCTGTGACAGACACAAGTGTGGACAGAATTTACAGTTAGACTGGAGCAGACTAATAGCATGTTTCATCGGGCAGAGGAAGGACAGACATACATTTTATCCCTGGGATCTCTCTAGTTTAGCCACTCTCACCTCCAGGACTTAAACTTTCTGCTCTTCCATTTGTAATCTCGAGAATGTAATAGCTTTATAAAACTCTTCAAAAACTATAGATAAAAATACTAATGCATATGTAAAGAATTAATATTGTTCCTATTTTTGAGGATGCTGTAAGCTCCCCTGCTGAGTTGCTAACAAAATCAATCCTGTTTTTGACTCCATTTAAGACTTTGTGCTTAGGCTTTCATTTCTAGCTATTTTTGCAGAAAACATGATGCAATGCAGTATCCGCAACCTAAGGAGAACCACAATTATTTTACAATTTCTTGGAAAGATGAACAGATCTTTAACTAATCACAGCAACTACAATTTGAAAATATGACAAAGTTCACTTCAAGCTACAGACTTGGGTCACCCATATAAGCCTGTCACCATGTGACAATGCAACACCATCAAAATTAGTGGATTCACACAAGCGTTAACAGGATTAACACGCTGGTTTATCAGCCACTACACACACAATTCCCTAGACAATAAAGGATTCCCATCACCGGGATGAAGCATAGCAACTATTTAACTGTGCCGAAATACAACATGGTCATTTAAAAACTACGATCAATAGGATCAAAGGCCACTACATGCAGGAATCTGAAGGAGTCTGTCTGACTAGGCAGAACAGATTCGCTTTGGACACCGAAGTCAGTAACTCACCAGGAACATTTCACTGCCTTTTGATGCCCATGGATAGACAGTACCTTAGCTCGACCTGTCATTTAAAGTCCTGTGGCTCCTGTATCAGACTGTCACACTGAATCTGTGTAAAAGGTGCTGCCTCCTGATTCACTGACCTCACTCTCAAAGCCGTTTTCTTTGATGATAGATACTGTAAGCCTTTGCTGACCTCAACCAACCTCAATTAACATACAAATTCTAAAATCTGAGGCTGCCTGCTCTCTTAAAAAGGACCACAATAATTAAAACACTAAAATGCCACCAGAATCCAAAGTCATTCTGCCATCCCGTATAAGGACCACTGCAAACAGAGGGAGGAGTCCTGTATTATTCAAATCCACTTCCTATATATAATCAGGACCACCACAAGCCCGCTTAGTGCACAGGAGAGACTGTAGCTTGATTTCACCTCATGTTTGTCCTAAACTTAAACCTGTCCAGGCAGAAAGCTCTCTTACACTCCTGTGTCCTTGCACTAAGTAGCTCTCTCCCTAAACCCAAGAAAAGACACTCCTTTCTTTACAAGTTCACATTCCTGCCAGCAGCAGCATTTATTGGAAGAGCTCACAGAATCATTTCCTTCACACCTTCCTGGATACAGCTTCTCAGAGGCAAGGGACAGAGTTGGTGGGGCGGGCTAAGCAAAGAGAAAGTAAGAGAAGTCAAGCAAGGAAAGAAAGAAGTGAGTGAAACAGAGATGACAGTGCTGTCTGATGAAAGCCAAGGGAAAAAAATGGGAAGGGAGGAGGAAGAAATCCTGAGACAATGAGATGTCAAATAATAAAGGAGAGAGAACATGTAAGAATTGTGCTGGTAAGAAGAGGAAGAACAGAGCTAATATTATTACTCCAGACTTCCTCACATTTAATATCCAAATACTGGAAAAGAATCCAAGGCTTCTTCCAGGGGCGCATTCCTAACCCTGCCTGTGTAAGCAAGAAATATGCACCAATGGGGTTTTTACAATTTAAATTATTTCTTTTAGAGAAAAATCAAGAATACTGCTTACTGGATTATAGTCATCTCTGCTTACTGATCCAGTAATGTGCTTACATATTCACTATCCCACTCCACTCCCCCAATAAAAAAGCCCAAAAATCAAACAACCAAACGACAAAACCAAAGGACCAAGAGATCAGTAGTTCAGCTTCATATACACTAGAGCAAACTGCTTCCTAACCTGGCAATCTGTGGTACAAATCAATCAGTTTTGGCAGCTGAAAACTGACAGAACTGCAAACTCTTAGTTCTTAGGAGAGTAGGGAAAACACCACAATTCAACTGACACATTGTTCCAGGGCTGTGACAGTAAATCAAATAAGAGCAGAGACAGATTTCAGTAGTTTTTAGGGATTAGGATTCCAGGTCACTGGGGATGCTCACCTGGCATTTCTGCTTTAATTTCAAAGGGGCAGCAGAGAGAAATGAGAAGTGGGTATTTTGACTCTGAATGCCTTGTCATTCAATGACAATGTCATTGTCAATGGTCAGGTGGCAACAAGTACTGATGTCACATTAAACTTTAGGGTTAGCCCTCAGGTTTCAGAAAGTAAGAACTATAAAGCAGAAGTGATTCTTTCCCTGTGCGCGATACAAAATAGCAAGTGAAGAACTGAGTTAACAGATTTGAATAACAAATCTGGGTCAGCTATTGCAATTTGAATTTATGTTCAGAAATTTACAATTAAGGTCTGGAACTGGGTGCTGTAGGGTGTGAATTATTACTAAGTTTTCCCAGGTTCTCAGAAGAAAGAGGAGGACAGGTGTCAGAATATTGTTTTTACACCTGACCATTAATTTTAGATAATCAGGCTGTTATCTAGCTTATACTCACACCTGCTTTTAAGGGTCAGTAGGGCAAGGCACAACAACTGAAATTACCAATTCATTTTGGAAGGTACAAAGATGGAATCTGTGTATCATATTTTCAGTGCCTGAGCACTAGTTTGTTTATGCTGACAGGTGAAGCTAGGAATAGGTTATGATATCAGGATGAAAAGGTCTGAAAGTTTCCCTAAGACACGTATATGTTGTTAAGTGTTAACAGCTAGCCAAGGACTAATATCAAATCATTTACAGAAATTTTATCCCAGTTTTTAGGCATCAAAATATTTTTTCTACAAATTCAAGACTGGAGCTAAAGAGTCAGGGAATAGGACAGTAGCAGTCCGAGTGTCTGAACTCCTGCGTTATTTTGTAAACATGAGAAATAAAAAAGGCATCTGTTAGCATCACTGAATTTTCATATGGTACTTAATTCCAGAATGTAATAAGTACATTCTCTCTATAAAATTAATTCATCATTACAGTGCTATGTGGTTAAAATTGACATAGGTCCACTGATAGTATGCCTGAAATCAATGAGAAGATATTAGTTCACATAATGGAATTCAGTTCTATGTTTTCACTCCTGTGGATCTTTTTCAAGCTTTATTTTGTCCATTACAGAAAGTGATTTTCAAATATTTTATTCTCATCGTAATATTGTATGAAATGATCTTTAGTATTTTTCTGCTCGAGAGACCCCTTTCAGATATTGCAATGAAGCCACAGAAAGGTGTCAAGCAAGAGTGAAACAGGGGTGCTGGAAAAGAACTGAAGCAAAGTAAAGACTATGTGACTGACCACTGCTTCTGTAGGTATTGAGAAACTGAATTCTGCACAAAACTACAGGAGTGCTCTATGCTATTTTAACTGCCTTTGCATGTGAGTTGATAATGGAGGAGATGACAGCACAGCAATTTTTAGGTTCCTTTATACATCTAACTACTTCAAAATATTTCAGGGGAAAAAAATCCTGAAAAGCAAGTAAACCTAAACTCTAGGCAACTTAGGAAGAGAACAGAAAATGAATGAAAAATGTTCTGAGAGTGAATGAGGTCATACTCCTTGAAACAGCAATTAAAGTCTTCAAAAGCTAAACCAACAATGTTCTGCTAAGTGCTAATCCTTCTGCTGAAGAGGAAGAATGCTGAGGGGTAAGAATGTTTAAATTATTAATATGACCCCATGCTAGCCTGCTTCATTGGAACAATGAGATAAATTACAGCGAGAGCAATGCTATTTTAAATTACTCTCAGCAAGATATGGAGCACTTACTCATTTTCCATGGGATGATGTTTACATGTGTTTATAATTCCTCTCATATTCTCCTGCATATATCTTTTGATCTAACTAAAAAACATCGTTTATGTCCAAAAGAAAATGTTTATTACTGAAAGAGCAGATTCACCTAAGAAAAAAATAAACTTTTTACTGGAATTGCATTGTTACAAAAACGCTAGAGCTCATAAGCCCTCTAGGCAAAGCCCTATATGACAGGAGACAGTGAACTGCTATGAAGGATGGCTTAGTGAATGAGACATGGGGTCAGGATTCAGGACACCTGGGTTCAAGCCCTCTTCAATTAATGATCCTCTGTGTGATTTCAAACAAGTTGCTTAATTTATAACATCTTTTAGTTTCTTCTTTGTGTGATACAGATAATGGCTTCCCATCTCACAGGGTGGTGAGTGTAAAAGCTAATGTTTCAATGATTCCGAGGCAATCAGACACCATGGACACTGTGAATTACTGCCAACCTTGTTATGTTAAGGAGTCTTGGAATTGCTGAATGACTCTTCGAGAAACACTGCCCTGGGGATGCAATGTCTGTCACAACTTCTACCAACATGCTTTGCATTCCTTGCTACTTCTTCTGCAAACATCTCTCCAAACTGCAGAAAGTGTCTTTTGCAAAGGACAACATGCAGGCTGAAATTCTTCAGATTTGTATTGATGTAGATGAGGCAAGGATCTATTTCCAGCTTGAAACACTATGAAAGGGCAGATATATACTGAAAAAGGATCAAACATTAAACTGCAGCAGCCACTGCAAGATGTGGTACATGATGTGTCAGACTATAAACTGAGACTGAATGAGAGAGTGTATGTTCTCCACCAGTTGCTATTTAAGTTAGAGTACAGTCGGAGCAATGAAAATAAATTATATTAAGGACAGACTGGGTCTCATGGGATCTACGTTCCTCTTGTGATTCTGCCATTGGTGACTTCAGGCAAATCACGAATCTTTCACACCTGCACTCTGCTCAGATCATCTTCCACCTTTAAGTAATGTTATGCTTTTTGAGGGGGTAAAGTACTTTGTCTTGCAGACAGGCATACACAAAGCACAATTATTTGAACCCCACAATAAAGCCTGATGTTTGGCTTTTCCTACTTCTATCATACGAGCTGATTGTAACACAAATGAACACTCCCCTTCAGCTTGGATCCATGTCAGCTGACTCCACTCCCAAGGAAATCAGCTTTGCTGGCCCCGTCTCTTCAAAATACAGTAAACTGTTGCGATAAAAGAAAAAGTTAGATGGCCTGAGGGAAGAAAGAGCTGATAAAGCACTATATATGTGCAGTATACTGTTCTTGGGAAGTGTGCACACTAGAAAGCACTTTCAGAAAGCTGGTTGGGAAAGTGCCATGGGAGATAGTCTTTAAGGGCAAGGGAGCCCACGAGGGCTGGGCGCTCTTCAAAAAGGAAATCCTAGCAGCTCAGGAGCAAGCCATCCCCATGTTCCAGAAAAGGAGCCAGGAGGGGAAAAAACCAGCCTGGTTGAGCAGGGGGATCTTGAGGGACATCAAAAAGAAAAGGAATGTCTATGAACTATGGAAGAAGGGACAGGTGTCTTGGGTGGACTACAGGAGGTAAGTGAGATCATGCAGAGGAAAAATCAGGAGGGCTAAAGCCCAACTAGAGCTCAGATTGGCCAAGTCGGTGAAAGATAACAAATCTTTCTATAAATACATTAGCAATAAAAGGAGGACTAGGGAGAATATTCAGTCCCTATTGGATGCAAGTGGAACAACTGTGACAAAGGATGAGGACAAGGCTGAGGTACTTAATGCCTTCTTTGCCCCAGTCTTTAATAGTAAGGCAAGTTGTTCCCATGATCCAAGAGAAGGTGGTTAGAGACTTGATTGCTCAGCTAGACACCTATAAGTCTATGGGGCCGGATCAGATTCATCCAAGACTATTGAGGGGGCTGGCAGATGTGCTTGCAAAATCCCTTTCCATCATCTTCCAGCAGTCCTGGCTGACTGGTGACGTTCCACTTGACTGGAGGCTGGCTGATGTTGTGCCCATCTACAAGAAAGGTCGCAGGGAGGATCCAGGGAACTACAGGCCTGTTAGTCTGACCTCAGTGCCAGGGAAGGTCATGGAACAGGTGATCTTGAGTGCTATCATGAAGCACATGCAAGAGAACCGGGTGATCAGGCCCAGTCAGCAGGGGTTCATGAAAGGCAGGTCTTGCAAAACCAACCTGATCGCCTTCCATGACAATGACCTGCCTACTGGATGGCGGAAAGGCTGTGGATGTGGTCTTCGTGGACTTCAGTAAAGCCTTTGACACAGTTTCTCACAGCATTCTGCTACGGAAACTGTCAGCCTCTGGCCTGGACAGACGCACACTCTCCTGGGTGGAAAACTGGTTGGATGGCCGGGCAAATGAAGCGGTGGCAAATGGAGTTAACTCTGGCTGGAGGCCAGTTACAAGTGGGGTTCCCCAGGGCTCAGTGCTGGGTCCAGCCCTGTTCAATGTCTTTATCAATGACCTGGATGAAGGCATTGAGTGCATCCTTAGCAAGTTTGCAGACAACACTAAGCTGGGTGGAAGTGTGGATCTGCTGGAGGGTTGGGAGGCTCTGCAAAGGGATCTGAACAGGCTGGACTGCTGGGCAGAGTCCAATGGCATGAGGTTTAACAAGGCTGAATGCTGGGTCCTGCACTTGGGGCACAACAACCCTAAGCAGAGGTACAGACTGGGAGAAGTCTGTCTAGAAAGCTGCCTGGAGGAGAAGGACCTGGGGATATTGATTGACAGCCGACTGAACATGAGCCAGCAGTGTGCCCAGGTGGCCAAGAAGGCCAATGGCATCTTGGCCTGTATCAGAAATGGCGTGACCAGCAGGTCCAGAGAGGTTATTTTCCCTCTGTACTCAGCACTGGTGAGACTGCACCTCGAGTACTGTGTTCAGTTCTGGGCCCCTCACCACAAGAAGGATGTTGTGGTTCTGGAGTGAGTCCAGAGAAGAGCAACAAAGCTGGTGATAGGGCTGGAGAACAAGTCTTATGAGGAACAGCTGAGAGAGCTGGGGTTGTTTAGCCTAGAGAAGAGGCTGAGGGGAGACCCTACTGCTCTCTATAACTACTTGAAAGGAGGTTGTGGAGAGGAAGGTGCTGGCCTCTTCTCCCAAGTAACAGGGGACAGGACAAGAGGGAATGGCCTCAAGCTCCACCAGGGGAGGTTCAGTCTGGACATCAAAAAAAAAAAATTTCACGGAAAGGGTCACTGGGCACTGGAACAGGCTGCCCAGGGAGGTGGTTGATTCACCTTCTCTGAAGGTGTTCAGGGGATGGGTGGATAAGGTACTGAGGTACTTGATGATCCTGTGGTTCTTTTCAAACCTAGTGATTCTGTGAAATAATAGTGTCTAAAAGTAATTTCTAAAATAGTAACTTTTCAACAAAACCACTCAATTAGAAACTCAGATGGCAAACCATGCAAATGCCTGCATTCATGCACTGCTGCTTGGGCAGAACAATGACAGGTCTTCCACACACAGCCTCCAATGCATGTAATTAGATATTCTTTAGATCAGGCCCCACAGTTGTTCCTCGAAACATCTACAGTCTCCCAAGATGGAGGAGGTCCAGGAAACATCAATGCTGCTACAACTGCAGCTCAGCATATTTTAATATGTTTTCTTTTGCTCTTCTTCAGTCTTTCAACTGCCAACATAATGCAAAGATCAAAATCAGCCATAGGCAGGCTGTGAACACACATTTAACAACAGTGAAAAGGCAACTCAGTTAGGATCCATCCTGCACAGCTATTTTGCCCAGCTCTCTTTCACACAAGCACACACACACATGTGGATGTACACATGAACAAAAAACAGATTTATGTGATTTTACAGCTTTTGCCAGTGCAGCACACAGCTATGTAGCCTACTTCTTTTGCCAGAACACATATTGGCCTTCTAGTGCTCCAAGCACTTTCTTTTTGACAGCTTTTACATTTTTGGTACAGTGGAATAGGTGTTAAGATCCGATTCACATTCTGTACATAAAACATAATGTTCTTATCATTCCTCATCCAAGTCAATGGAGATCAGAAATCTGAAACTTTTTTTTTTCATCTGCAGTTCTCTGTTGTATCATTATTCATCCCTTCATCTCAACCTGAAAGAAAACTCTAAAATAGAGGCCATTATCTACAGGAAAACATGATTTCTTAACACTCTCCAAGTCTGGATACAAAAAAACAACAGCCATCTTCAAAACGCAAAATATTGAAGCAAAGTATTTGCTTTGATTTATCTTTTAGTATTTATTTAAAAGAAACACATTTCTAAAATATTCATAGTAATTTTTTGCAACCTGTTCTTTCTCTCCTTTGTTATTACCTGTACTTTTACAAACCCTGAACATCTGCCAGTGCGAAAATATGAGGTTTCAATTTGCCACTTCATGGACTGAAGGGCACCTCAAATGACTATGGATTATCCTGCCAATCCTGACAACAGAGGCCTGTTATTCAATACACTCAGGAGTGTGTCAAAAATAAGAATAAAAACTGAAAAGAAAAATTTGTATTAAACTATAAAATAATGCCAGAAAATAACAAGCTGTTTTATTATTTATTCCCTAAAACACACGAAAACATTCCGAATTATCCCTGCACTTAGTATGACTCTTCTACTTGTGGGACAGCTGGAAGCAAGGCAGCCCCCAGCAGCAGCTACTGAGTCAGCCGTAGCAGCCACAGACAACTTGGCAGCTACAGGGTTCTGCTTCCCACATTTCATTGTGCTGCATCTTGAGAGGAATGAGTTCTACCTGAAGAGTATAGATGCGCACACAAACATGCGCAGGAATCACACACCACACACCTAGAGCCATGTTCCTTTGTACTCCACTGAAATCTCAAGAGGGTTGTTCTCTCCAGCTCAACAACAGAAGAGTTCATGTCCTCTCTCTCCTTGCCCCCTCCATAATTGCTGCCTTAAGGTGGGATAAGCCTTAAAGAATGGGGCTTTTTTCTGTACCTCCACCAAAATTAACTCTCTTTTAAGAAAACTCAATAAATACCCAGACGGTACTTTAGCAGGGGACCTCAAATCCAAGGCTTGCATAGGGAAGAGGCATTCTGTACAACAGACACCACTATTCAGATTACAGATCTGTGTTTTAATAAAATATACATCTGGAATCCGGGCTGGGTTTTCTCCACTTCAGTTCCTCTCAAGGACCATGGTCTATTTTTAGTATAGGAAATTCAGCCTATCTTTATAATGTTTCTCCTATTATTTATCCTGGTTCCTCTTTTCTCCTAAAACCCTGGGTAGAGTTAATAGAAATTTAATAACCACTGTTTTACATTACCTGGTAAAGAAATGTCTGCTTGAGAAACACCATAGCAATGTTCTCTGGAATTTTATCAAGCAACACCAAACTCCTTCCTGCATCTACAGTTATGAACTTTATTCACTACAACTATATTTACAGTGAAATATGGGAGAATAGGCTGGCCTCAAACAAGAATGCATATTTTTAAAAACAGTCCTCCGATTGTTCCAATTTGTTAAAATCCACTACGCATTTAGCCCTCTCCTCCAACCCCAACAACAACATTTTTGAGCAGCTGCTCTCAAGCACATCCATTTAGGCTCTTAGTCTCAACCTTCACTTGTGTAAAGCAAGAAACAGCTTGGACTAACTTCTGAACTAAGAGTTTCTGGTTTGAAAGAAAAGCTGGCTACAGTGAACTAGATTTCCTTCTTGACTGAGAAGAACATCCTTGACAGCACTGACAATGAGTACTTTCAAAAATGCATTTCAGTATGTACCTGGATTTTTCACTACAGCTGTATAAGAAAAATTGAGTATAAGGACAAAGCAGAAGTCTCACATGCAGGAAAGGCCTGCCATTCCCAAATATTTAAGGTATGACAGTCAAATTAAAGATGGACCACGCACTTGAATGCTTTTCAACTACACTAAATATAATCAACAAAGTGCAGCGTGGTTCCAGTAATACAAGAAAACTTCCACTTGCTTTAAATCATGCCACACAATGTTATTCAGTTGAACCACCTTTACCACTCCATATTCATTAATTACTACTCTCACATAAAACACATTGTCTCTTTTGGGCAACAATATTCTTAAGCAGATAATAGTCACATTAAATCCACCAGTTCAAGAGGAGCATTTTACCAAACGAGCCATGAAATTAATTTTACTTTTCTGCCACTAGTATGTCAGAAACTCTATGTCACCTTTGATAAACTTCTCCAAATAAGCATGCTGATATCTGAACAACATGACATTTCTAACAGTGAGAAGGCAGAAAACCAGAAACAATTACATCAAGAAATGAGCAGGCTGGAAGTATCTAGCTTCAAGTAAAATCTCATTAAGTTAGGATCTTGCACTCTTGTCAGGGAAAAAGAAGACTCCTAGGTCATGTGTCGAGTTTCCTACTCCTAATGTGACCATCCCAATAATACAGGCCAGGACTGAAGTGTGACCCAAGCAGTGTATCACCACCTGGAAAGCCAGAAAAATTACTGTAAGGAAGTGAAAGTGATAAAGGTACTTGTTTAAGATACTTTGACAACATTCTTCCTCAATGGATTTGCTTGCAAATTTACAAGAAAAAAAATCATTCATACTGAAAAAAAAATGAAAAAAAATAAAATGAAAAAAAAAAACCTGTAACAAAATGAGTCTGCCACTTTCTTTGAATGGAAAATTCCAAGTTGAGTTCTTCCCATCATTTTGGTCACAGGTATTCTCTGTTCCTTCATATTCTCTTTGATACCAGGAAAAATAAAAAGCAAACCTAAAGAAGGAAAAAAAGTGTCAAGTCTGCCACAGAGCATAAGGGAAAATATGAAAAGTAAATCAAATACAAAATAAAAATTTTGGGAACAAGTGGAACTAAATCAAAGTAGATATTTTCAGCTCATAGATTTTCTTCATTGCCATTTTCTGTTTTTCAATCAGTTGTACTTCTTGGCTGGAGAATTCAATGAAGCTCTGTCAATTTATATTAGCTAAGGATCTGGCACATCATATTAAGTATTTCCCAGTGTGATCATCTCTCTAAGTTAAGTAATTAAAACATCTCATGCAAATAGGGACAGAATCTATATTTCAGTTCCTTGACTGATCCCAGCACAGTCAAAAGGGCTCCAATTTTCTCAAATGAGATGAATTGGAACATTTATTTGCACACTGAGAGTTGTAATGCCATACCCATGGTACCTAGATACTTTCAAAGACTAACTGTCAAAATATAATGGGAAGCATTAACTTAATTCCTAACTGTGTCTACTTTTATGAAGTCATGTAAACATCTAATTAAGCAGCCTTCTTCCCTATTTAAAGACATTGCAGGTTATAGAATCCAAAAGACCAGACTAAATCTATACAACATATTAACACTTTCCTCCAAAGGTTCCATTTTTACCTGCCTGATATTTAAGAGCAACTTCCATAGTGGGAAGGGAATTACTACAGCACAAGAGGTGATTTGACCGGTACCTTTATTATCACCAGTCAGCTGCACTTCAGTGAACTGAAGTGATTAAATGAAGCATTCAGAGTTGAATTTCACTGTAAAAAGAAAGGAGGTAGAGGAAGCACATGCATATTTCCAATTTTCATTCTATTTTTGCTTGCTTCAACTCTGTCATGACTGTCATTAAAGCTATAAGAAGAAAGTTTTAAATTCTATTTAAGATCATCTCTTAACAACTGGATATACTCATGCGTTCTCATCTAACACAAATAAATTTTCTCTCTGTCAAACTTTTTGAACACATTACTAATAGAAAATCCATTACAGATAATTTTTTTTATTTCACTCTACTATGTGAAACAGACTCTGCCAAGTCCTCCCTGGGTAAAAGAAGACAGCCCTCAATTTGAGCCTAAAAAGGAAGAATTATTTAAAATGAAAATTAGTATACCACCATTTTGTATTTCATCCTAAGCCATGGGAATCAACAGAATTGTCCTCATTCTTTGACCAGTACAGCCCTGAATCTAGCTCTTTATGACATGGATCTTTGATGAACATTATGTATTCAAATCTTGCTCTGTCCTCTTACCTGTCAGAAACTTTTACAAAATAACTACTTAAGCACTCCGGATCAAGGAAATTATGAACAACGAAACACAAAAAGCTCCTCCTAAAGGTTACTGAAAGGAGAGGAAAGACTATAATCATAAAAGTAACAGCGAAGGAAGAAAAATTAAAGAAACTGTAATTTTTCTAAGGAAAGAAAAAAATCTGCATCTGACGGCAAGTTAACAAATATTTCTACTTCAGTTCATGTTGGCAGCAATTTATTTCCCCAGTGTGTCCCTGTGGCTTTAATAACTTGGTGTCTCAAGAGATTTTCTTTTTCTACCCACAGCAAACTCTAGTAAACTGTTTGACCACAGGAAACTTGTAAAACAACATCAAGACATTCAGAAGCACAGACTAAGGTGGAAAAAGTAACTTAGAGAAACTCAGCCAAGGATTATAACTTACAGGAAGTATAAAGACAGAAGAATGCATTCCTCACCCCAATGTGTGCAGAAAAGACCATCAGGTTACTCAAAAGTAGCATCTCCAGTCTGGAGACCCCTGACCTTTTGGTGTTCAGGTAAGATATCTGAGGCTATAAAGAACCATTCTAACTACCTTGTCCAATCTCCTGCATAACCAGTCCTGCAAAATGTGGTCAAGACTACAGTATATAATTAAAAAGATATCCAGTCTTCACTTATGAAAGTCCATAACAACCTGTACCATTGAAAAAAAGAGTCATAAATGTAAAAAGAAATAAAAACTGCAGCTAATTCCTAGCTCACGATTCCCTGACTCATTCCTCATGCCTTTGACAATAAGACAGAACACACATAACCAGCATGCCTGTCCTAGCCACAGTAAATGGTTTATTATAAAAATGTGGCTTTGCAAAATGAAAGCTTTCACCTGAATCCCCCTAAATATTGGTGGTTAATACCATATGAGACCTGAATTCATACTCAAAACAAAAATTAAGATAGTGCTTACTCTTTGGGGTAGCTTCTAGGAGGCACAGAAGAAGGCATGAGACAGCTGACAGGACAAGACAGTCTCTGCTTATTTTACAGCTGGACAAATTCTGCTGCCATTGCCCACGCTGTGGGGCCATCACTGATGCAGAGCCAGTAACAACTGCCAACCATCCCAGGCTTTTGACAACAAAATCTCTGTACTTTGCTTTGAAAAACTGATTTTGAATCTTCATCTTCAAGGGAGGAAGGAGGAAAACCCAAGACTGATCAAAGATACGGCTGCTCCAGTCCACCCAAAGCAAATTGTTTATAGAGATATCAGGTTTCAGTTTCTCAGGGATCTTTACTGTGCAGACCTGATGAATGAAATAAGCCCCTAAATGCCTCCACAACTTACCAAAGATAGTGTTCACTGTTAATACTACTGCTGTAGAAACAGACAGATGGATTGAGTTTAAAATCTAGAAAAGCCTCTTTTTATATGCCTTTGTGATTGAACCTGTTTACATATGGAAATAAATGTTAAGAGTGCACAAAAGCAAAACACTGAGTTAGGGTCCTTCTGAAAATCTGGCCATGGCACGCAATTACAGCTCTTATACATTAAGTATATCATGATGTTCATCAACTCATCAGTAAAGTCAGTGTAGACACCGAGAGCTAACCCCAAGGCAAAACAGCAGAACAGAATTTGCCTTTATGCACTCCACATAACCTCAGTAAGTTTTATAAACTTCTGACTCTATACAAGGCTGCTAGATCTTCCACAGATGCTGGCAACCAAGCCACTGAAAAGAACAGGCATGTCAGGAGATTACTGTGAGAGGACACTGTCATCACTACATATTCTTCTACAGTGAAAAGTAAATTAGGAGAGAGATAGAGAGGGATAGGAAGAAAAAGGAACCATGTGAACCGCAACTGGGAGGCAGAAAAAGACATAATTGTATTTCAGCGAGAAACAAGAGACTAGCATTCCATATACAGCATCAGAAAAGCTCTATATTTTGTGGTGCAAAAAAGGAGATGAGGAAGAAAATGCTGGATTCATCAATTTATTCTCATCATTGTCATTGATAGAATTTTGTCTCCAGTTTTGATCACACAGCCCTGTGTCACAGCATATCCACCAATAACAGACATTAGGTCTGAATTTCAGATGTGTTCAGCACTAATTCCAAACTCAAAAATTTAGGCAGCAGGTGCCTCAATTACTCAAATGCTCAAGGTGGGGGTGGGGAAGTGGAAAAAAAAAAAAAAGGAACCAGGTCTCTAATGCTTACCTAAGCTCTCTGGGATGTTGTGAGGATTAATTAACTAATGCCTGTAAAACGTTTAGAGATTCTTAGATAAAACGCTGTAGACGTCAGAACAATAATTTAAATCAAATGTCACATAATCACTGAATGTGTTTTGGGGCAAAGACCATGCTTGCAAACTACGAAGAAAAAGTACACCGGCTAAAAGTAAAGAGGGAAAGTAGACAATCAGATGCTACAGAATTTTTTTAGCAATGAGATGAAAGAAAAGCTGAGCTATAAAGATGACTTAGCCTGTTTAAAAAAATGAAAGACAATTTCCCTAGCTTTTGAAGTCAAAGTTCAACAAAAATTAGAGGAATAAAACTTCTGTAGGAAACAGACTTTACTTCCCATCATGGCACACAAGCAAGACAAAAGCAGGACCAAAAGAGATGACAGCAGCACCAGCTGCCCACCATTTCCACCCCCACCCCCTTCCACACACATCCGCACACACATGCAGACATAGATTGCCATCTTTCACCCGATTAATCCTCTCCCAAGACAGATTAACGCTTATCTGCTCAATATCCATCTGCTTTGTGATTTCAGTAGATTGTAACCAATCCCAAGGCCTTATCAGCGTTTTTTCCCCCACAGGCAGATGGGAAAAGATGGAAATCATCGTGTTCTATTAGCAATGGCAGTGACAACAGGATAACACAGCTGCCTCTTTCCCATGTTTCCTCATTCAGGTTCAGTACAGAAAGACTGCATCATGGCAATACAAGCAAAGCCACTTTCTCTCTCTGCTTGCTATTCACCTGAATTAATTAGTTTAGAGGGGCAGCAACTGCTAACCCCCTTCCACAATAGGTTTACTACAGAAATGTTGCCGTCTCTGCCCCAGCTAAAAGGTCAGAATGGATTACAAAGACAGGAAGCACAAAGAAAAGCCTTGAACTACTAAGATTTAGGCATTTCAAATATCTGTGGACATGCAGTGCAGAAACCAGTAAACAGAACTGCTACAGCAGAATGCTATTCTCTGATCATCCACTCCTATAAGTGAAACAGCACGGACACATCCACTAGACATCTCTACCTGCAGGTCTCTTTCTCCAGCTCTTCAGGGCTGCATCCACCTTTTAATTCAAAACAACTACAGGCAAAGTGGGAAAACAATACATCAAGTTGTCCAGTTTACTTGCAAAGGAAACAGGTCTTTGGCTATACACCCAAACGGAGCTGTGGCCTTCACATCCACACAAATGAAAGGAATTGATTTCTGCTCTTACATGTTCCTCAGCCTTTTGTGTTCAGTCTATAGAAAGAGTAAAGTAATGATTTTATTTGCATAAATCTAAAGTAGAGAAATGAAGGGACATAAACATTTTTAAAGGAAAACAATCACATTAAAAATCTCACTGCTGTTTAGAAATGTCTTAGACAGTATTGCTTGAAGTAATATTCCAGCCTTCAGTAAACCCAAAGATACAGGACAAACGTGAGGGTGAAATAAAATATTCTTTTTCCTGATGTATTTTCCCTTCACTGTTTGAGGGTCCTATAAGTTCTCCTCATAGTGTGTATTCGTAAGTATCCAAGTAGAATTACATAACCTGATTAGATTTTGAACACTGAACACTTGCATCAAATTGCTCACAATCCAAGAGACAAAGTTATGATTCTTATAATGCAAACACAACCATTCATACTGAACATTGTTCAGCTGCCCACCAGCAACTAATTAACAGGAATACAAGAATATCTATAATCCCAGAACACAGACATGGTAATATTTAAAACCTACATAAATATATTCTTAGTCTGTAGGATGTGTGAGCCTGAAGTCATACCTGGCACCTCTTCCTGGAAACAGGAGAAATCTTCTAATTTGAAGGAAAAGCAGTTAAACAAATCACTACAGAGATAACACACATATTTATATGAGATCTATCTGAGCAAATCCCAAAGCACTTTCAAAAGGTGAATACTAGATTTCTTTTTCTGTCACTGAAATGTAGCTATTTAGTAGTTGTACAAAACTGCTTAAGACACAGAGTGAAAGGCATGATATTTAAGTAGATGCAGATAAGAAAGTAACAGAGTGAAACACATGATTTCCCAACCTGGAATTCTGCCCAGAAAAATGGGCCTAGAATCTCCTCTTTCATTAAATGAGTCGACAGGCAATTTAATAACTCAAATCAGGTGAGACCTCATCTCCAAGTGCAAAAATCTCAGTGGTAAATGTGCTATTTGAAAAAAAAAACCCACCAAAACAAAAAAAAAAAAACAACAAAAAACCCCAATCATATGGTATCATACAAAAAGAACACAACATTCTCTATACATAAACCAGACACACACTGTCTGAAGAAGCAAAAGAAGGCATAAGAATACACTATTTTTTTCTAAAAATGTCTTCTGGATACATACAGGAGAGCTCTTTTCCCAAAAGGTCACCTGCATTCTGCACCCAAACAGCAAAGCTCACAAAATATAGGAAACACTGCTTTTAATAATGCAGGAGGTCGCAGTATAGCAGGTCAAAAATCCATTAACTCATGACAGTCTGTTCTTCCAGTACCTTATGAACTGAGGTACTAGTTGAGTGGAACGGTGTAACAGGGCATGATATTGATTTATACTGTTGTTATAATAAATATGTACCCCTCCCTGCCATTGCTAGGGTAATAGAGTGCCTTAAAATCTTTAATATAATTATGCTCATAATAAACACAAAATAGAATCACAGAATCACAGAATAACCAGGTTGGAAGAGACCCACTGGATCGTCGAGTCCAACCATTCCCAGCAATCCCTAAATCATGCTCCTAAGCACCTCATCTACCCTAACCTTAAACACCTCCAGGGACGGTGACTCAACCACCTCCCTTGGCAGACCGTTCCAATGCCTAACCACCCTCTCCGTGAAGAACTTTTTCCTAATCTCAAGCCTTACTTACTCTTTCACAGATAAGGAATTAGGTATTTTAAGCATCTGGATCTCACTGTTAAACATGAGTGACAGATACTTAACTGTCTTTCAACGTCTGAGATTTTGTGAATAAGAGGGGAAAAAAAAGAAAACGAAAAATCACAAAAGGATCTGCTGGAGACCAAGGAGTGCACATCCTATCATAGCTGCAGCTCTCACCTGCTTCTTACCAGGCAGGACAGCCTGCAAATGAAGTATGTAAACTTTCTCCTTCTCCATAACCACAGATCCAAGGAGCAAAAAGATGACCACTAAGGAACTGAAAAGTAAGTTCAAAGACCTCTGTGGAATCCTGCATCGTGGGTAAACTTTTTCAGAAGCATAAATCGTGACAGAAGGAATCATGAAATCTAGCCTCAGAGTGGCTTTACCTCATGTGATATGGTGTACAAAAGGGAGGAGGAGGGAGGTATAAATTTTTCACTATGGAAGAGAACCAAGCTAGACGTTGTCTATGTGTCTAGGAATAACATAATTCTAGTGGTAATTCTGTGAAAGAAACCTAGATCTCCTGCATGAACAAAGAAATTGTGTATGAAGTTGTTTTGATTTAGAAAAAAACACTTTGGCCTTCCCCTTTTTGTGAGTGCTGACCAACTTCTTTTCCCAAATGAAAAGGTGCAGCTCCTTAAAACATCAGCCTAAAAAACAAAGGCAGCTCTAATAGGAGCTACAAGACCTTTTATTCCTGCCTAACATCTTCCCTTTACCACAGAAATGGAAAAACACAGTCTTGTGGTGGGACACTGCTTCTCTCAGAAGCACAAGCGTACATTGTGAAAGACTGACCTAAGGAGCTTCAGTAGAAGACATCCTCTACAACAAAATCCCTAGATATGCTTCCTCACTATCTATCAACATTTCCACTGCTCCCCACTTCAAAGCTTGTAAACCAATCATAAATATTAAGGAAACATATTAATACCATTTTAAAACATCCTGAAAAAGGTTTTGATTTAATAGAATACAAGAGGAATGGTTAATCTTTAACTCTTGCCAACTACTTCTGCATGAAGGAGGTGATTCTGCCCCTCTTATGTTGAAGCTAGTGAGGAACTGGCACATTTTGCCCAGAGACGTTGTAGATGCCCCATCCCTGGAAACATTCAAAGTGAGGCTGGATGGGGCTCTGCACAACCTGATCTAATTGAAGATGTCCCTGATCATGGCAGGGTGGTTGGACTACGTGACCTTCATTGTCCCTTCCAACCCAAACCATTCTATGATTCTATGACATTCAAAATAAAGACTGAATTGAAAGATAAAAACTTCTAACCTAAAGGTCAGTTTTCTAGGCTAGAATGCTCGATGTTGGCCAGTATATCCCATTGTTTTAAGGAAATATCACAGCCTTTCCCTAGTCTAAAATTCAGCTTCTGATGTAACTCTGGCAATGCTCATTGCAGGCACTTGCAGGTTATGATCAAGTCATGTCATGTTATGATCAGTTTATGTCAGGCTGACATGTAAATATCCTGTCAGTTTTTGCTTACTAGCTCACTGGCAAAGAAATCTAATTAAAGTTTTTTTTCACTCTACAATCAAGATTTAGTTATGGAGAATTATCAGCCTCTCAGCTCTACATAGGTGAAGTGGAACACCTATAAGAACATCTGCACAGGGTGGTCGGGGCTTTTTTTTTTTCTTAGTTAGTTTGAAATTTTCAGAAACATGGTTGATGGATTTTTTTTATTCTACTTTACTGGAAATTGCTCCACAGGTCTGTCAATGGTCTCACTAAGAGATGAATTACATGATGTAACATTGTCCCTTTCTAACAATACCTTGCCTTTTTGTCTGCTACACATGGAAACACCTACCAGCTACAGATTCAGATGCTGCAACCTAGTATGAGCAAGCGGACAGTATTATGGATTACATCGTGTCTAGAAAATAATCCCACAGCAAAAGCTATTTCACACCTTCAGTGAGCTCTTTCAACCTGCTTCTCAGACTGTATGTTCTCCTTGCTCTGGTAACTGTACACAGGCAATGCTCATGTGGCATAATATGGCTGATGTACTGAAGTCCTTGATCATAACTTTTAGTACCTGCATGATTCATCTGGAATGAGAACTTCAAACCTCCTCAATGCACTTCAGGCTCTCCAGACAACCTTGAAAAGAGAGTGATCAGTGCTGTAGGGAAGCAGCGGCTTGAGTTAGGACAATGCTTGCCTTCTGCAAGAGTTTGTTTCCTTTTTTTTTCCCCCCTCCAGATGTATCTTCAGTCATCTAGATTGACACATTCTTCTTCAAAGACATTGAGGAAGAATATACCATGCAATAACTACTATTCCAAAAACACCTGACATCTAACAACAGTTAAGCCATGCTTTCTTGTCAAGCCCTTGCCTATTCTGCATCCTTCATCTCATTTCTTCACTCTTCCTTTCTTCCATTCCATTTTGTACAGCACAGCTTGTTAAAAGTACATTTAGTTATCACACACTGGGTTCTTCTCCCATCTCTGTTCTCTTAACAAACGTCTCAAAATGTAACCAGTCCAGCAAAGACTAACATCAGTAAATGCAAACACTGAGGTTACTTACATATGGCTGTTGCCTCGACTCTTATCTTTAGTCTGTTATCTTCTCACATCCTTTGTCCATCACATTATATCTACCACCTCTTTACACAGCTAGTAACACTGCAAGCAAGAGCACTGCTCTCTTTAGTCTCATCTTCAATTCACAAACATGTAAGATGTACAGTCTGGTGCACTGCAGGATTTGTCAAGTCTTCCAGGTCACAAGAGTGTCCCGATTAGAAATTCAACAAATTGGGCATCTGTCAAATTTCTACAGTCATCGGAGTAAGACTTTCAGTTGCTTTTCAAAAAGCAAATAAGGTTTTTTGAGATTACAAACTTAACATAATTATATTGTATGACACGGGATTTTAGATCTTTCCTCTTGTAGGTATTACTGAGAATTATTCGGTGGCTTTGTCTACTGGGAATCTTACTCTTGCTGATTTCACACTGGTTTTTTGGCATAGAAATCAAGCTATAGGCATTGGTCCATATTTCCTACTCTCTCTGAGAACGGTTTGTACTTTTCCATCTGCTCGTCTGACTGGATGGATGTCTAGGAATAGTAATGGTTCGAACTCCCTTGCCTGTGTCCTACATATTTTAAGGTTTTATTGGGAAGAAATGATGCCATTTTGTACTATTTGTTTCACAAAGCACTATATCAAGGATAGGGTCAAGATATGGCAAGGTGGAAGCTGGCTAGGCTCTTCAGTTTGGCTGTACTATTTCACCCCTCTTCTCAGAAAGTGCTGAATGTAGATTTTTACTTCCACAGGGGAGGACATGATAATCCCCTGGTGGACAACACCATCTGTCCATTCAGAAACACATCCTTACACCAGAGATACGCAGAATGGTATGATAAACAATGAGTTATGGGCTCCAAGAGAGCCCTCACCACTGGGCATCAACCCTATAAGGAGCAGTCACACTTATAGCCAACTGCCTTACTTTGTAGTAGTAAAACAATTTAAAGGATTTGAGTTTGTTCTGATGCACTAAAGTCAATGAGGTGGTAGTGATCCACGCTAATTCAAGTATGGGCTAGCTAGTTTCTAGACTGATGCAGAATTGGGCCCCAGACAGAAAGTCTTTGATGGGTGTTTTTGGAGAACTGCCGTTCTAGTATAGTTCATGAGATGAGGGGCTGGAGCTTGGAAGAGACGCTTAGAGAAGAGGTGAGGGCAAGGAGGGGGAAAGGAGGATAAAATTCTGCAATGGCAGCTACTAGATCTTACTTTCCCAATGGATGTTTTCAAGTGTATGTTTAATAGATGCTCTTACATGTCTCCAGCTAAAGCACTTATTACGTTATTGCATTACGACTCCTGGTTTACAGCATTACAATATATAAAAAGGTGAAATAGGTAGAACTCAGAAACGGTGAAATAAACTATTCCCTGCTCTCCTACCTTTCCTCCTACCTACACATAACAACATAGATCTTGTTTTGATGTTGCAGTCAGTACATCACATGCCATCCTTAGGACATTTGCAGTAACTTTTGGAGAAGAAAAAATAAACTTTCCTTTATCACGGAACACAGATAAAATGTTTGTTTAGCTTGTTAATGGGGAAAAGCAATCAATAAATATATTGCAACAGAAACATTCACAAAGGTCTAATCACTAGAACTTTCAAAGTACAAACTGCAGGCAAGTTTGGACCAGTAAAGGCTTTTTACTTAACTAGCAAAAGAGCTCTTTAATACTGGTCATCCTTGACAGAACCAAACGTGAGTTGGATCTGTATCACATGAGTTTCTTTGAGCAGTGGATGGTTGCTAAAAGTGCAGGAGCTGTTAGGCAGATTACTATTTTGATTACTCTGCATCGCAATGAGAGGCTGCATCAGGGAAAGCAGGTCAGCAGGACCTGCTTCCATTTTCAAGGGCAAGAGAGAAAGCACGCAGTCTGACTGTAAGGAATAACTGCATCCAGCAGCCCTTCCATCTTCTTCATAGTAACTAGGGAGTACAAATCAAGGCTTTTTCTTTTAGTGGTCTTCGATGACATTAAATGTGACGAAATTAATGAAGTAGCAAAAGCCCCTGACTTTTCTCTTTGCCTATTCAGGGCAGAAATAAGTAGCTTTTCCAGCTCTTTTTAGATATACCACCTAAATTCTGCATTCCTTGTTTTTGAATTTGCTCTTTATTTTAATTTTTAAAAACAATTATTAACATGCATTTATAACCGGACAGCTACAATGGATGTGCCTATAATAGATGAGTCGGAAAAAAAAAAGCATCAGAGAATTGACTGAATGACCTTGAGATCTACTAGTCAGTGAGTCCTCTGTTAATCAGACCCACATCCACTGTCTCACTGCAGGAAGTTCCAACACCACAGTTTGATAATGTTTTCAACAGGGAAAAAAAAACCCCAAACCCCCACATTTCTACAAAAGTGGTAGGTTCACAGCCCAATGGTTAGCACACATTCATATTTAGGCTTCATAGTATAGGAAAGATTAGGATTTTTCCTTCTACCTACTGAATTCCCAGAGGACTGATGCTTTTCTCCTCAAGTGCAGCACTAGGAGATGGAAATATGGTTTCCATCAGATCAGCAGACAGGGTCAACAGGATGACGAGTTCAGGAAAAAAAGACCAATCTTTCTTGCTGTTAGCAGCTAGAAACAGCACTTTAAACATGCACACTGCAATACCAGATGTATCCACAAGACTTAACAATAAAATGCCTTTATTTGATCTAAAAAAGTTTTTACCTATTTTGTATGGCTAATGCAGATTCTACATCCTCAGCCATTTTTCTTCTTAGGTTGATCATCAGGGGAGGTTTAAATACTGGGACAGGTTCTCATGCTGCCATAATGCTGACCTGCAGACATTTTAGTGGAAGAATTACAGTGCTGCCACAACACAGTTGCAGTCTCAGAAGTCCCAAGGTATATTTATGATATGGAAAAACCAACATGTAGATGAAGTCTTGTTATCAGCTAGTAACAATTGCTACCACTACTTTCTTATTGAGATGTTCAGAGCACAGACACCACCTATTATTCACAAAGTATTAAGGTGGCAGTCCAGAGTCATTCCACTATTGCCCTTCTTACCACTGAAATTGTCATACATAAAATAGAGATATTAATAGTACATGTAATTATACAGCTTTAATAACATATGCAGCTGAGGATATCAATTATGAAAGATGCTTTGCACTATCAAATCTCATCTGAACCTACAGAAGTTGCAAGCAAGCAGTCTTCTGCATCTCAAAAGACAGGAAAATCAAAAATTAAAACTGTTCCAAAAAGGAGCTATTTGTTTTTTTATTTATCTGTCCATCTTTTGGACAGATAATGTTGTTCAACATTCCTACACTTTTATAAATAATACAGAGATATTTACTATAACTCTCCTCCTTGAAACAAATGTCTTCTAATCACACACAAGGTGCACTGGGGAAAAGGCAAGTGGAGAAGAAAGAGAAGATGCAAAAACTTTTCAACCCGTTAAGGTAATTGCGACCTTGAATGCTCCTCTAAAGAAAGAAATGGCATCTTTTCTTCAAAAGAATTATGCATATGATAAGGGTCTATTTGCAGTTAACTCTGTGAAAGCATACTGTCACCCAACACTAGTCACTGCAGTACTGTACAATTTGAATGAGAGAAGGGAAGAGAAAGAGGAACAAACAGATGTGCCCAGTAGCAATGAACTTCACTGATACAAGCTCCAGCTCAAAGTCTGGAAAGCCCCAGCCCCTGCTGCTATGATCTGCATTGGGTTGTCTGCCTGCACAAAAACAAAGCCAGGGCTTGATGCTGCAGATCCAAGAGAAGCTAAGTGCTACTGTGTAAAATTGCTTTGCAATGCACGTGTCCTGCTCAAAGCAGGCTCTCCTCCCTGCACCTTGAGCATCAGAAGGGATTTAATTTCCCTTTAAGAGCCCATGAGAAATGAACAATACAATGTGCACAGTGGACATAATCCTTGACTCTTGTTGACGCCACACAGAAATCCATTCTGTCGTCTTCTTCTAATCCTTGCGCAGAGAGGAAGCTTGCATGATGAAGCTAAAGGGACAGGAGCTATTTATAGCCTTTAATTTCATCCTGCATCAATGGATTTTCAGGCAAAGGAAACAGGGCTTTTAGCTTGTTTCCCTTTTAACCTGTTCAGTGCTCACAGCTTGAAGAAGTCAAAATAGTTTCATTTCAGAGTCATATAGTGGTTCCAAGGAAATAAATATCCAAAACCAGGTCAAAAATGCTAACAGTTTGAACTCAGTACCAATTATACTCACAGGACATGAGCAATGCAGGGTTTCTTACTGTTGCCCCTACAGTTCTGCAGATGTAGCGTAACAAGTGAATATGCAAAACAATGTAGATCATCACGGTGTCAAGGGCTACACAAGCAAGCTGCAAACAGAAGGGTGTACCTCTCCCCCATACCCTGCTTGGTCCTCAACTCCCATTTTCTGGTTTGTTTTCTATTTTGCTCCTTTCAGTTGTGAAGTCAGTGTTTCTCTCCTGCTCCACTGGCACCCTTTTTAATGTGGTCAGACCATTACAGCTGATCAGCTTCATGCAGGTACGCAAAGCAGACAGAGAGCTGCCTGCAGGAGATAACAGACTTCCAGAGAGACTGGAGCCTCTTAAGAGCCCTAATCCACAAGGTACACAATATTAGCCTCTTGCGAACAGACTCGAGTAAAAAACTCGGAATAGCTAAGAAGTGCATCCTGAAATTTTTACAAGTTTATTGCCTATTCAGTGAATTTTGCTCATTAGTTTTGCTTCCTGTGATCTGACATTCCAAATCTAGGATGTGATCTGTTTTGCTTTGTTAGGTGTGACTGAATAAGACACGGAATAATTTTCTTCTCATGCACAGAGGAATAAATTTTGTGAATGTATTTCTGATAAAGGCCATTGCTGAACATGAATTTGTCTCAACTTTGTCTACAATTACCCATTTCAGTACAACTTAATGGTGTAACTGGAATTTGTAAAGCATATGCAAAAAAAAAACCCCACAAAAAACTAACAAAAAACATTAAAAGGCAAGAAAGAACAAATGTGACAAACATTCATTAAACCATCGGTACTTTTAAATACATACTTAAACTAGTCAACATGTTGTTGATTTAGCTGTGCAAGTTAATACTTACATAAATAAATAGCATAACTATCCCAATGATCACTTTACACAGCCATCCCTGGTTGGCTACTTCCATGTAATTGATCTAGAAGCAGCGTTAGCACAGGGGTGACTGATAACTATCTGAATTAAAGGAGCAAGCTTCAACACATCTGAAAGCACAATGGTAAGTCAAATGGTCTACTGAACTATTTACATAGTGCATAGAAATCCCAAACTAGCACTCTGCTAATGCTTAACAAGTAGGTGGGAATTGGTAACAGAAACCAAATGATGAGGCAAATCTAAGCAGTACAAATCCTTTTAGCAGAATACCAGCAGCAAACATCATAATGAGCAACATTCAGAAAGCCAAAACAACAGAGGTGGGAAACAGGTATGCAGTAAACTAGTTGTATTTCTGCATTTCAGCTACAAGACTAGAACAGTGCTTTTCTAAAATCCCCCCAAAACCTGGAGGCCAATCTTCAAGACCTCACCACCTATACTGAAAAAATTTCAAGCTTTGTTGTGTTTTCCTTTTTATTTTTTCCCAGCCAAGCGGTAGGTAATTCTAAAGTCTGAGAAATGTCAATATATCCTTTCTTCTTTTTCTCCTTTTCCCTTTCTCTTTCTCCTCTCCTCAATCTCGTCTTAACTTATATAATTTTAAAACTTTAATACTTTAATTTTAAAACTAAACTTTCTGAGTCAAACGAGTGAGGCTATAAACTACTGCAGCTCCACTGAAGTTCAAAAAAACTTTACCAGATTGTATTGAAGTATGTTATCCTTCCTTTTTTTTTTTCTCCCCTTGGTAAGTTTTCAATCAAATATCTTTTCATGAAGATTACAAACTCACTCTTATTTCATATCCAAATGTTAATATTCATAATGAGTTTTTTTAAATTAGTTTAAGAAAATGAATTATTCTATGGCCACTGTCCTCCACTAACAACCAATAGCTCACTCCCTCAGGAGCTTAAAAAATCCCATAGGTAGTCAAATCATTCTCTTAATTACACTGGTAAAGCAGCAGAGTTATTCAGAGGGCTTCTGCAGATATGCATCGATGCAGTGAGTTCAGTATTAATTTCCAGAGAGCAACACGTACAACATACCTTTCCTGACCTACGGTATTTGAGAAAGTATCGATCAGCTTAAACTACTGGACTGGAAATAAGAGAGGATTCTGAAGGAGATGTGCAAACATATATATACACACACATATAAAGCCATATAAAAATACATCATATTTACAGGTACAATACTATGTCATATACACAGCAACGCATCTCATCATCACTGTTCTGATGTTTAATTAACTTGGAACACACAATCCATATGAAAGAAAACTTGTGGATTGCTCCCGTATCTCACATAAATGTGGGCTGCTGTGATTCCTACATATTCCCCACCACTCAGCCCCTAGAACAAAGCAAGGAATTCCACAAATCTATGGAAGAAAAATTGTCCTAATACAGAAGAAAGACAAAAGGGATGAACAAGAGTGAGAGGAGTGAGATCAATAGACATATATATACAGCCCATGAACAGACTTGAAAAATAACTAAAAACCGATTTTATATGAGCTTCTTGTCAGATTTTGTAGTCAACTCTTCCTGTGAAATAGCCAATAAAATATAGATGAAGGTTTAGGCTTTAATAAAGACTTTTCTTTCATCTATCTGCCCTATTAATGTAGTCTTTTCCCTCCAGATAGACCTCCTAAGAGGTCATAATCTCTTAGATGCCGACATCAGCATCTGTTGCTGTAGGGAATGGTTGGCAATACCACTAACACAGGATTCTGGTCAGCACATTGCCATGTGTGCCAGAGCAAGCACATAGATGTGGGAAATGATTTTGAACTGCATCTATTCAAACTCCCTACTGGAATAAAAGACCACATAGGGCTGTGGGGAGACAGTACTTCCCTGCAGGACTAGCCATTCCATCAGCTGATTCAACACAGGCAGCTGAAATCCTGTATGGTTTCTCCATTCACTCTCTTTTCAGAAGCAAGGCTAGGCAGCTGGGCTTGCTGTCGTTTTTGCAAGGCTTCCAGAGGGTCTGTTGCAAGTCGCTGTTTGGCCTCTTCTCATAATTATCCTTGTTTTACTATCCAATACCTGCATACCTGAAAGTAGTTGGATTCTGTGAAAGCTACTCCTTCCTTCAGGATATGTTCACAGCTTTATCAACATGTTTATAGAACAAGACATCATGGGGGAACAGAATAGAGAAGTTTTTCTGACAGAGAACAAGACCCATCTGGTTCACAATTTATGCTCCAAGATGCTGTCTTTTTGCCTGTTGCTGTAAACCTTTCCAAGATAATGAATAATTAAAATACGCTGGGTTACTTGGTATATCACATTAGTGACCAGAAAACAGGGCTTTATATCATCTGCCCATCTCACTCCTTCTTCACATATAACATTGCTGACTCCACTCACCTTCTGAGTGTTGCTCCCATTTAACCAACTCTCTGTAGCTTGGAGCCATGAGGAGTGATGACAAATAGTTTAAAAGGGAAGTCATCAGCAATGCCAGCAATTAGGAATTGCAACAATACCACTTTGTAGTTGCACCTTCCCCAGTAACTACACATGGTCTGAAAAGGGCATTTCTCAAGTTTTTCACAGCAGTGTGGTCCTTGACAGACCAGCATAGGAAAACTTCATCCCAAAGATAACACATGCCATCAGTCTGTGGAAGTGTGGTAAGAACAAAAACTTGATTTGCAACCCTGCAATCTGAGTTTATCTCCTTTTCTGAAGATAGTCACTGAAGAACATCATCAGCCTTCAAAGAGTTGCCAGAGAGGAGAGGATGAAAAGTGGAGCGATTTTCAGTCTTAGGGCATATCTGAATGTATATTTGCTGTGGGGTAGTACACACAGTATCTATAGTAAAGAATTAAGCCTGAAGTCAGTTAAGCCCCCATTAATTTGGGTAGTATCCAAGTATGATGCCAATAAGAAAGGAATATGCTATTGTGAGAAGAATTAGCAAGACAAATAGCTTAAAAACTGTTTATGGGAAACAGCATTTTATCTTGTTTCTAGTGCATGGAAGCCTTTCCTTGAAGGTTCCTTCCCCATTTTCACGGGCTATATATCAACAAAAGCCAAAAATATCACAGATTGTGATTTCAACTGTTTACAGGATAGCAAATCACACAAAAAACCCACATGTATCCTGCACATCTGCCATCATCCTGCAGGCAAAACTAAAAAAGAAAGGATCTAAGACATGCAACAAAGGTTTCCAGCATATGAGTTGCAGTGATGTATTTGTGACACAGCATCATGGCTACAAGCAGCCCTACAGGGGCACAAGCAGATGGCTTGATATTATTCTTCAGACTTTGGATTGCCAAGTGTTAATAGGTCTGTAAATCACTGTTGTTAAAAATCAGAGACTGGTAGCATAACTGTATGGTTTTATTGCTCTATCAAAATGTTCATATATTTTTATATTGCTATCCATGGTTTAAATATTTTCTTCTTTAAGAAGTTCTTCATCAAATGTTTAGGCTCCACAACTGGCCAGCCTCCAGCAGTCCAGAGATGTAGTACTTGGTTGCAGATAACCAAAATAACATCAACACTTCAGAAGAAAGTGACTAGAGATTGATTCAAACTCTCTAAATGGTTAATGAAATAGTCCAAGATCGCCTCAGCTCTCAAACTGTCATTAACCTATGAGATACCTTCCTAAGAAATACAGGAGAGGAAATTTTACTTTCTCTCTACTTCTCAATACAATGAAATCTCTTCCTAATTCCTAAAGTCTTCACTGCTTATACAACAGCCCAGGTTATAACTTACTTCAAACTCCTACCACTGTCAAATACCACTTTGCTAGCTTGTTTTTGCCTGCTCCAAAGACCACTGAAGTCAGTCAAACATTATCTGTTCAGAACCAACAGAAGTGGATCAGGATTTGTAGACTCTGGAGAAGCTGTACCCAAGCTCAGATCTGGTATTTTACTTCAGTTCTTCCCTTGATTAATTCAGACCACTGAACCTGAGAGGTTTTGGATAACATTGATGTTAATTGGCAGGGGAAGGAAGGGGGACCAAGCACTGAATACTTATGTTTAAGTAACATACTATAAAATTAATTATTCCATCTCTATCTTGTTGTAAAACAGAGGATAGAATGAAAATGGACTGATTTCAGTAGGTGTTGCTAGTAATATTTCACAACTGAAAATGTTAAGCTACAGATATATTTTTTTTCCGAGTAGGTTATAGGGAAAAAGAATTAACAAGATGTGGAACAACAAAGAAGCTAACAAGACAACTTCATCACAAACAGAGCAAACTTTTGAAGTGGCAAGGGGAGAGAAAACACTACCTCTATGCAGCTAGAAAGATGACAATATTATTTAACACAGGAAAAAATGAGACCCAAATTCGGCATTCTTGTAACTGTTGACAAAGATGTCCCAAAGATATATTACCTTTCCTTTTTATTCTCACTTCCTTGCCAAGAGGTATAAATGTCACCTTCACTTCCTTCTCTGTCTAGAAAAGGTCAGGGTGCTTTACACTCTTCTTCCTGCGATGACTCCAAAACCTGCCTGTTCAGCACATTGCCACACAGAGACTATCGATCTGTGCTGTTGTACTCAAGTCAAAGAGCCGGCAGAAATTCCATTGCAAGAAAGTACTATGGGCTTTCAACAGGCTTCTGGAACAGCATTAACTCGTGAATCCTGCTCAACTAGAGGAACGTAGACAGAAAAATACTGAAAATGAGATTATGGAAGGGGTTTAGAGAATCATTCATTAGAATAATTTTGGTAAAGAACGATGCAAACCAAAAATGCATACTGTTCTGGTGGTGATTAATTCACGGGAAAGAGATTGATAAACAATTCAGTCAACATCCAACTTGTCTCCAGGTTAGCCCAACAAAGGATGAGGACGTCTCTATTTTGGTACGAAGCTTTAAGCATGAACCCTTCCAAATTGCCTGAATGCCTCCAAAAAATGGAAAACTATAACAATAAAAGGCTGAAGGATAAGCTTCTAATAGCAAGTACTTAATTCTGTTCCCTAATCATGCCTTATTTACAGGTTGGTTTTTGGAAGTCTAATAACTTAGAATCACTATGATTTAAAATACTAGGCTTGAACGAAAGATGTTGGAAGATATTCTTTGTTATTAAGTCTCTAAGAAGGATCAACATTTAGCCTGGTTTTTAATTCTCCCCAAACAAGATATACCAAACAAGAAAATTAAGGGGTTCTTGCAGATAAAATAGGTTTTTTAACCATAAGCATAGACACCAAAATCTCCAGTCAGTACACATGTGCTTTGCTACTACATTCAGCTCAGGAGTTCAGAACAATTGCTTCCATGAATTTTACCTGGCTTAGTCCTTGCCTTTTTCAGAAAAATTAACGATCAAGTGACTGCTCTAAATTACATGCATTTATGCTGTTGCATTATAAACTCAGAGGAAAGATGAAGAAGTAAATATAAGAATCACTGACATTTAGAATCACTGGCACCATGTTTCACTGGAATCAATGTAAGCGTGAATCTGGGAGAATTAGTCAATAAATCAATTAAGTGAACGGCTGGATAAATCTTTTCAGCAAAACATTCAGGGCCTCCATAACAATACAGCACTCTGATTTCCCTTAGTAAACAAAGGGAAGAGGTGAAATGCAGGTAAGGGTAAGTTTAGGCTAGAAGTGAAAGGGAAATTTTCGATTTCCCACATTTTCACAACAAAAAAAGACAGCTCAAACATGACTTATTCCTCGTGTTCTTGCATGGATGACACTGTGATACTAAACAAGAGTCAAGTGTATCATGTTACACTTGGAATTGGGCCTACCCAATTGTATTAAAATTCTAATTCAGAACATTTAATATTAGATCTATAACTCATCCAAATTGACTACAGAAACCCTGTCAAAGTAAAACCAGAGGCTTCGACATAGCTCTACTAATAAGAGCACAAGAGCAATAGCGGTTCTGTGTCAGATAACAAACACGACATTTTTCAGGAGAGAAGAGAATGAGCGGGCACATCCATGCTTGCCTGAGCAGACAGGCAGGCGCATACAAAAGACACAAATCTATCCTTGTGCCAGCAGCCACAGCTCTGTCTTCCTATGGAAGCTACACCCACTTACACTCATTTGCTCTGTAGATACTTCAAGAACCAGATTAACCTCTGCAAATTCATAGAACCTTACTGAAATCCAGTGGGGCAGTGCCAGTTGTCAGCAGAGGAGAATCTGAATCTTACTGTACCTTTGGAGCCTGTTTGACTGAAGAGCTGTATGGGGGAGGGAATTCCTTTTCTTTCAGCTTATTTAAATGACCTACAGTTACTATGGTTACTCTTAAGGCATCTGAAATCTGCCTGCATGATGCAATTGGCGAAATGACAAGGCACAAAAATTGATGTTCCTGTGAAACAGGCTGCTCACCCAGGACAGAAAACCAAAGGTTGTAAATAGCTGATCCTGAGGATCTCATATTTAACCCATTGGCTCTACCTCAAACACTTCCAGTGCTATCAAATTAGCATTTCCACTGTAGTTCTCTCATGACACTGGCCACAAGTGCTTTTGTTTCAACAAAGCCTACTGTGTTAAGTTCACTCCACTGAGGCTTTAAGACAATAGAGAAATGTCATTCAGAGAGCAGGAAACAATGAGCTATTATCTCTTCCATTTATCTGTCCTATCTATCAGATAGGGAGCAAGAAAATCTTTTTTCTTCAACAAATTTCGTCATAAACTGCAAAAGAGGGGGCAAATGCTTTCCCTTCTCACCCTGCTACAGCTGCATTAGCTGAGTGTTATGAACACTTTCTATGAGCGTTTGTGCTTGCCCATTTTCCCTCACATGCCATATCAAAATACCTCTACCAGCACTGTAACAAAAGTGATGCTAAGCTGTAAGGAGTTAATGAATAGAATATGGTGATACAGAAGCAGCCACTCATCTTTCTCCAGCATAGCTATTTATACCAACACCAGTGTAGATATATTCAGCCCAATAAAACCTGTTATTTTAGTAATGCAGAAATTGTTGGTGTAACTCCCCCCTTCTTCCCCCTCCATGGCATCTTAATTCACTAACCTGCCACGGGCTGACTACTCAATATCTTATCCTTAGCCTGGTACCATCTGTGACAATGAAACAAGGAAAAGGGTGGAGGGAGAAGCAAATGTTTGTTAAATAAAGTCCAAATGATGGATTTGCATAGATGTTTTCCACTTCTAAAAGGACGGAAAATGTTACTTTTCCAAACTACAAGCATACAATACTGATTTCAACAAACACAAACTGAATGCAAAACAGAAAGACAGTCCTGCTTCTTTTATCCAATAACTAAGAACTAGGTTTAGGTTGCCCGTGTTTTGTGCTGTAGCAGAGGCTGACATGATGACACCACCAGCAAAGCAGAGGATTGCCATTTCAGGCCCTGATCCTACACTACTGACACCTCCAAGAACTAGGCCAGTGACTTCACAGGCCCAAGGATCAAGCTTTTAGGTGTCAGCACAGTTGCTACACACCACAGAGGAAATATCACCTGAAGGTTTCTGGCAGCAAGGGACACTGAAGTTCACAGTTAAAAGCTCCTCACTCAGCCTTCTAAAGCTTCCACTTTGATAGTGCCTCTCAAGAGCTGTATCATGTGTCAGCGCTTGCAAACACATTTGATATCAATATCGTATCTACCGTCCCCCCTAAACATAAAGCAAAATTTTGGATCCAAACCAAAAGAACTCTCGAAAGAAAGATGATTCAATGCTACACTGCATGTAAATAAAAATCATGTCATCTTCAGGATTCAGAAGCTGCACTCCAAATGACAAGTGATCCTTTTTTACTCATCATCTCCAGTACATGTCCTTAGTTCACTAAATGCCTTTTTAATCTGATACTTTCAGCTTTAACAGCTGCTTCTTGCTAAACCTACGGTAGTTATCCCTTCTAAAGTTATCCACTTACATCAACATTGTCTTAGAGCTTTGTAAAAACTCTGTCTTGACCACTGTGCTTGCAGGACTAGAGGCACCTATTCCTTTTTTTACAGCACCTACATCAACAGCAATAGCAGGGCCAGGATCGATGCACAAAAGCCTTCTGTTCCACCACTCTCTACAGTGCCAAGAAACATTTGTACTACTTGGTCTCATCAGATATGTACAGCTGCATATAATGAAAAGCAAAATGCACTCCAGCCAAGCCTTTGGACTGCAGATTTGGCATGAAACAACATTCTGAACCAACCAAGCACCAACCACGTCCTTAGGCACATTTCCTACTTCTAACGGTTAGCAAGGCCCAAACTCTGCATATTTAATGTAGGGATCGTCATCTTTACATATGCAGGTCACATAAACACAGGAAGGAAGACAAAGTGAAGGGACCCTAAACACCTCTTCAGGCTTTTGCAAAGCATTCTGTATTGTTAAGCAGGAGCAGGAGTATGAATACCCTGGATGCAGAGCAGCCGCTTGTGTTTCACTAGGCAAAAGATGGCTGGCTAGGCTACAAATTAAGCAACAGGAAGCCCTGCTTTGTCAGACCAGTCTTACCTTACAGAAAAGGAGATGAGTAGGAACTCTCTCCATTCTCTGTGCACTCCAGGTTACTGCAATGTGAAGACTGCTCTCACCACTACACAGCCTGAGTGATTCTGCTCTGGAGGGCAGCTGGCCAAATGACAGCCCAGAAAGATAAAGAAGTGTTCAGGGAGATGATCACAGAATGAAATCTTGTTTCTAATTAAAAAAAAATGGCATATTAAGTAACTGTTAAGTCACTCTTCTGTACTAAGAGACTCACTGTGATTCTCTGCATTTTTATTTCTTCTGGCTTACAAAAGTTGAAGTCATTCTTTGGTGCAAAAATAGGATTTGGTGCAAAAATAGGAATTGTACTTCCCAAAGGAACTGGCAAACCACCATTGTAAATGCAAGTATTTTTGATCACATAAGTGTTAGCTACAGTGTAACGTCTCCTGCATTCTAGTCTATAAAACTTGCCTTCCAGACCCACAAGCTCTTCCTCAAAACTGTTACATTAGAGCATCAAGGAAAAATACGAAGAGGGAAGTGGACAACAGAAAAATGTCCATTAAAAAATATCCTGTGGAACCCTAATTCAGCAGCTATCAAACAGCAGAATTAAGAGAACTGATTTGGGTATGTGTGCTGATTTTGGCTGGGATAGTAGATTTTCTTCATAGGAGCTAGTATGGTGCTGTGGTTTTGATTTGTGCCGAAAACCATGTTGACTGACAATTCCAGGATGTTTTAGTTTGCTGAGTCGTACTTACATGGAGTCAAGGCCTTTTCTGCTTCTCACACCAATCTACCAGCGAGGAGGCTGAAGGTGAACAAGACGTTGTGAGGGGACACAGCCCAGCCAGCTGACCCCAGGCTGGCCAAAGGGAAATTCCATACCATACAATGTCATGCTCAGCATGTGACGCTGGAGGGAGTTGGCTGGCAGGTACCATGGACCAGGGGTTGGCTGGGCATCGTCAGTAGGTGGTGAGCAATTTTATTGTGTATTCTTTGGTCAGTTCAGGTCAGCTATCCTAGCTGTACCCCCTCTCATCTTCTCGTGCACCTCCAGCCTCCTCCCAGGCAGGGCAGCATGAGAAGCTGACGTCTTTGATTTTGGTGTAGGTACTGCTTAGCAACAACTAAAACATCTGTGTTCCTACCAACATTATCCTCATACTAAATGCAAAACACAGCACTATACCACCTACTAGGATAAAAATTAGCTCTATACCAGCCCAAACCAGGACATGCGGATATTTACAGAGCATTAGAGTAAAACTTTCTAGCTTTCCTAAGAAATATTTGGTAATTTGAAAGCTGAAGATGCTACTTTTGCAACCCAGACCACCCTACCACTGTTGTGCTTTAGCTTCTATGTTACCTTCACAGCAGTTTTATGGCTAGGGCTTCAGGATACAATGGGAAGGCTACAGCATTCACTGAAAACGGATGAACCTATTTATTCAAGGTACTGGAAATTAAATGACTCATCAACCATCGAGCAGAATGCTTCAGAGGGGTTTGTACCAGTGAATCCAAATATTGATGCTGCTAAGCTGTATGTATGCTGTACTTCTACATCTGTATATGGTTCTCAAACTGTGAGAAGAGTGGATAACCTATCATATCAGATACATTTCTGATGAAATATTTTTTTAAAAAACAATTGTACGCACCACTGAAGCTACCAAAATGGGAAAACAGAACAGATCTGTGCTCCATTTGCTTCTTTGCTTTTATTCATTTTTTTAAATTAAAGTAGTATTTCTTCCCACGGGCCAGGTACTTCCATCTCATGTTCCACAAATCTCTACTCATATGCTGCTTGCTCATGTGCTTATCAGATTCACTCTGTTTACTCTGGCAAAACTCATGTTGGCATAACTGCAAGTTAAACTCTCATACTGACTACAAGCTTAAGTTCAGGATTTGAGAGATTTTTCACAGGCATTACTGAAAAAGTAGAAGATCCAACTGTTCATGGAAATTAATTTGCAGGGAGTTTCACCAGCAGAGAATATTTTAGTATGAAAACAAGAGAGCAAAGGCCACTGACCCACTAAAACGCAGGGTGTCGTTTCGTAAGGGAACTGGTAAATCCCCTCAGTCAAGAAAATCAAGACTTTTACAACAATTCCATCCCTCATTCATCTCAATTTGCCCGAAGGCCTCATTCCAAACACAATTATGTTACAAGTATTAGCTTATATTTCAATATCTCAATTAATTAACAAGTCTCATAAAGATGGGACATAAGGTAAAGACAGGGTATTAAGCATAGTTCTGTGCTAAAACTCACTTACATTTAGATGAAGTTAGAAACCTGACAATATTTAAATTTGGAGAATTCTATTGCAGCAGTTTTGGAAAGACAAGGAAAGCAAGGGTTCTTTTAATCCCTTTCTTAGAAAACCTTACAGTTACATACCTCTGAACTAATACATATGTCATAGATTATAACATACATTTACATAACATATACAAACAAGATATCCATTAACTTATCTATAACTCCATGAGCTAACTAATATTACACCATAGGTGCAGAAGAAATGACTACGCACACAGCACCAAAGACTTTCTGGAAATACAATAATTACAAATGAGAATCAAAATACTATTTAACATGTTGTCTTTTCTTCTGACCCAGAATAAAAGAAATCAAACTCTATCCTTCCATATATGCATGTATAGGCACATGCAGACACTCTTCCTTGCCTGTCGATAATAAAAATATATGTCTCAAGGAGGGCCTTTCAGTACGCTGACAGCTTTGACAGCCACTGTCATTACAGCTTATCAAAAAGAGGATGCAGCATGATTCTAGTATGTTAAAATCCCTTTCCCCACTTCTGCCCTTTCCTTGACATTTCTTATCATTTGCCGCCAACACTTTTTTACATTGTAGGACTATCATTGCAATACACAATTTCAGAGTAAAATTTATAACAAATTAAAATTTTGTTCTCTTCTGTCATCTATTAAATCAGAGAAGCATGAGTTTCATAAAAGCACAAAATTCACTAAAGGTCACACCCACTGTCCAAGGAAGTCAACTCTGTGTTTTCAAAGAAATAAAGTTTGATGAGTCTGGACAAAACCCTAAAACTATAATGGGAAGTATATTTTATTGAGACCACTTAAGAAGATCATGATCCACTTCCAGCATTAATTTGAGAGGTCTTCTATTTTAAAAGGAACTTTATGGTATAACTAGTTTTAGTAGTGAGTCACGTGGTCTCTCTGAGAGATTTTCTGTCTTGCATTTTACCTTGCAAACTGCAATGACAAAAGTTACAGAGAAACTATAAGCTGAGTAGCTTCCTGTTTACAGAAGCTAAAAAAGTGCTAGCAAGGGAAAGGGTACTTTTCACAGGTTCAAAACAAAGTTTTCCTGGATTTGGTTTTAAGTCTGGTTTGACCAGAATTGATCTTTTAATACCCCCTTAATCCTACCCTCATCCCTGGCTTTTTTTGGCCAAGTGTAAATGAAGGCCTAGAGAGGATTCCTTTTTGAGGGCCCATGCATACCTGTAGTGAAAATGAATAAACAAGCATTAACCAGCCACAAAACCTGCTTAATTCTGGCCAACTACCATCATTTTTAACTCCGCAGTAAATCAAGCTATATGTGATTTCAAATAAGAACCACTGCCATCAGCCCATAGGCTGTTTTAATGACACCAGTTTTACCTCACCTCCAGCAGGGTTAGATACCAGCATTTTAGTCCAACCCTGAAAATGAAGACTTGCTGACTTTTTAGGGACATGTATGATAACATGTTAACATACCTGAAATTTAGACATTGACACCTAGCTGTTAGCCTAGAAAAGAAAGCAGCACTCAGATGTTGACAAGGTGTAGCTGGGTAACGTGAGAGCATCTCTGGCATCATCATCACACATCCCAACTGCACAGCGATCCATGAATTAGTTGCAAGACAGCACTAATAAACTACCCAGAAAGTTTGACTCTTAATTTATGTGCTGCTTCAGGAATTTTAATACTTAGTTTGAGCAGTTCTTGGTTCTCTCCAGTAGAAGCCGTTTTAACAAATACTCTTGAAGGATGTTCTTACTTATCCTATTCTCCCCAAAATTAGTTTGGTGGGGGTTTGTGTCTTTTCTGTAATCTTTGTAAGTTTTTAAACAATTTGAATTCCATTTCAGGTCAAGTCATGCTCCCAAAGTGCTGATTATTCTTCATTTCCCTTCCAAAAGCCTCAGTTTACAGAGCTTTGCATACCCAAATGAAAACCAATTCATTTAACTGAACTTGGAGCCAATTTGGGTGGTGGAAGCCTTTTAGCACATGAACAGTCTTTGGAAGTACCAGAATAAAAGCAAATACTGGGATCTTGATTCTTTCTTTGTAATTATACACAAAGTTAAATATACACTGACTTGCCATGGCAAAGAAAGACATGGTAAAGCTAACACAAACTTTCATGCTTACAGATGCACAGTGGGGTCACTGGGTTATGATTCCCACTCAACATCCTGCTGTCACTAGAACTCCCCTTCTGCATCATGCACGTAAGATGGATTCAGAGCGATGAATGCACCCTGAGCAGGGAGGCACACATTCCCATTGGTTACTGGAGCAAAAAAAAACAACTTTGGAGATTTCCAGCTTCCACAGGACTTCAAGGTGTATTAAACAGCTTCAATAAAATAGAATGTATACAATCTAAGTCCAGATGGTTTTTCAGGTCTAGCAACACAATCTCCTTGCTACACAGACTTTGTAAATGACAGTGATATTCTCGTGACAGAATGAAACCCTCATATCTTACCCGGAAGGTGCCCAAACCCTTCAACACTGGATGCCACCCTCTTCAAAACCTAATAAGTTAAATTACTGACTCCATTATTTGCTATGAATCTCAAATATACTTGGACATTGAGTTCCACCACTGTGTTTGTAAAGAAGAGTTAGTAAGAAAAACATCTACTTTCTAGTCCATGTACGATATTACAGCCAGTCCGGCAGACAGATGCTTCAGTGACAAACACTTCCCCAGTAAAACATTTGTAGGATCTGGTCATTAAAACACTAAGCTGAGATACAGAAACCTGAAGTTCAGCTCACAGCTATGTCACAGATTTCCTCAGCAAGTCTGAGATGTCATTTAATTCCTTTACGATCAACATATTCAGTGACGTTTATTATGATTTTCTTTATACTATCTGTTCAAAATACATGCATTTATGCACTTATTTAATCTAGCAAAATGGGCTTCAATCACATTTCAATCCCACACTACCACTATAGTACTGAGTTCTGACACTAGCCCTTCAGCATGGGGAGTCAGTTGAGAAAGGAAGCTGTGGCTAAAAAACACATCTGCAAGTGTATTTCTAGAAAAGCAGTTAAAAACTGGCTGTCCTATCAATAAGAAAGGGATATATCAGGCCTGCTGAACAATTCCCTCATATAATGCATCCCTGCAGTCAAACAAGGTAGAATTCACGATGCCAGCACCATGTACATAGTGTAATTCGCTAAGTGCTGCCAGAATGACAGTTCTGCAAGACCGAAAGGCATGGAATCTGTCAGGCAATATACTAGCCATCAAGCAACAAGACAATTCACAGTGAGAGAACCAGATAATTTCAACCAGCCATCCAAAAAAGCATTGTCTCCTTCATGGCACATCACAGTTCAGAAGATTCCAGCATGAAAAGCTATTAATTCTCCAAAACCACTGCAAAGGCAAAACAAAGACAATCATAATGGTTTGATTCTGCATGAGCTTGGTCCCAATGACAAAAGTTGCATTAATGAAATGCCTTTGATATTCACATAGATGTTGCACTGATTTCCATAGTTGGAGCTCTTTTCCAGGGATGCCAAGCACCTGGCTGGTGGCATAAAAAAGGAAATGATGAAATCAGGTTTCCTATGGGTTTGTATGCCAGCTGGTTTCCAACTTAAAATTTCCTTTAAGCTGTAGTTTTCACAACAGAGCTTTTACGCCTGTAGCCTCTAGTGCTTAGTAAGGTTATACCCATGATGTCGTTTTCTGAGCAGCACACTAAGGGCACTTGCTCTCCTGCACTGTGGAGGCTGTTACCTTTCTTGTCAAATATGGTTTAAACTGGCCAACAGGTCCACAGCTGTAAAGGGGGAAAAGAGGAAAGACAAACAAGGATGGTAAAATTGTTCATGATCACATAAGCCTCAATCCCTCATGAAGCTAGGTTTAAGATATCATAAAATTGTAGCGTTTTTAGCCCAGTAATCTTAACCTTTTCATAAAGCCTCCAAGGTACCCAAAGATGGTTCAATTAATCAACACACACATACAAGGTAAAAGTAGAAAATGAACAGCAGGGAGAGATGATGGGAGAGACTTCTATATAAGCACAGAATTAGTGCTCTGTACTATTTCTGCCTCAATGTGTTAACCTTTCTCTCTATGTCCTCCATTTCCCTTTAGTTTCTCACCATGAAAAAAATCTTCTAATTGCTATGAAACTAAAGCCATCTTTCTGGCAGATTGACCGAGAAGGCCAAGTTGGTGTCTAGGGAGTACAGGCAATTCAGTGACAATCTTAATTCTAGTCAGTGTAAGGAAGTGAATAAATCATTCTTGCAGAAGTTGTTACTGAGCCTGGGAGGAAAGATTCAATCTCTATTCCCGAGATTTGTATTCCCTAGATTTGTTAGTGTTTATTTTTATTACAGTTTCAGATACAGAACAAAGAAATAAAAGGGAAAAAAAAGAAAAGAGCAAGAGACGTTCAGGAAAGGCAGGAAGTGCAAAGCTCAGCCTTCAATCACCAATTGGTGAACACTTAAGTTCTGTTGCTTGACAGACCTAGTGCTGACTCACCTGAGGCAGAGCTGCACAGCCAGTACTTCAGGATACTGACCCAAGCTTCAAGAAGTCAATAACATACAACCTCTCATCTTCCATTGTCTTTGTGTGTTTTGCTATTTCTTGACAATAAATGAATTTCCATTGGTCAAATTAGATTTTTTCTTTTTCCAGACTTAGACAATTTTTTTTTTTAGATAGTCTGAAAATATTTTTAGGTAATTAGCTATTCATTATTATTTTACTGGAAATGTGCTACTTAATACTAGATAAGGCATTCTGTCAGAATGCAAATGAAAACCAGTTCATCACAAGATTCTCTCCCTCTATTTCTACTTGTGGCCTTTGATGACAGTGGCTGTCCAGCCTGCTAAATATACACATCTACACTGTGGAACTTCACCAGTCTCAGTGAGACTGCATTTTTAACTGATGGAATACGTGAGCTTTCAACTTCATTTTCTACTTTTTAATGAGTTCTAAAGTGATGCTTTCCTTGAAAACAGGAAATCTGGAATCCCCAAGATGTCAGAAAAGTGCGAAATGAAGGAGTAACGAACACACAGTTTTAAGCAAATGCTGAGGGGAATTCAACCCTGTCCTTTGAACACAACAGGTTACACTGAAGAGGGTGAAAATGTGCACAACAGTAAGAGCATTTGTTTCACTCACACTGCTTCACAAATCTGAAGTCAATGGTCTTCAGGTGAAAACGAGTAACCACTAGACTGAAAACTCTCAGTAGTTTTCATGACATTATTTAACAAGCAACAGCTACCTATTGCCTTTTACAGTCAACTCTCCCTTACTGGGCATACCTGTAAAAAATGCTATAGATATGGTATGTCTGCACAATTAAGTTCCAGGTATTCTAGTTTGTGCAGCATGGATAAAACAGTTTTCACCAACAGGTTGGGTAGTACAGGTTTCCAGTGCCAGGCGAAGTATTCTCAAGATGTTATCAATTTAATACAACTTAAAAATGAAAAGACTCCTTCAGGAATGCCAGCAACATTTTGCACACATGAAAACTAACGTGTTCTGACATAATTTTAGACTTGCACTGCATTTATTTTGGATGGTTGTCTCTAACCTTTCCTTTGACCAATACAAATTTCAGTGCTGGCTCCACTGGAAACAGAAATAAGCCTTTTATGAACAACGATCCCAAAACACCTTTGTATGATGTAAAAGGGAAAACTGAAGTGAGGATGATTCTCAGCACACAAGAGTTAGCAACAAAGGAAAAATGCAGTGAGTAACAGCAGTTATTGCTCTAATGCTACACTGTTTTACTTGAGAGAACGATTACTTTTCCACTGCTCTGTGCACATCTAAATAAAAAATTACAATGGCACATCCAAGCCACAGCAGAGGTAAAGAAAACAAATGCAGCACATACATGCTTTATAATCGCTTCACTTCATCATCGACTAGAACACCAGAAAATCAATAAGAATCCTATAGAAACACATCTGCCATAATAAAATGTGTGGCTTACATACATCAAATCCTAACAAGTGTGTTTGCATGTTCAGTGGAGAAAATCACTTCATAAAACAATACCAGGAGAGAACTAAAAAACAAAAAAGTGTCTAATGAAGGGACAAAACTGAATGATGTATCCAGAGGATAAACAGATAACAATAAGAACTCTTCATCAATATACTGGAATTGACAGACCAATGCTTTTATCCATTACTCTAAGTTTTAGTTAACTTCACATTTTCAAAGAGCCATGTAATTTTTGTCTAGGCTGGAATTAGGTGACTGAAGTGACTAGTGTCTATTTATATCCCTCTAATCAATTCAATTCCTTACAGATACAATCCATGTTAAAAAGAAATTAATCAAGGCCCAAACAGGTAGTGGCTCCTCTGTAAGGAGAGGGAGTACACTGCATTACAGTACCTGCTTCAAGAATCGCCTTAGGAAGTGCACTTCCCTGGAGCTGAAAAATTTTAAGAAAACTTCTGTCTAGATTTAAAGACCTGCTCATGTCCAGTCATTCACATAAGACAAGTCAGTTTCTCTTACATAATTTAGGTTAAGGAAATGTATGTCATAAAACCTAAAGTTTGCCACAATGGTTTCCAATTATTCTGATCTGCCACACTAGTAATAATTTGCTCATTGTCCCTTACAACAAGAATTTCAAATTACCTGAAAAAGAGATTTCTCTGATATTTAAAGGCAGAATTTTGACAGTGTTTTTCTATGTTAAAGTCTAGTATTCTAGCCCAGGATCAGTCTCAAGTGGTTATCTCTAATCTCCTCCAGATTTAGCCTCTGCTGACCTCCAGTAAGCAAGACAAGATTTTAATCAATCAATTTGAAAATCACATCACCCCAGGAACATTAAGAATCTATTCCTGTAATTATTAAGATTATTGACCAGGAGAAAGCAGACAGCATATATTTTGTTGGCGATTTTAACATTTCTCTTGTCTTCTCTTTCATTCTTCAGTTCATTTGTTTGGCATATTTAGCAACTTTTTCTGTGTATCCAACTTCACCATTTTCTTTGGTAGTGTGTTTCTTTTCCTAGATATCAGAATAGCATTTCATAAAAAAATACTACCAGCATAACTGACACAAAAGACATTTCAAGAAGAAAGACATAATGAAGATAAAACCCAAAGAATAGGCCTGAGAATTGTCTTGGTATTGTGGCTTACATCGCTTTCAAAGAGACCAAACATAAAAAGGAAAAAATTATAATAAAAAAATAAATAAAATTCTGCCATCAAACTACCCTTTACTATCACGTTGCTTTCCTAATAAGTTAGAATGCAAATTCAGAGTGATAGCACACCTATTCCAATTTCCTTGATCTTGGCTACTGCCTATTACTTCAGACTGCTTTTACAACTTCCTTTTATTGAGCTTTCTTTTCACTGCTGTTCTATAAGGCCAGAGACACTTCTCAAATCAATTCTCAATGCACCTGAATCAATTTCTGAAGCTCACCATATCAAGGGAGAAACCTTATTTGAGACTAGAGCTGGCCATGTGAGTGTCTAATACGTAAATTTCTTCTGCAATTCAGCATTAAGCTTCAATTCAGTGCAGACAGTAGATATAACTTAAAATTGTAAAACAGAGAGCAGGGTATGAACTTGCATTAGAGGTATTATAACACCCATTTGACACAACAGTTCCTTTCTATTATGAAAACAATAGTTTCTCAGCAAGAGCCTGACATTTGGGCCTAATTTCTCACCAAGCAAAAGCCTATGAATTGATTCTACATCACATAAAGGACTTTAAATTTTGATAATGGTATTTAAAGATGAAGCACAAACCTCACTGGTTTCTTGGATTCAGGGCAAGATTCCAAAATCCCTTCCGTACCCAGGAAGATGACCTTGTTTCTGTCACTTTAAAAAGGGGAATATAATTTATTAACAAAAGAAACTCAAAAGTGCTGCATCTCTGTGAGGACATGCTAGGATCTGTATGGAGCATATTCACATCTCATGCAGGATCTCTGCTCTCCAAGGAGCAACCCTGCAGAGGTCATTAGTCTCGCTCTCACAATTCTCACCTCTCCAATAAGAAGAGCAAATGATTGTGATTTTGTCTCCTCCTCACACTACTTTCTTAGTGTCTACTCTGTGGATTCTTGCTTCTGAGTATGCTATTATTCATTCTCAACTGTTCTCATCAGAAGTCATATTTTTGCCATATTTACTATAACATTCTTATAAGATTAGAAAATGTATAATTTCTCTCCTTCCTAGAGCACTTAATTGTAAGGTTCAGCAGTCCTTCACATATTACAGCAGAAGTGTCATTTTTAAATCCAACTAAGAAAGCACATACTCCAAACTAATGAACAGAAACTTTAATTACACGCAGCTTTGAAATATTTCTCTACACAGATTTAGTCTTCTTAAATGCAATGCTCACTAATAATTTTATGTGGACAAATTAGCACCTTCTTATTACTGTCATGTCATAAAATAAGTTGAGGGTCTGTAAACATAGCAAATTACTCCTGATTCCTGCTCAGATATTGGACACTGTTCATAAGCCACATGGCTCAAACCAGTATTTAATTAAAAACACTTAAAAAATTTAAGTTTTCTTTCAGCTTTTTATGTGTGGTAAATGTGTTTAGTTATATATCTGGATTTTGTATATGCATATGCATTTAAATATACAAATACATACACGTATATTTATACTTAGGTCCTCATCTACAGGAAAGAAAGAAATAGGGAAAGAGGCAAATAGATAAAGACATCTTATTTCCTTTTTATACATCTCTAGCACTAGGCTCATATGCAATGAAAACTGAGCTTCTAATACATGTCTGTGATGAAAGTTAGTGTAAAGTAGATGCCTGCAGAGACTTGGATAAATTTTGCAGATAAAACTATGATGCTCTATGAAATGTGTGTCAAAACACATCTTTGAACCTATTTTCAACTAATATTTCCATTTAAATGGTAAGAGATATTATATTGTTCTACCTTAAATATAGTAAAACACGGAAATCCACTTCTAATCAAACCTAAGAGTACATCTAAAGGTGCATCATTACATCACCACAGTTAAGCACAACAATCACTACTTCCTAACCTTCAAATTTCCATGAAGAGATGTATCACTGAACAATTCCTACTTCCTACTTGAAAAGCATATTTGGTAAGCAGCCAGTGAGGCAACATTTCATAATTTAGCTGTCCTCATGTTTTGTAATGATGCCAGGGGAGGTTTAGGCTGAACATTAGGAAAAAAATTTTTCACAGAAAGGGTCACTGGGCACTGGAACAGGCTGCCTAGGAAGGTGGTTGAGTCACCTTCCCTGGAGGTATTTACGGCACAGGTGGACAAGGCACTGAGGGGCATGGTTTAGTGTTTGATAGGAATGGTTGGACTTGATGATGCGGTGGATCTCTTCCAACCGGGTTATTCTATGATTCTATGTTTATTTTCCTACGTGCAGGAAAGTATATGGACAGCTATTGGCTTGTTCTTCTAATAGTCTGTGTCATGATACCACAAAGGCAAGGGGACACACAGAGCAGCAAAAATGATGGCTGAGACAGTGACTTGAGGAAGAAAAGTCGTATTTCTCACTCCAGGCATGCAGCACTAATTCCATCTCAAGTTAGCTGGCTTAAGCTCAGAACTCCTAACACTATGCCACATCCACTTCCTTGACTCTCTCTGTTTCAACACTTACAAATACACTAGGATTTTAACTCATGCAGTCACTCAAACATTTCTTCAGGCACTAAGATGTCAGCGTCAATGTACACAGTATTGCAGTTATATTAATTTGGAAAAACACAGATTCATAGCTGGAGAAACTATAGCACTCTAAAAAAAAAATTAAAGTTCCCTAAAACTTCTCCTCCAATGAAATCCTGAAAATCCTGTCCAGCATTCTTTATGCACACAATCCTGAAGAATTCATGCTTATGCTCCACACAACCCAGGGATGCCAGAATCAAGCCCAGGAGGATATGCAAAGGCAGCAACTTCCTTTTTCCACACTCGGTTACTGTCTCGGGTGTTTTAAAATAAGCAACCACATCAGACACATAGATCTTCCTATATGCGAAGAAAGTATAGAGAGAGGTGTAAATATGCAATCCCAACCAATGGCTAGTCTAGATCTACAGAATAATTTCTGAACATTTTAGTGAGCAAACATATCATTCAAAGTAAGGTAGGAGTTTCACCGAAGGCCAGCCCTGTGGTACATTTCTTGCAGTGGTCTTACAAGCACAGAGAAATCCAGTAACCGCAGTGGGGCTCTGGACATAACAGGGGTCTCCCACAACTGAAGAGGACTGCATAACTCAGGACTAACTTTAGGAGAAGTTGCATACATCAAAGCACAGGGTGTCAGGGAGATGACTGAAAATATATACCATAAAACTTCAGTTTCATTATACAAGTGCATTATACTTAAAGTGCCATAAATGTGCTTAGGGTATTAAAAAGAATTGATAATTCCCCTGCCTCTTGGAGCTTATGTTCCAGGTTCAATAAGGTGATAAAACTTCTTAGAAACATTAAATTTACTATAGCTATTTTAAGAAGTAAAGAAGTCTTAAAAAGCAAGACTACAGAACAGAACCTTGCAGTGATTCAAAACATAATATGACATCAATTCTTCTTGGCATAGCTGAAGGCACTTATACTCCAGTAAAAATAAAAAATAATTAGTACTTCACCAAGAGTCTAAAAGCTCTTTAAAAATTCAATGCTGCATATGCAATAGGCATTTCAGTTGTTACCCACAACAGAAATGTTACTGTGTTCAAAGCAGTACCTGACAGCTATTTAATAATATGACATTATACAACAATACGTTTTGATTTGTTTATTTTTAGGGGCAGATTTGTTGGAAATTTAGTCACAATTACAAAACCAAAACTAAGGGGTTTGAGCAAAAATCCACTGGAAGCTTTTGTTCACAAACACCTATAAGCAGCAGGCTTTCAAGGTGAAATATCACACCAAGTCCCAACAAATGAGAAATCATTTAGAAGGAAAGGAGGAAGGAAAAGCAGATAGAAATCAAGGAGACAACTGAGTATCTCATTTGATGGTTAAAAGAGACATTTATGTGCCCCATTGCTGTGGGAGACAGTCAACAACAAACCAGACACAAGTCTCCAATGTTACTTCTACCAGTAGTAACAACTGTATTAATTCTTGCAGTTCCCTAAAGGTTAACTAAAAAAATGGTTACAGTGCCTGCTGACAGCGCTAGGCACTCTGCAAGTACAGAAATGGAGCTGGGATCTCTCTGTCCCAACATCTAACTGGAGAAGACAGCACAACAGAGGAAAGGCTGAAGATACACGCAGTGAGCACAAGGCCTCGTAACTTGTCTTGACAGTCTGAGGAATACAGGAGTGTGTGGGGGTGGGGAGCATATGGGTGAAGCAGAGGGGATGACATAGGTGCTTTGACAAGGACACCCAACCACAAAGCTAAGGGAAGGGAAAAGCCTGGAATAAGGTGATATAATGTGAGGAGGATAAAACCAGACAGGATTGAGAAACAGAGATAAGTTTTGAGCGCATCACCAGAGAGCACAGGGCAGCAAATGCCTTGGCTACTCTGTGCAGCCTTCAGCCTTTGCTGTGCTGCTTTTGCAGCTGTTGGTACCACCTGGTGTCTCTGGTTGCTTCCTGAAGCTGTTTCCTCAGGCCAAAGGGCCAGGCTGTGAGGGGAGAAGGCACAGCCATGGTCCCAGTGCTACCTAAGTTGCCATGTCCTGGGGCTGCAAGGGCCACAGAGCCTGGCGACACAGGCCAGTGGAGCCTGTATTTGACTCTGCCTTGAGTCTTTCATCTGGTTCCAGTCACTCCATTTCCAAGAGAGATATTGGCACAACTTGATGGATATCAGTTATGGAAAATAGTATCTATTTGGAAGGACTATTCTGCAGATATTTAAGATTAAACAAAAAGCTAACAAACAAACAAACAAGACTGGCTATTCAAAGCTTGCCTAGCAGTAAATAAATAAATAATTTTTAAAATAAGAAATAAGGGAAAACATATGCACTAATGATGGCAAGGAATTATTTACTATAGCAAATGCAAGTACAAGGGACAGTTAAGAAGAAAAAAAAATATGGCAGTGCAGGTAATTGTAACAACCAGGAAAGAAACAGAAATTGCAGAACAGTCCCCAGAGAAAAAGGAAAAGAACAAAGTTACAATATTCAAAATACCTAAAAACAAGTGTAGGCAAAAAGATGTTTAAATAAATGAAAGAAACGTCTCAATGTACAACAGACGACAATCCTCCAATGACAGAACGTTGCCTGGATAACCTAAGGCAGCTTTTCTAACACCTATTTTCAACCAAATTGTAATTATCAAATAAGAACACTGCAGACTACACAAATGCAACTGAACATCAGTATTTGCTAAAGACTTGGGTTAATCCCTCTTACAAATAATGATGTTGAATAATCTCAGAACTTCAAAATACTTATACACAGTAAACTGGAGAACTCCAAAATGAAAATACACTTACATTCCATATTTCAAAGATTAGAACACAACTCCAAAGAGGAAAAATGGTGGTGCTGCTACTACTACTGCTATACTAATTCAAAGTTTCTAATAGATGCTTCTCACATAACAAACACATCAGAACTTTACAAAGTTCCTTAAAATGGGCAGATTTACAAAAAGAATTTATGCTATTGACCCTCTAACTTACTACAATATCATTACCTATTTCTTTTATGGCATATTTTGATTAAATATGTAGAAGATTAAAAAAGAAAGACAAAATGAAATCAAGCTCTACAGTAGAAAGGCTGATACGAGGGCATTATTTTCCTAACATAATGAGATCTTACCATTAAGGCTCCACTGCTTGCAACTTACAAGTAATTTTCTTGCTTCATAGGATATTGTCCTTCATTCATACACACACTCCATTATGCATTACAGATAGTGTATATAATAGACTAAATGGAAGAAATTGCAATAAGCATTTCACACAAGATAATGGAATGGATATATGAGATAAGGGAGACTCAGCATGGATGAAGAAATCCACTTATCAGGCCCTCCACAGTATTCCAGCTATTTATGTAAAGTTTAAGCATTGTTACCTGTAGAAGGGGGAACTCACAGAGGAACAAGGTTATTAATTTGCTTTAGTAAGCCTGTCTGATAAACCATTACTCACATTCCCCACATCCATAACTTTCAAAGACTTACCAGTAAGAATATGTGGCTGATGCCATTATTGCATAACACTGTAAAGGTGCAGGACAGAACTGGAAACAGCAGTATTAAATTTTTAAAAGACATATACATGGAGGCAAAAACATTGTATCATTACAAAAGCCACAGTTCTGTTAAGAGTTCTCTTTACTGTCAGCTGCTCATAACTCCAAATCAAAGTTCTATTGCTGAGTAATAAGTAAGGAAACCTCCTCTTGGGAACAATAGATAGTATTCAGCTTTTCTCATTGTAGGAGAGGTTTAATCCAAATTAAACTATTCAGTCCTTCCACTGAATTTAGTAAGATCTGGATCAGGTTTATGAAATTTAATGTAATCTCACAGGCTTAGCTAAGACAAGAGCCACTTTTGTGCATGAGTTATTACTCAAGGGATTTTTTCCTGACAAATTAGGATTCTGGACTGGGGATCTCTTCCACCAGATTTTCATTTCCACTATAATTCCCAATTCTTCGGTCTGCAATTTTCTAAGAGGTCTTCCATATTGAAATAATTCATGGGGATGAAGGGAATCTATAAGTGAAGAGCACAACCCTAAAGCTCTTACCTGTTTTATCTGACTAGAACAACTTCAGCAGCAGACAACACTACACACAAATGTTCCCACTTTTCACTACACTTCTCTCGGGAACATCCCGGTCACAAAACTCCATAAGGAAACTTTCAAAGCAATGCAAAATGTGGCAGATGATTGCTTGGAAGTCAGATTTAGCATATTGCTCTCGACAGAGCTTCATAACTTACTGAAAAGAGCATTTTTCAAACACTATCAGCATCTCCGTTTTTAACACCTAGTTCATGATCTTCACATTCACACTGACACATAAGACATCCAGTGTCCAAAATGTGGGAATATATTCTATGTAGAACTAGTTCTGTTCATTGAGGAGTTTTACTACAGGTATCAACAGCACTAGTTTACAAGCCTCTTTAACTAGTTGTGGTCTTCCACAGTCCTTTTTATAAGTATTGTCGAGTACAGATGAGTTTAAGGAGGTTCATTATAGCAACTATGTTCCATCCTCAGGTTTTTGATCGCAATGCACTAACACGATACACTGCAACTACAACAAAATCCCTTGAAAAATACAGTGTTAATACCATACATTGGTAAATATTCCTTTTGGAATAAAGAGATGCTGTATTTCACAAGAAGTCATCTTTAAAAAGCAAAGAATTGGCTGTTAGTTTCAGTATAACAATTCCTAAAAAGAAGTAGTTAAACAAAAGAGAGAGACTGCAATTGAAAAAGACCTTTGTCATTTTCTAGCATCCATGCAAGACTTCCCTCACTGGAAAGCCAAATCCCTTATGGTGGCAACAAACCAACAATTAGAAGTAGGTTAACTAAACCCCAAGAGATTGTTTTGCTTTCAATCTTACTTGTCATTGTTTCTTTTTTTTAAAAAATAAGACTTAAACATAGGTGCAATTAGAATTACAAGCAATGGTAATCAAGACAGCAAAAGATACTTACTTTCTTTAACTGTAATCTTTATGGCTGGAATTTGGGTTCCAACTTACCTAATCCTCCAAGGACATGATCTTCAAAAGCATTTACAATGCTTTTTTTCAAAATTTTCACCTTTCAGAAGATTCTGTTTTTAAAATGGTTTTGGAATTGATCTATAAAGGTGCCAACTCCAACATTTGTGTGTACCCTAAAAACAGCACTATAACTTTATTTAAATAGTCAGTGTACTTGGAAATAATGACCTGAAAATATTAAGCCTAGAGGAAGGTTACAGTCTTGCATATACAAACTTTGTCAATTTACCAACTGAAGACATTTCTGCTTTTTGTTTTCTTCCTGTAACCCAGTACAAAGCTACTTGTTTTTCCTCTGAGAGCAAGGTGATCAAAATATGGGACTGGTGGAAACAAGAAAGATCAGTCAGCGTGACCTGATGCCTTTCAGGTATTCCTATGCAACTCTGCATTTCCGAGCCAAGAGGCAATGTCATTCTGACCTGTACACTGAGTTGGAGATGAAGGAAGAGTTACAACGTGGAGCATGCAAGCCAACAGCAGAACCTGAAAGCCAAAATGTGATTTAATATGTGTCAGAAGAATGGCATGATCAGCCTTAGATCTTTCTGTTGCTATATAAAAGGAAACAATAAAAAAAAAATCACAAGGAAAAAATCTCCGGAGTCACCACTTAAATCAAAATGAGGCAAGGCGAACGTCACTCAGCATGAAGATGACTATCACAAGATCTCCCATTTTTTAACACCTTCAGCATAAATTACTATGCTTGGCTCCTCAGAAATTATCTGCAGATTCAACACACATATAATCAGCCATGGCACAGACTGGTTCTCTAGGAACAGAGTGGAGATTACTTGCATACAAAGACTTACCCCTCCACTCCATCCTTTCTCTCCACTATAAGGTAAAGGGAAGCCACTCTGAGTATAGTGTGTGAAATCACACAATTCACAGTATTACTCTAACAAGTAAGCAAAGAGTTAAAAGATCAGATCAGTAATATGGGGGGGGGGGGGGGGGCGAGAATATTACTACAGACTGAGTATTTCTGATGCTATGCGCGAACGGTGAACAGGCCAACTTCTGTCACAAGAAAAAGAAATCATGTCATACAGATTTGCATCTCTCTCAGGACACTGCTCCTTTGTCAAACAGCCTTCATGCAGTGCTGCAGCACAGCACTAGCAAGAATGATCTCATTTCTGAAAAAGGATCACTCTTATCTGACGTGACCTCAGAGGCTACCAAATAAAAGCAAATCCAGGGGCAAAATTTATTCTGCCACACTAGCTGGCCCAAAGCTGATCACTTACACTACAATGTCTGTACAAACTCCTTGGTTTAAGTTCTGTTCACTTTAATTTTGCTTTTTCTCAAATATTTTCTCCCTCAATTTTGGTTCTCTCTAAGATAAAGTAAAAACTAAACCAAAACACCATATTAAGGAAGCATTAAAAATTCAAAACCATCTTGTTAAAACCTCTCCATGCTTTATAAAAGAAACTATTTACCAGACCTTTCAAAGACTAAATAATGCAGGGTATGAAGCCATCTGTGAAAGGTGTGACAATTTAAAATTTATTCGCTAGCACAGCAAGAAAACAAGACAACATCAGATTGCCAAGCCTTTGTGCCTTTACATATTCTGAGATTTCTGACATAAATAAATTCTTCATTTTCCCATCACCAAGCACTAAAAGATTAGATATGACATATTTTGTTCAGAGTATCTCACCTCACTTGTTACTTACTACCTTACTTACTGAAAGAAAAAATAAAAAAGAGAATTGTACTGCTACTACAACATGGCTGAATTAAAAATAGAAGCTGTCTGTGTTTCGTGATGGCCACGGAGTAGAAGCACAAAAATGCCAACTACTCCATGTTATTACATACAAAAAACCAAGAATGTAGCAAAAATATTAGAATTATACCAAAAGGCTGCAACAGTTGCAGTGTAAGCCTGCTCACACTACCCTGTCCTATCCTCAGCTCAAAACAGCTTCACCCAGGTGAAGGACAGAGCCTCCTATAGTTCCTCATTACGTGATATTTACTTCCTACAGCTCCCACATCAGGCACCATAAACCCACAAACCCAATTCGAAACCATTTTGGAGCCAGACAGCCGTCTCATCTAAATAGCACTTCTTGAATAATTACTGCTTTGTAGTTATCCTTACTGTGTATTTCTGTAGTTCACACAAATCTGTAGTCCACTCACAGGTCACACCTTTTGCTTCTCTCCTTCCGAGCAGGCTGGTATGCTCTTACTCAACACCTTTGAGTATTTCAAAATTTAAAATCTGATACATTACCTTAATCATTTTGAAGAAAAACAGCAGATTACAACAGCTGACCTACTTGACAAAAACACTACAGTGTTATTCCTTCCATAAGAAAAAAAGGAGAAACATCTGAAATTAATAGATACCTAATGTATCTATTAGACAGTATTAGACATCTAATAGACAGAATAAATAATGTATCTTTAATAGACTACATATACAGTAGTGATATGTAGCAGAAAGGGATAGAGAATTTTTAGGAGGATTAAAATATCCCCAAAATTACAAACCGTAAGGGTTATCCAAAATAATATAGCAGATTATCCTTGCCTAAATACCATAAATACTTTCCTGCTATTTGAATAAACCGCTCCAGGGGCACTTTTCAAAGCAACGCCTTTTAGTCGTCTGCATTTGTTTTAAGTAATTAGAAGTAAAAAATAGGGATATTTTAAAGATAGTGAAATACAACTTCTGTGTGGATTCACAAGCATTTTTTCAAGGATGCCTTTTAGAGAACTCAGAAGTGACTGAGATTCATTTCAAAAATACCACTAAATCTCACTTCTACCAGTAAGATATAAAAAGCACCATGTTTAAAGCATGCATTACAGACCTTAGGGTCTCGATGGCTTTCCACAGTCACCTACAACTGCTGTGAGCAAGGTTTTACACCTGTGGCTGCAACTCCTGAATCCTTCTCTACAGCAAAGCAAAATTTTTCTTCCATTTTTATTTTAAAAAGTTTTTTTAAAATCACATTTCTACATATAAATAGAAAGTCAAAATAAACCCCCCCAGAATCTCCTAAAAATGACAGTATAGATTATATTATGCTTCCCAATCCTGGTCCCCAGGGCATTATTTTAGTAACAAAGATATGCTACAGAGAATAACTCCAGCAGATTTGAGTATTGATGGCAAGGCCTGATGAAAGAATAAAAACCTGGACAAAATAGCAAAACACAGCCAAATTCTTCAAAGCAGTACTTGGTCACAGAAAAGTTACCTTTATGCACGTGAAATGCAATTACCAAAAACTCACATGAAGCCAGTTGTACTGGATAAATGCATTAGTTTTCAATTTAGTCGCTAAAGTCTGAATGTGTGACTGACACAGAAATTTTACTTAGCATATGAAAAGAAAGACATAGACAGGGCTTCGATATTCACATTTCACTGAGGGAGATGGAGAGATCAGAACAGGAGATAGATTCAGGCAGTGGGGGCTGAACATCTCTCCCCTACCTCCTACAGTTACTCTGGGTGATCTAAGTCACATTAGGCTACACTAACATTTGCAAGTAAACTGGTGCAACAGGAATAGATCACTGGATTGAAGTAGTTAAGACCAAGTCCCTGATGTCTACACTACACAGAGAAGTCATGCATTTTATATCACTATTTCAGTCAGAAACAACTACACTGAAAAGGTTTGCAGCGCTCTGCAGAATCGGCCATTGATTCAGACCCTCTGAGACCCCATGAACAGCTGCAAAATGGTCTTAAGCAATACCTCCTTTGTGCCTAAAATATGTAACATTATCAAGGGAAAAGGGTTTAATCAGTCCTGTGGTCACACAAGTATGGTTATGGTTAATATTATTCTATATTCTAATAATACTTAAGTGGTGGGTAGGAACAAACGTGAACATTTGTAGTAAAACCATGACTTTTCAAACATGCACACCTTCAAGAAAAATCAGCATATATGTGTTCAGATCATTTATGTACAAGAATTACATCAAAAGGTTGGTTGGTTTTCTGCTTCAGAGAATGCTTTCAGTATATAAAAAAATTAGGCATTCTGGGTGTACACATAGACCCAAACAAATCACTCACAAAACATTTCCATACAAGGCAACGCTTACCTTTCCAGAAACTGATCTTAAAATTTAGGCCTTCAGTAAACTAAAGAGAGTGATGCCCAATTTCAGAGAGCAGTCATGGTGAAATGAGAGAAATGTCACAATTTTATTCTGAAAACAAGGAGCAAAGAGAAATAGGTTTGCTGGGCTATTTTATTTTTTAAATCCCCTCACACACATAGTACTGATTTCTTCTGCAAATGTGCAGCAGAAATGTTCAGGTGTAGCTGAAGGGGCAGGAGAGTAAGATAACCTTGTGGATGCAGAAAGCAAATAGCAACAAGGTGACTTCTTTGGGGACATACTAAATTAGGTAAGAGGTCCAGTCTGACAACAGCCAGTCTCCCAATCAGATCAAGCAGCTAAAAACATTTATTCACTGTACTCATCTCAATCCTCCTGTATTTGACTTTGTCCTGTCACCCATTATTTCAGCATCTGAACACATTCCATCGCTTCTGTATATGTTGGCAACATAAATCTCTCTGAGACTTCAAGGATGCAACAGATAAAAAATGGTATATGTGGTTTTGACTAAAGAGGATAGAGGTCTAACTGATCCTGAATACACTTTGGTAGCAGGAATGCTTTAGCCGAGTAGGTTTTGCAGCCCTTCCTAAGAATAGTTACACTGAATTGGTATAACCTCCTATATGAATTTGTCCACAGCCATATACACATCTGTCCACAGCCCCATATACAGATGAAAAGATTTGTTTAGTATTTTATTCTAGGTTTTGTCAACTGCAGTGTGCCAGAGAGAAACAAACATAGGCTGCTCTATAAACCTTACCCTATACCAGACATCTGTCCTGTTAAAGACTGGGGCAGGGCAAAGAACATCTCATAAACCCAGTGAAGAGCTGGAACACATCTGTGTAACCTGTACCATGGAGAGAGACGGTATTGCTTTGCATCAGCAAGAACTTAAGTACGCATTCATTACCCTCAAACACAGTACATATTCTGAAAATTGACAGACAAGAAGGCTCTAACAAATAATGGAGTTTCTTAGGCCAAATGTAAGCTTTTAACTTGAAAGCAATTCCTCATCACCCATCCCAAATGTCACAGAAGTCAATTGCTTTGCCCTATTCCAGTGCAAACTTCCATCTTTGCAGCCAGGAACATCCCTACCTGTACTGTTTTATGGTGGCAGTATTCTGTACTGAGGGAAGTGGTACTGATTTAAAGGCAACTGTTTTGATAGGACTTCTTTTTCATTTTGTTTTCCATTTTGTTTTGGTTGGTTTTTTGTGGTTGGTTTTTTGTTTTTTGAAGATGTACAAGCCCAACCACCACAGGGAGCACTGGCAGTAAAGATGCCAAGAAAGAGATTTCTGATTTCATGTTTCCTGCCAAAGTATATTTGCACACTATGCTTGCCACAGCTGACTTGGAACTGCAAAGATCTTTTTCCTTTGGCACTTCAAAGTTTGATTGCTACTTCCCATATGAAAACTTAACAGGAAGCCAGGCTCCTTGTGGCAGTTCTTGGAGACAATGATAAAACTGCTCACTAAAACCCTGCATCAGTTGGAAACTCCTACAGCCCCACAGTTACAATAGCAATGTTGACTCTTGAAAGATCTTCATAGAGAATTTATTTCTCCAAATTATTTTAGGGAACTGTAGCTGGGGGTTTAAAATAATTTTTTTCCATAGTGAGCCAAGAACAGAAACTACAACCACCAAGACGCAAAGGATAAGTTGGAAATATGTAAGTGGGAAGAGATGATTTTTCTGAACTCTCCCTGCTTGTCTCCAAATACGCAAGCTATCTGTGTAGTTCCTTAGGAGTCTCCAGCAAATAACTACATGCTTGAATACAGTACAGTGGCACAGCCAAAAGCAGCTGTGCCTTCATCAAAAATTGTAAATTATGTTTGGACACTATTCAACAGGCACAACTGCCAACCTTCAGTTAAGTAGAATAAAGCTTGTGTATGGCATTTCTTACTGTGTTACAGATAGTGGGCATTCCTAACTAATCCCAGCATCTTTCTTAAGAACCTCATTCTCCTTTGATCCAACATGACATGATTAGATAAATTAAGCAATTACTACCTCAGAAAACTCTGCCTGAATGTTTGCAGAGATGGGTCAGGTGCTATAATAGTTCACATCAAACTACCAGCATCTATCCACTGTGGATAAAAAATAATTATGTCAGCAGCACAACTGAAGAAGCTTGCTCTCCTGCAGACATTCAGTACATACCAGATTCTTTGGTTTATGAAACAGGCAAGTTCACACCAGACTCTTCTGTAGTTGAGCTGTATGAAGCATCTCACATACAGATTCTCTGGTATCCAGAAAACACTCAGTTTCCAGTACAGTGTTTCCTTGAAATGGAGCGCTACCCTTGTTTCTTTCCTCTAATCAAGAGTCTGTTTTCAACAAACTTAGAGAAATTCATTATTAACAACACTATTACCTCTCTGTCCTCTCTGTGCAACTAGCCTACGTGTTTATAACTTAGAGGCACACAGAAAGCTGTGTTTCTCACACTCAATCAGAAGAAAGTATTTCAGAGATGTGACAGTAGTCCTGGACCAAGTACTGCTCCTGGACTGAGTACTACAACTACACTAACTTATAAATAGGTAACAAACAACAGGAACAAGATGACAGGACAGGAAGTTTTGAAATCCACAAAATTATACTGGGGAAAAAGCAGCTGAAGTGCTGTTTTTACTAGAGTAGCAATAGGCATTTCCAGATGTCACTATCGTTACAAGTCTTTGCTTACAAACCACTAAGAGACAACAAATAAATTTTTATCGCAGGCACAATCACCTTGTTTCAGTGGCACAAAAGATTAATTTGATCCAACACTAACACTGCTCATGCTAAAGTGACAGCAATAATATGCAGCTATTCCAGTCAACAAGTATCATCCATGTCCTTACATTAAGGTGCAAACCTTCAGCACTCACATCCCAAAACGTTACACTGACTGACAAAGCCTCAGAAATGCCAGTGCACCAAGTAAGCAACATAAATTGAATGCTGTGCTGTCAACAGAGTGGTACTAAATAGGGTGTGTAATTAAACAGCATGCAAGTGCACTAACATGAAAAGTATTCCTGAACTGTTCCTTTCCAACATTGATTCATTCCATTTGTTAATGACACTAAAATATAATCCTTCGTGCTCCATAAAAAAACATGACGTTGACTAAGAGTCCAAATTTTTTAAATACCTAGGAAAGCAGCAGCTCCGTCGAAGACAGGGCAGGCCCATTTGAACACTCACTGTCTAGCAGTTACTAATAGTCAACTCAGCTCCTTCAAACCCTGCCAAACATTCAAATTTCATTCTGTTTACTCCTCCTCCTGTTTCTCCAGATACCTATACACTGTAAAATATAGAGGGGTTTGGGTTTTGTTGTTTTCTTTGGTCTCTATACACTCTACCAGCAGCTGAAATAAAAAGTCCTATCATAGTGCTCTGCATCTCAAAGCTGTCCTGGGAACTTTTTATGAACATCTTACTATCTGCCATAAAAATGAAGATGAATTGTAGAATTCTGTCCTCCATTTCCCTGACTTCATCTTCAATAAGAAGTGTGGGAACTGGACAAAAGAAGCAAGGAAAAGGAAGAGGGAGGAAAGAAGCATTTTACAAAGAATCCAAAATTGAAGCAAACCTGCCTTCTTCCTGCAGAAAAAAAGCAGCAGGGCACTGCTCAAAGGTGTGATTTTTAAGTCTCCAGCACCATGACTAGTGAAAGATTCAAAACAAGAGCCAGAAAGGATTCACTACTTTCTTTCTTAGATTAATTTTCCTCCATCTATGTCATTACAATATGCGTTTTGACACTATAAAGGTTTTAGTCAAGGTCAAGTTTTCTTTCCTATGGTCACCAAGAAAACATAAAAGCAAGAGAAAGGAAGCTTCATTTATTTTCATTTTACAGACTGGAAGCTAAAATGCACAGAATGGCAGACAAACACAACGTGTGGAAGAGACAGGAACCTGAATGTAGATCTCCTGAGAGAATCAAAAGAAATGCTGTATTTCCAATCTCATTTTGCTGCAGGAAGTGAAAATAGTTTTGGAAAAGTAAGAAACACTTTGAGTCCACAGATGTCACTTGTGCACAAGAAAGAAATTATTCCTTTGGCCACCATACATATTACTGTCAAGTAAAAAAAGAGTTTCTTTTGTTAGTATGGTTGGTTTTAGTTTGTTAGGCAGCTGTTGGGAGGTGAAAAGAATAAGTAAGGAGGAGAACAGAGTTAAATCCATTCCAGTTCAGAAAAATGCAGAAATCAGTTCTTCTTGAATGGGCACTAAAAAACTTTGTCCTGTCCAAATCCATATGTGCTTCTGCAAAGCTGAGCAACTGTAGACAGAACTTTTCCTTTTTTGAATGTAATGTTCAAGATAGTATTAATTGCAGACAGAGTTCAAATAAAATGAGAGAGAGAGAGAAAAGTGCATTAGGGAAAGAAAAAAAAATGCAACAAGATGTCTGCATTTCCTACCACTTCCTTTAAACTGTTACTGAGATATCAACTAATGATATTGCACATACGACACCAGCTTTAAGCACTCTATCTCCTTTCTGAGCAGCTGTTTGGCAATGGCCTTGGTTTTGTCTGCACAGCTAGAACAAATGCTCAAAATATTCAGATGACTACCTGTCCTCTTTCCTTTCCCATGTGGACGTTCTTCAAAATCAGGTGTTTTTTTAAATATAAAGATCTGCAACCATGAAGAGTGTTTCAGAAAACTTGTAAGGTAGTCTAGAGGTAGGGTAAAAAAGAAACCTTGTGGGAGAACAGGATTTTTATTCAAGGCTGCCTCATCACAGAAGGATGCTTGGTTTTGTGGATAAAATGCTGCAAAGGAACTAGAAATCTGTGACACAACCCAAATAATTTCAATAGGCTTTAGATCAGCTCTCCAGGTAACATTCCGAATGCTGCCACCAACTTCTGCACAGTCTTTCTAATTCAGTTTCCCCACCTGCAAATTATGAATAATCATATGCACTTTATCTGAGTGCTATTATGAAACTAAGACTAATTTCTAAAGCGCTTTGAGATCCTGAGTAGAAGTTGCTATAGAAACATACCTAGTGTATTTTTAATTGTCATTAAGAAAATGAAAATGTAACGACCAAGTATTCATGCACAAAGTGGGAAATCCTTATTTGAAATCAGTAACAGTATAGAAATAAATTAACTTCAAATACACTTGCATTCATGTAAGATATATGTGATCCACTGATGATACGTCAAAGTGTAAGTCTGTAGCAGTAAACTAAATATTGTAATCTACTGTACTTCAATTATATTCAGAACATTCAAACTCTAGAAACCTGCCTTTTGCTCAAAATAACATGCCAGCCACAGACTACTGATTTCTCTCACTTTTTATTAAAGCAGCCATCACCAAGAACTGTTTTAAGTCCCAATTATGGTTGACATTTCTATACAGAAAACTGATCACTGTAAAGTAGTTATTCTCTCCTTCATTTCAGTATATGGGTGGACCAAAGAATGCAGTCATTAATGCTTAGAACTCCTAGTGCTACACTGAAGAGTTGAAATTAAAAACATCTCCGTTGCCATTAATAGCTGCCAGCTTACTCACAGGATGAAAAATCTCAGATTATAACAGCATGGATGCAGTGACATTCAAGTGTATTTGGCAGCAAACTCAAAGAGCAAAAGAAGTGCAGAGTTAAAAAACAGAGACAAGATTCAAAGTGTATTCCGTCATTTTTATAAAATAAGTATTGGGCACTTCTGTTATGACAATCGCAGAGCATTTTTCTGTTCTCTCATTAGCAATCTAGCACATACGCAAGGTAGATGAAAATAACTATCATATAAATGGAGACACATCAGACACAATTTTCAGGTTCTATTACTTGCATTTATTTAATTCTATGTACAAGTGCTCAAAAGACAATCAAATTGAATGTTAATGGGAGAAGATATGAACTCCTGTGCCTGAAGGCTTTTGAAATGTCAAAGTAACTTAACAGCAGAGAGAAGAATAAAACCCCAAGTCTAACTTTCTGGATCCTTATTCCAGTTGTCATCTTCCTTGCTTACTTGGCTTGGAGGCTGAAGTCCCAATTAGACCATGAACACTGGAATTGCTGCACAGTCAAATATAAATTGTTAAATACAGCTTTGTATTAAGACTCCTCCCTACCAGCTCAGATACTAGCAGATTACAGTGAAAAACTATCAACACCAAACTAGCAACAGATAATCCAAACCAGAAGAGTAGAGTGGACACAATCCCTCTCCTAACAAAGCCAATTATAAAACATGCCACTTAATTCTAGAAGAACAGCAAGTGACCAAACAATTACACAATTTATGTTTACCATATTGGTGAAGATATTTTTGGCTAACTTTTCTTACTTAAAACCAAACTATTTTTTTTTCTGCCAAAGTCCAAAATTGTATACCACAATATTCCTTAGACACTTCAAAAAAGAAATAAAACAGTTAAACCTGCAAAAATGACCTGGCAGTGCCAGATCCCACATTGGTGTCTGAATTATGCTGAGAATTAGTATTTTTTGAAAAATACATGCATTTTCAAGGTTAAATATGGATTAGTGAGCCCAAGATTCTACACATAGTGGAAGAGCATGCTACTACTATTACATATATGAAGAATCATCTAGTCTTAATCCTAGTATCTGTGTCCCTTTATATTATGTAAACATGGTACAACTCAGTATTAAGGGCATTTATCATACAGCTACTGCTGAAGCATACACCTTTCTTTTACATGTTATATAACAACTGTGGCTTCCTACATTATTTAAATTAGAAAGGCAATAGTTTTTTAACAGGCTTTGATATTTACAGTAAAGAAAAAATTGCCATTGCAATTGCAGACATTTAAAAGTAATGTAAATTTGGAACACTATAACACTTATTTCTCTCCCTGTACTTGGGAGTAACTTTTCAGGTCATGTATTGAATCAAAATGAAGTCTTACCTAACTTTCTATGAGTCCTGACAATGGGGTAAACGTTTTGTAGAAAAACAGGGTCATAAGTTACCTGATCAGTGAGAGTGACAACAGAAACTTACTGGCATTTTTGGTTAGTCATTATAATTAGGATAAAAATAAAAGAGTTAATTCCAAAACGTTGCAGTTGAATGTGTTGTGCTACTATCAAGCAGTGGAAGGGGCCTCTGCATAACTAGAGAAGCAGTGGTAATTAGTAGAACATTTTTCGGTTCACTAATTAAAATAACAGTGTTCTAAAAGATGGTATCCCATATGGAACTGCAAAAGGTTTTCTAAGAAGTGAATAGAAAGCTGGCATACAACACTCAGCATCTTTCCAAAAAATGCATTTGGTGTGGGGTTTTTTTGCTGGTTTTTTTGTTGTTGTTTTGGGGTTTTGTGGGTTTTTTTCTCTTGTTTTGGTTGCTGCTTGGGTCTTGGTTTTGTTTTGGGTTTGTATTTTTTTCAGGGAGGGGGGTGTTTTGTTGTTTGTTTTGTGGGGAGGAGGGGCATTTTTGGGCTTTTGTTTTTGTTTTTTTTTAATTCTTTTATTATGTATGAGTATCAAAATTTTCCATTCCCTAGCTGCATTTTTTGTGTAGCAAAGACCCCTGAAAGTCTTTGTATTATTGTGACCCAAACCAGGCAGAATGCAATCTTAGGTAACCCACTCCTCCAGGCAATAGGCTACATCTATAAATCAGCTTTCTGCCCCCACCCCCTACAGATCAATGACACAAGCAACTATCTAGGGAGCAGCAGGGAAGCAAAGCTGGTGACCACATTCAAACACTCCAATAGGTTATTAAGCAGTGGTGTTAGGTACCACAGTCCAACAAATCTGTTATGTTTTCCCCTATGTAAATCAGAGTGCTTCAGACTGGTTCATCATGAAAATAACAGTATGAAGTTGCATTCATATCACTTTACTTCAGAAATAACCGCTCAAAGGTCAGCAAGTCAGAAAAGCAAGAGTCAAAAAAAGAGGGGAAAAAAAGGAAGAAAAAGTTACCTGCATATGATGTATAGATGGGAAAGAATATTCTCAAATAAACATTCTATGCTCTCTTATCAGTTTGTTAGATAGTCAGGCACTGCTCTCACATGAGTGAAATAATTAAAATTCCCTCTTCCTTTTTTTGGTGTGTTAATATAATCAGATCAGTTGATCTAATTACTCATTCACCCAAGCCCCACAAGAAGAATAGTCAGAATAATACGAGGTGAAAATGGGACAAACATTGCAGCTAATGCTGCTGAGCCAGAGAGGTCAGTAAGGAAAGATTTGATAGATCTGCTATCAATAACTGATAAAAGTATATTTCTGTTTCATTCATAAAACATAATACAGACTAATACACTCAGGTGGGAAGATTTTTTACAGATTTCAGCTGGCTCCTGATCAGGCTCAGAGTGATGTTAGATCAAGGATGCGTTCCCTAATTACAGGGCATGCTGAGCACTATGCGCAAATCACTGGCAAGGCTGAACTTCCAGTGACTTCAGTGCAAACAGCAGATTCACAGAATCCCATAAAGCTACCTCCTATGAACAAAGCTGATGAAAAAGTCTAGCAGAATGACTCTACGAATCAACTTTGACTCATAAAAATATAGCTTGCACATCATAAAGATAAGGAAAACACACCTTTGTCATGTCTGCTAATAAATGACCTTTCCTTCCTAGTAAGAAATGAAAGCTGATCTAAGGAAACAGTGAAACCTCCCACTACTGTACTGTTCCAAGCACCTCTCCAGAAGCCTGGTGAACCTCGCTGTCCTTACAGCAGTTTTAGAGGTTTGTGCTTGCATTTCCTCTGGCTTGGCTCAGTCCAGTGCACAGGCGGTGCTGCTTAATGCTCTGCGAGAGGCTTTCAGTTCTTACTTAACAAAGCTTTCCTCCCACATGTCATATGTATTCAGGCTACAGTCTGTTTATCTAATATCTCCTTCTCTCTCCCCCTCCCCCTCCTTCCCACCCCCTCGTCCCCAGAAGAGAATAACCATAATGTGCCTATCGCTTGCAGAAACAGACAGCTCAGCTCCCCCTTGCCATCTGGTCATGCTTCGGTCTCTCAGCTGTCGTCGACATATGAATCCCGTTGTTTTGACTAGTGGGGTCCCAAGAAACAAGCAACAGTGCAGATTGCAGGGAATCAGGATGCCCTTTTCTCCCTTCCTTCAACCAAAAAGCAACCAACATAACTAGAAAGTGAAAGAGTGTTTGCAAAATGCAATAGAAGGTACAATCCTTCTATCTTTGCTCACGTGATGGGGCTTCTGCCAGCCATACCAGGCTATTCTCTAATTCGGAAAATTAATACATTCATATATTAACTTAACTTCAAGACACATTTTGCTGTCTTCATCACCAGCACACAGGCACCCTGTCCTGCTTATTCCTTAACTTCTTGCCTCTTTAAAAACAATAAACAAATGTCAAGCTTCTGCGGAAAGCAAAGGTAAATATTTAAACTCTTCATCTATAAGAACTTATCTTACAAAGATATAAGATCTTAAAAAAATAGCTCCAAGTTTGTACTGATCTGTAGAATGGGTGGGGTTGAGATTAAATAAAGAAAAAAATAAAAATGCTACAACTTAGCTTATGAAATACAGACATTTCCACAAAAGTAAAACAGTATTAGAAGTTCATGTTGTATGTTGATAATAAAATTTAAATGCAATTAATTTTTAAAAAAAGAACCAGGGTTGCTTCATCACACCATGTGCCTGAAATGTAGTGGAAGCAGCTGGTTCTGAACCATTTGGCAGCACTAAGGAACAGGACCACATCAAGGTCTCAGCAAACTGACCAGCTCACACACCCTCTCTTGCCAAAATGGAGTCGGTGATGCTCCCAACATGCATCTGAATCCTTTCATAACAATTCCTCAGTGGGTTCAGAACCTAGCATTTGAGGACTGCAACAAAGAAGCACAAAAAGAATCTTTATGCTTGGATTGTGAAGAAAGGATAACTTCAAAAAATCCATTTATAAATTCACATCAGTGTTTTACTAGTAAGTTTGAAAGACTGCTTTGCTTTTCCATAATTCATTTGGGATATCTTTGTAAAAGCTTCCTTTCTGAATTGTATACTTTTCAAAATTCAGGGTTTATGTAAACAAAGCTGCTGGTTTTCCACTGTTATCACTATAATTATTCACCTTGTGATGTTTTATTCAAGTAGGAGTGTTCCTTGTGCTCCAATATGTGCGACCTCTGGAGGAAGGGGCAGGCATCCTGGGTGGACTATAGGGAGGAAGTGAGAACGTGCAGGGAAAAAGTCAGGAGGGCTAAGGCCCAACTAGAAATGCGATTGACCAAGACTGTGAAAGACAACAAAAAGTCTTTCTACAAATATGTCAACAGCAAAAGGAGGGCTAGGGAGAATCTCCAGTCCCTGGTAGATGCAGAGGGAACAACAGTAACAGGGGACGAAGACAAGGCTGAAGTGCTCAATGCCTACTTTGCCTCAGTCTTTAACAGTAAGGAAAATTGTTCCCTCTGTGCACAACCCCAAGGGTTGGAAGAGAAGTATGAGATTCCCAAGGTCCAAGAGGAGGTGGTTAGAGACTTGCTTGCCCGGCTAGATGCCCACAAGTCTATGGGGCCGGATGGAGTCCACCCAAGAGTTTTGAGGGAACTGGCGGATGTGCTGGCCAAACCCCTTTCCATCATCTTCCAGCAGTCCTGGATGACTGGGGAGGTTCCGCTGGACTGGAGGCTGGCTGATGTCGTACCCATCTATAAGAAGGGGCGCAGGGAGGATCCGGGGAACTACAGGCCTGTCAGCCTGACCTCAGTACCGGGGAAAGTCATGGAGCGGGTGATCTTGAGTGCGATCATGAAGCACTTGAAAGAGAACCGGGTGATCAGGCCCAGTCAACATGGGTTCATGAAAGGCAGGTCTTGCCAGACTAATCTGATCACCTTCTATGACCAAGTGACTAAACTCTTGGACGAGGGAAAGGCTGTGGATGTGGTTTTCCTGGACTTCAGTAAAGCCTTTGATACAGTTTCTCATAGCATTCTGCTTTGGAAACTGTCGGCCTCTGGCCTGGACGGGTGCACACTCTCCTGGGTGAAAAACTGGTTGAATGACCGGGCCCAGAGGGTGGTGGTAAATGGAGTTAGATCCAGCTGGAGGCCAGTGACAAGTGAGGTTCCCCAGGGCTCAGTCCTGGGTCCAGTCCTGTTTAATGTCTTTATCAACGACCTGGATGAAGGCATTGAGTCCTCCCTTAGCAAGTTTGCAGATGACACCAAGCTGGGAGGAAGTGTTGATCTGCTGGAGGGTCGGGAGGCTCTGCAAAGGGATCTGAACAGGCTGGACTGCTGGGCAGAGACCAACGGCATGAGGTTTAACAAGGCCAAATGCCGGGTCCTGCACTTGGGGCACAACAACCCTAAGCAGAGGTACAGACTAGGAGAAACCTGGCTGGAAAGCTGCCAGGAGGAGAAGGACCTGGGGGTGCTGGTTGACAACCGACTGAACATGAGCCAGCAGTGTGCCCAGGTGGCCAAAAAGGCCAATGGCATCCTGGCTTGTATCAGGAACGGCGTGACCAGCAGGTCCAAGGAGGTTATTCTCCCCCTGTACTCGGCACTGGTGAGACCGCACCTCGAGTACTGTGTTCAGTTCTGGGCCCCTCACCACAAGAGGGATGTTGAGGCTCTGGAGCAAGTCCAGAGAAGGGCAACAAAGCTGGTGAAGGGGCTGGAGAACAGGCCTTATGAGGAGCGGCTGAGAGAGCTGGGGTTGTTCAGCCTGGAGAAGAGGAGGCTGAGGGGAGACCTTATTACTCTCTACAACTACCTGAAGGGAGGTTGTGGAGAGGAGGGAGCTGGCCTCTTCTCCCAAGTGACAGGGGACAGGACGAGAGGGAATGGCCTCAAGCTCTGCTAGGGGAGATTTAGGCTTGAGATTAGGAAGAAATTCTTCACAGAGAGGGTGGTTAGGCATTGGAACGGTCTGCCCAGGGAGGTGGTTGAGTCACCGTCCCTGGAGGTGTTTAAGGTGAGGGTGGATGAGGTGCTTAGGAGCATGACTTAGGGATTGGTGGGAATGGTTGGACTCGACAATCCAGTGGGTCTCTTCCAACCTGGTCATTCTGTGATTCTGTGATTCTGTGATTCTGTAATAGTTCAACATGTGCAGATTCCTCAGTCTAGCAACCACTATAAACTTTTGTTTGTGTGTATGTTATAAGGTATTATATCACAAAATATGTAAATAGAGAAATAAAGCACAAAGATAATTTTAAATTATATTAACATAAAACACTTCATTTGCTCTCATGTAGCATGCAAACAGAAAGATATAATGAATCTTTGCCAGAACAGCAGCTGGATGACACAACAGGTCTCCCTCCAAAGATTTCGTACAATTTGAGCCCTTTGCCTCTCACACCTACACCTACACGACGAAATGTATCAATACAGGCAGCTCTTGGTCAGCTTTCAGGATGTGGTCAGAGTTCAACTTATAACAAGTAACATCATAAGACTTGCATCTACATCGTGGCAGGTACCTGCTTACCTCAAGTCAATTACAACAGCAGCAAGTCAAGAGCAGCACAGTCCTCAGCATTGGCTGGGGTGTTTTTTGATCCAAGCACTTAAGCTTCTGTCTGTAATGACAAGCTCTATAGGTTGTTGACCCAGCAAGATGAAAGATAGTTTATGGATGCATACAGACGGGTATAGCTCCTATGGCATGGCAGATGCACTATACACTGCAGAAAAAGCACTAGAATTTGCAGGAGAGAAAAGGCAATGGAGACAACAAGTAGGGAAGCAAGCTTAAAAATGGTCTGAGGGGTTTTTTTGGATGGGTTTTGTTTTGTTTGCTCCAATATATTAGCAAGGTTTCATAAAAAACTTTATACTACCACTGCTCATGTGACACTTGCTTTAGAACTAAGATTTCACTGAACAACTGTCACAACCACTATGAGCTAAAATATGAAAACTTAAAAACCTTATCAAGTACCTTATCTCCTTCACTGAGTACAACAACGTATAGAGCAAAAATATTTATCTCCTAAATTCCAACATTGCCCCGGGCTGCCTGAGGTCTGGTGTAATTTACAGTAGCCCAGACTTCTGGCGAGTTCCTCCCTCGGATCAGCCTGGCATTGGAAGAAGCCAGGCCATTAAGCACGCTGCCCATGCAATGTCCCTCACTAGTACAGTAGGATGACCTTTAATTCACATAAAATATATATTTATATATACTTACTAGCATTCATTTATATACAACATATTATATCTTACTATAATATTTTTCAGAGGTTTTTCCTAATCTATGCTGGTTTATGATTAGTTGTAAATCCCCTAGGATTTTTTGATCTCAATTAAATACACCACAAGTCTGAGAGGAACACTCTGTCTCCTTACAGATAAAACAGCACGTAACCCCACTTCTTATCTGCTCTATGCAGCAGCCTCTCCCTTCAGTACAGTCAGAAAATATATTTCTTATCTGTGCAAAGTCAAGCATCTGACAAGGTTCTTCCCCTTTCAAATGTCACCGTTGTCCCAGCCACCTTTTTCTGCTTTTCTCTCCCTACCCCTTGTCATTTGCTAAGGAAACATTCAAAAACTCTTGCGATCCAAAATTATATACATGGGTAGCACTGTCCTCTGCTTTCAGTGGTTCCTCACTTTCTCACCAGTATCAAATAGCAATGCACAATAAAGAACTCTGAGGATTCTGGCTTCTGTGCTAATTTGTGGGTGGCAATAGTGACACAGTCTAGCTAGCTATCTTCACATAATCGGCTCATACTATTCATGATATTTAGGTTCACAACTCTTCATTAAGGCATCCTTAAATAAGCAGCCAGTTTGCCTCTCAGACTGCTTTGGTATAAACCAACACTTTACTGCAGGGGGTAGAAAACATTTATTTCCAATGGAACTCATAATATGAAAATTTAATAACAAAGCAACACATGCAATTCAGAATGACTGGAAGGCTATTCTCAAAATACACCAAGGATCAAAATGTGTAAACCAAGCTCCTTGTTCTAAAATAAGAGAAGCAAAAATGGGCTCATCCTGCTTCAGAGAATGTGGCAGATTTGGCAGAGCACTAATGGAAACTTTGCTTTTCCAGCTGGCTGCATGACACCTGGCTTAGATGAGTTAAGTGGGAAAGGGAGGATTCCAGTTACCAAAACTGCCTTTAAACGTTCAGGACGATAACTCATCACACATTTTTGAGCACTCAGAAGACTTCTTCCCACCCAGCTGTAACACTGCAAGGAAGTGACTCTAATTGAATATAACACACAGTAGTTCTATAATACCTAACTCTACTGCAACACAGCTCCCAGTCTTTTAAATCCCTATTCTTCTATCCTTTAGCCTCTACAGCAGTTATTAAAAAATGACAGTAATGAAAATTTAGATATCACAACAATTAATATCTATATAATGGGAGACTGTGACTGTTGGCTGGGCAGGTTGCAACACTCAAGGTTACATACTGTTGAAAGATATTATAAAGTAAGAACAAGTTTTCCAGGACAACACACATTGCAGCCTGCACACCAATAGTCATAAAGTAGACTTGCCAGCAAGTACTATTCTGCATAGGGGCTGTCTGTATTCTTTTTACAAACAAAATAATATTAAGTGTAGAGATCCAGTAGTAATGTTTGTTAATTTGTTAGTTAGGCTGCGTTAGTGATAAACCTATCTCCCCCACTGATGCATAGGTCAACACAGAGCTCAGATGACTCCTGCAGAAGCGTATCTTCCTGAGTTACATTATTTGGAGACTACTGGTTTAAAGTAAATTGTAGAGTGAGGCCATTTCTGCTATACAGCCCAGATCCAAGTCTGATACAGCCTCATATACCTCGGCTTTGAGGCCTTTAGGAGTCTGTAAGAAAGATGTCAGTAGACCTTTAAGGACTATTTTGCAGAGTCATTCTGAGCTAACAGCTAGTGGTACACTCTCTTCTCCTATGATAGCTCTTTTGTTACTGGCTGATGAGAATCAGCTGCAAAGGAGGGAGATGATTTTACGTCTCATTAATTCTGAAATTTTTAAGATGCTTTTTGATACCAAGCAAATCAATAATCTGAGAATTATGTCTCTCTTCTCCTTTCCTTTCATCCTTACTGATATTCTCAGCTGTACCATAATTTAGACACAATTCTTTGTTATTTAGCTTGATTACCTCGATGTATCATCGCTGTTAAAACCAATTTTCTTCATTCCATATCCCTTCATAAACTCAGAGGTTTTTGGAGGTTTCATGAGAAAATTCAGAAGTTTAAGGATTGCATCACTTTTGCACTGCATATGCAAGAATTAGGCCACAAACAGCATCCGTCTTGGTGACTATCTGCAATCTCATTTGCAATCCATACAGACAGATAAACTCACATACCCTACATAGAAAAAAAAAAAACATTTTACAGATGAGAGGCTTTTAAAGCACTGAAGGACAACATTAAAAGCCACTTCAAGTTTATCAGTGCTTCAATACATTCAGCTTGGAAAATGCTGGACAGTTCCTTTTGTTTGCCAGAACCAACGATTTGCCACTACCACACGGAGTAAACTCTGCTCCTGTTGAAAATAATTATATAGATGGGTCAATTCCTCACTGAGATCAAGAATATCACTGGGGCACTGGGAGCTGAACAAATGCAGTGTGACCCATCACTGTGTTAAGAATCCTTAACTTATGTATGGTGTCACCCTGTACATTTAAGGCAGTTTCAAACAAATGTGAATATACACTTGGTATTAATGCTCTGTGTGTATCCAACATGAACTGACACACAGAAACAATAAGTCTACTGGAGGATACACTGCCTGCGAAAAATGACGACAAAAATCTGTGTTGCTGCAATTCAGAAACAATTATTACTGAAAAAATATCTTACAATAAAAGTTTTATGGTAATATCTGTAAGTTGACAAAAACACAAAAAAAATTTAGCATACACATGCAATTTTTTAATGCACCTTGTAGCGTACTGACACTCCTGTTTCAAAACATATGAAATGAGTCAGTGAAGAAAGCTAGTTTAAAATTGTCAATTATTTGTATTATGGAAATATTTAGTAGAGCAGCGCGGCAATATTCAAGGGTGTTGGGTTTTTAATATATGTTTTGCAAGGATAAAAAATACATTTCTTTTTAAATTACTTTTTTTGGTCCCTGGCAGTACTTAATACCCACGAAACTTAATATTCACAATGTGGGTTTGTCAGGGTAGCAACTTCTCAGCAAGGATGGAGCTCCCTATGAGGGTGATTCCCAAGGTATTTATACAATTTGAAAACAGTAACAATAATCATCAGATGTTTATCTCAGCTTAACAAATTGATTCTAGATCTCTGCTGCTTGAACAGATGAGAAAACAGGAAGAGTTCAACAATGACATGAGAAACTAAGTACTGGTTTGCACTATGTGCCTGTGCCAGAGATCATCCACAACACTGATAATCACGTATCCAACTTTACAATATGACTTGCTATGACCTTTCTATACATTGCATGAAGATGATAGGAATTTTATTATAAACACATTATGGAGCTGTGCTCTAGACATGTTAAAATCAGGTGTCCAAGTGTTCGGTTTCTGATATTCCCAGAATACCAAATAACTCCTACTTTGGAATGGGTTATATACATCCAGCAAAGGGGAGAATTGGCTCCAGGGTTGTAAAACACTTCAGTATTACAATTTCAGCATGTCTTGCTCCTGTCTAAAGGAAAGGAAAAATAAAAGTTGCCCAGAATGACAAAAACACAAGCAAGTCTTCATCTACCATTGGAAGCATGACTTCTCAGTCTCACAAAATTTTTCTCCATGTATATACTTTATTTTCAAGACACTTATTGTTCCTGATCCATGACACACAGAGGAAAGCAGAATCTCTCCTCTGGCTATACAAACTGGATGGACGCATGGCTTGATGTTAGGAATCTTCATAAGACTTCCTCTATCATTTAAAATGAAGTGAAAAAAGTCCATGTGTCTTCCACCAACCCCTGCCATGACAACAAATAAATGCTAGATAGTGAAAAGGGCCTCAATTCAAGAACCAGATGTAACTAAAGGTTTCATAGTTACTCCCATGAACTTCAGACAACAAAGCCAGCATGGGCAGCAAGCCTGCCTTTTGTCCTATAAAAAGGTAGGCATACCAATGGTTCCTTGTAGAGATTTAAGTGTCAGACTGGAAGGGGCATTCTGATGGCTCCATCAGATTCACAATGCCATGAAGAAGGAAGACTTAACAGGAATCTGAATTTGTGCAACAAAAAGAGAATTAACTAGAGAGATTACATGATGTTTCTCTAGTAGTATAAAACATCAAGAAAAAGATATTTAGAGTAGCCTAAGATTCCAATGTTATTTAGCAGCTATAAGACTTCTAAAAGTAGGATAAAGAAACTGAAGAGCAGAACTGTCCTTCCCAGAAAGTTCTTTCATTATTAAACCTCATCTGTGAAAGAAGCATCCACTGCAGTATTGTAACTGAATACTTTAATGACAGAAACCAAATCATCTTAATTTAAAACAGTAAGCTGGTCAGAAAATTCTCACCTACCAACATACAAAATTACTCACCAGTTGCCATTTTGGACCTTTGCTTTCTCTTACGATGTTGACAAATTCCAAACCCAAAGAAGCCAAGTAACAGGGCATATTCTGCTTTGACTGCCAGTGTGGCTTCTGGTATAGTTCTAAGAAATACAGTACTATATTTCTATGTTCATAGATAAAAATCTACAAAGATAGAGGCCCAAACCATAATTTCTCCGTCTTTCGATTTCACAGATAAAGAGTTAGAGATTTAAACAGCAATACGTAGCATTTTTAACTAGATTCCATGCATTTTTCACCACTGTAAAATACTGGTTGTCATAGACACTTCCTTCTTCAGATCACAACTTTAAGCATCAGAGGTGTGCATAGCAGAATAAGTAAGAACACGCTACAGCTGATCAGATCACCAGCCTGTTTAAATCAACACTAATACAGCTACACTAAATTTACATCAAATAAATATATGGCTTATGGCTTACCTACTCATGAGACTCCATCATGCAACTAAATCCTTACTCACCTTCTGACTTTATTTTGTATCCACCCTCCCCCACACTAACTTCCCAACACATGACTGTTTACGGAAGAGAACAGAGGGAAAATTACAGGAAAATAAAATAATCCAATTTTGTATCATAATAAACAAATAGTTTTCAAGAGAAGGATTATTCTTGAACAAAATGACTGATTCAGTCAACTTTCCCTATCACACAAGGGGATATCATAGCTTTACTCGGCAAAGCTGATCATCATTATTGAAACTATACAAGTGTCTGTCTTGAAGGTCAACTTGCCTGTTGTGGCTTACCTCTGCTTAGAATTGAAAACAAGCCACACAGAGAAGTCAACTACAGCTCCCTTCCTGTGATAATCAGACCACAATCATGTAGGCAAGAGCAGGAATCACTCTCATATATGTCACTAAATCTCTGGGGGACCTTGTATTAATGAATGACTGCCATGCTAGAGCTCTGCTTCAGCATATTTTTACATTCTACAACACAACACCGTGCCAAAGCAAATAACAAGGCTTGCACAGAAGACACCTTGAGTAGTAGGAATACCGGAAGCAGACGCTTCTTACTTCCACAGGGAATTTCCTGTTGACCAAGGAGAACTGAAATCAGACTACTTGACACCAAACTCTGCAGAGAATGAAATGATGAAATGTTCTGAAAACCTCTCCTTATCCTCAACTAGGGATGAAAAAGGAGTGGTGAAACCCTGAACGTCTTCCTGATTCATGGCTTCAGCAAGTCTTAGAGGCAGAACCAGTAGATTCAACATAACATGCAGAAAGGATTCATTAATTATGGCTATGCTTCCGGTAACATGCAATCCTTGCAGAAAAATAAACAGAGACAGAAAGACAAACTAGGAAAGACAGACTATGAAAGGCAGAATATGAAAGGCAGAAAGTTTTGGGTGCTCCTTTAATACCTCTCTTCCTTAGCTCACTTGCTGTACATAGCACTTACACTGGCCTTCTGTTTCCACTTCACCAATCATCCATCCAACTACAGTAAGGCACCCCAGTGAAGCTTGGAGGCATTTTCTAGAAGCAACAGCCTTTTCAGTCCTTGCAAAATCTGGAGGTCCAACTCTGATACTTAATGAAGACCTATTTCAGGCTTCAAGCCTCTGATAAGAAGTTCATATTGGTGCAAACTCATTCCAAAGATGAAGCATGATCAAGACAAAGCTTCACAGTGCAACACTGGAAAACTACTACAGTAAATTGCACCATAATCTTATAATAAGTGAATGCATCACTTGAAATGACAGGGATAAAGAGGCTGTAGGAGCCTCAGACATAGCACTTACTGGTTTTGTGCTGTTTCACCAGAATGTTTAACTCATGGTGACATGCAAGATAGGCAAAGACCTTCTGATATACAAGGTCATTCCTGAATGACATATATTATTTTCAAGACCCTTAAAGTCCCTAAAATGTCATGTTAGAAGGCATCTGTCACTAGTTAAGAGGAGCTGTAGATTGTCATTTAAAGGTCCTGTTTCTTCCCTTCCCCCACATCAATTTCACAGAGATTAAAAAATAAAGACTCATAAATAAATCAAAACAACACACAATGCCCAGGGTGGGCAGTGAGTAAACAGACTAAGCTCTGTCTTACACAGATCTCAAAGCAAGCCCTTCTAGGGGTGGGGAGTAAAAAATAAGTGGGAAAGAAAGGAGGAGGTTGCTCATTAAATAATTATGGGGTTTAGCCTAAATTGCTAAGTAAAACAGTCACTGAATGTTTAGCAGATGCTAGTGCGTAATACTAAATCCACTAAAATACCAGCATGTTCCTTTCATTTTCTCCCTGCTCTACTTCGTAAGCATGATTTCCATGATCAGACAAGAATCCACAGAACAGCTGGCTACATTTTGCCAATTTTACAGCAATCAGTGATCACTGAATCCATCAAGTTCTCTTCCCAAACCAGAAGCACCAAAATAATAATAATAAGCTTGGAGGGATGAAAAAAATTCTTCCATCTGTTCACATTTGAACACCCCTTATACTGCAGTTTTATTTCGTTTGGCTATTTTTGGGTAGTAAGCGGAAGAAAAATCTTTATAGTTTTATAGTTTCCTCCTCATTTCGGGGGATATAAAAGAGAGTAATTTCATTTGATCTGTCACTTTGTTCACTTTGTTGACACTTTTGGGTGACCAAAAGAAAGGCAAGTCAGACATCAGCAAACTCTGTTACATATATTACACTTCAAAAAATATCTCTAGGTTTTATAGAACACTGACTCTGCAACTCCTTGAAGGATTCTGTGTATGGACCATTATCAACATTATAGATAACAAAACATAAATGTTAATAAATAAATCTCAAAATCCAAGATCGTGAAGGAAATCAAACCTAAGGCTGAGTCCAGCCACCTATCTAGAAAATCTTTCAAGAAACAGCAAAGAAAAAATGGATTTTCCTTTTAATAAAAACAAATAGATAGATGGGCATAAATAAGTCACTTCAAAATTCCACTTAACATTTTAGGCTTTGGAGGAACCTTTATAGACTTACTTTGGGGGAAAAAAAAAAAAAAAGAAAAAAAACCCCCATGCTACAAATAGAAGGAGCGACAGAAAAAAACCAAAACAGAACACAAATCGCTCAACACATGGATATACTAGCTGTGACCTTTTCAACTTCAAGGTCTCTCAGGTATCCAGCAGATTGCTACTTCTGTATTTCCCCCATGACTGTACTTGGACAGACCACCAGAACTATAGATCATAATATATTAAGTTTGTGATGCACATTCTAGATATGGCATCAACACTTAATTCAGTTCTGAAGGGGTTAATAGGGAAATTTGATCCTTCATCTTGCCCTAGGAAATACAGAGTACAACCCTGATTAATGTGACAAGATGCATCAGCTCATAAAGGGTGAAATTTACTCTCGTAGAGCAGGCTAACACAAGACCAATGTATTACTTAAGTCCCACTTAAGCACTTAAAAAAATGAAATATCCAAGTTTAGTGGATGGACAGCATGACTGTAGGTGAAATTCAGTGTTGACAAATGCATAATAAAAAGAATAATGTGAGTTAATAATGTACATTTCTGACTTCTAAGTTAACTGGTGTAATTTGTGAAAAGATTTACCATTACTTCAGACAGCATAATAAAAATATCAACTCAATGTGCAGAGGTAATCAAAAGTGACAACAAAATGCTGAACAGAGAGACTGAAAATTATACTTGAGAATAAGATAATGCAAATATATAAATCAATGATATATCTTCAGTTGTAATAAAGACTTTGAAAATGCATGGCAGAAAAAGGTAACATCAAGAGACAAGCAGCAAAAATGATGACTGCATGAGGATGATATCAGAACAGAATGAAAATAGACAGATTGCCAGTTTTGAAGACCTGTGTAAAAAGAGACTTACAAAATAACATTAGACAAACACAGGATGATGAAATGTATAAAGACAAGATATATCAAGAATGCCCCCTTTTTTTTAATACCAGGATGTGTGTTATCTCAACAAAGTAAAAGGGAACAAAGTTTTAAACAGAGAAGGAAGTAAACGGTTTTTATGCTTCTTTCCATTCATTTTGGGGTTTGTTCAATATTAGTCACATATATCTGAAGAACAGGTGGATGTGAGGAATAGATACATATACCTATATTAGAATAAACCCCGACCAATAGATAGGCTTTGACACATTCAGATAGAAGGCGCTTACTAACAAACAGGCACTGAGGGAGAAAAAATATCCTTATGTTGTGATTCTTAAGTCAGCTGCTGAAACATTTCTAAAACTGTCCACTGAATGAACACCTAGTACACCGTGCTGCAACAAGAGAGAAAACTGGTGTGATACAAAAAACGCTCTTTTATCATAATATGCCTGATGTGCCCAAAAAGAACTGCACTGTCTAAAATAGACAGCCATATAGAGCAGACATAACCAAGATCCTTTTGAATCAGCAAATTCAGGTATCACCCTGACTCATCACAGCAGTCTGGAGCCCTCCTTCTTGCCTGGCTAGTAACTGCAGTGTAGAAACACACAAAGTTGAACAAGGCTGATGTTTGGGTTTGACAGTGCCAAATGGCATGAGATTTAGGTCTATCTCCAAAATCATTCTAAAAGACAGGCCCTTCTATAGTTTTGCATCTTACTCAGATGAAAAGTAAGTATGTGGTTGTTTTCAGTTCTGGAACAAAAAGTGCTTTTCCTACAACTATACTCCTGAAATTCAAAGATGGTTAGACCTCAGATTTAAAGTTTTACCTGTAATTAACAGCATCTCTGTTTAAATCTCTGTTTAACTGTGTATGTTTCACTTACATGACTATTTTATCAACGGGTATTAACACAAAATTAACAAATTCTAGGCCTTCTAATGAAAAGGAAATAAAAAGCAAAAATTATGAAGTCTGATGAGGAACAAGCTAAGTAGTGGGAAGCAAACAACTGAGTAAACCTCAAATGAAGGACTATTTCTGTTTTCTCAAGGACTTAATTCCAGTCAGTAACTGAACTAGTGACCTTCTCTTCCTTACCACCTCCTGCTGCCAACAGCCAAATAAAATAAACAGTCATATAGATTTTTATCAAGATCACTTGAGAGAGAAAGAAGTAATTTCTGGACTATAGATCAAATATAAGACTTTTAAGCCCAAACATCAGTTTTCTAAGAGAACTAAGTACTTGTGGATAGATTAGAACAGAGGCAATAACCAATCACTGTCTATTATATCAACATAGAAAAACACTTGCTATAAATTCAGAGGTGATTTATTTACAGAAAGAAAGTAAAGGAAAAGGTAAAGATTACTGAAAGGCATTTTAAAAGTAAAAAAAAAAAAATATACACACCTCCCTGCAGAAAGCATGTGATATCTAAAACTTCAGACATCAAAGCCTTTCAGAATGTGCGTAATTTTGTATTTTTCTCAAGTAATAATATTTGAAAAGAAAGAAGCAAAAATCTAGAACTTTTCCCAAATTTAAATAGTCATTGCCTTTTCATATAGGTCAAATCCATAACCAAGTTAAACCAGCTCAGCAGCATGGAGTCCAAGGCTCTTCACCAAATAGCATGAGTTGAGGATCTAACCCATAGTCACAGTACCTAACCTTTCTTTAAGTTACACTGGGTAAAATAAATCAACTCCAATTAAGGGTGTTGGATAGGATAAAAATTCAGACTGTTTTCAGAATAATACATGGTTAAACTGCATTTGCTGTGCAGTAGTCTAAATCTAAAGTAAGGCTCAACATCACATCATTTTTGCAACAGCATAAGCAAAGCACTAATTTGCCTGTGGAGAGAAGCAGGCTCTGGGCTTCTTCATGATCTCACACGTCCCACTTTCACAGCCTGCCATTACACTAAAAACCCTTCAGGTTTTTTATAACGGCAAGTGAGCTCTCAGTCAATCACACTCCATGGTGCTGATCTTGCAAGAGCAGCATGGATCAAGATCTACCCATTCGCTTTGAAATCCAAATCTGGATTGTTCCAGCTTGTTTTTCAATAGACCAGGTTTTTTTCAAATGCTACAGTTCAATTTTACAGTGCTGCTGGCGAGGTTGGGAATCAAGTTAAATCCAGATACATTCAGCAGGGAAAGTTGCCACAGGGAAAGAGTGAAAAATCAAAGAGTGAGCAGTAAGATGATCCTATACCACTGACCCGCTGAATGCCAGAGAATAAACATTTAATAAAGCATCAGAGGAATAACAAAACCAAGAAGTTATTTCCAATACTGTCAATAGTTGTTACTATAAGAGTCAGAGATGGGTTTTTTTGAAAACACAAAAATGGAGGAAAAGAATGCTGATACGTATGTACTGCTTCTTATTCATCTGTTTACATTTGAATTACTAAATGCTCCTCTTTAGCAGTAAACATCATTTTAAATATGCATCACAGTTGACAGTAAGAGAATACATCAAGGGATTTTTTTGGTACAGCTTATAATCAAATAGTATTTGACTAATACTTCCATCTATACCCCTTAATGCTTATGGTCTAGTCTTTGCTGAAGCTGTTCAGCCTACATGTAATTCAGGCACAGCAACTACAAAATAGTTCCACTTCAAAAAGCCTTCTGGCAGCACACATTTGCTGACTTCAGGACAGTGACTCTTACATGGGCACGTAGAAGACAATAAGGTCCACAGAAAGACATTATGTTGCCTTGCTATGTCAAACTACTGAAAATCCAACGAAAAATCAATGAAGCACTGGAGTAGCAACAAGAAAAGGGAAAAATAAAAACCACAAGTGTAGCAAGAACAAAAATCTGACCCATTATTATGGGAAAATTCTCACCTAAAACACAGTCCCTGAACATAAGTCAGATGGTACAAATCTGATGATCAGGGAGAAGTTTAGATTCTCATATATTATAAAACAGCCTGCTATGAACAGAGGAACCCAAAGATTCCAGAACAGCAATGTATCAGTTTAAAACTGGTATTTAAATACTTTTTTGCATGTGAACTGGCCCACATTATACTACTTCCAAAGTGTGGTGAAATAGCACATCTATGCAACTTTACAGCAGGCCAAACATTAGGATGGCAAAAATTGCAAAGGTCACGTTAACAAATGCGTCCAGAAAAATAACAGAGCCAGTAAGAGGGTAAATGAATTTTAAAACAATTTCCTTTCCGAGCTCAGTACTCTGCAGGTTAGGAGATATCAGGAAACCAAAGAAAATGTGCACTTGAGGCAGGCTACTGACACTATAATCATGGCTGCTTCTCTGTCAAGGCTAGGGAACAAAGTCTTGGAGATTTAATTCTTCCGAGTATACATGTACAGCCACACTGGCATTAACCCAAAATCTTATCAAGTTCAACACCCTATCTCCAGAAGTCACTGTAAACCACCAGAATTCTTTTTTAAGCTGGAAATAAACACTATTTGAGATTTTCACTAGAAGAAGTATTTATAATAATCAAGATGGGGAGGGGAGGGGGAGTGCACGGATGGACACATCACTTTTCCAGCTGCGGTATAACTTACTTTCACCTCATGCCCAGTCTAATAACTCAAGTTTAAAAAAATATTTAAAGCTTTGAACTGCCATAGCCTTGTGACAAAACTTTGTTCTGAAATGTATGGAGCTGAAATTGGTCTGAATTAGCCTTAGCATTGGCCTTCCAAATCAGATGTGTTTTGCCCATGGTTTACTACATTAGCATAAAAGACTACAGAAAACAAAAACCCTGAAAACTCTCATTTTTAACTGCTCTTACCTCAATGGAAGACAGCAGTAAGCTCCACAAAACTGTATGACATTTGCTTCACACAGCAGTAATTATGTTTCTGTGTGGAGAAAGGGCAAATTCAGTTTTTTATAAAGCGAATTCCCTTATCCTGTTTTTTGCATTGCTTTCACTTTTGGGGATTTACTTCAAAAGTTTGAAACCCTCTCCACAGAATGGTTTTGCTTAGGCCTCTCAACACCCATTTGACAAGGATGTTTAGGAAAAAGGATACAACGGGCCTGAGCTCTTTCCTTTTTTAATTTTTCTTTTTTTATTAAGCCATGCTTTATTAGGCAACAATCCATTTCCATTCCGCCTCCAAAAAATGACCAGCAAACTACCGCAGCATGTGTTACAATGTTGTGTGTTTTAAATCACAAAGGAGAATATGAATAAGCAAAATCATGTTTTAAAGACTGTGTGTTATTCAAGAACTAGTAATGCCTTGACCTCTGCTACAATTCTCCATTTATTTTAAAAAAACAACTCTAAGGTGAGAAAAGCTTTGAATCTTAAACATTTAAAGATGCTAAATCCTCTATTTGTTCATCTTAGTTTTACACCAACATATCTCCACTCCATTCACTGGATTTACTCCCAAATTTATTTCTTTAGAATTAAGAGCAGGAAAACCTCAGGTAAGCTTTCACTTTCAAGATCAGTGACAGAGCCACTGAGAGGGGAATTTTCTTCTTTCAAGGTTTCCTCTTTCATTTCACTCCCTACACTATCCATATGAATTAAAAGTCACAACTTGACAAGCCAAAAGTATCAGGACTGAAAGAACACCTTTGTATCATATGTCTAAGTTGGTACAAGTGTCTTTTGATAATTTTTAGTAATTATATTACAGGTGACATAGCACATTACACAGTAAGGCCACAAATTTGCGTTATCTGCTGTCTACATCGTGAAGTTCAACCGAGTACACAGATGGGCTTGTAAGCTACAACCACTATCTATCATTTACAGTAACAGAATTTATTCCTTATTTTTATGCTTTCTATTTCCCAATCCCATTAGCCTTCTTTAAAACAAACAAATAAAAAAAAAAAGCAAGCAAATAAACCTAGTAACTTTGTTTCACTTTACAGACACGCAATAGGTTTCAAACATCACAGTCAAAAACCACTGCATTTTTAAAAAAAAATAATTTTAACTAGAATTATTTGCCCTAAAACTTGAAATTGCAGAAATTACTACTTCTGTGCAGCTTTGGTTATATAAAAGGTCACCTTTTTTTTTAAATTTCTTCCTTCCTCCTTTTTTTTAAATACAACTTCAGTCTTCAATCATAATAAAATTGTGTGTCTTCCTACAGAGTGTTTATGCAGTAACATAGTTGCAGATACAGCATGATTTTGACATTTACTGTGGTTTCACAAAGGGAACAAGCCAAATGCATCTCTGGCACAGCTTTAATAATTTTAAAAAACATTTGCAAGTAACTCTGGCTTACCATCTCAACAATTCTAAGGAGTGATATTTTATCTGCCTTCTGAACTCCAATTTTTATCTCCTGGTACATAACCCAGTAGTTCAAAATAGGTCTTAAGTGGGACTGAAGTGATAGCAAAATCTCATACTAGAAAAAGGGTAAATTTCATTCCTATGGCACTGATGAGAAGATTTCCCTCCTCTGTTAGCCGAAACACTTTTTCCCAGGCAGTAATTTGCAGTATAATTACCATTAACACTCATATAACAGACTAGTAAGGTCAACCCTTTAAAAATTCTTTGATATTTGAATTTTCAATTTTAACAGTGGCCTACTCAGAAATGCCTGGATTCCTAACAATTCAGGCAGTCTTTAGAATAACCCATTAGCCTCACCACCCACTTCACACTGACCTATACCCTTTCCAGGCAATAGTTCTGGAAGCTGAAAACTACTGAAATAGCATTTGGAAAATACCATTTTGCCAAATAAGACTGTTGGTATTATCAGCCGGGTTCATTTATTTAACTTGCTTCGCCTTTTACATTCCATTTCCATTTAGGTGAGGGTGGTGATGCAGTGAGGATTGTAAAAAAAATAGAGATACAGGACTGCATGGCAGCTGAAATTTTTAAAGGCTTCTCTATCAGTCTGTCAGAATTTCCAAAGATGACTTACAAAGAAAAAGGGGGGGGGGAAAAAAAAGAGAGAGAGAAAAAAAACCACACACCACCAGAGGGCTGCTGCCTGCAGGAAAACGAAACTGCTGCATTTTAACACTGCAGTATAATTCTACCAGCTCCACAGGAGCATAAATAAAAGTGACCAAGTTATAAATCTTCTGTAAGTAGAAGACACAGCATCATACAAACACAGCTTCATTCAGTGACATTTTGTTTGAGATATCGGGGACAGATGTCCCTAAGGAAAGAAACAACAAAAGTCAGCATAGACACAATTGTCAAAAGGGAAATATCAAAGCAATTTTTCTATTATATTAGATAATTAAAACAACTTCAGTTTTAAATTGCAGCCACAGAGATTTCAGCATAAATTCATCAATATTACAATAATCAAATGGAGAAGTCATAGAAGACAAATACAACATGAAAAGGTATCATCACTTGGGCAGACCAGGCTGTATAGTCCGGTCTGTTGTCAGATGAAAATCCCCAGTTACTTTAAATAAAATTAACTTAGGAAAAAAACACTAGTAAAAAACCCTAAAAAAACCCCCAAACCATCAGTAGGCCTAAACAGTAGGGTTATTCCATGCTGCTTTTTATTTCTGAAAAAAGTTAACAATACTAGCTGGCTAATCTTATCAGTCCCAAAACCAAAAGTCAAGCACTATCTTAGTTTTACAGCAGGGTACCACAAAAAAAAAAAAAAAAAAAAAGATAAATTAACTTGCCAAAGGCTCCATTCCAAGTCAATGGCTGAGCCTCTCAGGGCCACTGAAGACTACCTAGTTATTGTTTGTTAACAACTTGCCTTATTACTGTACAACGACAATGCACACCTCTACTTGTCTTCCGCCAAGAAATGACCTGGCTGGGACTCTGTAGCATTTTAGAGACCATAAGAATACAAACAGGGATCCAACCCTTTCAGAAGTTGGATCTAACAGACCTTGTGCATACAGAATAATCTTTAACACCAGAATTAGAGCTCCACAGGATCAAGCACAAGATTGGTATTTTACATAGGCAAAAAACCCCAATCCTGAAATGAAGCATACTGAGTATTTGTATATATAACACATTGCTTATCCACATCTGACATACCAGACTGATTTGTAAAAAAATAAAGGTAAAACTGGTACAAGCAAGTAATAAGGTGAAGAATGGGAAGACTAGACTTCTACGCAGGGAAAGGTTCTTGGGTGCTCTGGTATACTTTTCCAAGCCTCACATAGCCTGCGCTGCTGTATTTTCACTAATGCTTGTGCCAGGAGATAATGGTGTTACCCACTAATGCTAGAGTTTCAACTCTGATTGCAAGGTAGACATACCCTTTGATCAAGATCCTTTGTCTTGCCACATTTTCAATTCCCACCGTTTCCATGAGGAGAAAAGGCCTACGACACGTGTTTCTCCCCTCTGGTGGGCTCTTCAGAAATGTGTGGTAGAGAAGTAGACACTTTAACAGTAAATATGATGTTAAGTTTGCTATTCCAATCAATGTTTTTATGAATTCTTGATAAGCAGTCTACAGACCATTTGGCTCCGTAGAGCCACAGGCACCAAAACATTGAGCATAAATAAGTATTGGTGAGTTGGAGAGGCGCTCAGCTGTAACTCATCTGATTCAGTGGTGATAAGAGTAATGGCAATGACAAGCATTATGACACAGATCCAGAAACTACGCCTATTTTTGCAGCATTTTCGCTGAGCAGGAAGTAACAAGACGGCAACTATCACAACCATGCTAGTAGTCTGGCTGTCACTTTCCCTTGCAAAAACACAGTTCTCATAAAGGTACAGTTAGTTTCTACATCCTGAAATATAATGAAAACTGGTCAGGTGATTTTAGTATATATCTATGTGTAGTACACTAAAGAGGAACTCCTACTAAAAGTATTAAAATGTTTGCTTGCCTTAATTTGTTTGTTAGCTGAGCAGACAGACTTCTGCTTTAAGGATGAAAGATAGTAATTCGTAAAATGCTAGGCCTGTAATTTCAGTTTGAATTGAATTTGCTTGCACTACCATTCCACTTTGTGCTCTAATTTGCTTGAATATTCACAGCAGAGGAGATGTACTTATAGGATACTCTTAACTAGAACACTGCCAGAGGTCTGCCTCTGTTGTCACCAGTGAGAAGCTTGCTCATGGGTCAGATTTCCCTCTCAGATAAAATTAAGCAAGGCCTTGAAGTCACTGGGTCTACATAGATGTAACTGAGTGGGGAATTTGACTAAGTAATGTCTTCAGGAAACAACCAGAAGCAAAAGAGATGAGATTTCACAAATGCAAGCGAAGAAATAAACTACAGGCCTAGACCAAAAGCAACACAGGACAAATCCCAGAAACACTAGGACAGATCTTTCTTTGTTGTCAATGATTCCTGATTTTAATCAAGCTTTTCTGATTTATAGGACTGGGAAGTTTGCAAATAAAGTGTTAGATTTAACTAGTTTCAAAACCTAAAGAAAAACTGCTGAAGTCTGGTGCTCGTGAAGTATAAGGAATCTCAAAAGCTGCGCCACTCATAGCCACGTCTTTTCAACAAAACAAATGCCCGTGCTTAATAGGACTATAGAGCTTGTGTCATTGCCAAGTTCTAATATAATACTTGGCTTTGTGGTTGGTGACAATTTTTGTACAGACAGGCATTGCAAACACACAAGCAGCTCTCAGTCTTCCTCTCAGCTTTCTGTAGGAAAGGACTACTTCAAATACTGCCACTGCACCAAAATGGATACATGGAGGAAATACAGAGAGGCCTCCTTTCTTCCCACATTCCCTAATCACTGAGCTCAGCTTGCAAACAGAAAGGACCAAGGTCTAGCCTCCATCCTCCCTACTTTGCACTGCTCCAGCAGCAGAAAGTAGGCAGGAATCCAGCTTATCAAGCTGGCTGGGGATTCCTCCTGCATTAAGGAATTACAATGTGGTTTAGCACCACTTTTTCCTCCTACGTTTGGTGTAAGGATCTTAAACTAAGGTGAGGACAGTATCCGAAGAGTAGCTGTATTCTAGCAATCCAAATTTACCATAGCAGTACCTCATGTCCTTCAAAACCAAGCGCAGATTAGAAAAGCTGTGCTGTTTAGGACAGCTTTGCTTTAGCCCAATTTCTTAAGGAAACAAAATTTAAATGTTCGGGCTGTCTGTCTGTAATTCTCCCTAACACCAGAATAGATTCACAAGTTTCAGCCAAATTTGAAAGAGCAAGGGATGTCTATGATTCCATGAATTTCATGGAAATTGTTCCATATCTGGAGAAAAAAAAAAAAGATATTCAAACTATTGCTCCCACATCGGGGACTCTGTGGTAATTGTGATTTAACCCTTAATATATTCCAAAAGAAGGATAGGGAGCAAAGAAAGCTCCCAATGAACCACAACTAATATCTTTGCCTAACCCAAGAGAAAAGGGATATATGGAGAGAGCAGGTAGAGAAGGATAATATAAAATACAAAACTGGAGGAAACAGTTTCCTAGCTTCACAGCTCACTGAACAAGTTATAGTTCAGTTGCACAAGATCACACAGAATAGTTGAGGTTAGAAGTGATCTCTAGAGATCATCTAGTGCAGCACCTTTGGTCAAAGTAGAATCAATTAGAACAGGCTGCTCAAGGCTACATCTAGTCTGTTTTTGAATATACACAAGGATAGAGACATTGCAACATCTCTAGGCAACCTGTGCCAGGTTCAACCCACACTCACAGCAGAGAATCTTCTTTCTATATTTAAATGGAACTTCCTATACATACACAGAGGCCCAAAGATTAGTACTTTAGCATAAAAGGAATTATATGCAGATATAAAACACAAACTATCTTTCCTCTCAGCTCACAATGTAGGCAAGACACATGAAATGTGGAAGACAAAACATGCATAGGTGAAAATAATTCTCCAAGGACACACAGTGTATCAGTATTAAATTTCCCAAAGACGACGCATCTGTACAGAAAGTGAAAGAAAACCCTAGGTGTACCTTATTTTTCAGTCTACCATGACCATATAGTTTAAAAATAGGAACACATCAAAACACAGATGACCAGAACTTCAAAAGAAAATCTGTAGACCAATCTTGTGCTGACAGCAGGTCATCTCAATATGACAGCCAAGCTAACCATCACTTACAACCTGAAAAAAAAATGTTGAGAGCTTCAGAATAGAATACTGGGAGATATATAGAGATTCCAGTAAGGTAAAAAAATTAAGAGTTAAATCCATTCCTTAACCTTAGAGACAAGTCACAGTTATTAAAAGGAATGCACACAAGTCACTGAATGAAACTTACCCACAGCAAATGGCTGGCATGATGAGTAACTCAACCCTCAGTTCACTGTCAGCAAGACATAAGAAATTTGTAATCATCCTACACAGTGCATTTCATACCACAAGGATTTGCAATGTAAAATCTTCTTTTCCTAACTTAAGCTTGTGTTTTAATTCAAATGCAATAAACCTTAGCCAAGTCTTGTGGTAGCTCAGCTCAAACTTTATTGGAGCAGGACAGTTTTTATAAAGGGTATAATTTAAGAAAAGGAAATCATACATCACCAGTTCATGTTTAGGTGCAAAAACGTCATTGCTCGTCCCCCTTCCTCATAAATTATATTACTATAGGGTACACAAGCCAAGATTATAAACCTGAGCTATGGCATACCTCATCCTGGACCAAAGTAACAAAATAATCACTTTTCCAAGAAGAGCATCTGTGCAGAAATCTAGTGTCTACCGTGCTAGCCATGCATAAAATAATTAAGAGAGTGAGAAGACAAAGAGCCATCAGCATTCCCTGCTGGGTCAGTATGAAGAACTGGTGCATTCTCATCTGCAGCTGGAGGACTGCTGCTCAACTTTTGGAAGACTGAAACTTCTAGTTCTAAAAGTAGGCTTTAGACAGAGAGTATAAAATTAACACGGTTTTGGTCCAGACCAGTTTGCTTCTCCTAAAAACCAGATCTTCCGTTATTTTTCTTCTAGTCAACAGTGCTTTTAATAACTAAATGCCAAGAGTAGTCAGTTTATGGCACATAGGGCTGAACACACTGCAAAAGCTTGTTAATATATATGTAATATAGACATTATTACAAACATATACATTATCACACTGATTTTTTTTAATCCCACACTAAACATATACTGCAAAAGATAGCAAATCAAAATCGCAAGAGCCTGTGGATATAAAGAGAGCACATTGTTTTATATGTAGAAGCAGGCAGCCAGAAGAGCACTTACTAAATGGATGCCTGAAAACAGTTTTCCATCTATTTTTTAATTTTTCAAAGTTAAGCACTTCACTGGAAAAATTATCATGCCTATAGTTACCTACATAGAGTTAGAACACTAAAACAAAGAAGAAAGACATAGTACTTGTATACCCTAAGCCACTTTATGCTGGTTTCTCACCCTAGTTCCTCCCTGCAACCTGCATTAACCCATTTACTGTGAGTTGATGTTGTAAATCTTGGCACAAAGCTTTTACTAGCAATAATCTCCTTTTGTTAGTAGCTGGCAAGGCATCTACTTTTCCACAAACTCCTTAATTATCATATCACTGATTATCACCAGGTGGGCGTTAGATAAGAAACTGAAGAGCAGTCTGTTATCAGTGGTAAGCTACACACGGAATGGTTCCTTCCAGTCTAACCTCACTCCTTCCACCATCCCAAATTGAAAATGTTTATTTGAAAGGAATTTTAGAAAACAATTATTTTCCTTTTAGATATACAATAATCTTTATGCAAGGATGCCAGAGTAGGAACAGCAGACATCTAAAAGGAAGAAACTGCCTGGCACAGCCATGGCGTGCAAAACAGTAAATTCAGCCATTAGAACTTTGTGAGGGAGTCATATAGGACAGCTTTAGGTCTAGTTTAATTTATGTCAGTTGACAATGATCTCTTTGGCCTTCAGGAAATAATAATATAATTTTCTAAAAATAAAAAGAGAGCTGACAACTCAAGATAAGTTGTTCTGTCCTACCCAATTCAGCACTGAGTGACTATCCATCAGCTACCTACACCAGAAACTCTGCACTACCGTGAACGCATGAAAGCAGCAGCACCATTTGTAAGAGAATGTTTCTAGATTTTGCTTAAACACCATGATCTACCTTCTTTATCCATACTGCTTGTTATCCTCAGTCTCATGACACACTTCCATATATTATTCTTTAAAAACTGCGTCCCAAGGTCATTGCAAAAAAAACCCCAGTATATTCCTGTTTATACAGGACAATGGCAATCTCATAGGCATCTCTGCCACAAATGATGCATTCAAAAAAAATGCCTGCAGGTACACCAATAACTAGTAATACACTTCTATGAAAGGAACCAATATCATTTCCTCTATTCCACCTAAATTCCATTTAAACCCAATTTTCAAAAGCTATGAAGTAATGAAAAAAATCTTCTGGGTGGATTTTTTTTTTTCCAGAATTTTATGAGTAATGTTTCTAGTCTGTAAACAGAATTAAAGGAATTAATAATAATGCTATATCCTTATTAAAAACTAAATGTAGAATAAGTCAAATGGAACCAGAGGAATTCTATTAATATGTTCTAAAAGCAGGTATTTGAAATAAAAGAAAGTTGATTCGGCCATATTTGTGCCCCTTTTAAAAAAACCTTTCTGGAAAACTTTACATCTTCCACCAACAGTGCTAATGGGAATCACATCCAAACTGTCCAGTAAAACTAAATTTTCAACCTGCAATTGCTAACATTTACATTGGAAATGCTTGTGTAACTATCCAAGTAGAACGTAATACTCTTACACAACATATCCAACAGGCTGCATCAAAGAGTACAATTCAAACCTTGGAATATTGATTAAGTGCAACCAGTCCATAAGTGAGGTAAAGAGCTGGGGAAAGGAGACAAAAACAGTTGTTTGCCAGAAAATCTGAAAAAAACAAGGACTTAAAGGAAATCACTCTGCACTTACAGACACTGCAGAAGAAGATGGTTCAAGTTCATTAAGAACATTATTTACAACAAATTACTCATGTTACTCTTCAGATCAGTATGGATGTTTTGTAGCAAAACAGTACTGTTTATGAATAAACTGAAAATGGAACAATCTCCTCATTTTCCATAAGATGAACTAACAGCAATAATGACCAGGATTGTTAAACATCTTGGGTTTGTTTAAAACAAAACCAGAAATTTTTTTGGGGATATTTCTTAACAAAACAGTCCACGATAAACAAAAACATTCCATCTGTATCTATTTACCATTGGCTTGATGATCTTCCTACTGTTGCAGGTCAACTTAAAACACTGACTGACTTCATGAGCAATTTCCAGTATCTTAGCATTTGAAGAGGAGCACTCCTTGAGTTCTTTATGTCTCTGCCTTTACTCTCTCTTCATGGAAATCTATAGCTAAACTTTCGCCTCTTCTTATTTTGACTGTTCTCCTATGTGTGTAACACATTCCTCACGCAACATCTCTTACTTCAGAGGGCAGACTTCCAAATTTCTCAAGATTCTTTCAAATTTTTTTCTGAAAGTTGGACTCTTTCACCACTACATTTGTTCCATATTACCTACCTACTAATTCTGAGGTCGATATCAGCATTTATTATCATCATTGCAATTACTGCTCTAAAGCATACAGTATTAAAGACTGCCCAAAATATAATGTATGAAGTAAATTTATGGTACCGAAAAATATTGCAACACTGGAGAATCCAAAACATACACTGTCTGCCCTGTTTAATTTACAAAAGGAATTGCAAGAACCCACTTAAAATGCTGCATCTGCTCTTCTCATGGAGTCACAAATTTTCTAGACATCAGGAAGAATTTCTCTCAAGAGGTAAATTATATTGAGAACCTTTTTAAATTCTCCAACATCCCTCATCATTCTAAATGCAGTCCTTCCCACAGCATAGGCACAAAATGACATTAGAGCAGTGACAGAAAGTAGAAAAGTGCTTGAGCATTACACGAACTCTATTTGTGAAATCACTGCTTCCATAGTTCCTGCTGATGTCTGAAATGTAGATATATAAATAGATATACAGTCCTACTCATTTGAAAGTATCTGAATTTCACCAGCTCTTGGGTGAGAAAGCTTACTGTGCCTGACAAAGGAAGAACAATCATTCAAAATCTGCTCCTGTTTCAACAAGTTCATAATAATTTGCTATTGATACTAAGGTAAAAGACTAATGGTGTGCCTCAACAAAGCTTGCAAAAGGACAGAAGATAAAAAAAATTGTAGTTAGTAAACAGGAATTTGCTCTAAAAAAAGAGTGAGAGTCAAATTGATATCTGAACTTTGCAGTTCAGACATGCAACATGTAATACTAGTTTTTCTTCAGTCAATAATGCAGGCAAACAGTACTTTTGAACCATCTAATCAAAGGAATATAAAGTTAAGAAAGACCAAATCATTACTTGAAAATCCATTAAGACTCTATGACATAACCTTTCTTGGCAAAATTCCATTCTTAAGACCTCTACTGCCCACAGTATTGCTTCCAATATTTTATTTCTATGATTACTAATCTACTGTTGAATCTTCACAGATTATCATGTCAAAGGGTGCAGATTCACTGTTTTAAAACAAGCTTTTTTAAGGAAAGTAAAACATGCATATGAAAACATTAATATAATATACACTGGTTTGCCATTTGTTTGTTTAAAAAGGTCATGGAAAACTACAATGATTTACACCTCTCATAATAACATATTAATCTAAATATTGTATTGAATAAATCCGTACTCTTTAGATTCTCCCTAGATCCGACTCACTGGGTAGAAAAAAAAATTATAGCAGTAGTATGAACCATGGAATCATAGAATGTTTTGGGTTAGAAGGGACCTTAAAGATACAACCTCCCTGCACGAGCAAGGACACCTTTCACTAGACCAGGTTGTTCCAAGTCCCATCCAATCTAGCCTTGAATACTTCCTCAGATGGGGCATCCACAACTTCTCTGGACAACCCTGTTCCAGTGCCTCATATTCTTTGTTTAGCCTACTTACCTAAGAAAACCAGGCTTCTGAGATCATGGCTACCACAGGTCTAGAGTTTTCAATTTCAATTTAACAAAAACCAAAAAAACCCACCAACAATGATGAACATCTCAATAAGCAAGAAAGATCTGACATCCACTTCAAACAGAAAAGCTACACAGAATTCTGGTTTACACAATGGAATCACACTTCAGGATGCACACACAAGTTGAAACTACTTTGTTAGCAAAGCAAGCAAGACAAACCCTGAAAACTAACCCATTCTATCTATTGAAGCACTTTAAATGAAACTATCAGCCTCTGGCCTGGACAAGCGCACACTCTCTCAGGTGGAAAACTGGTTGGCTGGCCGGGCCCAGAGAGTGGTGGTAAATGGTGTTAAATCCAGCTGGAGGCCAGTTACAAGTGGCATTCCCCAGGGCTCAGTGCTGGGTCCAGCCCTGTTCAATGTCTTTATCCATGACCTGGATGAAGGCATCGAGTGCACCCTTAGCAAGTTTGTAGAAGACACTAAGCTGGGTGGAAGTGTGAATCTGCTGGAGGGTAGGGAGGCTCTGCAAAGGGATCTGAACAGGCTGGACCGCTGGGCAGAGTCCAGAGGGATGAGGTTTAACACGGCCAAATACCAGGTCCTGGACTTGGGGCACAACAACCCTACGCAGAGCTACAGACTAGGGAAGTCTGTCTAGAAAGCTGCCTGGAGGAGAAGGACCTGGGGGTGTTGGTTGACAGTGACTGAACATGAGCCAGCAGTGTGCCCAGGTGGCCAAGAAGGCCAATGGCATCTTGGCCTGTATCAGAAATGGCGTGACCAGCATGTCCAGGGAGGTTATTCTCCCTCTGTACTTGGCACTGGTGAGGCCGCTCCTTGAATACTGTGTTCAGTTCTGGGCCCCTCACCACAAGAAGGATGTTGAGGCTCTGGAGCGAGTCCAGAGAAGAGCAACAAAGCTGGTGAAGGGGTTGGAGAACAGGACTTATGAGGAGCGGCTGAGAGAGCTGGGGGTGTTTAGCCTGGAGAAGAGGAGGCTGAGGGGAGACCTTATTACTCTCTACAACTACCTGAAGGGAGGTTGTGGAGAGGAGGGTAATGGCCTCTTTTCCCACGTGACAGGACGAGAGGGAATGGACACAAGCTCCACCAGGGGAGATTTAGGCTGAACATTAGGAAAAAATTTTTCACAGAAAGGGTCATTGGGCACTGGAACAGTCTGCCCAGGGAGGTGGTTGGTTCACTTTCCCTGGAGGTGTTTAAGGCATGGGTGGACGAGGCACTGAGGGGCACGGTTTAGTGTTTGATAGGAATGGTTGGACTCGATGATCCAGTAGGTCTCTTCCAACCTAGTTATTCTATGATTCTATGAAATTTCAGTTACTGCTAGTGTCACAGAAGGAAGTGGTTAAGGCCGTAAAGAAACATCCTGTGTACATCCTCAATGAGAAAAGGCTATTAACTTTGCTAAGACCCAAATGTGATGATTTCTGTTCTTATATAACCCAATAGCATACTGCTGAACACTTCCCCAATGGCTCATTTATTATTAACATGTTATACACTGAAATAACTGTAAGTTACATGGCATACAATGCAGGAAAGGGACCCACTAGACTTCTTCCAAAGGTCAAAGTGCCATGAGTTTCAATTGGTATACTTTGTATTGGATAGCTGCAGAATGATGCTTAAAACAGATGAAAGGAACACACAAAATGGATCAGCAACATTACATTTTTCATCAAGTTTATCTCAAAAAGAATAGGCTAAGTCCTACTTAGAATCAATGTTTTATTGCCTGTAGACAAAGCAGCAGCATTTCGTAAACTTCACCTGTACGATGAACTGGTGCCACAGCAAGAAATGATGCTGTAGCCTATACAATGACTGCCAAATGAACACACAAGAAAACCCTCCAAAACACTGAAGCCCTTCACAAGAAGTACTTCAGTTCCTCAACTTTGCACTGATTAACAAATATTCACTACAGTCAACCTGAATTACCTGAAGACTTTCAAGGGTGAAATAGGGGTTAATGAGGCCAAAAGAAACTTATGAACAAACAAATTTGTGTAATTAAAAAAAAAAAGAGAGGAATATGCCAGAAGCTGGTTTCACACAGAATTAGTGGCAAATGGAGAAATGCCCCTGTCTGATCTAAAGCTAAAATAGTGCTTCGTGATCCGGTATGACTGGGATTTCTCAAGGCACACTGTTTCCATGTGTGTTATTGTAACACGACACACATCCTTTGCTCATTACTGTTAATTACAACGAAAACCTTCTATAATTAAGTGTGGAAGAATGTATCAATGAAACTTATATAAACCAGCCTTTCCCCATACACTCACATCCATCATAATGAACCCTTGCACTGACAGTTCTGTAGCATAATTTTTTCAGTACAATAATTAAGATTATGCTGCTTCTTGCAAAACCATTTGAATACAGATTCTATGAGCTATTCCTCCAGCTGCAATAAAAAAGATGCTCTGAATTCAACCTATTACAAAAGAAAACCATCTTACTACAGTACTCAAATTATACATTACATTTGTATGCTACATTATTAAAAATAACTTCCCTAGCTCCTCTATCATTCCCAGTACCAGCAAAGAGCTAAGCACATTTTTCAGCACTGCCCCATGTAGCTCTTTTCCAACTTCTCTAAGAGGCCCTAATCCTCTCTTTGTGGTGTCAGTCACCCTCCACAAGCCTGATGCACCAGCACAGAAGGCTGCTCAGGGCAAATTTTGCATACCTTATTTTGAATTCTAACCAATACTTCCAACAACAGTTGCTACCCAGCAATTTGAACTGAAAACATTTCCCTGTTAGTTTTGCTCACCCACAGCCAGAAGTCATCAGGTCCCACTAATGTCACAGACAAGCAACGGGACCTCTATGCCAGGACCAGTAGGCAGGCAGCTGTTGATATACATTTTTTTCCAGGTACTAAGGTGGCAATCAGTGAGAACTTCATGGAGAACCAACACGAGTTCTACTTACCATTACATTCTTCCTCCTTGGCATTTTTTCTAAGCCTGCCCTGAACTATGAACCCATGGCCCTTCCCAAAATCGACTTCTTTTTATCTCAGCAAAAGCAGGTGAGAATGATTAATACATATGTACAATATTAATGTATCTGGCAGCAAAGCTAGGCCTACCTATCTGAAATAACATTATAGAGTAGAGAAGTTTTTATTTAAAAAAACTGATTATGGATATGAAGAGCACTGCAAAATGGATAAGACTTTGCAACAAAACTTACACTTTCTTTCCATTCATATTACATTTTGCTAGATTTTCTTTCTCAGCCTCATCCCCTTCAAAAAAAACCAGAAAAAATATTTCAAGCCATTACCTCCAGATCTTCCAAGCTTTAAAGTCAAGTGCTAAAGGAATGATTACAACTATTATTTTCTTCAGCTGTATGCTACTGCAGCCTAAATTAAAAGTTATACACCATGACAACATAGTATGGTGAATCGGGCCCTCATACTGCACTTGTTGACCTCTCCCTAAAACGCTGCAGGTTGTCTGCTTACCCTCCAAAACAAGCAGGATGAGGACTAGCTACGTACCACACAGTTCATTCCATTCTGCATGCTCCCAAATGTGATTAGCACAGAAAATGCGAGAAGACTAGAAGGCATCTTTCCATATTTAGCCATGTATGTTTAATACCGAGTTAGATTTCACCTCACTTCATTATTCTGTTAATCAAGGGTGGGTATAGCAAGGAAGACGCAGACTGACATCAGCTACTTTTAAGATTTCTCTTCCTCTTTCCCCCACCTCCAGCTTCTATGACACCATGCATTGTGCATTGTATGTGCATTCATGTGTGCAAACAGCAGAGACATATCTATAAAGATCAGTTATGTGGCAGAACTGCAAAAGGAAACTTTCACCCTTGTCCAGCTGGTTGAATAACTGCAGAGGCCAACAGCAGCAAGCCTCTAAATATCCTCCTCTTGTCCCTCCACCCCCACATCTCTAATCACTTAGGAGGAAGATAGGAAGATTAGCAGAGGGGAAAAAAATAACCAAAGCTGCAGATAACCCTTTAGGAACGGAGCGTCAAGCTATGAGACATGGAGCAAAAGGTTAATGCAGCTGTATTTTCAGGAATCTCATACACAATTATATTTAAAGGAGAGGGTGGGGGGCTGAGAAGGTGAGAGGGAGAAAAAAGGAAATGGTGATGAAGACAAAAATGAATGTCATCTACAGCCAGTTCTTTGATCACCTGGACTATCCAGGAAAGGATTACCAGCAGAAACAGGCCAGTTTTACTACCACTACAGTGCAAATTTTTGGTATTTTCATTACCATTATCAGAAAATATTTTAACAAGAATACAGCAGCAGAAGTAATGGCTTACTGAGCTATGCAAAGAATAAAGGTGGTAACCAAAACAGAGAGAGAAAACGACATTTAGGAGCTGATACACTGAAGAGATTTGGAAAAAAATTAAATATAAATAAAAGTCACTTTCACTAGAAGACAATGTCATCTTCATCCATGTCTCTGAACGGTTGCTATGGGGTTGTGAAGAGAAGGGGGAAGGGGGGGGGGAAGGATTGGGGGGGGCTGAAAATCAATCATTTCAGAAGAGCATTGCTTCTTTCAGAGAAAGATCTGGATTTTGACTGTGTCCCTAAGAAAACTGCGGACTGCAGAGCTGCTGCCACGCAGGGCAGTGAGGAAGCAGGCAGAGCAAAGGCAGCAGCTGGGGATGGAAACGCCTATTAAATCCTTTAGACAACAGATGGGCAAAGCTCGGCTGGGTTATAAAAAAAAAAAACCAAAACCACCACCACAATGCATCATGTTTTATTGTCCCACCATAATGAACAACACTTAACATCCACATGCCCAAAGAATCCCCTCTATGGCTGATCTTCCCCTTTTGCAAAATTATAATCTTGAGTTTCAATCCACATTTAGAGGGCTTCCCACACAATCAATTTGCCAGATCCCACTGCTTATTGCACTTGATACTAAAAAAAAAAAAAAAATACAAAAAAAAGGTAAAAAATTAAACCAGGAAGATATTTGGGCTTCTTTTTAAGGTTTTTTCTTCCAATTGATGCTCCCCCTGCCCTTGAAGTGAATACGCTATCCAAGTAAGCAACAGTAAGTCCAGATCTTGGATGCATTTAGGGGATCTAATTATGTCATGTAGGGCAGAAGCACCTGCTCTCTTCTAATTCCCTCCGCTCGGTTTCCTCTTTTTAATATTTCTTACCATTGTTCTATACAGGAAAATCTGCTGGGGGCGAGTTTCATAAACAAGCTTTAAGAAAAATAATTAAATAACCTCCCCTCCCCCCCAAATCCCTCCTACAAAAACACAGCATAATCAGAACGAATTAGTACCAATACTCTATTCTTCTTTTATTTCACACCCTACCCACAAAACCCACTAGCCCATCCATCCATATTTGATAAATACCCATAGCAGTTAGTGTCAGGGACATACTGTACATATTTCCAACCCCCTAAACTGCACCTTAAGGACTACACCCTTTTCAATCATGATGTCATGAAATACTGCTGGTGACTCCCCTACTACCCCCACCACCACCTCCTTGGTATTACAGGCTGTGAACCTTTCATTTCAATATAATTTGATTAAAAAGAAAATGCTTCTAAGTAGGGCAGTGAAAAAATTGGTGTGAAAATTCAGCACCAGATGATCATCTATTTTTTCCTCTGCATGCACTCTGGCTGTCATCAGAACAACACCCATTAGCAGGAGTAATGAACAGAGAGCATCCTAGATTTCTTTCAAAAAAAGAAAAGGAAGAAAAGAAAGAATTAAAATGAAAACTAAAAATAAATAAAGGTTAAAATCCCCTATGAATATTATCTCCACTAAAACACCAAATGAGAAAACCGGAACCCTCAAATACCCTATCCCCAACACCTCACTGGCTGCTACAGCACCTTCCCCCTAGCGCCGGTGCTGCTGCAAAAGAACCAACCTGTCTGTCCTTTTCCTAGGGTTTTTTCCAAACGATACGGTCCAACATATTGTGCATGTTGAGCTCCGCTGCCTTCTTTCCCTGTTGATGACATCTCTACCTGGATCTGTAATTCTGCAATGTGTGTGTGCTGATGAGCCGGAATTTCTCTCTCTGCAGTTCTTTAAATTCCCACTTCGCAGCTCTGCAAGCAAAGCACCCTTTCTCTTTGCTTTAGTCCACTTGGTTGCTGATTTTTCTCTTCCTCCTCTTTCTTCCCTGTCTCTCTCACGTGTGTGTTTTCCCGCTAGGTCTGCCTGAGACGCCGATGGACGAAGGAGTTATTTTAATGTTCAAAGAGGGGGGATCTACGATCCAAGCCCAAGGAGCATGATGCTGGTGATCTGAGCTCCGCACGCCTTCTTCCCTCCAGGAGCTGTTCAAGGGAGAGCCAGAGCTAGAGCAGCGGAAGAGCTGGGGGCCGCAGCTGTGATTGACATTCAAAACAGCCAATCGCCTCGTCTCACACCTCCTTCTCCCCCCCTTCTTCCACTACCTTTTCTTTTCCATCAGCAGCAGTTACTGCTTCTGTGTGCTACAGAGCATCATGATCAGTGGCAACAGCAAACACCTAAGCTTATCAATCTATTGATAAGGCACGCTTAAATTTAGTTTAATTTATATTTTATTTTAAGGCCCAAACATACACTGTTGTGGTTTTTTTCCCCTTCTAAATTATACTCCACTATGCAGCTGTACTTTAGAGTACTAAAGGCTGAAATTGTGGCAGGAAACAGGAAAAGAAGAAGAAAAAAAAAACCACAAAACCCACAACCCTACTTCTGAAAATGAGCTTGAAAAATTCATTGATTCTGTTTGATTCTGAAGGACCTACACCTTCTGTGGGTTTTACTCTTTAGAGAGCCTTGGTTGGGGCGGAGGGGAGTGAACAGAAAAAAAGGATAAAACCAGCCAATCCTGTAACCTCTGAACTCGATGGCAGACCTGCTTTTGAGTTTGATGGGAGCAAATAGACATCAGGTCTTTACATGAACAGATCAAAAATGGCATGGCCACTATCTTAATTAGAAACACAGTGGAAAATCCAGGGATTAGAAGGCCACAGCAAGTGACTTCCATATCCACAAGCTCCATACTAGCAGCATAAGAAAACTTCCCTTGTTTTTGTCTAGAGTACTTATTTATGCCTGTGATTAACCTTCAGAGCTCAAGGAGTTGGACGAAATAGAAGATTCTGCAGATCTACTTCAAGCTGGGCACAAGCCTATATACTTTTTGCATTCAGGACCAAACAGCAGTTTCAGCCAGACTCCAAGGCTTGCAAGCTGAAATCATTGCTACATAAGTCCAGTTTTCATATTATCATAGAATGGTTTAGGTTGGAAGGGACTTTAAAGATCATCTAGTTCTAACCCTCCTGCCATGGGCAGGGACACCTCCCACTAGACCAGGCTGCTCAAGGCCCCATACAACCCAGCCATGAATGCACCCAGCGATGGGCCATCCATGAGTTCCCTGGGCAACCTGTTCCAGTGTCTCACCAACCTCATCATGAAGAATTTCCTCCTAATGTCTAATCTAAATCTTGCCCCTCCCAATTTAAATCCAAGCCCCCTCATCCTATCACTAGATGCCCTTGTAAGAAGTTCCTCCCCAGCTTTCTTGTAGGCCCACTTATGGTACGGAAAGATTGTTGCAAGTTCTCCCTGAAGCCATCTGGCATGACAACTGCACCACTGAGCTTGGTGTCATCTGCAAACTTGCTGAGAGTGCACTCAATCTCGCTGTCTGTATCATCAGTGAAAATATTAAACAGCACTCAGCCCAACACGGAACCATAAGGGATACCACTTGTCACGGATCTCCATCTGGACGTTGAACTATTGACCACTACTCTCTGAATGCGACCATCCAACCAATTCCCTATCCACTGAACAGTCCACCAATCAAACCCATATCTCTCCAATTTAGAGAGAAGGATGTTGTGGAGGACTGTGTCAAAGGCTTTACAGAAATCCACATGGATTGCACCCATTGCTTTTCCCACATCCACTGATGTGGTCAACCCATCACAGAAAGCCACTAGGTTGGTCAGGCAGGACTTGCCCGTGGTGAATCCACGCTGGCTGACTCAAATCACCTCCCTGTCCTCTATGTGCTTCAGCACAGCATCTAGAAGGATTCTAGGAGGAATTTTTACCTTCTCTCCTCTGCTCCATTCCAGACAGAAAACTTACCAAGGAATTCTGGTCAAATTGCACTGAGACATAACACACAGCAAAGATTCTTCAGACATAGGAGGAAGCCTTAAGAAGTTTGTAAAAGAAAGGGAGAGGAGAGGGAAAAACTTGAACAAGCTTTTTCATTATCTGTTGCTCTTTGAGAGAAATTATTATTTCAGGTTTGTTGGTCTTGGGATTTTTTTTTTTTTTGAAGATGAAAGTTTACTTTTTTTAAATAGTTGTATCTACAGACAGCAAATGCTAATGCAAATGGGAATAAAACTAGAAATTAGCTCTTTACCTGTATCACAGACAACAGGACTCTACCCAACAGACTGCGGAGGAGCAACAAGATGAAGAGGCAGGAGGAAACCAGGCCAGTGGACTGAAACCTTAAACCAATTTGAAGGTATCTTCCTGTCTGCTCAGGAAACAAAACTTGAGACTGGCTTTCACATTCCCCTGCTTTGCTCTTTATGGTTCATCTTTACTTATATCTAGGCTGTGCTGCTGCAGCAACGTTACAGCAAACTCCACAACACCCTAAATTATCCCCATTCCTCTGCTTCCCCCTCCAGACTTCACCCCATATGACCACCAGGACTCCCTCCCTACTGAGAGGACTGCTTCTACTTATTGCCAATGGCAAGCTCTGCCCCCTCCAGCCCCACATGTGTTTAATTTCTTCACCTACAAAACGCAACTCCAAATTGCCATTTCCCTCAGTTCCCTCCCCCAGATCTTCAACTGAGCATTGTTCTTCCCCCACCTTACTGCAGCCCCAACATCTTCTCCTATTTAATCCTTGCTCCCCTTCACACTCCCAAGCATCTCCACTCTGAGCCCTGGTGCATTGCCTCACGCACCTAAACCCACAGTCCCTCGCCCAAAAGTGAGGAAAGGAAGCTGGGGAGAACCATGCCAAGAAAGAGGGCAGCCATTCCCCATGCCGTGCTGCCATCCCCTCTGCCTTGCATCCTGTGGGACAGGAGCTGGGAGGAGAGAGGAGGCAGGCCTGGGCACGTGGCGGTGGGCACTGCTTCTCCTGCCAAAACTGGGGTTGGGGGGAGAAGGCTGCATGGAGTTCCTCTCTGGAGAGCCGTGGGGTAGGCTGTAAGGACTGACGGCTCAATGAGAGGCTGACAGGCTTGTGGTTGAAGAATGAGGCACAGCACCGTATGATGTGAACCTGCCCCAAGTGCAGCATAGGACTCAGACTTGGCAGCATTGAGCACCCCAAGGGCTCAAAAACCCAACTGCAACGCCCAGCAATGTCAGGGTGCATTCAACAGGATGGTTTGGTACACGGTTGAAAAAATGTCTCTGAAACTTGTGCCTTCTGCGCATGCCATCCCGCAGGATCTCTCCCTTCCCTGTGGCTTACAAGTCATAGAATGGTTTGAGTTGAAAGGGACCTTCAAGATCATCCAGTTCCAACCCCCCTGCCGTGGGCAGGGAGATCAGGTCAGACAGGGTGGTTCAAGGTGGGGAAAACTGGTGGGAGAAGGACTCTCATGGATGGACACTCAGCCACAGAAATTGGGGGAGGGAGTTTGGGGAGAATCAAAATGTATTGTGTTTTCAGACATTTAACTCCCCTTTAAACATGACATCTGTCTTCTTCCCTGCTACCCTCACTATTAGAAGGTCCCTGGATGGTAAGGAGGAACACTGCGTTACAGGAATGTGAGCAGAACTTTCAGAAAATAGATTAGACTGTTTGTCTAAATTAGCAACTTAGCCACACTACCCTATTAACAATGCAGTGGGTGAATATCAGCATGGATCTGTCCACTTAACATCTTTTTAAATTCCATTATTTTTATTCTCAGGTCATTTAATATGAGTTTTTGATGTATGTATTTAGATAAACCATATGTGGGTCATGATAGTATTAGAAAGATGAACAACCAGACAATATTGTCCATCCAAGACCCAACTAGTGTATTTTACAGTTTGCTTCCATTGTGCATTGGGGAAAATGAGTTACAGAGCCATGGGTGTTAGACATCCCTACCTTGAACCACAAAATATGAGTCAGTGTTGTGGCTGGTATAAGATAAAAAAAATTGGTAAAGTTCATGTGATCCTGACTAGAAGATCAGTGGATTTATAACAAAAAAATGAAAAAACAACAAACTCAAAAAAACCCCACGAAAATATAAATCCACCAAACCCACCAAACCCAACCAACCAAAAAAACCCTACCACACGTTTTTAGTCCCGTTTAGTTATTTGTTATATTTGTTGATTCCATACGAATATTCTTCTGTGTGGCCAATTGCAACAATTTTGACCTTTCATACAAACTCTTCTTTAAAATATCTTTGGACACTTCCTGATTCCGGAATAATCAAATACAGCTTATTTTATTTGTTCATATAGAGCAAAATCCCATTTCTCTGTACCCCTTTGATCTGAAACTCACTCCTTTGAATCTAGGTTATGTCCCTCTGGTGTGATTTACTTATACAATAACTCCCTCAATTATTTGAAGCCCTGTTTATCCAAATGTTTTGATGTTCCAAAAGTGTTTTGAATAAACAGGGCTCTGCTGTCGTTAGATATATCAGATATCTTTGGGGATGCATAGAGGATGATTTCCCCTGACCTTATTCTGTATTATCTTGTGCTTAAATGAACAGGCATTGTAAACTTAAGTGTGTAGTTGTGTATTGGCACCATCTTCAGTACTTTCATTTCTTTCCCCATTAATTATTTTTCATTTGTTTTTCCAATAAAGATTAAATCCCAGAAATTTCACTCAGGATGGACTCAATGTAGATGCTAGCAGAAGTTTTGCTTGAGTAAGGAGTGAATAGAATTGTAATTATCTAGATTTCTTTTCAGTTTTATCATACTTCTGATAGAAAGCAGAGCAAAATCATCTGCTTTTTTTTGCATTTTTTGCCCACTCCCATTGACACTACCTCATGTCTAACGAAAGTCCTCGTGTTCATTTAGATGCTTGGCATTGCCTTTCTTCTAATTCCCATGAGAATCTTAAGGAGATGGAGCGTGAAATGATGCAAAAAGCTAGAGAAAAAAACAGGTCCATTTAAAAAATATTATTCACTTGTTTGTTTCAATGTATTTATGGAATTAATAATTAAAAAAAAAGGAACTGTCAGGCTTCCAGGAAAAGGCATGAATAAACTTGTGTATTTAGCATAGAATGAATCAATAGTTGTCACATGGCAAGAAGAATTTCACATGAAGTAGGGATTTGTCTCCAGTTAGAATAAACTGATAGCTGATACCAAAGATAAGGACATATTAAAGACAAAAGAGGCAAAAATATTGAGCGTTTGCAATGTCAGGATCCATTATCACATCCTGAATTACATATTCCATCCACATACCTACGGACACATGACACCCTTTTGATAAGTGGTATTGGGAATAAAATATTTTGGGAATTAACCTCATTGTTTAAATGCTCTATAATAGACTGAGTCAGGCATTTGAGGGAAATTTAGGCATCAATACTGTTGACACACTGATGAAACCTATATATTGAGAATAATTTTATCAATCTGCAACATTTCCAAACAAATGTTAACAGCTAAAATTGAGAATTTTCCCCTTTTGTGTTAGATATTTACCATCTTCGTAAAAAGTCCAGGTAGACCCAAAGAAAAGAGAGAATGGGATTTTAATAAGAAGATGGTGTTTCAAATTCTTAGAACACCCCCAGAGTTCAGACAGTTTTTTTACTAGCAACCAGGTGCTGAGGAACATGAACTAGTTAACACTGGTTCTTAGAAGACAGTGCTTCCACAAACTCCCAATTTAGAGGCTCCTAAACTGGTCCACATCACTCAGCAGAGGTATACCATGCTAGTATTTAGATAGACAGGAATTTTTCTGTCATTGTTATTGATTATTGTTACTATTATTATGTGTTTAGCTATTCTTATTTGGATTCTTGGCATTATATATATTCTAGCACCTTACTTTTAAAGTTCACCCAGAAATATGAACTACGTATCATCTTTGTTTCAAGTGAGGTTAAGGTAAAAGCTTGTAAAATGTTTAATAATAAAATAGATAATTGCTTTCACAGTATTACTTACTCTGGACTGAGGACTTTCTTTACCCCTCTGGAGATATTAATGTCCTTTTCTCAAGCCTGCTGCTGTCACCACCTGTGATTCACAGAACTGTTAAACAGTTAAACAAAAAAAGGACTTTTTCCAGCTTAATAAGACAATGTGAAAAGCTCTGCATGGAGGTTTTTTTCATACATTGAGCTTTGTATTTCATAAAAATATGAATACTGTATGCAAACACATTCATAGGTTCAATATGTGAAGCATTTGGCTGAGTCTTAATGGAAACCAAACTTGAAAGCAGTCAGACACTTCAGGGTGAGTGTACATGATTCTTCCCTTCAGTACTATCTCAGGTTCCAATTGTTTTCAGCTCAAGGACTTTCTAAGCCAAAAGTTGTTTCTGTGTATGTTGTAGTCCTCAATAGTTTTCTTTTTCAATCACATTGTTTTTGTCTTCCCTTAAAAACTCGACACCATGACAGACAACCAACTATCTCTACAGATTATGTGTATACATACTTCTGAGACAATGAATCCTTGAGGCAAGTAACGTACATTGATCAATGCTCAAGATCCCCCAAAAACATAGAAAATTATGAGTAAGTCACCATTCTTGAAATCCTGCAGCGTTATGGAGCAATTCCAGCTGCAAAGTGACTGTTTAGGATGCCTTGAAACAGTAGAGCTGGGAAATCAGAGCATTTGGTGGTTAATAGGTAGAAAGTAGGTATGTGGAAACAGAAACACAGTTTCTGGCTATATTTTTCTATTGTAGAGCAATTCTACCCATTCATCTTCTGCCACAAAATGGCATGTGCAGCCTGATCAGAAGCTGATGAACCGTATCATAAAAGCGTGACTGTTAATGTATTAGCAGCTATCATGAATGTTTTATTGACACTCTAACAATATGCAGTGAAGGTGTATGATGTTAAATATACTGAATAAAGCAAATTTTCTAGATTTTATTACAGGTGGTTCAGTGAAACATTCAGTCAATATACTAGTTTATCCCTCCATTCTCTGTAGAGATTTCAGGTAGCCTAAGAAGTTTTGGTCTGGATGAACAGGTGAAAATATTAATTCCCTAGACCACAGGGGAACTTTTACCAGAGAAAGTAAGACATGCAGTTTAAGTTAAACATGCACAGTGGTTTTAGCTCTATGTGTAATATGAGGTTTTGATGAAAAAAGGATAAGGATATACTACACAGCTGGGTATGAATGAATGAATGGATGCATGTTTCATGTGTGTGCAAAGCAGTATTCAAGATAAACCAGGGAATGCATCTGTTGGGCTGACAGCAATGCATATTTGAACTGGAGCAATGCAGTATGTGTATGTTAGAGGAAAATATATCATGCTCAATCCAACAGCCTGAGAGGGGCATGGCTGTTGCCACTCCATATGCCCATGTCCATCCGTTGGCAAGACTAAAGATATATTGCAAGCAGACATACACACATAAAGCGCAGATTTCTACTACACATCTACATATGTACACATAAGCACTGCATATCTGCATGGATGGACACGTAGAACATTCACATGAGCGTAGGCAGCACTGATAGCCTTACCCTGCTTCTCTCTCCACCTGAGCAGGATTGAAGTCCATTATTGAGAATATATATATATGTGTGTGTGTGCACTAGGTGGGTGCCTCCAGCAACTGGATTCCCACAGTCAGTCTGCACAGTAGCTGGCCCCTGGATCCCAGTCTGCTCAGTTGCTGGCACCAGTGAGGTCTACACTCCCACTCCACCCCCCGACTCCAATGCTCCCACCCCTAGAGGTGCACAGGTGCTCTCACACTCAGAGCTGGCCCTTAGAGACACCCTCACCCCCTTGCTCCCAGGTCACTTCACATACTCACCAGCTGGTTTGGCTCGATCTTTGCTAGCTATCGCACACTCCCACTCCCACACTCAGTTACTGCACCATAGACACACAGGCCTTCCAGCCTGTGGTCTGTCTTCATCTGCTGGACTCACATCAACAGAATATAAACTCCTCATCCAGGACAGAATTAGAAAAGAGTTTAATAAGAACACAGGACAGGCTGCACTGATCAGGCAGAGGGCATAGCCAGACAGGCTGCCATGCACCAATGAGCAGTTCTGTATCTATTCATCAAATTGCCACACATTATAGTTGCAACTGCAAAAGGTAAATTTTCAAGGAAGACAGATCATATGAGGTAGCTCCTGACTTAGGACAGTGGTTGTGATGAAAACTGCAAGATGTTAGCAATGTTAGCAACAGCATACGTGGCAGTGGAATCAAGCATAAAGCATAGGAAGAGTTTCATCTGATGAAAGAAGGTAAATAACTGAATAACAATTTGAGCACTTTCCCTGCCTCCCCAAAGAACAAAGAATTGTAGGAGGGGATTTCAGACTCTCTGAAGCCTATGTTTTAATGACTTTTCTTTTTTTAAAAAGAGGAAATTCTGAAATTTCTGAACAATTCCAACACCAGAAGGTCACAGTACCTGGCTCCATAAGTGTCGTGATTTAACCCAAGCTGGCAATCAAGTACCATGCAGTCAACTGCTCACCTTCCCTTACCGCTCCTGTAGTGGGATGGGAAGGAGAATGAAAAAAAAGTAAAATTTGTGGGTTGAGGTAAAGATAGTTTAATAGCACAGCAAAAGGGAGAGATGATGGTGATGACAATGATGATGATGAAATAATGGAATATACAAACTAAGTGATGAACAATAAATTGTTCACCACACAGTGACCAATTACAAGACCACCCCTGAGCAGTACCCTCCACCCCTGGCCAGCTCCACAGTTTATATACTGAGCATGACATTTTCTGGTATGGAATATCCCTTTGACCAGCTTGGGTCAGTTGTCCTGTCTATATGCCCTCCCAGATTTTCAGAGAAAATGCCAGCATGTTTGGAAAGCCTCTAGCAAAATAAAACAATGCTCAGAAGAAAGTTATGAGGGTGACTGAAAGGAGAAAGCAAAGTACTTTTTAGCTATCCAACTGCTAGCAGTATAAAAAAGCTGAAACAAACTGTAGCATTGTAGTGATTAAATGATTCAACAGGAACAGGAAGAAAGTATTATGAACTGGTTGAATAAACAAACTTTGGAAAACAGTACTCTGTCCTGTTACACAGGTTTTGCTTTTGATTTACTGCATGAACTTGGGCAAGTCATTCTGACCAAGAGTTGCCTAACCAACCAATGAGTTTGTGTGTCACAGATATTTGCCACAGCACTGGCAGAGACCCAGTTACCACAAAGTGCAGAGCCACTGCCCTTCTAAACATTGGTACTATTAAAAATAGCTAAAAATTAGGCAGCACAAAGTAGAAATGTCTAAAATCCCATTACTGCCCTTAGCTTCCCGTTCTTTGTGTCATTCCATTTAGAAAATATTTCCAAGTCACCTGCTTTCTATTATGGACTCGGATATCCTTAAAAAGGATCCTTGAAAAGACTGAGATTCTTGAAAAATTGTATCAGAAATTAATTCTTTGCGTATTTTGGGGGTTTTTTTGCCTGCTTAGAAATTAGAACACACTTCAACAGTTGGACTGAAGTACTGACTTTTTTTAATGTGGTCGGTTTGCACTGACAGTTTAATGTCTTCATAAGTGACCTGGATGTTGTGAATCAGGAGCACCCTGGTGAAGTTTGCAGATGACACCAAGCTGAGTGAGGAGATACCCTCCAGGATAACCTGGACAAGTTGGAAGAGTGGGCTAGCAGGAACCATATGAAGTTCAGTGGAGATAAATGTAAGGCCTTGCACCCGGAAATAAATAACCCTGGAGTGCGGCTCAGACTGGGTTCTGCCTGGGTAGAGAGCAGCTCTGTGGAGAAAGACCTGGGGTCTTGGTGGACGACAGGCTTAACATAAATGAACAGTGTGCTGCAGCAGCAAAGAAGGTCAACCAAATGCCGAGGTGCATCAAGAAGGGCATCACCAGTGGAGAACAATGAGTCATTATCCTACTCTGCTCAGTGCTTGTTGGGCTGCACCTGGACTACTGCACCTACTTTTGGTCCCCAGTATACAAAAGAGATGCGGAAAGGCTGGAGAGGATCCAGAGAAGGACCACTAGATCAGAGGACTAGGAAACCTACCATATGAAGTAAGGCTGAGAGAACTTGGTTGGTTCAGTCTTGAGAAGAGAAGGCCTAGGGGAAACCTTATTACCATGTAAATAAAGGGTGTCTACCAAAAGGATGGAGAATCAGTTTTTACAACGAGTCACCTGGAAAAGAGAAGGGGTAATGGGTATAAATTGCTCCTGGGGAGATTCCGACTGGATTCCAGAAGAAAAATTTTCACCATGAGAACAGTTAAACACTGGAATAATCTCCCCAGGGAAGCAGTGGATTCCTCTACACTGGACACTTTTAAGACTCAGCTTGACAGGGTTCTGGGCCATCTCATTTAAACTCTGTATTAACTAAAAGATTGGACCAGATGAATCCTGATGTCCTTTCCAACCTGGCATTCTGTGATACTGTGAACATTTTTCCTGAAAAGCTGGGGGACAACTGCTCTGAGGAGTGGTCCATGAACCCCATGGGAATAGCAGCACACAAATTAGCCTGACTGTCTTCTTCAAATTTCGCCTGCCAAGGCAAAAGTTATTCTCTGAGAAAAGCAGTAAATCAGATCACCTGCTCTTTCTTTCCACTATGGTTAGTAGGTCACATACATTTAAGGATAGAACATGCCCTCTAGGCATGGGCTTGCCTTGGATACAGTACAGTGGAGATATATATGTGGAGATATATATGAGGAGAATCCTAGAAGCCTTTTTTTTCCCCTGCTTTTTCCATCATCATCTTCTTGCATCTTTCCTTCATGCTACCCTTTTTTTGAATGTCCAGAATTTAAGGAAATGCTAAGAAGATAGCCTCGATAGATACAATGTTGTTCTTTTGAGAGCTTTGTAAGAGCAAAATTCCAAATGCCATCTTTACTTTTTATACACATAAATGTGGCTAAGAAAATGTCTAGGCAGCAATTCAGTATTAAACTGTCAGATAAAAGCCTATGGAATTTCCACAGTTTGTCATCATCTGGAAGACTTTCGTTTCTTTCACCTCTCTTCTTTGCACAGCCCTTGACACAGAGCTAGTTGGTTTGAGAATGGCAAATCTGTGAAATACAAAAATGAAAAAAATATATCCTGGAGAAATCCCAAATTGTCTGCTAAATTTACAGTCTTCATTATGGCTAGGTAGCAAATAAATCTTAAGGGCTTCCTTCATCACAAGACTTGCATGGCACATGTTAATAAAGAAAAGAAGACTCTTGAATTAAATGTATGCCCTCATCAGCTCATACACATAATTTCCATTAATGTTGATGAAAACTACAGGGGTGCAACAGTGGGACAGTAGGCCCCTGGTTGAGTTAGAAGCGACTACAGGAAAACATCAGCAAATAGTAGTGTCTGTACAAAGTTATCTCTCTTTCCCAGTGCTCCAAAAGAGGTTTTTTTAAAATACCCTAACTCAACAGCAGTCTTGTGCTTTTTTTACTGATGGGAATTTTCAAACCCCAAGTTATTTCATTAGATAATACCATTGGTATTTAAAATGTCAGACTCAAACTGCATTTCCCGGTGTGAAAGCTGAATACTAGTGCCCGAAGGAAAGTTTTATAGCATCGATTAACTGCAACCATTTGTAGAACTGACAAAGAGCTGCGTAAAAGGTTTATTCTGACTTTTAGATGTGAGTATTGTGCATCATTTTTATAACATGCAAGCAAACAATGATGTACTTTGTTACTGCAGGTCAGAACAACTTCACCCCAGCAGATAAATCACAGAGACTGACATCAGCAATCCCAGAACTTGCAAGGCATGAGCTGGAAGTGGCCATAGAGGAAGTATTTCACTAGGTTTTCCATTTATCCAACTTCTGTTAAAAAAGCAAAATATACCTAAAATGAAAAACACAGTCATGAGGAAAGAAATACTAGCGAAAAGGGCCTGAAATGGAATGGTAGAAGTAAGCAAATTATCTGTAGTGAACTTAAATGAGAATAGCATTGTATGTCTCTCAACAGTCTGAAGATAAGGTCCTGAGCTGGGATAAACATACTTTTAAAAAATGCAGCAGGTAAACAGACCTAGCGTCAACACTGTTTCCATTCTGGTGAGAATTCTTGCAAAAAAGGAACATATTTTTTAAAATGGGAATTCCTGCTGCACATACGTTGTTCATGTCAGCCTTTACAAATTATTCAATTTTATGTTACACTTTAATATAGAGATCCAGCAATGAGTAACAGCTGTGTCTTTTGAAGCACTGATCGGACATAAGTATGTGACAAACCTTCTTCCAGTAAAGATTGTCCCCAGTTCACAAAGACAGACTTGTGGTACAGAGAGATAAAATAATTTATCAAGAATCAGTTTGGAGGTCTACAACAGAAACAGGGTTGAAAACAATTTTGGAGTCCCAATTCAGCAGCCATGAGGCAGGTTTTTTGCCTCTTTCTTGCCAAAGCCATGAAATCTTAGGACACTCAAAAGCAAAAAATTCCAAAATACTTTCTGCTGAAGCTTAGCAACTCACTATGTGTCATGAAATGCATCTGGTTATTGATGATGTGAAATCAAGCTGACTGTCTGAAAGGAGACAAGTAGAGTAGAAACAATTTTGTTTGTAGAACAGAGAATCATAAAGAGCTGAAAACCAAAGGGTCAAGGTACTATTCTTGTCCCCATTATAGCAAAAATTGTGCTTTTAGTAACAACAGTTGAAGATACTTGTTACTCATAGGCACTCTGGGTAGAGCTCTAGTGGCATGAACAGGGACATGCACAGTAAGACAGATGAGAAGAAAATAAACACAGGAAAAGATTTAGGTCTATGGACAAACTACATTGAATCCTTGAGCTTTCCTTCTGCAAAAATATAAAGCAGACTTATAGCTAGCTTTTTGACAGAAACTCAATTCCGTGTGAACCTAAGTCAGATGTGCAAGTACCAAAATCACTTAAATAAATTTCCGCCCCACCTGTAAAGATTTGAATAATTACAAGTCAAAAACTTCGTACCCTCTCATGCAGAAATCTTCTGGTGGCTCTGCTAGCATTAGTAATGGTACAAGGCATTTGAGCTATTTCCAACTCTCTATACAACTGTGTAAAATAACGTAGCATGTGATCTTTGTGTTCTGTATTGTCTAAGGCAAGGTCTTGAAAACAAACCTGCTCATGACTTGCTTGAAACATGGAATTTCATCAATCTCCCAGCTGGCCAATAATTTGTGATCTCACATATTCACATTAGTGAATGATTGTTTAAACAGTGACACGTGTGTGGAAGGCAAAACATGTTGGTGAGGTGTGGCACCTCCCCTCTACGCCCTAATTCCTTTCTATGTTCTTTCACGTTTTACTTTCTCCTATTCATAAGGTAGCGAGTGCAAATGTATGTTACTACCCTCTAGTGGTCAACGTGGCAAAGTTCTGCTAAAGGCGGCTGGGGCAAGGGATCCTGATCTCAGCTTACAGACTAATTTTGCAGTTTAAACTATTAGGATCCACCCCAAAACCTCATTTACCTGACAGAATTGAAGCCCATAAGCATGTGGGCGGATCCATTACACACATCTGGGTTGTACTAGCCTTCAAGGGTAGGTTGAGTAGAGTGGATTCACAGGTAATAAATGTAGTTGCTCCACCAAGTTCTCCTTGCTTACATCTGTGACTCCTGAGAGAATGGAACCCCTGTGAATGGCATCTTCAAAATTATTCTGGGTCTTCTATGATCCCTATGGCTGCATCTAATCATAACTTACTGTCAATCATTTTTCAGCATTGCCAGCAGTCCTTTTCTATTATCACTTCTAACTCCTTTAAGTATTAGTGTAATAAATACCGTGGCATGGGTACTGTAGAGGTCTGGAAATATAAACAGACAAGCTCAGATTTTCAGCTAGTGTGAATTAGTATCAGTACTGTTGACCTCATGGATCATATTATTTGGAATGAAATCTGATTAAGCTTCCAGTGTCTTTTCACCAAAAGAAATATCCATGTCCAGTGAACTTTTAACTTTCTGTCTAAGGGAATCTTCCAGTAAATTGACATGTTTTCTTAATTTTTTTAAATTTTAGTGGCTATTACCTGCAGTTCCCCGAAATATTTCAACAGCACAATTAAGACTCCTTTTACCATGAAATGGTTAATCATGTGAAAACACACTACAAAAGACTTGAACAGAGGTTTCTTAACTGGGCTAATGCCAAAGCTATAAACCAATATCTTGGTGATGAAGCTATAAACAGCTATGTGAGTGGCTTAGGATTCCATCTTAAGAATAATTTGTATGCATTATTCTGCATAACTGTACATCTGGTGACAATAGAAAACACAGTGCATAAACAGGCACAGCTAGGGCTATAGACAATAAATTCAGGCCTTTTCTATATTGAGGCTTTTGTGGTTCCCTCTAACAGCCAGACTAAGCTGGTATAAAAAGGCACTAACAGAGCTTTCTAGGGCAGATGATGAGTTAAGAGCCACTAACAAATTTGCTTTACTGCTTTGGGGAGAAATGGATAAAGGACATGGGACAAAACAGCATCTGTAGGCTCTCTCACTTGCCTTCAACTCCTACTACCTGCAAGTAACAAAATTTTAGCTTTCACTGTCACTGTGGAGACCGTGGTTCCCTCAACTGTAAAATGCAGCCTGGTACCCACCTTTGTGAAATGGTAGAGGAAGGAAAGGAAATCCCTTTGAGCCTGCAAAAACCATAGTGTGGTTTGTAACTTGGGACAAAGAACCAAAGAACTAACCACTGGGAAAAAATTGCACTGTATGATTTTTATGCTGTGGTATCCATTTCCAGTAGTAGAAAAAGAAATCTCTCTCCATAACATTAACCTCATGAGTCCCCATTGCTGACAAAGGTATTTTTTCCTATAGAAATAAACACCAGTTTCTGAGGAACTTGTATTGTTCTGGAACTAAAACCTTGTGCTTACAATGCAGAAAGGCATTTCATGGGGTCTTCTGTATGGTAGAAGTCAGAGTGCAAGATGAAGACATAAAAAAGGATCTTTGTTTTAAAAGAATTTCATTGAAGTATTTTATTTCTTTTGTTTCTATTTTTTTCCCAAACCGATCTCTAACTTTTGATAATAAAAATTACAGTGGTGCTGTTTATTTTCAAAAAAAGTAATCTGTTACTCTTATGACTGACATGGCTTTAGCTCAGGACAGATAGAGGTGCAATTAGCATATGGTGGAGAGCCTGATCTTTGAGATGTAAGTAGTGGTGTTGCTTTATGGGAGTTTAATTTCAGTGAGCATAGACTACTTAAAAGTACATAAACAGAAGCAAACTGGGGTAGCTAATGAATCAGTAGCCTTCATCTAGCTGACAATAGTCATCTTTCCTTCATCCTCTGTTGCTCACACAATATCTTTTAGAAATGGGAATGATTGTGGAGGTCTTATGTTTCAACATGACTTAGGAACAGTAGTAGAAGACCAATACAAGCATAAATGGACAGATACCAGTCAAATAATGGGAGAAGTTACCTTTATCAATACAATGCTTAATGACAATTCTTTTCATCATTTTGCCTTTTTTATGTAACCTCATTCTTAAGTTAAGTAGTGTCTTAGATTTCAGAGTACCTTTCACTCACAATATATGCAATTTGTCTCACAGGCAGAGTCTAATCTACTACCCCATAGAGATAATGGACTTGAGTGAGTTCTGCAGATTCAGGTATCCCATTGATTTAGTGCTTCTATACAAATTGAGGAATTAAACTTCATATCTCTATGAAGTGATGCAGCCACTATTCCCACTTACAGGAATTTTGACTTGTAGATTAGAACTTGTCTGTAAAAACATCCATCTCACTACATTTGTTATTTGTTCTGTGTTACAGCACTATATTCCTATTTATTTCTGATGACAGAAATTACATAAGCACTTAGGCTTCTGTTTTTGCTAGATGAAAAAACAATACTTTCAGCTCCAGTCCATAAACAGATACCAAAACATCTTCCTTTTGGGAAGTTAAACTGGCAGACACACAAGGATATTGTCATTATATTCAATGTGGCTGCTGCCAGGTGCCTGCGAGTAAGGCTCTTGTACTCCAGCATCACTTGTGGGTACACCTGTTGCCAACAAGTCAGTGATGAATAGGAAAAAATGCCCTACTTCTCCCCTGCAGCTGTCAATATGAAATATACGAGTTCACTTTATGCAAAGAAACTCCTCTCCAAAATCTCAAATAACAAAAAGTATTATTTGCCTGCCCTACTCCTCCCCTTGCCCCCTTCCCCTTCCTCCAGCACGTGAAAAAATGACTTTTTCTACAGTCTCTGAGATTTGGCAATGGGATGGTGTCTCCCTGCAGCATTAGAGAATGAGACCTGCTCCATCTCTTTGCTCAATACAGCAGCTTAACCACAAAGTCATGACACAGAGTGAGCGGAGTCTTTGCAAAGATTTACAGATGGAAGATGGCATGACAGAAAGAGTGAAGAGACAGCAGGGAATACATTAAAAAAGTGGAGACTTTTCACCTTTCTAGAAAGAGTGTCATCTTCTCTCTGCTTTTGTCTAAAGGCACCTTAATGAGCAACAGGCGAAGAGTGAAATTAGACAAAAATTTTGAGGATGAGAAAGTGCTCAGGATCCAGACAATCACAGGCACAAATTCAGTCATGCATTTAAGTACAAGCTTAGCATTAAGTGGTTGAATTGCTTACTTAAAGCAATTTACAGAAAAGGACACTACTGAGACGTCACTCTTGGGACATTCAATTTGGACATAGTGCTTAACCTAGGTTTTTCCTCCTTCAGCGTGCTTTGAGGAAGCCTGCTTTACTGCCAAGTCTTCTGGGAATATAGAAAAGAGAATATGAGGATATTGGCATGAGGAGCTGTCAGTCTCTTAGGCTGCAGTTTTGTTTTTCTTCCCTGGTGACAGAGTTTTCTGTGTCCTCCTGATAGACACTATTCAGCTTAATCATCATTTAAACTACCATTTCATTACTCTTATGAATCTTCATGGCAGCTAACAGTTTTAGAGTTGCTTTTCCCTAATCAGACTAAGACATTCAGACACCTTCTTCATTTTCCTTTGCTTGATCTCCACAAATGCTGACACATGCTAACTTGACTCAAGCTTGTCGCTAACCTAAATAATCATAACAATTGCTAAACACCATTTAATGTCTTTAAAGAGGAGATTTTCATAGTTTTTTGCTATCTGAAAAGTTGGATGTGTCTGTGTTATTTGCCAGGAAGGTCATTCAAGTCCAATTCAAAAGCATCATAAAGACAGATCTCTGTTAGGATGCTGTTTTAAATTAATTTAACATAATCTACTTAATGGATTTACTTGTAAGTTATACGAAAATTAACTCAGAGCTTACATGCTATAAGTTTGGAGATGATACATGGAATCTCTTTACATACTGTGTAGAAGCTGATTCCTTGTTTTGGAGTTTTTTTTTAAAGCAATACTTTGGAATTAATTCAGCAGTGGTTTTGTGGTTTTCATATTAATAACTAGTTTCATCACTAAAATTACAAAGCCAGACAACTTTAAATCTGGGAAGTCCCCAAGCCTAAGCCGATAGTAGTGCAACGCAGTCTCACATCAGGATTTTTTGCAGGTGACTATACCCTTTTTAATGCAAAAGCATTTAATTTTAGCTAATGAAAATTAATTTCATTATCATTGCTAACTGTTCGGTTAGCAAATCTCACTTATTTGCTCAATATTAATCATCTCTTTATAAAAAGACCATTATTAATTTCCCTGTGGGTTTTCCCGCAGCAATCATCACTGCAATGTGCCAGTACTTCACTTTTTTTTTCCCATGCAACATTCTTGTTAGATTAGTTATTTTTATTCACATTTTCCAGGTGGAAATTGAGGCAGTGATTTAGATGCAGATTGTTTATTCACTTGTGTTGGGCATTATAAAATAAGTAGTTATCATTGATGCTGATTTTAGCTGCATATTCTTAGCACATCTGACGGGATACTTAGGTAGAAAGAAACAATTAATGAACCCATGTCAAACATGTGACTTCTTATCTTGCAGCATGTTATCTGAGGACTATTGCAGTGGCAGGGAAAGACTACAGTTTCCCAGGGTATCAGGAATTACCTTAAGCACAAGCCCATCCTGTTCTCTTCTTAATAAATATCCGTAATTCCATTTGCTACTCACCTTCCAGCCTTCTCAAAAATGGGAGAATATAATACAGAACAAAGAAACAGCCATGAAATCCAAACTGATGTATACAGAGAGGGTGGAAGAATTGGTATTTAGTTGTGAAAAGCCCAGAGGGATTACTTATTAAAGTTACTGAGACCAGACAGTCTTATTAACTCCCCAGTTACTTCATACACTACCCAATAGCTGCATTGCAAAAAAAGGGGCCAAATCTCCGCTTGAATTGCTATACAATATCCTTTGATGCAGAAGCTTTGATTTATGCAACATTTAGGTTTGTGCTAACAGTGAGAACCTGGCCCAGGAATACTCAGGTCCTGACTTCTGTCACTCCTCTGAGGACTATTAAATGCACAGGAAGACAACGACTGGCATTAATGCTCTCTGTGGCTAACTGGAGAAGAAAGATGGAGCCAGGTTGCTCTGTTGCCAAGACCATAGAAACCGTAAGTCAGTGAAAACTAGGAAAGATCTATATAAAATAAACATAAGCTGAACTAATTTCAAGAAACATAAGTAAAATACTGTAATAGTGTGTGTGTGGGGGGGTGTCTCCTTTTTTTCTCTTCTACTTTTCCTGTGAATTCACCAAAAAAAGAAGAGATGAAGAAAGGAACTGTGGCAAAAACAATTGGGAATAAAATAAATAGGACTGTGTATACTTCTCTCATTGACCGGGGTTTACAGCAAAACCTGATGTTGTTTAGGCTCAAGTAAATGTATCTTGCTCTTTCATTCACATTTAGTATGACTGTCTTTGTATTTATTTGTTTAATGAAATATAGGTCTTGGCACCTTTCCAGTGCTCCTTCTTCTGAAGAAATTCTGTGAAGTAGAAGGAGATAATTTATTTTTGGTTTTAATTATTTTTTTTCAGTATTTAAAAATCAGACGTATATTACATCCCAAATATTATATCAAATGCAACACATGGAGGTGCAAATAGTCATAATAAATAGCTCTTTAAATGGAAGTAATAGAAAAACAATGAACCATTGTGCAAAGCATTCAAGATTTATCCAATTTATTACATGGAGATCATACCTCTGGAACTGTCTGCTTTACAAAAATATTATTATTCTAGATAGAAGTTGTTAACATTTAACTAGCTTGGATTTCTTGTAAGGGCTTTTGCTATGGCTGTTCCTTTTAATATAGCTGATTTAGAGCCACTGAAACTAAATGGGATTTTTTCAGGCTGCAATGCTTTGCATCAGAAGAGTATTACTTTGCCTCTTGCCCTAAAAACACTAAGTACATCGCAGTAATTAAATGGAAATGAGTTCATAAGAGCCCTTGTGTGGAGGAGACTCATGCTTCGCTGTTCATTCGTACCCTATGAACCTCAGATATATGTAATTTGTAGTAAAATTGCACTAACCAATTCCTTTCTCCTTTACAAAATACGTATCTCATCCAAGTATCCCCAGACCTTACCCTGACCCTGTGAAAAGCATTCTGTCTATGACCTCTTTGTTTTATAATCAGAGAATTCCCACTGAAATGATTTAGAAATCTCCGCCAAGACAGCTGTGAGGGAATCAAGAGGCAGTCCCTCTGGTAACCATATCATATAAATTTAGGGATTTACAGGTTGATCCTAGTATTTTAAACTCTATTTAGATACCTAGTGGCAGCTGCTACAGACCCAGAAATATAGCTGTAATAATAATTTTGTCATGATGCTACTTTGAAAATTGGTCGTAGAATTGTTTCTCATCTTGAGTTTCCCAGGGGTGTTAAGGTAAAGTGTAATGCAGTTAAATGATGTTGAAGTGATAGAAGTAGGGCTTACTCTGTCAGGGATTAACCTCGGAAGAAAGAGTCATCCTCTTCTCACCAGATGCAAATGAGAATATTGATATTAAGTCTGACTGAGAAAAGCTTTACCATCCTTCTGTTTTATCTAAGCAGAAGAATTGAGTTAACACCTTTCTAAGCTAATGAGACCATCATAGAGGACACAGCTATGCAGCACTACAGAATCTAGCTCAGTCTTTAGCTGGTGTAAATTCGACTCGATGATCCGATGGGTCTCTTCCAACCTGGTTATTCTATGATTCTAAATCATCTCTGTTATCTTCTCTCTAAATTGGCAAATACTGTCATTCCCAAAGCCTCCAATAGCTTCAGGAATCAAGCTACCATCCTTAACTTTATACATCTGCTTCAGGACAAAATGAAAGTGCTTCTCTTAATCCCTAGAAATCCCCTGTCCTCACCCCACTTGTTATTACAACATCTGAAATTCAGCCAAAATGCTTAAGTAACTGAAGAATAATCTCAGGAGATTAAGAGATCTGCAACAAAAACAATAGGTAAGTGATCCCTAGAGTAGGGGGCTTTGTGACTCTTGCTTGTTTAAGTCCACGGCAGCAACACGTAAGTGAGAGCAGCAGAAGAATCAAATGACAAGAACATCCAGCCCTACAGTTACTGGTAATTACATGTTTAAAAAGGAGGATTTGTCAATGAAGAAGGGGATTTTGAAAGAGGATGGAAAGGCTTATGTTAGTTTTTTCACAGAGACTCTTATCTTTTGGATCTTTTTGGTTTTTTTTTAAAGTGGACCTCTGTAAAAGCTAGAAATAACGGGCATATGTTTATGAATCTACATGATGGACATAGACTTTTCTTCCCTATAGACTGAAAGCTTCTTTACCGATTTTACTTCTTTACCTATCTCCGGAACTATTTGTTTTGAGCTATTTCTATTCACAGACAATTGGTTTCCCCTTTCTTGGCAATCAGTTCAAAATAGCGCTAGGCTGAGGGACCCATATGTCTTGGATTTGCCCAGGCCAGAGATTAGATCACACTTAACTGGCACTGCAATTATAACATTTTCTTGTCTTCCTCCTTCTCATCTTCCAGGTTTGCTCCATATACGGCCTTCTTTAGCTTCCAGAGTCTTTAGTTCTTTAGTTCCAAAGCATCTTTCTTTCCACAACCTTTTCTGTTCCTAAGCTGACAGATAATTTTTCCCCCATGGATCTTTTTCAGTCTTCATGTTCTGCACTGTACCTTTCAGCCAGTCCTCCTGACAAATCCTCTATCACTGGGTTCCCAAAACCCTGGCTTTTGATCCAATGTTTGGCCATTTCACCTCTGGGCTTCCAGTCCTGTGACTTGGAAGATAGAGCAATACAGCAAGCACAAGTAAAACTAATCCCTGAAATGGACTAGGTAATCCTCTTACGTATTCTCCCCCAAGGCAAACACATTGACATTTTGAGTTAAGTTATATTCTGGTTAGAGAAAAAGAAACTGAATCTTACCGACAAAGTTTCTAATGGGTAGCACTGAGAATATCTCAAAAGGCAAAAACTGGGGCAGAACTTGCTGCAAATTCATAGTAAATTTCTCTGTGTAGTGGCAGGGAAATCAGTCTTTCTCTGTATAAGTAAATGTTACTGTGATTTGGCACTCCAAGGAAAGCTGGTAATCCCAGGCCTGATCTGTCTTATAGTAACGCAAATAAGAAAGCAATCCTCTAAAGTCAGATGAGTTGCAAAAATGCATAAAAAAATCTTTAATTATTACTAAGGCCAAGAACTCTTTTATGAAAATAGGGCCTAAGCCTCTACCTCCACACATCTGGCATTTCTAAACTTGCTAACATGAGGAGCAGTGTGATCAAGCAGGCAGAGCACAGAAATAAGAGCTGTGAGGCCTTGACTATTTCTGGCTTTGACAGTGACATATTAGGTGACAATGAGCAGATCATTTTGCATCTGTAAGCCAACACTTCCCATTTCACTTTTGGTCTTGTTGATCTGTAAATTCTTTAATCTCAACAGGACCTTCTAAGTATTGTCACAATGTAAGTAACAAACACACTTGCAAAGACTAAAGGAATATTAAATGGCATTTAAATACATTGCAGTTACTTAAGAATTGTGGAAATAACATATCAAGGTATTATTTATTAGCTTTGGAATTACATAACTCCAGAGCAATGAGGCTATTTTGTTACCCCAAGAGTGATTTATCATCAACAGTCAGAATGTTTTCTTAAGACGACAAGAGTCTATCTAACTTGCAATCAGGGACAAAAAAAAAAAAAAGCTTGATAAAGAGATCTGACTGTAATTTAAACAATTAACACCATGGCAAAAAGCAAACATAGCATATTTTCAGTTTAATAAAATGCCACAATTTCAATGTAAATAATTGTGTCTTATTAATCATCGGCATTCAGGCTTAAGACTGGAGCAGTATTAAAGATAATTAAGTTGCTGATGCTGAGTATGGTGCCTTAATAATTACATAGTAGTTAATACAGAATTATAACTAAAACTAGCAAGTTCTGCATAACATTTATATTATCCAAGACTGCTAATTAGTTATGTTAATTTAGCATTACTTTAGTTTCCTGTGTAGACTGGGCTTGTTAAACTGTAAGTCCCCATTGTCACATCTGTCATATGCAACAGAACCAGTGTTCTCTTTCCTTTTACACTGAAGTTTATACAATGATGTCTCACATCATGAAAGTGGTCTTTAAAGTAGACAGATCCTACAGAATCTCATACTGTATTTATTAGTTATGTCTGTCATATGCAGGTAGCAGCATGTTTATAGCTCAGTATGCTTAATCATGACAAGGAACCTTCTGACAGTTAATGTCAAGTTGGAGTCCACTTTTTTAAAGTTGTTCTTATTAGTCCTATTTCATAGACAGAAAAAATAAGGTTATTTTAAGGGGTATGAAGAGAATGAGGACAAGAAACTAAGCTAATCCAGAGATAGATAAGAGTAAGAATAAAAAAGACACAGGTAATTCCTGCTTGCAGTCGTAATATTGAGGACTGTGTTTGGTGTGGGATCCTGTGTCAAGATATAGTCAAGGAGCTGTGAAGCCTGAAATGCCAAATCAGACGAGCTGAATTTAAATTAGACGTTGCAAATAGCTTGAGTACACATGGTCTCAGAGGTAAAAAGGAATTGAGAGAATACCCTGCAGGGGAAAGTAAACTGGTGAAAAGACCTCACTTGTTGATTTAAAGTTCTCTAGAAATATAGAAATCAAATGGAGGAAGATTAATTAGTACTTCCCCTGCATCTGCAAGGAATGGCTGTCAGAAAAAGGAAGACAGATGTGCAGCTCTTCTTCCAGAAGGAAATCTTAAAGGCACAGGAGCAATATCCCTGTGTGCCAAAAGACGAGCCAGCAGGGAGGAAGATTTGCCTGTCTGAATAGAGAGGTTTGTCCGGAACTCAGGAACAAAAAAGAGAGTTTATGAGCTCTGGAAGAAGGGGCACGCTACTCAGAAGGACTTCAAGGATATCTTGAGGTTATACAGGGAGAGAATTAGAAGGGCCAAAGACCAACTAGAGCTTGATCTGGCTACTGCAAGAAAAGACAGTATAAAAGTTTCCATACATATATTAAAAACAAAAGGAGGGCTAAGGAGTATGTCGACCCTTTATTGGATGCAGAAGGAAATACAGTGACAAAGGATGAGGAAACGACTGAGGTACTTAGCATCTTCTTTGCCTCAGTCTTTAATAATAAAACTATTGTTCTCAGGGTACCCAGTCCCCTGAGCTGGAAGATAGGGAACAGAATGGAGCCCCAGTAATCCAAGAGAAAAGGGTTAGCGACCTGCTACACCACTTAGACAAACACAGGTCTATGGGGTCAGATAAGATCCACTCAAGGATACTGAAGGAGCTCAGTGAGAAGTAAGAAGTGCTCACCAAGCCACTTTGCGTCATTTATCAGCAGTTCTGGCTAACCAGTGAGGTCCCAGATGACTGGAGGCTAACCGATGTGATGGCCATCTACAATAAAGGCCAGAAGGAGGATCTGGAGAACTACAGGCCCATCAGTCTGATCCCAGTGCCAGGAATTTTACACAGAAGATCATCTCAAGTGCCATCACATGGCATGTACAGGATAACCAGGTGATCAGGCTCAGTCAGCATGAGTTCATGAAAGGTAGGTCCTGCTTGACTAACCTGATCTCCTACGACAAGGTCACCTGCTTAGTGGATAAGGGAAAGACTGTGGATATTTTTTTACTTGGACTTTTACTAAAGACTTTGACACCATTTCCCACAAGCATGCTCCTCAAGTAACTGGCTGCTCATGGCTTGGGTAGACATACTCTTCACTGGGTAAAAAACTGGTGGGATGGTCGGGCTCAGAGACTTGTAGTGAATGTAGTTAAATACAGTTGGAGGCTGGTTACAAGTAGTGTTCACCAGGGTTCAGTACTGGGGCCAATCCTGATTAATATCTTTATCTATGGTCTGGATGGGGGAATCTAGTGCACCCTCAGTAAGTTTGCAGATGAGAGTGGGAGTGTGGATCCACTTGAGGGGCAGAAGAATCTACAGAGGCATCTGGATAGGCTGTATCGTTGGGCTGAGGCTAGTTGTATGGGGTTCAAAAAGGCCAAGTGCTGGGTCTTGCACCTTGGTCGCAACAACCCCATGCAATGCAACAGGCTTGGGGAAGAGTGGCTAGAAAGCTGCCTAGTGGAAAAGGACCCGAGGGTGCTGTTTGACAGATGGCTGAATATGAGCCAGAAGTGTGTCCAGGTGGCCAAGGCAGCCAATGGCATCCTGGCTTGTATCAGAAATAGTGTGGCCAGAAGGACTAGAGAGGTGATTTCCTCCCTCTACTTGGCACTGCTCTAGTCACACTTCAAATACTGTGGACAGTTTTGGGCCCCTCACTACAAGAAAGATTTTGCCGCTAGAACAAGTCCAGAGAAGGGCAACAAAGATGCTGAAGTGTCTGAAGCACAAGTCTTATGAGAAGCAACTGAGGGAACTGGGGTTGTTTAGCCTGGTGAAGAGGAGGCTGAGGGGAGACCTAATCACCGTCTTCAACTACATGAAAGGAAGTTGTAGTGAGGTGAGTGTTGATCTCTTCTCTCAAATGATAAGTGATAGGATGAGAGGAAATGGCCTCAAGTTGTGCCAGGGAGGTTTAGAGTGGATGTCAGGAAAAATTCCTTCGCTGAAAGGCTTGTCAAGCACTGGAACAGGCTGCCCAGGGTAGTGGTGGAGTTACCACTCCTGGAGGTATCTAAAAAAATACGTAGATGTGGTGCTTAGAGACACCATTTAGTAGTAAACTTGGTGGTGTTAGGTTTATGGTTGGACTCGATGATCTTAAGAGCCTTTTTCAACCTTAATGGTTCTATGATTCTATTCCTTCGTTTCTTTAGAGAAGCAATCAGCAATTGGACATCATGGAATTGCAGGAATGTGCCCTTTACCTTCCTCCTTCCTATTGGCAGAGTAAGGGATACGAATCAAGATTTTGCATCGGCAACATCAAGAGCTTTAAAACCCAATCTTTTGTTTTCTAACACATATTCATCTTCTATGTTGACTTCTTCCTCATATTGTGAGGATAAGCCTCTAACTAATGTTCAAACACGTTGCTCTGAAGTTGTTTGAAAAGGCACTGCGGCTACAGAGAATCTCCAGAGACAATGGAACAAAAGAGCAGAATGCCCCACTGCTTCACTCGGACCTTATGCATGCAAGAGCTATTTTTAATGTTACAAATTAATACATATGGGAAAACAGATCCTCTCAGCAATAGTGTCAGCAGCATCTGAGACTGAAAGATGCATAGAAGCAGGTCTGACAGCTCTAAGGGCTCTTGCCCCAGGCAAAGCAGCAAATTTCCCATGTGGTATCACCCACATATTTTTACTGAACAATCAGCTGTCCCTAAGGTTTTGCTGCTCATACTACTCCTGTTGATAGGGCTGGCCTTGCACAGAAGTTAAATAGATCAGAACAGCTCAATGACACTCTTCATCCCACAACTAGCAGTTCCTTCACAGGTCAGTGCCCTGCTTATCAGTTGTTGAAGGCATGCTGTTTTTACTTACTAGTTTTCCTTGGTCACTTTATTAGATTTTTGATCTAGATATGAAGTTCATTATTTGTGTTTGCATATTTTCACAAAACATCTGATTGAGGACCAAATTCTGCTCCAATTACTCCTATGTAATACAATTCAGAAGTGTTACATGGGAATGGATTAATATAATTCCATGTGAAGGGTCTAGCTTACGGCCTTATTATAAACTTTGGAGTCCAGATAGAAAATCATCACAGCTATATGTCTTCCTCAGAAAGCCACTTGAGTGGAGATGTGAAACTTAATTCTGACATTATTTTTGTAAATTTTTTTCTAAACTTGTTTTTCACATAAGTAAAATTATTTTTCAAGGAGCAAACACTACTCAGATAGATAGACTTCTGTTTTCTGTGAACAACTTTTCACAGTTATCCATAACTCCAGAGGCATTGAGGCCACTTGTTCAAGCTGCTTGCTAATTTTTATTACCCCAGTTTTACAGAACATACAGCTACGAAACAGGCTGAAAACCTCACACATTCCTTCCCATACAAAAAATACTCCTTACATGTCATCAGTCACTAACACCCCCTAGAGTACCACAAAGCATTTTGTGAACATCAGCTAATTACGTTGTCCCAGCCTGGGTATCTCAACTGCAAACTTATGAACAAAGAAACCAAGACTCAGAAGGTTTACGTAGCTTGGTTAACAGGAAGTTTGTGGTTAAAACATAAACTCTAGAAATCTTTACCAAGTTTCTCATGCTCTAATTACTGCGCTGCATTTCCGAAGGGATTCTCCCCTGAAACACTGCTACTATACAACTCCTCTTCTGACTATCTGCTGCCAACCACCCAGGTCTGATTGAATTTATTTGGTTATTTTCATTCACTGTGGCATTGTCATTAGAGGCATTTTATCTCTTTGTTCTGCATGCACAAGCAGGAGGATCTCTTCTAGGAAACTGTCACGCATCACTTGCTAGCTGCACGTGTACCACCATAGATACAAGCGCTTCTGTGCATGAAAGTTTGAGGTAAGCCGCTTAACAAGCTGCCTCTGGATGGAAGTTTTGTCTAGAAATCTGGAATGCAAAACACTTCAAGACCTGAACTTCCTCTAACAGATGAGCTGTTTCCAAGTGCTTTTTATATACCAAAGGTAAGAGCAATTAGCACAGCTCAGCTGATGTGCAGCAAGGTCATATGTACCTTGTTTCAGTATCTTTTCAGCCCTAATGTCCCCACAGAGCTTGCATAGGGCCATTTTGAAAATCTGAGCTTTTGTCTGAAGGCAGGTCAGCCTGCATCTGCTTCCCCTTCAAATCTCCCACAAAGTACAGACATCTGGACTTCTTCAAAGGCATTGAAGGCCATTTGGCATGTAGCTCCAAATATTTCTCAAAATCTTCGCCACGAACCCTTAGAAATACAGACCCTTGTGCTGATGCTGTTCTCTGTGTGCTGAAATAAGTGGAATTACACCACTGTAAGACAGAAGTGAGGGGAGGAAATGGCCCCGTGAGAGCCTCTTCTGTATAGCAATGGTGAAAATAAAGCTGTTAATCATTGTACTGTGTGGTGATGAGACTCCGTTGCTAGACTAATAAATACCCTGATCCAGCATAGCATGGATGTGCAACCAGATGTGTTCTTGTCTGCAAAGGCAGCACAGGGATTTCAAGGTCTGCAGTGGATCTGCTGGAGACAGAGAAATTATTAACAGTGTTAGCAATTTGAATAGTTAAATTGATGAGGGGCTCAGGGAAAATGTCAGTAAATTAGAAATCATTAGAGACATTTCGAAAAGTATTAAGGTTGAGAATTTTGTTAAAGGACATGTTTATTACAAAGATGACTGAACCTTGTTAGAAATGAAAAGACATTTTGTAATATTACTTGACTGAAAGAAAAAGGGCACGCATATGTCTGTAAGTACACACACACATTCACACACACTGGCGAGCTTTTAAAAAAAGTGGTTTCAGACAAAAAATGAGAGGAAAAATTTGAACAGGATGGGGAGTTGAAACAGAAGCTTTTAATTGCTTCCTGATTGCTTAGGTCAAGTGTTGAATATGATAAAAGGGAAAGCAGAACAACACGATTTTCTGTTTGTTTCTCCCTCCTGCTGTTCTCTGAATGGAAGTGGTAAAGCACTGAGGAGGGCCATAGGGGAGACAAGGGTCTGGAGAGGGGAGAAAAAGAAAAAAGTTCTCACGACTTTCTAGTTTTATGTGTGAAAAGTTTGAAATATTGTAAAACTAATTATTTTGGGAGAAATGCACTGAATTATTGCCTGAATGTCATAAATACTTTTTTAAAAATCACAATTAGCAGAGGTCACCCATCTGTATAATGTTTTCTAACCTCTTTCATTAGCACAAAGTTAATTTGGAGCCTATCAAGAGAAGATAAAATTAACTTAGGGCCAAGTCTTCATTTCTTTCCTTCACCAACTTCCTTTTGACGTAAGCAGGCATTTTGTTGAATAAGAAATGAGTTTAAAATTCATGAAGAGTTTATGTTTGGTTGGACTCAATGATCCAGTGGGTCTCTTCCAAGCTGGTTATTCTATGATTCTATGATTTCACCTGTTATGGAGTATTTCCATGTTATTCAATGTGACATTTTTCTTTTGTATATTTTATTTCTTCCTCCCCCAAAACCTTCTGAATACTCCCTTAAATACAGCAGGACTGGTTTGGGTCTGGTGTAGCTCTCTGGCTTTCCAACTTCCTCTCAAACAGAAAATTAGAAATTTGGACTTCTGTTCTAGTAATATCAAAAGATGAATTGATGTTGAATGCAGATATTTCTTTTCCAGTTTTATGACAAGCCACAGTGTAGAAGAAGCACCTTATTTTGGTTTTGAAGACTGGATCTTTTTATCCACTTGAAACTGTAATATTCTCATACATGAATTTGACTTTCTCTACTACATCAATATACAACACAGATAGGGAGGCTGCACTTCTGAACTAGACACATGGAGTCTTCAAGAGGCAGCCTCAAAACATGTGAGGAGTCATCAGCAGGGTTTTCCAGTGATTATCACTCTCCTCAGTCTCCTTTGGGTTTTGTGCAGCTGGTGGACTGCTACTTTGCATAGATCCTGTATGGGTTAAAATAAGTTGGGACATAGCCTCATATCCTCCTAACAAGGTTTTCTTTCCACAGAACTTCATTGAACATTTCTGAACCTTCTTCTCTTTTCCCTTTTTACTTCTCAGTGAAGTGTATTTTAAAGGGACGTTGTTCAAAGACATTTTAATAGAAGTGAGCTATATGCAGAGTTGCTACATATCCCAGACATCAAAACTGAACACACTGAAAATGAGGCTAACAAGCTCAAAGTTTACAATGCAAAACATGCCACAATTTTTATTGCCCCTTATCTTTCTGTTTTCCCTATGAGATTTATGGATATTCCCATTCAAACAGCATTTTAAAAGGGCAGGTTTTTGAGACCACTTGGAATTGTATTTCTTGATACACCTGATAACCCTACAGAAATCTAATTTTGTATTTTCATGTTAGAACAGCATAAAATGGAAGAATAACTCATCCAGAAGGAGGGAGTTATGTGACAGTAGTGAAGGAGAATCAGCAGAGACAGTGAAGATCCATTGGAAAGTCATGTTGATGGTTCTGAAGTGCCATACACTTGCTAATTGGTTTCAAACAACAGAGAGATATGTTGCCAACAGGCAGAAGGAAAGAGAGGGAGGAAAAAAGCTTGGTATTGATACAGCTCACCTAAATTCACTCAGACAAAAAGTTATATTGCAGCTGAATAAAACCCTTCTCCAGGTTCCATCTCATGAGAACCCTTCCCATAGTACTACAGACTGTGACAAACCCAGTATCTTTGGTGTCACTGTTGAGAATGAAGAATGAAGAGATGAGCACAGCCTGCTACAGGTCATGTCAAATGAGCATCACAGTTGAGAGCTGGGAGAGGCACAACAAACCACATAAAGGATTTGGCATGAAAGTTGAGGGCTCTGTCCCAGAAAGGGTACTCATTAACAAAGCAAAAGAACTGCTGACAGAAACACTGAAGAAATGGTGAAGATCGATAAGCTGGACTGGGAAGCCTCATTAATTATTCCAATATATGGATGATCTAAAGGTGCCACAGATCTCATCCTGGCGTTGGAATATGTGAGGATGGGATTACTGTGAGAAAAGCAATGACACTCAGTGCTGCACACAGCTATTCTAGGCTGCTCTTTAAAATAGGCATTGTAGAGTTACAGAAAAAATGTTACCAACCAAGAGAAAGGGCACACTAACACAAGCTGAGGCCAGAATAAAAGCAAGTAAGAGAATTGCCATGGACAGGAGCAGGAGATGGGTGGAAGAGCCACAAAGAGAGAGGTAGAGGAGCTCTGTTGCAAGAATGCCCCCTAGGCCTTTGTTCAGCCCATCATTTTTTTCAATCCAGTATGTATTCTCTCTGCTGCTGCTAATGGTATAGGGATTCTTGTTTTATTGATCTGTTCACTGTGATTTCTACCTTTACCTACTACACGCTTACTAGTATCTATGAATCTGGTGTAAAACTCAGCGGGAATTGCTCTAACATGCAGTATTTATTATTTATAAAAAATGTACACATTGTCTCCCTAAGTGCCCTTTAAATTTCTTTGTTTTCATGATATTACAGAATGCTATGTCATCTAAAAATGGGCTCACTTCACAGTTCATAACAGTTCTCTGAACATTCATTCTGCAAGTATACCAAAAGCATAGTTCCTAGCATGGTGCCTTTCACCACACTCAGTTAGTACTTAGCTGTTCTGAAAATTTACCTATTCCTGCTCACTGTTTAGCTCTTAAGTAATTTCTAATGAAAGCATTTTAGCCTGAAGGTCTTAATTTTCTTAATAGCACTTCCTGGTATTTTTATCACAACATCTTGCAAGCCACAGACATCCAGTAGGAGCTGGCAGCAGAGAATCATGGGATTGTGACACCTACCCTATGTCATGACTGGGCAGGCTGGAAGCTCTCAGAGCATGACAATGTCCTCTCATGTTGACCGTGCTTTCTCCCTCCAACATGCCAACATCTCTCGTGCATAATCTGTGTCTGACAAATGAAAACTTGCAACATCAAAGATGGCACCTCAGAGGAAAACTAGCAGAGCTGGATATTGAAAACCGGGATTTATTGAAAGAAAGTGAAGATTTGAGGGATGGTTTCAGGGGACTGCAGGCCAGTGCAAGCTGTTTAAGGACATGAGTAAGAGACGTACACAGAGAAGTGCGTGATGCTAGAGACATGTTGAAAGACAAGGAAAAACAAAACCAAACAGTTAGAACTGCAGAATGAAAATTGGAGTGAAATCAATGAACAACTGATGCCAGAGATCATGGGATGTCCTGTCAGATTTCTGCATACTGGGATAATAAAACCTATCAAAAGATATGTGTGTTAGAAGTAAGGAATATGTTTGAAAATGAGAGGCATTTGGAATGACAGCAAGTCACCTCAGAATTGAAGGAGAAACTGAGCAAGAAAAGCTCCAAGCCTACCAGTTAAGGAACATATTGGAAGTACTTGACAGGCTCAGGGAAGTTCAGAGAATTGATCTGCACAATAGTGTGGATCAAAGGACAACTAGAAGAATTAGCTGAGAAAGCTGCACTTTTGGCAGTAAACTGAATGTGCTCCTCCTTACTGCACAAGTCTGCTGAAACCAGACTTCTGGAGGTCTCTCTCCCTTTGCTTAAACCCAAAATTTCTTCTGTTACGTTTCAAAAATCTTACAGCTCTTGCCGTTAATAACATTTGGCTTTGGACTTCTCAGTTACTGTTTTGTCAGCAACAACCGTTCCACTACTGTTTAGTGGCAGTATATTTGATATACTGGTGCAAATCTTGTAATTATTTATTTTTTTAAAGTAAGCAGTATTACCATTTTAAGAATAGCTATAAAGGCTCTGCAGAGCTGTCCACATCAAGTTAGTAATCTTCTCTTGTACTGCTTTTGGCTATGATAGATTTACATTTCTTTACAGCAGCTTGCATGATTTTAGATTTGTGATTAGAACAGCGTTGAATGATAATACAGAGATGTTTTAGCAGTGTTCACACAGACAAGACCTTTCCTGGTTCTCATACCACCCCACCAGTGAGCAGGCTGGGGGTGCACAAGAAGCTGTGAGGGGATAGAGCTGGGACAGCTGACCCCATCTGACTACAGGATATCCCATACTATATGATGCTGTGCTCAGCAATAAAGCTCAGGTGGGGTGGAGGTTGGCAAAGGCTGCTCCTGCTCAAGGACTGGTAGGGCATTGGTCAGTTGATGGTGAGCAATTATTTTCTTTGGTAACACTTGTTTTGCTTAGTTTTGGTTTATTGTGGTTTGTTTTACCTCTGTTGTTTGTACTCTGTTGTTTGGTGGGAATGGTTGGACTCGATGATCCAGTGGGTCTCCTCCAACCTGGTTATTCTGTGATTCTGTGATACTCCCTCCCACCCCAGGGGTTTATTTTTAATTATTGAACATTCTTTATCTCAATGCATGAGTTTTCTCACCTTTATCCTTCTGATTACACCCCTAAACCTGCTGAGGGGTAAGTGAGTGAGCAGCTGTGTGGTGCTGAGCTGCCTGCTAGGGTTAAACCATGACATTCTTGTGCATTAATACAATAATTCATGTGGGGTTTTTTTTTAGAAATTAAGTAAACTTTAAGTTCTGGGCATAGCTTTGCTTTTAAATTAACTATGAATATATTGTTAACTGTGAATATATTTTATAGTAGATACCTACATGTAGTAAAAACCCATCAGAGAACTCACTTCCTCAGACAAAGGAGACAAAAAAAATTGCAGTTTGTGTTAATCTGACTGAAAGTGGCCATGCACAGTACTTGATCCTAGAATAAGCTTCTCTACTAGACTGCCATCTTCTAAGTTTTTTCATCTATGCAGAGTATATCTCTTCTCCAGACCTTGAGGAAGAGCATTGAAGAATTTAAAGATGCGGGAGGGTTCAGTATGTTAGTTGAGGTTGGTTAAGAAGGGCTTTCATTAGTGGACATTAATTCAGACAGTGCATATTTACATATCGCTAAAATCTTTTGTTTGTGCATCTCAAGACAACAGGCACAGGAACTTTTAAAATAGAAATAAATAAACGCCATTTCGTGGATGGAAAGCTAAATCCTAAACACCAACATGGCAGCTGGCCTACTGGTAGCCATGCTGAGCCTTCAAAATTATCCCTGACATTTATACACAAAGCAGGTAGACAAAGCTTGCCAGGCAGGAGCTAGCAAACAAACAGTACACTAAACAGGGAAAAAAAGAGGAAGCTGTGATTTCAAGACATAATTTTCACTGCAGCTTGTAGCAGTGGCAGTGGAGAAAAATTCCAGAGATGAAAAGGCTAGAACAACCCCTTAATCTCCTTTGTGTCTGTCCTGTGTGACAAGTCACCCTTTGAAATCAGAAGAGATACAGTCTAGAAGAGGAAAGTTCGAGCATAGAGAGATCGAGCAATGCTCAGAGGTGAGGTGAAGTCAGAACAAAGAAGGCTTCTATTTAAAATGCTGAACTGTGACTCAGAGGAACTAAATTTTCTTCCTGCATCCTTCCTTTTTTCCCCTAGCAAGTCACTTAATCTCTCTGCATCTTTCCTCCCCAATTGAATAATGCCACAGTAATATTAAAGAATGTGTTTCTTTTCATGCTTGAAAGCATTTGTTTGTTTGTTTGTTTAAAACTAGAATGATTTTACAGAACTGAGGGTGGAATGATAAGACAAATAGCTGAAAGAATGAAGTGGAGCGGGCAAAAGAAAAAGAGTTGTGGAAAAGGCTAAGACTAGGACTCTCTTACCCTGGATCAACAACATCAGTTGGAACAATTCATATACATATAAGAACGGTTTAATGCCTGGTACAATCAGGACCCAATCTAAAAAAAAGACCTTTAAGTACTACTGCTATTAGATAATACTGAGAGGTGATTTGTCTATAATGGGGTATTTGTGCCAAGGTAGTCTGAACTGTATTACCTGGCAATTCGTTGACAATTGCAAAGCCAGAGTGCAAAGCCATAGTGATGTTACTTAATCCCTCTTGCCTGGTGCCTCAGGTAAAGCCATCAGAAAAACACATGTTCAGTGGGGTCAAAGTTAAAAAGGCAACATGGTCACAAAGAACTAGTTTCACAAATGTGTCCTAAAAAGAGCCAAAGACGATAACTCTGCAATAGTGTAGATAGCATCGTTGCCCTTAATGGATCTTCTTGATTTCAGTTTCAGCTGCTGTCCTGCATGCAGAACATATGAAATCTGAGGGTGGCTTGCATAAAACTTCAGAGGCTTCTCTAGGAGCCAATGGCAGCATTACAGCTTGCAAATGTATTTACATAACTGTCACTTCACATAGCACATAAATACATGGTGAATTCTGCACAGAAAGAAAACAAATCTCTCTCTGTTTTTGATAAACTGTTTCAATACCAGTATTTATAGGTCATATAAAATCCAAGCTTTTTCTATATAAACCAGGGATAAAGAATCAGAATGAGGCAAAAAATCACTTATGCAGCAGTATCCTTTCTACAGTTTGCAGTCTTTATGAATGATGTAGAAAAGACTCAGATAATCCTAGGATGTTTCTGCCTTTCCCATCTCTATTTTAGGGGGCAAAAAAAGGGAAGAAAACTATGTACTTGGTTATTATGAAAAAAAAAAGCTAAGTCATATTTTTAATTCACGTATTTTTCATGTTCTGAATATAGCTATAGGATTGAATTTGTGCAGGGGAAATTTGTACCATTACAGCCAGGTGACAACACCTTCCTGTTGAAGACACCATCTGTGCCATAGAGTGCTTCTCAGTCCAATAAGCAGCAGAAAGGAAGCTGAACAGCAAGTGATTTGAAATGGTGTTATACAGATATATTATATCTCTGTGTTATAAAAACTTATGCTTTCTTTATAGTTTATTACAACTTCAGTTAAAACCAGACTTAAGGAGCAGGTCATTGTTTTTAAATAGCCATTTTCTTAATCTGAAAACTTTGCATACAAAGATGATACAAACTACCTTTTCTTACTTGCCTTATTTAATTTTCACACTTTGATTTGATTCATTACTTTTTCTAGCATTCAATCTTTCCAAGTGCATTCTTGCAGACAACTTGAAGTGTAGATGAAGTTTCATGAAGGTTCACATGCACACATCCTTCTGCAGTTTTCCTAACAAGAAGACCATTGCACGTTAACAAGCTAGTGATCTATTGAACAGTTAACCTGAGAAGGCATAGGGTTATGTTCTGCAGTACTTTCACCTTAGCATTCAGGCCTGTGGTGTGCTGCATATACCCTTTGGCCACATGGGAAACCTAGCCTGCTGATTGTAACACAGGAGCCTGTTGGCAACTCCCATGTGGCACCAGTGATTGCACCACCCACAGGTCCTATATTTTTAAACACATTTCTATTTTTTTTTCTCCAGTCTGCTAGAAGACAGAAAGGAATTAAGCCTGCTCTTTAAATACCAGGTTTGTAATTTCTGCCTGTAAATATGTACATTACATATTGCAGGAAGTGCTGAAGAACTTCACCAAAAAGACCTTTTGTGCTAAACACTCTGTGTATGCATATTGACACAGCAACCCTGCCCTTGAACATGCAGAATTGTAACACACAACAGGTGTGTTACTATAGCCCCGTTTGGAAGCGGAGAGGCAGTGTGGCAAGATCAGACTAGTTATTGAAATAATAGAGCCTATGGAAACTGAACTTAGATCTTCAGCAAGTCTAACAGTATGAATATTGCTCTTGTGCTTAAATTAGTGATTAGCTTTAAACATAAGACCAATACATTATTAGAAGTTCCTCTTGTAAAGAGAAAAATATTTTTCCTATTTACGTGACTGAAAGCTAAGGTTACACCTCATATGGTGACACCTGATGATCAGTGAACAAAAGCAGCAGTTGGGAAATGCTTGAAATATTTGCTCGCAGATGTAGACTTATCCAGCCTACATGTTTGAGAACTCTGAAGCTACAGTTGACTCAGTATCTTGTTGCTTTTCCTCAGCACTGCCTCTAGTACCCTAATAACTCTGAGACTATTGGAAAAAAACCTACCTGCTAAAAACTTGCCAAATGTGATGCATTTTCAGAAGTGCTGTGCTCCTGCCACTCCTGTTGACTTACCTGAGGCAAAGCAGCTCTGCAGAGAAGCAAAACTGCTGTCCCTCACTGGTCAGAGGTATAGACCCTCTTTCTACATAGGTGCTGGCTTCAAAGGAGGCTGAGGATCCAATCACAAGGAAATCATAGACAGTAATTCGAAGAATCTTTTCACTGCAGGCACCAAGTGTATTTATGTGCAACTTGCCCTGTTCCCATAACCTGTCGCATCCAGCAAGAAAGACTCTGGAGGAAAGACAGAAATAGTTAATCAGGCTATTGTATTATTTGAAAATAATCTTTTCCAGATGGAATATAGGCTAGGGAAGATGACACTTCAGAGCTGACAAGTGTATCTAGCATGTCACTGTTGTAATCAAGTTAGTTCTGCACTGTTTGGAAAACAGCAAATTGAGAGGTTTGTGATTAAACATCTAACAGAAAATAATGGTTTTCTTGCAGGCACTTAAGCACCAAATACAACAACACAGAGGGAGAGCCAACCAGGGAGAGAACCTGCTAAATATCACTATTGAAAACCATTATTATTGCAGAGTTCTCATAAGATTCACTGTTAATTATAAAACCTAATATCTATAAAATCGAAGTAACCAGTGGGAGAAAGTATGACATTTAACTTGTAGAATTCACTTGCTCTTCAATCCTTTTACACATACAAAGAAAAAGGTGCTTAATTCTGTAAAAAACAAAAGCTGGAGAGAGAGAGCGCATATAGATTTGCATCTTGTTATCAAAGGAGCCACAAATGAGCTAATTACAAAGGAGGAAAGCTGTGTTTTACTGCATATAAGCAAAGATTTCTACAATGAACTTGAGTAAGCAGAAGAGCAATGTTCCTTTTCTGGGGATTGAGTGGGAGAGAAATAACTTCTGCCCATTGTACCTTACCTGAACCACTGGAAATGTTTATTACGTTGAGCAGAGAATCACCTTTGTACTACTTGCGCCTACAAAAATATTAGGTCAAATGGGAAATGTATGAACAAAGTGATTAGGAACTATTTGGAAGAAACCTGAAAAAAATTTTTGTTAGTGTTACTCTATAATTATATTCTTAACTACTTAAAGGAATTTGTCGCTTCTCACTGTGTCATCTCACTCTTATTTTTTATAATTTCTCCTTTGTGTCTTAATTTCTATTTTGGCGAGGGGAAGTTTTGTGAGCAGATAAAACCAATTCCTTTATTTTTTTGCATATCTATTTTATTTTCTGAGAAAAAAGGAAAAGGAAAGGGAAATTGAAGGAGAGAAAGAGAGAGAGAGAAAGAGGAGAAAAAAGGAAAAAAGAGAAAAAAGGAAAAAGCAAACAAATACATAGAAAAAACATGCAATACATGAACAGAATTCCTAAAATATCTACACACAGACTGGCATTGTATAACAGTAGGTACAAATAAGGATATTAAAACTGAGAAGGCTGCATGTCCTCTTCCTGTGAGACTAGACTGCCAAAATCTAGGTTGTCTTAGTATTTATTTTCAAATAATGACTTCTGAATTCTGTCTTCTTAAATATGAGGCAGCAGGGAATTCTCCTATTTGAAAAATAATCTAGATAAAAAAGGATAATCTGATTCAATAAAAAGATGTGAAGATTTCACTTGCTAGACTTCCCTCTAGAGAAGAGAGCAGCTTATTTTTAAATAAACAAACATGTTGATTTAGTCACAGTTACTGTCGATACGTATTTTTACCAATCAAACATAACAGGTCTACATTGTAGAACAACTTCAGGAGGAGCTGAGAGGATGCCAAACAGTAAAAACAAACAGGTTACCACACTTAGGCAAGAATAACGAACTGCAAAAACATAAGGCAAGGAAGGACAAGATAAGTAACAGCACAGCAGAAAAAGATTTGGATGTTAACGCAGATCATGGGCTGAACAGGAGTAAACAATGTTATGCTACTGTATAAAAAGCAAACCCTTACTGCAATTTATAGCCAGTGTTATCATCTACAGAACATTTGTAATTCTTCAGCTCTCCTTGGAGCTGTCCGTGCCCCAGCTGGGGTGCTGTGTCCAATCTGGGATACTCCAAAGAAGGTAAGATCTTATTAGGGAAAAAAACAAAGGAAAACAACAAAAATTATCAGGCTTTATAAAAGCATAAGGAATATAAGGAAAGTCTGAAGGAATTGGGTTGTTTAAACTGACATTCATCTAAATAGATGAACTTCAGAGAAAATAAATCTAAGAAGTAAAATAATAGCAGTTTTCAAATACATAAAAGGGAATTACAATAAGAGGAACAAGCGGTTTTCTGTGTCCCGTGTGTGTGGACAGGACAGAGACATTTTTCTCTCGTCACTGTTTGCTCATCTCTTTTGAAGCGCTGCCTGGAAATCAAGATGTTACCCAAGTAACAGCATTTTCATTGCTACAATTTTTCTGGTGCATTAAAAATACACTTAAGAAACACAATTTGGGAAAAGCATGACAGAACTGTAGAAAAGGGAAACATCTTCCAATGACTGTAGATTGCTCTCCTCCTCTGAAGCAGCTGTTGTCTGAAATTGTTTTCAAAGAACCTTTTCCTCATCCCTGTGCTGAATGAGCCTACAGAAAAACCTAGCACAAGCTTGATTTGAAATGAAATAACTCCCATTTTGGAATGGACTATGTGATGAAGATGTAGTTATAAAATAAATAATGATTTAGCTATAACTTGCAATTTTGTCCTTATTAAGTTGCTCAACCAGGTGTTGAAGCCAACAGAATTTGCTTTTCCTCTGTCGGAAAGCTATTTTGAGTGCAGCGTGACTGAAGAACAGCCACTCGCTGCTCAGCACTGCTCTCAGCTTTTCTGCTAGAATCCCCCGCAATTGCTTGAACAACAGTTTTGCCAATACTCATCTAGCTCAATCAGTAGCTATAACGCCGGAGTATGAAATTATGCAGTGGTTGTTATGGTGGTAAGTTGCCTGCTGTTTAGCATCTCTGTTTCACGGCCCAGTGCCAGGAGGGATGCAACACTGATTTTGAGGTTCAGTTTGTATTTAATTTTTTCTGTCTTCAGTCTATCCAATTGAATTCCCTTGTTGTTTCAGTGCAGTATGCATCCTGGCTGAAATTCCTGGATAATGTTGTTATGTGCTGTTATAGATTTGCCATGTTTCATGATGGAGCTGTCTTTCCCTCATGATGAGGGATGTAATCCTTTTGCATCCCAACTGGACTGTGAGGATTAATTAAAGCTTGCTGTGCACTGTGAGTACCTTGCATGCTATTGAAGTGGAAATTATTGTGTGTTACAGCCAGTCTGAATGCCAGCTGGGATTTCCATGTCATTGTTTCAGCTCTGTTGTACACCAAGCTTGAGCTGGTACCATGAACAAAAGGATTAGCATTGCACTCTGATGTGTGTTTGGTGCTGTGTCCAGCACCTGCAGAAGGCCACTTACACTCTGAGAAGCTGTGCTCAGCACACTAGGACTCCAAGGGCTTTTCTGTAGCTTGAACCCTGCAATGTCCCTTTCCTTTTTCTGCACTTAGACTCTGGTATGGACAACCCACAGAGCAGTGGATCCCTTCTCCATTGTCACCATTGCCTGCTACCTTTCAAGTCATCTTTGGGAGACTGTGTAAGAAATGATGGTGGAATTGGGCTCTGTATTTTGCAAAAGATGCCTTCTCCCGTGCAACAGAACTGTACCTTTGGGTGGCATCTGAAATACAGGAACACTGTGAAAAGGGCTGATCTTCCTTGAGACCTAACCCAGTGATGTAATTGATGGACAACCATTCCATGATATTTTTGTATGCTTATAACACCTAGAAAATGTAACCCAAAGCCTGTTTCACTAGTTCACTGTGAGATCCTTTTTCAACCTCTGCAGAGCCAGATTAACATCTCTGAACTAAACAAACTACAGCCATAATTTGTTACTCTGCTTTATGTACCAGCTTTAGTTCAGCTAAGAGTGCATTTCAAAACACACTAAACAACTGAGGGAACTCCCCCAGTATCACTACAGATACTCATTATTGACAGAAAAAAATGGCATAAAATGTAAACACCCAATTAAGTTGTGAGCCTTCCCTGGGAAAGGGATCAGCTTACAAACAGTTGGAAGCTTGCTTCCTCACTGAAGGACTCTATTATGTATCTTACCTAAATAAACTGGGAGGCTTGACGTTCCTAAAAGGGAAGAGGCGCAAATGTAGTCCTGTTACCACACTAATCACTGCTGTTCACATTTTTATAGAGCTGACAGGTTTCAGTTTTAGATTCCAGAGGTGAATGCTAAATAAAAACCATCCAGAAGTTAGATGCTATCCCACTAAACCTCATGTTTCCTCCCTTCCCCCATGGCATTGGACTCTTCTCAGCCTTTGAAGTGTCCCTCTGGTCTTGTGAGCAAGCACAAGATTAATTTGCCAGGAATTCTTCCGTAACCATTCTTCAATGAGGACAGCATCATGTGCATTACTCTCATTCTCTCCTCCTCCTCCCCCTCATGAGACTTTAGGTCATGTTTTTATGAAGAAAGGCATAGTGTGGTATACACACTTTCAGGTTCTGGGGTCAGTCTAGGGAGTAATGCCTCTTTGATAATATTCAAGCAACTACACTATGTGGATATTATTTGTCTTTACACATCTCTGACCTGCTGTCCAATTTCGAATTGTCTTTACTTAATGTCTTCAGGGATATAAAGCTCTTGGAAATGTCATGAAAACAGTTTACAGAAAGTAAACCCTATTAATGACCCCACCAGCCAAAGGTTTCAACAAAGGTACTAGTCACCTTTGGCATTCAGCTGGGTACTGAGGAAGCAGCACAGATAGCTCAGAAACATGCACTACCTCTTACCCAGTCAGCAGCTGGGAAAAGGGAGATGAGCTTATAAAAAGTGTAAACAGAAACCTCTGGGTAAAATTTCAGAGAATACATAGCTGACAACAAGTCTGTAGGAAGAAATGTTAAATAGAAAAATGTATAAGATGAAACAGCGTGTAAAAGCAAAAGGCAGGGATGGAGAGGAGAAGCAAAAGATGTAGAATCATTTATGGAAGAACAGATGGGGCATGCAAAAAAGGGGCAGATTTGGGGAAGGGAGATTCTGGGAGGAACAGATGAAGAACTGGGAAGAACAGAGAAAAGACTGGGAAGCAGAATGAAAGAATGATGCAGGAGAAAATTATGTCTAAATTTTTATTGCAAGATAAATACAATTTATTGTCATTATAGCTTCTTTAATTACATTTTAACTTTTTTTAATGATGCCCATATGTTGCAAATAATAGGGTTTTATGACTTTTTTCCTCTCATCTTTCCCATGGCTTACATTCCCACTTTAATTACTACATTGCCGTCAGATGTCTTGTCCAATGTTTTCTGCACTAGTGCTCCCTATTTGTGGTTATAATGCACTGGGGGAAACAAGCCCACCTGCCTCTCCAGGTCGAAGGCTACTTGCTGTTTCCCTAGATGTCCACCAGATGGCAAAGCCGGTGTTTTTGTAGAGATTCCAGGCCACATTAAGGTACTAATTCGAGGAAGGGAGAGTAGGGAATAGTTTGACAACCTATCTTTTACTGCATAGGTTATAAATGGTGATTAAAAATTAGTGATTATATTCTATGTGGATTTCCTGGAAATAGTAATAAAAGAGGAAAATAAAAGATGCTGTTAGAAAATGGTGGTGCTGTCAGGCAGGCACAATGTTCACTCTAGTCACAGTCTGTCTCTGTATAAGCAAATCAAATCTCAAAAATCTCTGAGTTAATATTACTACTATATTCTTTTGATATATACTTTATAGAGACAATAACATTTTCCCATGTCTAATCTCTTTGAACTTGTTGTGACTAGACCAGGTCTTAGAATGAAATCCACGGTAAATAAAACTTTAACTTACCTAAACTTAATTTCCCAGCTTGTGTGGTTATAGATGTAAGAATATCACAGAGGCCTGTTAAGACTCTTTTCCCTCTAACACACCCTCATGATGTCAAAATTGCAATTACAGAGATCAGCACTGATCTTCTTCCCTCAAGGGCTTTACGTTTTTAACCATGTTGGCTCAACAAACTTCTGTCATTTAATCATTTAAACTTGGCTGCACGTATATACAGTATAAAGAAATGAGGAGTTTCCTGAGAGAGGCTACAACTGTATAGCATTTGTTATAAAATAATGTCACTGTATCACTACACAACCTTTGTTCAGACAGGGCACATGTCTGGCATTATAAGACGCTGAATGTTCTTAATCTTTAAATTGTGTTGCCCCTTCATACAGTTTGTTCTCTCTGCTGAAAGGCTCATACAAGAGGTAGTGGAAAAAAAACCCTACACCCTTTAGCCTCCTCCAAGAAACTTCACCCTGTAAAAAACCCCTCCCTATGTCAAGAGACTGTTGAGGGACTTTAACTAAAAAAAAAAAAAAATGCAAACCACAGGAAAAGAAGGGCATGAATTTACCCTTTAAGGAAAAAATCCTTGTCTTTTCAGGTCTGGTTTCTTTTCCAGGGGCAGGAACAAGAGAAGGATGATTTGCTTCTTTAATGTATTGCACGTTGACCTCAATTCTGCTTCCAGCAAAGGAAGCGTGTGTGTTACAGCCCTTCTCTTCAGCTGGCTGGCTGGCTCGCAGCTGGCATCAGCTATCTTGGTTCCAGGGCTCCTCGTCAATTATATCCTGTACTGCTCATTTTTCCGAGTATCAAGACACAAGTAAAATAGATGAGGCCGTTTCCAAGTATATGCTAGGGTAGCGTGGAAGAAAAGCTTGAGCTATATTTGGAGCATTTCTAATGGCACTGTTCTATTTCCAGCTGCCGAAATCCACGCTAGAATTTTAATTAAGAGCTAAATCGGCACAGCAGATCCTCACAACAGGAAACAGCTACGTTATTTAAATAGGCTTTGAAATGATCAGATTTTATCTCCCAAGGCAGCGCTGGGATGAATATTAAAGCCGCTTTTGTTCTCCCGGAGTGGGCTGCAGCGGCTCGGGAGGGGAGGGAGGTCACGCCAACGCCGGGCGAGGCCCAGCGGCCGCCCCGAGCCCCGCCTGGCCTGGCCTGGCCTGGCCTGCCAGGCCGAGCCCCGCCCGGGCCGCCGGGGGGCGCTGCGCCATCGCCTCTCCCCTCGGCGCCCCCTGCCGGCCGCGCTGCTCCCTCGCTGCGGCGGCCACAGAGCGGGAGAACGCATGCGCGGGCACGCGCCTGTGCCTCGGGTCCGCTCTCTCCCCCCTCCACTCCGCCCCCGCCCGCCCCGGCGCGTGCGCACAGCGGGGGGAGGAACGCGTCTCTGCGGGCGCGCGCGCGCGGCGCCGGGTCAGCTGACGGGAGGCTCGCGCGGGGCGCGGCGCCATGGCGACCACCGTCACCACTCAGCGCGGCCCGGTGAGTGGGGCCCGGCCGGGCCCCTCCGCCCCGCATCCCCCGGGCTCGGCCGGCCCGGCCGGGCCCCTCCGCCCCGCATCCCCCGGGCTCGGCCGGCCCGGCCCCTCCGCCCCGCATCCCCCGGGCTCGGCCGGCCCGGCCCCTCCGCCCCGCACCCCTCGGGCTTGCCCGGCCCTTCCGCCCCCTTCTCGCGGCTGCCGGCCCCGCGCCCTGCAAGCGGCCTGGGGGGAGCCCGGCGCGGGGCCCGCTCCGCGCCCGAGGCGGTTGGAGCCGAACCGAAGCCGCGCCTGCTCCTCTGCAAAACAGAGATGGGCTGCGTCCGTGTGGCGGGTCCGGGCGGTGCTGGCGTTGAAATGGCCGCTCGCGTGCGGCAGAGCCGCGCTCGGTGGTAGCCGGGAGGCGTGTGGCCAGGTGCAGTCTGGAAAAACGGTTTAACCGTCTTCTGGGAGTTCGTGTTGGTAGTTTGTTGGGAATCTGCTACCGGTGAGACTTCTCCTGCGATAATCTTGCCCCGCAGTTCTACCGCATGATGTGTAACTGCCGTGCAGCATCAGCACTCGAATGAGGTGCCGTTCCTGTCTGGAAGGATGTCGCAATAATTGACAATGTGATGTTGCTCTGCGGATGAAGCAAGGTTTTCTCGGACGATCGATTCAAACTGTTCTATTTTACTTATAGAAACAGCTGCTTTTGGGGGTTTTTTTTGTGTGTATGTGCCTATGCAGCCTCGATGAAAGACCAGAGGAGTGAATCATTAAACTAATTTTGAAGAACTGCAACTATTGCTGTCTCACGACAGTAATATTATGTGGTTATCAAATTTAATTCCTTAAAATGCCTTATTTGTCTAGTCTTCCAGAACAATTCCTTTTGCACTGGATTGTGATTATGGTTGTTGGAATAAAAGTTTTAGATGGAGAATTAAGGTAAACGGAGTGAAATAAGTTGAGTTTTTTTTTCTCTCTTGGTGCATCTGAAAAGATGACCGTTGTTCAAGTTGAATCTGTGCTGAATTAAGTAGCTTCTATCCCCGAAGTCTTGTTTGAGAGTTGGTGCTGTGGTTTTACCTAGATAGTATATTGGCAATATCTAACAAGTTTTAGTCTAATATAGCTCAAAATACTGTAAATATCTTAAAAATTAGTCCGAATTTTTTCAAAAGTGACTTCACTTTTAGTTATCTTTTAGTTGATGTTTGGAGAAGATTAGTAGGAATTGATGCCCAGGTGGCCAAGAAGGCCAATGGCATCTTGGTCTGTATCGGAAGCGGCATTTCCAGCAGGTCCAGGGAGGTTATTCTCCCCCTGTACTCGGCACTGGTGAGACCGCACCTCGAATCCTGTGTTCAGTTCTGGGCCCCTCACCACAAGAAGGATGTTGTGGCTCTGAAGCGAGTCCAGAGAAGAGCAACAAAGCTGGTGAAGGGGCTGGAGAACAAATCTTATGGGGAGCGACTGAGAGAGCTGGGGGTGTTTAGCCTGGAGAAGAGGAGGCTGAGGGGAGACCTTATTATTCTCTACAACTACCTGAAGGGAGGTTGTGGAGAGGAGGGTGCTGGCCTCTTCTCCCAAGTGACAGGGGACAGGACGAGAGGGAATGGCCTCAAGCTCTGCCAGGGGAGATTTAGGCTTGAGATAAGGAAAAAATTCTTCACGGAAAGGGTCATTAGGCATTGGAACAGTCTGCCCAGGGAGGTGGTTGACTCGCCTTCCCCGGAGGTCTTTAAGGTGAGGGTGGATGAGGTGCTTAGGGGCATGGTTTAGGGATTGGTGGGAATGGTTGGACTCGATGATCCAGTGGGTCTCTGCCAACCTGGTTATTCTGTGATTCTGTGTGATTCTGTGAAATAACTGGTAACAAACTAGATGGTGTGGTTAAAGCTGAGCAGTAGGCCTCACTGCAGTCCCAATCTGGAAAGGAAAAATTATGAAGGTATTTCTCTCTGAAATGGAATGGCATTTCTTTTCAAGAAAAATCTTAATTTCTCTTAAAAACATCTCTTTGGTATTGAATGGAGATACTTTGAACATCTGCTTGTTTTAAGTGGAGAAATCCACTTCCTGAGTTGGGATAAGATTTTAGCGAGAACTTTCTTGGACGTGGCTATAATCTTGCAGATGTTTGACTCTCATAACTGCCTAGCCCTTCTTAAATGTTTTAAAGGAACTACATCTCAATGGTTAGAAATTTATTCTTCTAGATGTCTTATTTCAGAATTAGCAAGGTAGTCCTGTAATCTTGGTATTCTTTTGTTACTTAATGGATTTAAGCCTGACAAATAGAAAGGTGTATGCTGGTTGATCTTGTACAACTTTGGCTTTCTGGTTTTCTTTGTGTGTGTGTGTTCATAATGCTGTTTGTGCATGCTTTTCTTCCTTGTCTTAACCACTTTAGAGAGTTGAATGTTTTCAAATGAATAAATAATGCAACATTCGGCGTCTTCACCTGCGAGTGGCAGCTTACTCCGTGCTTGCTAGCCCTTCTTTATTCTCTGTAGAGTGCAAAATAGAATTCTAATTGTTCCCGTAAATACAGCTGCATTACAAATGAGTAGCCACTAAATGGTGCTAAAGAATCGGGACATATTTTCTCTTGAGTGCTGCAGAGAGCAGTTCTGTTTCTTTCACTTTGAACAGACCCAGTAATATTCAAGGTTGTTTCATGGAGGTAAAAAAGATTAAGTGCTTCCTGGTTTTTGACAGTGCTTATTTGGAGAGCTATTAAAGTTTCTAATTGCTGCTTAGTTTTTCAGATGAAACAGAGATGGAATTTGTGCTGTCTGTTACTGGTAAATATTCTGCCAGAATATAGATTTCTCTGTTTTTTTTCAGGATGTTACGTTTCCATTTTTCTTGGATGTTTTGGGTTTGGTTTTTTTTGATTTTTTTTTTTTTTAAATGCAGCTTTTGAAATAATCTAAGCTGTGATTGAATACATAAGGACTGCTAAATGATGCGTTTTCCAAATGAGAGGTATTAATGAACAGTTTGATTAGGCTTCAGGTAAAGCCTGAGAAATTAATACCTTGTAATTATGATTCCTCAGCTAGCAAATCCTCCCCCCCCCCCTTAATATCTGTGATTATTCATCATGCTGACAAATATGTCAGGGCCTCCAAAAGATCAAATATGAAGCTAGGACTCTTTAGTTTTCTGCTCCTAATTTCTCTGATAATTACTACTCTGATGATTGGAAATCTTTTAATGGGCAGACTATATTTATGGTTACTTCTCTCTTCTTGTCCTAATGCTGTCACTTAACTACAGACAAGTCTTCTTGTCTCTGATTTTTACTTGATGTTTTGTTTTGAGTTTCAAAACTTTAATTTTATTTTTTATTTTATTTTTTTTGACTGAAGGTGACAAAGGAGCAATTCATGTTTGTATTACCCAGTATCAGTATATGTTATGCTGTCACATGAGCAATTTTGAATACAATTTCCCATCACAAAAATAATTGTGTTGATAGTTCTGGGTATAATTGAGTATTTTATTAGATATTTTGTTTCTTGTTAGAGCCTGGACATATTTAGTTTTAAAATTCTGGTTTGTGAAGGTGGAAATTTCATAATGCCACATGTTGCAGTCACTTTGGATTTCAGAAGCTGCTAAAAGAATTGAGGGAGTAAGGTGTTATTGAGTGTTTCTAAGCAAAATATGAATTAGTTTTTAAGTGCAGTAATCTGGTCTTCCTGCGACACAAAATGTTAAGGGCAGCGTTGGAAATACTTTGAAGTTCTTGCTCTCTTAACTGATAAGAGAAGTCCCTTAAGGCACTAAGTGGCCTGTTTACTGTTGAACCCAATGTCATTTGCTTTTAACGCAAACTTGGAGGAAAGAAAGATTTATGTTGGTATGTCTAGTGGTAGTGTAGGAAAAAATCAGAAGTCTGTTCATGGGATGATGGGCATTATATTTCTTAATGCTAATCCCAGTGTGAATTCATGAGTTAACTTGCTTTGAGCTGTTTCTGTGGCTTTTCCCCATTTTTATTTCTCAGTTATATTGAGGGCAGACCAAATCTGCATTGTTCAGATATACTGTAAATGCTTCTTGGATTTGGGATGTGTATGGACACTCATTCCATCTTTACTTTTTAGCTCATGTGTGCATGCAATAGTTCCTGCCATACTTAGTAGGAATTCAAGTTATTGTTTTAGTGATTGTAATCAGTGGTTCATTTTGATTTCTGCTCCTATAAAACCATACTTTTTTCTTTATTAACAATTGTGGAATGTATTTTGCAAATATTTAAATGTTAACGTCTTGGACAAATTTGAATTTCCTGGGAAAATCCAGGGGCAGTAGCTAGTGGCAAAATACTTTAGTCAAGAATAAACATAGGCAGTGTACTTGGGGGAAAGGGAAAACAATGTTAAAGGTGACGATTTTACAGTTATAAAGCCTTTACAGGTAGACATAGGGAAGCAACAAATTAGATGGGAAGCTTCTGGGACAGGAAACCAGAGAACAACAGGAGAAGAAATGTCTGATACCTTGTGTTTCATGGCACTTTTCTCATTTTGCTGACATTAAAAAAACAAAGCCAAAACAAAAAAACCCCAAAAAAACCTCAAACCCAAATAAGAAATAAAAGACCAAAACAGAAAAAAAATCGGCAATGTAATAAGCTTAATTGCTGTTATATTCATTCCTTTGTTCATCTCTAAATTGAAATTCTGAAGGACAGCCTTTGACTACAGTTCTACAGGAGTTTAACTGCAGATGAGTCATACTATAATGTGAGTTATATGGAATTATAGAATAGTTCAGGTTAGAAAGGTTGTTATGGGGCTATGTAGTTCAACCTTTTGATAAAAGCATGGTCAATTTTTAATTCAGACCAGCTTGCTCAGGGCTTTGTCCAGCAGACCTTTGGAACCTCTAAAGTGAGACGTTTTGCAATCTTCCTGGGCAATTTGTTCCTATTCAATTGTCCCAGAGCCGATTCCTCCCCCCATATAAATTTCACAATTGAGGTCTCCCCTCCAAACCGCTGTGAGGTGCATCTTAAGTTTCGTCTACTCTAAGCAGATCCTCAGCCTGTCCTCACAAGGCTTCTGCTACAGCTCTTTTCATGGGCCATCTTGCTGGGCTCACTCAAGTTTATGATTTTTCATGTACTGCTTGACCCCAGGCAGTTTGCAGTATTCCAGATGTGGCCTAGTGAATGCTGAGTGAAGGGAAACAATTGCTTTCGATAGCCTACTGACTATGCTTTTGTTGATTGATTGTAGTATGCTTCATTGTTGTGAGAGTGCTCTGCTCAGTTGTGCTTCCTTTCCACCAGGATCTGCATATTTTCCTCTGTAGAGCTGCAGCCCTGATGGTTGTTCTCTAATCTGTACAGGTACTAAGGGTTTTTGTGTCCAAAGTACAGAATTTAGCACTTGTTGAATTTCATGAGATTTCCTGCCAGTTAATACTTATGGCTCTCTGGTTGTTTGTTCTGTCCTCAGCTGTGCCAGTTTTTCTCCCCCAAACTTGATGTCATCCTCAGAACTGCTGGAGGTATGTTCTGTCACTGATAAGGAAAATTATTAGACATACAACTTAGTCTCAGTACAGACTTCTGAGAAACTTTGCTTTTAACCAGTCTCCAGGGTCATTAAATGCTGAACTTCAACTCCTGAGCTCAATGACCAAGCTAATTTTTCATCCATGCAGCGGTCTGCCAATTTGTATTGTAAAAGTTTTAATACCTTCTATTTTACTTATTCACAAATACTAATAATTCTATTGTAGAAGGCAGGTTGGCTCGTTAGGTTTGGATTTTTTTTTTTTTAAACCCTCGGTGATGGCTGCCTAGTCCTAGTCCCTGATTTTCTCCTGTTTCTAGAAATGGCTCCCAGAAGGACTTGGTCTGTGAGTTTCTTAGCAGCTGAAGTGAAGCTGATCTGCTTGTTGTTCCTCAGCTCGTCCTTTTTACCCTTTTAAAAACAGTGTATGCTATTTGTCTTTCTCCAGTTATAGGGGACTTCCTCAAATCTCCATGACCTTTCAAAGTGGATAGAGAGTAGCCCTGAAAAAAATATCAGCTACTTCTTTCAGGACCTCTGGATGCATCTTATCTGGTCCTAATTTTTAGTTGAATGTGTAAAACAGTAGTTAAAAATTCTCTCTAATTCACTCACTTTTTCTTGTTAAAAACAATAAAACCATTTAAAGGACAACAGAACTCTCTCTTAGAAGTAGATACCTCTTCAGCATGTAACTTCTCTGAAATCTGGTATCAGAGTTTCTTGGTAACTGCTAGTGTAGACCTTGGTAAGAGTTTCCTGAATATCATGTCTCAGCCTCTGGTAAGTCAGGGCATTTGTGATTGTCCTTGGCTCAGTGATCACTTCTTCTCCCTTATGTAGGTACCAATAGTCTCATCATCAGTTAATGTGGTAAGGGTTCTGATGACTTCCCGTCCTTTTCCCTTTGCTTTCAACCCTTGTTTCATTTTCTTCTGATCAGCCATCTGCACTAGCATACTTAACAATTGCCTTGGCACCATTTAATGTTGCAGAAGAAATGGGTCTGAGAGTAAACAGGAGGGCAAGACTGAGACAGCCTAGTCTTGATAGGAATGGTTGGACTCGATGATCCGGTGGGTCTCTTCCAACCTGGTTATTCTGTGATTCTAAATTAGCTCAAATAGCTGTAGAACATGACGCTACCTTCAGTTTGAAGGAGCTGAGATGCAGTTTTTATACTTGCAATGTTTCACTTTGAAGATCTTCAAAACTAGCTCTTAGGTGGTTGTAGCCAGACAGAGAGGGCAGTATTATTCTGTTTCTAAATAAATCTTTTTTTTTATGTGCAGTGCTGTAAAAGCTTATTACAAAGTAATTATTATACAAAGTAGTTTATTTTTATGAAAGCCTGCTGAACATTTTTGTCCTGAATTGCAGTTCTATCATAGTGCTATCATTTTGCTGTCTTGCTTGAAAAGTGTATTCTAATAAAATTCATGTGTTAAGTGGAATTAATTTTTTTGTTCTACTGTTAATGGTTGAATTTTACATTCTTCCATAAATATTGTTATAGTGCACTTGTAAATTAAGTGTTGAGTAGTATCAGTGATAAAAGCTTGTCACTTCTGTTCTCCTCACTTTAAAAATGAAAACTGTGGTTGAGCTCTGGTTGTGTAACTTGTAGATGGCATTTGCGTACTTGCTCTTAAATGCTTTGAGGAAGAATGAATTAGCCTGTTTTCTTTGCAGCTAAAAATATCGCACGCTACTGATTTATCTCCATCAATATGAAACCTACTGATAATTGCATAAGGACTTACTGAGTAGTGTATTTTCCTCAATAAGCGTCTCTCCTAGATATTTTACCGAATATATTACCAGGACTTGTACCAGATCTCAGTCAGAGAACGTTTAAGATGGTGGCATATGCATCACCTGTTTCCCACTCTTTCTTTTGAAGAAGTTTGCTACAGACATCTTTTGAGAGTTAAGTTACACTGACTGTGTTCAGTTTTTGTGTACATCTCCTCTGCAGTCCCAGAATAAGAACCTTCATGTGAGGTAACCAAATGACTGAAAATCAACTTAGATACTGTAGTATAGCTTTCGTTTCCCTTAAGAATTTTCTTTGTCCCTTTTGGACTTACAGAAAGCAAATTATATATTTTATTTTGGAGCACTATTTGGGTGACCTAAATAAATAGACCTCTCACTTGTTGTGAATGAATTAAGATTACCAACATCCACGTTAAGATGGTTGAGACAAAATATACTGTCTTTTTTGAGAAGCTGACAGAGGTAGCTTATGCATATGGAAGTGTAATTTCAGGGCTGCAGTCACCACTTATTACTATGGGAAATTTTTATGATGTCTGTTCTTAGATAAGCTAATAATATAATACCAGATTCAAAACTTTCTGTAGGTGAAGGGTTGGAGGGCACCTAATGTGTTGTAGATGCCATTTCCATGCTAATTCTGGTGCTATTTCCACTCCTTCCTGAATGGATTATGTTTTATTTTAAAACTCCTTCCTTATAACATGTATTCTAATGAAAAGGCTGTTACTAGACCCTGTCTAATTTCCAATCTAACATAAATAAGCTTGCTTTTAACGTTAGCACTATCTTTTAGCCTGATCTTCTCACTTACTGCCCCCATTTCTCCCACGCTTTTGAAAACTTAAGCTACTTAAGATGTTAATCATAGAATTTTAAGGTGCTTGTGAGCAAAACTGATTCCCTCTTTTCCCTCCCTCCCAATAGCCTTGCAGTAGGCATTCAGTACTTCTTCCTTAGCTTTTCTAACAAACTTCCTTTATGGCATGTAATTTACCTACTGTTGCCAAGATCCTGAGGCTCTCAGACAGATATTGCAGTCTTGCCAAATTACATTTGCTGTTGCTATCTGCAAGATGTAGTCTTGGCATGCAAGTGCTGTCTGATCTTCAAAACTATGTCCTAGAGGCCTGTTAACTTCATAAGGTATGTTCTGTAGGCAGGTATCTGCCAGATACACAATTGAGTAATTCTGCCTGGAATAGCAACGTAAGAAATTCCACTGTCTTTTGTCTTGATGCAGTAGACAGGTCTGTATTAAATGTGTAAACAACTCTATAGACAGCAGAAATGAGTACAGTTTAATTGTAATTATTCTATGTCACTTGATTTACCTTTTAACATGTATTTTACTTGTTGTTTTATTGTCACAATCTCTCTAAATGTGTTATTGTTAATGTTCACTTAGCATTTAAAACTTGGAAATGACCGGTATTGCTGAATTGGCAGTAGTAAGATAGACAGGTAATAGGTAGAAACTTCCCCTTCTTTTACTGCAAAGCTAACACAAAATGCATGGTGACTGCTGATTCATGTTGGAACATGTGACAGGGTTCCTCTAAGATTTTTCAGCTTTGAATTTTTCATAATGGTTCATTCTCGTGATATACCAGATAAGTCCTTCATTACTGTTTTGAGTACAGTGGAATTTAGTCCCCAGATTGTTCCTGTGGTCAGTTGCAGGCTGGCTGTACTTAACATTGGAAAAGTATTATGGCATCTTTGTTATGCTGAAGGATTTGGTTCATAGGAGACATTGTCTTTATGATCCGTCGTGACGGTTACTGTGAAAGTAACCCTTTCATTTGAAAGCAGTGCTGTGTCTTGTGACAGGGGTGGCTGGATGCAACATGAGTGCATGAGGTGAAAGATGGTTGCCAGCAGATGTCACACGTGAATGGAATGTAAAGCTCTGTAGCTCTGACTTCTGTATGGACTTCTTAAATGTTTAGGTGAAAAGCAGTGTTGGCTCTATGACCTACTTTTTACAGAGGCTTATGTTGGAAATAAATATTTTTGAAAGTGGAAATAACATCCTCTATATGAGTTTGCAGTGTTGTCATTTAATTAGTTCTTTGTTCATGCTGTCAGAACTAGGCTAAATTCTGCTGAACGCTTTTGCCAAGCTTTGATTTATATTCGTCCTCTTTTTCATTATTGAAGTGGAGGACTTAAGTTTGAATTTGTTTTTCTTTTTCTGTTCCTTTTTAAGGTATATGTTGGTGAGCTTCCACAAGATTTTCTTCGCATTACCCCAACCCAACAGCAACAGCAAATCCAGCTGGATGCCCAGGCAGCTCAACAGCTACAGTATGGAGGACCAATGGGTACAGTAGGCAGACTCAGCATAACTGTAGTACAGGTATAAATTGTACCATCTTTGTACAATTAAGTAATTATAATTAATCGATGTAATTAGTCTGTTTTGGTGGGTGGGCGCTAAAAAACTGTGTTGAAATTTGAAATGCTACATTACTTGTATATAGAGATTGAGTAATTTTTTCAAGTTTTTGTAGCTTCTTGTTTCTGAAAATCAGCATTTTTTCAGTTTCATAGCTGCAGCATGCATGATGCAGCAATTTCCTGTAAACCTTGCTATTATAGAACATAATCAAGTAATATCATGATTTTTTTTTCCACAGTGAACAGTTTTCTATCCCCATTTCCTCTAATTTATTTGCTGTTTTTCCTATTGCTTTCTGCAGTTTTTTATTAATAACAAGTGCATAGCTCTTAATTTTCTACTTCCTCTTTTTCCCCTTGCTATCCTTTCTTTTATCTCTTGGTAATACTGTATTATTGCATTCATAAGATTTCAAGTTTTAAAACATCTGTCTTGACACAATTCTGTTTGTCTGCATTAGCATACTATCTGTCCTTCATTTTAGCTTAACACACCTCATCTATTTAGAGGTGCTCTTTTCAAGTCATTCTATAAAAATATACTAAAGAGATAGATAGCCTCAAATTTAGTGCATTTCCTAATGTAGCCCAAGGTGCTATCTGTCATCTTTGCTGCAAGGTTGCATTACTGGCTTACATCCAGCTGTGTGTCCACCAAGGCCCCCAGGTCCTTCTCTGCTCAGGCACCAGCTGGCCTACAGCCTGTAGTGATACTTGTAGTTATTTGTTCTCAGGAGCAGAAAGCTTACATAAAGTTTTGAGATTCTTGTCTGCGCACCTCTCCAGCCTGTTATGGTCCCTCTGAATGGCATACAACCCTGTGGTGTTCTGAGAGATAGTCTGCTATACCTGTCAGACAGTTCATGCAAGAATGCTGTGAGGATCTTGGCTGTATATTGAGGCGTGGGACATCCTAGATAGGAGATACATAGCTGTGCAACATGAAAAGCTAGTTAAGGTCTGTTGTACATAATGTGTTGATTGAGTATGCAGAGCAGCATGCCTTAATTCTGTTACTAATAAACTAGTGGAAGATCACAAAGTGTCTTTGTGGAGGTAACTTACTGCTTTTTTTTTTTTTCTCCCTTTCAGATGTGTAGGGTTGGTGGTGAATATGTCTAAGCATGGTTGATTGCAACCTGTTAAATTACTAGACAGACAATTATATGCTTGTTTTCTTTTGGTGAAGTTTTATGGTAAACTACTTAGTCTCAGGACTTCAGAGTCTAGAGCGTGTAATTTGGGTACCAAATTTTTAACTGTAATTGTTAAGCACGCATTTACAAGGAAAAGTTTGAGAAGTTTCTCACCAGCTATAACGTATGAATTAATGAACCAGCATGTGTCCTGAAGGCAAAAAGGGCTTTCCAGGCCAGAGCTGTAGCCGTTGTAACTGTCTTGCACAAGTCTCAACTGTTCCAGTTCTTTAAGTGTCCTGTAGGTGGGAGGCATCCTAGGCATCATAATTTGTTACTTGTCTTGCTATAAAAAGAACTATAGGCTATTTACTACAGGCCAGAGAAATAGCATGTCCAAGAAGTCCAATTTCTACTTTGGCATAGCTTTGAAACAGTACTCAGTGTTGCCTTCAGGACTGTCATCAACTTGTTTTGTTCTATCCTTCTGATATTACAGCAAAACTATCTTGAACGTGTTCTGATTCTATACAGCATCTGGTTTTATAGTAAGGTAGAACTTGAGCTGCCCATTGAATTAAATAATATCAAATGCGAACACTGAATTAAGTAAGTTTTTTAATCGCTTTGGAAAGTATGAGCTAGCTTAGTTAAACTTCTTTTGCAGTTTATGCTTTTGTATTGTGTGCTATTCTTAAAGCTACTGGATTTTATTTCATCCTTTAGAAGTCCTTCAGTGAAAGAGGATACACAGGGTACCAATCATGTCAATATAATTGTATATTGGAGAGCAGATACCTAGGCAAAAATGGAACTTATTACTATTTCCTTATAATTGTGTATCTTTTGGTTTGGTATGAAGTAACTTGTTTTACCTTGATGAAGTTCTGTATTTTCTGCGACAGGTGAAAAAGAGATTTCCTTTTCAAGTTCTCCCAGACATTTAATAGTGTCATTGGCTCTTCTGTGTTTTAATCTGAATGTGGTTTTTATTCTTTTTTTTTTTCCCTTCCTGCCTGCCTCATAATTGAACCTAGTCCTTTGTTTAATATCTGATTCTCTTTGTGAACTAACAGTAATTAATTTCTCAAGTTAATGTAAATGTTATACACTTATAGGCTGTCTTTTCTTTCCAGGCAAAATTGGCAAAGAACTATGGAATGACTCGCATGGATCCATATTGTCGGATACGGCTAGGGTATGCTGTGTATGAAACTCCAACAGCACATAATGGAGCCAAGAACCCTCGCTGGAACAAAGTTATTCAATGCACTGTCCCCCCGGGTGTGGACTCTTTTTACCTAGAGATATTTGATGAGGTCAGAGCTACTATATATTTTTGTTTCCTCTTCCTCATCTCATGTTTGGACTCAGATTTGGGGGACATCTTGCTGTTTCTTAGCTGTGCTCTCTGGAGATGAAAGTTTTCCATAATCCCAAGAGCAGCAGTGCTTCACTCTTCCCCAAGAGTGTTACTTTTACTTTGGTAACTGTTAAGGGATGTTAGCAGGTTTCTCTGCAAAGGAAGAGAAGCAAAAACGTCCCAACTGGTGCTTAAGCTCCTCTTTGCTTTCAAAATACCCTGTTTCTACTAAAAATAGCTTGTTTATACGCTGCTATTTTATTCAGAAACTCTTCAGTTGTTATTCTAACGAAGGAGGAGCTTGGAAGCTTTTCCAAGCTCGGAAATGATGAAAATAAGACTGTTGAATATAGACTGTGTGTAGTCACTAGGATTTAGTAGCAGCAACATAACTTAATTAATACTTCCCTGAATTTCATTCCAAGTGGGCGTGTTGGTGTTTGTCTATGCTTTACTTAAGACACAATGGCAATAAATACTTAACTTCTGAACAGTTTCATCTTCTTTAGAGATTTAAGGCGTCTTGAGTAATGGTGCTGGTAGGTGATCTGCTCTATAAAGCTTTTCTAGCAGACTACGATCTTGAATTCTAGTATATTGTTCTGCTAGATGTTGTGGTTATTGGCAGCAGGGGTTATGTACCTGCATCTCGATTGTTTCCAGTTCAGGATATTGACTTTGACTTGACAGAAACATGCCTTCTCATATAATTTAAATTAAGAGGCTCCTTTTTTGCTCTTTATTTTACTGTGTGTAGTAAAACTTGAACCTGCACTAGTTGTGAGACTTTTCACTGCTGTTTTGTGGGCTTAGCTGATTGGTTGAAGTATCTGTTTTTCTTGCTTCAGTTGGAGTGGCAGATCAGCACTTGTATCTGCTCTTGAATTACTGGAGTTCACAGCCTGTTGTAGTAGTGTAAACAGTAGTTGTTTACATTCGTTCTCTGGTCTCTGTAATGATGTCACTAGATTCACAGAGGCTATGTTGATATTAGTGTGTTGTATTCCTAGAAGTGTTCTTCCCATTTTCAATTTCTTCTTATTAAATATCTGTAATCAATCTATAGTCCCCCTTAAAGCATCATTCATCCTTGGTGGAAAGGAGATGGCTAAAATATTTACCAACACAGTAATTTCGAAAGCAATACCTTAAAAATAAAATTGGCAAAATGAAATAATTTCAAGATTTTTTTTTTTTAGAATAGTTAACTTGATAATATTTTTTTAATTACATTCTAGCGGGCCTTTTCAATGGATGACCGCATCGCATGGACGCACATTACAATTCCTGAGTCTCTGAAGCAAGGAAATGTGGAGGATGAATGGTATAGCCTGAGTGGAAGGCAGGGTGATGACAAGGAAGGAATGATTAATCTGGTTATGTCGTACATGGTAAGCCAAGTTTGGGTTGAGAAGAAGTAGGGACAGAAGCTTCTTCTGTAGTGGGAGGCACATATTTTAAATTGAAGTAGTAGTTTCATTGTACCTCGATGGGTATTTGTGCATGTTAGCATTTAAAATAATCACAAACTTTGGGAACAGCAATAAAAAAATATTAGTTTTAGAGAGTAAATACTTTTAGGTGAAGTGGTAGGTGGGCATTTGTTACTGCAAAACCAGGTAAATAAAAATTCAGCTTATTCCTTTGTGAACTGAAGTATAAAAAAGAAATTCTCACTCAAAAGGGCCATTGTAATATCTTATTTAATCTAACAATAACTGATCTTTTTCCTCAAAATGTTTAGGAAGTCATATCAAACTAAAAGCAAAAATAATGCAAACTCTTATCTTTCCTGGATAAATTGAATGCTCTTTGTAATGTTTTACTTCTGTTCTTGTTCTTTTGGTGCTTTTGCTGATGAACTGCTGAGTTAAACTTGCTGGTTTAGCATCTTGAGGACTATTTTTGTCATCAGTCACCAGTATCTTAAGTAACTGTTGGATAGTGTATGTAGCATGTGCAGCCCTGAATACTTGCCACTATGCTTGTACATGATCAATAGTTCCAAGTTACTTTTGAGTGCACACCTGGGAACAGATATTCCTTGCTCTCTGAAATTCACGTTCTGCCCCACTTCTGAATAGTTGTTCAATTACATTTAGGAGAAATGAGTTTGTAATTAACCTTTAAAACTGTCTCCCTATGAATGTACTGTACATAGAATCTGACCTTTGAAGATTTTCCAGGATCAAACTGAACAGGAATTGTTGTAGTAAAAGGGAATGGAATATTTTGTTTAAAGTACTGTTTTACCTTAAAAATAATTGATTTGAACTAAAATTTGCTGCTAGGAGCAGTATACTACTTTTAATTAAATTCAGGTTTGCTCCAAGTTTTCATTTATGATACGCTGTATATTCATTTCAGAAGAATACGTCATGAAAGCTGATTAAAGCCGTGTTTTAAAATAATTTGCTTCAGTAGCAAAATTTCAGTGGCAAATCTTTTTGAACTGTTGAAAAGGCTAATTTGACACAATGTTCATATTTACAGGCAAATTAATTGTCATTAAAAAGGGTGATTCAGTTAATTTGCCAGAGATTTTTCTTAATATAGATTAGCATTTAGTAGAGTTACGTTGTAATATTGAACATGGGACATGGATTTGCAATGGGGTGGTCTGCAAGTACTGTTTTAATTTTAATTGCTGGTTTGTTTATTTCTTTGGTAGTTCTAATCTGTCTATTGTGCTTTGTGTCAAGTCTTTGCCAGCTGCCATGATGATGCAGCCCCAGCCAGTAGTCCTGATGCCCACTGTTTATCAGCAAGGAGTGGGATATGTGCCTATAGCAGGTATGTTTTCTCTCCTTGAATACTCTTAAAACTTCTAGGTGACTGGAATTATCAGATTTCTTCTTTTTTTTTGGAATGTAAACGAAGCTATAAATTTTGTCCATCACTACTATTCCTGTGATACATTACTGGGAGAAGAGCTGGTAAGTTAGATGTAGGTCTGCTTTCAGTATTGTACCATGTTTATGGGAGCTGCATGAGTTTGATTAAATGGATTAAAATTACTCTCATGTTGGAACAAGTGTCCTGAAGGCTTCTCGTTTCGAGTATGTATTTTAGACTTATGCCAAGTCACTGAATAATTAAATATCTACAGGCCTAACTTGTCCTTATTTAAATAGTGGCAATCCATGTGTTCAGACTCCAGAAAGTGCACCATATGACTCGTGCTATCAGAACTGCAGCTTAAATAGCTCGCGAAGGGATAGACTCTTCTGTGCTCTTTTGAAGATGCTTTCTTGGAAACTTGCTATGCTGCATGTGAAGTCTGTGGCACAGTGGATTAAAAATGTCAGGGAGCTCTAAGATTCTTATGTACATTAAGAACAGCTAAAGTATAGACAATTCTCTTGGTCTGTGCAAAGTAAGTTTTGGACTTGTACAGAAAGATATGTTAACTTAAGTTTTGTAACTTTCCTATCAGAGATGGAAAGCTTAAAGTATGTAAATACGCTTGAATTTGCTCTACTTAGACAACATACATAAAGTTGTTTCCTTGGGAGTGTTTCACTTACAGCTCTTAAAAGCTCCAGTTTGTTGTAAGGGCATTTATTTAGTAATATGTGTGCTTTTTAGGGAAACTAGGATGTAAGTGTATATATTTAAAATTTATTCGCATACAAGCATATGAACAAGAGATAGTGTGTGGGAAATAGTTACAGTGCTAACAAATACATATACTATTTTCTTAAAACTCTTTTACCTGATTAATGTTAAAATTTCACTTTCAGTAAATACAAACCTCTTCAACAAAAGACTGGATATATACCTTGATGCATCATACTTCCTATTTCATTTTTATAGAGTTAAGTTAGAGCAAAACATGGGAATGTTTGGTTACATGCTTTATTCCCTGTTGAAGACATGCAGTTTCATAGAATCATAGAATAACCAGATTGGAAGAGACCCACTGGATCATCGAGTCCAGCCGTTCCTATCAAACACTAAACCATGCCCCTCAGCACCTCGTCCACCTGTGCCTTAAACACCTCCAGGGAAGGTGACTCAACCATCTCCCTGGGCAACCTGTTCCAGTGCCCAGTGACCCTTTCTGGTAAAAATTTTTTCCTAATGTCCAGCCTAAATCTCCCCTGGTGGAGCTTGAGGCCATTCCCTCTTGTCCTGTCCCCTGTCACTTGGCAGAAGAGGCCATTATCCTCCTCTCTACAACCTCCTTTCAGATAGTTGTAGAGAGCAATGAGGTCTCCCCTCAGCCTCATCTTCTCCAGGCTAAACAACCCCAGCTCTCCCAGCCATTCCTCATAAGGCCTGTTCTCCAGCCCCTTCACCAGCTTTGCTGCCCTTCTCTGGACTCGCTCCAGAGCCTCAACATCCTTCTTGTGGTGAGGGGCTCAGAAATGAACACAGGATTCGAGATGTGGTCTCACCAGTGCCGAGTAAAGAGGGAGAATAACCTCCCTGGACCTGCTGGTCACACCATTTCTGATACAAGCCAAGATGCCATTGGCCTTCTTGGCCACCTGGGCACACTGCTGGCTCATGTTCAGTCACTGTCAACCAAAACCCCCAGGTCCCTTTCCTCCAGGCAGCTTTCTAGCCAGACTTCTCCCAGTCTGTAGCACTGCACAGGGTTGTTGTGCCCCAAGTGCAGGATCTGGCATTTGGCCTTGTTAAACCTCATGCCATTGGACTCTGCCCAGCAGTCCAGCCTGTTCAGATCCCTTTGCAGAGCCTCCCTACCCTCCAGCAGATTCACTTCCACCCAGCTTAGTGTCATCTGCAAATTTGCTAAGGGTGCACTCGATGCCTTCACCCACGGCATTGATAAAGACATTGAACAGGGCTGGACCCAGCACTGAGCCCTGGGGAACCCCACTTGTCACTGGCCTCCAGCTGGAGGCCACTCTCTGGGCCCGGCCATCCAACCAGTTTTCCACCCTGGAGAGTGTGCGCCTGTCCAGGCCAGAGGCCGACAGTTTCTGAAGCAGAAGCAATTTGTTTCATTTAAAGTGCTTCAATAGATAGAATGGGTTAGTTTTCAGGGTTTGTCTTTTTTGCTTTGCTAACAAAGTAGTTTCAACTTGTGTGTGCATCCTGAAGTGTGATTCCATTGTGTAAACCAGAATTCTGTGTAGCTTTTCTGTTTGAAGTGGATGCCAGATCTTTCTTGCTTATTGAGATGTTCATTATATCCCTATAAATTGAAGCAGTTAGTGAACTTCATACATAGTTGTCTTAGATGTGGTTGAAAGAAAAACAATAGCTGAGGTAGTACATATAGCAGTGTAGTAGATGTTGCAGGATTTCTTGAGTTGAATAAGTCAGAATGAGAGTATTCTTGTTGCAAAATTACTGTGCCAGTCAGAGTACAAACAGGAAATAAAGAAGAGACTAGCTTCTAATATTGAAACAGAATCAGATACAACTAACACTAGGCCTTCATAGTTGGAAAACCACATACAGTGATGTGTCTTGATGTTCAGATGTCAGTACTCTGTAGATTTTGTGTTTGTCTTGGATTTTTACAGTATTATTTATTAAATCTATTTGGACAAGTGACAAAATAAGTAAAGTTTAGCAGATGATAGTAATGCCTGACGTCATAGCATATGAAGATTTGCCTTAGTGTAATAATTTAATTGTGCTGTGTTGAAGCATCACCTTTCTCGGTCTTTGCAGAGTGCTTGTTTAGTTACTGCTGTGATAATATTCTGTTTTAAAAATTCTCCCTGAAACAATGACTTGTATTTTTAAAGCATTGCAAAGTACTACACCTTGATTTAAAGTTTTCTTTTGTTCTGGGAAAGCTTTAGATGTGCTTCCTTGAGTTTATACACACCAAAATTATTACAAACCACCTTTGAGGCATTAAGGCTTTTTTATCTTTTTGATTTTTTTTTTAATATTGCTGTGCTTTGTGTTTGCTGTTTTAGAATTTCTGTGGGTGTTGCCTAAATTTCTCAAAGCATTGTGAGTTTTAAAGCTTTTGCCTGTTCTCTGTCAATGGCCTGCTCAGTTAGATGGCTAGGTTTGGACTTTGAAATTTACTTGCATTCAGAATCCTTTTACTCTTTTGTACATTTAATTGTATGGCTTAATAAAAGTAATTTCAAATTATAAAAGGAACCAACAGTGCATGTTGGGAGACATGGAGTATTGTCAGAATATTTCCTATATGTTGAACTAGGTGCTGCTCCTGGATTCTGCAAACTCTATCAGAAAGATGTATGCAAACTACTGGCCTTCCCTGCCCAGCTGAATTGGTTGTATCATCTGAAGAAACTCTGTTCCTACACTTTCACTGGAACACTGTACAGGCTTTTCTTTCTTTTTGAGACTGCTTCAAGAAGGGCATTGAAAGGACATCAGTATGTTCCACACAAATGCTTGCTTTCTGCCCATCTTCCTCATTCAGATTTTTTACCTATTTGCTTAAATGAATGTAGTCAATAACAAGTTCTATTTGTTTGATTTAGAAGTTGAGAGTTTGCTTCAGAGTTGAAGAGCAGCACTGAATAGTTAACTACATCTGAAGTGGAGGAGTTTCTGCTGATGGGCAAGGCTGTTATAGTCTAAGTCTTATCTATTATGGAAATACAATGGGTGGGCTAAAATGATTGTCCAGACAATTGAAGTTATTTGTTAGCTGTCCAAATAACTGGCACTTTAAAGAGAAGTGCTGCTAAGTCAAATTAGGCCAAGCTGTTTGTTCTGTAATGGAAAATTTTTGCACAAGACTTAGTATACTTAAGTAAGCTTCTAGTTAAGGTCAAAGCAACTAATTCCTTTTATACTTATCTCTGTCATACAGAGTTAAAAGGTAGTAGCAAGCAGTCCCTGTGGTATGATGGTGGAGCTTAAAATGCCAAAACAACTCATGCTTTTCCCCCCGATGTTTGATGATAGATTTTACAGAATTGTGATGAAAGCAGAAATGACCATAAAGTATTCTTGCACCATGTTAAATAATTTCAAAAGTTTTAAAAATTAAAATTAATTAGCGCTAGTTGCTACAAACTATAGTTGCCGTAGAAAATCTGTGGATTTGGTTTGGGAAAATTGGAATTTGTCAGTCTTGTTGCTCCTGTGAAAGTTGAGTTTATCGACTAGCTCTTCCTGTTTCACTTTCTAAAGATTACTTAATTTAGGCTGTAGAATAGCGTGGTATACTGGTTGCTTACAGTCCAAGCTGGTCATCTTATTAATGTATCAGAGAGCAAGCTAAAAAAAGTTAGTTCAATGAAGCAATCACTATTTCTTAGCTCATAAGTATTCATGGGACAAATAGGAAATCTATTTGTACTTAACCTACCTTTTACACAGGTGTTTGTAAGGTAAAAACCCATGTGTTTCAGAGCTCTGTCAGAGTCTGAAATATTCTTTACTGAGGCCAAGTTGTGCATATACATATGCTACTTCTTTAGGTACTGTTGATATTTGTTCAGAAAACCATGGATAAATGTTGTCCTTTGTGGACTATTAAATGTAATTGTTGCTCCAAACATGTGATGACTGACTTATTTTGAAAATGTTTCCTCTAGCTGTTACTTCTGTAAAAACAATGCACTCGGGAAAGCTGCTCAGAGCCCTGAGGGAAATTGGTTGAGAAACTGACTCTTAACAGCATTTAGTTCTTGGTATTAGGTAGTTTAAGTTTTACCTGCTTGCCTCAGTTTATCCAACTTTGACCTTTGGAATCTAAATGGTTAATTTCCTTTTAAAAATAGATTAATATTTCTTTCCCATGTCTTATTCCTTTCTCCTTACCCCCTTCATTTTCACCTATCTTTAGGGCTTGAGTACTTTGCTCTGGGTAAGTTTCCAAGCTCTTTTCTCACTCCCATCGTCATTGACTCAGGAGTCTTTGCATGAGCTCATCTGTACAGCTTTATATGTTGCAGCAGACTGTATCACAAGGTATTGCCACTTAAATGTTACAGTAGAACAATTTAATGCCTCTCTTGGAAATTGTTAAAGTCCCTCTAACCTCTTGGAAATTCTTTAAAGGTATATGCTCATCTTCGAGCTATAATAGTTAAAGTAATTGATGATAATGGTGTTGATGGGTAACACATGCTGTTAATACTCAGAAATTGTTGTATTACAGTAAGCTGTTCTTGAGGATAGTAGGGATTTCCTAGAAAAGAAGCTTTGTAATCTTGCAGTTCACAGAATCACAGGATAACCAGGCTGGAAGAGATCCACCGGATCATTGAGTCCAGCCATTCCTATCAAACACTAAATCATGCCTCTCAGCACCTCGTCCACTTGTGCCTTAAACACCTCCAGGGAAGGTGACTCAACCACCTCCCTGGGCAGCCTGTTCCAGTGCCAAATGACCCTTTCTGGTAAAAATTTTTTCCTAATGTCCAGCCTAAATCTCCCCTGGCAGAGCTTGAAGGCCATTTCCTCTTGTCCTGTCCCCTGTCACTTGGGAGAAGAGGCCATTACCTCCTTTCAGGTAGTTATAGAGAGCAATGAGGTCTCCTCTCAGCCTCCTCTTCTCAAGGCTAAACAACCCCAGCTCTCTCAGCCGCTCCTCATAAGGCCTGTTCTCCAGCCCCTTCACCAGCTTTGTTGCTCTTCTCTGGACTCACTCCAGAGCCACAACATCCTTCTTGTGGTGAGGGGCCCAGAACTGAACACAGGATTCAAAGACCAGTCTCACCAGTGCCGAGTGCAGAGGGAGAATAACCTCTCTGGACCTGCTGGTCAAGGTTTGATGCAGCAGGTAATGCCATGACTTTTATGAGTGAAGAGCTCTATTCTGTGGTGTTTAGAAGACAGACTACCAGTTGCCTTCTGTTAATCTTCAAATAAGAATAATTTCATAAAGATTAATGCTTTTTTCATTAGTCTGTAGACTTAATTTACTCTGACAGCTTTGATTTCTGATTGTGAGAAGGTATTGTGACATCCTTACCTTTGATAAAAACATTGCTCTTCAGTCACGTATGTTCAGAAAATCCTAGAGTTATGCCTTGTGAGATAAAATGTCATTTCTTGATGCTCTGAATTTCAGAAAGATGCTGTAAGTAAAACTAATATGGTTGGTTGTTGCAAAATATTTGGTTTATTCAGAGCAGTGGTATTGTAGAATTTTTCTGTCAGTCCATATGACTCACTTTTCTAGTACTTAGCAAAGAAGCAACACTTAAAAAAAGTGATCACAGCAGGTGCATTTAGCACTGACTTCTTAAAAAATATCTTTAAGATCTATTTGTGTATATTTAAAAAGGTGATACTGATTTCTATAAATGAAAGAATTCTTGCTGACAAGGTTTTTACTTTACACTGAAAGTTTCTATGCATGAGAGAAAAATAACGAGTTAATAAATATAACATAGGCTACTTGACTGAACAATTAAATAAAGTAAAAAGTGTGTAATGCCTTGTGTGCAGTTAGAAAATATTTACCCTGTTAATGCTGCTTTGATGCTTCCATTGTTGTGCATAGCAATTGACTTGCTGTTCTCCATACTTGTTTCATGTACTGGAATGTCGCTGCTTATGCCAGCATGTTTGCCATTGACATTTCACTGAATTGGAAAACACTACTCAATTCTTCTGATTTGTAACACTTACCTAACATCCGAGTGCAACCCAGGAGTGTGCAATTCTATTTATAGTGGATTCTTAAGTGATTTAGTTTCAGTTTCCACCTGTTACTGTGATGCGGTGCTTAATACGTGAAGCAGCTTTTTACCAAACATTGACAGTTCTAAAGTTTATCACTTTCTCTAATGACTTCATATACATATATATTTCCTAAATTTTAGTGCGTAGTTCTTTAATCTTATGCTTAACTCTTGCAAACTGTTTTGTAAATCATGTAAATTATGGATGCTTTTGACCTGAGTGCAGAACAAGGCAAGAAGACAAAAAAAAAAAAAAAAGATACCCTTTAAATTGGTATTAGTATAGCTTGAATGTTGAGTTTTGTGAAAAGTAAGCATTTATCATGGAAAGTTATTAAAAATCACTGTGATACTGACTTCCATTTGTATACGGTGTAGCTGTAGCCAGCATAAACTATTTCTCGAACTGTAAGAGCTGAGAAAATGGATTTTGAAAAGCGTTAGTGAAAAACAATACTATCGAGAAATCTCCTGTCTCTAAAATGGAATATTTAGATTGGAAATGCTTTTTTAATACTGCCTGTGCAGGTGTCTGGCTTCATTATTGTCTTGTGATGAAAGCAGTAAGAAATCTGTATGCTTGTCTTAATTTTTTAACACTGACAAGACACTGAAACTTCATTGGTAAGCTGTAGGATGCTGTGGTACCCAAAGTGAGCCTTATGTTTCATTTGAATTTATTTTAAACTGACCTTTGTATGGACAGTTCCTATGCAATTTAGGCTGATAGCTGGATAATCTTAGGGTGCTGATGAGTTATTGAAGAATATTAGGAAGCTTGTATTAGAAGTAAAATGTGACTTCTACTGCTCTGGTCTTTTAGGTACTTTGCAACTTTATTTTTTGAGGCCATCTTTTTTCACCTCTTGTAAATGCCTAGATTGTTCGTAGGAAGCATGAGGAAATTGTTGAGACTTGTTGAAGCTACAGAAGAGGCAATTTGAAAGGTTGCCTGAAATGATTATTGAGTAGAGGGTGTATTTGCAGTGTCAGAGAGGACTGCACAGAGGTTTCCCTCCATGGTGCATGCATGGTCTGATTTGCCAGATGTTCAAACACACAGTGCCAGACAGAATTCCAGGGACCATGGTCCAAATGGCAGAAGAAGCTTAGAGCTAATGTTTAGGTTGTTGTGGAAGAGGCGTTAGATGTCCTCGGTAGTGGTGTGATGCAAGTGTCTGGGCAGAGACATGGCTCCAGTGTATAGGTAATAAATTCATGGGGAAAGAGACATTTCTTTAGTTGCCAGCAAGAATCTTCTCAAACAAATGCAGCCTGTACGTTAGAGTTAAAGCATCCATGTTCCTTTCTTTACTTCTAATAAAACTTGAGATGATTACAAGAGGAATTTTAAAATCAAAATTAGAGTACACTGACAAGTAAAGAGGTGCTTACTATTCAGTAATGCATCCCTTCAGACAGGACGGAAGTCCAAGGTGGGGAAAGAAATAGCAAAGAGTACGTTATGTAAAATCATGGTTGCAATGCACATAGTCAAACTATATTAAATTACAGTACATTGTCAGCCAGAGGTCATGTAAGTTAAGATGGGTTTAGTTGATCCAACCTTGAATGTGAATTTTAGTATAGCATTTTTAAATCTAATACAGAAGATGTTAACATGCTAAAATATTTGTGCAAGTAAAGAGTGAGCACAGACATTTGACAAAATAGTTATAGGCTGAAGAAAATCTTGAGATTAGCTAAATATTAAAATTGCTCTTTGCTTTTTTTAAAGAGATGTTTATTCTGAATGGAAGCAGTATAATATGATTTCAATACATTTGATTGTTTTAGCACTTTAGTCATTATGTTCAAAGAGATGAGGCTGCAAAGAGGCACACTTGAAAAATGACATCTGATGTAGGTCTGCTTTATATTAATATGCTTTTTGAGCAGCTAATTGGAATTCAATAGAAGAGATGCAGCTTTTGATCTGTTCCTGAGTAATATATGAAACTTGGTTCAAAAAGAAGTTATTTTGGCTGTATATAATAGTGGTGATGCAAATAGTTCATCCTTTGTTTGGCTTCAGGAGAAGTAGTTAAGGTCACAGAAAACAAACTAAATGGGTGAACTAAAAAAATACGTAAAGTATAAAATATATAAAGTATGCTCAAAGTAAATGTATGGCAAATTAGAGAGGAGGGAAAAAAAGGACACCGGTGAATCCTAAAAAATCTCTTCAGTAAAACACTAAAGCACGTTTCTGCCAAAAATCAGTAGGTTCCCCCAGATGAGAGGATGAAAGAGAGTTAAATTATGTTTGATCTAAACTGGTAATAAGTTGGCTAACAAAGCCTTTGAAGATCAGGTGACTAAGGGGTTGAGAACTCTGTTCTAAAGAAGCAGAGAACCTAGAATAATTTATGTAGTTAAGGACTATAAAGGTAAAAGATTATAAGGGAAAAAAATAAACCAAACCCAGTGGGAATATGAAATTGGAGGAGGAATGGAGAAAGTGTTTGGTTTTGTCCTTTGTAGTAAGGGATTTTTTTTTTTTTATGGAGATAGAGTCTCAGATTATAATTTTAACAGTAATTGTTAAGATCATCAGTAAGAAAATACAGGTAAGAGAACATTTATTCCCAGTCTTGTATTTTGGATTTTTACTGAACACAGTTTGTAACCTATTAGTTAGTTAGTCTTTCAGAGGACTGGAGAATAGGAAACTGAATTTTTTTACAAAACAATTCTGAAGTAACAGTTTTCCCAGTTTTCCCAGTTTTTTTTGATTAAAACCTAGAAGATTAGAATGAGATTATTTGAAACAAGGAACTATGTAGGTAAAATTTAGGAGGAGGCGACATAGTTATGTAGGGAAAACATATCTTAGAATCTATAGGTGTATGAGTATGTGGGTGAGAATGCTGTGGACTCTGTGTATCACCTTGTAAGCTGCACTTCTAAGATGTTATTTCCTAAGGAAAAGCTGATGAACAGGCAAAAATAAGGGGTGTCATCTCCTAATGGAGAGAGGCCTTTAGGGTGCATCACATTTTTAAAAAACTAATCAAGGGAAGGGGGCTAAAAAAAATGTCAAAACAAAAACTCTTAGCAGTTTTGGAAGTCTCTTAGACTGCACAGGTTGCAGAAGGATCTCGTAGTAAATGGGAAATAAAATTACATATTAAGGCTAGTGTTAAAGTACTATGTGTAAGGAAAAGTCATAATGCATATTTGATGACAATTTCTTGATTGGTCATTACTACGTGCAAAGGCTTTTGAATTACTATGGACTATTCTATGAAAATACCTGGTGAATAGCATTTGAAACAGAGGATAAAATGCTTGAAAGCAAATAGAGAACAAATATAAAAACTTGTTCATGCTTCTGCATGAAGCCGTGCCATATTTGTATCTATATGCAGGTAGTTCTCCTTGCCCTACCTTATAAAACAATATATTAGAGCTGGAAAAGTAACACAGTAAGATATGGGACTAAGATATATCAGAGTCTGGAACTACTTAGAGTAGTGATGAAATACACCGCTTTCAGAAGTGATAACAAAAGACTCCAGATATATACTATACCATGTTTCAGTTTTGTAAAAAAACAAATGATAGTTTTTTTGGCCATAGATCTGTGTTTTATTAATGGTAAAATTTAAATGATAAAAAGGGACTTCTGTCTAGTAATTCCCTTTAACATGAATTAGGAAATTCGTTTTCCAAAACTGTCTTTATAAAGTGACAGTGCTTTAATTTTACTGGGGGGAAAAAATATCTGCTTAAATTTGTCTAGTGAGTGTGATTCAGTCTCTTAGTAGACCTGAAGTACTTTACTTTCCTTTGAATGCAATGGAGATTGCATTCATCAAATTTCTAAATGTCAGTTATGTATATTGCTGGTGTAAAACTACCTTTTTCATCAGAACATAAATACACTAGGAACTAAAATATGATTGGGGGGGAAAGCAACCGTATCTTTCTGTGATGTACTTCGTATATGATTAGTGACTTGTGTAAACCTGGTTAATGCAAGTCATACCTAATTTTGAGCTGTACCTGTTGCTGTAGTGCAGTTTACCATTGCTAGAACATAATTTAGACAGAGAACCTGTTCCATAAAAATGTATTCTGATTGTAACAGTGTAGTTTAACCTCTGCAATTTTTTTTTCTGATCTACATGTTAAAAACATAGAATAAAATGCCAAAGTTGCTGGGCTGGGGCAAGTCATGAGCCACTTTCTTCCCAAAAATAATTGACTTTTTTAATCCCATCCCTCCCTCTCCACGCTCAGTCATGTATGTTTTGGTTTTTTTCTTGTGTGTTTTTTGCCTGTAGGGATGCCTGCAGTCTGCAATCCAAACATGGTACCAGTGGCAATACCACCTCCTGCAGTCAACCCTCAGCACCTGTGTAATGAAGAGGACCTGAAATCTATCCTGGACATGTTTCCCAACATGGACAAGGAAGTAATCCGCTCAGTGCTAGAAGCTCAGAGGGGGAACAAGGATGCAGCTATCAACTCCTTGCTTCAGATGGCTGAAGAATCATAGATCGTCACATCCTGCGTAGTCTTTGTCCTTGATGCCACTTACTTTTACTTGCCAAGCCAGGGATTTAGCTAGAGGAAGAATTTCCCAACAGCTTTCTGTTAGTGCATCCTATGTGAAAGATTATACCCCTTTACTCCTTGAACGTTTTGATCTTTTTCACTTTCTTTCTCAATCTGTACGTACTCAGTTTAGCTTATGTCCTACAATATGGCATTGAAGCATCTTTACTATCAGCTGTGCCCTGTGTGGCTATATTCTGATAGGGTGGAGAGTAATGCTGCTTCTTCTTTCTCTCCCCCTTTTCATAAACTTGTTCTTACAAAGTAACTCTATGCAGAAAGGATTTACCTCTGTTAGATTGAAATATTTTTTCATGAAGAGCTAGCTCTTTAAACACAACTGATTTGTTGAAGTATTTAGATTTCATCAAGCAGCCTATTTCTGCCAGAAATTAAAGGAAGGACCCTTTCCTTGTCCTGTGGTGTTTAGTTATTGCTGTGCTATGTTCAGCTGCTTTGGATTGAAGATTTTTAATTTAATGAGCTGAATTTCTTAGGTTGCGCTGTTGGTATTTCTAATGAGCATCTTCTATTCAATCTAGCCACCAAGCACCAAAGCAATATATTAATCTGGTGTGCATTTAGGCCTTTATCCTCCAATATAGTATTGTTATGTATCTGTAAAATCTTAACAGGTGACTTTTAACTTGTACAGTATGTATTGCTGTAGTTAATTGCACTCTTAACTACAGCTAATACTGCATCTCCATGTCTGTTGCAAAGGATAAGTGCAGAAGGAAAGACTTCATATGTAGAAAATTACTGAATCCGTAAACAATTATTTAAGGTGTTATCTTACATTAAAAGAGCTGACATCTATTACCTGTTTATAAGGCTTCTTTCTTTACATGTATTTAAGCAAAATTACATTTTCTATTGGCTGAAAAACTATTGTGGTTTTTTTCCTGTAATCTGAAATAAGAAGTGTGAAAAGTAACTTCAGAATCTTTGAATAGCATTGAGTTACTCAGTGACTTGTTAGACTACAGTTGCTGTAGTCAATATTATTATTTGATGCAGATGAAAATAAATTTTTTGTGAGAGAAAATTTAACATATCTGAATTACAGTCTGATCCTCAGAGGAGGTGGAGGGGGTTGCTTGTATTTATTGTTAGCGTTATTTTTTCAGATAGGTTGTTCATCTTGGAGCTGCAGAATCTTAGAGTATGCACCAGTTACCAGTTGGATAAACTTCTGCGATGTCTGTTTTTGTAGATGATAAAGTAATGCACTTTAAATAGTATGCACCAGTTTATTTTTCTAGTGATGTGCAATGTGCTGTTTTATCTTTTTAGTGTTTGATTTCAGATACGTTCTGTAATAGCCATAGACCTTTTTATTTTCAAGAGTTGGAATGAATGTACACTTGAAATCCAGGCTCTTGAGTGATTCATGAGAATTTTAAAGCCAGGCTTGGAACAGGGAAATGGGACCCATATTCTGCTTTTCCTTGCACTTTGTTTCATGTCCCACATTTAAAATATTTTATTATCTGCTGAAAAGCTGATTTTATCCACCCCCTTTCATTCAGGAAGCCTTTAGGTATGACTGGCAGTAGAGCATGTGTATTTATTTTTCTATGATTAAAAGTGATACTGAAACTGTTGAAATACAGCACCAAAAATCATCTCAGTTTCTAACCTTTTCTTTTCATTATGTTCAGCTTTGTTTTGTTTTGAATCCATTACCATCTTAAATTTACCACTGAAATTGTAAATGTGTCTATACATTCCCCAATTGGCTTTTCAGTAATGAGAATCGATGGTACAGTTTGAGTGCTTTAGTTGTAGAGTCACCACATTTTTATTTTCTAAAATAAAACAAATGTTCATCAAGAAACTAGTCATGTCCCTTCCCTACAATCATGGTAAATTTTATGATTGAGTAGATGTAGAAGCACTTCATTTTTATAAGGCTCAGTAATTTGTAACATCACCACCCAGAAGTGTAAGTCTTTGTAAGGATTTAATGCTTAGACTCCAGGGAGAGTTCCTTGCTGTAACTTTTACACAGATAGCATGAATTGCTAGGGATGGAACAATTCAGGGAATATGTATATATTTAAAATTTTATATTAAAACGTTGGGATCCATAATACAGCTTTTTATAAAAGCAAGTGGTCATGGTTCAACATAATGGCTGGTAAATTGTACTGCATCCTATTACAGCTTATTTCAACCACAAAACACCTTTCAGTCCTAACCACCAGGAGGGGTAAGTGCGAATGTTAGATTAGACAGGTTTATACATAAACTAGTCTCTGGGCCTGTGAGGGAGGCCCCTGTTCTTAGAAATTATTTTGTATGTTTTGTTCTAGGCAAATGTTATACAAAACAAGGTAGATGTATGAGTTGAAGATGGGATACGTAGGAGCAGTATGGCCAGTCAGCATTTTTCAGCATTTTTCACTATACTTAAATATTGTTCTGTGGATTTTTTTGTGTTGATTTAATTAAGCGTTATAGCTGAAACTCTTATGTCAACATGTGCTACTTCATCATCTTAAAGAGAACGAAACACTGATCATAAGCCTACTCAGCTTTTCAGCATGTATATCCTTTCAGTCAAACTGTTCATTGTCAGGTTTGAATTGGAGAGAGATTTAAAAAAAGACAGTGTTCAGTTATTCTAGAGTCTGTGAAAAGAAGACATTGGAACTGGAAATCTCTTTCTTGATTTAAAACAAATTGTCACTCGCTATGATTGTATCTTTTGGCAAAATGCTAATGGGATAATACTGTTTTTGATGCTGCTCTTAGTCTTGACAGCTTCAAGCAGCTTGGAGCCAAAGCCAGTTACGTTGACTGGCATCTGCTAAAAGTTAGTGCTCTTTGTACTAGTTTGAGTCTTGCCAAGAGCCTAAACTTGCTAAAGGTAGGAACATTTTTTGTCTAGCTGGATCCTTGCTACTTTCTTCTCTTCTGTTTGCATCTGCTGATGGTACTGAATGTTCTTTCCCTTACAAATGTTATTGCTTGTTTGGTTAATAAGTAATATCATGCAGAGGATTTTTTTTTGCTGTAATAATTCTGAAGACATTGTTTCTCTGTATTGAGGTTCAGTGTCCAAATGTTTCTTGCACTCTGAAGTACCTTAACTTTTTCATTCTAATTTAATAAATGTATCATCTAAATGAAAGTGTATTACGTCTCTGTTGGAGAACATTACAATTTTGAGTTCTTGTCTATAGACTGATCTAGAATTAAGGTATCAATTACTGTCTTTTATTCAGCCTTTCCACTAGTTAATAAGTTACACTGGTTCTTCATGTGATCATCTGTTGGGACAAATACAGTAAACACTCCAAAGTATTTTAAGCATACATCTTAGATGCCTTTTTCTAACTATTCTATACCTTAACAGTATTGCAGATCTAGAGAGCATTATGAGGTAGTAGTGAGGTTGCATTGTTCAAATGACAATCTTGGAGGGCAAGGAAAGAGGGAAGAAGATTGTATGGGTGTGGAGGAAATGCTCTTCAGCGTGAAGGGAATGAGAACTCCAGAAGAGAGTGGTATCCAAATGAAGAGTTATTAAATAGACCTTCTTATGTGCTATTTTACCTACAATAAGAGCTAGCTTTATCTGCTAATATATAATAAATGAATTTTGAAGATTTGGTTTATATAACATCTGCAAAACTGTTTTGAGTTTTTCTTTCATTTAACAGCATTGCTATGCTTAGTGATTATTAATCAACTGCTAGTCTGTAGTAGTAGGTAGTGTGCTATCAAACTAACATTTTAGGGTTTGTTGTCCAGTTCACAGTGTGCTTTTTATCAGGAATTAATTTTTTTAACAGATTATAATTGAGAGGAATCTCTCACAACTGAATTTCCTTTGATTTATTTCCTTAATGTACTTAGTGTACGTAATATGTAATTAAATTGTCTTAAAGTTGTGCTTCCTTCTAGCCCTGAAGTGTCACTTTCTATCCCAATTTATGTTCAAAAGCATACAATTTGCTTTCACTTTTCTCCTGTGCAGATTTAAGAAAAGTGAGACTTAATTTACTTAAACAAATGTTAGTGTTGTTCTGGCTACTGAATCATCTATTTAGCATTTTAATATTTATTAGCTTTTTCATTTCAGTGCTAGATCGACCAGTGGAAAGAGAAATCGGTGTATTTTTAATTAAGACATCTAAGTACGTCAGTGAGAGCAGGGCCTCTAGGAAGAAATACAAATATGTTTTCTTAGAATAATTAGGAAAATTTAAAACACTTATTAGAAATTTTCTCTGCTGCAGTTTTAAGTTGTACCCTACAGAAGACTTCAGTATTCTCTCCCAGGTTGTCAGGAGGTTTCTTTAGAAACCCAAGTTGAATATTTTCATCCTACAGTATATTTTAGAAGGATTTTCTTTACTATCTTGCCAAAGAGCATAATTAATTTTGTAAGAACAAGTAGACTATACTTATGCTATAACTTCTGAAGTAGAATTTACATATACATGGAAAAAGTGAATTTGTGGAAAGCAAATAGTTTGAAATTGATCTTTGCTCCATTTGTATTTCCATGTGTGGGAGAACTATGTAAGTAGTTTGGAGTATTCAAAGAATTAATTTAGAACATGTTTTTAAAACATTAAAGTGTGCTAATACGGAGTATGAAGATGAGATACTAACGGATAACCTTTGTAATTTTAATGCATTTATCATTGGAAGAGAATGAAGGCTGAATCAGTTAATTTTAGAATTATTGCAAATTACAAAATAGCTGCAGTGGGTGAGTTCACTGGATTTGTCTTCCATGTCTGTGCTGTCCACAGTTCTCTATGGATTAGATTCAGGAGCTTGTCGCTGTCACAGGACAATGTTTTTGTACATTAAATGCATTATTTCTGTAATAATAGGCAGCTTAACGTGGGGCGTTCAGGTTAATTTGAAATGCGTAATGCTGTTAAAAAATGAACCACTAAATAATCATTAAAATGCACATAGTGAGGGGGAATGGCAATAGGTTCCTTCCCAGTGCAGAAGCCATATCTCCTCTGTGGCAACTCCACCTTCGCAGGTGCCCTTGTACAATAGGGGTGCAAGGCTTTGCAAGTGAAACCAAGCAATCATGAGGACTACGGTTGATCTAGGTTGGAGGGAGTTGCTAAGGTTAAGTTGGCCTAGATTCTGTGGCCTAGACACTTTCATAAACTAAAAAGATGATTTATTGTCATAGGAGACTCTCTTGAGGGGAATAGAAGGTCCAGTTTACTGAGCAGATGCATTTCTTGGGGGAGTCTACTGCCTTCCTGGGGCCTGGATCAAAGATGCAACAAGGAAACTTTCTCCCCTGTACAGCCTTTGGATTTTAATCAATGATTGCTTTTTCGTGTAGACAGCGGTGAGGGTGCAATATGAAGTCCAAGGGTGATGAAAAGAGGCTTCAGGACCTTGGTGCAACTAGTCAAGGGATTAGGAACACAAGTAGTGTTTTCCATTATCCTTCTTGTTGCAGAGAATGATAAGGGGAGAAACAATAAGATCCAGCTGATCAATACCTGGTTCCATGACTGGTGTCACTGGCAGAATTTGGGATTTTCTGATCGTGGGTCAGAATACATGATACCAGGCCTGCTGCTGACAAATGGGATACAATTGTCTTAAAGGGGCAAAGGGATCTTTGTCCACGTTAGCAGAACTCATTGAAAGATCGATTTGAATGGGGAAAGGGATAAAAGCAGGCTCACTAGACATAAACCTGGGGGTGGCATGACAGTCTTTGAGGGATGGTGTGTTACCAGGGTCCTTCAGCCTGCTCCAAGATGTGCTGAGTACACTAGAGCGTATTTGAAATGTCTTTGTACTAATGCACGCAGCATGAGGGATAAACAAGAGGAGCTAGAAGCTTTGGCTCAGTCCCAGAGCTATGATATCATAGGTGTACGCAAAACATGATGAGGTGTGTCCTGTGACTGGATTGCCGTGATAGGTGGTTCTGGGGTCCTCTAAAAGTGGTAGGCAGTGCAGGGGGGTGGTGATGTATGTAAGGGAGGGTTTGGATTGTATCATGCTTATGCTTTGTGACACTGTGGTTGAGAGCTTCTAGGTAAGGATGAAGGGAAAAGCAAATAAAGCAGATGATGTGGAGTCTGCTATCAACTGCTCAGCCAGGGTGACAACACCAATGAATTATTCTATGAGGAATCAAGGAGTATCTCTACATCATCTGCTGTTGTCCTGGGTGATTTTAACTTCCCATATAACAAACTGGAAATATCATAGATGAAAGCAGTTCTAGGAAATTCCTGAAGCACATAGAAGGTAATTGTGCAGGTACTACAGGAGCCAACTAGGAAAGATGCCCTCCTGGGTTTGCTGTTTGTAAACAGAGAGGGACTTGTGGGTGAAGTGATGATTGGTGGCTATCATTGTCATAGTGACCACAAAGATGTTTCAAATCATTGATGACAAGAGAAAAACTACCAGTAAAACTTTCACCATGGATATGGGAAGAGCAGACTTTGGGCTGCTGAAGGAGCTAGTTAGTAAGGTCCCCTGGGAATCTGCTTTTGAAATTTGAAGTCCGTGAGTGCTGCTCACTTTTTAAGAGCCATCTCTTAAAAGTGTAGGAGCAGGCAATTCCAAAGTGTCCAAAGTCAAGCAAACAGGGCAGAAGATTGGTTTGGTTAAGCAGGGATCATCTTCTAGAACTTAAGCAGAAAATGAGTATGTATTGGAAGTAAGGACATACAACATGGAAGGACTACTGAGATGTTGTTTGCTGCTGCAGGGAGAAAATTCATGTGGCTGAAGCTCTATTGAAGTTCAGGCTGGTCAGCACTCTGAAAGACAACAAAAAGAGGTTTTTAAAATATGTTACCAGCAAAAGGAGGAGGATCAAAGATGGTAACATTAGTCTGTTGCTTAATGAGGTCAGTCACCTCACAAAGAGGGTTGTAGACAAAGGGAAGATATTTAATGCTTTCTTTGCCTCTATCTTTAACACGGATGATGGGCCTTGGTACACACGGAGCCCTGCTGGAAGACCGTGACTTAGGGGATAAAATCCTAGCTGAATCTGAAACTTGCTGCTCCAACATGAGGCACAGAAATCTATAGGGCCTGGTGGCATTCATCCCAGTGTACTAAAAGAACTGACTGATACTATTGCAGAACCTCTTTTTATTATTTTTCTATGGCCTTGGGAGTCTGGAGAGGTCCCAGTCAACTGGAAGATGGCAAATGTCCCAATTTTCAAGAAGGGAAAAAAGGAAGACTCTAGTAATTACTAGCCTGTCAGTCTCAATTCAGTACCTTGTAAAATTATGGAGAAGGTTATTCTGGGAAAAACACATGACAAACAATGCAGAGAGGAGGGAGCTGGCCTCTTCTCCCAAGTGAAAGGTGGTAGGACAAGGAAGAATGGCCTCAAGCTGTACCAGGGTAGGTTTGGACTGGACAACAGGAAAAAAGGGTCATCAGGCACTGGCACAGGCTGCCTAGGGAGATGGTGGAGTCACCATCCCTGGAGGTACTGAAAAGAGGGGTAGATGAGGTACTCAACAATATGGTTTAGTGGCAGACAGGAATGTTTGGACTCAATGATCTAAGAGGTCTTTTCCAACCTAGCAATTCTATGATGATTCGCTTTTTTTTTTTTTTTAATTATTGTTAAGAAGAATTTATGAAGGGAGATTCTAATTTTTTTTTTCAGCTCAAGATAAAAATCAGCATATAGCCTGTAACTGGAGGGCTGAGAAATTGTTCCCTCTTCATCCTAAATGCTCTGTTTTCAAGCATTATTTTTGTGCATTTGAAAAAGTTTACTTGAAACTACTAGAATCTGGGTGTCTAAGTAAGAAAACCTTAGCAGGATGGTACCAAAAGAAATTATGATTTATTTTTTTTTAATGACACAAAATGTTATGGGAATACTTTAGAATTATACATTTAAGTACTTCCATTGAAACAGCTGGTAAGAGAAATCTGACAGCCTCTCTGGAGCACACTTCCTTTAAAGAAATGGAAGGATTTGTGTCTCTCTTATGGTTTAGCATGTTCACACATAATGGAAGCAAGAAGCAGCTAAATACTTTCTGGCAAACTTCAGGACTTAAAGTCATGGGATACAGAGCCTCATTACCTCAGGACCAGGACTCAGCTTTCATATCAATTGAATGTTTCAAAAGAACTTAATATGATCTGTGTCTTCACTGTTGAAATATAGCAAGAGTGGTAAAATGTAATTCAGAAATGGCGCAGCCCGTTGTGCTAATTATTTATTTTTATATTCAAGGTGATTTGTGACTGCTGTGTTTGGGGGGGGCAGTGGTGGTGGTGGACAGACACAAAACAAATAGTGAAAGCAGCTGGGAAGGTCAGGGGAGCTTAATTACTTTAGTGTTGTGGTATAGAGGTAGCTGTCTGCAAACAGCACTACCATAAGGACTATGTTGTAACTATCTCTGTATAGACAACCGCAAGATTCCTGTGACTCTAGATGTTAGAACACAATGTTTTTGTCTGATTGTTGCATTTATGTTTTAAATAAAAATTCTTATTTGTGCTGTTACGTGAGTAACAAGCTTATGCAAAAGAAATTCTCAGTCTTTTTCTACTGGAGGAAAAATTTGGTTACAATTCCCATACTTCATTGAAGAGGAAAGGCAGAGGCTTTAGAAAGAGGAATAAGTAAAAATGAATTCAACATCTACAATATCTTGATTTCTAGATTCTAAGCTAGTGCATATATGATTTTTTTGTAGCAAAATAAATGGGGTATGATTGGTCATTTTAAGAGGGTCAGCATACCATGTTTTAGTGGTTCCTTCTGATGTTGTGCAGAAAGGAGGTAGTCCTTAGTTTGCAGCCAACTCATTATAACGTTCTAGATGTCAACGCTCTGCATTATACTCATACATCCGGCAAACCCTTTTGCACACAGCTCCTACTTTCAGGATTTCAGTAAGTGAACTTTATAGTGAAATTCTGCTGGGTACTCAAGTGGTATTTGCAGAGCCTAATAAGCCAAATCACTGATTATACTCCCGTTGGCAACATAATCTGAGGCTCAGGAAAGGAAAGTGTGAGAACTGGAGATATAGAAGTAAATGTTCTAGAGTAACTCATTGCCAAGAAGCATATTGTCTCTCAGAGAACACAATCTCTGCTCTCTCAATGGATTGAACTGCATTATGTGTAGTGGCAAAATTAACAATGCATGAACTCTGTGTTGGGAGGCAACTAATTGACATGAATGAACACATCAAACTCCTTATCCATAATGTTATTGTGTTAAAAGCATGGGAAGCTGTTCTTGTTATCAAGTATCAAGAGAGGAAGGGAAGTGAGGGAGGTGAATGAAAGTCAGAATCCAATACCACAAAATACCTCCTTAAAACACTGCCTGGAGGTGCTGTTTCAAAAGAAGAGCAAAAAGGAAAAGTTATACTGAAAGGTGAGGAGGAAAGAGAAATATTGGTATAAAGGGAGAAGTATTTGTCTTGTTATTTAGTATTTCTGTGTCATATGAATTTGTCAAAATATGCTTAAGACTGGTAAATAAAGAACTACAGTTCTCCCAAATTGTTGTGGTTAATAAAGATAATTGTTTCCCAATTTACAAAGTAATCAGTTTCATCTAATTTTTCAAATTAATTTTAGTCTATCTGGCTATTTTACAGTCTTCCACTTGATTGAATGTCATTGGTATTTTCTGTTTTGGAAAGCCTAGAGCAAGCATAGATCATTAATTTGAATTGAGCGGTAAATGGCTTTACATATGAATACTGCATAGGTATCTTGCCCAATTTAGTTTCTTCAGTGATATTAATGTCTATCCACCAACTGATGAACTCTGAGTATGTATCACAGTTATTAATTAAAAATTTAACAAATATCTTTCATGTGGTTAATTATTAGAGTTCTACAACTGCACTGTCTTCTATAGAAAATCATAACCTTCATATTTGCCCAATTTAAATAATCAGACAATAAAACCTGTAAAATGGTTTTATTTACAATGGGACATTTTATTCAATCAGCTGTTTAAGATTCTCAGTATTGTCGACAGATCTGTTTAAAAAGCTTTATGTTTACATATCTATAAAATGCACTAACTGGGTGGTTTCACCATATACATGCATACTACCACACAATATTCCCCAATGCAGTAGTCCATATAATGACTAGATAGTGGAATAGAAAAGCAAGCGTTCTATTATCTGATGTAGATGAATGCTTTGCTATGGTAATTTTTTGTGAAGCATCAGTAAATTTGATTTTGGTAAATACCTTAGGATGAAAAGTCAGCACTTTCTGATTAATTTCATACCACATGGAAATGACAAGAAAGGGCTCAGGATTCATTTTGTGTAACATAGTGTTTCTTGGTTTAAACAGAATTATTTTGGTTCTATGATTGTACATTTAACATAATTGGGAATTTTGGTATAATCACCATATAAGTGCACTTAGTCATTTCAGGATATAAGGAGCTTGGTATAGTACCCAATAACTAGATTTATTTTAACATAAATGATAATTTCTTGCATATCGAACAAATGTATGTCTTCATATTTTACTATTTAGCTAATTTCTCTGCTTTAAATTAATTGCTGTAGGTTCATTGGACTTTTAATTGTAGTATGGCATATCCTTCTAAGAGAAATCTACACGTTTGTCTCCTCCTGAATCCTGATTCCTTAAAGTACAAGTCCCCTGGGTTTTCATCCGTGTAGGCTTGAAAGAAAAAAAAGTGCAGAAATAGATTTCCCTTTAAAATAAACTTGAAAACTAATTTAAGGAAAACAGAGAAAATTCAATGTTTTGTAGCTGTTTTGCAGTGGCGTGGTTTTCAAAGAAAAACCAGAATAAAACAACCCAAACCCTGAAATCCCCACTAATCAAGATTATCTCTTCTAAGCAGTGGATTGTGCTGCTGAGTATGTGAACACTGAGGGTTGCAAAGGTTGCAGAGCCCAGTGGCATGAGGTTTAACACGGCCAAAGGCCGGGTCCTGAACTTGGGGCACAAGAACCCTATGTGGTGTTACAGACTGAGAGAAGTCTGGCTAGAAAGCTGCCAGGAGGAGAAGGACCTGGGGGTGTTGGTTGACAGCCGACTGAACATGAGCCGGCAGTGTGCCCAGGTGGCCTAAAAGGCCAATGGCATCTTGGCTTGTATCAGAAACGGTGTGACCAGCAGGTCCAGGGAGGTTAATTTCCCTCTGTACTCGGCACTGGTGAGACCGTTCCTTGAATCCTGTGTTCAGTTCTGGGCCCCTCACCACAAGAAGGATGCTGAGGCTCTGGAGCGAGTCCAGAGAAGAGCAACGAAGCTGGTGAAGGGGCTGGAGAACAGGCCTTATGAGGAACGGCTGAGAGAGCTGGGGGTGTTTAGCCTTGAGAAGAGGAGGCTGAGGAGAGACCTCATTGCTCTCTACAACTACCTGAAAGGAGGTTGTGGAGAGGAGGATTCTGGCCTCTTCTGCCAAGTGACAGGGGACAGGACAAGAGGGAATGGCCTCAAGCTCTGCCAGGGGAGATTTAGGCTGGGCATTAGGAAAAAATTCTTCACTGAAAGGGTCATTGGGCACTGGAACAGGCTGCCCAGGGAGGTGGTTGATTCACCTTCCCTGGAGGTGTTTAAGGCACAGGTGGACGAGGTGCTGAGAGGCATGGTTTAGTGTTTGATAGGAATGGTTGGACTCGATGATCCGGTGGGTCTCTTCCAACCTCATTATTCTGTGATTCTGTGGCGTCTTTAGGTTAAACGCATGGGTAACCAATGTAAAAAAGTGATGTTCAGCTTTCAGAAATGGCCTCTGCATCTCTGTAATTTAGGAATTTAAAATAAAATTAAATCACTTTACATACTAATATAATTGATCTCTAATGGATGAACATGCTCTGCAAGGCTTAATATTTCTAGTAGAATTGAAAATATTTCTTTAGTTTTTATTTAGAAAAGCAAATAATGACCATTAGAGGGCAGCTTAAGGCTTGAACTGGAATATTCTGCTGATGTGTAATACAGCACTTGAAACAGTTGAGGAAAACCTGCAGACTAGAAAATGTTAGGGAAGCTTTGTAATTGGTGAACATGGTGCTAAATACTCATAATATAGAGACTAGGGAATTAGAAGGGAAGGGGGAAAAGCTTGCAGATTTCACTGGCTTCAGCCTGAACTCTGAGTGAACTTCAGAAGTGTTTACAGATATTCATTTTCTATATACTACCTAAATGTCACTGTCTCTTTGCACTCTGCGCCCTGACCTATCAGCTTTACAGGCATCAATTTATCTATCTTGGATTAATATTGCTAGCTCTGTATTATGACACCAGGTCTAACATAGCTGGTATATGTGAATACCTCTCACAAAGGAAGACTTCCTACAGCCAGCAGTGCTGGTTTTTTCACTGTGGTGCTGCTTTGGATCCTCTGTTCTCATGGTGTCATGCCCAAAGTGCTAAAACCTGTGGAAACCAGAAACCTGGGAAGCTATACTGAAGTTGTCAAACTGCTTGACCCACTGGTCACTCTGTCCAGGAGTTTTTGGGTACCTGGTGTTCAGGGTCTTATGATGCAGTGCTGAAATTGTAAAACTTGAGGTGCATGGCTAGTCTGGCTTCAGCCCAGGTTCCCAATGAAAACTGGTTTATTACTGGGTAAAAGAGGGTGCAGGGAGCAGTGCAGCTGTCTGCTCCACTGTCATAGCTAGTAACTCTGCTGTGGGACGAGCAAGCCCTGGGTAGTCAAGAGTTGAAAGGAGTTCAGCAGTAAAATGTGAAGATTACAAGCCTGCCTACTTCTCCCCACTGGTTAATCCTAATATATCAGATCATGCTTGTGAAGGCTCTACTGATTTCATTCAGGGATTGAATTTCACTGATAAATAAGATGTATAAAATTTTGTTCAAACAGTTCCTCCTTTATTTTTCAGCCAAGCCTTCAAGGTAGATTTCAGGCTTTATATTGTAAGAGCTACTGATAAGGTAGGTGCTCCAAACAATATAGGTAAACATGATGAACTACTGTGGGAAAAGGTAGTTTATTTTCTCAGTAGTGTAAATCCATTCAAATTTCTTAGAATGGACAGTTTAAAACCACATCCTGAGCTTATTTGCTAATATTGTTAAAATTATGGGCGGAACAATTTTCTGATTTTACCACGTTCATTGATTTCACCTTGAGAATTCTTCAATTGGTTAGACTTTTCACTGATATATAGATTTGTTTCTTCAAATGAAGAAACAAGGGCTTGATTTCTACAACCAGATAGCTTTCGATCTAGAACATGAAATGGTCTTGATAAATAAAGTTTTCACTTCTCCTTTTTATACTTGTCTTCTGGGCCTCTCAACTGATTACAAGGAAAACAAACTACAACCTCCCTGTTATCCCACCATATTGACAACTACAGTACAGTGTGAAAATAAGAGAGCTTTGTAAATCTGTGACTTTTATGCCAGTGAGCAGACATGTTTAGACCTGGATGTGAGGGAATTTAACCTCAATCAGGCAAAGGTTTTTGAAAGTACATATCTGAGTTAGAAAACTCCCTGATGCCATTGGATTCTCTGTCACTTACATAATGAAGATGGATATTGAACAGTTGCCTAAATTGAAAAATGCTGAAAGTTTTATTGATCAAATAAGAGACAAAATAAACAAGAAAACAGTCTTCTCCCTGTCACTGTGATGTCTGTATGACTATTATATCCTTAAAAATGGTATGCAGTGAAGCTTTCCCTAGGCACAAGAGCTATGTGCAATATAGCTACAGTGTTTTCTGGTTTTGTTTTTGAGACCTCTTAAAACTTTTTTTTGCCAAAATGTCAGTTTTGTGATTGAATGGAAACATACTTGTGTATTTCTATAATTTACTGGAAGGTATTTTACACAGTCATCTATTTTTACCCTTCAATATTGTAACACTTGAAAAATCCACCAAGATTTAATTATTTGACTTTTATTTTTTTCTTTACGAGTAAGAAATGAGAAAAGATGGGAACAGAAAGTGACATAAGATGTGTTAAAAGAAAAGCACAACTTATTCTGGGGAAAACATGATTCCAATTTCTCTAGAGTCTCTGCTTTCTTTTTCCAATGATCATCTCTTTCTTCCGCTGATTTTCCATTGGGAGCCAGTTTTTTTCACTTGGGAGTCATCTGGTGCAGAGGTGTTTGGAATGCATGCATTCATACACTGGCACTGTTCCACGTAGACATAGTTATAATTTATGCTTGTTCCATTCTGGCAAGTCAAGGTCACCTCTCTTGTTTGGGTGCCAGACTCCTGACAGCAGCTACACTCATGTTGCATCTGGTTTGCTTCGAAAGAATACCTGTATTACACCAGGAAGAGAAAATATATCTTCTCTTTAAAAACTGACACACAGACTGACCCCCTAATTACTTTTTTTTTTAGGCTTTGGAGGGAGTTTTGTGTGATTTTTTTGTTTCTTGGGGGGGAGGGGCTGTTTACATGCTCTCTTCCTCCCTCCCATATGTATTTATGATATGATTTTAATTACCCATCTCTTCAATAGTGAAGATGTTCTGGCTTTCTTTGACTCTGATTTCACTCAATAGATCATAGAATAGCTTTAACTTTGTTGCTATTCTGTGACAATAGAATCATGGAATCATGTAGGTTGGAAAAGACCGGTAAAATGATAGAGTCTAACTGTTAACCTAGCACTGCCAACTCCACTATGAAACCATGTCCCTAAATACCACATCTACACAGCTTTTAAATAATGCCAGGGGTGGTGACTCAACCACTTGCCTCTGCCTTCCGTTCCAATGCTTGACAACCTTTTCAGTGAAGATATTTTTCCTAATATTTAATCTAAACATCCAGATCATTGATAAAGATATTAAACAGGACCAGCCACAACACTGAGCCCTGGGGGACACCACTTGTGATCGGCCTCCACCTGCGTTAAACTCCATTCTCCACAACTCTTTTGGCCTGGCCCTCCTGCCAGTTTTTCAGACAATGAAGTCTATGCCCATTCAAGCCACGAACAGCCAGTTTGTTGAGGAATGTGCTTGTGGGAAACGGTGTTGAAGGCCTGTCTAAAATCCAGATAAACAACACCCACAATCTTTCCCTCATCCACCTGTTTTGTCACAGAAGGAGATCAGGTTAGTCAAGCAGGAACGGCCTTTCCTAAAACCATGCTGACTGGGCCTGTTCAATATCTTTATCAATGACTATGGATGAAGGCATTGAGTGCTCCCTTACCAAATTTGCAGACGACACTAAGCTGGGTGGAAATGTGGATCTGCTGGAGGGTAGGGAGGCTCTGCAAAAGGATCTGAACAGGCTGGACTGCTGGGCAGAGTCCAGTGGCATGAGGTTTAACATGGCCAAATGCCGGGTCCTGCACTTGGGGCACAACAACCCTAAGCAGAGCTACAAACTAGGAGAAGCCTGGCTGGAAAGCTGCCAGGAGGAAAAAGACCTGAGGGTGTTGGCTGACAGCCGACTGAACATGAGCCAGCAGTGTGCCCAGGTGGCCAAGAAGACCAATGGCATCTTGGCTTGTATCAGAAACGGCGTGACCAGCAGGTCCAGGGAGGTTATTCTCCCCCTGTACTTGGCACTGGTGAGACCGCACCTCGAGTACTGTGTTCAGTTCTGGGCCCCTCACCACAAGAGGGATGTTGTGGCTCTGGAGTGAGTCCAGAGAAGAGCAACAAAGCTGGTGAAGGGGCTGGAGAACAAGTTTTACAAGGAGCGACTGAGAGAGCTGGGGTTGTTTAGCCTGGAGAAGAGGAGGCTGAGGGGAGACCTTCTTACTCTTTACAACTACCTGAAAGGAGGTTGTGGAGAGGAGGGTGCTGGCCTCTTCTGCCAAGTGACAGGGGACAGGATGAGAGGGAATGGCCTCAAGCTCTGCCAGGGGAGATTCAGGCTTGAGATAAGGAAAAAATTCTTCACGGAAAGGGTTGTTAGGCATTGGAACAGTCTGCCCAGGGAGGTGGTTGACTCGCCTTCCCCGGAGGTGTTTAAGGTGAGGGTGGATGAGGTGCTTAGGAGCATGATTTAGAGATTGGTGGAAATGGTTGGACTCAATGATCCGGTGGGTCTCTTCCAACCTAGTGATTCTATGATTCTATGAATCTATGGTTATCCTGTACATGCCACATGATGGCACTCAAGATGACCTTGCCTAGCACTGAGGACAGACTGGCAGGCCTGTAGTTCCCCAGATCCTCCTTCTGGCCCTTCTTGTAGATGGATGTCACGTTTGCTAACTTCCAGTCGACTGGGACCTCCCTGGTTAGCCATGACTGCTGATAAATGATGGAAAGTATCTTGGTGAGCACTTCTGCTAATTCCCTCAGCACCCACAGGTGACTGATTAACTTCAGAGATCAGTATAAGTGAAGCCATAGAAATATTAAATTAAGTTTTTGGTACTTACACTGAATAACCAAGACAGTTGCCTTCACAATACGTCAGTTCAACAGGTTCTGAAGATTCACAGTCACCATGGCGGATCACAGTTTTTTTGCTGTAAGGTTTGCATTTTGGAGCTTCACAAAAAGAAAAGGAGAAAAAAAGTATACTTCAGATCTGTAGTTCAGAACTAAATGAATGTTAAAACAGTTTCAGAGTGCAGGGTGTCTGATTATTGAGAATCTGCAGTATGTGGCAGTGGAGATGGGGATAATGTGTAATATATCTGGAGTTTTCAGGTTATTCTTTGATTTCAGCTGTATGTTATTTTGGAATATAACACAGAGGCTTGAATATTGGTGGTTTGAGTTGTAGTGTTCAGTATCAGGAAAACCAATTTCCTTCTTCGTTTTGAATAAACACTATAGCACAGAGTCTTGATAAATACAGTAAGTGGGGGAGTGAAGAATCATTTCATCCAATCAAGGATAGTTAGAAGCTGAATACAGTGCTCTTGAAGCAGAAAAAATGAACACAACATTACTTACGTTTGCATATTTTGCAGCACCCATCGGGAGTAGTCTCTGCTTCATCCTTTGCAGAAGTAAAGATGGAGGATTTGCATTAATGCATAGATGACAACCATGACCATGAATATGAGTTAGCATTACTGATACTGGGCAGAAAGCTCCTCTGTGACAAACACTGAATGAAACTATGGGTGACTTAGTGTCCCCATCATAGAAGTCTCGAATCCTTGTAGCCTCATACAAAAATACTATGCTTTTTAAATTATTAATATGACAGCAAGATTAACTTCATTCTTAAGATATTTCTGAACTTTAGTGAAAATGATGTGTTGTATTTTTCCTTCCCCCTCCCCCCTTGTTCTTTTAAACTGTATTCAATTAATAAAGAATCGGTTAAAACTTACAGGAATGCACTCTCCTGGGTTGTACTCGGGGCATACTCTTTTAGTTTGGACTGCAACAAACTGATCTTCAATCTTTTCACATTTGTAATGGCTGCAATTATCGAGTGGCAGAATCTCATTAACCTAGGATTTTATAAGAAAATAGAACAATTTTTCTTTTAATTGCGATCAGTTACAGTACGATTATTTAAAAAATGCCTGAGGCAATTAAGTTCTCACACCCCAAACATTCTCAGAAGATAGAATCATAGAATGGTTTGAGTTGGAGGGGACCTTAATGATCACTCAGTTCCAATCCCCCTGCTATGGTCAAGGACACCTTCCTCTAGGTTAGGTTGCTCAAAGCCTCATCCAGCCTGGCCTAGAACACCTCCAGGGATAAGGCTCCATGACTTTGCTGGGCAACCTTTTCCTGTGCCTCACCACCCTCACAGGAAAACATTTCTTCCTAATATCTAACTAAATCTCCCATCTTTCAGCTTAAAATCATTACCCCTTGTCCTATTGCTACACTCCCTGACCAAAAGCTCCTCCCCAGCTTTCCTACAGGCACACTTTAAGTACTGTAAGGCTGCTATAAGGTCTCCCTCGAGTCTTCTCTTCTCTTCTCTAGGCTGAACAAGGCCAAGTCTTCCAGCCTGTCCTCATATGGGAGGTGCTCCAGTCCTGTGATCATCTTCGTGGTTTCCTCTGGACTCAATGTAGCAGATCCATGTCCTTCATGTGCTGAGAACTCCAGAACTGAGTGCGGTACTCCAGGTGAGGTGTCATTAGAGCAGAATAGAGGGGCAAACCTGCCATTCACACTTCCTTAGATGCAGCCTAGGGTATGTTTGGCTTTCTGGGCTGCAAGTGTGCATTGCTGGCTCGTGTTGAGCTTCTGATCCACCTGCACCCCCAAGTTCTTCTCCTCAGGGCTACTTTCAATCCATTTTACACTCAGCCTGCAACTGTGCTTGGGACTGCCCCGACTCAGGTGTAGGACCTTGCATTTGGCCTTGTTGAACTTCATGAAGTTCACACAGGCCCAGCTGTCAAGCCTGTCAAGGTCCCTCTGGATGGCATCCCTTCCCTGCAGGGTGTTGGCTGTGCTTCACAGCTTGGTGTCATCATCCAACTTGCTGAGGGTGCACTCAGTCCCACTGTCCATGTCTCTGACAAAGATATAAAGACCACCGGTCCCAGTATTGACCCCTGCAGAATGTCATTTGTTACAGGTTTCCAGCTGGACACTGAGCCACTGACCATAACTCTTTAAGTGCAACCATCCAGCTGATTCCTTATCCACCAAGTGGTCTATCCATCAAATCTATGTTCCCCACGTAGAGACAAAGATATCATGTGGGACAGTGTCAAATGCCTTGCACAAGTCCAGGTAGATGATGTCTGTTACACCTCCTTTATCCACCAGCTCTCTATCCCCCTTGTTGAAGGCCATCACATTCATCAGTCACGATTTGCCCTTAGCGAAGCCATGTTGGTTGTCACTAATCACAGCTTTATTTTCCATGAGCCTCCACAGAGTTTCCAGGATGATTAGCTCCACGATATGACTGGGCACAGAGGTGGGAGTGAACAGCCTGTAATTCTCTGGGACTTCCTTTTTAAATTTTTCAAAAATGGGAGTTATGTTTCCCCTTTTCCAGTCAGTGGGGGCTTCATCGGACTGCCATGATTTCTCAAATATAATAGATACAGGTGTAGTAACTTAATCCACCTGTTCTCTTAGGACCTGTGAATGCTTCTTATCAGGTGTGATGGACTTGTGCACCTTCAGGTTCCTTAGATGGTCTTGTACCTGATCCTCTCCTACAGTGGGTGGTTCTTTGATCTCCCAGTCCCTGTGTTTGCCATCTGTGACCTGAGTAGTGTGGCTTGAGCCCTTGCTGTTGAAGATGAAGGAAAAACAGTAATTGACTACTTCAGCCTTCTCCATGCCCTGGGTAACCAGGTCTCCTTTTTCATTCTGAAGAAGGCCCACATTCTCCCTAGCCTTCCTTTTATTGCTGACATACCTACAGAAGCTTTTCTTGTTCTCCTTCATGTCCTTCGTCAGATTTAATTCTGTCAGGGCTTTAGGTTTTCCAACCTGGTTCCTGGCTGTTCAAACAATTTATCTGTATCCCTCCCTACTTGCCCTTGCTGCTACCCTCTGTAGGCTTCCTTTTTCAGTTTACGTTTGTCCAGGAGTTCCTTTTCATCCATGCACCATCCTGGTGTTTCTGCCTGACTTCCTCTTTGTTGGGATGCATCACTGCTGAGCTTGGAGGAGGTGATCCTTGAATATTAACAAACTTTCTTGGCCCCCTTTTCCCTCCAGGGCTTTATCCCATAGTACTCTACCAAGCAGATCCCTGAAGATGCCAAAGTCTGCTCTCCTGAAGCCCAACGTAGTGAGCTTGCTGCATGACCTCCTTGCTTCCTTAAAAGTCTTGAACACCTTTTCATGGTCACTGCAGTGAAGGCTTTCCTTGAGCTGTACATTCCTCATTATCCCTTCTTTGTTGATGAGAATAAAATCCAGCATAGCACTCCTCCTTGTTGGCTCTTCAGTCACTTGGAGAAGTAAGTTGTTATCAACACATTCCAGGAGTCTCCTGGATTGCTTGTGCCCTGCTGTGTTGTCCCTCCAACAGATATCAGGGTGGCTGAAGTTCCCCATGAGGATCAGGGCTTGCCAATGTAAGACTGCACCTGTCTGTCAATAGAAGGCCTCATATACTTGGTATTCCTGCTCCAATGTCCTGTAGCAGACCCCTACTATAATGTCACCTGTCCCTGCCTTCCTTTCAATCCTGACCCATAAGCCCTTAGTCAGCTCCTTATCCATCCCCAGGTGGAACTCGATGGACTTCAGCTGGTAATTTGCATAGAGGGCAACACCCCCTCCTTGTCTGCCTTGCTTGTCCTTTCTAAAGAGCTTATATTCCTCCAGTCATAGGATCCATCCCATCATGTCTCTACGACACCAATGAGATCAGAGCCCTGCAGATTTGCACACATCTCTAGCTCCTCCTTTTTTATTCCCCATGCTGCATGCCTTTGCACTTAAGCTGGCACTTGAGCTGGGTCCCAAGCTGTCTTGTAGGCTGGAGATCCTTTGTGTTGCTCTTCAGGTGTTTCCCTGATGACTTGTGTTCCTTCTCCAGTCTCTGGGCATTGCTGGCACATGCTTCTGCACTTCTTTCAAGTGGCAAAAATGAAATTTTGCAAACTGTGGTTAGCTTGAAAGTTTTAATGCTGGAATGCTCAGACCACAAATCAGAAGCCATTGCCCATTTAACCACACATATCAAGAATTTGATATTCCAAGTAAAAGTTCAATTCAGAAAGCTGGTGCTTTGGTTTTGAAGTTGGTTTTGTGTTAATTAGATTTTTACTAGTAAGGAATGTGAGTTGACTCTTACCTGTTTTAACCTGCATTGGCTAATAGGTAGATGTGAGAAGGGAAAGAATACTTACATTGAGCACGTGAACAGTGTTGTTACTTAGTTTGATTTTGCAAGCTACTTCAATACACTTCCCACAGCACTCTCCATCCTCAGTCATATATTGATGACCCTACTCAGAAGGAGATGAAAGAGAAAGTATATTGAGTTGGTGATGGAGGATTCTAGTCTTCCTGTAACTGAGAGCTGTCTGGCAGCCTGGAGAATCTGAACTCACCAGCGGGCAAGATGTTTCACATTGAACTCTTTCACAATGGACAATATTTTCATCAGTCACTGGATCTTTATCAGAAGTGCAGGTACATTTCTTACATGAATTGATTATTGTTGACTTTCCAACCTGGAAGAAATGAAAAAATCAATTCATTTGTCAACAGCTTCTGTATAATGTATAGGCAGAGCTGAAAGCGTTGCTAAGAACTATTAAGGCTGCTGATATGCAAGTGCAACTGGGTTGTTCAGCTCTCCTCAAACATAAAGTAGTTTGGCTTTATGGCTTGCTTCAGTTCTGGGCCCCTCACCACAAGAAGGATGTTGAGGCTCTGGAGTGAGTCCAGAGAAGAGCAACAAAGCTGATGAAGGGGCTGGAGAACAAATCTTATGAGGAGAGGCTGAGAAAGCTGGGGTTGTTTAGCCTTGAGAAGAGGAGGCTGAGGGGAGACCTTCTTACTCTCTACAACTACCTGAAAGGAGGTTGTGGAGAGGAGGGTGCTGGCCTCTTCTGCCAAGTGACAGGGGACAGGATGAGAGGGAATGGCCTCAAGCTCTGCCAGGGGAGATTCAGGCTTGAGATAAGGAAAAATTCTTCCCGGAAAGGGTTGTTAGGCATTGGAACAGTCTGCCCAGGGAGGTGGTTGACTCGCCTTCCCCGGAGGTGAGGGTGGATGAGGTGCTTAGGAGCATGATTTAGAGATTGGTGGAAATGGTTGGACTCGATGATCCGGTGGGTCTCTTCCACCCTAGTGATTGTATGATTGTATGATTCTATGAAAGCACGTGTTAAGAGGAAACTAAATAAAGCAATATAGAAGAGAAAACTGAATTAATAAAATGCAGGTAAGATTGGTTTGTAATGACTCCTAGCTTTTCAATGCTCTATTTGAGACTTTTTTCCCCCTGTTAGTCACGTTAGTGGGTAATAAACCAATTATAATTTAAAATGGAGATTAAAACAATTGATACACAGGCAGGTGCATAGGCAGACATACAAGTCGACATATGGATTTTAGTCTTTCTGAAATGTATCCCCAAAAAGCTCCAGTGCTAATGTTTATGTTTTGCCTACATGATCTAGGTAATTTTTAGAAAAAGATATAAGTATAAATTAAAGCAAAAATCCTAGCTTTATTTTTGAAGCACCTTTTGAAGGCTTATTTCAAAGAGTGGTTGAGTTTAGGCTATTAATCATCTTTTTTGAAATTTCATGAATTTCAGAAGTGGGAGAGAGCTTAGAAAGAAAGTACATCACTAGTAATGTTACATTCTTGTTTCATGCTAGATGTTGAGTAACTCTTCTACAACAATTTTGGGTTTGACATGTGAAAAAAAACCCTTCCAATTAAGGGTTAGAGATAAAGGACATGTAATGGGAAAAGAACTTTCTCAAAGGCTTGTTTTGGTAGAAAGGATGTACATTCCAGAAATATACCACTGTAGCATTCTCACCGTGTACATTGTACCATTAATCACGCAAGTGTCAGGTATTCGTCCTGAAAAACAACAAAAAAATAATTCCAGTGTAAACTCAAATTATGAGACTTCCTGAGAAGTCAAGATGTTATCAAGGTTTATTAGTAACACAGAGGTGATGGCAAACTTGAATTCAATCCCACCTCTGTGCTTAGACCTCATATTTAGTACAGCTGGATGTTTAAGTAAAGATTTGTTTCTTTGATATTGGCTAGAGGAGTTGAGAAGGAATGGCTTCAAATTTGCACCATGCATGAAAAATCCCATTTTTTGCTCCTTCAGTATCAGGTTCACTTCAAATTAAATTAGTTGTTTCTTCTTTGAACCCTAGAAGCCCTGTAACCTTCAAAGATGCCTTTGTTACTGAATCTTTATGGTCTCTCAGAACCTGACTTGGATGGAAGGTTGACTCCCAAGTGGAAAAAAGGTATTCTTACTGTGGTAATACAAATAATTCAACAATGAAGCAGAGCGCATTCCCATCTTTCACAGAATTACTTCAAACTCGGCTGTTCCTTTGTTTTGACCTTCCTGTTTTGGGCTTAATTTATGGCTATTTTTTTCTTTTTATGCTTTTGTATAAATATGTATATAAAATTTATATATATAATGAAACATACAGACTTGTTGTGTTTTAAAATTTTCATGAGCATTCCTCAACAGTGTAAATGTAATTATTTTTTTTCATATACCGACAATTCCGTTAGTGATTACAATTCATTTTGTATTAATGCTTTCTGTTACTTGCTTTTGTAGTTAACTGTTAAGCTTTCTCCTGTTTTTCACAGAAGTTTATGCATCTTAGTTTAGCTACAGTTAGACTAATGTTAATGTGGTCTAATGCTGCATTAATAACATTAAATAAAACACATTGATATTCTTGGTAATACAGATACAGGGATAGCTGAGCTACACAGACCACTTGAAGGTTTTAAGTATTATCCCTGGTCTCCCGCCCATTCCAATTCTCTAAGCAAACTTCATTGATAATAGTATTTTGTTTTTAAATAAACTCCTATAAACTCCTACTGCATATTTAGCCAAAAATTGATGCATATGCACTGAGCAAGAACAATTTAAGGAAGCATTTGCTGTTATTGTGATACACATAGATATTAATGGAAGCAGGAGTGTACCTTACTAGATTCTATAACCTGGTATTTATATATGTATTTTTAATACTTACGGCATTCAAATTCAGGACAACATGGGTCTTCTGGTAGTACAGGCACAGAAACAAATCCTGTGTCACAAATGGGTGTCTGAACTGTTTGGCATGGGAGTGGCTGGCATTGTACAGTAACAGTGACAGGGTCGCAAACACACATCTTGCATTCACTTGTCCAGTTTTCTCCAGGCTGAAAATATGTAAACGATTTATTCTTAAGTACTTTCTCACATTAGTCATTTTGTTTCAACTTGAGGTAGATTCTAAATTGGCAGGAAGTTCAGATTAGAGCTTTCTTACCATAAGTGTTCAGGCCTTAAAAGCAGACAAGCTAACAATCACAGAATTTTCTGCTGTGTAGAATGAATAAGATTTGTACACTTTTGTAGCTAGTGTACCTATTTCTATGACATTTAAATGTCTTTTATAAAAAAAAAGTGTCTCTGCCATGGCATTTTTGAGCTTTTCCATCTCCAGATAACTTAAACGCCTAGTAAGGTTGAATATGTGTTGTCAGGTCATTTGTAACATGACCAGCTTTGTTACTGAAATACATACAAGTAGATTTGAATTGGCTATTACAGGACAAAAATTGAGCTGGTTTTCCAGTAGAGATATATGAGAAAATAGCAAAGGGAACCACCTTTCGTGGAGGATTGACATCAGTGCAGTTTCTTTCTACTGAAGTTGTGAGAGATGTTGCTATGGTTGGCGAAGCAGAAGAAATTACACGTTCTGTGGATGAGGTGGCTTGTATTGTAGTTTCTGTGGTTACTGAAGTGAATGGAGTTGTCGAAGGACATGGCCCCTGGAATGGGTCGATTTCGCATTCTTTGGTGCAAAGTGCATAAAAATTACAGCCAGCTTGGTCTGTTGTGTTGTATACCACTTCACCTGTAGAGGAAAATTAGAGAAGAAATTTAAAAAAAAATGAAAATTCTTATGGAAAAAAACCCAAGAAAATACTGTGAAAATATAATGTATATTTGTGTATGACAAAATCTATGTTTAGATGATTATGAGTGGTTGTCTTTAATTGAATTAAGGGTTTATTTTACTTATGAATATTTTTATAACTGTAAAATAAGATGCTTACCAGGAGAATAAAAATGACCAAGCACGTGACAAAAACATGGAGTTGTTCTGCTTGATGTAACATATGTACTTGCTTCTGTTGTGACAGGTGTGCTTGTGGAAGAACTGAAGATTGCAGAAGTTCTTGTTGTAAAATGACTTGATTGGGGTGTACCAGTGGTAGCTACTGTTGAGTACAAGACATCGTTTAGTTTGCACCAGAGGACATGGATGTCATAATTTTAAAATATTGGGGAGAACTGTTCAAAATTCCAGAAAATCTAGTCAATATTTTTGTTGTATTCAACTACTGGACCTAATGCTAAGTGGAGGTTGTGGAAATCTTTTAGGTCTACACTGAATATCATCTGGGTTTTAGCAAATATTATGAAATTATGCTCTAATGTCTTAAAAAATTTCAGCCACCACAGTCTCCCCCAGTAATACAGATACTAGAGCAAAGAGAAAGAGATATGAAAAAGTGATCTATGTGGTAATCGTGGAAGAAGTCACATGAAATGATGATACCAAAGTTTTTCTGCAAGAATAATAATTTGTAACCCTTCCAGAGGTAGACAGTGACATACATGGGCTGTTAATGGTAGGGAAACATGTGGGAAAAACAGTTGTGGCAGTACTTTGTTGAATAAAACCAACATGTTGGAAGAATATCTGTACAGCCCATGGTGCTTGAAATACCTGTTTTGGGTACACTGGAGGCAGTAGTGGGGGACGTTGGAGGCTGTGTTACAACAGTGGAGGTTTCTGCTGGAGGAGACGTGGCTGGGGACGTTGTGGTGCTCCCCGGACTGGCCGTAGAGATGCTGGTGCTGCTGTGTTCTGTAGTTGGCACTGTTGCTGTTGGTGGTGTGAGGATGGTTGTTCTTTGTATTGGAGCTGGAGAGGTCCTGGCTGTGCTGGCCGTGCTGGTGGTTGTGATGATGGATGTGGTCTGTGTTGGTGGAGCAGTGGTACCGGGGACAATGGTGGTGCCAGTGGTGGTTGTCAGTTCTGTTGGGGGAAGGGTGGACGCAGTAGTGGGTGATGTTGGAGGCTGTGTTGCTGTAGTGGAGGTTTCAGCTGGAGGAGTGGTGGCTGGCGATGCTGTGCTGCTTCCTTCACTGGTCCTGGAATTGCTGGTGCTGATTGCTGTTGTGGTGGGCACCGTTGGTGTTGGTGCAATGAGGGTTGTGCTTTGTATCGGAGCAGGAGTGGTCCTGGCTGTGCTGGCCGTGCTGGTGGTTGTGATGATGGATGTGGTCTGTGTTGGTGGAGCAGTGGTACCGGGGACAATGGTGGTGCCAGTGGTGGTTGTCAGTTCTGTTGGGGGAAGGGTGGACGCAGTAGTGGGTGATGTTGGAGGCTGTGTTGCTGTAGTGGAGGTTTCTGCAGTAGAGGATGTGGTGGAGGAGCCCGTGGTAGTGCCTGGAGATGCCGATGTGGTCTGGCAGTGTGAACGGTCACAACACAGCAGCTTGATCTCATAGTCAAAGCAAATAGGGTATTTTGTGATCTGATCCTCATTTCTGCACACAAGCCCAAAGTTGAGGCTGCACTCAACTACCTGTCCCAGTGTGTCCAGACTCCTGGAAGGGTAATCTTTAGCACGGCACTGGATGTCTTGTGGATGCTCGCACAGTGCATACCCAGCAGCATGGATTCTTTCAAATGTCTCCATGTCCCCATTTTGGGTACCAGGGCTTGGGGAATCCACATTAAACCACTGCGTCCATGCACAACGCGGCTGGCAGCTGTTTGTGGTCTCAGAGGTGCTGAGAGTGCTGGTGCTTGCAGAAGTGGGTGCCGTTGGTGTTGGAGTGAGGATGGTTGTTCTTTGTATTGGAGCAGGAGAGGTCCTGGCTGTGCTGGCCGTGCTGGTGGTTGTGATGATGGATGTGGTCTGTGTTGGTGGAGCAGTGGTACCGGGGACAATGGTGGTGCCAGTGGTGGTTGTCAGTTCTGTTGGGGGAAGGGTGGACGCAGTAGTGGGTGATGTTGGAGGCTGTGTTGCTGTAGTGGAGGTTTCTGCAGTAGAGGATGTGGTGGAGGAGCCCGTGGTAGTGCCTGGAGATGCCGATGTGGTCTGGCAGTGTGAACGGTCACAACACAGCAGCTTGATCTCATAGTCAAAGCAAATAGGGTATTTTGTGATCTGATCCTCATTTCTGCACACAAGCCCAAAGTTGAGGCTGCACTCAACTACCTGTCCCAGTGTGTCCAGACTCCTGGAAGGGTAATCTTTAGCACGGCACTGGATGTCTTGTGGATGCTCGCACAGTGCATACCCAGCAGCATGGATTCTTTCAAATGTCTCCATGTCCCCATTTTGGGTACCAGGGCTTGGGGAATCCACATTAAACCACTGCGTCCAGGCACAACGCGGCTGGCAGCTGTTTGTGGTCTCAGAGGTGCTGAGAGTGCTGGTGCTTGCAGAAGTGGGTGCCGTTGGTGTTGGAGTGAGGATGGTTGTTCTTTGTATTGGAGCAGGAGAGGTCCTGGCTGTGCTGGCCGTGCTGGTGGTTGTGATGATGGATGTGGTCTGTGTTGGTGGAGCAGTGGTACCGGGGACAATGGTGGTGCCAGTGGTGGTTGTCAGTTCTGTTGGGGGAAGGGTGGACGCAGTAGTGGGTGATGTTGGAGGCTGTGTTGCTGTAGTGGAGGTTTCAGCTGGAGGAGTGGTGGCTGGCGATGCTGTGGTGCTTCCTTCACTGGTCCTGGAATTGCTGGTGCTGATTGCTGTTGTGGTGGGCACCGTTGGTGTTGGTGCAATGAGGGTTGTGCTTTGTATCGGAGCAGGAGTGGTCCTGGCTGTGCTGGCCGTGCTGGTGGTTGTGATGATGGATGTGGTCTGTGTTGGTGGAGCAGTGGTACCGGGGACAACAGTGGTGCCAGTGGTGGTTTTCAATTCTGTCGTGGGGAGTGTGGACACAGTAGTGGGTGATGTTGGGGGCTGTGTTGCTGTAGTGGAGGTTTCTGCAGTAGAGGATGTGGTGGAGGAGCCCGTGGTAGTGCCTGGAGATGCCGATGTGGTCTGGCAGTGTGAACGGTCACAGCACAGCAGCTTGATCTCGTAGTCAAAGCAAACAGGGTATTTTGTGATCTGATCCTCATTTCTGCACACAAGCCCGAAGTTGAGGCTGCACTCAACTACCTGTCCCAGTGTGTCCAGACTCCTGGAAGGGTAATTCTTAGCACGGCACTGGATGTCTTGTGGCTGCTCGCACAGTGCATACCCAGCAGCATGGATTCTTTCAAATGTCTCCATGTCCCCATTTTGGGTACCAGGGCTTGGGGAATCCACATTAAACCACTGCGTCCAGGCACAACGCGGCTGGCAGCTGTTTGTGGTCTCAGAGGTGCTGAGAGTGCTGGTGCTTGCAGAAGTGGGTGCCGTTGGTGTTGGAGTGAGGATGGTTGTTCTTTGTATTGGAGCAGGAGAGGTCCTGGCTGTGCTGGCCGTGCTGGTGGTTGTGATGATGGATGTGGTCTGTGTTGGTGGAGCAGTGGTACCGGGGACAATGGTGGTGCCAGTGGTGGTTGTCAGTTCTGTTGGGGGAAGGGTGGACGCAGTAGTGGGTGATGTTGGAGGCTGTGTTGCTGTAGTGGAGGTTTCAGCTGGAGGAGTGGTGGCTGGCGATGCTGTGGTGCTTCCTTCACTGGTCCTGGAATTGCTGGTGCTGATTGCTGTTGTGGTGGGCACCGTTGGTGTTGGTGCAATGAGGGTTGTGCTTTGTATCGGAGCAGGAGTGGTCCTGGCTGTGCTGGCCGTGCTGGTGGTTGTGATGATGGATGTGGTCTGTGTTGGTGGAGCAGTGGTACCGGGGACAACAGTGGTGCCAGTGGTGGTTTTCAATTCTGTCGTGGGGATTGTGGACACAGTAGTGGGTGATGTTGGGGGCTGTGTTGCTGTAGTGGAGGTTTCTGCAGTAGAGGATGTGGTGGAGGAGCCCGTGGTAGTGCCTGGAGATGCCGATGTGGTCTGGCAGTGTGAACGGTCACAGCACAGCAGCTTGATCTCGTAGTCAAAGCAAACAGGGTATTTTGTGATCTGATCCTCATTTCTGCACACAAGCCCGAAGTTGAGGCTGCACTCAACTACCTGTCCCAGTGTGTCCAGACTCCTGGAAGGGTAATTCTTAGCACGGCACTGGATGTCTTGTGGATGCTCGCACAGTGCATACCCAGCAGCATGGATTCTTTCAAATGTCTCCATGTCCCCATTTTGGGTACCAGGGCTTGGGGAATCCACATTAAACCACTGCGTCCAGGCACAACGCGGCTGGCAGCTGTTTGTGGTCTCAGAGGTGCTGAGAGTGCTGGTGCTTGCAGAAGTGGGTGCCGTTGGTGTTGGAGTGAGGATGGTTGTTCTTTGTATTGGAGCAGGAGAGGTCCTGGCTGTGCTGGCCGTGCTGGTGGTTGTGATGATGGATGTGGTCTGTGTTGGTGGAGCAGTGGTACCGGGGACAATGGTGGTGCCAGTGGTGGTTGTCAGTTCTGTTGGGGGAAGGGTGGACGCAGTAGTGGGTGATGTTGGAGGCTGTGTTGCTGTAGTGGAGGTTTCTGCAGTAGAGGATGTGGTGGAGGAGCCCGTGGTAGTGCCTGGAGATGCCGATGTGGTCTGGCAGTGTGAACGGTCACAACACAGCAGCTTGATCTCATAGTCAAAGCAAACAGGGTATTTTGTGATCTGATCCTCATTTCTGCACACAAGCCCAAAGTTGAGGCTGCACTCAACTACCTGTCCCAGTGTGTCCAGACTCCTGGAAGGGTAATTCTTAGCACGGCACTGGATGTCTTGTGGCTGCTCGCACAGTGCATACCCAGCAGCATGGATTCTTTCAAATGTCTCCATGTCCCCATTTTGGGTACCAGGGCTTGGGGAATCCACATTAAACCACTGCGTCCAGGCACAACGCGGCTGGCAGCTGTTTGTGGTCTCGGAGGTGCTGAGAGTGCTGGTGCTTGCAGAAGTGGGTGCCGTTGGTGTTGGAGTGAGGATGGTTGTTCTTTGTATTGGAGCAGGAGAGGTCCTGGCTGTGCTGGCCGTGCTGGTGGTTGTGATGATGGATGTGGTCTGTGTTGGTGGAGCAGTGGTACCGGGGACAATGGTGGTGCCAGTGGTGGTTGTCAGTTCTGTTGGGGGAAGGGTGGACGCAGTAGTGGGTGATGTTGGAGGCTGTGTTGCTGTAGTGGAGGTTTCTGCAGTAGAGGATGTGGTGGAGGAGCCCGTGGTAGTGCCTGGAGATGCCGATGTGGTCTGGCAGTGTGAACGGTCACAACACAGCAGCTTGATCTCGTAGTCAAAGCAAACAGGGTATTTTGTGATCTGATCCTCATTTCTGCACACAAGCCCAAAGTTGAGGCTGCACTCAACTACCTGTCCCAGTGTGTCCAGACTCCTGGAAGGGTAATTCTTAGCACGGCACTGGATGTCTTGTGGATGCTCGCACAGTGCATACCCAGCAGCATGGATTCTTTCAAATGTCTCCATGTCCCCATTTTGGGTACCAGGGCTTGGGGAATCCACATTAAACCACTGCGTCCATGCACAACGCGGCTGGCAGCTGTTTGTGGTCTCGGAGGTGCTGAGAGTGCTGGTGCTTGCAGAAGTGGGTGCCGTTGGTGTTGGAGTGAGGATGGTTGTTCTTTGTATTGGAGCAGGAGAGGTCCTGGCTGTGCTGGCCGTGCTGGTGGTTGTGATGATGGATGTGGTCTGTGTTGGTGGAGCAGTGGTACCGGGGACAATGGTGGTGCCAGTGGTGGTTGTCAGTTCTGTTGGGGGAAGGGTGGACGCAGTAGTGGGTGATGTTGGAGGCTGTGTTGCTGTAGTGGAGGTTTCAGCTGGAGGAGTGGTGGCTGGCGATGCTGTGGTGCTTCCTTCACTGGTCCTGGAATTGCTGGTGCTGATTGCTGTTGTGGTGGGCACCGTTGGTGTTGGTGCAATGAGGGTTGTGCTTTGTATCGGAGCAGGAGTGGTCCTGGCTGTGCTGGCCGTGCTGGTGGTTGTGATGATGGATGTGGTCTGTGTTGGTGGAGCAGTGGTACCGGGGACAACAGTGGTGCCAGTGGTGGTTTTCAATTCTGTCGTGGGGAGTGTGGACACAGTAGTGGGTGATGTTGGGGGCTGTGTTGCTGTAGTGGAGGTTTCTGCAGTAGAGGATGTGGTGGAGGAGCCTGTGGTAGTGCCTGGAGATGCCGATGTGGTCTGGCAGTGTGAACGGTCACAGCACAGCAGCTTGATCTCGTAGTCAAAGCAAACAGGGTATTTTGTGATCTGATCCTCATTTCTGCACACAAGCCCAAAGTTGAGGCTGCACTCAACTACCTGTCCCAGTGTGTCCAGACTCCTGGAAGGGTAATTCTTAGCACGGCACTGGATGTCTTGTGGATGCTCGCACAGTGCATACCCAGCAGCATGGATTCTTTCAAATGTCTCCATGTCCCCATTTTGGGTACCAGGGCTTGGGGAATCCACATTAAACCACTGCGTCCATGCACAACGCGGCTGGCAGCTGTTTGTGGTCTCGGAGGTGCTGAGAGTGCTGGTGCTTGCAGAAGTGGGTGCCGTTGGTGTTGGAGTGAGGATGGTTGTTCTTTGTATTGGAGCAGGAGAGGTCCTGGCTGTGCTGGCCGTGCTGGTGGTTGTGATGATGGATGTGGTCTGTGTTGGTGGAGCAGTGGTACCGGGGACAATGGTGGTGCCAGTGGTGGTTGTCAGTTCTGTTGGGGGAAGGGTGGACGCAGTAGTGGGTGATGTTGGAGGCTGTGTTGCTGTAGTGGAGGTTTCAGCTGGAGGAGTGGTGGCTGGCGATGCTGTGGTGCTTCCTTCACTGGTCCTGGAATTGCTGGTGCTGATTGCTGTTGTGGTGGGCACCGTTGGTGTTGGTGCAATGAGGGTTGTGCTTTGTATCGGAGCAGGAGTGGTCCTGGCTGTGCTGGCCGTGCTGGTGGTTGTGATGATGGATGTGGTCTGTGTTGGTGGAGCAGTGGTACCGGGGACAACAGTGGTGCCAGTGGTGGTTTTCAATTCTGTCGTGGGGAGTGTGGACACAGTAGTGGGTGATGTTGGGGGCTGTGTTGCTGTAGTGGAGGTTTCTGCAGTAGAGGATGTGGTGGAGGAGCCCGTGGTAGTGCCTGGAGATGCCGATGTGGTCTGGCAGTGTGAACGGTCACAGCACAGCAGCTTGATCTCGTAGTCAAAGCAAACAGGGTATTTTGTGATCTGATCCTCATTTCTGCACACAAGCCCAAAGTTGAGGCTGCACTCAACTACCTGTCCCAGTGTGTCCAGACTCCTGGAAGGGTAATTCTTAGCACGGCACTGGATGTCTTGTGGATGCTCGCACAGTGCATACCCAGCAGCATGGATTCTTTCAAATGTCTCCATGTCCCCATTTTGGGTACCAGGGCTTGGGGAATCCACATTAAACCACTGCGTCCATGCACAACGCGGCTGGCAGCTGTTTGTGGTCTCGGAGGTGCTGAGAGTGCTGGTGCTTGCAGAAGTGGGTGCCGTTGGTGTTGGAGTGAGGATGGTTGTTCTTTGTATTGGAGCAGGAGAGGTCCTGGCTGTGCTGGCCGTGCTGGTGGTTGTGATGATGGATGTGGTCTGTGTTGGTGGAGCAGTGGTACCGGGGACAATGGTGGTGCCAGTGGTGGTTGTCAGTTCTGTTGGGGGAAGGGTGGACGCAGTAGTGGGTGATGTTGGAGGCTGTGTTGCTGTAGTGGAGGTTTCTGCAGTAGAGGTTCTGGTGGTTATCACTTCTGTTGGAGGGCGTGTGGAGGATGTAGTGGGTGATGTTGGAGGATGCGTTGTGCTTTCCCTTTCTTTTGGTGATGTTTTATGTACTTCAGTGTATTGTGCCTGGGTGTGTTTTTTTTCTGTTGTTGGTTTTATTTTTGTGTTTACTGTAAATGGTGTTGATTTTACAGCAGTCGTTGTGAACTCTGTGGTACTTGGTGTTGTAGTTTCTATTTCTGAACATGGTACGTATTTGCAGCATGATATTCTGATTTCATAATTATAGCATTGCTTAGATGATTGGTCCTTGTTATTGCATATTAATCCTGTATTTTGACTACATTGTACTGTTTGATTAAGATTGCTTATTTCTGTATTCGGGTGTTCTTTCGCCCTGCATTGAACACCATCTGGGTTTTTACATACTCTGTATCCTTTATTTCTGAGGTTTTCAAATATTTCGTAATCTCCACTGTCTTCCTTGTTTTCAGGCTTTGTAGAATCATACCATTCTGACCATGTACATACGTGCTTCACACATACAGTTGTCACAGGTTTTGCGGTTGTTATTTCTGTAATTAAAAGAAGGACATATAAGGACTTTGTATTTTTATTGAAGAAGGTGTCAGGAAAAAATTACTTTCTATACACTTTATTGTATGTATTATTCTACATATTATTGCAGTACTTAATTTCAGTTAACTTACTTTGACATTCTTGGATTTCATTTCTAAAGTTAGGTTCTGATCTTATGTCTGTCTTATTTTTCTAGTGGCAATCTATGTGTCATTTATTTAAAGAAATGTTTAAATATAGCTAATGTGTAAATTGTGTGCAATGTCAACATGTAGGATAATGTGATCTCAGAATTCTGATGGCATAGGCAAGAAGAGATTTAATTTTCCTGTGTATCATCTCTGTACTTATTTATACTTCACTGCACAACCATACAGGCTTTGAAGTACTTTTACAGGTTAATGACTTTTCTACTTATTTTACTATGAGAACATGTAGTATATTCTAAATAAGAAAAATAAAATATATATTTAACACATATATTTTATATATTATACATTATAATCTAGAATACGCATATACAATCTAATATATATGAAATATATAATTTAGTATTTTCTACTTAATTTGATTTTTTTTCATTTTCTTAGCATTATGAAGATAACCATGTAGAATACACACTACTTTCTTCATATGAATGTTATTTAATAGAAGATTTAAAGTTGAATATTTAGTTCTTGCTGTAGAATTTATAATTGCGACCTTATGAGGTGCATCCCAGAGTCCTGAGGGAATTGGCTGATGTGGTTGCCAAGCCACTCTCCATGATATCTGAAAGGTCATGGCAATCAGGAGAAGTCCCTGGTGACTGGAAGAAGGGTAACATTGTGCCCGTTTTTAAAAAGCATAGAAAGACAACCCTCTGAACTACCGACCTGTCAGCCTCATCTCTGTGCCTGGGAAGATCATGGAAAAAGTCCTCCTAGAAGCTATGCTAAAGCACACGGAGGACATAGAGGTGATTAATGGCAGCCAGCACGGCTTCACCAGAGGCAAGTCCTGTATGAAAACTTAGTGGTTTTCTATGATGGAGTAACTGCAGCAGTGGACATTGGAAAACCAATGGACGTGATCTATCTGGACTTCTGTAAAGCCTTTGACATGTTCCCTCATACTTCTCCCTAAATTAAAGAGATATGGATTTGATGAGTGGATGGTTTGGTGGATAGGAAATTGGTTGGATGGTTGTATTCAGAGAGTAGTGGTCAACGGCTCAATGTCCCACTGGAGATCTGTGACAAGCGGTGTCCCTCAGGGGTCCATACTGGGACCAGTGTTGTTTAATATCTTCAGTGATGATATAGACAGTGAGATTGAGTGTACCCTCAGCAAGTTTGCAGATGACACCAGGCTGAGTGGTGCAGTTGCTACACTGCAAGGATAAGATATCATCCAGAGGGACCTGGACAGGCTGGAGAGGCGGGCCTCTGAGAACCTCATGAGGCCAAGTGCAAGGTCTTACACCTGGGACGGGGCAATACCCGATTTTAGTACACAACGGGGGATGACATGATTGAGAGCAGCCCTGCAGAGAAGGACTTAGGTGTGATAGTTGATGAGAAGCTTGACATGAGCCAGCAATGTGTGCTTGCAGCCCAGAAGGTCAACCATATCCTGGGCTACATCAAAAGAAGTGTGGCCAGCAGGTCGAGGGAAATAATTCTGCCCCTCTATTCCTCTCATGTGAGACCCCATCTGGAGTACTGTGTCAAGTTCTGGAATCCTCAGCATAAGAAGGATATGGAACTGTTGGAATGGGTCCAGAGCGGGGGCTACAAAGATGATCAGAGGGCTGGAACACCTTCCATATGAGGACAGGCTGAGAGAGTTGGTGTTGTTCAGCCTGGAGAAGAGAAGGCTTCAAGGAGATCTTATAGAATCCTTGCAGTACCTGGTAGGGGCCTAGAAGAAAGCTGGGAAGGGACTATTTACAAAGGCTTGTAGCAATAGGACTAGGGGCAATTGGTACAAACTAGAAAGGAGCAGATTTAGACTAGACATAAGGAAGAATTTCTTCACTATGAGAGTGGTGAAGCACTGGCATAGGTTGCCCAGGGAAGTTGTGGCTGCCCCATCCCTGGAGGTGTTCAAGGCCAGGTTGGATGGGGCCTTGGGCAGCCTGATCTGGTCGGAGGTGTCCCTGCCCATGGCAGAGGGGCTAGAACTAGATGATCTCCAAGGTCCCTTCCAACCCAACCTATTCTATGATAATTTTGTGGAAATATTTCACAAAATTTCTCAGAATTATATGGTCAGTATGAGTTAACCACAAGAATAACATGGAACGAGACTGTGGAAGTTGTAAGTAGTTTAAAAATTGAAGGTAATTGTCTTTGGTATTTTCAGAAGTTGGTCTAGAACTCCTGGGTTTTTTTGCAAGGATGTGTGACTGTCAAGGATACAATGATTAATAAGCTCTATTATTTTCTTCCCCTGGAAAAAACTTGGTGAAACACTAGAAACCAAGTCTGTAAGAAAAGCTGTACTCATTTCTACATCCTTAATTATGGTCATCCTTAGCAGCTGAAGCTTCCAAGTGAGTTGGTGGCTTCAGTAGAAGCTAGCAGTAAGATTATGTGCCACTAATTGATGAAAAGGCCCTCCCTTTCAGGCAGTTTTCAGTCCCTTCCAGACATTTTTCAGTTATTTGAAAGAGTATTCTTGCATACCTGAAGTAGTAGTTGTGGGCCGACTTGTAGAAAATGTAAATGGGGATGTTGTAGAAATGCCACATTTAAAGATGTTTCTGCTTATTGTTCTGTTGACATCACATGTTGCACTGAAACACCATCCAGCTGTATCTGTGGTGTTGTAGATGAGTTCACCATATTTATAGGTGTTCCCCTCATAAATGCAGTTGCATGCTGTAATTCAGAAGTTATTTATTGTCAGGCATTTATGTATGAAAATATAATATCGAGTATTTCACTTTTTTAATAATTCTTCTCTGCTGTCTTACCTTTTTCATCAAATTTGCACTGTAAACCTTCTGATGTGCATTCACTGAAATAAAAAACATAAAATACCACATATATTTTGATTATGAGGTAAACTTATTTGTCATCTTCCTGCCAGGTACTAGTGTCAAAAGATAGGATGTTTTAATTGTGTTTATTCCTTGAGTGCTCATTTCATGTTTGACATTGTTTTCCAAAAGCTTTCTTTATATTAAACACAAACTTACAAATGGAATTGAAGATAAATATTATGCAAAGCTACAGCTGGAAGTCTTAAGGAAAACTTTCCTTTTTTTCCTCTTCATTAATTTCCTTGCATTTGCAAAGTTTTTGTAATAAAAAGCAGACTAAAATGGGAGAACACTATAAGTAGTTTACAAATGTAATAAAATCCTTGGAAGTAGACCCCCTATTAGACATCTTTGCTCCTGGAGCAATATTTTTCCTGCCATAGGAATAGGAAATAGAGATATCCTAGTTATAAAGGACTCCTTCTTCTTTAACCTTTATGGTTAAGGAGGATTTACAACATGTTCAGAAACAAATTAAACAAAACATAAAATGACACAAGAACTTCTTACAACAATGTAGTAAGAAAACTAGCATTACACAGGCAGCATGAACTAGTGCTGTCATAGGAAAAACAAACAGGAACAGCCATTTTTTCACTGCTGTTTTGATCGTTTTCCTTGTACATAATTGGGTTGATATGTTCTTACCATAAATTACATTCATCCCGTCTATATATCTTTCCATCTTCACTATCATAACAGTCACAAAGACTGACACACTTCATCTGGTCCTCATGAAAATATGGCTTGTCTGGTGGGCAGTTAGGGTAGCAGCCTGAAGGAAGGAAAAGGGTATGTAGAAGGTGAAAAAGGTGAGAATGAGATACCATCAGCGAACGTTTTATATGTGCAGAATGTGTTTGCAGATCTTGTTTTTAATAGTCTTAATAATTATTTTTTCCAATAATTCTAGGAAGTAATGAAGAGTACGAGCATCTCTAGAGTCCACTCACAAGGTGGTTTTGATTTGAATTTCCATACTCTTCCTCCATTCATGTGGGTGCACTGACATTGAAAAGGATTGAATGGTGCAAATGCAGCCGGTGGGAGAATTACACTCCATTGATGACCATTAAAAATATAATAAAATGTACCCACTTAAAGGTACTTGCAGCTCTTTTTACCTTCTAAACCTGGCAAATCATGGAAGCATTTCCCGCTTGGGTTCCTACAGGTCTTCATACATGAGGCTCCGCAAGGCTTGTAGTGCCATTCACATTCCCCTTGGTGATTGTAGTAATCACAGAACAGCGCTAAGGAAATACAAAAAATTTGACTTCTTCAGAAAAAAGAAAGCATTTTTTTACTCATGTCTGTTCATCATATCCCTGCAATGCTTCTTGGACAGTCTTGAAAATGGTGAATGAATAAGTGAAATTGCATGACCATCAAAACAGATGAATGCAAAAAGTCTACACGGTGAGATTATAGTGCACATAAGTAAGATATAATATGCATACATAAGAATGTGTGTTCAAGGACATCATTATGGCACTGAACATGTAACTGCATTCTCAGAAGTGTTTATAAGATAAAACTCACGACAGATTGATGGGGTTCTCCAGGCTATGCAGGTACCAACTTCACTACATGCTTGAGCGTAGGCAGCTACTGCTGTACAAAAGCAATCACAGTCCCCCCCAGTGTCACATGCACAAGCATCTGTCACGCATGCTTGATAATATTTTGCTGGCTCAACCTGTTATTAGAAAGAAATATAGTATTATACATCACGCCTTCTAGATTTCTATCTTAGCTTTGCTAGGGTTATTTTCTTAAAATTGTAGTATCTCAGAAGAAAGGCCTTAATCTGTAATTTCTTTTTCTTTTGTTTATATACACTGTTTCACATCAAAGGTGGTGCCAGATAATACATCCAAATCACACATTGACAGATTTTTTGACACTCAGATTTGTATCCTAGTGGAATATTAGATTCATGTTACCAAGTGATATGAGGCAGCTGCACTTGAAAATGAAGGTCTCTGCCAGCGGAAAGAACTAAGGTAATAGGATGAGCACAGACTTACCCTATATTGTTTGGTAGGAACTTAGTTTTAAATAAAGCCTATACTGATAATTCATTACAATGTTATTTCATTGAGCTTGTGTTCTGAATATGGCACATGAGAATTTTTATCGAAGTTACACTACAAGAAAATACATAGTCATTATGAAATGATTATTCTTTCATAATAGGTCAATATTCCCTACAAACTAAATGTCCTTTCATTTCTTACAGGTAGAGACTATAAAACTGTCCCATTGAGTGGGATTCAGATTGAAGTTTTCCTCATAAAATTTAAAGTGAAACATGCCTGAAGACAGCAGCTTCAATAATACACAGACCTAGCCTTCACAGAGTAAATTTCTGCCCTTGTAATACCTGAGAGTGACAGGCAGCAAAGACGTTGCTGTTGATGATGCTACACTGCTTCTCTGACCAGGACTTTCGATAAGGGTTAGTAGAACACGTGTCCTTTATGCTGGAAGCGTCAGGACATGTTGAGGATACTTTCCAACTGTTCCCGAACTCTAGAACATTCTCTACCACAGACAGACTCCTTGTAGTAAGGTCATTGATTCCATTGCCATCATAATTTCCACAGAGACCACAGACCTGGCCCTGCAAGAGAAATTAAATAAAATAATAATGTATGTAAGAAAACTTGAAGAAACATCTGAGCCTGAAAGGATACTTGTAATTCAGCTCTTAGAATGGTGCCATTACATTCTGACATTCCTGAACTTATTCATCCTTTGTTTACTCTGCAACAGAACACAACCGCTAAGTCTAGGAGGATACTGCGGTTGACTTTTCTTCTTTCAAATCTGAACAATAAAACCATCTTTGTCATTAAGACCTTATTGCCTTTAAGATATGTCTTTAACCAGGAAATGAGAACTCACAGTTAGCTGATTAAGCTGTTCATTTAAGTGTTATTTTATACAATAGGTGTACTTATAAAATAACAACCTTACAACAACCTTACAAATCTGTCATAAATACTACCAGTCCAGCCGCATTGTCTACTCATTGAGTCTTTACTGTTAAAAGTGCTCGCATGTATAAAAAGAAATGACATAGTCCTTGCACATCCATAAATATCCTTCATTCTAAATTTATAGATCTGTAAAACTGTGATAGCCCACCATAGATACTATGTTTTCTACATATATCTAAGGTGCGTAATTCCCGTATTAGTACTATTTTTTATAAAATTCCAGTAGGTGAGGCAGCAAAAGAACCTATGATATCAAAAGAAATTTGTATATGAGTTCTAAATTACACTTAATTTATATACTGAATTGAAATATCTGTGGTAAACAACAAGATAACAAATTCCTCATTTACAGTTTTTAGTACTTAATATCATAAGCTAGGAGAAGCTATGACAACAGGAATATATTTTACTTATCTCCTGTGTAGGTGCTTGAAAAATACATGCTTGCATTTTACGGGAGGCTTTCATTTGTAATATTTTACTGCCTTGTTCTTGAAGTATTATAATATGATTTGTGTGTCAATGAGAACTGGAAACTGGATTTCAAGATCAAGATTACTCAACTGATTTCTACACACGCAGCTATGTAATTTTAATAAGGTCTAATGACCTTCACCAAAGTTCATTGAGTAAGTTTAACAAAGTCAAGTCCCAAAAAAGTGGTTTGCCGACTCGGGTTCTGTCAGGCGAAACAGGCACTGAAAGCTTTCTTCAGAGTTCAGAACAGCAGCAGATTGATTATATGGTTTTCTGTGGCATGAGAGGAATGCAAACCAACATGAGATGTCTAACAGGAATACTAGAGACATCATCAGTTTGGGATCTCAGCAGGGTCTGAACAAAATTCGCATGCAGTCCACATCTGGACTGTAAATTGCCATTCAACTGTCAGGTTCTCACCTTAAAATTAGGGCTGAGCTTGATGAAGATGCTTGTTTTCTTGTCCCACATGAGGATCAGTCCACTTTTGGTTTCAATTACGAAGTACATACCCATATAGCGGACTGTGTATGGCACCTCATCATTTTGTCCTCTCTTTACAACACTGACATGCTCCTCACCAAGTATCAGTTCATAGCTCTGAAACAGGAGGAAGAGGTGATTAGAAATTAACTCAGTAGCTGCAGCTGTGGTTGTAAACCTGCTTTTCTGCTTTTAAGAGTACTACAAATAATTTATACAATGAAAACATTTAATCAGAACTGAATAGTTCAAATCTCAGGTTCCTGGAACTGTGGTAAAAAGGTGTTTTAAGTGGCATAAATAAAAAAGAGTGTTTTGGTAGTCATGGAGGAACTAGCACAGAAAAAAATCTTTTGACATGATAGTATAAATCTATGCTAAAGACAATTTTCCTGTAGATCTGTAGTTTGCCCAAAAGTGATATAAGTTATGGTGAGAAAAGGAAAAGAGAAAGCTGTGGAGCTCTACCAAATATTTCACTAGAATCTGATTTAAATTTAACTTACAAGTTGATTTACTCCTAAAACTATTTTTCCATCTTCCTTGAAGCAATGGATATCTAGGCTTCTCCTAAGTGCTAAACAGATGGAGAACAAAACTAGTGTGTATGCAAAACCTTCGTACCTCTAAGAAAACTTTGATAGATTTTGAGCAAGTCGTCCCAGTGTTGCCACAGGGAATATTTTCAGTGATAACCCTGAAGGTCCCATTGGCCGTGCCACTCTTCCCACAGTGGTCCTGAGTAGAGAATAACATTTAAAATGTATTATTTTTTACACATGATCAAGTTTACATCTCATTTACTATTGCTACTTGTCAGTACCTGGACTAGTGTGTATTCACAATTTCCGTTGAAGCTGAACCTTTTGTCGTCAAAGGTATTATAATGACCATCTCCATAAACAGCACAAGTGCCCAGACATTGATCATCAGTGCATTCCCACTTCCTATTCTTACATACACTAGGAGTGAGAATAAAACATTTTAATAATAAAACAACTCAGTATTTTGTGTAAATATATCCTAACAACTCTTTTTTTTGTTTGGTTTTTTTGGGTTGTTTTTTTTTTTGGCAACTCATCCCTGGTAAATGTTATATTGATTCTGGAGTTAAAATATTCTTTCATTTTTCATGTAAACAATTAAGGAAAATTCTGTTCTGCTACTCTGAATGCATTAACTGCAAATTAGGATAATACTTAATGAACACTATAGTTCCAAAGATTTCCTCCCATTCTATGCTTTGGCCACCTACCTACACCAGAAGGAAACTGGTTCACACTGTTTAATCCAAAACTAAAAGACCCATCAGTTAAGCAAATGTGCAATCAAAACCTTTCCTCACTGCTGTACTATTTAAGATCTTTGGAAAGGCAAATGATGGAACCAGGAATGCTGCTTCTGAAGAAATATTTACCAAGTGTTACAGTCAACGCTGATCTTTTCCCCAGGCTGATACATGGCTTCATTGTGAATACATGGACATTCCTCTTCAGGAATACAACCACCATTCCCATCTAACACAAGCCCAGCCGGGCACACGCAGCCAGACACACATTGTGTGCTATACTGGAAAAGTCAAGAGGAAGATATAATTTCAGAATTAAATAATCATAATTGAAAAAGAAAGATTAAATTCTCATAAAATGTCTTTATATGATCTTGTTGCTGCCCAGCTTAAATGGGAGAGCATTATGAAGTACTTACAGGACAATGGAACAAAAGGGAAGTTATTAGCCTAATTTTAGTTATTTATATTAAAGATAAATGTTTTGTATATGCCAATCATGATTGCTCTGCTGGAGTCTGTGAAATCTGAAATATATTAATCTTAAGTCTTGCTCTGTGTTAACTGAAGAAGCCTTATACTTTGTAGAGGGTGATTTGTGATTGAATGGATCTTTAAAAAGAAAGTAAGTACTATTAATTTTGATTTGGTTGAGTTACACTGGAATCTGTTTGCCTCATATGGCACTTACTTGTGAAATGGCATGTGGCTACCATGCATCTAGGTGGAATAGTATAATTAGATGTGCAAGAAATTCACAATTGCACCATGATATGATAAAGTGTGATTTCTCCTAGCCAGTTCATAGCCAATAATTTTCTCCTAAAGAAGTGAAATGTTTGGCGGAGCCCTAGGTACTTTCACTACTAATTACTGTTGCCTGCAGTAGCTGAAGAAAGGTAGATACAATTTTATTAATTAAATTGTATGTTATTTTATTATATTTTGGTTTAAGGGTCTCATCGTCATTATTTCATAGCATAGTTTTAGGCTTTTGTTATAAGAACAAAGTACCTGTATTGTAGATTTGGAACGGAACAGATAGATTAATCACTTTAGCACCAAGAGCAAAGACAATATCTGGAAACACCATTTAATCCATCAAGGACATACTTACACACTGCATATCCAGAGTCTGGCAACTTTTTTGACATTCTGCTCCAATTATTCCTGCAGTGATGTTTCTACAGTTGAAGTAGACCATGGGAGATTCACAGACTAGAGGAAAGAAAGAAGTGAGAGCAGTAAGAAATGGCACAGAGTTTATCCTACATCTGTAGCTCTTAAAAACATCTATAAATTCTTTGGAACTTGTATATTTCAGTTAGTAGGGATTACTATCCCTCTTCAGTCTGTTATGTCAATTCACTCAGAACACTGAAATTCCAGAAAAAAAGCCACAGTATTTCAGAAAATAAATCTTCATGAAAAGGAGGTCTTATCATTAATCAACGATGACAGGTTCACTCCTGTCTTTTATAGCTGTTGCACAATAACTGAGAAATACTTCTATTATTTAAAAATCCATTAAGAACAATTAATTCTATCAACTATTTCAGTCCAAAATCTGGCACAGAGAAGAAGATTTTTTTTTTTACCTGGAGTTGGATTGGGTGCTCCAATGCAATTCAGTCTTCCCTGGATGCAAGTGCTGTAAGAGGAGGGAAACTATTTTTTTCTCTTCTCAAATCATATATTGTGATTGAGAGCTAATTCTCTCATCAAGTTTCAGAGTTTTCAAAGGAATTTCAGAATGCTGTTATGCAATCTCAGGAAAGAATTTCCTGCAATATCATAAACAATGATGCTTTTCATATGATATACATTATTACTTAATAGGAAAAATCATAGGTTGAAATGAGTACTTTGCTGATGTTGTCATGATTTTATGCTTGAAAAATCATAGAATTAAATAGAAAATGCACCTGAATACAATTGCTCTATTAATCTGGAAATAAAAATTCTTAGAATCATGTAGGTTGGAAAAGAACATTAAGGTCATTGAGTCCAACTGTAACCAGGCACTTTCAAGTCCACTACTAAACCATGTCCCTCGGTGCCACATCTACACAGATTTTAAATACCTCCAGGACTGGTGACTCAACTACTTTACTCAGCAGCCCATTCCAATGCATGTCAACCCTCTCAGAGAAGATGTTTTTCCTAATAACCAATCTCAACTTTCCCTGACACAACTTGAAGTTGTTTCTTCTTGTTCTATCACTTGTTACTTGGGAAAAAAAGCTGATACCCACTTCGCTACCACCCTGTTTCACGTTGTTTTATAGAGTGATGAAGTCTTTCTTCAGCCTCCTTTTCTCCAGACTTGAATAGCTCAAATTTCCTCAACCGTTCCTCATAAGACTTGTGCTCCAGACCCTTCACCAGCTTCCTTGCCCTTCTTTGTACATGTTGTGGCAGCAAAATGTCTTTCTTGTACCGAGGGGCCCAAAACTGAACACAGTATTTAAGGTGGGGCTGCACCAGTGTCCAGTACAGGGGGAAAACCACCTCTCCAGTTCTGCTAGTCACACTATTTCTGATACAATCCAGGATGCTATTGACTTTCTTGGTCACTTTCTGGGTGCACTGCTGGCTCATATTCAGATGGCTATCAAACAACACTCCCACGTCCTTTTCCACTGGCAGGTTCTCAGCCGCTCTTTCCTAAGCCTGTAGCATTGCATGGGGTTATTGCGCTCCACGTGCAAGACCCAGCACTTAACCTTGTTGAAGCCCATAAAACTGGCTTCGCCCCATCGATCCAGCCTTTCCAGATCCCTCTGTAGAGCCTTTCTTCCCTCAGTTAGATTCACAATCCATCTTAAACTGGTGTCAACTGCAAACTTACTGAGTGTGCACTTAATTCCCTCACCCAGATTAGATCAATATCATGAAGATATTAAACAGAACCGGCCCCAACACTGAGCACTGGGTAACAACACTTGTGACCAGCCTCCAATTGGATTTAACTCCATCCACCACAACTCTTTGGGCCTGGTCAGCAAGACTACGCCCATCCAAGCCAGTTTCTTGTGGAGCATGTTTTTGGGAAATGGTGTCAAAAGACCTTACAAAAGTCCAGGTAAACAACATCCACAGTCTTTCATCCACTAGGCAGGTCGTCCTGTCATAGAAGGAGATTAGGTTGATTAAGCAAGACCTGGCTTTCCTAAGCCCATGCTGACTGGGCCTGAACATCTGGTCACCCTGAAGAGGCTGCACTCAAGATGATCTGCTCCATAACCTTTTCCAGCACTTAAGTCAGACTGAGAGGCCTGTAGTTCACTCAATACTCCTAACTTCCAGTCAACTGGGACCTCCTCTGCCAGCCAGAACTGATAGAAAGTAACTAGGTGAACACTTATGCCAGCTCCCTCAGTATCCCCAGGTATTCTTAAAGTACAGCTGAAAGAAGGAGAGAGCATTGTATTGAAATTCAGGCAAGGCAGGGTGAGACCAGTTTAAATGCAGCCGATTCTAATGAGAAGATACATAAACTATCGCTTGAGTGTTTTGCAAAGGATTCACTTACCATACAAGCCCATTTTCATGGACAGCTTCTCCAAATGGTATGGGAGATCCTCTGTAGTAGCAGGGGCATTCGTTAGCAGGAACACATTTGCCACTCTCATCCATGTAGGTTTCATTTACACAAGTGCAGCCATCAACTGGGACAAACTTAATGTCGCATGTGACATCATGCTCACTCAGAGACCGACAAGTGGGTTGACAAGCAGAGATGGTATAGCTGTAGCTTAAGGATTTGGGACATGATGTGGTATATTTTGCTTGAGAGAAAACAGAATAGGTTCGTTAATTCCAGAAAGTAATTTATGGAGGGAAAAAAAGAAACCACAGGCAGAAGAAAATCATGTAAACAATACTGTACAATTCCACCTATGTTGCATCTTTCATGTAAATGTATTTCTGAATACTTCCAGAGTTAGACTTGAAAAGCTACTGTGCATGTGAAGTAAGTGATGTCTGCAAAGCAGAATTCTTTTTTAAAAATGAAATTTTGGAAAGAAACCTCTGATTGGTACTGCCATACATTGCTAAGACTTCTAAACCTCTTGAGGTGCGATGTCTCTCTGAACGTCTCCTGGTACACTGAAAACAGACCTACTGGGTCAGTGGAACCCAGCGTGCACCTTCAGAGACTTTTCATTTGCAAGTATTTTGGTTAGTATTACTAGTACTGTAATTCTAATATGGCACATTTTGTCTGCACTAACTTGTGATACACAAAACTGTGGTGAAATTTGAAGTTGCACAAAATGAGATGGAGGCACCACCACAACATCAGTCTCCTTTCTAAGCAAACTATGTTTCTCATCTATGTGAATTCACTCCTGTTAGCAATGGATTGCTTCTAAGGGAACAATGAAGGAATACTTCCAGGAGTGCACTTAACAAAACCCCTTCCTCAACACTTACCGTATTTGTCTAGAAATCATTATAAAATAATCCCTGATCAGCAGTTTTTATTGACGTGTGTTCTTAGGAAAGTGGATTGTTAAAAATACTTACAGCAGACTTCAGTTCTCCATCCTTGCAGCTGGATTCCTTTTGCAGAACAAGCTCTCACATAGGAAGACAGGGCTGCACAGAGACAGTCCTCACTATTTTCACAATTACATGTGTCAAACATGCAGTTCTAAGAATGCATAGAAAAATAAAGCCTGAGCACTGGTAATATTGTCAATCTCAAAAAAGGTTATCTTTCTGTTAGGCACTAATTCTTCTACAGATATTCTCACTCACAGACAGCACTAACATAGCTCTATCACTTTCCAGTCCTTACGCAGGTTTCCTGACTGGGGAGAATTAAGGGAATGGAGATTCAGTTACTATTGGGAAATAGCAGTCTTAAAGTTTGTTATATATTTGACAGTTTCAAATTCCTCTGAACCTTATTTATGAATATGCCTTATAGTAGCATGCAAAGATCTAGTCACAGTATGCAGCCTAGACATGTCGTTTCACCAGCACCCATACCTGGATGATTCATGAAAATAAAGATTGGCAACACATAGATAGCAGAACGATGATAATTACCTCATGTGCTTTCTGTGCGAAGTAACAAGATACAAGGCTGATAAGAAAACAATTCACTGATATTCAAACAACCATTTGACATGCTTTTACATACACTTCCTACTCTACGTGTATAGCCATCCATGAGTAAATAGCTGCCTTTCCATTTCCAAGCGAGTCAGGATCTTGAAGACCAGACTGACATGTTATAATACAAATGGAAACACATGCTGAAAGAAAGAAGTGCTGCAGTACAGAAATGGAAATACTGGCATTGTATAAGACAAGAGACATGTCTGGAACAGTCCTTTTCTTGTAGCTAGTTGCAATGATCCTATTTCTATTGTTTCTGAAGGGAAAAACAGCTTAACAAAGTACCGTGTGGTAAACAGAGGGATTCACTGCATAGTGACAAGCAGCAAAAGGTCCTGTGCTGTCAGTTAGTAGTCCACACCAATACTGAGCATATTTTTCTGTGAAGAAAAAAAAACAATACAAAATTTGTATTTAGTTAGTAACAAAAGCACGCTGCCTTAGTATATGGAGCCACTTCTGAAATCACATCAAATCTCTCCTTCTCCTGACTTTATTTCACTTAACTTGTGGGTTAAGGTTCCTAACACCAAAGAAGAAGACTCTCTGAAGGGGATGAATATAAGATTTTCAAAGATGTCTGCAATCCACTCCTCTGACATCAACTTGTCAGCTTAAACATCCTCTCTGTTGTCAGTGACTATATAATTTTATTTAGCTATCTTTCTATGACTCTTCTTTTACTTTGTTGCTAATTGCCAGTGTGTTCATTCTGAATATTTGTTTCTAATTTCAGATGTATGTTTTTACCAAGTATATAAGCCTTTACTTTCTTATCCTTTCTTTCCAATGGATTTTTTTTCTTTAGGGATGAATAAAAAAGCCTAGGAAAGAAGGACACACCATTATCAATGCTGAGTGCACAAGGATTCTCAAAACTGGGCTGGATATTTGGGCATGAAGCTTGAGTTCTCCATGTATTAGCAAATGCTGTTGCTGTTCCTTCAATTATTCCACTTATGGCCTTGAAGTCATCAGTTTGGATATTATTAAAATTTCCACAGAGACCTGGTGAAAAGTGGTGAAAAGTAGTGAAAAGTTTATACTGCTCATACTAGACAAGAGACATTAAGCAAGATGTTCTTTAATTTCATTTACTTACCACAGGTCTGGTTTTTGAAAATAGGATCCAGCCTCACAAACACTTGCATGATGGGTACGATTTGGATTTCAAGTTGAACACCAAAGTTTGTCTGCATTATGATGAAGAATGATGAAGGTCTGAACACGGTGACATTAGCTATAGATGAAAAAACAGAATGATCACTTTTTGAATCTTTCTGAATGCTGGCAATAGTGCATCATTATACTATCCTGAATTTCTGTTGCTGTTGTTGTCTTTATGATAATTAATCAGAAATATAAATAACAATTTACAGTTCAGAACTTGCTTGTAACTACCAAGGTGTTAACTTTATTTGCTGTCTCAACGTTAAGCAGCTGGAGATTACTCCTTCCAAGAGAACAAAAAAGGAAAAACAGTATGGCACTGAGCATTAAAAAAAACTACTTGTATTTTTATTTCTGAGCTCGTACAGTTTATATGGGAGCCCTCACTCTGTTGGAGAGGGAAATCAAGCAGATCTAGAGATCAGAGACGTCACATAAAATCCTTTGTTATTTAGACAGAGAGCAAAAATCAAATTTCTGTCTGAGGAAGTGTGAGCACGGAGATGGTAACTTGGAAAAAAGAAAACAAGAGGTAGAAGAGGTAAACAGATGACTTCTGTGTTCAGTAGTAAGAAGGATATAAACCTTACAATGATCAAATCTGGAGAGTGTAAGAGTTTTATGTTTGAACTCTTGGCTATGCTAGTACTGTCTCCCATTTCTTCCCACTTCCACTTCAAAAGCACTTGTGTGACTCAGGAAATATCCTCAAGACAATGAAGGTGTAAACATGCAGCTTCTGAGCAACTCACAGTCCTTTTATCACCCACAGTTTAAGAAAATAAGTATGTGTGGAGTTGAAGTTCTGAGCTATTGGTCAAGGACTGTTAGAGAAAAAAATTACCTGCTGAGAAGGGCAGTTGGGTGTAAATTGAGTTCACAAACACACCACCATCAGGTTTAACCTCGACGAGCTGAAAAGGAAGAGGAACAAGAAGCAATTGTGTGAAGAATAACTAAAAAGTAATAATGGTGATGACTATAGTAATATTAATTACAAAGATATTAAATAAAAAGGGTAGTTTTGTGATTTAATCTCCCTCTTTCCACTTCGTTCACTTTACTAATTTCCCTTGCCATATATGAATTATTTTTAAAGAGAATTTCTCAACTCCTGAGGATTTCTTTGAACTCAGTCAACTTCCACACAGCCAAATTTGCAGCTGATCTGATTTTCATAACAAAATCAACTTCTTTTCTCTAGCTTAAAAATAACTGGTACTTATCACATATGCTGACTACTTGAGAGAGAAATGCAGTTCCCTGAACAATTAAGGCCTTCTGTTTCCCATATTTTAATACTAATTTCCCATGCTTATTTTGCATTCTTACAGTTTGTCCTTTATTCATGTTGAGGGTCACTGTCTTTAAGCATGTCTCAGTGCCTGTTAGGCCACATTGGCGTAGTTCTGCTAGGATGGTGAATGTTTCATCTTTACAGTGCTGAAAAATAGAAAAGCCAACAGTTGTTTCATGAAAGATTAGTTAAAGAAGCATCCTGTAAAATTTTCTCTCAACACTGAAAAAGTAGTTTTGTTTCTGGAAAAGATCCAAACTCCTCCAGATTCAGTTTTGCCTTCTGTAATGACTAGGAACAATGAGAGAATTAGAACTTGGTTTTCCATTTTATTAATGATATTCATATTTGGAGTTTGTGTTCATGCCTGCTTCTAATGTTGGATTCAGTTCTACTGTATTTCTCATCTTTCTGTAGCTGGTATTGATGCTAGACAAAAATTTTAGATAAAACATTTTCAGGAGAACAGTAACACACAACATTTTTTTTCAAACTGAGTTGTGCAGGTGGGGAGAAAGGAAAGCAAAGACAAACAGATAAACCCCCTAAAAGATCAAAACATTTTACTCACACGTTGCTGCAAATAAATACTTTAATTATAATTATTTTTTTTCTATTTCTTTTGGCTTTTTAAATCTGCTTAACAATGTTCAAGATCTAACAGAAATGTATCATTTGACCTGAAATGATTTTCTGCATCTGAACTCCCCAGAAATGAAATAAAAAATGCTAGCCTTACGAATTCTGTTTTTTTCCTTTCAGAATTGTTAGTGTAATTTTTCAGATTTCTACCGTTTGGTCTAATAACATATCATACAGTAACATGACAAAAATTATGCAGCTTAATCAGAAAGCTGGATTAATTACACTGAAGAATGTAGATTAAGTAAATTCTTTAAAAAGTCAATTCTCCTTAGCAATTACTACATCACAGAACTGGAAATTCCTCAGTAAACACCACATAATGTTGCATGACATCCTAATAGTTAACTAATGATTGTCATCGAATGGCAGCATATGTTTTAGTAAACATCTAGCTAAGTGAGAGGCAAGTTAAGGTCTGTATGTCAAAAGAGGTAAGTTTCAAAAATGTCGATTGAGATTACCTTTCTATAAATGTATAAGGCTTTATGACCTAGTAATAGCTGATTCCTACCTTAGAAAGGACATAAGTGCAGTCTCCATGGTGATCATAATGTTTTTTATCATATGTGGAAATGTGAGAACCTCCCTCTACTGAACATGTTCCTGGGCATGATGTGTCTTGGCAGGTCCACTGGCCTCCATTACAAGTACTGGAAGAGACAGAATAAAATTAGCTGAAATCAATAATCATGTCACAGGGGTAAAATTAATTACAGTGACATTAGATTCAGCTCATTTTCCCTTTAAGTTCTAATTTGACCCACAGTAAATTTAGGCTTAAAATTTTCCAAAACATTGTGAACATGCGTAAAAAGAATGGTATGCATTCACTTTGATTAATTAATTGTTTTCCTTCTTTGAACAGGTGAACTCCACACCAACAGCTATTGGATGAGTAATTCCATGGGTTTTGCAGCTAAGATAAAACACGATGACAAGTGAAAATATCTTCCATTTTGTTATACATATATCTTCCATTTTGTTCCAGCTGAAGTCTTCATGCTGGAACTTGTACTAGAAACTAAAAGGCATTTAACCCTGCATCTACTCCTGACGCAGGGCATATCTGTTTTCTAATGTGATGTGGTAGTGCACAGTTACAGGATTAGTAGTTGTGAAATTAAGGTTGTGGTATGTCATCTCTTGCTTTCTCTAGAGAAATAAATATTTGCAAATATATAAATCACTGTAACTTCATTCCCCTTAGATAAGCCCAGATGTTTGAACACAATGAACAGAGAGGAAGCATTTTAATTGACTGGTGAGAAATCTAAATGTTATCAATCCTTGCTTTGATCCCCTTGAGTTAGAGTGCAAAGATAGTTAAGGGTCTTGCTAACAAAACAAGCAATGTTCTTTCAGGATATTTCGGAACAGTAGTGGTCAGTTAAATACACATATCAATTACCAATGGTGCAATAACATATAATAAAACATTAAACCTATTAAATATGTAAGAGGAAATAGCAAGTTAGAAAAGTAACAAAGGTTACCAGGAATGGCATTGCTCTGTAAAAGAAGCTCCTGTAGCATAGGTGTTGCCGTTGTAAACGCAGGAGCACTGCTCCTGGGGAATACATCCAGAACTGTTGATGTCATCAAATACAGTCCCTAAATTAAAAAAAAGGCAAAACTTGGATCAATTAAAAAGTCATTTCCTATACACTATATAGGCCTGTTTCAAATCTTAAATATCATGTTCTAGACAGATCTACAGCTGTCATGCATGGTACCTATGCTGGTGATAGTAGGATGCCAATACGCACAGTGAAGGATTTTTATACTTAAATTCCACCTGCTTTGGAATAGGTACTTATTGTAGCACAGGTGGCTTGTTGAGAGACAGTCTTGATCTGCTTGCTGTTCTGCTTCCTTGCTTTCTTATTCTATTGCACATGTATTGGCAATTAATTCATATGTGTTTTCTCAGCTGAGACATGACAAATGCTTGGCACTTGCAGATGTGAAAAAATGCAAATACAGAGGCTTAAACCCCTTGGAACTTGCCCAAATCTTACAGGTAACCTGTTGTTGTTCTTTGAGATTAGAGATGTGAGCACATAAAAACTTGCCTGGAGGGCAGAAACAACCATCCATGCAGTGTTCTTCACAGAATTGAGATCGTTCAGGGTTGGTGCATGTGTCAGCACATGGGGAGCTGCACTCCTGGTACTGCATGTTGTAAGGACACTTCTTGGCTGAAATTTTAAAGAAGGAGGGTTTTTTTTTTAGTCAAAAGTACTTCTCTTTCAATATGTATGAAAATATTTGTATTCATTTAAGTTTTTCAGCTAGATGTAGATCCACACTAAAATGCAGATCCACTGCCAGTTCTCAAAATTTGCAAATTTAGTTACCTAGATCCATATTTTACAGTTGAGATGTGCTTTCCATGACTGTCTGATGCTGAACTGGCTCAATGACTGCATTTCTGGGGACAGCAAGGTAATGAACCCACAAAGTGAGCAAGGCCTGTGTTTCTACTGAAGGCACCCTTCCTGTGAACATCTACTATTGCTAGTAAAATGTAAGGCTTAAGTTCCTAAAGCTTTAGTATATTTCCATTTTTCAGATACTGTTAGAAGGGCAAATAGTATCTCATGGAAGTTTGTTTTGGAGCAAATGCTGATGGTGGTACCAACAGCTACACCCCATAATCTAGTATATATTTAATTCCGTGCAAATGTCTAGGAAGATTACAGTAGTGCAAACTCCTAACTACCAAGTAAGAGGAGATAAATATGCAAAACACTTGTGAAGACCCAATCAGTTAATAACAGAATAAAAAATGCTGTAGCTACCATGAGATAAGTAGAGAAACAAGAGGATAACAAGCAAGTGCACCTCATTCTTTTTCCTTCTTTATTTGCTTCCTTTACTGTCCCAGTTAATTAAATAGCATAGATTTTCAATTAGAGTTTCCATGTCAGTGTTTGATACTGTTTAATCCAGTTTGCATTAGAACTCCTAGCGCTTTTGCTGAAGTCTTCATGCTGGAACTTGTACAGCAGAACCCTCTGGAAAATACAGTCTTGAATGGCCCGTAATTTCTCAGGAATCCTTAGAACCATGTGAGGGCTGCTTGGTTTTTAGTTACTGAACATAAAGTAAGGCTGTTTCCAGTGATACTTACGGCACAGTTTTGAGGTTCTCCAGTTCAGAGGATGCCCACCGGCATGAGCACACTGCCGGGAGTATTCAGCAAAGGTATCACAGATACATGAGGAATTTTTTGACTCTTCAGAGTGGCACAAGTCAACTTGACAAGTCTTAATGTACTCTTTAACATCAACGAGGTCATTACACTCTGCAAATGCAGTGCTGGTCAATGTTTTCTGGCATATGTCATCCTTGGGAGAAAAAAAAATTAAAAACTTCCAGAAAGTGGAAAGGAACAATTTTTATTTTTTTAAAATACTGTTACTTTGTATAATTTTTCTTTGATAGAATCTTATATTCCTTTTTAAGTTAATATCACAAGGGCTTCTACTGTTGATCCATCTGAAGCTATAGAGAGGACAAAAGATAAATATGAAATAAAAATAAAAGAATAGTCAAAAGATCCTTACAAAACTTTTAGTGCAATTATCTGATGGGTTAGAAGTGGAGTCTTCACAGTGTTCTGTTGGCCCATCCATTTTCTGCATATTCCCAAACTGCAAGGCTGTCATCTTAATACCTGTGCAAAAGAAGTTTAATAATGAAGGTAGGTTTTTTTGTTCAGTGCAACTGCTTCTTATCTTTTTCTCCTCTCAAGAATTCTGTTCAAGACTGATCAAGGCAAGTAGTTCCTTTAAATCTTTAAATGTAATCATCATCCCTTCCAAAGGAATCACTACATCACTGTCTTAACTTGCACAGCACGCTGGAGAAAGTAAACATTAGAGAACTGTTGTCAGCTTATTGCATCTCTATGCAAACTAAGATTTTTACCAAAAAAAGAAGAAATTGTTTTCAGATTATATTGAGCCCATGCAGGGAAGAGAGAAAATAACCTAAATGGCATTTTGGATGATACAGACTGCTGTGAGACAAGGTTTAGGAAAAAGCTCAAGCTGAGAATAGATAGAATGATGAAGAAAAGATCTTACAAATATTATGCAATTCAGCACGCAAATGTAGTATACTAATTTTAAGGCAGAACTGAATCAACAAATATATTGACAGGACAATACAATTGTCTTTTGTTTTATTGAATCTACTACTCTATTTATTTATGTTATTTGTGAAAATCTGGCTCATTTTTATGGGGTTAGCTGATTAGGTAAACAAAATTATGGCACAGAAGAATTATAGAATCAGTTGTTAACACCAGTACTATATTTATACTTGAAGTATTAAATCACATTATCTGATTTCTGCAAAATCTGTATTTTCAAACACAGATCGAACCATATATTCTGCGTAAATCACTTAGCAGGATAGGAAAGAGGAAAGTGGATGGTACTAGAGTTAAAAGAATACAAAAATAAATGCATACTGGAGAGCTCAGAAACTAATTTTTAATATTTAAAAAACTTAACTGTTTGAATAGAACTCATTGTAAATTGGTAAGCCATTGAAGTCCCCACAAAGTCCACAGGTCTGATTGGCATATTTCTCATTCAGTTCCAGCTAAAATGATGAATAGTAAGTTGACAGAAGTTAGTATAAGCATTCTAAAACATGTTAAAGACATCTGAATGGCACCTGCACCTGCTTTATGGAAGTATTTTTCATTAAATATAAGTGATTTTATTTAGTAATCTAAATCAAACCAGGGGGATAAAATGAAGTGTTGGCTTGGATTTGATTTATAACGCAGAGTTCACAATGTTGATACTGTTGATGCAGGCCCAAGTTTTCAGTGTAATATCTATATTGCTCTCAGCCTTCTTTTCTCTATTCATTCTTCAGAAAGAAATTCAAATCCACAGTAAAAATTAATCATCCAGTTCCAATCCTTCTGACATGGGCAGGGACATCCCTCTAGATCAGGTTGCCCTAGGCCCCACTCAACCTGGCCTCAAACACCTCCAGGGATGTGTCCCTATACACATCCCAGGTTACCTGTCCCTGCTTGCACTGCCTGTGCAGTTTCCTCCTCTTCTTTAGTTTAACCAGCAGGTCTTGACTCAGCCACACCAGTCTCTTAGCTTTCCTTCCTGATTTTCTAAGTACAGGGTCTGAGTGCTCTTGTGCTTTATGGAAAGCATCCTTAAATATTTGCCAGCTTTGTTCCGCTCCCTTGTCCCTAAGGATCATGTCCCAGTGGGTCCTTCTGAATAATTCCTTGAAGAGCTGGAAGTCTGCTTTCCTGAAATTTAGGGTCCTGATTACACTCCTCAAGTGTCCCATATCCCTCTGGACCTTGAACTGCACCAGTGCATGACCGCTGCAGCCCAGGCTGCCTCTGATCATAATATCACTGATGAGTTCACTTGTATTAGTGACCATCAGGTCCAATATTGCATCTCCTCAGGTGGAGTCTCTATCAGCTGGTCTAGGAGATTATCTTCAATGCACTCCAGGAGTTTCCTGGATTGCCTACAGCTTGCCAATACTACTTTTCCAGCATATGTGGGGCGGTTGAAGTCCCCGAGTCGGAGGAGAGCTTGTGAGCGTGAAGCTTCCTGCAGCTGGAGGAAGAAGACTTCATTGTTTGGCTCTCCTTGATTGGGTGGCCTGTAGTATACACCAAGTCCTAAGAGAGTAAAATTCTACTAGAAAAGTATGTTTGAAGGGGTAAGTAGGCCCTACATCAACAGCAGTGTGTTAATGATGTAATGAAAGTGATTTTTTTCACCCTATTTTAAGTTGACATCTGCTATCCACTAGAAATACATCCATATAATTTTCTTCAGGAATATCTGGATGCAGACCTATCTTTGTTAAGAAAGTATTGCTCAACAGTATGAGAATGCAACAGCAAACTTGTAAACAGATAGGGACTCGCTTAATCAAAGATTAGCTCTGGTCTCTGAAGAGGCAGACAGATCCAGGAGCAGTTCTTACCAGGATGTTATCATCTTCATTCCACATTAATACAATGCCCATTTTGCTGACAACTTTCATATAAATGCTGCTTTTCTCTATTGTAATTCCAGATTGGCTGTATGGCAGTTGAACTCTAGGAAAAGGCAGAAAGAATGCTAGGTATTTTCTGATCTAGATCTTTGATAAAGAGGAAATATTAACTTGCGGTGTTCAGCATCTGTATGGATTCTAAAATAATGCTGTTGTGTGAAAAGTGATTTAAAAATAACATAGTCCATCATCATCAAATATAGATCTGAATGTGGATCAAACTTCTCAGGATTTTTTCATCCAAATTTTAGTTTTAAGGTAATCTTTAAGAGAAGGATTGATTTACTCTGAAAGGAGTTAACAGTAAATAATTTGTTATCTATGTTGTTAAAATCGTTAGATTTTTTTGAAGAACACATAATTCCTGTCCCCCTCCCAGTCAAGCCCTTGGCAAGTTTGCAAAAAAAGATCTGTGCTCACCAAACAAGGGTTATGAATAAACTTACCTGTTGCCATTGATCATGACAACACCTTTTGTTAGTTCAGCAGCTACACCTTCAAGTTTCATGGTGATACGACTGATTGTTGGAGCATTATCCACCACTGTACGTCTAATCTGGATGTTGAAATCCTCATAGGGAGCATTGCAATGGGATGCAAAAATGTAATTACAGAGCCCGGGAAAGGAGAATATGTCACCATCAAATGTCTTGAAGTGGAAGTTGCCCCATGTGCTGCACACTCGACCATTGTGAGCAGGATTGGAAGCTGTGAATTAAAACTAGCTGTTATAAAATGACTTAAAATTCCCAGCCTTAATGAGGTGAAAACCATCTTGTCCAAAGCTTCATTTTGTCATTGAACAGTTTTCACCTGCCTACCTTAATACATTATTTTGTGTCCATATATCCATTATAAAATTGTGTATTCATTCTTCACTCAGCTTCTATCTGTTACTCATCATATATAACCCTAGATACGGTTATAGTTATGTTCAGCTAGAGCTTTAATAGTTGGCCACATTCCAGCTAAGATAACAGTTCAATATTGTGTTTATTAACCACTCTATTACTCCTCTTAATGATCCATGACTTTCTTCACCAGTGTGTTTTCCCATTTGTATTAGATTCCTCTGTCTACATCCCCTAAAACTGAAAACTTATTGAATACAATTAATTTCCTTTACTTACGTGTTATTACTGGATTTGTCAGCATTGGCTGGATGATGTTCACTTTAGATGAAACTGTAGCAGAAGCTAGAAAGAAGAGTAAGAAATAAAACAAAAACTAGTGTACCAACACAAAAATTAAACCCTAAAATTGTCCTAGAAAGGACTAAAAAGCTAAAATGCCAGATCGAATGAAGACCCGTTAAGCCTATGATGATTTACACAGGCCGTAGATTAGGTTAAAATATATACTAAAAGTCAAAATCAGGATTGTTAAGTCATAGGATATTGCTTTCAACTCTAATTATTCGTATTTTCTACCTTTAAATTCTGACCCTTTCCCGAAACTCTGTGTTGTGTTATGAGAGGCAGAACTTCACAGCTCTGTGTATTGGAGTGCTTCAGACACACTGAATAAAACAAAGAGTTAAGCTGTACTAAATTGGCTTGTTATTGGTACAAATGAATAGCAGACTTCTCATTACACCTTCTCTTTCTAAGGAGGGGATAGAAACTTTAATTATGCCCTTCATTCTCTGTCTAATATTTTCCTGTTAAGAGGATGAAAACCCTTAGGAATACACAAATACATTGTACAGGATGATCAGAAATAATTACATGGAAAAAAAAAATCAATGAAATTAGGTTGCCATCTTGATTTCCTAACATCAGCCTCTGCCTTTATAGCTTGCTGAAGTGGTCTCATTTCCTTATTTACAATGAGCCAAACATCCTGCATGTATACACTGCTTTGATTTTATATCTACGCATTCATGCACATATGGATACAGCCTCTACAAACACACATCTTTTTTTCTGAGTTACCTATTATATATAGCCACACTGAGTGTGTTCAGTAATTGGTATCTAGTAAAGATACTACTATTCTTATATAGAGAAAGGCTTGTTAATACACATTTATCATTATTTGACATTACAGACAAGATGCTATTTTTAGTAGAGATGTAGCAAATAAACACAAATACAAATACACAGTATAAACAAACTTACTGTTATGTTTCTGCTGAACATCGTCGGTGTATTTGCTTCCTGTTTCCTGCTGTATTTCAGTCTGGGCTCCTGTGAACAAATTGTAAAAAGCATATTAAATACAATGTCCTGTATCTGAATTTTTAATGCAAAGCATTTAGATAGGGTCAAAGGACTCGGATACATCTCTGTAAGATAAATGGGACAGTTCTTTATCACATTAGAAAAAAGGAAACAGCCCCCCCCCAAAGGGAATAGGTAGTTCTAGAAAAAACTGTTGCAAATATGCAGAGTTTGAAATCCAAGTAACATTTAATGTATATCTGCTTTTTATGTTTCCTTTCAAACTCACTACAAGGGATTCTCTTTACTGGATCACAGACCTTATTTTACTGCTGCACTAAATATCACTGATATGTGAAACAATTACAAGAAGAATTCACAAAATTTAAAAGAGTAATTTATTAAAATTGCTGTGTAATAGCTAGATAATAAGAAAAGGCACAGAACTGTTTAAAAGAAATGAAATAAATAGAATCTGATCCAGTAATGGCTGCAGAGGAGTGTGCTGGCCTCTTCTCCCAAGTGACAGGGGACAGGACAAGAGGGAATGGCCTCGAGCTCCACCAGGGCAGGTTCAGGCTTGACATCAGGAAAAAAATTTTCATGGAAAGGGTCATTGGGCACTGGAACAGGCTGCCCAGGGAAGTGGTTGAGTCACCTTCCCTGGAGGTGTTTAAAAGATGGGTGGATGAGGTGCTGAGGGGCATGGTTTTGTGATTGATAGGAATGCTTGGACTCAATGATCCTGGGGGTCTTTTCCAACCTAGTGATTCTGTGATATGCCAGTTTCTTTGGTACCTAAGCACAGTGCCTTTTCTTCTGGAGCAAAGCTGAAGCCTATCAGGGATTTAGATTTGTTTTACAGCCAGATAAAAGCAGCTATCTCTGAGTGATAATACTAGGGCACATAAACTAAGCAGCAACCCAGGAGAAGTAATCAAAAGAACCAGGTTTCCTGTTCTACCTCTCTACTCCCTCTGGGAAAGTTAAAACTCGCATCTTCTCTGCAGAAAACCTTAAGCATCATACTGTAAGTCTATTTGACCAAGGGTTCTTGTTACCCCACCTGAAGCTGAGACATGGTTCCAAAAAGAGTGGGACAATGACAAGGGAGGCAAAAATAGGCCTTGATCATGTGACCACATGATTAGACATTCAGCTACATCAAAACTGTCCTATTCTTGTGCCTTGCTTCAAGGATTATTTTTGTGCCACCAGTTAAATGGTTACTGGATCAACTACATGAACTGTCTTGATGATTTCTTCTCTGTATCATGACCTCCTAAGTATTTATTCCTTCCTATGCATGGTCTAACAACACCATACCAGAGAAGGTATTGGTGAAGACTTTTGAGAGATGACAAATATTGATCCAAACACTTTAATGCCTAGAAGAAGAGTGACTCTGAGCTCCTAGATTGGCACTCTAAACTTTTGCCTTTTATAAGTATTTATGTCATGCATTTCCTGTAAAAGAAAAATGGCTATCATTTTATTTTGTGAAAGATTGAATCCTATCAGCATGCAATAACAGTGCATGGAATATGCAGAATAACATGTATCTATAACCTGCCAAGCCAAAATCCTCAAAGGATTTAGGTGATGAAATCACTAAGATCTGAATCCTGACCAGGATTATTTGAATAAGCACTGTAGGTGTCTGGAGAATTTCTCTGTCAAAGAGAAACTGCTTATATAATTTAGTCTTAAGTTAAGCCCCCTTTTTCCTTGCACAATAGATGGGAAGGGTTCAGTGACTCAGAACTGGATCCATAACACCTATGTCCCTTAACAGTGAGTCACGTTAGTGGAAGAGAGGAAAATGCTAAAGTCAAGGGTGTGCCATAAATGCCAGTTCCCTTTATTGATTACTTTCTTCCTTGCTGAGCATTTTCTCCACTTTAAGAACCTCAGCTCAGATACCTCCATGAGAGCTGGACAACTACTTCTGCCTTAAAAATAACCAGATAAGAACACTTTTTTTTTCATTATTATTTTTCTCATGTATCTTCTGGCTATGCCCAACACTTAAGCAGATTGAGAACTTGATCCCAGACCAGAAGGAAGCCTATCTGAAGGGATTCAAGCCCCCATTCCCAAAGAGGTACTCGAGAGACTGCTGGCTTTGGAGGAAAGGCATCTGGGCAGCTTCACCATATCTAGAATTTGCTTCACTTTTTGCACTTTATTTTAGACCTAAATTTCTTTTCTCATTTAACTTTAGGCGTGACCACTTGTGATGTACAAAGAAGTAACTTAGGACAGAGTTTAACCATTTACAATTTCCCATTAGCCTTTCAGTTATCACAGATATTATCACTTGGTAAATGATTTCATATGACTGTAATTTATATTGACCAGATGATAAAAAATTATACTGATCAAGTGAGACAAATGCTTCTATAAATCTTAATAATAGCCCAGAATCTGGTCTCACTCAACACATCTATAGGAAACTCAGCAGGCATGGAATCACAGAAAATTTGTTTATTCTAGCATGAGAATCTTTGTAACAGAGCAAAACATTACATTTCAGTCTGCTGAATTTTCTTAAAGAAACAGCAAGGGCTTTTGTTTACTTAGCAAATACATTATTATCGAGGAAATTCTAGCTGCGTTGGTTTATTTAGCAGTTGTGCATTGCTACCTTGTTGACCATTAAAAAGTATTTCTCAGTTGTAAAAATAGTCAAGATCATTTACTGTTTGATAATTTGGCAACTGACTTGATTCTTCAGAATATTTCTGGATGTACCTTGCTAAATTCATATCCATATATACGGATGTTAGTATTTCGCCCAAGATATAAAGTCAGGAACAGAATGTTTGTGGACCTGGCATGGGATTAAACCAATATTGTATAGTCACTCAGGTAATCTCAAAATGTTTTCAACAGATTACAACTTGAATAAAGTGGGGTTTGCTGGACACTGTCTAACTGCTACTCATTTTTCAAAACAATTATCAGATTAGCATTTCACAGTACAAATAATTTTCTTGGACAATGAATGGCCGAAGATGCTTTTGACTGACATGTCATAACTCTAAATGTAAGCTTACACTCTAAGTGACTGTTGTATTTTGTGCTCAAATCAGCTCACCAGTATTTTAGTATTTATTTCACAACAATAAAGTAGCCTACAATTATATTTGCACTCGTCAATGTTCTGAAAATTATATGCAAGACAAATTTACATAGACAATTGAAGATTTAAAAATGTTAGCTGACAGGGCAGTAATTACTATACGTGGATGAGACTGACTTAGCAAGCTTCTACTCATGCAAGTAATTTAAATTTGTGCAGTCCCACTGATTTAATAGGGTTAATCGTATTAATAAAAACTGCCAAGACCAGCCCTGATGGATATATAGAAGAAAAACACCAATACAAAAAGATGGATTGCATGTGTCAGATGCATCTCTGAGTCCTGCTCATACACAATATCAGTAATTTATACAAATATTTTGCATAGGGTACTATCAATGCACAATTAGTTACAGAAAATCATTGCCATATGCATATTCCCTTCTAGTCTCTTTTGCACAAGAAGTTGAAAGAAATTTTGAGGAATCAGTATTAGCTTCTGGTAGGTGACAAGATACAGCAAAAGATTAACCAGTGGTCTGATTTAGCAACTGGAAAATGTAATGTTTTAAATTTTATAAAAAACGGAATATAATTATCAATCTTAAAATATGCAATGAGAATAAAATGCAATGGGAATAAAAAGGTTTTGTAAGACATAAGACATGAGTGATACTGAAAAATTGACATTTTAAGATGTGAATAATATTTCTTTTTTATTTGATCTTCAAGGCTACCTTCCAAATGCAGTTACATGCAGTAGTTTGAGGTAACATTAAATTAATTCAGTCCAATTAAAAGATAGTCATTTGCACACTTGATGATAATGGAAAAAAGTGTAAAGACTTTTTGCTTAAATGCAATCATCTGTTAAATGAAACAAAAAATCATTATATTTATTTTTAAAATATTACTAGATATAAACAGAATATTTTTAATTTTCCTAATTTTCCCAATAAAAAAAAGATAACTTCTTACCTGTCTGATGGAAACAGCAAATTGTTAACAGGAAAGCCCATTTCAGTACCCACATCCTCCTGCCAAACCCCATCTTGAGTGGAGTCTGGCACAAGGATGTTGGTTGTAAAATTGGTCAGGAGGAGTACTTTACCTGTGCTTTGTCAGTCTTATATACTAGCGAAATTTGGCTTCAGTCCCAGATTGATTGAGAGAGTCTAGAAAGGTGGGGTTTGGGGGATTTCATCAAATGAACAGGTAAACAGAGGATGCTCTTCCTTCCTCAGAGACTGGTCAATGATATTTGCATTTTGGGAGGATTATATACATATACGTACATGTATTTTGTTAAGGTTTGATCTAATAAAGACACATAACAGGATTGTAAATGAAACACAACTCCTCCTTCACAAATAATAGGACCTGGAATAAATATAATTTGGTGTTTCTTTACAGTTATGCGGATGGCCTGCAAGGAATTATTAGAAGTTTTTCAATACCATTACTGATGCCAGGCAGCTCCTTGGCAAAAATCCCAAATGATTTCTGAAGTCTGAAGAGGTGTGGGGCATTTAATACATGGGGACCCAGCATTAGGGAGTCATTCTTGGCCTCTTACGGCTACTAGTCTTGTAAAAAATATCAGACTACTAACTTGAAGAGTCCTGCACTATAACATGGTGAGACTGAGTGTATGCCATTGAAAACCTTCTGTGTGGCACCAGTAAGCATTAGGCACCCATTTGAGAAACATTAATCCAGCGTTACCTAGACTGTATCCTACATTTATTAGAGATAGGCTTAAACTTTGAAATGGACTTCTGAATTCTGCATAATCTGATTTTGTCTTCTCATAGAAAATATCAGGAATGATTCCATGCTGCCACTCAGATGTCATGCTGCAGAGTGTGCCCCCCTCTTTCACTGGTGTTAGACACCAGTAGGGAATTCACCTGTGGGATGTGTGCTTGGGTGGAGGGTGTTGGAACTCAGGGAGCTAGCAAGAAAACTATTATATAATTGCCATGACAGAAATGTGGTGGAATGACTCACATAACTGCAGTGCTGCTAGAGTTGGCAATAAATGCTTCAGATGGGGCATGCGAGGAAGGAGAGGCAGTGGGGTAGCCCTCTGTGTTAGAGGATGGGTTTATTGCTCACCAAATCCCTTTCTATCATCTACCACCAGTCCTGGCTAATTGGGGATGTTCCACTTGACTGGAAGTTGGCAGATGTACCCCCATTTACAAGAAGGGTCACAGAGAGGATCCAGGGAATTACAGTGTGATCTCAGTGCCAGGGAAGGTCATGGAGCAGGTTATGGGTGTTACCACACAGCTCATACAAGACAACTAGGTGAGCAGGCCCAGTTAACTTGGGATAATGAAAGGCAGGTTCTGCCAAACCAACCTGACCTCCTTCTATGACAAGGTTACCTGCTTAGTGGATGAGGGACAGGCTGTGGATACAGCGTACTTGGACTTCAGTAAATCCTTTGATGCTATTTCTCACAGTATTTTGCTTGAGAAACTGGCTACCACTGGCCTGGACAGGCATTCTCTCTGCTAGGTAAAAAACTGGCTAGATGGCCAGGCCCAAAGAGTTGTGGTTAACGGAGTTAAATCCAGTTGGAAGCCCATCACAAGTGGTGTTCACTGAGGCTCAGTGTTGGGTCCAATTCTGTTCAATATCTTTATCAATGACATGGATGAAGGAATTGAGTGTTCCTTTCGTAAGTTCGCAGATGACAGTAAGTTTAGCAATAGGTACGTGGGGAGATATAATCGGGGTGGTGGAGAAGGAGAGGGAAAAATGTGTATTAAGATGTGTAGAGATGCAGAAAGGACTTTATTTACATAAATTGGGACAGTGTTATCTTCTGTATATCTGGTAAGATTCAGTTCAGCACTCTACTGATGTTGGCAATTTCTGCTGAAGCAGGAGGAGACAAAGCTGGAAAGTTGTCCTAATTGTAAAAAGTGATCACAGCCTAATTCCTTTGGATTCTTATCAAAATCCTAACCCAAAATTATAAATTTATAAAGATCTCTGTAAAAGACTAACAGAGTACAATACAATATTCCATTCAGTTTGTGTAATTTTTTTTCCAGCTTATTTCAGTTCAGCCCTTATTTCCACTTTTATTTAGCACTATATATATTAGATCCTCACACATTTAGTATTATAAAATAAACGAAGAAGAGTTCCCTTATGAAGTGTTCTCTGGACTTGATTTTTTACTAAATTCAGTGGTAGCTTACTATGGCAAGGTTGGGGTACTTAAATCAACATCTTGTCCTTCTATAACATGAAACAGGTTTCCTGTCAAAATATCCAGGATGTTTAATAAAGTTACATCTTCATAATCAGTAGTAAGCTGTTTACACACTCTAGGTCTATATCTTCATGCTTCAACAGGCCAGGAGAAAAGACTGTATTTCCTGCCCATAGAACATTGTTTTATTCTGTGCCAGCACTGAGAATAAATATGAATTTATCTGTACATAGAAAATGCAAATGACATCTTATTTACGTGACCAGTTAGCTGTCTTAAATAAATATGCACTAGTCTCACTTAAGCAATTAATGAAGCCACACAATACACAAGGCTTTCAGCAACTAGTGTGCATACGTCTTTAGCACTGGGCTACATGATGGTCAGAATTAGCAGACCTTACTTCTCTTCTAAGTTAAATCCACCTCTGCATGAAGGGAGTGACAGAATACCAGGATCTTTCCATGTTACTTTAAAGCTTTCGGAGAGTTTCTTATTTCTCATTGGGTATACTAGAGCAAGGGACTACTGATAAAGGAAGGAGTTTTCTGATAGGGCAGTTAGTGCTTTTGATACTCATCTGGGTCAAGGCTGTTATTTCATTTGCCCCATCTCTTTTACTGGAGTTGTTGCTAAGCGGAGTTCTAATAGCAAACACTTCTTTCTTTTTCTAAGGCAGTTTTTAGTTTTCACTCACTATAACTCTGTGACTCAAATAGTGCACATCAAACTTGTGCATACTCATTCACTTAGCATTTACCAGTGCACAGTCTTACATAGCTGTTGTGAAGGTTGTCCCAGATGGTGTGTTCTTCAAAATATGTTACTCAGATATTTTTCTCAAAACATTACATATTCTGGAGTTGTTACGATTGCTACTGCTTAGATTGAAATTTTTGATCTCCAGGGAGTAGTAACATATTCAAATAATAGTCCAGTGTTCAGCTTATCCAGCCAAACATACTCTGTCTCTTCCTACCTCTCCACCAAAAGGAGTGGGCGTAATTGATAATATTATAACAAAAGAGGTACAGAAGAAATTTGGGTCACTCTGTTAGGTGGTTTGTGAAATTTTGAAAGCTATCAGGCTATGAGATTTTACTGATTGCTGGGAGAATCATATCTGTACATAAGAGTATCACAAAACTCAGAAGGAGTTAAGTAAACGTGTTCATTGGTCAGGTGGGCGATTGCTCCAAGGGGTTCTCATGGATTAAAAAAAAGAGTAGTTGAAGTACTTTTGAGTTTCCCAGATGATACAGTGAAAAGAGCCTACCTTTGCAGGCAGGTAGGAGTAAGTTCTCCTCTTCAGTGTGAGAGGAAAGAAACCCCAGAAGTAAGTTTTGAAGCATTTTAATAACAGAAACTTACGGAAATATTTTAATGCCAATGCACACCAGGAATCCACTAAGGGACTGTAGGTTTGGTATTGCCTGGCACTAAAACAAAGTACTTTTGTTTGCAGGAGGGAAAGTTCAAGGAGATGTTGAAACCATTTCTGGTTTTTTCCTGCATTTTTGATGGGTTTTCTCAGTTTTAATGCTGTGTGAGATGAAGAAGCTTATCTTGACATCTCAGCTTCAAATAACATGGAAATTAATTTAGGATAGATCTGTACAGTTGATATAGAACAGCTCATTTTATAGAAGGTTATTGGAAACAAATTACAACAGCCAAGGATCTGGCTGACAAACATTCTTCTGACTTTTATTTTTTTTGATCTTGCATCACTAATCTATGCCAATGGATTGTAACAGTAAATTCAATATATGGGTTATTTGATCCATAATTCTAACAATGGATATAAGCTCTCCAGTTTTACGTTTTCTTCTTTGTTTCTTTCATAGAAGTAGGGACAAAATTTGAGGCATTGATTACACTAATTTAATGTAAAATTTCAAATGCCTGATAAAATGTGGATATCATATATACTATAAATACTATAATTACAACTTGGAAATAGATCATATATTATGAGAGTGGCAAAGGCAAGCATTCAGAATTTAGGAAGTGGCAGAATTAAGGGTATCAATGAAACCAAAATTCCTTTGCCTTTTTTGTACAAATTACAACTCCACTAGTGCTGGAACTTTTACTTTCTCACAAGAATGATAAACCAGAGATAGTTGCGTGCTGGCTAAAGCTGCATTGTACCCCAGATTTATGAAGTCTTCATTTACCCTGTAAACTGTGAAAATGAGTGAATATTTGGATAGATCAGAGATTGTGGTGTGGGTAATTTAAAGTAATGACATCCTGCAAGTAACGTAAACCAAGATGACATTAGCAGAGGATCTGGCACACCCTTTCCATCTAGCTCTGTAGAGGTTTTGATGCTCTTCTTGGCTTGTTCTGCCCATGCTTTTCTCACCTTTAGCTGATAGTCTACAGGTGACTCACCATGGTTTTGCTTTCCAGCCCTACCCAGGGATTCATGCTCACTATTCACCCTTCTTTCAATGACCTGTTAACTTTCCCCTAATAAATACATGCACTGCCACTGTGGAAGAAAATGGTGGGCATGCTCTGGCCATAGGGTCCTTTCCCTGGATCCTGGAATATATGATGCAGTCTGTTTTCTGTTTAGTATAATGTCGCTACACCTGAAAAATCTCAGAGAGGTTTCTCCCTGGAAAACAAATCTGCTTACAGCCTCACAGGAAAAAGCATGTGGAGTGAGTGTTAATCTCTAAGCCAGAATGACAGGTGAACTCTGTGTTGTATACAGCTGTTACTGCTTTTTTGTTTGTTATAGTAACTTTAGACCTCTTTATGGAAGGCACTATGGAATGTAGAAGAAAATGCTGGCTATGGAGATTAGATCATCTAACTGGGAAAGACCTGAGAGCTAAGAGTAGTGAAGATTAGAATTAATGAAGTAGCTTGCCTTATTTGTCAGTGATGTTAGTGATGTTAGTTCCTTAAGGGCACATTTATGCTGCCATTGCCTTTCTTAATTCTCCTTTAAAAGAAGAGCCTGTAACTGGTATCTTGAACTGCTGGCAGGCAAGGAAGAGTAGAGCACCTGCTTTGCTCACCTTAAATAAGAAGAATGAAACATGCAAGAAAAATAAATGAAAATTTTATCTAATATCTTGGCAACAGTGGCTTCTACACAATTCAGATTGAATTAATGAAATGTGGTCATTCATGTTGTGGTTTTCAAAATAATAGCTCTTTTTAAGTGTACAGTTTGCTTAATTTCTAGTTAGTATATAACCTGGGGGAGCTCAACACCTTCTTTCTCATTGTCATTCTTGCTCCTAGGCTTTAATTGTGTGACTATACAGCTGTACTGATTGATTTTTTTTTTTTAATCTAATTGCTGCCCTTTGAAAATACTTGGAAAAACTTTTTACAGCTTTGCTGTCAGAAAACTGCCATGTCTTACCTTCTGTCAGTATTATTTACTGTTGGGTGCTATTTTTTTAAGTTGGGAAAATGTATGTATGTATGTATGTGGCAAATCATTTACCAGGTTTAATGTCCTTAGGTTCATCGCGCACTTAATGCAGCTGAAAGCATAACTTTTCCATTGTACATGCTATCTGAGATCTCAGCTGGTAGTTTTTTCACCTTCATCATTTACTTGATTCTCATAGTGTTAGGATGGTGTTTATAGCTCTCACTTAATTTGTCTGGATGAATTTCAGTTCTGTTTTGCTCTTGTGCATAATGCTGAATATTCCTTTCTGGACTAACATTGCCACAGATGCTTTATAATCTGTTTGACGTTCACTGTCCTATATGTTATTATGCTTTTGTCTTGTCTATGCATCTTTTCTTCACTTCATAAACTGCTTATTCTGTGGGATACTAATAACATACATGAGCCAAATCTGGCTTTTAGAATCCTTGGTGGGAGTCTTAGATAGAGTCAATTTTCTCCTTTGTTTTTCTTCTCCACAAGCTTGACATAATAATTTTTCCTGCCCCAGTAATTGTGTCTAGCCCTCATTTTAATGATTCTTTTTTTCCAAAACACTCTCAGGTATTCATTTGCATTTCTTTGCCTATTTCAGAATTTACTGTTCAACACATTTTGATGTATTTTTCCTTGTATTGTGAGGCCTTCTCAGTGATATTTGATGACTCATTACTGCATCTGTTCCATGGAAAACTGTTCAGAATTGAGTATGCTCATTAGTGCTACACACATTCTCAGTAATAGACAGACTAAATTTATGCACTTATTGGCATGTGACTTTAAGTTCAGTATGTATGTGGGGACCAGGCTCAAATTTTAGCTCCTATCTGCAGTGCTGACTGGGTTTAGAGGCTCAGCTGAACTTCTATCTAACAAATTAAGCTTACCATCCCTTATTTTCTTATCAACTCTGTTCTTCAGATGAACATAAGTTACCTGCCATCTATCCTGAGCAGACAAATAACAATACAACTATTCAGTGTTCAGTTCATGGCTCTTCTGCTCCTTTTCTGTTACCAACAGAGAGTATGAGACAAATCTACTAGTTGAGAAAACTCTTATGCAGACTAATTCCTGGGATAGAACAATTTGCAAATAAAAGCTCAATGTAGATAGTTTTGTTGTGGGCTACCAAATGTGCAGTAGAATTCATCTGTTTTGGGATGGCTGATACTGATGGTCAGTGCAGACAACCACAGTGGTTCCTCCTGCTGCTCTCCTCTATGACATCCTGCTCTACCTCATCAGTTAAGAAGTAGTTCCCAAGACGTTCAAATCCACCTAAAACAGACCTTTTGCTCTCTCCTTTCCCCCTGCACTGGCTGCACATGTCCACTCCCTTCCTTGCTCCAGCCTTGGCACTCTTTTGACCCCCATGGAGAACCAGGTCAGTAAACAACCTGGCTCCAAAATTTCACTGCCCTTTACTGCAAGATTACTCATGAATTTAATATTTTCTAAAGTTTAGACAATTATACGAATCAATCAATTTTTGTGGCTTATGTTCTATTATTTCTCTAAATTCTTGGGTATATGAACTGAAAAAATATCTTTTATATATAACATATTTGCGACTTGGTGCTCTTTTACAGGGAGCTTCTAGGACTTCATACAAGCCCTCCTTGTCTTCTGACAAACCATCTAGGTGTTGCAGGAATACCTGTAAGCTTTCCCCATCCTTATATTTCTAGTTTAGTCTTTCTTTCCCCTTCTCATTCATGTTTAAGTTCCAGACCTCTTCTTTAATGTTTAAAAATCACCATTGGATTATTAAATGTGCTTCTGCCTGTGCAGGCACAGGGAATCAGTGTTCTAGTTTAATTCCTTTTTCTATATATAGTCATCTTCCATCAAACTCTTCATAGAAGTAGGATTTTCTGAATCCCTAGACATTGTCCTGCACATAAGATATTACAAGGGATGCCATATCCATAGAAGATGGTCTATGAGCCATGTTCTGTGACTAGTTTGCCCTGTTCCAAAGCTCTCCATATGTTATCTGTCAAAACACTAGTAAGGACTAGACATTCAAAACATCATCCATGCTGGTGGTGAGTGCAGCACCTGCTCTTTGACTATAGTCTACAGCTGGCAAACAGAATAAGAGAAACATAGAACGGATGTGTATTTGGTGTTCTTTTTCTTGCCTCAGTCTAATCGGTCAAAGAAACTAGGCAGGAGTAAGGGTAAGCAAGCTTCTGTTTTCCATGGACTGCAGCATCATCCTTTATCTTCAGATTAAGCAAGAACTGCGAGACAATGAAGTGCTGCCTACCACTGCTGGTGTGGGTGAAGCAGTTGAACTGAATTTCTAACCACTTGCAATTCATTCAAAGTACCTAGGAAACAAAAGCTGGGTATGAGTATGAGTGTGGATAGGACACAATTCATGGTAAGAAAGTTGATGGTTCCTGACTGCACTGTTTGATTGCTTCTAGTAGCAGCAAAAGTTATCAGAGTAATACAACTCTTTTTACTACTACTATTCTTCTGCTGCTGAAGTGAGTTTTAATTTTAAGTATTTTTCCGCACAAATGGAAAGAACATGCAAACAACTCACATTTGGTTGAAATTAATAGCCATTATGCATATGGTATTTAAGGGCCAGTCACAGCAGAATGTCGATGGATCTCATGCAGTCAGGCTTTGTTCTGGGAGATACTGCAAGTCACCTATTCAATTTGTTATTGTAATTTATTATTGTTAGTGTATGCACATATATGCATGCTGCTCTGCTGGTTTACCATAATGAATGTACTGTAACTACTGAAGGAGATGATCCTGCTAGCTATAAGGGCAGTTGTTTGTTTACTTCTAGTTTCAAATTCCCAAAGAGAATTTGAAATGAGCCAGGCTTCATTTCTTCTCATTTCTGCGGCATACATCTGTAAAGAAGGTGGGAGTCTTCACAATACTAGAAACTTTATTTCATCCAAACTCAACTATATTTTAGCACCATGTTCAATAATGATGGTTACTTACCTGTGGAAACACTGCAAAGAACAGTAAAGACTATTCTTGCAACTTTCTGAAAGTAATGAGAAAGATTCTGATTTAATTTACATTCCTGAGTCATAGCCAAAGGTCAAGTACCCTACTTACAGATAAGGAGCTTGAAAATCGGACTAAATGCAGATAGTGGAGTATTAAGGAAGCTTAGTGAAGACAGGACATCATACAATGCTGAAGGGGTGGTCTGAGATCCTGAAGGTCATCAGCCAAATACCTGCCCCTTACAGGTTCTTTATGGCACTCATGTCACTGCACATAGGATCTCTTCAAATTTGTAGGTTACGTATGAGCCATTTGGATCCTATGCAGAGAGAGGGTGGACTTTAATATGAAAACCTGGGATTAAAAGTCCTACTGCTGTTTCATTGCTGAGCTTATTGGTTCTCTATCAGGAAAGAGAATGCAATGGTGTGAAGGGCTACATATTGCTGTGAATTTTCTCTACCACTCTATTTTTAATTTGCTGATGTATTTCTGTGCACCTCAGCTGCATGCTCTACAACAGTCCTCACTCCTTTAATCCCACTGTTACCTACAGACAACATTGTCCTGTGCAACTTCACGCTATTTGTGCTCACCTAAATGTTTTACCAAATTGCCCCTCAACTTCTTTTTAAACTCAAACTGTGCTGCCTGCAATACCACTACTTGCACTCCATTATTCACTCTGCACATTTCTTTTTAGACCCTTCCATACAAGAGTGTCTCTGATACTTCGTGGAAAGAAGATCCTTGCACACATGCTTGCTGTGTACTTCTGAAGCACCTTCTCTTCTCAGTTACTGCTTCTGGCTGCAGAAGCATGTCTTGCTGAAAAGGGGAGATAGAGAGGGGTTATAAAAAAAAAGAACTATCAGAAAAGGAATTGGAGAAGTAGGAGTACAGTTATGTTCCATAAAGCCATGCCTTTCAGTTCTAAGACAGTTGCAGCTTACTGTACCTCAAGTGACTAATCAAACCTGTTAAATTTATTCTTTTGATAGCACTTAAGTCATAAGTAAAGTCAAAGTAGCTTACTAAATAGCACTGCATATAGAAGTGCTTGGAATTTCTCATCTTAATGAAAAACAGGAGAATACAGATTATGTCATTACATGTTTCATGGGACACCCCATACTCATACTATCCTGAGACAGTGTGGTCCATTGTCTATGATACAAAGCATAATATTTAAATTCATAGATACAATTCTTTGGATTAAGATGAATTGGTTTAGAAAAACTGTCACACTCTCCCAGTCCATCTATTGATTAGGTAGGTAAAAGAGTTGAACTGTTTCAAAGCACTTGCAACTCATTCTAAATGCGTAGGAAACAAAAGTTGGGTAACCCTGCTTATGTCTGAATATGAATGTGGATAGGACATAATTCACAGTAAGAATCTTGATTTATATTGCACAAATTGTTATCAGAAAAGATAACAAAATAAATCGTATCTAATCAGAATCGAAGTGATGTGATCATGAACAGCAATGTGATGGGGCTATGCTCTCTTACCGAAGTGGGAACAGCAGACTGCTGATAGTCAGGATGCACCACAGAACCATGGAATGGTTTGGGTTGGAAGGGCCCTTGTCAGGCACCAGTTTGAGAATCCTGGGTTTAAGCCTGGTTTGACCCATATTTGAGATTCACTTGAGGCAAATAAAGGCGCATCCACACCAAGCAATTAGAAATGTGAAAAAAAGAACTTTTTATTTTAATGAGCAAGGAACAAAATTATAGCACATTTGAATTATTCAGTAAGCAAGGAAAGGTGGTTGAGTCACCATCCCTGGAGGTGTTTAAGGTTAGGGTAGACGAGGTGCTTAGGAACATGATTTAGGGATTGGTGGGAATGGTTGGACTCGACGATCCAGTGAGTCTCTTCCAACCTGGTTATTCTGTGTGATTCTGTGTGTGAAAAGGGGAGGGACTTGTTGTGGCAGATCCATGTCCTTCCTGAGCTGAGGACTCCGGAGCTGGATGCAGTACTCCAGGTGAGGTCTTACAAGAGTAGAGAAAAAAGGGCAGAATCCCCTCTCTTGACCTTTTTTAGATGCAGCCCAGGATATTGTTAGCTTTCTGGGCTGCAAGTGCACATTGCTGGCTCACCTTGAGCTTCTCATCCACCAGCATCCCTAAGTCCTTCTCTTCAGTGCTACCCTCAATCCATTCTCCACCCAGCCTGCAACTGTGCTTAGGACTGCAACTCAGTTGTAGGACCCTACATTTGAACTTGTTAAACTTCATGAGCTTCACACAAGCCCACCTCTCAAGCTTGTCAATGTCCCTCTGAATGGTATCCTTTGCTGTCAACTGTGCCACACAGCTTAGTGTCATCGGCAAACTTGCTGAAGGTGCAATCAATCCCAGTGTCCCTGTCTGACAAAGACACCAAACAGCGCTGGTCCCAATACCAAGCCCTACAGAACACCACTTGTCATTGATCTCCATTTGGACACTGAGCCATTGACCACAACTCCTTGAGTGCAACCATCCAAACAATGTAGTTCATCCAAGCAGAGTAGTGCATACTTCAAATCTGTACTTGTCCAATTTAGAGACCAGGACGTCACGCAGGACAGTGCCAAATGTTTTGCACAAGGCCAGGTAGATGATATCATTTCCTCTTAGTTTATCCATCAATGCTGTAGCCCCCTTATAGAGGGCTACCAGATTTGTAAGGTGTGACTTGCTGTTGGTGAAGCCATATTGGTTGTCAGCAATCACCACTTTATTTTTTATGTGCCTCAGCAGAGTATCCAGGATGAACTGCTCCATGATCTTGCTGGGCACAGAGGTGAGAGTGATCAGCCTGTAGTTTCCTGAATCTTCCTTTTTCCCCCTTTTTTAAAAGTGAGAATGTATTTCTTCTTTTCTGGTCTCTGGGGACTTCAGTGGACTGCCATGACTTATCAATATGATGGTTAGTGATTTAGCAACTTTGTCTGCCAGTTCCCTCAGGATCCGATGGATCTCATCAGGTTCCATAGACTTGTGCACCTTCATGTTCCTTAGATGGCCTGGTACCTGATCCTCTCCTACAGTGGGTGGTTCTTTGATCTCCCAGTCCCTGCTTTTGCCTTCTGCGACCTGGGTGGTGTGGCTTGAACCCTTACAAGTGAAGATTGAGGCAAAAAAGTCGCTGAGTACCTCAGCCTTCTCCATATCCTGGGAAACTAGGTCTTCTATTTCCTTCCAGAGAGGGCTCGCATTCTCACATTCTTCTTCATCTTCCTTTAATCAGTGATTTACATATAGCTTTTCTTCTTGTTGTTGTCGTCCTTGGCCAGATTTAATTCTATCTGGGCTTCAGCTTTCCTAACCTGACCCCTGGTTGTTTGGAGAATTTTTCTCTATTCCTCCCAAGCTACCTGCCCTTGCAGCTACCCTCTTTAGTTCTTTTTTGAGTTTAAGTTTGTCCAGGAGTTCCCTGTTAATCCTCAGAGCCCTCCTGGTGTTTCTTCCTGACTTCCTGTTTGTTGGAATGCATCACTGCTGACCTTGGAGGTGGGGACCCTTGAATATCAACCGGTTTTCTTCCCCCTACAACCTCCCCACCCCATCCTCCAGGTCTTTATCCCATGATATGCTACTGAGCAGAGGCCAAAATCTGCTCTCATGAAGTTCAGTGTAGTGAGCTTGCTGCATGCTTTTCTCACTGCCCTAAAAACCTTGAACTCCATCATTTCATGGTGGAGCCCTTGGATTTATTTTCAACTTTCTGATTTCCTTGCAGAATGACAAAGTGCAAAATTCCTCTGTGTATCTGATTTCCTTTCTATCTTTTTCCTGGCTAAAATAATTTTGTTCTAAATGTCTCAAGAAGGAACTAGCAAATTCCAAGTTTATATACTAGCATAATAGTATATGATACTATTATGATATGATAACAACATGATACGGGTTGTTATTGGAGTAAAAACCTCTAATTACAGAAAATTGCTAAGTAAAAATGCTAACCCTCGTTCCCAGATTTTCCTGTGCAAAGGGTGGGAATGGGCTCTTCCACCTATGATGGCTTTGTTGTATCTCAACTACCTGGACAATACAGAGAGGTTTTCTGTTTTGTCCAGCTTCACTCCTAACAGAAGCAACATCCTGTATATATAAAAATCAAAGGCAAGTAGGACTTGGGGAAGGAATTTCCCGTTTGATTGCTCATGAAAGGATGGAATGAGCTCATTCTATACGTCAAAGACATTAGCTGTACCCAAGAAGACTTCTGGCTCTATAATTATTTGCTAGGATATTTGTATATCAAAACCATGTAAAAGTTCTGAATGGAGCAAAACCTTTGCTACGTTATATTTTGAAACCAAGGACAGTAGAAACAAATAGAACAGAATGCCAAGAAACTCTCATGTTTTTTCTTGCGGGTGTACCTGTTAATTAGTCACTACTCTGGCTAATATTTGCTCATAAAGAGAAAGGAATGTAAATATGTTTATGCATGTAATTTAGACAGTTCTACATCAAAAGTTATTTAAAAAATCTTTTTCCTTTGACCTTTTTTATTCAATGGCCCTCCAACATTAATGTGGAAAAGCTTTTCCTCTAGGCTTACAGAAAGGATAATTATCTGAACTGATTTAGTGAAAGAACTGTCTATGGATATTTTTTCTATGGTCCACAGATCTGGATAATGAAAGCAATAACAAAGATCTATGCAAATTCCTATTTTTTCTTAAATTATGCTAATTTGCTAAAACATAAGAATTTGCACTTGTATTTTAGAGACTGATCCTTTGTTCTTCACAGATGGATAAGAATTTAATTTATCAATAGAATATAATAGAACAGTATTCACGTCCTACTGAAATAGGTGAAGAGACATCTATGGAAGTTGTAAAATTTTTATTAATCCTTTAATGATGTATAAATTGATAAAGATTGTATCCTTTCACATGCTGGCTACTAAACTGGCAAAATGCTTCCTATCCTAAGGCAACGTATAATGCAGCAATGTGGAAGATGAATGACTGCATATCTATTGACATTAATTATTATCTCAAACCATCAGTTATACATCAGCCAAAATGTGACTGAGTCTAGTTTTGATTTTTCCTGAGATCTTCTTTTATCTTTACCTTATAGCACTGCTAGATAGAATTATACAACATTTTTCATGCTAAGACCCTCCTTTCAGTCACTAAGACCTTGTCAAGATTTTAATCATTGCGTTGACATTTTACAAACTTCTTATCTATTTCTGCCAAGTATTTTTGGAAGGAGGGGGTGAAAATATTTCAGTCAGAATGATCCAGCTGCTCAGAATGTGGCAAGAGAACAAATTGCTTGATGTATCATTTAACAAATCAACATGTTGCAGTGTAAGGGAATTTGGGGGGATCCTGTTTCCGCTTAAAGCACGTCTTTACAACTTCACTTAAAAATAAAACCACTCTTTGTTAGTATTTACTGGAATTCAATTTGTTCATACAACTGCTGATATCATTCTAGGGTGTTACGTTTAGCTCAGAGATATCCTGGTACTTCTATTATGTGGTAAAGCATTTAATGGGTGCCAAATCAAACTCTTAACCTTTCTGTAAATCAGCAGAAAAGTAAACTAGATACTGGGAAGCAGAATCAAACCTTTCTTATAAATACATATTTGCTTTGCTAATATGTTGGAGAGTCTTTTCCCCCCCAACATTAACATAAAACAAGAACATTAGGCAAGTTGGTGTTGCTTACCCAAATGAGAAGTAGTTCCACTCTATTCATTTAGTATAAGAAGTAGATAAGAGGAAGCACCCACCCAACTCAATATCCTATCTGTGGCAGTGGCCAACATAACGTTTCAAGGAAAGAGCTGAGCAAGTACAAAGTGGTAATTCTGAAGAATATTCTCCTGTATTCTACAAAAAAAAATACGGCTTAGGGGATCCAGTTATGATGTCTTTGGGTTCACTGCCTCTACAGTTCTGTTGTTGTTTTCAGTTGTAGCTATTAAGTTAAAGGACATTTGGACCATGGTTGCAGGCAGTACAGACAAGAAGCAAACTTAGAAGTTAAAAGACTTTGAAGACTTCTCAATTGAATTCCCTTCATGACTTTCTGTTGCAGCTCAGCTATTGCAAACAGATGAACTTCCTCTTCACTGCCTCTTTTCTTTTTTGCCCTTCGCTGTTGCTGCTATGAGTTGGACTACGAATGTGACAAGCTCCTCTTACAGGAGTCAAAGGGAGATGGAAAGTGGAGCACTGGTTAGGGAGGGGAGGAGAGGAGAGGAGAGGAGAGGAGAGGAGAGGAGAGGAGAGGAGAGGAGAGGAGAGGAGAGGAGAGGAGAGGAGAGGAGAGGAGAGGAGAGGAGAGGAGAGGAGAGGAGAGGAGAGGAGAGGAGAGGAGAGGAGAGGAGAGGAGAGGAGAGGAGAGGAGAGGAGAGGAGAGGAGAGGAGAGGAGAGGAGAGGAGAGGAGAGGAGAGGAGAGGAGAGGAGAGGAGAGGAGAGGAGAGGAGAGGAGAGGAGAGGAGAGGAGAGGAGAGGAGAGGAGAGGAGAGGAGAGGAGAGGAGAGGAGAGGAGAGGAGAGGAGAGGAGAGGAGAGGAGAGGAGAGGAGAGGAGAGGAGAGGTGTGACTTGGGGATCATAAAGAAAGAATAGCTAGAAGGAATAAATGAGGAGACAGAGAGGTGTCAGAGGGAGGTGGGTGCGTATGGATGAGTGAAGAAGCTGGGAACGTGTGTGAGGTAACAAGTGCAAAAAATGAATGGGATAATATGAATATACCTCCAGATCCTCAAGGTAAACAAAATTAGGCACAACTAAAGATTGTGCTGATTGGCCTTTGTGACTGAAAGAGTTAAATGACCCAGTATAAAAAATTCTTTCTGTACTGTTCTAAACAAGCCATGGAAAGGACTTCATGCTTCTGAAATTTATTTGTCTTGGAGGTGACGCACGGACATCCTTGTATCTCAGTCTCCTTTAAATGACATTGTTTGCTAGAGTTTAAGAAAAGTTTGTGCCCCTAGTCAGCTTTGACCCTTCCCCTGTGTTTAATGACTACTGTTCACTCCATCATAACGCTAGCAGAGCAGGACAACACTACTATGGAAATAATTAAAAAAACCCCAATTTCAAGCAGTTGTCTATTTCCTTTAAGCTTCATAAATAGCACAGGTAACCCTAGATGCCTATTAGTGTTTCCTCTTTCTCCCTCTTCCGTGTCTTTATATTACCTTTTATCTCCAAGAATTCTCATGTTTCATGTTTGTACAGCACTGCAGAGGGAAATTCAATGCTACTGCACTACAGGCACTACCTTAGCTTAATAAATATCTAGACAAATAGGACTATTTCTGAGAGATGTAATAAAAAAGAAACTCTAATCTAGTTTGGCAAAGTGTGTCTGTGCGTATTTCAAAGAACTGATTCAGATCATAGTATATTATAATGCCTAGCACAAGAAAATCCTAGTCCCTGTGACTGGGGTTCTTAGCTGTTAGGGTAACACTAATGCCAAAGCAAGCAATGAGTTTATTGTGGGATGCATATGTTCTTAAACTACATTTTTTAAATAAGTATGTGGAATGGAATTGGGTATTTAGTGGAATCTTACTTTACAAATGGAAGTTATCTCAGTTGTTCCAATACAGCTAGTCATGAGTTTAGTTTCATATATTCTCTCAAGAATGTTGCTGAGTTGACAGCTAAGAACCAAACATTCTTAATGAAAAGCAATAAAGAAACTAGAAAAAAAACCTTACAGATGGAGTTGGGAGGGGAAGAAAAAAAAGAAGGGGAGACAGTGGATAGTAAGATTGCCCTTTCCTTGCTACTCATTCCCTCCTATAAAGGAATGTTACTCGCACTGTTGTATGATTTTTAAAGAAATACTTCAACTAGAACTCCCAGTCCCTGTTCTGTGTTTGTGTGGCCTTCACACAGCTTCCAAATAGAGTTTCTTGATAACTTATATTGATCTTTTCATCAGGGTGCACATTTTTTTATGAGGATATACTTTATCTACCAGCAATTATTTTACAATGCTCTGATCTGTCAGCATGTGCATTGTATTGAGGTGGAGCCAAGACCACACCTCAAGGACATTTTTAAGCATAAGGCTGAAGGTAATACAACTCATCCACAATGGCAGTCTCTGTCTGACTGTTTGCTCTGTATGGACTCACTTTGTGTGACGCCTGTTAAATATCTAAGCCTTTGTCAAAAAGAATAGGAGATTTATAAGCAGGGATAAAATGACAACTACTCTCAACCCTTGCACAACTCAAGAGCAAAGCAGTTTTTCCAGTTAGAAGGAGGACTTTGTCCACTACCAGCAATTAATGGCATCACATGCATGAATAGAAGTGGAGGACTCTGAAACAACCTACCATGAAGCCAGATTCCATAAAACAGGCATCAACCACTGCCCCAAACACACCAATGTTAATACCAGAGGGACCACTCTTTTCTGGTGGGAACAAACTCTCTTTTCTCCGAAGAACAAGACCTAGGAGTCCTGCTGGTATGTGCTTATAGGTGAAATAGTGGGAGTGAGTCCTACAAGTCCTCTTTATATCCAACAACATATATATATTATAGTAGTAGTACTGATTGTTTAGAATGTTTGTAGTGGAAGAGAAGTACATGGAAAAAGCAAGCCTTTAAACATATCTCCAAAATAATGCAGGATTTTTCTTCATGTCAGTGAAGCGAAGGTTTTCCTGAAGGTGACAAATTCTATTCTGACTCTGCAAATCTAGTCCCCTTGGCTTCAGCTAAATGAGCTAGGAGAGTAGGATCTGGCTGGATTTCACCAATTCTCTAGGGAGACTTACTGAGAAACTCTGATGGCAAAATAATTAGTTACCTTTTTTTGAAGCTGACTGGAGGGCTTCTGTGCCAAAAAGCTTGCCTAATGTTCCTAAGGATGCCAGCTGAGCCAATAAAACATTATGTCTACCTACAAAACTTACATCACCTATGACCTTCATTCGAGAGAAAAAAAGCTGGATTTACTTCAGAGGAGTAATGCTCCAAGTAGCTCCAGATGGATTACTGAAAATAAGATGAAAAAAATCTGTTGAAACAGCAAACAAGAATAAACAACAAATCTGCACTTTCCCTGTAGATCCTTTCCCCTTTAGGATTCTTGTGCACTAACCACAGAGAGTACCCTTAAGGTAAGAGTTGATATCTATATTAACAATGATTGCCTAACATATCTGAAATATCTGAGTCACATCCTTATGACGCATAACTTTTTGGGAGAAAGAAACAAAATAACCTGTTGCCTCAAGCAGAACACTGTTAGCCACCGTACTGTACAAAGGTTTGAATTTGACAAGATAAACCAATGACCTTCTATGCAATTGCTGATAAAAAATAAATCAAATGCACAGTTGTGAAACTTCCTATGTGATTCTGAAAGCAGCTAGGTGTATTTCCTGGAGACTAACAACTCAGTTTCTTCAGAATAGTGTAAGTTCATGGATTTAATTTAAAATATAAAATACATTATTATTAAAAAATTAATATGCTTAAAACATGTTTTTCAAAACGTTAAGAAAACCTACACATGTCAGTAAACAGAATGAAACAGTCAGTAGCCTATATCCTGGAACAGAAGAAATGCAATGTAATTATCAGTACACATATGTCTTAAGCTACATAGCAACACCAATGGATATTAAGAATTAAACAAGGAATAAATAATAACAGAGTCATAGCCTCGCTTGCTATTGAATTGCTCTTTTAGTAAGGGGGCAGGCAAGTTGTCCTTGCATATATTCTGCTTTTTCTTTGTAAGTGATCTGCTTCATCTTGACAGTCATTACTTTTGCATTCAAAATACCTGAAGTCATTGCTATGACACATCTGACTCTCAGCAGCACCAGAACAAGGTTTGGCATACCTTACATAGAAGAATAATAGCTTTGAACTTTCCTATATTGTCATGATTCCTAACAGAATCCTCAACCTTGTCTGGAAGCCCTGTGAACAGAGCAGAAATGTGAACCAGGCAGAGGTGGGGGGCATGTGCTAAGGCATATTGATGGCTGTAAAATGAGGTACCTGTTCAACTTTACTATGCCACGCAACCAAAATCAACCAGAAAAACTTACTGATAAAAATGAAGAGATTGGAAAAATGATATAAGTTAAAAAAAACAGCTGGAGACATTTTTCTATCTGTCTTTTTCCCCTTTAAAGAAGTTAAACCATACCAAATGGCAGTGATGCTAAGAACTGGACTTTATGGAGAATGGTGGGGTAGCTTGTTTTATTCACCTATGTATAAGTACTGTATATTTACGCCACCTATATAAATATTGTGTGACCTGTGCTTTGCCACAGAGGATATAGGAAGGAGCCAGAGCATTGTTGTGCCCTGGCTGCAGGGGCCGAGGGAGGCTGGGGCCTGAGGAGTGCTGAGGGGCTGTTTGCCACCAGTGCTTTTCCACCCTTTACATGTATTCTTGGGTAGGATTAACAGGTTATCTTGCTGAGGCAAGATTAGCTTGTGCTCCACCAAGGTCTTTTGGGGTGGAAAGCCTGTGGTTTTGTTTGTGGTCCTTGCTTGCAAAAGGGGCTGCGGTTGTTCTGCTCCAAAAATTCTGTCAGGAAGAAAAAAGAATAAGTAGGAACAATTAAAAGAAAGGGGAAAATAAAATTCCCTGTCCTTCCAGGCATAGTTTTGGTTGCTGTCCCAGGAGCAGAAATGCAGAAAACTTGCCAAGTCTTCTCAGAAGAGGTTTCCAGAGGAGATAGGTGTGCTCCAGGTACTTACATCACTCCCGTTCCCCTGAAGAAGTGACAATGATGGTGAATGGCCATCACTGGAGCTGCAAGAGCCCTGTGTGTGTGGTACAGGTGCTGCCTGGTTGGTGCCAGTCACCTCTCTGTTAGGGGGTGAACTGAGGTAAACTGTGAAGGGCTGCACTTTCTCTGAGAGGCAGGCAACGCCTTGCATTTGGGTGGACATCATTCCTGGGGGCTTTACCCAGCCTCGATGACAGCCAGGGAGCGTGGCACATCTCAGGCTGGCCACCTCTGCTGCTCAGCTGCCAGCTACTCAGAAGCAAGCCGTTTCCCACTGCAGGCACCCCACATCCTGCAGTGACCCTCTAATGGTGTCCCTCAAGGCTACCTGGGAAGGGAGGTGTTCTCTCTCTGTTTTATTTTTCAATATTTCTTAGGAGGACATTCTTGGAGCTCAGTGAGTTTGGGGTTAGGCCCTGAGAAAGACACAACTGCCTTCTCCTTGGCCCCTCACAGTTCCTATACTGCCACCTTTTTGCAGCATTATCTGCAACTGTGGTGTTTTGAGTAGAAAAAGCTCTGAAAGCAGTGGGTGGTTGTTCTCTTTCCTCCCTTCTGAAATGCTCTTACAACACATATCAAGATATTGTGGCATGTTCAGACAATTTTGTTTCATTCCATGTTTTTTACTGTGAGACCTTGTAAAAGGAGTTTTCAAACATGTTGGGTGAAGCGTAATTTGATTCTTTATTATTTAACAACATTTGTAACTAAATTATGTGTGAGAAGTTATATGTAATGCATTGCATTAATTGTCTTTGATATAAGCGTTTAATAAACACAGTGATCAGGGTTGAAGCAATTTGCTATTGGGTGGCTTTATTATGGGCAGTTTCTGAATGCATGGCTTGGCCATGTCACCAGATCTAATTAATCTCTAATTGCTTACAGTGAATTGATAACTTGACAAAATGAGCCTGTCTCTAGAAAGATGGAGCCTTCTTTATCGTTTCTATCATAAATGCAACAAGGTCCATAATCCTGATGCTCTGCTTTGTGTTTGATTCCTTCAGTATGAAGGCCAGATACTCCTGTCACGTGTGCTGGAATAATAATGGTATAACACCAATGTGACCATACCAGAATTAGCAAACCAAGGTAGGAAAATGCTTCTGTCTTTCAGGTAACTTTTGTCTATTTATTTATTTATTTCTAACCTTTTTTTGTTGCTCAAATGTGCTTTCTCTACTTAGTAAGTGAGGTGTGCTTTCTGAGGCTTTTGGGATGTTCAGTATTTTTTTCTGTTGCTGCAGATGAACTGTAAATGAGTCTCTAAGCCATTTTTGTAGTTTCCTCAAAGTCTCAGAGTTTAATCACAATGCATATTTGCATTTTCCTGCAAAGTAAATTGAAATCCTGCTAATATCATGTCCACTGTAGATATGTGAGTGGATTGCTGACAGTTTTTCTGTGCTTCTTGGAGCTATCTTTGATAGTCATGTGGTTTAGAATTGATGTTTTGTATGAACTACTGCTTTGGGAGTGTGAAAATGTTTGCTTTGACACTGAGGCAGAAGTGCTCATGAGTTTTGTGAGGTTTGAAGGAGCTGAGCAGATTTGAGCTATTCTTCACTTTTTCCCTGTGGTGTACTCCAAAAGTGGAGAGCTGAGAAGAGGCCAATTAGCATATATCATGTAGTCTTCATGTAGTCTTTTAATCAGCTGAAGGCTTCCTTGTGCCAAATAGGTTACTGATGTTTTAAATCAATTTTATAGTGTGGTTGTGTCACAGGAGAACTTGTAGGAGTTTAAATATAAACAAAGGTTTGACCCATATTTTTGCAAAAATATATCTCTGCATTTAGCACATACAGGCAATCTGTAGTGTTGTATGTTCCCAGGAGATGTACTTTTTAATTGTTTTCCTTCTGCTGCCTGTTCTTTTTTTGGTGATCCTATAGAAGCTTCCTCTCTTTTCCTGGGTGTGATTCAGCAGTGACTGTGCTGGTTTTATGAATATACAACTGAGACCTTGGTTGCTCACTGCTGTGGAAGGGCTTTCTTTGAGTTCTTGCACTGGTGAGTTCTTGCACTGGTGGAAATGCATATGTGCATGCGTGGTCATTCTCTTTTTGCTGGTATTCCTTCTTCTCCTTCATTTCACTGTTCCTCCCACAAAGACAGTGATTTAAAGGAATTCTTCAAGGAACAATTTCAGAGCAGATCTAATAGACCATGGATAAGCTAACGCAGGAAGGGGCTATTCTTTGTTTATGCAAAAAGCCAGCTTTTGTGAATTTTCTGCTATGTATTTGTATTCCTCTGGAAAACTTGCTTCAGAGATTTTTTTCAGGATTTCCACCTTGTTAGTTTGAAACAAAATTCCAGGCTACTCTGTTATTTCTTGTTAATGGTTGCTCTGAATTAATAGGCTGTGTGTTTGAAGCCTCTGGCTTTAACCATTTCAGTCTGAAGATAAAAGATAAATGGGAGGTAAAACTGTTGATGAGTTTGTCCTGTATATGTTTCTGCTGGTCTTTACACACACACACATATACATAGATAAATATAGAATCTACAACAACATAACATACATTCACAGTGACTAACAGACATTTGTTTTTTCTTTTATAAAAGCCCAGAGCATATTGGGAATCTGAGAATGGTTTAGGTTTAAAAAATTCTACTTATGTGGGAATCTCAACTGAGATACAAAGACTTTGTTGAAATTCTGTTCATTAAAATCCTGTCTAGGATTACTGAGAGGTGGATTATATTTATCATATAGCTTCTTTGCTAAAGGTGAAGTTTCTTAACATGACCCTGTTAGACCATGCGTTGTGTTAGCTGAACACAGGCAGAATGCAGGAACAACCACAAAGCCACAGATAACATGCAAAGAATAAACTTATTTCTGTTACCTCCCGATCCGGGGCAACTTCAAAATAGCACCCAGGCAGAGTAAACACAAGCAGGAACACAGGCACTGTAGAGCTTTGTCCTTGAGAACCCCTAAATTGCTACTTTGCCTGTATATTATCTGGAAGAGGCTGAATAGTTTTCCACTGTACTTTGATGTTCCTCACAGCAGGGTAGAAATATCAAGCATGTTTTCTAGGATGGGCCTGAGTTTATCATAGGCTTACATTATTTAAACACAAAGGTTCTACTCATTAGAGCACAAAAGACTAGGAAATAATTAGCATGATTTATGTGTTTTTCTACACTTGAATATGTTTTACAATTCCTTCTTGCCAATCTTCTGTTATATTCCCACAAGTGTATTGTGACAACTTCTTTATTACAAAAGCCATGCAACTGCACCTTGCCATGAGGTATGTGATTCAGTATTGTTTTGCATTATCTTCAGTCAACAAAAATTTAGTGCTATTACAATATTAATTTCCTGTAAAATATCAGATATCTGAACAATAGACCTGAATTCCCATTAGAATGAAGTCATAAAACATGAAAGCATTAATAGCAAAGCAAGTGATAGACCTGCAGAAGGTAGAATATTTTCATTCTCCAGAATGCAGCATAACTGCCAACTAATGTGAGTAAGAAAGTTAGTTCTGCTGTGGCAGGAAGTCATTCCATAATCCTGTTTATTACGTCTTTCCTGCAGATTCTATGGCACCTACTGTCATATTCTGCCTGCCAATTTTCATATTGTGCATGTGTCACAGTTTGCAGTCACATGCCTCAGTAAGTGTGAAATTGAGCAATGCCATAAAGCTCAGTTTTGGCCCCAAAACTCTCTAGAGACCAGCTAAATTGGAACGAGAGATTTTGACTGGCTCCTTGCTGAGTGAGGGAACAACTGCAGAGTCCACATTGGATATTTTCCAAAATTTAGGCCAGTTCCAATTTTTCCTTGGAATCAGTCACCCATATATTTCTGGCACTACTTTTTTGAAATCAGTGAAAGCCACTGACAGACAGAGGGATATTCTTGTGGGTAGACTGGTGCAAGTGCAGAAGAAATTATTTGGTGTCAGGATTGGCTACTAGACTCGTGCAGTAGTCTACAGCATTTTCTGAGACTTAGTGCATGAGATGTCCATAATTGCTCATGTTTAATGGCTACACTTTGATTTCTGAAAACAAAAGGAGGCAAAATTGGGATTTTATTTGCACACATGACTGTAATAGCAGAAGAGGAATTAGCAGACATAGTAAGTTTCTATTTAAAAGATTTTAACTATATGAATAATTGTGAGTTAACAACATTTAATGTAACAGTGCAAACACTTGTTATTCCCTTATAGCCAAGTTGTAGCTACAAATAAGAGATATAATGAATGCTGAAAGAAACCTGAGAATCGAGGAGGATAATTTTTGAAACAGTAATGTACAAAAAAAAATGACTGTCATGAGCACTGCATCATTTGCAAAATGATTCTGTGCATTTACAATTCCTTTATTATTACATTAATAATGTTCAAATAGAAGTAGTCTCCTGCTCTAATATAAAACTCTGATTTAATTAGACTGCTTGCAACAGAGATGCTCTTTCTTTGCAGTGATTGAACAAAACCTATTGAAGAGTAACAAAGCCCTCCTCTTTGAATTGGATTTGCTATTATCAAGTGTGGTTTCCATTCTTCAGTTCTCTTTTATCTGCCTTGCTCCTGGTTCGCTCCACAAACAATCCTAAGTCTTTCCGTAGCTGCTTTCAGAACATGATGTGGCTTAAAAGCTAACTGTCATGCTTTAGTGGTTGAAGTAGACATATGATTTCAGGTTATATTTTATATGCTACTGATAATTATAAAGCATAGAATCATAGAATCACCAGGTTGGAAGAGACCCACCAGATCATTGAGTCCAGCCATTCCCACCAATCTCTAAACCATGCTCCCCAGCACCTCATCCACCCGCACCTTAAACATCTCCATGGAACGCGAGTCAACCACCTCCCTGGGCAGACCGTTCCATTGTCTAATGACCCTTTCAGTGAAGAATTTTTTCCTTATGTTGAGCCTGAACCTCCCCTGGCAGAGCTCAAGGCCATTCCCTCTTGTCCTGTCCCCTGTCACTTGGGAGAAGAGGCCAGCTCCCTCCTCTCCACAACCTCCCTTCTGGGATTTGTAGAGAGCAATAAGGTCTTTCAGGTAGTTATAGAGAGCAATGAGGTCTCCTCTCAGCCTCCTCTTCTCCAGGCTAAAAAACCCCAGCTCCCTCAGTCGCTCCTCGTAAGACTTGTTCTCCAGCCCCTTCACCAGCTTTGTTGCTCTTCTCTGGACTCGCTCCAGAGTCTCAACATCCTTTTTGTGGTGAGGGGCCCAGAACTGAACACAGTACTCGAGGTGCGGTCTCACCAGTGCCGAGTACAGAGGGAGAAGAACATCCCTGGACCTGCTGGTCACGCCATTTCTGATACAGGCCAAGATGCCGTTGGCCTTCTTGGCCACCTGGGCACACTGCTGGCTCATGTTTAGTCAGCTGTCAACCAACACCCCCAGGTCCCTCTCCTCCTGGCAGCTTTCCAGCCAGGCTTCTCCTAGTCTGTACCTCTGCTTAGGGTTGTTGTGCCCCAAGTGCAGGATCCGGCATTTGGCCTTGTTAAACCTCATGCCGTTGGTCTCAGCCCAGCAGTCCAGCCTGTTCAGGTCCCTTTGCAGAGCTTCCCTACCCTCCAGCAGATCCACACTTCCACCCAGCTTGGTGTCATCTGCAAACTTGCTAAGGGAGGACTCAATGCCTTCATCCAGGTCATTGATAAAGACATTAAACAGGACTGGACCCAGGACTGAGCCCTGGGGAACCCCACTTGTCACGGGCCTCCAGCTGGATTTAACTCCATTTACCACCACCCTCTGGGCCCAGCCATCCAACCAGTTTTTCCACCCAAGAGTGTGTGTGCTTGTCCAGGCCAGAGGCTGACAGTTTCTGAAGCAGAACGCTATGAGAAACTGTATCAAAGGCTTTACTAAACTTTAAAAGTGATTATTAGAGATTTGTTATTTACACTGCAGAGTTTTAAAATGCCCAAAAAAGGACTGCTTACAGCAAATATTTAATTAGACCCCAGAACTTTGAATGCTTTTTGTACAGCTATAAGTTCTGTCCTAAGCTAATGATTTCTCTGCTGCAATTTGTTTGTGTTCCAAAGATGATCAGGCAAGGAAAAAAAGCAAAGTGTAAACAAATATTAGTATATTATGTGGAATGGATGCCCACGGATTCAAGAGTAAGTTAAGAATGTAGTTTATCTTAAGGATTTGAAAATAATGCCATAGTTACTATGTAGCTCACTTAGAAGTGTCTTGCAAGAAAACCTTTTGACAGAAAATCTTTTCCTGCTGACTTGATAACCTTGAGCCTAGAGCCCTCTAGTGTTAACATTTGTGTAATACTCATTAATTACTTACACCAGTATAGTTCAGTGTGACCTGTACAACATTCTGATTTGTGTTAATAAAGAGATACCAAGTCAATCACTTTCTTCAACTTAATTTTTACTGATTTTATTATGTAAGTACGGTTTAAGAATTTGGCAATTTATTTTTGAGAGATATAACTGATCTCATTCACCCCAGGTTTTAGAAAGGTTTACATTAGAGCTGTTACCCTGTCTGTGGCAGCAATAACTCAGAGCAAAGAGTGGTCTCATGTAAAGAAAACCTAGGAAGCCTAAAGGCTTCCACTGCATCTGTCTATTTTTCACTTACTCCATGTCTTGTTTCAAGGAGTCTCTGCAAGACCTTCAACTTGCTCTATCATGCCCAAAGTACATTGTCCCCTGTTCTCTTTCTCTTGAAGTGTGGGTGTGCTCTTTCCCAGCATTGAGACTATATCGGTGATACAGATCCTTCCTTCTTTGAGGCAACATCTCCAATACAACCTCAGTCATAGATTATGCATGCCTCCGTGTTTTACCTCAGCTTGTTATCCTTCCTTGCCTTCTTGTCTCCCCATATCAGGACTGAAGTTGGTCCATTCCTTTTCTTCTCTTTTATTTTCCCCTTCTTATGCCACCAAACTGTAGGTTGGTTTTAGTCTCCACTCTCCCTGCCATTATCATCTCTCAGTCTCCCAATGTAATATCCGTCTCTCATTCTCTTCACAGAATAAGAGAATGATAGAATTATTCAAGTTGGAACAGGCCTTAAAGATCATCTAATTTCTACTCCCCTGTCATGGGCAAGGACACCTTCCACTAGGTCAGGTTTCTCAGAGTCACATCCAACCTGGCTTGAAACCTCCCGGGATGAAACATCCACAGTCGTCTGGGTAACATGTTGCATTGCCTCACCACCCTCAAAAAAAAAAAAAAAGTCTTCCCAATATCTAATCTAAATCTCCCCTCTTTGAGCTTAAAAACATTACCCCTTGTCCTATCACTACAGTATCCTATCCTACAGGGAGTCCTTCCCCAGTTTTCCTGTAGGCCCCCTTTAACCTGAAGGCTGCTACAATACCTCCCTGGAGCCTTCTCTTCTCTAGGCTGGACAAAGATAATTCTCCCAGATTGTCGTTGTATGGAAGGTGCTACAGCCTTCTGATTGTCTTCATGGCCTTCCTCTGGACTCGCTCTAACAGATCGATGTCCTTCCTGTGCTGAGGACTGCAGAACTGAATGCGGTATTCCAGGTGAGGTCCCAGAAGAGCAGAATAGAGCAGAAGAGTCCTCCCTCTACAGATCACACTTCTTTAGATGCAGCCCAGGATATGGTTGGCTTTCTGGGCTGCAAGTGCACATTACTGGCTTCTCTTGAGCTTCTCATCCACCAGCACCCCTAAGTCCTTCTCTTCAGGATGAGAGGGAATGGCCACAAGCTCCGCCAGGGGAGATTTAGGCTGGACATTAGAAAAAAATTTTTCACATAAAGGGTCATTGGGCACTGGAATAGGCTGCCCAGGGAGGTGATTGAGTCACCTTCCCAAGAGGTGTTTAAGGCACGGGTGGACGAGGTGCTAAGGGGCATGGTTTAGTGATTGATAGGAATGGTTGGACTCGATGATCTGGTCGGTCTCTTCCAACCTGGTTATTCTATGATTCTATGATTCAGTGCTACCCTCAATCCATTCTCTACTCAGCCAACTGTGCTTGGGATTGCCTCAACTCAGTTGTAGGACCCTACATTTGACCTTGTTGAACTACATGAGCTTCACACAAACCTACCTCTCAAGCACAGACATAATACACACAGAGTTCTCCTGGGAAGAGGGTAGTTGCTGGGTACTGAGATACAGGCTTTATATGGAAAAAAACTAATGCTCTTGAAGCAACACACAGGTTATCTATTACTTCAGTGAGTTAACTCTGCTGTAGATCAAGGAATTGTCTAATAATTCATTTTATACTACAGACAATCTCTGTTCCTTTCTGCAGAATAAGCAACAGAAGAATAACGTCCTGGCTTGCCTGGGAAGGCCAGAGAATCTGTCACTTATTCAATAAGTCATGAATTATGTAGTAGTGCTGCATTGGGAATCTTGGTGGAAAGGAGGAAACAGAGTGGTATGGCAGCTGGGGCTTCACTGGGAAACAGAAGAACCTAGGGACTAGGAAAAACAGTGAAATAACAATTTCTGAACAGGAAGCTGGGAGGATGTAGGGACTTTGCCAACAGGAAAAGGGAAGTTATTAGTGATTCGTAGGGAGGTCTCACTGCTCACTTCTGGGCGGGGCAGTATGTGGGTTGTTAGTGTTCCATGAAGAAAAACAGTTGTAAAAGCAGGGTAAGCTGCTACAGGACTTTTGCAGAAAATTTATGTGGTTGCTCTGTTAGTTTCCCTACTAATCTGTCCCAGCTGTAGGCTAATAGGAAGGCCATCACTTTCCAGATGCTGAAGTAGTCATTTGTAAATTGTGTAAAATGTGTTGCTTGACTTCATACAATCTACAGTCAGATCTGTGGTGACCAGTTTAAAGCATAGTGCAGCTAAAGCTGCATAATAACCTGTCAAAATGTATAGATTTACAACAGTGCAATTTCAGATTTGAGATTTATGTGTATTGCAGTGGGCTCTAAAATATGAGACTAAATGGTTTGTGATTGTTTGGATAGTTTTCTTCTGTCAGGTAAGGAATTTTCAGAGCTACAAAATAGGTACAGACTCAAAGATATGCTTGCTTACTGGAAATGCACTGACTGATAATATCTGATGTGCTTGAACACTTTGCTGTGAGTGCGTTTCACTGAAAGCAGTATCAAAGCTGTATCGAGGATTCTGTACCACAGTCTAGATTGATATCTGGCCAGAGGCTATTGGGAAATGGCTGTGGCAGGATGGGAAGCAAATACGGTACAGGGCCAACAACTCTCATATATGGGATTCAGTGACAAGTTGAAGGAGACACACTGTAAAATGCTTAAAATTTATTAATCATAATTACTTTTTTCAATAAGGAACAGAAAGAAAACAATATTCCAAAACAAAACAGAGAAAGAAAATCTACCACACCTAGATAACATGACTAAAACAAAGAAAAGGGGTAATATTATTTCTGAAATAAATGTCCCAATAAATCAGTTTTCCAAAAACAAAATAAATAGCATGGTTTGACTTTTTAAAGCTTCCTAGGAAAGAATTTACATTATTATTATTATTATTATTATTATTATTATTATTATTATTATTATTATTATTATTATTATTATTATTAAGCTTTGTTTACAAAAATCCTTCATATGCCCCTGCTGGCAAAAAAAAATATATATAATATATATACTTCTTCTGTAAACAGTTAACCACAAACAAAAAAAAAAATTCATGTTTTCGTAGAGTTACTATGCTGATGGTATTTGTAAACAGAGTGTGGTATGCAGCAGCTTCTTGTAATAGGATTTCTTTCTTTTTCTCACAAGAACATATAGGGAAATATGCCCATCCTAAATTTTTCAAGGTATTGAAGTTTATAGATTTGAGAAAGCATAGCTTTCTGCAGTCTACATTTTCCTTAATGCAAAAACAAAAATAAAGAAACAGAGAGGTATAGTTTTCCCTCAGTTTTGTTTGTTTTCTGCACTTTAGCTTCTAATTTGTCTCAATGAGCTGGAATGCAAATGTTATAAAAAAGGTTGGTCTATGTCAATGGAAATATATCGTCAAGCATCTATATTATGCTGCCGCAGGCAAGCTTCAAGCCATAAAAAAAAATATTGTTCTTATAATAGACCTTGTACGAGTGCAAATCCAGCTTTTAGTCTTATGGTACAGCACCTCTTAGAAGACAAACAAACTAACAGAAAATGTTAAAATGACCTTAAAGTGTACCTCTCAAGGTGTAAAAGAAAAGATATGAAAAACAATGGGAAATACTTTAGTAATGAAATATGAAATAATGTAGACAGGCATATTGAGTTTGTATGCAGAAAATTTTAACTTATTTTGACATTTCAGTATTTTTCAAAGGTTTTTTTTAGTCCTATGCACAAGCCTTGCTTGACTTCTGTCTAGTTCTAATTTCAGACTTTCACTTGTTGCTGAGAGACCTTTATCTGGTTTGTTTCCTGTTGAGTGATGACTTGGGGAACGCATTCAGTTATCCCACAGGTGCATTTCTCCACATAGATGTATGAATAATCAAGATGGGTTCCATCACTGCATGCTAGAGTCACCTTTCTTAGGCTGGTCTTGGTTTCCTTACAACAGGAGCATTGACGTTGCATCATGTTGGCTTCTGAAGAATATCTGATGGCAAAACCAACAAAAGAGAAAGATTCAGAAATTATGTGAGAGACACCACTGTCCCTCCCACCTATTACTAGATATAACCAGAAGTTGTGTGCTTGCATGTGGTACCATTGTTCATTATTACCATTCTTAGTGTATAATAATGAAATATCTGTTGTTCCTCATTTTAAAAATGAGTGGGTCTAGCTCTTCATTAAGGCACAGAAGAGATAAATTAATTAATTCAGATTACATACTAAGCCAGTCCAAAATGAGAGAATAGTGTGAAAAATAATCTCACTTTTACATTGGCAAAACCATGGTCTATTAACTATGACACTGGACAGGCTGTTCAAACATTATGAATGTTGAGGTAATTAAGCTAGTACATCATGACTGTTAAAAATTCCAGTTAGCACAATGGAAAGAGTTGATGACTAGGTGAATGTTGGACATCAAGCAAATCATTTGTGATTTGCTTTATGTAACTAGTGTAAAGATTAGAAAACAAGAGACCACAATTGTCTTTTATGCCACTTACCGTGAGAAAGTATCACAGTTGCCTTCACAGTAAGTCATCTCAACAGGTGCAGGAGAAACACATCCATTATGTGTGATGACAGTCTTATTAGTGTGCTTCCTACAATCTGAGGTTGTCACAAACCAAGGGAAAATATGTTAAAATATATGTGCATATAAATAGACAATTTGTAGTAGAAAACTGAGATGGGTGGAGCTAAAATAGGAAATTAGGTCACAATGCATTTCTCTTTTAATTGCTAAGGTCCAAATGATGACTCCTGATGTTTGTGTTATCAATGAATGAAAAATTCACTTTTGCTTATGCAGCATAGGTGCAGGATGCAGAAATAAAGAGCAGTACTGTGGCAACTGCTCAATGCACATCCACTTCCCAGGACTGGCTTCACTTTCTTCCCTATAAAGAACATATCTATAGAAGTTGGAAGAGAGTCATAGTCCTCTCCCACAAAAAGGCTGCTGTTTAGTAGTAGGAGGTGAGAAAGTTCACCATATTGATGTTTTCTAAGGCCCTAAAGTGTGTGCTGGAAATCATCTGTTCCTTTCTTTTTCTATATGTCTCCTTTCTCCCCCTCATGTGAAGCAGTGGTCTTGGACTTGGTCTGTTCACTTTTTAGTCTATGCATCGACCATGCAAAGTGGACTAATATACCTAATAAGAGAAATATTATCATTTTACTTATGCTTAACAAAATGATCATTACTTACTTGTTGGTGTAGCTGGGCACTCCTTACAGCAGCCATCATCAGATAGCTTGATGTCCTCCTTGGGTGGGAAAACAAAAAAAGATAACTTAAGTTTCACATCTACATACAAAAGCAGAGACTTTCCCTGCTTCTTAAGTTTCTCTGGCACCAGAAAGTTCTTTGTAGTGACATGGAATCTAATTTTAAGCAAGGCTAAATATAAAGGGCACATAGCTACTTCAATTCAATACTAATGAGTTTTTTGAAAGCTGACATTGAATGGGACTGGAACTGCTTTGCTGTCATCAGAGTTGAGTAGTAAATTTCAGAAATAAAGCTTGTAGCACATGTTGGATATTTTGAGTAACCAAAGGTTTTACAGGTGAAAGATTATGTCAGTTAGGATATCACAATAAAGTAACTGACTCCCTAGCTGTGCTCTAATCTGCTTTGAGCTATATTAAGCAGAATGAAGTTGTGAACTAAAGTAGCTTATTTTCCTTCAACTTTGCTCTCAATAAATGAATTCTAAAAAAGAATCTATAATCTCAAATAATTAAGGAATAAAAATTTCATGATTTTTCAATAAGATTCTTGCTTCTAGGTCACCTGGCACTTTTTCCTGTACCTTTTTTTCTAGTTCCCAGTCCTCAGTGAGGGTTTATATAGCACCCATTTAAATTTTGATCTGCTGATCTGAAAGGAAATTTGATAGGCACCAGATTCAGAGAGGATTAAATGAGAGCAACTTGCTATGTGATTTATTCTCCTTGGATTCCATGATCCTTCTACCATTGGTTTTAGCTGCTGCAACCTTTTAAAACATGAGAGCAGGTACTTACCGGATCACAGTCTTCAGGATAAAAGGGAGGACAGCTTCTCTGTGAGATGACTGGAATGAACTGGTTATCATATTTTTCACATCTGTAAGTTGTGCAGTTATCACCAGATGGGTTCCAGAATTCTCCAACCTGAAAGCAGTTAAAATTAAAGTGAATAAAATTCTTCTAACATAAAAATGAAACCAATGCCTCTCCCATTTCTTATCATTGCTTCTTACTGTAGCTTGCTCATTCTGAACAACTTCCTTGAATTTCAACTAATAGTTACTTCTCATATTATCATACTGCTTTAAGTTTTTTTTTCAATAACGAAGTGAAGAGTCTGTATTTTTATCTGGATATTGACATGACATTTGTGTGAATAGAATAACTTCATGGACTCATCTGAAAAGATAAACTTGTGTTTCAATGGCTCTGTCATCAGAGTTTATGAGTACGTCCGTGCTGAGATGTGGTGGAATTTCTCCCAGCTTCATTGATTCCTTCTGTCCTAAAGCTCTCAGATAACTTGAAATTGGCTGTTTGGAGCAGAAAACTGCCTCCACAGATAAAATGATCCTTTAGACAGAATGAGTACCATATTTTCAGAGCTGAAGGCAAATTAGTGCCCATCGATTTCACCTGTGTATTTAATAGTGTTTATTTCTGAAAGCCAGTGTTCAGTATCACAGATGATTCTGCTTCCAGAAGTCCGGAAGGACTGGAGTCTCATGGCTCAACTTACTGTTCAGCTGTGTGAGACAGTCCATGCCCTGCCTGCATAAGCATTTGCCTAATATAAGAAAAGATGCAGCAAATAAATGTGACAAAGACAAGGAGAGGAAAGGGAGAAAAGACTAGCAGAATTCTCCAAAAGTGAACTAAAAAGGAATAGTTACTTCAAGCACGCGTGTGATGTTGTCTCCCACAGTCACTATGCAAGCCATTGCCTTGCATGTGCCACAGCATTGTCCAGGTTGCTTTGTGTACTTATAACCCTGTTTTGAAAGAAATAGAGAGCAAATGATATTGAGTCAGGACACTGACCATGATGAGTGTATATTTAAGCTGAATGGGGTGGGAATTATTGACAGCAAAACAGCACTCACTTCTGGGCAGTGTGTGTCACAGATAACAGGCTTGCACTTGACAGTAGTGTGGTGAGGATTTGAGTAAGAGGATACAGAACAGGTGCATTCTTCACAGGGGCCTGATGGAATGACAGCTCCAGGCTTGGGGAAGTCAGAAGAAAAGTCATAATTTGTCAGTAAAAGCAAGTTACTTTGTGTTATGTACATCACAGACAATATGAAGCTAAACAATCCTTAAATACAATTTCGGTTGCCTAATTTAAGCAGAATTTCTGTTGTTTGCAATATGATTTTGGAATTAAATTCTGCAGGAAGGAAAGCAGAAAATGCTTTTGCTTGAAGAGATGGTCTTGATATGCTGACCTTGATGAAATAATTAATAACGTTCTATCTCAGGCCTTTCTGCAAAATACAGTCCATGATAGGAGTCTCAAGAACATTGCATCATGAAACTGTATGAAGCTGTATTATTACAGGTAGTTGTTCTGTGTACTTACAGCGTAGTAGGTTTCATTGACTACACAGCCGTGTCCTGTAAAGAAGGGAAAAAAGATGGTGTCATAGAGGTGTAAGATTTAAGAATCAGAAGTATGGGAAAAAAACTGCTGCTTTGCTGGCCCAATATTATAATTTGCATCTTTGTCTTTTAAGGTTTCTGTATTAATAAACTTAGAAAAATACAGTTGTGAATAACACATGAAGAAAGTACATAATACTTACTGCATTCAAAGGTAGGACAGCATTTTCCAGGCTGCATTTTTGTGACTATTTCCTGTCCCTCTAAGCATTGAGGTGTAAACTCGGAGCAGAGGCTAGTGTTACAATCTGTTTAATGTAAGACAATATAGAAAATAATGAACTCAGAAATTTTAAGTGAAAGTCATTACATGAATTTCAGAATTTTTCCCATGGAGCTAATATGGTGTTGTTTATGCAAATCAGTTTAATGACTAATTTAGTATGTTTGTCTAGCTGTTTTTAAAGTGAATGGACTTTTCCATAGCCTTTGTAAAACTTTGTCTGTGAAGAATAGAGTGGTTATTACTGGAAAGAGATATTTCCAAAGAGGAATTTGTAGCAAATGGGAAGTCTCATGACTCTCAGAGGTTCAGGAACTTTCTTAAGCAATTTTTAAATGTTCAAGATTTTTTATTTTAAGCTAAGATTTTTTTTATACCTGTCTTTGAAACAGAACATGCTTTGAATATTTTTTGAATATTATTTCAGGTGGTGGCAGTATTAAATTTTTCAGTGTTAAATTATAGAACATTTCCAGTTTCTAACTATGTAAAATAGTTTCATCTTCAAATTTGTATTTTTCAGGCAACCTGTAAATGCTCTGCATGAAGCCCTATGAAGTGGAATGAGGGAGGAAAGCATTATGAAATCAATGTAAAGTATTAAAAAAATGAGAAATTATTTCTGTAGTTCCCCAAAATTAATATAATATATTCCCCATCATAAAGAACTAAGTACTTACAACATTCGGTCCTGGTACAGCATGGATCTCCTGGTATCTGTGTTTCAACAGGCATATAACCTGGTTTATCACAAAATACTTGCTGTGTCAGAGGACATTTGTGTTTTGTGCAATGCACTTTAAGGGTATTTTTGTCACAGACACATTCCTGGCAATCTGTTGTCCATTTCTCTCCTGGCTATATGAAAAAGAAAATGAAAAAACAAAGAAAAAATAATATATCAATTAAAGACAAAATAATTTGTTTTGTTTCTAGCTGACATAATCATGAATACAGTGATGTCTGGTTACATCGGCCTTTTCCTATTTCTAGTAATTTTAGTCTTTATAATAAACACTCAAACTGAAGACAATTAGGGGAAGACAGAGGCCACTGAAGCTTCTGAGTGTGTATACACAGCTATCACTTTGTATTTATTAGTAGCATTAATATGATGGATACAAGAGGTCTAACGGAGAAGTGATCAAGCTTTGCATGCATTTTTAAATAAGAAATTCTTATGCAACATATTCATTTCCATATTTGGTTACAGAGAGAAACTTCTATAATGTGTTGGCAGCTGAGGAACTAAGAATGCAGACTATCAACCTTGTCAGCAGCAAGTCAATAAATTTTGTTATCTTTTTTTCTCTTAATCGCTAGTAACTTTGGTGAGCCATAAGCCACATATGTTAAAGTTCCACTACTACCATCTATTTCTTTTTCTCAATTTTTCTTCTTTTTTCTTTTATCTTTTTTCTTTTATTTTTTTTTTTTCTTCGTGTGTCAGATGATGGTTATGGAATGACTATCCCGTCACTTACTGTTAAATTTCTTCAGAAGAAATGTGGCTTCTGCTCTGATCCTTATTTTTAAGACTAAAGGGGAATGAACATTTGGGAAAAAAAATGAAGTCTCCCCCAGCCTAAATCAATCTTTGTTTTTGTGAAACACTGAATATCCTCTTATTTCATTCATCTATGCTCGATAAAACATGTTGACTGTGATACTCACCCATCTGGATATTCCATTTGGTTCCCTACAAGCTGTAAAGAAAAAAAAAAAACACAAAAAAGTGGAGATTTACACCACTGAAAACTGACATAAAGGAGTAAATCTGTGCAGTTTCAAACAGAAATACTATGAAGATAAAACTAAGAAGGAAATGAATATACAGAGTAATTCTTCTGAAATATAGAATTCTGCCATATTCATAGGTCTCATGTAAGAAGGATGGAAAAAAGGTAATAGTGATTAATATTTTATTTTTACATGGGGAAACTAAAGATGCTTAAAGAGGCTGATTTGCTCATGATCTAACGATCTAGAAGATGACAGAACACAGCCTCCTGACTATCAGTTCTGATCTACATATATTTCCCAACTTACAGTAGATTACTTACTGCATTCAGAGACACAGATGTCACTGTCTTTACTTATGAGCTTTCCTTCAGGACAGAAACATCCTTCAGTTACTCCATAGCCAGGATGCTCAACAGAACTAGAGTGGGAGGAATGTATGTATTTGAGTACAACATTTTTGCAGTGAAGCAGGAGAGAGAGCAGCATATATAGAAGGTTGCCATGTCAGAGACAAGAGAGGCAAAATTATTTACATTTTATGAACTGCAAAAGGAAGTGCATATTCATAGAGCTGATTGGCATTTATAAAACATGAATAAATTATCAAAAGTCACAAGCATTTCATTATGAAGTAACTCCATTTTCTAAGGAAAGTAGATGGGTAAAAACAGAAAAAAAAGAAAAATGCGAGGAGTTGTTTTGGGGTGGTTTTTTTTCTATTTCCATACCTCTGGTCACAGGTAGAAGGATTAATGGGTCCACACGGCTTGTATACTAGGCCTGCTGGACAGTTGTATGCTGCATGGAAAAATAAAAAAAGATCAAAATTAACAGTAGATGCATTTTTTTTCAGCAAAAGTGATTATAGCTTTGCCTTCTTCATCTGCAGTTTCTGTGAGTAAGGATGTCACCATGTTTTTATAGATAACAGTCAAGTGCTAGATGTAAGATGTTTACTGAATAAAATATGATTTGCTACAATTTCTCACAGACCTTTTTGAGTTCTGCAATACTTACGGCATTTGTTATTGGTCTTTCGTCTCCAGTCAATGCAAACACCTCTTGAAGCACACTCTGTGGCATATATCTCCAAGCTGGAACACTGCATGGATTCATCAGCTATGCGACATCCATCAAAAACACAGCCTTTGAAAAATGGTTCTGGTGGTATCACGTCATGGCATTCTGCAAAAATCCTGCAGACAGAAGAGAAATAAACCCCCTTTTATGTTAACCAGTCTTTGTGATTTTGGAGCTCCATGTTTTACATAAAATGTACCAGTCATTAAACAAAATCCAGCACTTCCCAGTTAATAGCACATGACTTTCTCCTTCAGGAATGTATTACAAGAAACAAAACCCTAAGTATGGCCAGTAATCTAGGAGATACATTCAGGAAAGGAAAGTGGAAATCTGAAGCTCTGGGATTTTTTCTGAAGAAGCTAATGGTCATCGTGTTTCTGTACGTGTACACAACCTTTCAGCAGTCTGACACGAGAAATTTCATGAAAAATGCAGCTGCAGAAAAATGGCACATACAATAACTCATAACTTATTAGACACTACTGGAAGCACATTTAAGAGGGCCTTTATAAGTGAAAAATAGCTTTTGTCAGAGCTCACACAGCTATAGGAATTATTGTAGGAAAGAAGCTTTAGTGTTTTAGAAGCTCTATATTTTACATAAGATGTACCAAGAATAAAGCATGCTTTTTGGCTTAGATGTTGCTATCTGCTCTTCTTAACAATTTGTACTGAAGGCCACCTTCAAATTTAGAGTTGTCTTTACTTAACAGTATAAGTAAGAGTAAGTGAGCATACCCGGGAAGGTAGGAGGAAGGAAGAAAGAATACATCTGCATGTTTGCAACCCAGGGAGTATGATTTTAGTGATTGCTGCATCCCTGTCTTTCTGACTTCACCTCTCCTTGCTCGGTTGTCTTGGGTATGCAGGTCATTAAAGAAGAGCAGTTTGTTTTGCAAAGGCTTCTTACTTTATATATCCCATCAATAAACTGAAATTTTCAGCTATTATCACATGCTAGGGCTATAAATCTTACTCTTCTTGTAAGATACTAAGATAGTTTTGAATAGAAAGAGTTAATTAATTTAGTTTTCTTCTTACTCGCTCCAGATAAGCTTGCAGAGAGGAGGTGTTTCACAGTGAGGCTTCGGTGGAGGTGTGGTTACAATCGGTGGTATTGGTACTCCATGGCATGACTTGTTGTTATCAACGATCCAGTGATGAGCCATTTGGGGACAGGAAGAAATTATCTTACCACTTGGTAAGCGGCATTCATCTGCTTTATTATTTGTACATGTTCCTGGAAGAGACAAGATGTGTAAGTCTCAAGCCACATCAGAGATGCACTATTGTGCTTTTATCACATTTAGATGTGATGTGCTCGTGAAACATATAAGGTTCCTTACTTCATAGGGATTGCTTTATTTAAAGTTACACAAACTTTTATTTATGTTAGGGAAAAACAAACAAATTTAAACCCCAGCTCCAAGAAAAAAAATCCAACCCCCATGTTGCTGAAATACTGAGTTTTTTTCCTACAGAAATTGAAGAGCAGGACTGTTTTCATTTCCATTTTACTGCTGTTTAAAAATTTATCTCAGTCCAGAGACTGCATAGACAGAGCGGGTGAGAATAACCATGGCAACATGGGGAAAAGGTCCCACTTCCAATTAGAGCATCTATCTTACCACACTGTCCTTCAGTGTTGTTGCCAAATTTGCTGTATGGGAGTTTCACAGAGAAAATCAGCCCACTAAAGGTGATAGTTGCACCAATCTCTGGTATTTCAACAATCATGTTGATGCCGAGTGTGGAGAAATAAATGCCATCTTTTGTGAAGCCTGGTTTGACAATCTTTTGGTTGAAGTACATCTAAATGCAGGGTTGAAAGAACACAACCTCAGAATAGACATTGCTTCTGCCTGATTGTTATAAATAATATATATTCTTATCTTCATAATCTTACATAATTCCATATTGCTGTGCATCACATTTGATGCCCACTGGCATTTCAATAACAGCAGATATATGCACTAATATCTCATCTTATATTGCTATATTGCTATGGTGTTTTAATAATGTAAGTGGCCTCTATGTACCATGTTTGTGCAGGTTGTGTTTCAATGCATAGCAGTCTAAATCCAAGTATTTTCTTTGTAACCCTCAGAATTTTGTTAATTGTAACATTTTTCATGTGAAAATTGTAACATTTTTCACGTGAAAAATGTGTAGTAGTTTATTTTAACTACAGAAATATTTCTGTCATTATTGTGTAATAACTTTGCTGTAAAATCACACTGTCACTGTGCTACATGTTGCTTGGCATTGAAAGAGTTATTTGAATTTACAGTGAAGTCAAATACCCCTGGTGCCAGTTTTATTAAGTGATCACATTTATTCATTAACCTAGGCTGTCCGTTTGCAGTGTCTATCTCATATGAGATAACTAAGGTGGGCATATTTACTTACAAACATTTTGTTAGGAACTATTCTGCAAATTTCTTTTCATTGAATTGGAATAAAGTTAGTGTTAAACCATCAGTTATGGTTTTATTTCATAGGAAATCACTGGGCTAATTATTTCAGCTTGCTTTTCCAGCTGTAGGTAAGGAGAACTTGGCATGGCTCTTTAAGGGGAGAGTGCATATTGAAACAAACTTTCCCTCCCACCTCTTATTATTCTCTAATCAACTAATAAATTCCCCAGTGTAACAGTGAGACAGACTTTTCATTTTTACTGGATTGCTAACACTGATTTAGGATCACGAAGATGAACTGACACCCTCAGATGCCCCTTTTTTGCAGCTATTCCTCTCTTGCAAGCAGGGAACTGGCGGAGGAATTATGTCCTGCCTCTGATACCTGAAGCTCCCGAAGTAGAGGAAGTAGATCTTAGTCATTGAGCTGATAAGGGAAACTTACCCCTTTTCACCATGAGAGAAGAATCATGCTTGTATTTTGTATTTGTATTTCTTAATGATGTGTTTGTTTACACAAACAAATGGCTCAATGTACTGATTTAAATGAAACATAAATCAAGCCCCACTATAAGCCCTCCTTCTGTCTTTTCTATCAGCTGTATTAATCGGTTGCCTGCTGTTACTCATGTATACACATACATACATACATACGATCACATCTGCATAGTGCTAAGTTTTTTTTCTTAGAAGCACATGCAATCTATTTCCCCCTAATGATGCCCTCTGCCCTCATCACCTTCATGATGTGATATGATATTCTAATGGACTATATTTCAAATGAGAATGAGTAAAGCCTATGGATCTTATTTCTTCTTTTACAAAAATAAAGAAATAAAAAGTGTATTTTACCACATTGCTCATCACATGATTCATGAGTGTACGGGTCAGCACCACTTTGTCAGATTTGTAGTAAATAATAATGGATTTAGGGCAGGAAAGTCCATCTTCTGCATTGCAGTAATAATTGTCAATGTAAACACGGAAGTTGTCATATTTAGGTGTGATCTGTTTCACCAGGACGTAAGTGCAGTTTTCAAGGAAAGTATAGTATGTTCCATCAAAAGTAATGTAATGAGGATCACCCCATCCACTACACACACCTGGTAGAAAGAAAATATGTAGAAGAGTAACATGAAATTCAAAATAGACAAAATAATTTAGTAATTGAAGTGAGTATACTACAATTTATAGAGCAACTCTAAGGAAACATAATCTGCAAAGATTTGGGTTTTTTTCTGAAAAGATTATTCCTTAATTTACTGGTGCTTACATTGACACTCATAGTGGTAACAGCAGCCGTTTTCATCTGGAACCAAAATTGCTGGATATTTGTTTGCACAGGTAATTTCCTTGACAGGTGGGCATTGCGTCGGAACTACATCTACCTTGTTGTTTCCCTTACAGATGACTTCTGTACAGTTGGATAGCTTGTGACTTTGTCCGGGCTGCAAAAAAATAAAATTTGCTGTCACAGGAGTTTGCAAACAGATATGAACTTTACTCATATCTTTAGTTTAATGGCGGTGCTTCTTTTCAGTTTGTGGTAATAATTATTTGTAATGTTGACTAGAGGTATTCATAATTCAGACCATTATATGGGGAATAAGAAACTTTTGTTTTCCAAACCTGAAGCAAGGACTAAAAATTTTCACCGATAGTACAATGTTGTCAATATTGTACATGATTAAGTGAGGTTTTTTGTATTATAAAAGGAGGTGGAAAACTTAATTCCAGCTATTACTTCCACATGAGGAGCTCTTCTGAGTTTTGAAGGATTTGGAAGAGTTCTGAAGGTAGGTTAGGGGAACTGATATCCTTAATACTAGCTATGTACAATCTGCTACACTATCAGCATCGACCACCACTATCAAAAAGAAAAAATAAACAAAAGGAAAAAGAATGCATACAGAAGTACAGATAGGAGAGTGTGAGAATAGAAACAAATAACAGACTCCACAGAAACTTAAAATTTTCTCATTAGTGAAGAAACAAACTGCCTAAGGAAACCTCATATATCATTGAAATAAGAAGGACTGTTATTTACGTGATTGCATCAGAAAGTGTTTTACAGGCTCTGAAGTCATTATAAAAATGTTACAGGTTGCTTACACAATATGAAAAATAGATAAAGTCGTGAATTTTATGTAACAAATATTGCTCATCAGTATTTGGACAACATACACATTTAAAGATTATAGACTAAAAACAGTTCCTTTCTAGTATCAATCTAACATGGATACTATTTCAACAATCATAGAGGAATCCAGAAATGACAAACCTGTAGGGGAGGATAAGTAGAAGAAACACAACCATGAAAAGGAACTTTTGGAGAAGTAGAAGTCAGAGGAGTTAGTGTTGTTACAGTAGACCATTCAGATGAAGTAGTTGTTAGAGGAGTAGTAATGGTGCAATTTGCGGTGTAGCGATCAACTGTACATGTGGAACTGCAAACAGCATAAAATCTGCATCCTTCACTATCCATTCTGCTGTAAATCAATTCACCTGAAAAAAACCAACAACACAAAGTCAGAAAAAAATAAAGAAAAAAGATTTTTAAAGAATAAAAGCAAAAAGAAAATAAAGTAAAAAATATTCAAGATAACATGTAAAAATAAAATAAAAACTAAAAAAAAACCGCGGACTTGAATAAAACATATACAAACTGATAACAAACTGTAAACTAACCAGGTGAGAAAACACGATCCCCAATTTTACAGAAACATGCTGTAGACATAGGAGTAGAAGAAGAAATGGTGCTATATATCTCTGGTGTGGAACTAATGGTAATGGAGCTGGAAAGGGTGATGGGTGTGCTGGTTGGGCAGTTGCTGCTGGGTCTGCAGCAGTAGACACGTATCTTGTAATTGAGGCACATCTTATGCTTGCCGGTCTGGTCTTCGTTCTTGCACACCAGTCCATAGTGTACGTCACACTGCACGACCTGTCCGAGCTGCTGGATGGCAACCTCGGGGTAGTCCTCTGCCCGGCACTCAATTTCCTTGGGATGCTGGCAGACTTCCTTCCCGGCTGCGCGGATGTGTTGGTAGGTCTCAAAGTCTCCCTGGTTGGGCCCCGAGGACGGGAAGTCGACGTCGAACCACTCTGTCCAGGAGCACTCGGGCTGGCAGCTGGTGGTGGATTGGGTGGTGGTGGCGGTCACGCTGGGGGAGTATGTGGTAGGGGTCGGGGTGGGACTGGTGGTGGTGGTGGTGTAGGTTTGCGAAGTGGTTTCCGAGGAGGTTGGCAGGGTGGTGGATGGGTAGGGCGTGGAGGTGGATGTCGTGACGACGGTGGTGGAGGTTGGAGTTCTGGAGGTGGTGACGGTGGTGGGGCTGGAGGTGGTGACGGGTGTGCTGGTTGGGCAGTTGCTGTTGGGTCTGCAGCAGTAGACACGTATCTTGTAGTTGAGGCACATCTTATGCTTGCCGGTCTGGTCTTCGTTCTTGCACACCAGTCCATAGTGGACGTCGCACTGCACGACCTGTCCGAGCTGCTGGATGGCAACCTCGGGGTAGTCCTCTGCCCGGCACTCAATTTCCTTGGGATGCTGGCAGACTTCCTTCCCAGCTGCGCGGATGTGTTGGTAGGTCTCAAAGTCTCCCTGATTGGGCCCCGAGGACGGGAAGTCGACGTCGAACCACTCGGTCCAGGAGCACTCGGGCTGGCAGCTGGTGGTGGATTGGGTGGTGGTGGCGGTCACGCTGGGGGAGTATGTGGTAGGGGTCGGGGTGGGACTGGTGGTGGTGTAGGTTTGCGAAGTGGTTTCCGAGGAGGTTGCCAGGGTGGTGGATGGGTAGGGCGTGGAGGTGGAGGTCGTGACGACGGTGGTGGAGGTTGGAGTTCTGGAGGTGGTGACGGTGGTGGGGCTGGAGGTGGTGACGGGAGTGCTGGTTGGGCAGTTGCTGTTGGGTCTGCAGCAGTAGACACGTATCTTGTAGTTGAGGCACATCTTATGCTTGCCGGTCTGGTCTTCGTTCTTGCACACCAGTCCATAGTGGACGTCGCACTGCACGACCTGTCCGAGCTGCTGGATGGCAACCTCGGGATAGTCCTCCGCCCGGCACTCAATTTCCTTGGGATGCTGGCAGACTTCCTTCCCGGCTGCGCGGATGTGTTGGTAGGTCTCAAAGTCTCCCTGGTTGGGCCCCGAGGACGGGAAGTCGACGTCGAACCACTCGGTCCAGGAGCACTCGGGCTGGCAGCTGGTGGTGGATTGGGTGGTGGTGGCGGTCACGCTGGGGGAGTATGTGGTAGGGGTCGGGGTGGGACTGGTGGTGGTGGTGGTGTAGGTTTGCGAAGTGGTTTCCGAGGAGGTTGGCAGGGTGGTGGATGGGTAGGGTGTGGAGGTGGATGTCGTGACGACGGTGGTGGAGGTTGGAGTTCTGGAGGTGGTGACGGTGGTGGGGCTGGAGGTGGTGACGGGAGTGCTGGTTGGGCAGTTGCTGTTGGGTCTGCAGCAGTAGACACGTATCTTGTAGTTGAGGCACATCTTATGCTTGCCGGTCTGGTCTTCGTTCTTGCACACCAGTCCATAGTGGACGTCGCACTGCACGACCTGTCCGAGCTGCTGGATGGCAACCTCGGGGTAGTCCTCTGCCCGGCACTCAATTTCCTTGGGATGCTGGCAGACTTCCTTCCCGGCTGCGCGGATGTGTTGGTAGGTCTCAAAGTCTCCCTGGTTGGGCCCCGAGGACGGGAAGTCGACGTCGAACCACTCGGTCCAGGAGCACTCGGGCTGGCAGCTGGTGGTGGATTGGGTGGTGGTGACGGTCACGCTGGGGGAGTATGTGGTAGGGGTCGGGGTGGGACTGGTGGTGGTGGTGGTGTAGGTTTGCGAAGTGGTTTCCGAGGAGGTTGGCAGGGTGGTGGATGGGTAGGGTGTGGATGTGGAGGTCGTGACGACGGTGGTGGAGGTTGGAGTTCTGGAGGTGGTGACGGTGGTGGGGCTGGAGGTGGTGACGGGTGTGCTGGTTGGGCAGTTGCTGTTGGGTCTGCAGCAGTAGACACGTATCTTGTAGTTGAGGCACATTTTAAGCTTGCCGGTCTGGTCTTCGTTCTTGCACACCAGTCCATAGTGGACGTCGCACTGCACGACCTGTCCGAGCTGCTGGATGGCAACCTCGGGGTAGTCCTCTGCCCGGCACTCAATTTCCTTGGGATGCTGGCAGACTTCCTTCCCGGCTGCGCGGATGTGTTGGTAGGTCTCAAAGTCTCCCTGGTTGGGCCCCGAGGACGGGAAGTCGACGTCGAACCACTCGGTCCAGGAGCACTCGGGCTGGCAGCTGGTGGTGGATTGGGTGGTGGTGGCGGTCACGCTGGGGGAGTATGCGGTAGGGGTCGGGGTGGGACTGGTGGTGGTGGTGGTGTAGGTTTGCGAAGTGGTTTCCGAGGAGGTTGGCAGGGTGGTGGATGGATAGGGTGTGGAGGTGGAGGTCGTGACGATGGTGGTGGAGGTTGGAGTTCTGGAGGTGGTGACGGTGGTGGGGCTGGAGGTGGTGACGGGTGTGCTGGTTGGGCAGTTGCTGTTGGGTCTGCAGCAGTAGACACGTATCTTGTAGTTGAGGCACATCTTATGCTTGCCGGTCTGGTCTTCATTCTTGCACACCAGTCCATAGTGGACGTCGCACTGCACGACCTGTCCGAGCTGCTGGATGGCAACCTCGGGGTAGTCCTCTGCCCGGCACTCAATTTCCTTGGGATGCTGGCAGACTTCCTTCCCGGCTGCGCGGATGTGTTGGTAGGTCTCAAAGTCTCCCTGGTTGGGCCCCGAGGACGGGAAGTCGACGTCGAACCACTCGGTCCAGGAGCACTCGGGCTGGCAGCTGGTGGTGGATTGGGTGGTGGTGACGGTCACGCTGGGGGAGTATGTGGTAGGGGTCGGGGTGGGACTGGTGGTGGTGGTGGTGTAGGTTTGCGAAGTGGTTTCCGAGGAGGTTGCCAGGGTGGTGGATGGGTAGGGCGTGGAGGTGGAGGTCGTGACGACGGTGGTGGAGGTTGGAGTTCTGGAGGTGGTGACGGTGGTGGGGCTGGAGGTGGTGACGGGAGTGCTGGTTGGGCAGTTGCTGTTGGGTCTGCAGCAGTAGACACGTATCTTGTAGTTGAGGCACATCTTATGCTTGCCGGTCTGGTCTTCGTTCTTGCACACCAGTCCATAGTGGACGTCGCACTGCACGACCTGTCCGAGCTGCTGGATGGCAACCTCGGGATAGTCCTCCGCCCGGCACTCAATTTCCTTGGGATGCTGGCAGACTTCCTTCCCGGCTGCGCGGATGTGTTGGTAGGTCTCAAAGTCTCCCTGGTTGGGCCCCGAGGACGGGAAGTCGACGTCGAACCACTCGGTCCAGGAGCACTCGGGCTGGCAGCTGGTGGTGGATTGGGTGGTGGTGGCGGTCACGCTGGGGGAGTATGTGGTAGGGGTCGGGGTGGGACTGGTGGTGGTGGTGGTGTAGGTTTGCGAAGTGGTTTCCGAGGAGGTTGGCAGGGTGGTGGATGGGTAGGGTGTGGAGGTGGATGTCGTGACGACGGTGGTGGAGGTTGGAGTTCTGGAGGTGGTGACGGTGGTGGGGCTGGAGGTGGTGACGGGAGTGCTGGTTGGGCAGTTGCTGTTGGGTCTGCAGCAGTAGACACGTATCTTGTAGTTGAGGCACATCTTATGCTTGCCGGTCTGGTCTTCGTTCTTGCACACCAGTCCATAGTGGACGTCGCACTGCACGACCTGTCCGAGCTGCTGGATGGCAACCTCGGGGTAGTCCTCTGCCCGGCACTCAATTTCCTTGGGATGCTGGCAGACTTCCTTCCCGGCTGCGCGGATGTGTTGGTAGGTCTCAAAGTCTCCCTGGTTGGGCCCCGAGGACGGGAAGTCGACGTCGAACCACTCGGTCCAGGAGCACTCGGGCTGGCAGCTGGTGGTGGATTGGGTGGTGGTGGCGGTCACGCTGGGGGAGTATGTGGTAGGGGTCGGGGTGGGACTGGTGGTGGTGGTGGTGTAGGTTTGCGAAGTGGTTTCCGAGGAGGTTGGCAGGGTGGTGGATGGGTAGGGTGTGGAGGTGGATGTCGTGACGACGGTGGTGGAGGTTGGAGTTCTGGAGGTGGTGACGGTGGTGGGGCTGGAGGTGGTGACGGGAGTGCTGGTTGGGCAGTTGCTGTTGGGTCTGCAGCAGTAGACACGTATCTTGTAGTTGAGGCACATCTTATGCTTGCCGGTCTGGTCTTCGTTCTTGCACACCAGTCCATAGTGGACGTCGCACTGCACGACCTGTCCGAGCTGCTGGATGGCAACCTCGGGGTAGTCCTCTGCCCGGCACTCAATTTCCTTGGGATGCTGGCAGACTTCCTTCCCAGCTGCGCGGATGTGTTGGTAGGTCTCAAAGTCTCCCTGGTTGGGCCCCGAGGACGGGAAGTCGACGTCGAACCACTCGGTCCAGGAGCACTCGGGCTGGCAGCTGGTGGTGGATTGGGTGGTGGTGGCGGTCACGCTGGGGGAGTATGTGGTAGGGGTCGGGGTGGGACTGGTGGTGGTGGTGGTGTAGGTTTGCGAAGTGGTTTCCGAGGAGGTTGGCAGGGTGGTGGATGGGTAGGGCGTGGAGGTGGAGGTCGTGACGACGGTGGTGGAGGTTGGAGTTCTGGAGGTTGTGACGGTGGTGGGGCTGGAGGTGGTGACGGGAGTGCTGGTTGGGCAGTTGCTGTTGGGTCTGCAGCAGTAGACACGTATCTTGTAGTTGAGGCACATTTTAAGCTTGCCGGTCTGGTCTTCGTTCTTGCACACCAGTCCATAGTGGACGTCGCACTGCACGACCTGTCCGAGCTGCTGGATGGCAACCTCGGGGTAGTCCTCCGCCCGGCACTCAATTTCCTTGGGATGCTGGCAGACTTCCTTCCCGGCTGCGCGGATGTGTTGGTAGGTCTCAAAGTCTCCCTGGTTGGGCCCCGAGGACGGGAAGTCGACGTCGAACCACTCGGTCCAGGAGCACTCGGGCTGGCAGCTGGTGGTGGATTGGGTGGTGGTGGCGGTCACGCTGGGGGAGTATGTGGTAGGGGTCGGGGTGGGACTGGTGGTGGAGGTGGTGTAGGTTTGCGAAGTGGTTTCCGAGGAGGTTGGCAGGGTGGTGGATGGGTAGGGCGTGGAGGTGGAGGTCGTGACGACGGTGGTGGAGGTTGGAGTTCTGGAGGTGGTGACGGTGGTGGGGCTGGAGGTGGTGACGGGAGTGCTGGTTGGGCAGTTGCTGTTGGGTCTGCAGCAGTAGACACGTATCTTGTAGTTGAGGCACATCTTATGCTTGCCGGTCTGGTCTTCGTTCTTGCACACCAGTCCATAGTGGACGTCGCACTGCACGACCTGTCCGAGCTGCTGGATGGCAACCTCGGGGTAGTCCTCTGCCCGGCACTCAATTTCCTTGGGATGCTGGCAGACTTCCTTCCCGGCTGCGCGGATGTGTTGGTAGGTCTCAAAGTCTCCCTGGTTGGGCCCCGAGGACGGGAAGTCGACGTCGAACCACTCGGTCCAGGAGCACTCGGGCTGGCAGCTGGTGGTGGATTGGGTGGTGGTGGCGGTCACGCTGGGGGAGTATGTGGTAGGTGTCGGGGTGGGACTGGTGGTGGTGGTGGTGTAGGTTTGCGAAGTGGTTTCCGAGGAGGTTGGCAGGGTGGTGGATGGGTAGGGCGTGGAGGTGGAGGTCGTGACGACGGTGGTGGAGGTTGGAGTTCTGGAGGTGGTGACGGTGGTGGGGCTGGAGGTGGTGACGGGAGTGCTGGTTGGGCAGTTGCTGTTGGGTCTGCAGCAGTAGACACGTATCTTGTAGTTGAGGCACATCTTATGCTTGCCGATCTGGTCTTCGTTCTTGCACACCAGTCCATAGTGGACGTCGCACTGCACGACCTGTCCGAGCTGCTGGATGGCAACCTCGGGGTAGTCCTCTGCCCGGCACTCAATTTCCTTGGGATGCTGGCAGACTTCCTTCCCGGCTGCGCGGATATGTTGGTAGGTCTCAAAGTCTCCCTGGTTGGGCCCCGAGGACGGGAAGTCGACGTCGAACCACTCGGTCCAGGAGCACTCGGGCTGGCAGCTGGTGGTGGATTGGGTGGTGGTGGCGGTCACGCTGGGGAAGTATATGGTAGGGGTCGGGGTGGGACTGGTGGTGGTGGTGGTGTAGGTTTGCGAAGTGGTTTCCGAGGAGGTTGGCAGGGTGGTGGATGGGTAGGGCGTGGAGGTGGAGGTCGTGACGACGGTGGTGGAGGTTGGAGTTCTGGAGGTGGTGACGGTGGTGGGGCTGGAGGTGGTGACGGGTGTGCTGGTTGGGCAGTTGCTGTTGGGTCTGCAGCAGTAGACACGTATCTTGTAGTTGAGGCACATTTTAAGCTTGCCGGTCTGGTCTTCGTTCTTGCACACCAGTCCATAGTGGACGTCGCACTGCACGACCTGTCCAAGCTGCTGGATGGCAACCTCGGGGTAGTCCTCTGCCCGGCACTCAATTTCCTTGGGATGCTGGCAGACTTCCTTCCCGGCTGCGCGGATGTGTTGGTAGGTCTCAAAGTCTCCCTGGTTGGGCCCCGAGGACGGGAAGTCGACGTCGAACCACTCGGTCCAGGAGCACTCGGGCTGGCAGCTGGTGGTGGATTGGGTGGTGGTGGCGGTCACGCTGGGGGAGTATGTGGTAGGGGTCGGGGTGGGACTGGTGGTGGTGGTGGTGTAGGTTTGCGAAGTGGTTTCCGAGGAGGTTGGCAGGGTGGTGGATGGGTAGGGCGTGGAGGTGGAGGTCGTGACGACGGTGGTGGAGGTTGGAGTTCTGGAGGTTGTGACGGTGGTGGGGCTGGAGGTGGTGACGGGAGTGCTGGTTGGGCAGTTGCTGTTGGGTCTGCAGCAGTAGACACGTATCTTGTAGTTGAGGCACATCTTATGCTTGCCGGTCTGGTCTTCGTTCTTGCACACCAGTCCATAGTTGACGTCGCACTGCACGACCTGTCCGAGCTGCTGGATGGCAACCTCGGGGTAGTCCTCCGCCCGGCACTCAATTTCCTTGGGATGCTGGCAGACTTCCTTCCCGGCTGCGCGGATGTGTTGGTAGGTCTCAAAGTCTCCCTGGTTGGGCCCCGAGGATGGGAAGTCGACGTCGAACCACTCGGTCCAGGAGCACTCGGGCTGGCAGCTGGTGGTGGATTGGGTGGTGGTGGCGGTCACGCTGGGGGAGTATGTGGTAGGGGTCGGGGTGGGACTGGTGGTGGTGGTGGTGTAGGTTTGCGAAGTGGTTTCCGAGGAGGTTGGCAGGGTGGTGGATGGGTAGGGCGTGGAGGTGGATGTCGTGACGATAGTGGTGGAGGTTGGAGTTCTGGAGGTGGTGACGGTGGTGGGGCTGGAGGTGGTGACGGGAGTGCTGGTTGGGCAGTTGCTGTTGGGTCTGCAGCAGTAGACACGTATCTTGTAGTTGAGGCACATCTTATGCTTGCCGATCTGGTCTTCGTTCTTGCACACCAGTCCATAGTGGACGTCGCACTGCACGACCTGTCCGAGCTGCTGGATGGCAACCTCGGGGTAGTCCTCTGCCCGGCACTCAATTTCCTTGGGATGCTGGCAGACTTCCTTCCCGGCTGCGCGGATATGTTGGTAGGTCTCAAAGTCTCCCTGGTTGGGCCCCGAGGACGGGAAGTCGACGTCGAACCACTCGGTCCAGGAGCACTCGGGCTGGCAGCTGGTGGTGGATTGGGTGGTGGTGGCGGTCACGCTGGGGAAGTATATGGTAGGGGTCGGGGTGGGACTGGTGGTGGTGGTGGTGTAGGTTTGCGAAGTGGTTTCCGAGGAGGTTGGCAGGGTGGTGGATGGGTAGGGTGTGGAGGTGGAGGTCGTGACGACGGTGGTGGAGGTTGGAGTTCTGGAGGTGGTGACGGTGGTGGGGCTGGAGGTGGTGACGGGTGTGCTGGTTGGGCAGTTGCTGTTGGGTCTGCAGCAGTAGACACGTATCTTGTAGTTGAGGCACATTTTAAGCTTGCCGGTCTGGTCTTCGTTCTTGCACACCAGTCCATAGTGGACGTCGCACTGCACGACCTGTCCGAGCTGCTGGATGGCAACCTCGGGGTAGTCCTCTGCCCGGCACTCAATTTCCTTGGGATGCTGGCAGACTTCCTTCCCGGCTGCGCGGATGTGTTGGTAGGTCTCAAAGTCTCCCTGGTTGGGCCCCGAGGACGGGAAGTCGACGTCGAACCACTCGGTCCAGGAGCACTCGGGCTGGCAGCTGGTGGTGGATTGGGTGGTGGTGGCGGTCACGCTGGGGGAGTATGTGGTAGGGGTCGGGGTGGGACTGGTGGTGGTGGTGGTGTAGGTTTGCGAAGTGGTTTCCGAGGAGGTTGGCAGGGTGGTGGATGGGTAGGGCGTGGAGGTGGAGGTCGTGACGACGGTGGTGGAGGTTGGAGTTCTGGAGGTTGTGACGGTGGTGGGGCTGGAGGTGGTGACGGGAGTGCTGGTTGGGCAGTTGCTGTTGGGTCTGCAGCAGTAGACACGTATCTTGTAGTTGAGGCACATCTTATGCTTGCCGGTCTGGTCTTCGTTCTTGCACACCAGTCCATAGTGGACGTCGCACTGCACGACCTGTCCGAGCTGCTGGATGGCAACCTCGGGGTAGTCCTCTGCCCGGCACTCAATTTCCTTGGGATGCTGGCAGACTTCCTTCCCGGCTGCGCGGATATGTTGGTAGGTCTCAAAGTCTCCCTGGTTGGGCCCCGAGGACGGGAAGTCGACGTCGAACCACTCGGTCCAGGAGCACTCGGGCTGGCAGCTGGTGGTGGATTGGGTGGTGGTGGCGGTCACGCTGGGGAAGTATATGGTAGGGGTCGGGGTGGGACTGGTGGTGGTGGTGGTGTAGGTTTGCGAAGTGGTTTCTGAGGAGGTTGGCAGGGTGGTGGATGGGTAGGGCGTGGAGGTGGAGGTCGTGACGACGGTGGTGGAGGTTGGAGTTCTGGAGGTGGTGACGGTGGTGGGGCTGGAGGTGGTGACGGGTGTGCTGGTTGGGCAGTTGCTGTTGGGTCTGCAGCAGTAGACACGTATCTTGTAATTGAGGCACATCTTAAGCTTGCCGGTCTGGTCTTCGTTCTTGCACACCAGTCCATAGTGGACGTCGCACTGCACGACCTGTCCGAGCTGCTGGATGGCAACCTCGGGGTAGTCCTCTGCCCGGCACTCAATTTCCTTGGGATGCTGGCAGACTTCCTTCCCGGCTGCGCGGATGTGTTGGTAGGTCTCAAAGTCTCCCTGGTTGGGCCCCGAGGACGGGAAGTCGACGTCGAACCACTCGGTCCAGGAGCACTCGGGCTGGCAGCTGGTGGTGGATTGGGTGGTGGTGGCAGTCACGCTGGGGGAGTATGTGGTAGGGGTCGGGGTGGGACTGGTGGTGGTGGTGGTGTAGGTTTGCGAAGTGGTTTCCGAGGAGGTTGGCAGGGTGGTGGATGGGTAGGGCGTGGAGGTGGAGGTCGTGACGACGGTGGTGGAGGTTGGAGTTCTGGAGGTTGTGACGGTGGTGGGGCTGGAGGTGGTGACGGGAGTGCTGGTTGGGCAGTTGCTGTTGGGTCTGCAGCAGTAGACACGTATCTTGTAGTTGAGGCACATCTTATGCTTGCCGGTCTGGTCTTTGTTCTTGCACACCAGTCCATAGTGGACGTCGCACTGCACGACCTGTCCGAGCTGCTGGATGGCAACCTCGGGGTAGTCCTCTGCCCGGCACTCAATTTCCTTGGGATGCTGGCAGACTTCCTTCCCGGCTGCGCGGATATGTTGGTAGGTCTCAAAGTCTCCCTGGTTGGGCCCCGAGGACGGGAAGTCGACGTCGAACCACTCGGTCCAGGAGCACTCGGGCTGGCAGCTGGTGGTGGATTGGGTGGTGGTGGCGGTCACGCTGGGGGAGTATATGGTAGGTGTCGGGGTGGGACTGGTGGTGGTGGTGGTGTAGGTTTGCGAAGTGGTTTCCGAGGAGGTTGGCAGGGTGGTGGATGGGTAGGGCGTGGAGGTGGATGTCGTGACGACGGTGGTGGAGGTTGGAGTTCTGGAGGTGGTGACGGTGGTGGGGCTGGAGGTGGTGACGGGTGTGCTGGTTGGGCAGTTGCTGTTGGGTCTGCAGCAGTAGACACGTATCTTGTAGTTGAGGCACATTTTAAGCTTGCCGGTCTGGTCTTCGTTCTTGCACACCAGTCCATAGTGGACGTCGCACTGCACGACCTGTCCGAGCTGCTGGATGGCAACCTCGGGGTAGTCCTCTGCCCGGCACTCAATTTCCTTGGGATGCTGGCAGACTTCCTTCCCGGCTGCGCGGATGTGTTGGTAGGTCTCAAAGTCTCCCTGGTTGGGCCCCGAGGACGGGAAGTCGACGTCGAACCACTCGGTCCAGGAGCACTCGGGCTGGCAGCTGGTGGTGGATTGGGTGGTGGTGGCGGTCACGCTGGGGGAGTATGTGGTAGGGGTCGGGGTGGGACTGGTGGTGGTGGTGGTGTAGGTTTGCGAAGTGGTTTCCGAGGAGGTTGGCAGGGTGGTGGATGGGTAGGGCGTGGAGGTGGAGGTCGTGACGACGGTGGTGGAGGTTGGAGTTCTGGAGGTGGTGACGGTGGTGGGGCTGGAGGTGGTGACGGGAGTGCTGGTTGGGCAGTTGCTGTTGGGTCTGCAGCAGTAGACACGTATCTTGTAGTTGAGGCACATCTTATGCTTGCCGGTCTGGTCTTCGTTCTTGCACACCAGTCCATAGTGGACGTCGCACTGCACGACCTGTCCGAGCTGCTGGATGGCAACCTCGGGGTAGTCCTCTGCCCGGCACTCAATTTCCTTGGGATGCTGGCAGACTTCCTTCCCGGCTGCGCGGATGTGTTGGTAGGTCTCAAAGTCTCCCTGGTTGGGCCCCGAGGACGGGAAGTCGACGTCGAACCACTCGGTCCAGGAGCACTCGGGCTGGCAGCTGGTGGTGGATTGGGTGGTGGTGGCGGTCACGCTGGGGGAATATGGTGTAGTTTGCTGTGTTGTTGAGCTGGAGGTTGATGTGTGTGTGTTGGTTTGCATTGGTGTTGGTGTTGTAGTTCTGCTATGAATGTATTCGGTTTCTGGTGGAGTTGTTGATATTGTGGTTGTTTTATGCTTCGTATGTAAGATTGGCGTTGTTGTTAATTCTGTTGATGCTGTACTTAGTGGTGTTGAAAAAGTTGTGGTTGTTCTTGTTTTTTGTGTAGTTGTATATGGATGTATGATCGGCTTACATGGTACAGTTATATTTTCACAGCATTTAAATCTTAATTTGTAATTGTAGCAAATCGGTGGTAGTTGGTCTTTATTGTAGCATTTCAAACCTACTTTTGTATTGCAAGTGATGTTTTGCTCTAGGAGTTTATATGGTGTATTCGGAAACCTTACTGCTCTGCATTCAACTTCCTTTCTGTTATCACAGACTTCATATCCCTTTTTTTCAATGTTCTGAATTGTATCAAAATCTCCATCATCATATCCAGACCCTGGGTAATAGACATCATACCACATTGACCAGTGACATTCTTCTTTAATGCAGTTAGGAGTTGTTGATGGAGAAGTAGTGATAGGTGTCATTTTAGTGGTGCTTCTGGTTGTTTCTGTAGTAACTGAAGTTGTTAATATTGTGCTTTCTGAAGTTGTAGTAAGTGGTGATGTAGAAGTTGAATATGATGTTTCTTCAGTTGAACTTGATGTTTCAGTGGTCTTAGTTATAGTTGTGATTGGTGTTGATGTGCTATAATATGGTGTGGAAGAGCATGGTACAAAATGACAGCATAGGATTCTGATTTCATAGTTGTTGCACATTGTTGAAATTTGATCTTTGTTGTAACATATGAGTCCAGTTGTTTTACTGCATTCTACTTCTTGGCCAAGGTCTTTCAATGGTATGTCAGGGAATTTCTCTGCTCTGCACTGAACAGCCCGTGGAGCTTTACAGACTTCATAACCTTTAGCTCTCAAATCATTAAAGGTTTCAAAATCTCCACCATTGTAGCCAGGGGTTGGCAGGCTCCCATCATACCATTCTGACCACTCACAGACTTCATGAACACATACTGATGTAGTTGGTGATACTGCAAAAGAGAAACAAAATCAGGTCACAAAACTTGCAATAAATTCCTTTGTATATTATCTTTTAATTATATTATATGCATTCAAAAATTTTTCAAGATTCTTTACTTGCATTTTGAGACTGAGGTGCATGAGTTTAATATACTTAATATTTAATATGATGTGTGTCACTTTCCAAGAGTATATCAATTACCTTTTACAAAGTGCTGAAATAAGTCTCTTGTTTATTACATACACTTGGGGGGAAAAGGAATCTCATTATTTTTTAGATTTGTTTCAGTGTAATTGCTTGCTTGTTTTTTTATCTTGTTTTAATTATTATTAATGTCTCCAGAATGTCAAAGCCCAGATTCAAATGCAATGGAAAGAACAACATCTAGTCTATCCAGTGAGATGTATAGGTACTTCATTTTTCCAAATGAGTTGACTCCTTGTGTAATACGCTGCATTGTCTTTGCTCCTCCATTTGAAGTAAATGATGTCCAGTGCAGTGTTATTAGTACCTCTACTCTTTCTACTTTAGCTCTGGTCTTAAGAAACCATTTATTGGTTGGAAAGCAGTCCACAAGCCTTTGTAGGTGAAATTTCATTGTGAAATGTCTGGAAAATAGCTAATGAATTCCAGCAGAGCTGGTGATTTCTGTGATTTCAAAAACTGTAGTTCTAAATTTTATATTGAATACTTATTTCATTACACAGCCACACAGCATGTGCCCATAGTAATCAGAGATTAACAACATGAAGAATGCTGAAGAGGAATTCTAGAAATGAAAATTTCAGTATCTCAATGCCAATATCCAAGCAATCTTCTTAGTACTGTAAATCTAAATACCATGAAGCCTACTAGGTGTATTATAGAAAGTAAACATTCTGTAGTTTAATACGAAAAATAATGAATTATTCATTCACTAAAGAATGGATTTAGAAATAGTTACAATATTCCAGGTACAGAAATATTTACCATTACAGACAATAACTCTTAATATTGTCGTTTTATGAATCACTATGAATATAAGCAAAATATAGTATCAAACTAGTATTCAGTGGTTTCCATTTGTTTCAGAAGTTGTTTTATTTCCTATGTTTATTTCCTAGTATTAATTTGGTTACTAAATATTGACTGAAACCAAATGTTAAAAAAAATAAGACTTACTGTCATTTATTTTGAGGCTGGTTTAATTCGTTTATCTTATGAGTATGGGCATGGTTTTACTCACTAATGAACAGAATATGCTCTTATGGGCTATAAAAGATGTACCTGTGGAAATAGTGGCAGGAGGTGTAGTGCTGAAGTGAAACGTTGTTGTTGTGGGTGATGTTGAGATTGGACATTCATAGACAACCCTTTCAACCGTTCCATTGGGACCACAGGTTGCGACAATACATCCTCCTGTGCCATCAGTAGTGTTGTAGACCACTTCTTTATAGTTGTATTTCTGCCCCTCATAAATACAGACACATTCTATAAATCAAGAGAGAGCGTTATTCCTTGGTATTTGAAACACAGAGCAGAGTACGTCAAATGTATCCTACTCAAATAAACAACATACCATATTCATCATATTTGCATTTTTTGCCATGATTTGTGCATTCACTGAAAGAAAAAAAGATGAAGAATGTGAATATATTGGCTCACAACATCATTTATTGTTTCAATTTTTTCTATCAATCCTTTGCCATTCATTGTGTGTTTCAATGTAGAATCATAGAATCATAGAATAACCAGGTTGGAAGAGACCCACCAGATCATCGAGTCCAACCATTCCTATCAAACACTAAACCATGCCCCTCAGCATCCGTCCCTTCAACACCTCCAGGGAAGGTGAATCAACCACCTCCCTGGGCAGCCTGTTCCAGTGCCCAATGACCCTTTCTGCGAAAATTTTTTTCCTAATGTCCAGCCTAAATCTCTCCTGGTGGAGCTTGTGGCCATTCCCTCTCGTCCTGTCCGCTGTCACTTGGGAGAAGAGGCCAGCACTTTCCTCTCTACAACATCCTTTCAGAAATACCCTATCTTCTCTGAGTCAGATAATCAGTTCTGCTGTACAAATTCAGGCTAAAAAAAACTTAATGCATGTTGAATTATGCTCCACAGCTGTAAACTCAACATTGAAAAATCTTTATTAATCTTACCATGATTGACAGTTCTGCTGTGGAGGCATATGCATTCCTGGTTTGTAATTTTTTCCATTTTCATAGCAGCCACAATTAGGAACACAAGTCATGGTTTCTTCATCAAAATAGGGCTTATTCTTTGGACAGTGTGGATAGCAGCCTGCAATAAACAGTTAGTTATGTTGACACTAGGCCTTTCACATGTAGAAGTGATGCTATGCTCTGCTTATATCTGCTTTCTCCAAATTATCCCATATGGTAAGTAGAATATCAGATTCTACTATTGCTGTTTCTTTGATTGCACGTAAAGCCTTGAAGTATTATGTTCTCATCTTCACTCCAAAGAAGTTATGTTCTCATCTTCACTCCAAACAAGTTCACGATACATTAGTGAGTAAGACACTATTAGAAAATATCTTCATGCAATTTATAATAGAAACGTGTCATATACTGAATAATATAAATTTTGTTAATCATATTGCAATTTAGCTTTTTTATAAGTAGAATAGGATATGCATAATTATGTTTACCTTCCAAACCTCTCAACTCATGGAGGCAGTTTCCACTTGGATTACTGCACGTCTTCATACAAGGGGCTCCACATGGCTTGTAGTGCCACTCACATTCTCCTTGGGGATTGTAGTAATCGCAGAACAGAGCTAGAAGAAGGAAAACGACAGAAAAAGACCTTTGATATTTTTGCTCTACAGTCTTTCAGTTTTGCTGGATAAAAATGCCATGTGTTCAGTGTAATTGCATAGGTGGTGAACAGTATATTGTCTTATTTCTAATTTAATACAATTGTTACATTTCTACTACCTTTTGACACCGATAAAATTATAATGCATAAAACACAATTACACATTAACATGAAAGATCATTAATTGATTCACTGATTGTAGCTAGTATGCACTCATGTAGACAGATGGGAGTGTAATGTAATGTAATGTAATGTAATGTAATGTAATGTAATGTAATGTAATATAATATAATATAATATAATATAATATAATATAATATAATATAATATAATATAATATAATATAATATAATATAATATAATATAATATAATATAATATAATATAATATAATATAATATAATATAATATAATTATACCACTGACATAGTTACTATCAATGGTTTAATTTTAAGAAGATAGGTCAGCTTCTGGTGATTATGCAACTTGCATGGTGAAGGTTTTGGCTGTTTTTAGAATACAGCACTGCCTCTTACAAATACAATTTTATCCTTTTTTTTTTCTTTCTTCGTTCTATGAGCTTTTCTTTTTTTTCTTCTGTGTTTTCTTTTCCTCTGGAACCCTTCAAAAACTAGTAGAGTGAAACTTACGACAAATGGATGGGGTTCTCCATGAAATGCAGATGTCCAGCTCATTGCATGCTTGAGCATAGGCGGCTACTGCTGTGCAGAAACATTCACAGTCTCCTCCAGTGTCACAGGCACAAGCATCATCCACGCATGCTTGGTAATATTCATTTGGCTCAACCTGTTGGAGGAAACATTTGAGTTTTCTTTCATCTGTCCGCTTTAATAAGGCTTTCACTGTCATAAGAAAGCTGAATAAAATATCTGAAACTGACAACTCTGTATATGCAAGAAAGATAAGAAGGAAGAAACAATGACAATGCATTTAAAAATCAAGAGGAAAACATAGAATAAAGTTATTCCTAATAAATCATAGAGCTAAGAACTATTCAATGTTCAGGATATCTTTGCAGAAATAATGCTGAGACATTACTACAGGCTAGCACATATATATATGAGGTGGCTGATATTTATATTAGTAGAAAGTAGACATATCCTGAGATCTGTAATTGTCCCCTCCCACCCTCATGCCCAACTATCAATTTCAAGGTACAAACTGAGGAAATTAAAGTGAATGTATATTCTATGCAGTTTCCCTGGGACTTGATCTGGCTTCACTTCATCAAGCACGACCACATGAATTTTAGTGTATTTTTCAGCTATCCTACATAAAAATTAATGCAATCTCTAGCTCAAGAGATTTTAAGACAGAAGTTTTTGTCATACCTGTGAGTGGCACTTGGCAAACACTTCACTGGTAATGATGCTGCATTGCTTCTGTGCCCAGGCTTTTCTGTATGGGTTTGCAGTGCATGGATCCTCGGTACGATTGGCATTTGGGCAACTGGAAGATACTTTCCAGCTATTGGCAAACTCCAGCACATTTCCTACCACAGACTGACTGCGTGTAGTGAAGTCATTGTTTCCATTGCCGTCATAGTTTCCACAAAGTCCACAGACATGTCCCTACACAAGGATAAACACAAAGTACAAAGGTACAGTTTCTCAGTATCTGTGGGTAACAGACCTCAGGATTAATCCTACTTAAGGTTATCTGGGCCTTTTCAGTAACAGTCTTGGACATTTTCATAAAATACCTTTCATGTTAGGAAGAATAAGAACAGGAAGCACAGTAGATTCATGGGATTTGTTCTTACCATTGAGCTAATCAGTTTTATCTAATCCTGAACATACTTCTTCAGTGATGGCTTTTCATGAAGAAAGCTACTGATGTAGTTGCTATCATACCATACATGATAGTAGTATGCAATTGCTGCTCTTCCAGTCATCTGCTTACAGCCTATATTTCCATTATTTAATTTCAGAGGGAACATAAATATAACTCAAAAGTCATTTTATCCAGTCATTTTCAATTTTGAAATGTACCTGAAAGCTTGGACTAAGTTTGATGAATATACTGGTTTTCTTGTCCCACATGAGAATCAGGCCAACAGTAGTGTCAACCACCAGGTAGATACCCATGGAATGGATTTGGAATGGCATTTTTCCTCCAGGTGTCCTCTGGATGACATCAGAGCGTCCATCACTGAGCACAAGCTCATAGTTCTAAGACAGGAAAATAAGTTGTTAGAGGCAAATTTTAAAAGTCATCTATTGGGCAGTTTTGTATATTGCCAGTAACTATTATTGAAATGAAAATACTATTGTCATAAAAATTATTCTATTCAACAGCCTCATGTTAAGTAATGTCTCTTTAGAATTCTCTCCTTTGCTTTCTGTAACACAGAGCAGAATCATTGGCAGTGAGCAAAGAAGTATAGTAACATTTTCACTGTCATGGAAGACATTTCTACAATACAGACTGTCTGGGACAGCTTGTTCTGTCTTTCTGGCATGTTAAATCCAGAGTACAACTTATTAAAGAAAAATACTCACCCCCAGGAAAACTTTAATAGACTTAGAGCAGGTGGTTCCTGTAGTGCCACATGGAATGTTCTCAGTGATAACTCTGAATGTTCCCTGATTCATACTTTGTTGACCACAGTAGTTCTGAAGTATGGGAATGATACTCAATGTTAACTATGCCACATGGACATATGTACAATGCAAAGTACATTCAACAGTGCAAAAATCTGGGAAGGACTCTGTTACCTGGACTAGAACATATTCACAATCTCCTTCAAAATCAAAGCGTTTGCCATCAAAGGTGGTGTAATGCCCATCTCCATAAACAGAACAAGTTTCCAAGCAAGGTTCCTCAGAGCAGTGCCATTTTCTGTTTCTACATGTACTATATAAGAAGAAAAACACTCCAAATGTAAAAACATGGTATAGGTATATGTGCATTCCTGCATGTGCATCTATCTAATTTTAAAATGTGTTAAGCCTATGATGAAAAAATAAGGTCTGTTTATTTTCAGAACTATAACATTGCTCAAGAGTGTTTGGGATTTACCCAAAGATTATGTTACTTCATTACACTTTACATCTTTCACATTTTCAAATCTTGTTGGATATATTGAAATGCAGGAAAAAATGAAAACATAAGGAAAAAAGCTTTCTTGGTTCAAAGGAATATGACAACATCCGTGTGCCATGTGCCCTTGTAAAAACAGACAAAGCCTGGTTTTTAGGTTCAAAGTGGATCACCTTATGTAGGGTTCCTTCCTGTAAATCTTGATGGTATTAGACTGAAATGCTGCAATAAATGTAGAACTTCAGCTATTCCCTTTCAGATGCTTGAAAATAGTATGCTCTCACCAGTTGTTACAGCCAACTCTGATTAATTCGCCTGGACTGTAGGAATTCCCATTGTGAACACATGGACAGTCTTCTGGAGCTACACAGCCACCTTTGCCATCTAACACTTGGTTATTAGGACACACACAGCCAGAGACACAGCCGGTTCTGTACTGCAAGGACCATATAGAAAACATGAGTAGAAATATTTCCCTGATGGAAGAGTGTAGTAATTGCAAAAGGGGTAATTGCAGCTGTTAATTGTAAAAGAGGTCTAGTCTAGTATGCTTTCAACTGGGTATAAAGAGTCTATACTTACACATTCCATATCTAGAGTCTGACAGCTCTTCTGGCACCCAGCACCTACTACATCTGTAGTGGCATTGCCACAGTCAATATAGACCATGGGAGGTACACAGACTGAAAGAGAAAAGAGCCATGAGGAATGCAAGATCAACCAGGTAGTTATATCTTAGTGTTTCCTTAATCCAAACTGAAGGAAAAAAAAGTCTGATTTGTAAGATATGCATACCTTAACACAATGAATTTGACCAGAAAGAGAAACTGAATATTGCTTTGAGGTCGTGCACATCTCTTTTGTGCTAATGTTTGGACTGATCATAAATATTAATGCTTAGTTAGAGTTGAGAAACACTTCCTTTCAAAAAAAATTGCAACCCAACCCAACCAATCAAACCAAACCAAACCAAACCAAACCAAACCAAACCAAAAACAAGAAAAGAAAGATCCTGTTTACTTTGTATTATTTTATGCTTTTAGCATTTTTATTTTATTTTAAATGAGGACAGTTTTCTCCTCATGTTCAGTGAGGTGACCAAATATTCTTTCCCTCTGGGTAACCCAGGGATTATAACTTTATGGCTTTAGCCATCTGAAGGGTAAGACAGGGTTTGTTTATTAAATAAAATCTTAAGTGATATGTTACCTGGTTCAGGTTTCTCTCCAATGCAACTCAGCTTTCCATTGGTGCAAGTGCTATAAAAAAAGGAGAGAGGTTATGTTTTTGCTTTCCCTTTTTAAGTTTCAGCTTATTTCCTAATGAATTTGGAATAACGAATAATTATTGTGTGATAAAACAGAGAAAATGTGTCCTTTTTCAGAATAGTTCATACTATTAAAATATTTTATAGTAGAGTAGACCAAAATACAAGGATATTCTCTTTAAAGAGAAATTTGCTCTATCTGTTTGTGTGATTGAAAACTGTTCTTTGGAACTGTTCTTTGGATACCATCCCTACAGGAGTATCATGTCATGGACCTGCTGTTTGTAAACAGAGAAGGACTGGTGGGGGATGTGAAGGTTGGAGGACGCTTGGGGCAAAGCGATCATGAGATGATAAAGTTCTCAGTGCAGGGTAAGATGAAGAAGGAGGTTAGCAGAACAGTAGCCCTCAACTTTCAGAGAGCAGACTTTGGGCTGTTCAGAAGGCTGGTCGGAAAAGTCCCATGGGAGGCGCTCCTGGAAGGCAAAGGTGTCCATGAGGGCTGGGCGCTCTTCAAGAAGGAACTCCTAGCAGCTCAGGAGAAAGCCGTCCCCAAGTTCTGGAAAAGTAGCCGGAGGGGTAAGAAACCAGCGTGGTTGAGTAGGGAGGTCCTAAGAGACATCAATAGGAAGAGGAGAGTCTACGACCTCTGGAGGAAGGGGCAGGCATCCCGGGTAGACTATAGGGAGGAAGTGAGAATGTGCAGGGAAAAAGTCAGGAGGGCTAAGGCCCAACTAGAAATGCGATTGGCCAAGACTGTGAAAGACAACAAAAAGTCTTTCTACAAATACATCAACAGCAAAAGAAGGGCTAGGGAGAATCTCCAGTCCCTAGTAGATGCAGTGGGAACAAGAGTAACAGGGGACGAAGACAAGGCTGAAGTGCTCAATGCCTACTTTGCCTCAGTCTTTAACAGTAAGGAAAATTGTTCCCTCTGTGCACAACCCCAAGGGTTGGAAGAGAAATATGAGATTCCCAAGGTCCAAGAGGAGGTGGTTAGAGACTTGCTTGCCCAGCTAGACGCCCACAAGTCTATGGGGCCGGATGGAGTCCACCCAAGAGTTTTGAGGGAACTGGCGGATGTGCTGGCCAAACCCCTTTCCATCATCTTCCAGCAGTCCTGGATGTCTGGGGAGGTTCCACTGGACTGGAGGCTGGCTGATGTCATGCCCATCTATAAGAAGGGGCGCAGGGAGGATCCGGGGAACTACAGGCCTGTCAGTCTGACCTCGGTACTGGGGAAAGTCATGGAGCGTGTGATCTTGAGTGCTATCAAGAAGCACTTGCAAGAGAACCGGGTGATCAGGCCCAGTCAACACAGGTTCATGAAAGGCAGGTCTTGCCAGACTAATCTGATCACCTTCTATGACCGAGTGACTAAACTCTTGGACGAGGGAAAGGCTGTGGATGTGGTCTTCCTCGACCTCAGTAAAGCTTTTGATACAGTTCCTCATAGCATTCTGCTTCGGAAACTGTCGGCCTCTGGCCTGGACGGGCGCACACTCTCCTGGGTGAAAAACTGGTTGGATGGCCGGGCCCAGAGGGTGGTGGTAAATGGAGTTAAATCCAGCTGGAGGCCAGTTAAAAGTGGGGTTCCCCCGGGCTCAGTCCTGGGTCCAGTCCTGTTTAATGTCTTTATCAACGACCTGGATGAAGGCATTGAGTCCTCCCTTAGCAAGTTTGCAGATGACACCAAGCTGGGTGGAAGTGTCGATCTGCTGGAGGGTCGGGAGGCTCTGCAAAGGGACCTGAACAGGCTGGACTGCTGGGCTGAGACCAACGGCATGAGGTTTAACAAGGCCAATTGCCGGGTCCTGCACTTGGGGCACAACAACCCTAAGCAGAGCTACAGACTAGGAGAAGCCTGGCTGGAAAGCTGCCAGGAGGAGAGGGACCTGGGGGTGTTGGTTGACAACCGACTGAACATGAGCCATCAGTGTGCCCAGGTGGCCAAGAAGACCAATGGCATCTTGGCTTGTATCAGGAACGGCGTGACCAGCAGGTCCAGGGATGTTCTTCTCCCCCTGTACTCGGCACTGGTGAGACCGCACCTCGAGTACTGTGTTCAGTTCTGGGCCCCTCACCACAAGAGGGATGTTGTGGCTCCGGAGCGAGTCCAGAGAAGAGCAACAAAGCTGGTGAGGGGGCTGGAGAACAAATCTTATGAGGAGCGACTGGGAGAGCTGGAGTTGTTTAGCCTGGAGAAGAGGAGGCTGAGGGGAGACCTTATTACTCTCTACAACTACCTGAAGGGAGGTTGTGGAGAGGAAGGTGCTGGCCTCTTCTCCCAAGTGACAGGGGACAGGATGAGAGGGAATGGCATCAAGCTCCACCAGGGGAGATTTAGGCTTGAGATTAGGAAAAAGTTCTTCACGGAGAGGGTGGTTAGGCATTGGAATGGTCTGCCAAGGGAGGTGGTTGAGTCACCGTCCCTGGAGGTGTTTAAGGTTAGGGTGGATGAGGTACTGAGGGCATGATTTAGGGATTGGTGGGAATGGTTGGACTCAAAAATCCAGTGGGTCTCTTCCAACCTGGTTATTCTGTGTGTGATTCTGTGTGTGAATTATTAAGCATCTTTTACCACAGAACAAGTCTTTTGCAGCATGAATAAGGAAAGTATGTGTGGTGAGGAGGAAGGGAGGGAGGGAGAGAGGAGGGGAAGGAGGGAGGGAAGGAGTGAGTGGAAGTTTGGTTGTTAGCCAAGGTTAAACCACCACAGTACGGTTTGCTGAATTCCTGTAACAGTCTAAATACAATCTTTCAAACATGGATAGACCTAACAGTTCTTGATGATCTATGATTTTTTGTATTGAAATAATTAGGGAAATAAATGCATTATATTTGAATAGATTGCATGATGTATATATAGTTTCATGATTGCCTATATCTAATATCATTCTTTTCTTAAAAAATTTCTTACCAGACAACACCATTGTCATGAATAACTTCTCCAGAAGACAGAGGCGTTCCTTTGTAGTAACAGGGACAGCTAGGAGCAGGCACACATTTGCCACTTTCATCCATGTAGGTTCCATTTATGCAGGTGCAGCCATCAACTGGGACAAACTTGATGTTGCATGTGACATCAGGCTCACAGAGAGACCGGCAGGTGGGTTGACAGGTATTGACATTGTAAGTATACTCCAAGGATTTCGGACACGAGGTTGTGTATTTTGCTTGAGAGTAAAAAGGTGAGTTATAGTTCATTGAAGAATCAATGTAAGTATAAATGCAGTATTTGAGGTAAAGTAAGTATGATAAGCCTGTCAATGTGTATACTTGTGCCTCACTGATATCCTCAAGAATGTGAGTTTTCTTTTGTACTTCTAGAGCAGAATTTTCCTCTAGAAATGTGTCACAAATACAAATGTTTCCTCCAGGTTAAGAATCAAAAAAGGTTCAATTCTATTAATGCATTGTGTGGTTTTCCTTCATTGATATTTTTATATTTGGGAAACACGCTACTTGTTTAATTTCTATTACAAGAGTATGGAGACCCATGTTCCTTCTGTTCATTCTAAGCAAGCAATCTAACAATGTCTCTTTTTTATATTTCTTCCTGCTTACTGCTTGTCTTTTACAGTATTCCCTTCCTCCTCAAATTCTTGAAAGAGAATGCCATACTTAAAACAAAATTTAACGCAATTTACTGTGGGTATCCCCAGCAGATGTTGCATGGGGTCTGCTAGATGGTCATTTCCAAGATGCAAAGAGATATAGAACTTACTGCAAGCTTTGCTCCTCCATCCAGTGAGGAGAACTCCTTTAGCAGCACAGGCCCTGACATAGGTGGAAAGGGCAGCACACATGCAGTCCTCACTCTTCTCACAGTTACATGTGTCAAACATGCAGTTCTAGAGACAGAGGACAACATATGATCATCAGATTGTCATGTCCAAGCCATGTTGCTCTATACTTTTTAGAGTATAATGTTCCCTGGAGCTAAAAGTGAGTGTGATTTATACACAAAAGTTAACGTATGCTTATTTGTCTTTTGAAGATTTCATTGAGCACTTTCTAAAAAAATTCAGTGCAAGGAGAAAGAGTAAATAGAGGTCCAGAATTTTAAAGTCTTTTTTTTCTTTTTTCTTTTACTTTTTTACTTTTCTAGGTGTTGGTAGGTTTCCCAGCTACATCCAGTCTGTAGCCACTGTGTCATATACACTTAGAACAAGTAAAGGGTATTTGGTGCATCCAGCTTTTACGTCTTAGGCTTATGAACTTGGGCTCTCTCCACCAGAGGAATGAAGATAATAAGAAGTGATTTGAAGTGTTGATATGCTGCATAAGGTCACTATAATATTACCATTGCAGAAGATGCTTGTTGAACATGATCTTACAGATTTCCAGTAACAGGCAGATTTTGTAAATTGCCCAGGCAGTCTGTTCCAGAGCTTCCTCACATTGAATTCCTGGAACATTTTTGTTTACATCTGACCTAAATCTCTTTGCTGCTCATTACACACACTTCTTACCTTGTCCTTGCATACATGCAAAAGCCTTCTGAAAGCAGTTCAGAGCAATTAAACAAAGGGCTATTTAAGATTATGACTAAAGCTTTCCTTATATCTCAGGACAGGTGGCTTTTGTCCTCTGACCCTTTGATTCCTGTGTTCAAGCTCATAGCTCAAGCATTTAGGTTTGTATCTAAATATATGAGTAGTGGGAATACACCTGTAAGTTTATCTTCCCGGGAATGGACAGAAAAATACCTTTACAAAGGAGTAATTATTAAGATATGTAAATGAAAACAAACCCTTGGCTTGAAAATAACTATCAGGAATGCATCTCCTCCTAGCTGGCAAGTTATTCTCTCTGTTGTTAGCAACAGATGTCTGAGTCTTTTAAGTGGGAAAAAGTTAAAACCCAAGTACCTTCTGGTAAATTTCTGGATTCACTGTTGAGTGACATGCAGCAAAAGGTCCCATGGGGTCAGAGAGCAGGCCACACCAGTGCTGAGCATACTGGTCTGTGAAATGAAAACATGATAAAAGTTATTAATGAGCTTCACTGTCTAAACTCTTGTCTCAATGTAACTATTCTTCCAGAAGGTAATTGCAGAAGCTTAGCTTTACAATATAATTCAGCTCTGCATTTTCTGAATCACAGTCTTTCACTTCCTCTGTACACACACTTCCTTCTGCATGAACTTAAACTGAATGCTCTTAATTCATGGTAGGTGTTATGAAACAAGCTATGACATCCTTATCTGAATTTTACAAATAAGGTTCACATTGTGAAATAAAAATGCATTAGTTCATCTCAGAAAACAGAAGAGTGTCTCATGAATGCTCAAAAACTACATATTTATTTGGCTGAAATGGAGCCTGAGAGCTATGAAGCTCTGAATTCAGTGTTTGGTTCTCAGTTTGGCAATGGAAGGACCACACTGAGCCCAGCCTTCAGTAGGGGCATGCACAACTTCTTTTCTTGATTCCAGTCAGTCCTTTCCAGGAATGGATCCACAATATGCTGATGGTTCCACTTTCCCTTAAGTAAACTGGCAAAACTGCTTCCTTTCTTTATCCAAAGGAATTTTTTTGAAGATCCAAAATATTATCCTAGTTGTTATTTATTGTTTGAAGACTTCTAGTGTTACCTGAGGAAAATGGTGTGTGTACAAATGGTCCACTGTTATTTTGGTAAACTGCTTGGTGATTAATCAGCTTATTCCTACATCCCATCACAAAAGAGAATAGAAATTACCATATGCCGAGCTTACCATTTTGTATGCTGATGGTACAGGGGTTTTCAAAGGTAATTTTGGCATCAGGACAATCAGCCCGCGTTTTCCAAGTATTGCCGAAGGCAGCTGAAGTACCCTCTATTACACCACTGGTGGTTTTAAAATCATCTGTCTGCATGTCATTGAAGTTTCCACAGAGACCTAAAAGGAAGTGGGTGGGCTGTGAAAGTCTCTTACAGAATGAAATATGCTGTTGAATGCGGTTGTAATGGTAAGATCACTTACCACAGGTCTGCCCTTTATGTGATGGGTCTAAGTCAATAAAAACTTGCATGAGAGGCATGAGCTGAACTTGTAGCTGAAGACCAAATGTTGTTTGCAGAATGATGAAGAAAGATGATGGTCTGAAGATGGTGACATTCGCTAGAGAAATAAGAACATAAGAGTTACAATTTTGTATTAGCTGAGCAGTTGAAACAGCTGTTCATTATATAGAGGGATTCTACAGCTGTTTGATATGATCCTAATTTCTGGAGAACTGGAAGAAAAGTGATCCATACAAGATTTCAAATCCAGCACCAAAGCAGGCTGTCTTTATTATGAACAATACATGTTTTTAAAAAATCTCCAATTTCTGTCAGGTGTTTTAAAATAAAAGGAAGAACATACAGTTCTGCTGCTGTTTGAAAGACCACCTTAGTCTGATGAAAATTAGATAGCATGATTTAGTGGTGGACTCTAAGCCGGACCGGTTCTGTCCTTTCAAGGTTTACTTTCTGTTCAGGTGCAGTAGAATTTGAGAAGAACTGTCATGAAAGGAACTCTGCAGTGATGAATGCGAGCAAAGGGACAGAGGGAATCCAGGAAACTAAACAGCTTGAGATGTTGGTGTCCTCCTATGTTTCAGAATTTTTCCAATGTTAGGATCTGGAAGTATGCAATGGTACTATTTTGTTTTACTTGAATCTCCCATTTACTTGATATTGCTTAAAATTAGACCATAACTTTGCTAAAATTTTAAGAGTTTAATGGACAAACCACATTAATTTTAAAATTAATTGGAGTACTTAGGTAATTGAAGTACCTTGGGTTTGCTTCAGTGTAACCAAAGGTAGAATTTGGCTTTAGATTAACTGGTGTGATAATATGTTAAAGTAAAAAATGAGAAACATCATAGAAATCTTCCAAAGGAACTTACCCGCAGAGAATGGCAGCTGTGTGTAGATCATATTCACAAATACACTGCCAGATGACTGGATCACGATGTTCTGTCCACAAGAGAAGGCAGTAATTATCAAACATATTTAGGAAAAACACCGTCCAAATGTTTTCTATCTGGTATTATTCAGGATAAAGGAAAAAAAAAAGCTGTCCAAATGTTTTCTATCTGGTATTATTCAGGATAAAGGAAAAAAAAAGCAGAGGGAGACTGTGATGACATTCTGATTCCTATACTATTTCTTTAATCTTCATTATTCCCATACACTGACTGTCAGACACAAGCAAAATTCCAAAGATAACTACATGACAGCGAACTGCGAGGATCTTGACTGCCAATGTACCTAATTTATTCCTAATTCTTCTTTGAATAATATTCAATTGAAATAAAACAACAACAAAAAAAAAATCAGTGCAGATTTCCTGTCTGTGCTGTTATATGCCATTTGCAAACAGCTTGTTTATTAAGCTTTCAAAACATCTCTGCGGAATGTTTGTTATCTCCGTTTGCTACTTACAGTTTGTCCTCCATTTAAGCTGATGGCTATACCCTTGAGGCACGTCTCTGTGTCAGTCAGGCCACATTTGTGGATATCTCCCAGAACAGTGAATTCATTGCTGTCACAGAGCTAGAAGAAGAAAACAAAATATATTGTTAAAAGGATTATGTTAAAAACTTTCACATTCAAATGACATTCTTTTAAAAAGTGAGCCTTTAAAAATACTGTTTATTCCTTTTCTTCATGTTCATATATTCTTACATATAAGTGTACAGTGACCAAGTAAGCTGGAATTCATTAAGTCTGCACAGTGGAAGCTCTCCATTACTTCTGATATTTAAGGGCAAGTTAGATGTTAAACTGAACATTAAAACTCCTTAATATTTAGGTTATGTTAGTTCCTAATGTTTAGGTAATTATAGTTTAATATGCTAAAGAAAAGAAGGAAGTGTGCCTTTTCTAGCCTGTTGGTTATGGTGTTTACCTGGGAGAGAAGATAAATAGTTTCCAGTCTCTTCTGCACTGAATAGGTTATCAAAGAACCTGGTGATCTGGACATTCTTCCAACAGGTGGGAAATATGCATTTAAACATCTTCTCACAGGAGAATGTTAAGCTAAAATTACTGTTCACTGAGGTACTGATTAAAGGCAAAATTAATTTTTTCTCTTTGTTCTGATTTTCACTGAGCTGTGTTCTGTAACCTGTATTCAAAGTTTGCCTGAAGACTAAGACATTACAGAGAAACAGAAGGCTGTGATTCTGAACATGTTTTATCACTCTCTTGGCGTACTGAAGATTAAAATGAGGGCAGCTAAGATGCAGCATTACAGCCATCTAGAAATTTAATATTAAAATTTTGGGCTTTTTGACCTTTTGTGTCCAAGTTTAGAGGTTTTCTGTACCTCTAGAATCTCTGAGAATCTAATTCTATGTGCCAGTGCCAAAAGGGGAATTTAACATCTAAGTATGATCTATATTTCCCTTGTGGATTGAGCCCAGTACCTGTGAATATCATAAAAAACTTTCATTGATTTAGTCTAGTCTATTTCTAAATTACTTGATTCTAGCTCATTTCTATGTGTTTATGGTTCTATTTCTTCATAATATTTAGTTTGAGCTTTTTGAGAACAGATTTTATTTAATATGAAGTCTTTAGGAAAATTTTTTACATTACTCATCTAATACAAATAAATAACAATATATACCTGTGGTTCTGAAGTCTGCAAATCTGCAGTCATTATTTTAGATACATCTACTCAGAATCTGTCCTGAAAACCCCAGTAAATCTTCGGTATTTTTGTAGGTCATCAATTTCTAATTTGAGTTTTTGAATGCATGTATGGCTTCTTCATTTTTTGCTTTTAGTTTCTTAGCCTTTTGCTTTTAAACTGTAGAATATTCTGTATTTACTGGGAAAGACTGCTTGGAAGGTCAATCATGTTAATGAAATAACTCCTATGCTATGAATTCTGTGTAATAATAACTCCATTATGAATACTGTTAATCAAATAAGCTATTGAACTATATTAACTGTGACAAAAAACCCAGCCCCAATGGAGATAATAAGCACATTTCTCAGAAAGAAGTAGTTATAAAACACAAGACAGGCAATATATAATTAAAAAATTAATGGAAACATGGAGATTGTTCCATGAAGCCTAAAAACTCAGGACAATTCTTAAACATGATCAAAGAACACAAAACTACTACAATATGCTTGCTTAGTATAACCCTAATAGAAAGCCCCATGAAATCCATTTAAGGCTCCATGTTGACCCTCTACATTTCAGAAGGTTGAATTGATTGCCAGTAGTTCTATGTAATAAAAGCATTTTCCTTTAGCATATTGCTTTAGCAAGGATTTTGATTAATTTTTACCTTGGTTAGGACATAGCTACAGTCTCCAAAGAAGGAATAATGTTTCTCATCAAATGTTGAAATGTGGGAGCCTCCTCCAATACTGCAAGTCCCAGGGCATGACTGGGTGACACAAGACCATTCGCCTCCAACACAGGTACTGAAATGAAGAAGGCATTCAGTAACCTTGGGTAATATAAGTGTAAGTTAAATGAGAGACAGTGAGAGCAGTTCATGCCTTAACTTTCCTCTTGAAGCATTGATCATGCGGTCAAAGAAAACAACATTGCTTTAAAATCTGAGGATAATTATATGGGGCAGACACATTTGTATTAGTAATATATTCTTTTTAATATTGCAGTTCATTTCCAGTATTTGGGCAGAATTCAGTCCTGGTGAACCTGGCATACATTCTGCGACACATGAAGGATCACTGCTCATCACCATTAGAATGGCTTAAGCTTCAAATATGTTAAGTATTGTTTGGAAAACAGCATGCATGTTTATGGCTCTTATATTCATAGGTAGACAGGTGCATTTGCATGCACTTATGCAATGATGCTTCAGTATTATAGTGATATTGCAGAAGTATATATCATGTCTGTCAAACATGCCTCTCAAATGTGCTCTTCTACTCAGTCTAATGCAACATGTCCCTAAATGTCACATTTTCCATGGTATTTATGTGAGCATCCTAGTATTATACAGCAGTGCTACAAAGGAAGTAACACAGTAATTCACTTTATTTTTTGTTTGAATTTGATTGTATCCTTTAATTGATTGGTCTTGAAATTGGAGTGCCTGTGTCCAAACTCAAATTTTTGCTTCCAAGTGTGAGGAAGAAACAGAGATTTAGCTGTCATCTAAGAATGTATAATCAAGGAACATCAGTTGAGAAGTAGTTCCTCATTTCTTTCTAAGGGGAAATTAGCAATTTTTCCCTGTCTTCAAAATGTTTGTGAAACATACCTAAAAAGAAATACGAAAAAGAGAGTGTGTTACCATGATCTGCACTTAGATGAGAAGGAGGCACCAGGAGCATAAGTTTCACCTTCATAAGTACAGTGGCATTCTTTGCGGGGGATGCAGCCAGAACCATTAATGTCATCGAATACCATTCCTAGGGAGAGAAATGTCTTTTACTCATTCTGTGCCCTACAGAACATGCCTTTGTACATATATGTGGCAGATGCCTGAAATCATGTTCCATTTCCTCTGTATTACACAGAGCGTGAATAGAGAGTAATTTAAAAAATAGGATGCCAGTTATGGGGGGATTGAAGGACTATATTACACTGAAAACTAGCTAAAATCTTAGAGTGAGGAAGAGAGACCTCTAGAGAAATACCTTTCTGTTACAGACTTCATTAAAATTACTAGATAATGAGGTGGAAACGACAAATCATTTGTAAGACTGCCCAAGGACATATTTGTACAGTAAATATTTTTATACCCCAAGGTAGAGGATTATCTAAGAGAAATCAATGCTATGATGGTGAATTCTGTGAGACGTCATGATGGCTGGGCAGAAGTGCTGCAAGGAGTGAAGATCCTACTCACAACAGTAACAATTCTCAGTCCCAGAAGTAGGTGTACAAAAAGAGAACATATTTGCGTTTTGTCTTGTACTGATATTCAGTTCTCCTGTATAAATCTCTGAGGTGCCAGATTTTACATACTGTCTAGTACTCTTTAAACTCCTTGTTGGTAATTTGGGGAACCAAACACAGCTCTGGGAGCACCAGGAGTTGTCACTGTGGCCAAAATATTGCAAAATATTACATACTTCTTGTGAACTGAATATGGATACCGATAATAGATGACTTCCTCTGTTGTTAAGAGGGAAATATTTTATTCTCAGTTAAGTCATTATGTGACATGTCAGGCACCTTTGTTGTTTAAAAGGGGTTTTTTAGTAATCTGAATAGAAACAATAACAGTAATGATGTGGTGAGAATGATGTAGAGTGGGACAGTGGTTACCTGTGTACAGGTAAGTGTTCTAGCAGTTTTTCTATGAGAAAAGAGCAGGAAATAAGCTTACCTGGAGGACAGATGCAGCCATCTGTACAGTGATCTTCACAAAGTGCAGATCGTTCTGGGTTGCTGCATGTGTCAGCACAGGGGGAGCCACACTCTTGATGTTGCATGTTGAAAGGACATGATTTGGCTGAAAGTAGTAGAGTATTTTAATGCCAACTTCTTTGAAATGTTGAGAAAACAGTATTTGCAACTTAGGATATTTTCTGTCAAGATGTAATGGGAAATCCTGATAAAAATGTAGGCTGCAACCTTTTAGACTTCCTGATATATATCAAAACCCGTTAGTAATGCAAAATCTTCTAGACTTTCATATTCCCAAGGTCTTGAGTATGCTCAGGTTAAAACTGATTTAATGAAAATTACATACACCTTTAAATGGCTGTTGTCCTGAGGCGAAAAAAAAAAATCACATATCTGAAGTTTACTAGAAATGGGTAGGAAGTACAAGTAAAAGTCCTGAGATACTTACGACACAGTTCTGAGGTTCTCCAGTTCAAAGGCTGTCCACCTGCATGAGCACACTGCCGGGAGTATTCAGCAAAGGTGTTGCACATGCAAAAGTCAGCTATAGAACTATCACAGTGGCATAGGTCTTGTATGCAAGTTTCAATGTAGTCCTGAACATTCACAAGTGCATTACAGGCTGTAAATGCTTTACTGGTTAATACTGTCTCACAGATAGAAGCCTAGGAGGGAAAACAGGGAGGGTAAAACAAGAGTTTAGAAAATATCACATTAATTATTTCAGGCATTTAGCAGAAAAAAAGGCAAATGTCCACCTGGTTGGTCCAGAAACCTGTCCCACAGTAGCCACAAGTAGGTGTTTAGGGAAAAGTATAACAACAGAACAAGTACTCCCATATCTTGAGTTACCATCAGCTCACTAGACTTCCCAAGCATTATACAATTTCTTTGCATTAAGACATCCTCATTGAATTTCTCTTTCATGAAAATATCCAGTCTTCTCTTGGAAGGGGAATGTAACTTTTTAGCAAAGAATAAAAGATGAAATTTAGAAAAATCTTCTTTCCAAATCTGCTGTTTAGTCATATCTGTGCTATGTTTTTCCCAATTCTAACAAATTTTCACCTAAGACAACGACTATGTATTTTACTCTTAGAAAACAAGTTTTGAGAGAGAGGTTCTTACAAATTCAGATGAGCAGTTTGACAGAACAGCAGAAGGAGTAGGATCAGCACACTGCTCTGTGGGTCCATCCATCTTCTGCCTATTCCCAAACTGTATGGGAGTCAGTTTTATATCTGTAAAAAGCAGTCCAAATATTAGACTAATATTTATTAATTTACTGGGTTTCATGGAGATATTTTCTTCTGTGTCACTACCAACTATGACATGAATGGTGATTACCAAATAATATCACTAAATGTGAAAGGCAGAAGGAAATGAAGAAGATATACAAGGAACTGGATACAAACTATTGAAAACAAGTAGAAAGTTACATGTAGCAGGTTGTAAAGGTTCTAACAGGGCTGGCAGTAGCCTATTACATTTCAAACTCCAAACTCTATACTTAATTAACATTGTAGAAATAACATAAAGAAGTATTACTAGTTTTGTAAGGAAGAATAATGAAGTGCCAATATTTAATAATGCTTCTTATTACTTACTGTCTGAAATAAATTCATTGCTAATTGGAATTCCATTGAAGTCCCCACAAAGTCCACAAGTTTGATTGGCATATTTCTTATCTAGTTCCACCTAAAAAAAAAAATGAGGAAAGAGAGTTTAGGTTCATAAAATGTCAGTCTTGATGGTTAGGAACACAGTCTACATCAATATTGGTTATGTACTCAAAATCAGAAATATGTATGCTGTGCAGACTCTGTCATGTGGTAATAAGGTAGGCACCATTGGGAAGGTCAGTGACCACCAAGAAAATCTTGTATTTTTCTAGCCCTGGGGCTGTGAACATCAGTGCATTGCTACGTCTGGAATCTGAGGAATACTTCACTGTGAGATGGGGGCATTATCACTATGGGTCTTGATCCAGAGGTGAGCTAATTGGGAAAAATGGGAAACTGGGAAAAGACTGGAAGACAGAACAATACATTAATAATAGAAACAAACCCAAAAGTAACTGATGCCTACCTGGCTGATTAAGACTACAAAGATGTGAACAGGCTATTTTCGAAATACATTATTTCTGCAATGTTTTCGACATTTTCTTACCAGGAGGGCATCCTCTTCATTCCAAAGGAAGGTCAGTCCCATCTTCGCAGAAACTTTCAAATAATTGTTACTTCTGTCTATCAAGATTCCCATATGGCTGTAGGGCATCTGAACCCTGAGAAAGAAATCACTGTAATTCAGTGGAGGTAGGGACAGAATATCCATGGAATATCCACATTGATATCCTCTCTGGTCACCTTTGAGAAGCTTCAACATGCATAGGTGAGGGAATTAGTCAGAACAGTAACTAAAAACAGACAACACAAGTTTGTAACTTTAGGGCTATTTCCTACACAATTTCTTCTCTTTTTTACAAATGGATCAGCCTCGTTCCTTTTGGTTATCTCTGTTAATGATGTTTTAATAGGTCAAATGTTGACAAGTGTCTCTGATTGTGTTGTTCCAAAAAGTGCTGGGAGGTTCTATTTTGTTGGCAGTCTGCCTCAGGATATTGTTATTTACCCCGTAAAGCTCTTGATAATAAACTCTTTAGGCTTTCTGTAGCATGAGTGCCATTCGCAAAGGTGTACCAAACATAACCTTTAGACTAGCTCACTATATGTAGCTGCTTTATACACAACTCACTGTGGGAGAGCTGCCCAAATATTTACCCAGGCACTTGGACAGGTTTTACACCCCCTGCCAAAGTCAATGTTCCATTGTTACATAGATAGCAAGTTTCCAGACCTGCTCATTTTAAGTGAGCGCAGGTACAAGTTACAGTCACTGCTTAACTGCATATTGTTCACTGCAAGGACAAAAGCTGTCAAAAAAATCCTCTCAAGGATCCTGTTTTGGTAAAGTTAATAGCAAATAAGAAATTTAAAGGGTCTTAAAGCATAATACTTTTAGTAAATCCAGCTTGTAGATTCAATTGTATGTGTATACATATATACACAATTGCAGCAGTGAAGCAGCATCTGGGATATAGGTCATCTGAACAAAATGGACACAGGGAGAATCTACAGAAGTGGCACTTGGCTCACTCTCAGGCCCTCTTATTTTTGTTGATAATTCAGGAAGGACCTGAGACCTCCAGCTGCTTGGGAGCAATGTGATTTCAGATGAAGGAAAGGGAAGCTTGCTCAAAGAGCCCTCTGGGAGCAAGAGCAGTGACAGTAATTTCATGTTATGAACATACAATTTGCCATCAAGCAGGACAGAGCCACGTGTCAGTTCAATCACTGTTCCTTCTAGCTTCATGATGATGTGAGTAATCATGGTAGCATTTTTCACCATTGCACGCCTAATCTGGATGTTGAAGTCCTCATAAGGAGATTTGCAGTTGGATGTGAAGATGTAATTGCAGACCCCAGGGAAGTAAAAGATGTCCCCATCAAAGGTCTTGAAGTGGAAGTTACCCCACGTGCTGCACACACGTCCATTGTGAGAGGGGTTGCCAGCTGTGGATTCAAAATAAGTAGTAAGAATTTGCTGTAGTTTGTTGTAGATACTGTCCCTTTAGTTGCTTTTCCCCTTTTATTTTTTTCACTAGCCTCAGTCTGAAAAGACCATCTTCTGTTTCCCTTCTTTTCAAACTATTTATTTATTGATCAGTTATTTATTTAGTTCAATTATCTTTTGTGTTTAAACTGTTTTCACAGAATCACAGAATCACTGGGTTGGAAAAGACCCCCAGGACCATCAAGTCCAACCATTCGTATCAGTCACTAAACCATGACCCTCAGCACCTCATCCACTCATCTTTTAAATACCTCCAGGGAAGGTGACTCAACCACCTCCCTGGGCAGCCTATTCTAATGCCCAATGACCCTTTCTGTGAAAAATTTTTTCCTGATGTCAAGCCTGGACCTCCCCTGGTGGAGCTTGAGGTCATTCCCTCTTGTCCTGCCCCCTGTTTTGCATCAGGACGTAGGGCCTTAGATCAGAAGAAACCTCTTGGGTCACTGTGTCCAATGATTTTGCTCTGCTGACAGCCATATTCTATAAATCCTTTCCTAAATATGACGTTCTAAAGTTTCACCATAAAACTGGTTTAAAGTTAGTTTAAAAAAGGCTGGTACTCCTACTAGGGGAAAGCCACTCATAATCACACCTTTGAATGCCTGGAAGACTTTTGCCACCATCTTCGAAAATGTATTCTTGTCTTATGTATGCCTGGTTGTTCCTGTGCCAGTATTACATTTCACCTTGAAAAAGTCCTACATCCCTCTCCTTCCCCACCCATTATAGAAATCTCTTTTTGGTCTTTTTTCTTTACAAGCAGGGTCTCCTATTTCCCTGATTATCCTCATAGCCCCTCTCTGCATCTCTTCCAGATTTGCACTCACTCTACTTGAACATGGCTATTCAGAATTGTACCCTATAACCTAGATAAGGTGTCTCAGCTGTATTTTGAACGTCATATTATTTCCCACTCTTTACTATGTGTATTTTAAATTGGTATTATTTATACAAATATAAAAATACAAAAAAAAAGAATCTGATGAACTGAGACTACTCTTCTTGTTAATTTCTTATTACTCTTCTTGTTAATTTCTTATTTTACAATGCTAAAGGATCTTAATAAAGGAGATTAATAAAGAATTTATTAATTTATTAATCTCTTCAGTCACTCCATCACACATTCTACCTGTGTGATTAACAAGAACAAAGATATGAATTGTGCCATTTGTTTAACTTACCCTTTAATTTCAGTGTATTTTGAAAAGGTGGGATCATTGTCACTTCGTGGTATTTCGAAGCTGGTGGAAATTCTTAAGGGAAAAATAGATCAATTTTAATTTTATTAGAGGTCCTAAAAATGGATATAGATTGCCTAGTCTCTTTAGAGATTAACATTTCCTACTTCTAGCTACACTCTAGGAGGAAGTTTCCACATGGTTTTACTGGTGGTTTTCACATAGCGCTTTGCATTCGGTCTTTCTACATATTTCACTAACAGCCAAATCCCAAAGACTATGGTCTTTTGCTGTAGCACTTTCTTCCATTATTTATTCAAGACTCACATTTGATGCTGGCCCTGATGTTCTTTCTTAACTCAAAATCACCAATCTGATCCTTAAAGCATACAATAATGTAGAAAAAGCAGTGCTGATGTTTACATCTGAACCTTTGCTTCAGTACACTTTGAAAAAAAAAATTACTGAATATCAGAAACTGAGGATGAAAAATGCAGCTGATTTTTCCTGAAGCTGACATCTTTGTGCTGAGACATGCACACTTGTACAACAAACTCTAAGCAGATTTATTTTTTTTAAAGCAGTTTAAATTCTGTGAAACTTATTGTGTACTGTTCATGCAAAGACTTCTGTTGGTAGGATCCAGCCCTAAATTCTCTGTGTCCAAATCCAGTATTTTCTCTTTGGATCCAGCAATGAAAGGGATAGAATACTTAGAGAAACTGCAATGTGATTTTCTTAACATGAAAGTATGGGGAATTGATGCAGTTTCTCTCTTGAAAGTATTGAAATCATAGAATTTTATGGCTTCCAAAGTGTAGATTGTGGTACACTTTCAGTTGAGTTTACCACTATTTTAATTGCCAGCTAGTAACTTACAAATAGCAGATTGCAGGACAGGCTTAATGATTAATAGTTTCCTCCTATCATCACTAATACGCCAGTCAGCATTGTATCCTAATACAGTCAGCATTGTATCCTTCCACCCTTATCTTATGCTATATATTTATGGTGTTTGCTCTGTACAGTTATGTGTCATGAATGATTTTGTAGTTAGTTTTCTTATTTTCTTATGGTAATGCAGTCATCTTGATCTAGCATAAAAAATGTATCTTTTATTACCTAGTAGCAAATACCTTGGTTTCATGTATTTATATACACACCTCTACTGAAAATATGCTTTTAGATAGAAGGTATACATCTTTCATGAAGTTAAAGATTAGATAACTATACCATATCAGTAGACCAGTTCCCCTAGGCCAGACCTCAGAAGAAGTTCTCCAGTTTAGAGCTGTCAGAGATTGGCTGTGAATTGGATATAGGATACAAAGGAATTCTCCCGTTTTTTAAGGGGGGTGGGGTGGGCAGGAGGAGTAGGTAGGGGAGGAAGAGAAAACATGTTCTAGCTAGGATAAGAAGATTCTAGTAAACTCATTATTTATCACTCTAATTTGGGGCAAAATCTTAGAAGTAAATCAGTATAAAAATACTTACGTTTTTGTCGCTGCAGGATGGGTGAAGAATCATAGTTTGATTTTGGTATTTGTTCATTATCCTGGGCTTCACCTGTACCAAGAAGAATGGAGGAGGAAAATGTTAATGTCTAATTTTCTTGAGTTCCCTCATTATTTCTCAGTTATATCTGCTTAAACATGAAACAGTCAGTAAATCAAAAATCAGCAAAGCTATATTCATGTACAGGAGGTCAGATTTGCAACAGGACCTGTTCTTCATTCAACCATAATGATGCCACTTTTTCAGTTTTGGGTTTGGTTTGGGTTTTTTTCCTAATAAATTACTCCAGGGAAGCTATTAAAAACATGCCTATGATAAATGAGCAGATCCTTATTCTGTTATTGTCACAGTACACCTGGATGCCCTCATAAGCTTTTCAGATGAAGGACTTAATTTTCGTAGTTTTTGTGATTATCTTGTGCTTTAAGCATCAGTAAAACCATTTGTCTAGCCAGAGGACTCTAAAAATAGGTCTTTTTTGTACAGGAAGAATTCATTTTAGAGTTGGAGGACTGATCTTTGTACTCTTGTACTGAAATGCAAAGTTACTCTTTAAAGTTTCAAGTACTTTTTTGTAATAAGCAGCAGAAGGAAAACAAACACATAAGCCTTGCAAAACAGGTCTTTCCGATAAATGCATTTGCCACTGTTGATTTTGCTCAAAAGCAAAACTTTTTGGTTCCAGCCAAGAAACAGTTTTTCATCCATTCCACTGCAGCATCAGAATAGGAATACACACAAAATCTGCAGAAGCCACAGGGACTTTTAATGCACCACTTTGTGAGAGCTCATTAGAGGGCAGGTTGCAAAGGAGGCTGGAGAAAACCGAAAAGTCAGGCTCACTCCCTGCTGTATCCCACATGGGCATTCTATGGGTAGCACCACTAGAGGGGCTAATGCTGAAAAGCAGAGCCGCAAGGAGCTCCCCAAGTACATTCATTTTTGCCCCAAGTGGTGTTGGAAGGACACATTATACCCATTTTTAAGCTATGAACCATTCAGAGCTCCTGGGCTCCTCTCCACTGCCTATCCTCACAGAGCTTTGTGCTTCTCTCTCCATGCATTTTATGGCCACAAGACTCTGTCTCATGCCATATACGGATTCCCTTTCTATTGCATGAGATGGTAAAGCCTACAATTAGTCTTTTGATAGGCTTCTTTGACACTACCACATTTTAACATGAGCTAGTGTGGAATTACCTGGAAGTAAGAAAAACTGAAATAATGCAATAGAATCTGCATCTAAGATCAGATGCACTAAACCCAAACATTGTTGTGACTTTAAACTTTAGGGGAAATTAACAGATGAAGTATATATATATAAAAAAAAATACACTCATCTGTAAGTACGTACTAAGTGCCCTCTTAGAATATTTAAGGCAACTTCATTTGGTTTTATCCCATCAAAACACAACCCTTTTGTGCAACCTTATGTGTAAGAAGAGATAGACTTCTAAAATCTGTTGTCCTTTATTTTCAAGCAAAATCACTTGTTTTTAAAATACTGTATCATCAGCTTATAAAACAAGCAAATCCATTAATAATGCATGCAAGCAGACTCCATTGATTTGTTCCTTCCTAAAGCAAATTTTGCACCCTTTGGTTTGTGCATTTAGAAATGAAGCCCCACCTTGAGGTGGAGTTCAAAAGCTAACTTCCAAGTGAGTTCCACTGAATTCGGTGGAGCTATTTCAGATTTTGACTGAAGAAAGTAGGATGAGAGTATGAACTACAATATAATTTTTCAAGCAAGTAAATTTCCTCTTCTTAGGAAGGAAAGTATTTGTAACATAAAAGAAAATCTTGCATAAAGATAGCAAGTTCATTAGCTTCACAAAGCCAAAGGGAAAATATGTTTCAAGCTCTGAAGCAGGTTATAAATTCTTTAAAACACTAAAAAAAACAAGCAAGTGAATCTTCCTACCTTTGATGTGTATGAAGGCAAGTGCTAGTATTGATATCCATAGTGATATTTGCGTCCCACCACCTGTGCCCATCTTCTGGAAGTCCGGTAGGACCTACCGAACAACCTGCCTCTGAGGAAATACCTGTATGCTCCTGAGTCTTATATAGTGAGAGAGCAGGTTTTGGCTCAGTTCCCAGATTGTTTCACAAGGTTCTTAAAAGGTGGGGCTTCAGACATTTTAGTTTTCCTTTGCAGGTGCACAGGTAAATAGAGGATGCTCTGACTTTCCCTTAGGTATTTGCACTCTAGGAGGAGTCTTCTTTCTATAGGGCTTCTTGATGAATGGCAAGAAGTGAGCACGAAGAATTTTTGCTCAGGCTTGGTCTTCCCAGATTGCTATATATTATGGGATAAATACAATTCAAGGGACTTCTGAGTAACTTTTCATCTGGAGCTTGGAGTTAATTATTTCAATTTTTAAAAATTTTCCTCCTTATAGTAATTGATGGCAACTTAAGTTCTCAGAAAACCCAAGGAAGTTCCATCTGAGACACAGGTGGTTTTTTTAAATGAGTTTACACCTATCTATGTAGCTACTTTTCCTTTCAAAATGGAGAAAATCAGAAGCCATCTAAGGTCAGCATTTATCCACAGGCCAGACCTAACACAGGACTACACAGTGAAAATCCTTCATAGATTCATTCAATCAACATGGACTTTTCCTTGAGGGATTCTTCTCACATAGGCAGTTTCAATGATACTTCAGCTGGTTCCCTTTTGAGAAAGCATGATTTGCCTGTAAAAAATTAGATTGTTTCTACCTGCAAAAATATAGCTTTTTTTTTGTTCCTAAAGATACAAAAAGAATGATTTGCAGGAATGTCCTTCGGAATGTTCCTTATCTTGGGAACAATGAGAGAGTGAACAATATTTTGTGAATATGTTAATATATTTATTTACATCTATATTACTTTGTTGAATTAATCTTCTATAGTGTTTTATCTTGGAGTGCAGAGAAACACAGTGTTTCAGTAGGAGGACAGACCTCATAATCCCATATGGGATCAGATGGTTTCTACAAAGAAGTGGAATGGTCTTCACAATCTCTGGCCAGAGGTCAAGATGTAATTATGTTTAAAACTGGAAATAAAGTTTAGGTTAGATACTGGGGAGAAAATTACTCTTTGTAAGGATGGTGAAGTACTGCCTGAGAAGACTTCAATTTCCATCACTGATGTTTTTAAAGAACATTTTAGTAAAGACCTACCTAAAAATGGTGCAAATGCTGTTGATAGTGCCCTGGGGCAGGTAAATAGATTAAATGGCCATTTGAGATTCCCTCAAACATGATTTTTTTTTATTCAAAAAGTATGTTCCTTCTTTGTTGGAGTAGTTAAAAAAGAAATGAGGCACTTTTTTTTCTGTAAGCAGTAAACAGAAGCAAACAAAGTTGCTGTCTTTCCTGAATATTTTAAAAGTACATCTGGTTATTAATATTTAAATAAAAATGAAATAAATAAATAAAATTGGAAGTCTTGAGGGAAAGTATTGGTTGATTTCAGCACGGCAACAAGAAGACTAAAAGATACTCATATATCTAGAAATACATGCAGTGAAAATTTAATGGAACTATTATCACCTCTAACAGTAATTCTCAAAGTTCCAGGAAGAAGATCTTGTGCATAATTAAAGTAATTATAAAATAGTATGGTAAACTCATCTGGGGTGAGAAACTTATTAAGTGATTCTGTTGATGAGAAGAAAAATATACTTTATGAATCATTACATTGCTTACGACTGAAAATTGAAATCATAATAGTGGTTGCTATGCTATGGTTTCATATACATAGGTTAACATTTCCTGCATGTTCAGGGAAGTACTACGACCTCTCAGAGATGCCAGTTTGGTTACTACAGATGATTCCCTTTGTATGGCCATCACAAATTAGTCTGAAACTGGCTTACAGTTAAATTTAACCCCTTTGACTGAGCTTTAAGGCACCATCAAAAGTGGTTTGCTTTATCTGCATTTTTGACTGAAAGTCTCAGATCTCTTGAATGTCATGGATCACATTGTCCTTACACTCCAAAGTGGTTACTTCATTGATAAGTACTTCTCCCATGTTAACATGCATTATTTTGTGCTGATTCTCTTCAGAAATTATTATAAAATGTGTCAAAATATGAGACTCGCAAAAATAATCTCTAAATATTTATGACAAATTAATTTGGTTTTATTACTAATTATTCAAAGAATTAATTCCTGTTCAAATTGTATTTAGAACAAAAGATAAAAAGATATGACATTGCATTTGATCTGATTGAATGCCTACTCTCTGGGTCTGCAATATTAAACCAGATTAAATATTTCAGTAAAAGAACTGTTAGCATTTTCAGTCCCACTCGTTAAATCTGTATGATCAACTGCTGCATGATGATAATGATATTCACACATATTACTTATGATTTCTGAATCTGGTTCTTCATAAGAAAAAATGAGACCATCATATCTCATTTTCATACATCCTTTCTGTAGATTGCAAATAAAATTTCACAGCAAATTTTGTTAACTTTCAGATGCAGCAATGATTGAAATCAGTGTCTCCATTTATTTTTCTAAAAAATATAATGATGGACACATAGAGACCTGCAGAAGATGTCTAGTCCACCTAGCGCTATATTGGAGTAGCTCCATTTCAAGGGAAGAAGGAAAATCTTTATAAATAATAAAAACTATGGCACTCCCTATGTGCCAGCACCAAAATGCAAGCTAAAAAGAATATGTCTGCTGGGGTTTTCTCTGGCTGGTCATTTGCCCTCTTCTAAGGCTGAGTTTAAGCTCCAGAACTGGTGCTGGTACATTAGACTTTGCATTCAGATGAAGTAGCATTCTGATTCCCCCTAATTTTGATCTGTGCGAATTCAAACCCGTGTTTTTTATCTGGAAGGTTCTGTGGAAAAGTGAGGCAGCTGAGCAGTTTCTACTTGGAAGTTCATTAATGTTATAGATGCTGTCTTAATTATATGAAAATAAATCTCGTTTCGAACAGTTGCAGTAGTTATTTCATAGTATGATATGATATAGTCTACCTAAAGTAAAGCTACACTAAAGACTAAAATAGAGGTACAAATCCTTCTAAGTTCTTCACTACATCTTAGTGAAACATGGTGTCATTGATCCACTCCTTTACTTCCAAATGCTTAGATAAAACTCATTGATTGAAAGGCATATCACATTAATACCTGAGATTTGAAACCAGGTTTCATTAACATGATAATTCTGCTGTCTTTTAGCTTACATGTTGTAGAGGACCAAGTACATAATACTTTGCTCTCTGTCGCAGGCTCTATGCTTTACTTATAAAACTAGTAATGTCATATGATTAGCATCTATTTCTGGTTTTATTTTTATTTTTATTATCTGTTAATTTCAAAGGCTGCAGTGTCATTCAGAACAACCCAAGCAAAGCACAAGTTACATCAGGCGTTGGAAGTTTTGTTGCTGCAACAGAAAAGACTACTTTACACCAGTATGACTAGGAATTAAAGTAGATTGTGTACAGGTATCTCTCATTTTATTCAACAGTTTTACTTTGGGAAGAAATTTGACACAGATCACCTTAAAGTCCTGTATTAAGACAATCCACCTATACAAAGTTAGTAAAGAGACTTCATTTTGTAAGTACTGCATGTGAAATATACTCCTGCTTGTATATAAAGGAAGTTCCTTTTCCTGAGAAAGATCTGAAATGTCATGACTGGGGTGGACAGGGCATTAATATTAGCACAATAATGTTAGGTTACCACAAGTTCCCAGAGTAATCCTGCACTGGTAGGAGGTGTTTTCCCCGTAATAAAACATTCAGAGGTTGAATAGCATTGTTTTAGACCATTCACACCTTTTCTGCAGAGTGTGACAAATTTCAGGTTGTCATTTCCAGGATTTTTGCACACAGAATAGCCCTTCTTTACATTAGATCTACCTGGAATGAATCATAATATGTATTCTTCCCTCCCTCTTCTTCCTCCAGTGTCCTTTATCTTCTTCTTGACATACCCAGTTGTGATCTGCTTGGGTTTGGTGGTTTTTTTCAGAGTATTTGGCATTACATACAATACTATTTGTTCAGAGTATGTCTCCCATTGCTTTCAGTAGTATTCTGCACCTTCTGTCTCAGCATTTTAAGCTGATTGTCCAGAAAATAAAGAACGGACAATTAAAAAACACATTTATGATGTGATATAGATCTTTTCACTGGCATCACAACGGAAATTCATTGCACTCAAGCAGCTTGATGATACTGTCCTTGCTCTTTCCAATGTCTGCCTCATTCAGTCACTTCAAATTTAAATTCTGCAAAAACCAAACAAATAAACAAACAAAGCAGGAAATCATAAAGGTGATTTTACCAGAAAGATCCCTGCAAAGTTCTGAGTAAGAGACATTTCTGCAGAAAAAATAATGTGCATCCTATACCACAAGGAGTATGAGCATAGGGGCCAAAGTAAGGTTTCCATGTTGTCTGGACTCATCCGGGATATCTCTGTTTACAAAGGGGATAAATACGTAAGCCTCTTTATAGCTTGTAAACACAGACACCGCAACTGTGTATACTAATATTTGCAATTGGTATTACGGACTAAAAAACTGATGTACACACACATACTTGAGGACATGTTTACATTGTGCAATGATGCATATGTTGCAGAGATCCCTCTTCTAGTAACAGCCAAGGTAAATTTATAATAGGAAGTCACGTCACTACTTTGATATGAAGTTGCAGCTAAGATAATTTGCCTTTCTGCGAGGCACTGAAACTGCAACACTGTGTTTGGGATCTGGGCTGATCTCACTACCCAGAACTGTACTGTGCCATATGGATATCGCAGCAGTGCATAAAGCCAGCTGAAAGTAGAACTCTGTTATGTTGTGCCATAGCGCCCCAAAATAAAAAAAAATATCAATCTTTTGAAGAAATTGCTAAGCATTTGCAGGTTTAGAGGGATAAATGGTACAGGTAGTAATAAAAGTGGATGAAACAGAGTGCTGAGCTGAGCAATATATCTAAACCCTCATCAGAATACTGTGGTGGACATTATTCTGCTGAATGACACTCAGATGCATTTTTAATAATAAAACCAGACTTTGTAAGAAGTGTATACACACACACACACATATATATAGTATTACCACTAGCAAGCTTTTTCAGAAGTCCTGTTATTGGTGGGAGTCATACAGCTCTTCCTCCACTGGACCCTTGCAAATATACCCTTAGTTTAAATCTATAGCAGTTTTATTTACCCAAGAAGTGTATGGAAGATATTAAAGAAAAGCATGTAAACAAAGAAAAACATAGAGAAGGAAACAAAATATTTTAGTCTATGTATGATTCAAGACTGTGAGACAATTTAATTTGTAGCTGTGGTGTAAATGTTAGCCATCAGTTCTGCAGAAACTTATGCAACAGGGACCTGGACTGTAAGGACTTCGAAGACAATTCTAATGTTCAGTGTACGTTATTGTTATAATACTTTAAACTAACATCTCTTCATTTGTTGTTCTGATTTTAGTTTAGAAAATGTTATGCAAAGCTTCTATTTATTTTTATTAAATATTATTAATTTACAAGGTCACAACACTGGGAGGTATTGGTGTTTAGACCACCAGTGTAGTTTCATGAGATAGTTTTAAATTACATGAATTAAATATTTTTAAGGGGGTCTTGCTTGTCTTAGACAAGCTTAGATAATGAGTATCTCTTCAGTCATTTGTTGAATTATTTTTAACACCTTGTTACTATATGTTATTAGGACCTGACTCTTAATATGGAGTCATCAATTTCCTCAGTTACTTTTCTGTGGTGCTTATCACTGCAGTAACTGAGAAGTTCATCGAAGGTAATATATTGCTTTTGAAAATATGGTTGGAAATACTGAGATTTATTATCTTTATTTTACGTATGGCTAGATGAGGCATAGAAAAGGTATGGATGCCAGTAATTTTGAGTGAACAGTCTAATACTCCTGGGATGGATTTTTCAAAGTACTGAGCTTTATTTTGGCACTGTGCATGTTTAGAGTGCAGATTTCAGGTAGAACTGTGAAGTGTTCAGCTCTGTATCTAGAGGAAAATAAATCATTGACTGTAAAAACTGCAATTTAAACAAGCAGGCACAACATCAAAAAAGAACTACTCTATATGAGGGAGCAATTGAATCCATTTCAACATGCTGACACCCGTGTGCCACATTCACTCTGCAACAGCCAAATTCTCTAGGCAATGAGAGAGAGGACTGTGGACAACCATCATGCTCCCAACATGCTGTCATTCAGCCTTGAATATGGGTTCACTTTCCCTACAGCAGGTGCTTGATGTGCACCCAGAAAAACAGAAACCCAGTGGAGATTACGAGGATCCAATCATACACTTCGAGATTGCATAATATTGCGTACGCACAAAGATGGCACATTATGACTTCAGATAGCCTGCCCTCATTATTCACGTAAGTCTGGGTAGGTACAGAAGAAATTCTTATGAGAAATTTTTATTCATCTAGGCTCTATGCTATAAGTTATCACAAACTGTGGGTTTTAGATATTTTCTTTAAATGTCTCATGGAGGTGACTAATTCATCTGCATGGTTTGCTAAGCTGAGTTGTCAGCCTCCTTATCATTTTGGAATGCCAAAGTATGATATAAAACAAGAATGCTGTCAAACTTGCACAGCTAGACATGTAAGATATTGAACATTCAATACGTCAGTGGATGAATTGTCCGTTGACATCTTTTATAGTTGTTTTTTGGTTTTATTATGAAAATCCTTTTCTGCTTTGATGCATTGCGGCAAGTGACTGAAAGCTGATGTTGTATGTTCATGTTTTGTACGTAAGAACTGTGTTGACTGAAATTTCTTCCTTGACCTGAAATGGCTGCCAGAATTATGGATGAGTAGAGTATGATTCTGCACCTTTCTCTTGTCATAATCAGGCAAACTTTATCAATGGCAGTTTGACTATCTGACTGTCTTCAGCAGGAGTACAAGTATGATGTTGTAAGCTGGTAGTGATTGCTACAGCCATTGTCTAACTTTGACTGAGTACACCTGACTCTACAGCTCCGTCAAGTGCTATGAGTATTTCTGAGTGAATGAAGGCAGAGTCTGCATTATTAGTAAAAAAGGGAACTGAGAGAATCTCACAGAATTCTGAGCTGAAGCAGATCCTGGTAAACTGCTGATTAGGAATCTAAGTCTGAGTTATAAACTTTTAATAGTCACCTTAGAAATCAAATAATGATATATCTAGATTCCATGGACAGGGTCAATTTCACCAGGTTTTCATAATCAAAAATGGTATTCAAGTACTTAATTTCTAGAGAACAGATTTGTCTTTTCATTTTCCTCTCCAGTTTTTCAAACACTTGTTCTTCTTCTGTGTCTCATCTGTTTCTTGATACAGTGGCCACTGTGGTAAGGTGGATTATGTGGAATTCTTTTTGTCAAATTCTATCTTCCTGATACATTTGTCCTACATTATCTTATCTTAAGATATATTAAGTGTGTGGTTAGTTCTGATGCATGCTTGTGGCCTAAAGCCATTATGCAACTACAGAAGAACTATGATTCCTTTTGTATGACACAACAAAGCACATTTATCTCTTGTTTATATTGCCCCACAACTAACTTTTGGGAAACATCCCTCTCAGTTCTTCATATGTCTATTGTACTTTTTTTCCTTCTCTTGAGAATATGGAATGTATCAGAGCAACAATATTTTGTGATAGAATGTATTTAAGTTATTGGCTGCAATATGTTATTTATGTATGTTTCAATTTTGTGATGGAAAAAATACTAGATCCTGCTTGGAAAAGTAGAACTTGCTTCAACTAAGACCTGTTGAATAAGTTCAGGTAATTTTGTGGAGATCAAGCTCTTGACCATTGACTCAAACTCAGCTCAAAACATTCTATTCCCCTCCTAATAGCATAGGAATTTTGTTAGTGTTTCTGGAAAGTGTTTTGGGCATACAGATAGAAAACACTGCATTAGAGCAAATATGATGTACAATAATGAATGCATCAAATACAAATCTGAACTGACAATCTTAAAATCTCCATGCAGTGGATGCTGAAGGGATTTGAAGAGACTTGTTCATTGTATGAATAATTAATTACATGACCATGAAAAAGGCTGAAAAACATATTTCTGTGAAAGGCTGACTTTTGTGGAAATCAAAAGTGAAGTAGGTTCTCTTATTGAAGTATATCTCAGATTAATATTGACACAAAGGGTTGTCTTCCATTATGACTCTTATCAATGCAATAATGTTTTTGATAGAGAAAATGTTTTCATTAAATGAAGAGACATCTTTTTTTCTACTGTTACAAGAAGGAATTAAGAAATTAGTCTACTATAATTCTTAGAAAGAAATACAAATACTTGATATGTGTTTCATAGCAGACAGTGATCTCCGAAGCTTTCTGAAACAATAAATCCAGAAGGCTGTCCATTGCCATTTCATGTTTCCGTCCAACAAGAAGAAACAGGAAAAGTAAGTTTACTTTTATGGTGTGGATCCTGCAGTTTTAGAACTCCTTTGTATGCTCATTTGTTCTCTCTGAATCATTCTTGCAAACAGGTGGGGAGCGCTTTCTTTTCTTACAGGTTTTGGATTGAATTCAAGATTCAAGGAAACTCAAGTGTCTTATGCTGGTGTACTTCCAAAGTAGCTCAGCATAACTCAGTTGGGCTGCACAGAAGTAAACTTGCATGTGAGTTCCATGCTCTTCAATTATATTCCAAACAATTTCTAGTACATTTAAAAACTCAAAGATATAAAAACATCAGAGATGATAGAGATAATTTTTGTTGAAAGACTCCTCCTTTATTATCCAGACTACCTTCTCATACACTTTTTAGCCCATACTTTTTTCAACAGTTTTCACTGGCCAATTTACTTCTGACTTGGGGCAAATAATTCAGGCAAACATCCCCTGTTGGCTCACAGATTCCCAGTGACAGCAAATTGACTGCATCTGTTGAATAAGTTGTTCTATTTGTCATATACTCAACATTGACAGTCTTTTCTATCACAAGGTGGGGAGGAGGAAGCATACATACATCAGGAGCTGAATCATTGCCCAGCTGAGCAATAGGTCAGTTTGCTGAAAGAGTGATGTTAAACTTTGGCTAATATACATTTGACTGCTTTGGTTTTTGTGGAGAGCTTCAGCTCCCAGGAACTTAGTCTAGTCTTATACCACCCTAAGTGAAGGTGGATCAGATCAAGACAAAATATTGCCTGTAGCTGAAAAAAGTGAGAGAAGCCATTCACTGTATTAGGAAATGTTTGGGTTATATGCAATCAGAGGTGTTTTGACCACATCGTAGATGTACAATGTGTACTCTTATAGGCTTTATGGAGTATTTCAACTTTGCTGTAACTACTGCATGTCAAAAGACTTAAATGATTTTGTGATTTGCCTTACACTTTGCATAATACTTAGCAATTACTAACTATATATGCACATTATGGCTTAAGGTTCCATCAAGCTAGACCCCCATTTGAACCCGCTTGTCCTGGTTCATAGGCATTCATTTTATTCAGCTGACTAAGCTGGCTGAAAAAAATACAACGTGTTTACCTACTGCAATCACTTCCCCTGCTAGTGGTTTTAAGCTGAATTTATAAGCATTGCTAAGGGTTCATAACGCAATTTTTGTACATTTGCTCTCATGCAATGGTATAGTAGCCTAGACTCTTAGGTAGTAGAAACAGGTTTCAGTGTATCTGACCTATAAAATCTTCTGATATTAAATTAAACCTTGTGAAGAGTTCTTTTGCAGATATTCACAAAACTTACTATATTGTTCTCAAAGCCAAAAGCAAAACCTTTGCTCAGCTTGTCCTTAAGTCTAGAGGAACTAATAATTATCAGTGTGTTGTACGATCCATTAAATTCAGTCATCCTAGGAGATGATCCACCTTGATAAGTAATCTACGTTGACAGTCTATTTTTTCACTAGTGAAGCTAGGGGGAAATTCCATGGGCTTGGACTAAAAGTCTTTTTAACATCTAAACTGCAAAAGTGGGGGAGAGGGCTGTGTGGTAAGTAAAAATGGATAGGCACAATTGGCTTCTAGCTTAGAAGATTAAAAATCAGAGACATTGAGCAGATAGTGGTTTATGATGGTTCCCACCTTGTTAAATAAAGGGATAGGGCAGAAACACCTGAGAAACCTGGTCAGAGCCAGAATTTTAAATGGATAGGTAAATAAATGTGTATAAGGACACTTTTCTTGTGTAAAGAGGAATGACTGTTTTACACTGTGCAATTCCAACATATAAAATTAACCAGGACAAATCCCATTAAAATCTTATGTACACAACAAGCCTAGCTGCTGTCTAGGACAGTGTATAACTAGCTCAGCATTTAAAAATTCAGGATAGCAGGTTAAGTGCTAAGAAAGTACAGACACCAGAGCTATGGCATTGATGATGATTCTAAGTGTCCACACTCTGGGTACACAAGTTCAGTCACTCTTGCCTTTGCCATTCCTTGAAAAGAAGGCACTTAAAAATCAGAGCCATGTCTCATAGTGTGAAAACAATATTTATTGAAAAATTGGAAGTCTGAAACAATGCTTCCGTTTGCAGACTTTTTGAGGTTGCCTATTCAAACCACGAAAAATTGTGTGATACACAGTATTGGAGAAACAGCTCCAGATAAAGATCTCATCTGCATTCAGTTTTCTCTTCGTTCCAATAATCACAAAGAATAAAACTACTCTTTGGGGAAATATTGCCACAGAATGTGCTCCAGTAGGCATGCAGAGAATTTTATTGTGTCCCTTTCATGGGAATTTTGGAGATTAAAGGAGGAGAAGTGGAAGGAATGATAGCTGTTAGTAGTATCTTTTAGAATGGTAATGTTGCATCTTAAGCTCTGATCACAAACACAGAAGAGATTTGCTTATGGCAACAGTTTCTTGAACGTATTGTTACATTCATTAAGCTGAGCTGAGCTAAAAGCACCTTCTGCAAATACGATTGAGAGGGCCTGAGCTGAACTGAAAATGTTATGAACAGACTTCTTCCTTCACCTGTCACTACCATAATCTGCAACTAACGTCTTTTAACTTACAGAGATGGTTGACCCTAAACAGCTATGATGTAATTAGAGACTTGGGTAGCAGTCCAGCTTACTGGCAATTGCTCCTCACGTCCCCAATACTTTGGGTCTATTAGTATAACCTTTACTTTTTTATCTGAGGATAGCCATAAGTCTGATGGTGATTCCTGATGCTCTACTATTACTAACAGGAAATATAATCACTTTAAGAACCACTGGTAGTTACAGACTGAAGTCACACTTGAGAAATTCTCTAACAGGACGAAGCTAGCAGCTAGAATACATAAAAGAGTGCAGCTCTGGAAGCGTAAGAGTTTCAAACTTACTCAATGGTAAACAGAGAACAACTGAATGGAAGTAATATGATGTTGTTTTGCTAACATGCTAACTGGAAATTATAGCAAATCGGATGTAAAGCCTTTGGCACCTAATTCCCTCTGCAATTCCTAAGTTCCTTTAGCCAACCCAAAATCAACTGCTCAAACAGTTTTTATGTTCTGGTCTTAATTTTAGATATTTTCCAGTTTATCTGGATAATTTTGATGCCAATTCTTTTTTCTCCAGAGTATTTGTTTTCCATCCAAGATTGGTAACATGAAGAAATGTCATTATTCAAATCATGAATGAAACACTGAATGAAACTGTGTCCAGAACAGATACCAATTTACATACAAAGAACTAGAGTGATTTGTAATATTAGTATAATATATATTTATAAATTTCTGTATTATTTTAATAAATTATTAATTTGTGGCACTCCTGTGTTAGGGGTTTCCCATTCTGTTAATTGCTAGTGCAAATTCTCTGCTGTTTGAATACCTCACTGTTTTCCATTGGAGTGAAGAGCAAATTCTGATCATGACTGTACTTTTAAACAAAATATTTAGCAAGTACATAGCCATAAAGAATGCACAGCACTGCTGAAAAATTGTTATCGATGGTGCTAAAACACTAAATTAACAACTTCAAGCCAAGCATCTGTGAAAACAAAGACTAACCTCTTCAAACCATTATCTAGGAGGAAAAAAGACAATAAAAAGGAAAACTAACTGTTGGTTAGTTTCCACTCAGAAATGTGTGTTTAATACTAAGCTATGCTGTGCAGACAGGTATCTGAAAGAAAACTCTTTTGTTTAATAAGAGCGAAGTACAGAACTCCCACTTCATTTTATCCCGGACCAATACCAGACTTTCTGTTATTAGTAACCATACTGCCCATAACCACACAAGTCCCAAATCTGAAATCCTTGTTCAGTCAAAATTTCTCATATCAAGCACTACAAGGTTATATCTGTTTGTTTCTGCAATGACAGCAAAAACAACCCCAAAACTGCAGTCTTATCTGAAAGGGTCTCCTGGTCAATCTAATGTAAATAGAAGAATCATTCATTTCTGGTAAATGTTGTGGAGCAATAAAGAGTTGAAATATACTGAGCTGAACACCACACTCAGCCAGCATGTATGCTAAGCATGCCAGTTTACATACGGCTTTTAGGGATGTAAGAGAGCATCTTTTATACAATAGAAGAAACAAATGTTACTGTATTAGTTGTAGGTCCTTGGAAGCATCCCTGAACATCACCAAGAGCTTCAGTTTTGACTGACTAAACAGGGAACAACACAACTGAAAGGGCATGTTCTTGTTGATAGCTATGGCACATCAACAACAGGAAATAAAGTCCTCCAAAGTCTGTCTTCCCACTACACATGCCCTAGCTTATTTCCACAATTACATCCATTTGCAGATCAGCACATTTCAGTCAGGAAATTTAATCCTAAAACAAAACACGATGATCCAGTTAACCCCAACTGCGAAGTGTGGTCTGTAGTAAAATCTATGACTGAAGTTATAAAATATATTAACCTTATAGTCCTTGTAATTAACCTCATCAAACATCTGTGTAATTAGGCCATGACTTCTGATAGTTTGTTTGGGTGTTTGAGAGCATAATTACCTGTACTATGTGACTTCCTGTTGACAAGAAGGGACATTTTCATTGCTTGAAAAAGCAGTACTTTAAATTTGGAAAATACTCTGCTGCTATCCCAGTGAAATTCGGTCCAAAGCAAGCCTTGTTTCAAGTCCCGTTTCCCAGTTGTTTGGCAGAGATCTATTTGCTGAGCCCTGATTATGTCTCGTAGCAGGGCTACAGGGAGGCAGCAAGCCTCTCTACAACGGGGGATAGGCAGAGTCTCTCTTTAGTTGCTTTTCTGTACTGGCAAGGAGTGAAGTAGGGATTCAAGGAGGAAAGATCATATAAGAATAAAGTAATGATGCTGAGGGAGTTGGAATAGGGCATTTTCAATGAAATAGACTCCTTTTGTGGTACAAAAATGAAAAAGGCTAATTTTCCAGTTGTTAGGGTCAGAAAATGACAAAGGAATGCTTTGATCCTGTCACCACAATTAGTTTCATTTTCAAACACCATTTAAGAGGAAATTCTGCTTTCAAATGTGATTAATGATAGACGATTATGACTAGAGCTGCTTACCCTGGTAATTGTTTGTTTCAATGAACAGCTTCAGATCACCTATTTGTAACTCACATCTTTGGGAGTTATAGAGTATTTGTCTACTTTTATTTGTTCAAGTTTCCATATTTATTCAAAGTGCCAGATGGGAAGTGGCTTTTAGTAAGTACAGAAAGTAACACCTATCTTATAATGGAAAAATTTTTAGGTTACATTTCTAACAGGATTCTTACATTGGGAAAATAGTGAAAGTGGTACTTTCCACACTTGGATGTCATAGGAATACATAGGAGAGTTGTAGTTAATGCTGTTTGAGAGGGAAACAGGATTCAACAGTAAGATCCAACTCAAAAGCAGAGGAGCCCAGCAGAGACTTCCAAGGCAAAAAGATTAATTGTCTGGAAGTACTGCATCTCTCCACTTTATTAAGGACACAGAGTACTTTACTGTTTGTGGCAAGGCACCTCGATCTCCAGCTGTATGTAGCAACAAATAGTGCAAAGTGATACCGAAAATGCTTCCACGTATTGTTTCAAAAGGATTGGAAGGAGAGATCTCATTTTCCAGGTGATGAGGCAATGAAAAAGGCTGTCTGAAGGCACATCAGTCATGTCAATTTCTTGCTGGAGGAGAAAATATTCTTGGTCTCAAATAAAATGGAGGGTATACACAAAACCTTAGAGAAATGCTGTTTCCATGTAAAAGCATAGAAATTCATTGCATAAAAATGCTGGTTTTCATATGAACGATGGGATGAAAGTAGGCATTTTTTTGCAGTACTCTTAAAGTCTCTGTTTTCATCTGCTGTTTGATTGTTAACCCTCAGCTAAATGAACCAAGGAAGGCAGTATTCTGGATGAGTTAATACTGGCTTTTCCTGACAGCTCAGAACCTCTGCCTCATTTCTGAAATTGTTTCCTGTGATATTTGCTGATCTCATTAAATATTCTCTTTGATAATTAATGTTTCAGAGGTATCTGACCACTACACTAGCTTTGCAGGCAGCAAGGAAAGAGACATTAACCTTTGAAAACCTGCTGTCTCCCAGACCATTGCTGAATTTTTACAGAGAGTGACTTGAAGGAAATCCTATTAACAATGTTTAACTTGAATTGTAATTGTGCAATAGTGTAGTATTTAAAAATAGGATAAATGTATTTATAACTTAGATGAATCCATTGGGAAGACCGAAGAAGTGTAGGCCTGTTCCAACAGTTCCATATCCTTCTTATGTTGAGAATTCCAGAACTGGACACAATACTCCAGATGAGGTCTCCCAAGAGAAGAATAAAGGGGCAGAATCACCTCCCTTGACCTGCTGGCCACATTTCTTTTGATGCAGCCCAGGATATGGTTGGTCTTCTGGGATGCGAGTGCACATTGCCAGCTCATGTCGAGCTTCTCATTAATCAGCACCCCCAAGTCCTTCTCTGCAGGGCTACTTTCAATCATATCATCCCCCATACTGTATTGAAACTGCAGATTGCCCTGACCCAAGTGTAGGACCTTGCATTTGACCTTGTTGAACCTCATGAGGTTCATACAGACCCACTTCGCTAGCCTGTCCAGGTCACTCTGGATGACATCCCGTCCTTCCACTGTGGCAACTGCACCACTCAGCAACAGCACTGGTTCCAGTATGTACCCCTGAGGGATACCACTTGTCACGGATCTCCATCTGGAATTCAAGACATTGACCACTACTCTCTGAATATGACTATCCAACCAATTTCTTATCCACTGAACAGTCTATCAATCAGATTCATATCTCTCCAATTTAGAGAGAAGGATGTTGTGGGGAATGGTGTCAAAGGCTTTACAGAAGTCCAGATGGTTCACATCCATTGGTTTTCCTGTGTTCACTGCTGTGGTTACCCTGTGATAGGAAGCCACTATATTGGTCATACAGGATTTGCCCATGCTGGCTGCCACTAATCACTTCCCCATCCTCCATGTGCTCTAGCATAGATTCTAGGAGGATCTAAAATATATATGTTCAGGTTCCTCAGGTAGTCATGAACCTGATCCTCCTCTACAGTGGGAGGGGGTTTACCCCTCCAGTCACCATCTTGTTGTCCATTGACCCAGGAAGGGTGAGGAGAACGGTTGTCAGTGAAGACTGAGGTCAAAATATGTTAAGTACCTCCACCTTTTCCTTGTCTGTTGATACAAGGCCACCATTTTCATCCATCAGTGGGGTAGGCTTTCTTTAACCTTCTTTTTCTGACTGGCATACTTGTAGAAGCCCTTCTTGTCAGCCTCCGCTTGCCAGGTTCAGCTCCAGCTGTGCCTTGGCCTTTCTTAACCCATCCCTACACAACCAGGCAGCATCTCTGTACACTTCTCAGGTTACTTATCCCTCCTTGCACTGCCTGTGCAGTTCCCTCTTGCTGTTCAGTTTGACCAGCAGGTCTTGACTCAGTCATGCTGGTCTCTTCCCTTCCCTGCCTAATTTCCTACACCTGGGGACTAAGCACTCTTGCACTTTATGGAAAGCATTTTTAATTATTTTCAAAATAAAATAAAGCTTTCAGCCTGTTCATAGCTACTCTTCAATGACAGCTCTTCACATTCTATCACTTTCCTGACACAGATGGTAATGCCTCCACCCCTTCTTCCCAATCTGTCCCTTCTGAACAGCCTGTAGGCATCGATAGCCACTCTCCAGTTATGGGATTCGTCCCACCAAGTTTCAGCGATGGCAACTAGATTGTAGCTTTCTAGTAGCACGGTAGGTTCCAGCTCCTCCTGTTTGTTGTACAAGCTTTGTGTGTTTGTATAGAGGCACTTCAGCTGGGCTGTTGGCAGCATTACTTTCTTGGTGGAAGACCTTTTATTTCTTATAAGACATTTTGGGGAAGTTTCCTTCATGGCATCTAGTACCTCAGGAGCCCCCCCCAGGACTTCTCCACAGGACTTCAACAGTGCCACAGCATCCTCAGCATGCCCCTGGACAGCAAGTGGATGGCCCATACTAGCACCCCATCCCTCCAACCATTGTGTGTCCTGCAGTCCTGCAATACTGTTCTAGTATAAATGGTTTAAAAAAAACCCTGGAAAACAAACATTAGTTTAAATAAACTTTTACATCAAATGTTGCAGGAAGCCATTGTTTGGAAGCACCTGGCTGAAAAAATACTATTCTGTTATGTGGGAGCAAATTCTTAGGTACTGTTAACCAGTCCTCTTCTACTTACTTAAATCTAGCTCTTTTGATTTAATTCTGAGTCTGGTCCATGATGTACTGTAAAAGAGAAGCACACAGCCACTAGAACTAACCTTTAAAAGAGATGCTAAACTAGGATTCTCTGCCCTTCTCTGTGGCGATTCAGATATACCCTTGAACATTTACACTGAAACCATAATTTCTGTCTTCTAAAAGCCTGAGAAAGTTTGACTCTGAATCACACTCTTTTTTCTTACCTCTGGTTACAGACTGGACTTTGCATATTCTATGTTTGTGGCAGGCAAAAATCTGCTATTTTATAATATATGGCTCAGACCATGTGTTTAGTAATAATGAATTGTTGAGAATTGAGGGATAATGACACAGTATGGGAAGAATTAACTGAAAGAAGAGGAGAAAGAGTTAGGTGACCTAGAACCAGTTTTGAGTAAGTTGCTGTGGAAGGTGGTATGAAGTCATGAAAATAAAAAGAGAAAGTGCTCTGCCATCCTTCTTTTATTTTTATATATATATATATATATATATACACACCCCTATATCTATATATCTTGGTCTCAGGCCAAACCTCTGCTCTGCTGGATGTGCAGTTATAGGGCAAAATATTTTGCTCTGCCACAAAGGTCTTGCAAGCAAAGAATAAAACAACAGAGAGCAAAAGAGGCTGTGAATAGCATGCAAGTAATACTCTGTGGGGAAATGGTCTTGGTTAAAAACAAGTGCAAAGTCTAGAAAGTGTGGAAAAAGGGTATAGTGCAACTGTTCCATATGCACAGAAACTCTTTGAGTAAATATTAGCAAAGAACTACTGCAGATATTTATCCAGGTCCAATGAAAGTGAATGTGTGTCTATGAAATCGGCTGATCTGTTTAGCCACTACACACCTGTTCTCTTGGAGGCATTCCTTTGATTGGAAGCAGCCAGTGTGAGACCAAAATGCCAAAACACCCTGCCACATCCCGTTCTGCCTGGCTCACAGCATTGCATAAGATGCTTATAAAAGGAGAACCTCATGAATCTGCGTGCAAAATGAGAATACCCTGCAGGAAAAATGTCTGCCCCCTCTGAATATTTACTTTCAAGATGTTACAGTTAAGGCTGGAACTAGGTCAAGGGGGGAAACAAGATGCATTTTAAACCTCTTTACCCTTCAGTTATTTGTGTTCAGTCAGTCACCCACAGCTAATGTTTCTTCTTTTTTTTTTTCTTTCTTCCCTCTCTGTTATGACAGACATGAGCTGGACAAAGAGGTACCATTTGTCCATGAGGACCTCCTTCAAGACATAGTTACTGTATCATGATGCTGGTGGAACTGTTTCTCAGCCAGTACTTATACTGGTAGCCGCTGTTTATTGCTACTTCAACAGTCATGTCAACAGAAAACAATGTTTAGAATGGAGAATTGTCTCAATAATGACCTTCTGGTTTTTGGGTTTTTTTTGCAATAATTCCCTTAAAAGCAGATTTGACAGTATCACAAAAGTCATCAGTTCCCAATAAGATTTTTATGCCAGCAACAAAGATGAGATTTGGTGCAGAGAACAAGTGCAGGTTGGGAGGTTGACTTCAGGCTTCCAGACATTTCCACTGCAGTGAGTTTGCAGAGGTCAGAGGAGCACGGAGAGCCTTGGACTGTCCAAAGGACAGCCATGAGATGAGGAGGAGGAAAGAAGCAGAGACTGGGTTGGAAAGAGTAAGAACAAAGAGAAGGCAGTGGCAGCAATTAAAAGGGCTAGAAACTAGCTGCTTTTATAATGGGGTGAGAAAGGTGATGTGATTTAAGCAAGATAACAGAAAAAATGCTGGGTTTTTTCAAAGTGCAGTGGGATTTACTGATATGGCTTTAAACATTCAGTTAGGATGGCAAGTAAAAGCAAAAGGACTCCAAAGCTGCAATGAAAAAGAAATTGCTGGCCTTCCATGTAAGGTTGTTTGAGGACTTGTTAGCATGTGCTTTATTAGTGTGATGCTTTTGATTTGTAGCAAACAGGTGAAAATCTTTGAGAAGCTCTGAATAAATTGCTGAGAAGCTCTTGGATCTTGCTGGGTGGCAACCTAAAACAGCAACTGAGTTCAGTTCAGGTGAAAAGGATTACAGTATGTGATTTTTCTGTTATTATAATTTTAAACATCTGCAGATTAGAACCCCATAATGCTGAATGCTACACCTGTAGAGTGAAATTTAGTTCCTCCCTAGTCCAACTCACACTCTGAATTGACATGAATACTGGGAAAGAGCAGTGAAATAGCTGATTTATTTCTCTGAGGTCTGCGGTGGAATTCGGAAGGAACTCCAGATCTCCTAGTCTTGTTACAGTCAGTAGTTTACATAATTTTCCAGATTTCCTCTCCTTATTAATAACCTGTTCTACCCTTTCCACACAACAAAGGAGGAACAGTTCTAGTGCTAAGGAGGATTTATGATCTATTTCTGAATTTTGGTGGATTACTAATATTTAAGCAGATCTTACTCCAAATAATTCTAGTGTTAAGGAGGATTTATGATCTATTTCTAAATTTTGGTGGATTACTAATATTTAAGCAGATCTTACTCCAAATAATTCTTGCTCTTCACAATTACATGCCTTTAAATATTTTGAAGTCACAGATCTTTGGCTAGCAATTAACTACATTTCTTACTGACTTGAGACTAGCGTTCAGCTAATTGCTCCTTGGCATAAGCTTTGCATATTAAATTTCTGTTCTTTTATGGAGCCCAGTCACACAGCATATTTCTAATTAAAAAAACAAAAGGAAGATTGGATATTTCAGAACAGGCCACACAAGAGAGTATTTAGAGCTCTCAGTACACAATATATATTACAAATATAGTAGTCAAAAATTGTTATATATTTTTCTCCTCTTCCCCTGGCTTTCTTCACATTCCCTAGATCAACTCTTAAGATATCTCCAAAAGTGAGTTCTCATTTCCCTCCCTAGTCCAGAATTTTTGTGACCATAACTTCTCACTTTAACAGTCTCCACACAGGTAACTTTGGTTCAGCATAGGCACTCAGTTCTTTCACATGCAATGACCTTGTTAATGGGTCAATACTTTCTGATGTTAGAGAGTAATTACAAGAGTTGCTTGTAAAGAAATCTCTCATCTCCACTTGTATGCAGATACTATCAGAGGTCACCAATCAACTGCTCAGTTCACTGTTCTGCTCAGTGGCTTCCTGAAAGAACATTATATCAGTTCTAGGATTAAGTAAGAATCCTGTCAACACAGGTCTTTATCTTCCTATTAGTCCTGTGTATATGTAGGTGGATGGTGGATCATGGAGATCTCTGAGAGGAAGCCAAGCTTCTGCAGGTGCTCTGTCCCTTTGGAATTGCCACTAATCACCCCTCCTCAGTGCTCTATGGAACAAAAAGATGCATAGACCTTAACAGATGTAACATAATCGTGTCTGAAGTCCCTGGGATTTCTGGGTACATTTATCAAATTTAGAGTCTTTAGACAGTAGCTCCTCCCAGAATTCATATCCAAAGCTCAAAACTGTTGGATAAAAGTTTTACTTTCCCAAGAATGCAGAGCTGTGCTATATTTCTGTACTTGCTGTGCAGAGGACCAGAAGCAACACTTTGGACTACTAGTTAGCACAGCACACAGGTTGTGGAGCTCACCCATAACAGGTCCCCATCTGGGCCTATTGTTTGACTTTTGTGTGTGTGTGTCCAGGGAGGAGAGATAGCTGCACTGCCAGTAGGAGGAAGGGAGAAAGCACAAAAAAACTTGAAGCACATATGCCCTACAGTGAACAACTGTTTTTTGCGGATGTGCTAAAATATCTCTAAAAAGATAGAAGTTATGCTGCCTGCCAGCTGTGGTTGATTCACTTGATTTTCAGGAATAAGCTGATTGTTTGACAAGTAGTATTGCAGCCAAAACCTGAAGGCATAGCAACATGGACACTTCATAGTTAGTTATAATGGGATGCAGTATAGAGAAAAAAGTGTTAAGTTTTATTAAGAACAAAGGTAAACCACTTTTAATATCTAATAAAACAAAAGCAAACTAATTTACTCTTTGACAAACTATTGTGTCAAAGTAGAGGTAGTATTCCATAGAAGGCCAATAAAAACATTAACAGTGTGTGGAAAAAAGAGAGAGATAAGTACCTTCCTTTAAAGGGAAAACAAAAAAAAGATATAAAGAAAGCAGAATGCATCTATTTGAAATACATTAAGTGTTAGAATAAAGGGCTTGAGATAGATGTGTCTATAATAGAAGAAAGCAAGCCAGAAGCTTCTAAAAAGAAAATAAGACTTACAAGAAAGGTGGAACAAAATTGGAATTAGCAGAGAAGTTATCAAGCAGAAAGTTACCTAAGTTAAAATTAATGGGGGGAGGGGGAGAGAGAGAGAGAGAAAGACATCATTTTTAAAGACAAAAATGTGGACAAAGGAAAGAAAAAGTGTACTACAAGCAAAAATAAAGTCTAATTTTAAATAAATTTCTTTGAGAACAAATGACTAACCTCAAAAAGAAGGACTTGGGGGTTCTGTTGGATGAGAAGCTCAACAGGAGACAACAATGTGCACTTGCAGACCAGAAAGCAAACTGTAACCTGGGCTGCATCAAAATAATTGTGACCAGAGAGTCAAGGGAGGCAATTCTCCTGCTCGACTCTGCTCTTGTAAGACCTCACCTAGAGTACTGCTTTCAATTCTGGAGTCCTCAGCACAGGAAGGACACGGATCTGTAAGAGCAGTTCCAGAGAAGGGCCATGAAGATGATCAGAGGGCTGGAACACCTTCCACGTGAGGACAGGTTGAGAGCACTAACCTTGTTCAGCCCAGAGAAGAGAAGGCTCCAGGGAGATCTTGCAGCAGCCTTCAAGTACTTAAAGGGGCACTACAGGAAAGCTAGGGAGGGGCTCTTTGTGAGGGAATATAGTGATAGGATAAGGGATAAGGGTTTTAATCTGAAAAGGGAGAGATTCACATTAGATATTAGGAGGAAATGTGTTCTTCTGAGGGTGGTGAGGCACTGGAAAAGGTTGTCCAGAGAAGTTGTGGATGCCTCATCACTGGAGATGTTCAAAGCCAGAGTGGATGCTTTGAACAACCTGACCCTGTGGAAGCTGTCCCTGCCTATGGCAGGGGAACTTGAAATTTGATGATCTTTAAGGTCCTTTCTAACTCAAACCATTCTATGATTCTATGAAGTGGCTTATGAAAGACATTGTTTTCATATCAACAGGAAGCAGAGAAAAACTTAGAGCAAATATATAAAAATAACATAGAGGAGTAAAGATGATTTTTATAATTGTGGTTATTTTTGTTTTATAAGCTTGCAAAATCCCCCATTCCTTCACCCCTTTCACCTGATTATTTTTGAAGTACATATTTTTTCTATTTTTTCATATTCAATGCTATCATAATGTAGTGCAAGTGCTCTTTCAAATGCTCTCTGCTGGTAGTTCTGACTGTAGTCCTGTGTAGCCTTAATAATAGACTTTATCACCCTCTTGGAACTTATATGTTTCAGTCTACTGCTCTTTTCATTACAGCAGGTGTTGCTCAAGGAAGCATTTAGACTGAGAGCATCTCTGAAACCCCCTTTTACAGGTTTCAAAGAATGAATATCCAGAGCCAAGTCCAAATAGAGTTCCCTCCCCATCGGTGGAATATACCATTCTTATACTAAGATATGAATGCAAACACTTATTTTCTTTGAAGTCAGGATACTCCACAATTTACTGTCTGAAAATGGAGGTGAACGCTGAACCAGGAACCTCAAAGGAATCTAAACTCTCCCATTGACTGCAATATTCTCATTTAATGACTCAACACGGTCTTGGCTTCCATGACAGCATAATAAGGTAGGTGTAACAAGTTGTTTTCCAAGCTGGATAAAAAACCTGTGTAATCCTTTGTTCACCTCTGAGACACTGTTTCCTTAAAGCTATGCTTCATAGAATCATAGAATAACCAGGTTGGAAGAGACCCACCGGATCATCGAGTCCAACCATTCCTATCAAACACTAAACCATGCCCCTCAGCACCTCATCCACCTGTGCCTTAAACACCTCCAGGGAAGGAGAATCAACCACCTCCCTGGGCAGCCTCTGCCAGTGCCCAGTGAACATTTCAGTGAAAAATTTTTTCCTAATGTCCAGCCTAAATCTCCCCTGGCGGAGCCTGAGGCCATTCCCTCTTGTCCTGTCCCCTGTCACTTGGAGGAGAGGCTGTTACCCTCCTCTCTACAACCTCCTTTCAGGTAGTCATAGAGAGGTCTCCTCTCAGCCTCCTCTTCTTCAGGCTAAACAATCCCAGCTCTCTCAGCTGCTCCTCATAAGGCCTGTTCTCCAGCCCCTTCACCAGCTTCGTTGCTCTTCTCTGGACTCGCTCTGGAGCTTGCTTTACAGTAGGAAACACTGCTTCACACAGTGGGTAGAAAGCATGATGGAAACCCACCTTTCCACCAGATATGTAGCAAAGATGTGTAAGGGGTGTTGAATTAACAACTTCAGGACATGCTTGTCCCTGACCTTTCCAGTGTTTATGAAAAAGAGAATGGAAAAAAAGTAATTTCTCTTGAGTTTTATCTTTTTATTTTCTTTGCAGTTGGTGTTTTGGGGTTTTTTTATTAATGATTCACATTTACTCAAAAAGCCATTTTTATCTATAAAATTGATTCTGATTAGAAAACTTATAACTTCATTATTGTGTACTTATACACTATTGCGTACCTAGAAAATATACATAGCTATCCATTATTGTATACCTAGAAAAATAAAAGCATAAAATTTTCTTTCCTGCTTTGTTATTTATTTTATGTCTTCTGTTCTTGTCTGTATCCCAGAAATGATGTAACTGTGAAAAGTCAGTGGTAAATCATCGGGGTGCAAATGGAGCAGTATTTAACATGCAAACTATCACAGAGATAAATACATGCAGGTAATCCACTTATTTACAGACTTGAACAAATATTGACAGGAGAAACACCAGACCTGTGAGTAATGACCCACCACACCGATGACAGATCATGCCACTAACTAGACCTTGTGCATGAAAGTATTGGATGTACAAGGCTTAGCTCCATTTTCCCAGCAGTATAAGATGTTTTCTTCTTTTGCATTAATATTGATCAGGTCAAAGAAGCAACGCTGATGACCCTTGATTGGGTGTCAGAAGCTACTTCTGAGTGCAGCTTTAATGGTGTTTGCTCAGAATGGTAGCTCCATGTGTATCTATGATATGTGTTCTGCTCAGGCTACCTCTCTTCACTGTTAATAGAGAAGGACCAATAAACTAAGTGCTGAATTTAAGAGCTCCAGTGAAGTGCATTTCGCACTCTTGAGTTTTTCACCTCCTCTGTGTAATTCCTGATTTCATTTTGGATAGGATGCTATCGGTTAACCATAAGAGGTTTTGTTAGACCGATGTAAACCAGAATTTATGTGAAATTCCTTCTCTAAACTGCTTATTGAAGAATAACCCGTCCAGTTTTATATAGATTTTGACATGTTTCCTGTAGAAGAAATAGCCAACATTTTGGAATTATCATTACTGTATTTTTGCTATATAGAGGAGATTTAAAATGTAACAGTAATGTTTTTCTAATTGCAACACTTTGAAGATATTTTTAAGGTAAATTTTGGGGGGAAAGATGGAAAAAAAACCAGACATAAGAATGAAAATTTTTAGACTGGATAGTTCTCTCCTCAGTAGGGAGAAGTGTGGATACTTGCAGGTTCCTCAATTGCTTTCACTGTCCTGCTGCTTTCACTTTGACTTCTTACTCTGGAAATCCAGCCCCCAAAAGAGAGTCTGAGATGGGCCTATATCATCATAACTCAACAGAGGAAAACAAAGAGATATTGTTGTCTTATTTTTATAAAAGGAAGTGTTCTCCCACATTTTCAGTACACACTCCTTCTGTGTTTCTTGCATGCCTACTTGATGAGGAACCACAGATTTCAGTGTATCTGGCTCTTCAAAGATTTTGTAGATGTGATGCAAATGTGTAGAGACAGCATATGAATCCTCAAAGCGTGGTCCTTTCTGAGTCTCTCACTGAACACCTTTGATTTGCTAGATTTCTGTCAATACAGGGGCTGCTATTGGAAGAAATGGTCAGGAACATTATGCCAGGAGAATTTTGCTGAAAAGATCTTTCTAGAAACCAGTACACTCCAAAAAAGAAAAAACAGCTCTGCCCCTCTACCCTTCTTCACCCCCAGCCAGAAGAATCAACTCTTCATCTGCTTGCTTGGAAAGCTCACTGGTTTTGCCTGTAAAGAACCTTAAGGTTAAAAGCAACAAACAAAGACATGACAGGTTGATTCCTTCCTCCATAAAGTTTCAATTTTTTTCTGAATTAGGGGTGAACATTTCCTCCAAGCATATTATAACTCTTTTATTTTCTTTTTTTTTTTAAGTTGGGAAGATATGCTTCGTTTTAATACATCTGTAATTATGTTCTGTAGCTAGGAAAGTGAAGCTGAAAGTATACCTTCTGTGATGACAGTGAATCAACTCTTCTGCCTGTTTGGGTGGATATATCATTGTCTCAGGACTGTTGAAGGAAGTCTGTGAAGGAAAGTCTTCTCTTATCACTTGACATTCTGACTCGCTAATCTGATTTCAAAGAAAAATTCTTTATAGGAGTTCCTGGTTCAGATCCTCTTCCTTGCTGAAGCTGATGTCAAAGCACGTGCAACAGTAACTGGATGAGCAAGTCAAGCTTGCTGAGTTGAGATCTAGATATGCTAACAATTTACTGATTTAGCAGCTCTTAGATGCCAGTTAATAACCAGAGAAATAGCAACAAACTTGAAGTTACTGAGTCAGACAATGACTTTTCTTGTACTGGTGCCAAAAACCGAGTCTGGGTGATATTCCAACCCAACAAATCTTTGTGTTTATATTTACCTGATGTCTCTGACTGTATCAACTGATTAAAAAAGCAGCCTACATTTTCTCCCCTCCAACCCCATCACCCTTTAATTCAGATTAATACTTACATGTTTTATTACCCACATTGTCTATCTCTTGCAGCATAGTGTGTCCAAACAAGTGATATCATGAAATAGGAACGCAACTCTGTCTACTTGCGTGCCCGTTCATCCTCTTCTTGGTAGGAAAGGGGGAGCATTAGCAATAATAGTCTACACTCAGACACATCAGAGAAAACACCTCCTTGGGGAACTCATGTGTGGGAAGACAAGCTGCATGGCACCCTTCATAGAATCAAATGGTATAGTTAGTGAAAGTGATAAGCCTACCCTACTCTGGACCAAATTTTCCACAACAAATTTTGGGCCCTAAATCATGGGGTTTTAAATTTTTTTTTTAAATTCTGTATTCCTGACAACATATAAAATGTATTATCTGTGGTTAGAAAAAGAAGACAAAAGTCTTCATGAGTTTTCTTTTTTTTTTATAACCAGCCATATTAAATCATCTCCCTAAATTATTGTCTTGACTTGTTCAAGAGAGAGAAACCTTGAGAAAGTCAGTAAGAGGATTCCTGTTTATTATTTACTCCAAAGTAGCAAAGACTTCTCCTTCATGATGTCTGTAGGAACTCCATGCAAACAGTAAGAATTCTTGCACTGATGCCTTTTGGCGCACCCATCAGCAGAAAGCCCCCATCATTTAGGGTTAACAAGGAGGTAGAACTCTTTAGAGAGACTATAGACTTCAGTTTTGCATGGCTAGTGTCAGCACTCAGAGCCAATGAGGTCAGTTGGTTTACAACCATGGCCAGTGGCAAGCCATATTCCTTTATGGTAATGCTGACTATGCATTTTTTTTGTTTGCTACAAAAAAAAAATGCTGTCCCCAGAGGTGGGCGACGTATGTCCTGTTGGCATGGTCTGCACTGACAATTGTCCTCATTTGGCTCCATTCTCTGGAAAACCCAAGAGTACCTGGCAGGAAGTAAGCGATTCCCACACCACCTAATGAGCTACACAGCCTGGTTAAAGGCATACATAGCAGTGCTGGAATCAATTCTCCTTATGTGAATGACCACATGGCACCAAATGAGGGCTGCCACAACCGGTGGGCAAGCTGGAGATACACCATAGCTGGGATCTGATCTCCACATCTACAAGTAGTGCAGTGACTTAAGAATAACAACTCAACATGTTAATCTCTTAGCTAGAAGCCTCACAGAGAACAAAAAAAGGAGGCTGTTCTTGTCTTGAAACATAGTTTTAATTTTCTACCCAAATATAAAAAAATCAGTTATTTTAATGCCATTATAAAGAGCTTTGAAGCCCTTTTCCACTGATTAAAATTAATTATATACAGTGCTATTTCCTTATTGATTTTTCCATTTGCCACTTATCAGAATTTTCAAAAGGAAAGTGAAACTCCTTCTGTGCCACAGCACTATGCCAACAATGAGCAGAAAAGTAACAGGATATAAACCCAAAAGTACAAGAGAAAACATGAAAATACAGGAACCTCTACCTTCTTCTTATATTTGTCCTACAGAGAAGAAGGGCTTGGAAATGCAAAAGGGAGGGGAAAGAAGTCAAAACAGGAAACAAAAATCTGATCATTTGAAACATTCAAAAGACTATTTTCTAAGTGTGCTTGAAATAATGAAAGTATGTTGGATGTGTAAAACAATTTTATGTGTCTAATCTGTTACAGGCTTGTATGTGCATGTGTGTGTGCCTGTTTAACACTCTAGAGATTAATACATACAAAACTGAAGTATTTGGCTTTAGAAAATCAAAAGCTAATATGAGATGCCAAATTTTAGTTGTGTGATTATTACACAGGGCAGTGAAATTGGTTTGTAGACATAAACACCATACTATGCCTTCACTGCTAAAGACAGCATCCAAACAATGTCTGACTGCCAAGGTGAGTTTCCTCCGGAGCAGGCTAGCCACATTCTTGTCGTAAAGCTCTTGACCTGAATTTCCTCTGGGTGCTATGTAGAGCTTCTGTGACACTAAAATAAAATTATTCTGGTTTTGGTTTGGGCCTTTTTCAATCTAAAGTGCACAAATCAATGAGAGGGGAGAGGGGTGTCTTAAAGCATGATGCCAAATGCTTGAGTTGTTAACCTTGGACGTGGGACTAGAAGATCTGATTATTTAAGACCTAGTTGGATAATGATAAAGGACTATATAAGTTAGAGGGAGCTAATGTGGGCTTTTCCATTCTGCCTCTGAAGGGAAGTTAGTAAATGGAGATATCCCTCAAATCCAGTTTTCGCCCTCGGTTGAGTTAATCTGTTTCTGATAGGAGCCTAGGAGTCAGTTGGTATATATGCAACATGGGTGAGCAATAGAAACCAAGACATAGGAATGATTGTGAGGGTGTAGAAACTAAATTAGATTTCTTGTAAAGGAGGAACTAGTCTCTTACTTCCCGGGTTCATGGCAGCAGCGATGTGGAATAGTTTGTCTTGCCAACATATATTTTCAACATTAATGATATTAAGTTCTGTGTTGATTTTTTTTTTTGGCAGACTGTCCCCCTGTCAACTTTTGTCGGGTATAGAGCCCTATTAGTCTTTAGGCTGAATGGTAATTAAGGGCTTTTCAAACTCATGAGTGGATTTTGTCCAGGTGACAAACACACTGAACCATTAGGCATGGTCTTGTTTACTGCAGTATCTCTCTGCCAGGAAATCCCCATTTCTTTTTTTGTTGAAATATGAGCAAAAATTTGAACCAACATGAAAATGAGATCCTATAAAGTCTTACAACAGCTTCTTGCTCTGAATTACTGTTAGGAAAGAAACATGCAGTGCATGAGATATGAGGATTCAAATGGGAAGATATTTTGTAAAGTCCAGTTTTCTTTACAGTGCACATACATGAAGTGTGGCTGCAGATGTGGTGAAACATACCAACTCAATAACACAGCAGTTTTTAAATGAGTAGTTCTCATTCCCAGTGATCTACTATGACTTTATTTTCATTCTTTATTATCTTAGCTTGAGTTCTTTTACTTACCTACAAGCTTACCAGAAAACAACAGGGAATTGTTTTTCTGTAATGACAATGTTCATTTTAGTACTTCATATTTAATTGCAGACTTGAGGTGTTTGCGATGTTCATGCCTGATGGTGGATTTCAGATTTTATTCTAGTGATAACAAAAGTTCATAGTCAAATCTAGCACCCAATTGGCCCAAGATTATGTATGTGAACATAGGATTAAAGATCTCACTAAAATGCAGGTAGATTTCTAAAAGCTGAAGCTACTGCATTTTGGTAGAAAATTGCTTGGATTGATCTGTAAGAAAACATTACATTTTACATAGAGATGGAAATCCTGTCATTGTTCTATGGACTGGTCTTTCTGATGATACGATACATTATTATGGTTTCAAAGGCAATAATATTGCCTTGTCATCACATCATAACATGTTGTCACAGAGTGTTCATATGGAGTTCATGAGATCTTTTTCTATGAAGGAGACAATGAATACAGATAAGGGAAAAATAACAAGCTAGTTAAAAATAAATTTATAGATCTATAGAAAGAACTTTATCTTTTTTAATACACACTGGCAAGAGTCAATCTAAAAGAAAACACTGTGTTTTATTCTCTGACGTACAGAATATAAAGCATTAGTGGCCAAGTGAATGTTCCTTCTCAAACCATGAATTCCTATATGATTTGGAAAATGCTTGTAACGATGGAAAAAACAGATCTACAAGTAAGGTAGAATTCAGAAAGACATTAATTTTTCAGTTACATATGTAATGAATACGGCTTCAGTTCTGTTAAGTAAGCTATATATACCATAATTCAGAACATCTGCTAGTTATTACTTGACAGGAATTAGATAGAAATGTGATTGAGTTATTATTTACTTGGTTCATGTGAGATGTGAGATTTTTGTACCATGACACTGAGTTTGTTGACCACTGTAGCATCTCCTAAATACCTCATGGTGTAAATTTTAACATGCACCAAAGAGTGGGAAATATTATTCAGTTTTGTTTGCTATAGAAGAGTTTCCCAGACTGTACAGGGAGTAGGATTTTGCTTGTGATGAGAATTAACATAGGCTGTATGACTTCCAGTTAGACTAAGTTAGGCAATGAGCTCAAAATCTTCCTGAAATTTTCCAAAAACACACTTGTTGCTTCCCTGCTGGCACAGATATGCTGTCATAAAAATCTGACAGAGAGAGGTGATTACCTCTCTCAGTATAATCTAGTGCATACAGCTTAGCAACACATAAAGAGCTGAGCAGCATGTACCTACTTGGAAATGTGGAAATCAGGTCATTCTATATGAGCATGTAGCAAGCTGTCTTTCTAGAAGGCCGTTAGCAATATTGTGGTTTGATGGCAATTGTTCTCATAAGAAACACAGCATACTGTACCACATAGCAGTCAGGAGATGGTAAATCACAGTCAATGGAGCTAAAACCTGAACTTGACTCTGTGTTGACAGAAATAAGACCTTAAATTTCAGTATTAATTCTCTAAGCCTTTTAGTACATATACTTCATTAACAGGATAAACCTGTGTAACTTGAGATTGTACAGTTATTATTTGGACAATATAGTCTTTATTTACTATCTCATACACACCAACCAAGTGAATTTGTTACTCCACTGGTCTTTATTATGACACACTCAGTGACACAGTGAACTTCTGTGCATATGTATATATCATGGAACTGGGAATCAATTTCCAGCTTTGCTGGAGTGCCTTTGTAAGGATAGTGAAGCTTTCAAATCTAAGAAGAAGCATTCAAATTAAAATTTCATCTTCTTAGCTGAATTACCTCTTTTTTTCAACACATACAATCTTTTCATAAATAATGTCAATGCTGACTTAAGTAGTGCTCTACTACCAGATCTCTTCAGGACAGAACAGGTCCAATGTCAGTAAGGTGATAGCTGGGATTTGTTTCTGTCTAGAAAGGAAGAAATTTGTTCAGTATAAAAAAAATAAGCCATTCAAAGTCAGTGGCAGAGAGAAGTTTTTGCTTAGGGTTTCTGATTCTCTTAGGACCATTCAGATTCTCTGACAATACAACTATGGACCTGAGGCACCTGCGTCATCTGTGAATGCTTCCTTTGCTGCCTATTGGCTTTAGTAATGTGTGGCATGGTCTTTTGCACTTTTCAAACTTAAGTGAAGCTTCAGGTCATTTTGTAGGGAGTACAGAAAGGTTTTTCTTTTCTTTCAAGTTGATAATGAGCATAATTGATTTAAACTTCAAAGCTTATTAGTTTCCTGTGTCAGTTGATACCTTTTGTTCTTCTAGTCATTCCTGTTGCATTACTGCTTAGAAGTATTTCTCTGCTGTTGTTATTCCTTTTTAACTGAATGAAGTTATTTATCCATCATGTCTGGCCTAAGACAAAACTTTACACTTGATGCAGCTGACCAGAATATTGCATAAGAAACTAAGTAGGAAGAAGTGTGAGAGAAGTCATAGTCTCAGCATGCCTGGTAAAGCAACCCCTGAAAGTGTTTGTAGTTAAATACTGAAGCTGAGTTGCTTGGTATTCTTTGTGCTAGGAACGCTGTGCAACAAAATGCAATACACTCTAACAAGAAGTTAGGTACTACTGCCTTGTGTATATTTGTCAGGTTGAAACTTATTCCTGAAAGATGAGTGTCTAACCACCATCACTGATGAATTAGATACTCGTAAGTTGGACTTAAAAGATTCTTATGAGTCCCTTCCAATTTGAGATACTCTGTGATAAGAAAAATCACCTTTCTTTCTGCCTTTTATGTTTGTGTAATTCTATATCTAAGAACATTAATAAGGGATTGAAAATGAAACAAAACATTTCTAATATATACACAAGATATTTTAATCAACTTAATGATTTTTGTTGTCGTTTAAAAAATAATTTCAGAAAGAAAATTATTTGCATGCTGATCTTGTGACTGGGTTTTGTTCTACAGTTTACCATTGTTTTCTCTGACTTAAAGCATTAACAGCCAGATGAATGTCACCAGTATGGAAACATTTATTTACAAATGAGTTTTGCTAGGATTCTCCTAAGTATTATCTGAATGCCTTGGTTTTGTTTATAATGTTTATAAAATAATTCTCTCTTAATTTACAGCTTAAAAAAAAATTCTGAGTTGCTGGTTTTCATGCAGGAGAACAACACTGAAGAGTTAGGTACCTAAGAACTGTAGAAAGTCAAAGGCTTTCCAAAAGTCATGAAAGAATTCGTGTATGAAGCTAGAAGTCACCACAACCAAACCTCCAAAATAAGAATTCTAGTGCTGACTGGTGTCTGTTCAGAAGTTAAAAGTTTACTAAGCTGTGAAATACTTAATTTATAATGTTCATTTTTCTTTACCCAATATGAGAGAGTTGGTTGCTAATTTAACCACACAAAACTTTGTGTTCAGAGGATGCATTCAGTTTAGCTAAATCAAAATCTCAGCCATATGGCAATAGAAAATCAGTGAAATTACAGGTATTTATGAGAAATTATGCCCTGGGTTCAAAATATCTCACAACATTGCCAAGGAAACAATATCAAATCATGATCAACAGAATTACTCTGAACAGTAGATGTAGCTTAAAATGAAGTTAAAACATCTTTTTCTAAAGGTCGAAGAGGTTCATAACACTCGCCAGTTGCCTTTAAGTAAACAGCATTTATAATACCTACAATATCTTTAGCCTCTATAATGCATAGCATTGCCTTTGTGCTAGATATCCTATTGACTCTGTGTGATTCATATTTTCTGACCTCACTTACGAGATAACACCCTAATTTGATAAAAGGCTATATCAATTAAGAAAAGTCTTACTGTCTGATAACCTGATTAAGAGCTGAGTACTCAGGGTGTTGTTGTCAGACCTTTCATTTCTAATCACTTCTGGCTTCTTGTTGAGCTGCTTTATGGAATAATCCAGCCTTTGGCAAACTTGCGTATGATGCTTATTGCACCTAAAGATAAATTATTCTTTATTTGTTCGACTTGCTGCAAGGTGGGGCCCATCTGCTTGTAGGGATCAGTTTTCTAAAGCCTCATTATCAGAAGGCTCATTTTTCATTTGAGTGTCCTTAAGGCTCTTGTATTTTTGCAATCTTTAGAAATCAAAAAGGGGGAAAAAAAGTAATGCAGAAACTTAAGTTTTAAGATCACAGATGTACATGTTGGTTTATAAATTCTCTGACCAGAAATGTCAATGATTTATTTAAAAAATTGAGAAAAAATCCCAAATTCAGAGCTGGAAGCAAGACTTTCCTTGTTTACATAAACCAGTAACTGTATGTCATAGAATATATTTGTTATTCCCACAATGTGGCCAAACCCTTCCCTTTGTGAAACTGTTGTTACACATCACTATCACAAAGTAATGGAAAATTTTCCATGGACTGTGAGACATACTATTAGAGCTTATGTTCCCTTTTACAAGGGTGGAAACGTAGGGAGAAAATACCATGTACCTTACTTCATAGTTTGGTTCCCCTTTTGTTGCTGCACTTTGGATGTCTAATCTTAGGATCAGTGTTTTACTAAGTCCTTAACAAAGCACCTGTGTAGGAAGGAGTTATGTCCCTTTTTTAATGTTTCAGTTTAAACAAGAAAAACTTCTGACAGCACCGATGTAGATAGCAGAGAGATTTTGCTCCTTAGTAACCACCAGTGTTTTGTAGTGGCAGCAGGAGTTCCAGGCAGTTCTGGAAGCCATTGGTGGAGCATGGGTGCCTGAGATAAGCCTGCCTACACCCCATCTAATAGCATGCAGGCAAACCAGAAAGCACCATTTTACCTTTCACTACCATTTTAGAAGCTACTAGCTAATATCCCCTCTCTTAGACAAAGACTGTTGGATCAACATTCAGTCCTCCCAGGACCAATTTCAGTCTAAGTCCTGCATCCATTCTTAGGTTAAGTGTGGATTAGGTCATGTCCTTCATCTGAATCAGAGCCTTCTTTTTCACTTTTGGTCCCCTTCATATTCACTTAAATGTCATGCTACCCAAACAATGCTTAGGTGGAATAGGCATCTGCAGACAGCTGACAATAGAATCACTGTTTCTTGCACAAAACCTCCCTTACCTGACTCAGCTGCTCAGAAAAGTGGTTGTTAATAGACAACTAGCAGTTATAATTATATACACAATAATATGTACAACTATACAATAATCTTTAAACATTCTGCGTTCATTTATCAATCATGCCTCAGTAAAATGTTTGAACAGTACATAATTTTATAAAAATCTTCATGATCATTTATGTGAGAGCCTGAAGGGAGAAAAGCTGATAGCACCAGCAGGCCATGAAGGAAGAAAGTGTGTAGAAAAGTGCTTGCGGTATTAGGAGAGCATGATGTCAGATACAAACTACGATTTATTAGATTGTATAAAAAATTATGTAGCCAGCAGTAGTAGGAAAGTGATCATGTCCCTGTACTTGGCACAGGTAAAGGCTGCACCTCAAATATGGTGTTCACTTTTTGGCCCTTCACTACAAGAAAGATATTGAAGTGCTGGAGCACATCCAGAGAAAGGCAACAAAGCTGTTGAAGGGACTGGAGCACAAGTCTTATGAGGAGGAGCAGCTGAGGGGACTGAGATTGTTTAGCCTGGAGAAGAAGAGGCTGATGGAGGACCTTATTGCTCTCTACCACTACTGGAAAGGAAGTTGTAGTAAGGTGGCTGTTGGTCTCTTCTCTCAAGTAATAGGTGATAGGACAAGAGGAAATGGCTTCAAGTTGCACCAGGAGAGGTTTAGGCTGAATATTAGGAAAAATTTCTTTATTGAAAGAGTGGTGAAACATTGGAACAGGATGACTGGGGAAGTAGTGGAATCACCATCCCTGGAAGTGTTAAAAAAATGTAGACGTGGTACTTGGGGAACATGGTTTAGTAGGCACAGGGGTGTTGGGCTGACAGTTAGACTTGATGATCTTACAAGTCTTTTCCATCCTTAATGATTCTATTATTCAATGTTTCTATGATCTAGATAGATCAGGAAGGTGTGGGATCAAACCAGCCACTTGCTATAGCTGGCAGAAGTACAGACCAAGGGAACATCTGTGGGTTCTCCAGAAATGTAATGGAGACCTACACCGGGAATGTGGATGTTATGGTCCAACAAACATTCTGCTGAAAACACAGGTACATAAAAAGTGTGAATGACTGATCAATAGCAGAACACACTTACAGAATATTGTGAGAACAGGGCATGTGTAAGATGTATTATTCCTCTCTGATATCTCAGGTCTACATTACAATAAGCAGTTTAGAAACTTCTTGGAACATGAGAAACAGCAGGAAAATAAACCATCAGATATTTGTACATGAGGCTAAGACATGTTATGAGCCTTCTCTTCTCCAGATTAACCAGTCCTAGCTGTCTCACACAACAGATGCTTCAGTCCCATAATCATCTCTGTGACTGTTTGCTGGACTTACTCCAATAGCTCCATATCTCTTTTGTACCTGGGAGCCCAGGATTGCACACAACACTGGATTTGCCTCACCAGTGCTGAGTAAGAGGGAAGGATCCCTCCTCCCTCTCAGCCAATTGGCAACACTCTGCCTAGTGCAGCCCAGGAGGCTGAGAAGACATAAAATGTACTGGGAGTATGTGAATAGGTGGAGCAATGTGCTATAGAAGCACTTGGAGACAGTAGGCAAATGCAGTTGAAGGCTAATGTGATAGCTTGCATTGCCCCTTCTGGTTGGGAGTACTGGGCAGTAACACAAGGGAAACTGATTCAAACTCAGGACATCAATATAAGACCTGAAGCATGAGTACCATAATGATGGGCTCAGCCCAGAATTGTACCAGGATGCAAGGATGTATGGTAAGGTCACAGTCTGGTAAAGTTTTGACCAGATTTTTTGAGTTTATACTAATCATATCTTATCATGCTATATCGTTTCTAATATATTCATGTAAATACATACACATATATGCACTATCAAAGGCATGGAGGAATGTACTGGCAAATCTGTAAAAAAGTCTTCCCTGATTTAGCATGGTCAAACTGGTATATTCATTGTTTGGTAGTGATGAGAAATCCTTCAGGTGCACCACACCACAGGTCTAGATGGATCCCAAACTTCTTCAGAGTGCATCGAAAAGCAGTCACTAGCTACTAGTAGTAGATGTACTGTGTGATTTACCCTGGGTAAAAGGGCCAGAGGGAGAAGTGCACATTAAGTGAGATGAGCCATCTATGGCATATCTTTCACTTGTTATCAGGTGCAGGTGATAAACTGATCCCAGAGACGACATTGCAGTGTAAACTGAACTAGAAATATTGTCAACTTAAAGAGTTTCTGTTTTACAAGAAGTAAACATCAGGGAATAGTTAGCATAGGACTGTGTTATCTAACAAATGAGAGCCTATGTACATTTATAGTGAAGGCAGCAAATGGAAATTGTAGAGAACTGAGTCTGTATTTGTTGGCACTGGAATTAAGCAGTGAGGAAATGCTTAATCAAACCTAGAGAGTGGAAGTCCAGAAACAGTGGCAATCTTTACGAATTATACCCAACCCATTATTCTCCCTTCTGTGATTTCTTGGAAATTGCTGCAACAGTTTTGTTTCTCCTGCAAATGCTTTCACTCTGTTTTGGACCCCTATGGAGTAATATACCAGCTATGAAAATGTTTGACCCAGTGAATAGTCAAAAATCGACTGCATTTTCTGGCCTTGCTGAACACAATCCAACCTGTGCTTGCGGAAACAGCATTTTCCAAAAGCAGCGGTGAGTATGCACAGGTACATATTCTGCTTTACTAAGGGCAGTTGCAAAGTCTTGTGAATATGTCCAAATAAGACAAATGTTCCTGGGCAGTTAAATCACTATGACCTTTACATTCAGGAGTTATTAGAAAAGATTCTCTGTCTATATAATGACCTCTTATTTACGCAGTATGTGTTATACAATACTAATGTGTTCCCTGGTGTAAACATCTATCTGTTCCCCAGAACATCTTTGGCCAATTTCAATCTAATTTAGCAGATGGCTAGATGTCTCAAGTTTTGCTAAGTTTCTGTAAGGCTAAAGGTATTAGTTAGCCAAATAAAAGAAAAAAGTGTTTATTAGGATATCCTTACTAAAGACTTTCTACTGCAGGAAAAGCTTCAATATTAATTCACTGACCTAATTTGTATATATAGAGTGACTCTTGACAGCTGAATAGAGACATATGTCATGTCCCTTCTCAGCTTTTTTGTTTGTTAAGCCATGTGTTGAAAGACACATTTCTCAGGAATACCATAGCAGATTCTCCGCACAGCAAGCAAGCAATTATTTGCACAAAACCACAAGGATGGGCTGCAAAGTGAAATACTGTGAAGCAAAATCCAGTGCATTACTGTGGTATGAAGCATAATGATGGATCTAATGCCAACATGAGGATGCTCCCTCTGGCCTGTCTGTGGGAGAGCAAGCACAGCTTCCTTTTACAGACGTGTTGAGACAGGGAGCTCTTGGCAGCAGCTCTTCCTCCCAAGATAAGGGCATTGCAAACCTGGTCCTAAGTTTCTTCTCATGAACATGGGAATTTTGGAGGTAAGTGTGGTCTTTATTTGGGCAAGTTTTGATACTTCTGGTATAGTGGGAACTCTAGTAACAACATACAGGTTCAGCAGCCTCTGTTGATCTCCCAGGTATCTTTTCCCAGGTGAATCCACGAACATATCTGACATCACATTCACCTAAACAAAAACGTGCACAACACAGTCCTATACACAAAGGCTCTGCATCAACCCTTCTTGGGAAGAAGAAGTAGTATCCAGCAGTCAAATGCGTGATGGAGAGTGGGCATGGTGCAGGCATTTCTGTTGGAATATCAGGTGGCAAAGACAGCCGACAGACACAGCTTCTAAAACGTACATATAGCTCCTGGACAAACTGGGACCACAGGCTAGGGAATTTTAGCTTTCCATGCAACAGTGTTTTTATTTGTGTTGTTCCTGGTGTGACATCCACATTCTTGTCCTTCCTCTCCTCTGCTTAATCAACATGCAAAGGTGAAAGAAAATCTGTTCATGAATGATTTGTCAAGGTGCTATGTGAGGGTCAGTCCTCCTGGTGGATTTGTTAAGTAATGTGACATATTGTATTATACCACATGAATAATTGGTCTTTGCCATGCTTCTGGGAGGAGAGGGTGGGGCGGCGGTGTTGTGTTACCAACAGTGTAAGTTTCTCTCTAGACAATGTGTGACATCGGCATTCAGATTCTCTTCCTGGTTCTGCAAAGTTACACATTTGTAAAGGCCACCTCAATAAGTCCTTCAGCAGCCGAGAAGGAAGTCTCTAGTTGTGTTTCAGTTTCAACAAAAAGATTTTCTGGAAAATACAGTACAGGAAGTAGTATAATTTATTAGTTTTCATTTGCCTGGGGAACTATTTTAAATTCAGAGCTCCAGTGTGGTTAATGTTCAGTTCCAGCTTCCTTTCGTTCACTTTTCACTCTCCAGTTAACTTATTAATGATGCATTCCAGAAGACATTTCCAGATCTGGTGTCCTGATTGCTTTCTAAAACATAGTTCCTTAAACTGTATGGTCTGACAGCATTAGAAGGTAGGAAGGAACAAATAGGGAATGAACAAAGGTTTATAATCTTTCTGCTTGCCAAGAATACAGGCAAGGAGCAAAGTGTGTTGAGGACTAGGTAACTGAGGACAGATGCGAAAAAGTCACAGACAGTTTGAAACATTAAGAGAGATCAAAACCTGGAGTAAATGGATTGTGCCTTTTTCTTTCCCTGAGCAGCTTCAAAATACTGAAGTTTGCTCTTTCACATAGAGTAAGGCACAGGTCTTTGCATATTTGGCTTGGATAACTCTTCTGGGTCATTCATATTTAAAGAAAACAATAACATGGTTAAGAAAAATAAAAAACAAACCCCCCAAAATTCCAAGGCTTTGAGAAGAATAGCAGCCTGCAAGACCTGGACATGGAATCAATCGTGTTTCTTTCCATTATCTCTATTTCAGAATTTTTCATAAGCTATGGCTTTTGTGAGGAAGATTTTTCCCAAAAATGGGATTGAGAAAAGTGAGTGAAAGAGTTAGAAGTCTAGTTTTCCAAAACAGGATCTTCTGCATATAAAAACAAATTAGGAAACTTAATAGTGAAATGAGTGTCACTTTTATGTGAGATAATGTCTTTCTGCTTCTGGTAGGAGGGTGGCTAATATTAGTTTTCTTCTCAGTGTAATGAAGCCTAAGATTGTATTTGCCTTACTGACTTATAGCTGATGCCTTCATGCCCCTATATGTCATTTAACTGTGACGCACTTATTAAATAGTAATAACCTTATTTATATCATTTATCTAATCTTTTTATTTTACCTATATGTTTAGCCAAGGAGGCAATGCATTATACAAGTTAACAAACAGAAAACAAGTTCACTGGACAAAGACTGCAAAAAAACATATAGATATGCAAAACAAGAGTTTATCTCCAGCATGCCTGTGTGGGTGCAACTCTATAACCTTTATCCTGTTTGTCCATTAACTTTTTTTTTGTCACAATGAAATAAAATTGTTTGGTGCATGGGAATCCTGGAGATCCTTCCTGGTTTACATGGCTGTTCTACCTCATTTCTGTCAAAAAGGTAAGAAAAAATGTGCATGCCTTGAAGGAGGCAGGTTGTACCTGCAATTGTTGTCAGCAGCCCCTGCTCCTTCATTTTCACATCAAGGCTTACCTTAATTTTTAGCTAGTGAAAAATCTGGTCTATTAACTCACTAACTTTGAATGTTTCATGGACACAGGCTGCATATCAAAGTTTAACTCCCTGCCAGGAGCTTTTGTCAAGGTTTGCTGCTGATGGAGAAACTATGTAACAGGCAAGTGTAACTTCTTTCCTAGTTTTGTGTGCAACTGCCAAAGTAATCTCCAAACATGCTTGTAAGACAAAGATATGCACACTCTTTAATAAATAATTATAAGTGTCTTAGAAATTGTATTGTCTAAAGAGGAAATCTATAACACAACAAGTGGGGGAGCAAATCTGCCATCTACCTCTTTGATCAAATGTGCAAAGAATGCAGTGCTGACAGACTGAAAAGTATGTTGAAATGCTACTGAAATAAGTCCAGATGGATAGAAAAAGAACAACTATTTATTCTGGAATTTGGAAACATAAGCACCCCTCAAGAAACTGTAGGGAGGTGGCTTTTAAGGTAAATATAAGGAAAAAGGAGAAATACGAACAAGATATTCTGCTCAAAATACAAATACTTGAAGGTTTTAAGAGACTGGGATTTCTTGTTAGACTCATTTTTCAAGCTGAGTTTTCATTTGTTTATGAAACTTTTTGTTATCTCAGTGTCCCGATACATTTGGATCTGTTTTTGTAATAAGTTGTATGCATGGACAAATCTTCCAAGGGTCACCACTTTGCATACTGCTTTAATTTCAAGCTATATGCTTTTGGTCTGCATATTTTTAAAGCAATAGATTATGAAATGGGATCTCAAAATTAAGCCTTGTTCTAATGTAAAGAAAATTATTAGTATCTCAAGGAGAAGGGAATCCAAATTTGAATCCAAAGCCATCTTCAGTGCTTACAGGGAGATGTCCACCTTCACAGGGATTCAGTCTTCCACAAGCTAGAACTGCTTGAGTTTCCTACCCATGCTCTGGCCTCCCGGGACCTTCTTCCCTCTCTGCACAGCTTGTCTCTCTGAGGCATAAAATAGCCCTTTCTCTTGGAATAAAAAGAATAAGTGCTGGCAGACTCCATGTCCAATCTTATGAAATGCTGGTAGTCCAAAAAGACCTTCTGTGATTTCTTGGAAATTGCTGCAAAGCAGTTATGGTACGAAGAGTAGTAAGGCAGAGAGGACACATTTACAAAGAGGTGCATCAGACTAATTCTGGCAGCTAAGCCTGCAAATCCTCTAAGCTACTTTTGGCAATGACAGGCCAAGTAGAACCTTCCAAGAAAAGTGCAAGAAACCTGACAACAGGTAGTAAAAAAAAAAAATAGCTCACCAAAAAGAGGAATTTAGTCCTACCTCTCCTCAGGCCTGAAGGTTTGTGTAATGGTTATCTTCAGTGTCTATCTACTGGCTAGAGGGACCTGGCCACCCAGTACGTGGGGTTAGGGGCAGTGGGGTCCAACTGGAAGATTTATTCACTGCTGTTGATGTAGGCATAGCTGCCATGTAGCTGTCTCATGTAAGGGAGCTTCAATGATATTCCAAGAGAGAAAATACATGGGTTTGAAGGATATTGGAATGAGCAGTAGAGACATAGGGGTTGACAAACTTGTAGCAGGAGTTGGTAATTCTGGTGGAGTCCAAGCTGATGAATGAGGAAGGATGGAGACACAATATGTTCTGTATGAACCTCTACATGTAGCCCTAATGAACCAAAAGGATCCCTGATATTTTACCCTGGGGCTAGACTGAGCTAGCTTTGTCAACCTTAGAAATAATTCTGCTGCTGTAGTGTAACAAGGCCTCTAGAGACTAATACACCAGCTGTAAGTAAACATGTTGGGTCAAAACCATAGATGTGCTACTGTTCACGTAAATGGTGTTTTATCAGTTTGCTTAAGTGCTGACTCTTAGCTTATAAAACATTTGGGTTTACCACATAATACAGTCAACTTCGAGAAACTGCTTGTAAATAAACATTTCTGATGAAGACTGATAAGTCTCAGAGCCACAAAACCATTTTTGTTTGCCAGTTAAAAATCAGTGGCCTGAAGAAAACGTAGATAAGGAAGCAGATATTTGTTTCTTTTACTTTTGGTAGTTCATGCGTGTTTGAGATAAACACCAGATAAACAGGGATAGATTCTATTTCTTCTACATAGTGTCTAAGGATGGGAAACAATACCTGTAATATTTTCTACTGTCTTTTTAACCATAACACCCATTTAAGAAAATATTGCTGATGTGCAGAAACCAGCTGCTTCTTTTTTTTTTTTTTTTAATGAGACATCTCAGAATTTCAGAAAGTTGATTTCCATTATAAGGTGTCTAGTTTGTTTCATGGCTTTATTTTCAGTTGATTGTATTACTTCAGAAAAGTATTATAAATTACAGGACAAGTAGTACCCTCAAGCAGTTCTGAACAGCATATACCCAGCGGTACCCAGCCTATACTCAGCACATTCACTGTGTCAAGGCTTTAGGTCTTTCAACACCTTGCATGAATCACAAAATGAACCGGTACTCCTTTCCTAAAGGCACGTCTGCCCTGCCATCATTCCAAGTGCAGATATACCACAAAACCTTTGTAAAATAAATCTAAATTAGCCAGTACTGTTGCAGCTAGTTTTAAAATTTATTACGTATTTTTTCATAAGCTAAAATCTCTAAGGATATATGCTGTCATATGAAGCAGAACTCCTATAACTTAACCTGAGCCATCTGAAGATAGTTCTCTTAGTCTTATGGGTTCATATACATTCTCTTCGTCCAGAGAGAGAGATGGGCACCTCCAGATGATAACTCTACCTTGGGGTGACTAGGATAGAGGAAGTGAGGTATTTATGTGGTCTTGTGTGCCCAGAATTCAGATCCCCAGGGTTAAGTGAAGAGTTTTCTGCAATGCAATTGTCCTGTGTTTCTATCCAGTTACAGTGCAATCACACATTCCTCTAAATCAGGACTGAACTGTTTTTTCATGTGACATAAGAACCCAATAAGCCCTCTTTTTGTGCCACCACTGAGGGTCTTAACACAGTTCTATGGAAAATCAAGTCTAATGTGTTGTTGAAGACATGCACATAAAAAAATGAGGGCTGGAATTAGTAGCCTATGTCCGGCTTTTTAATACATCTGTATATGAATGCAGAAGGCACTCAGGTGGTCATATAGAGGTATTTATTCACTAGATTAATGCATTTCACTCCAATGGCCAGACAAGTGAAGTTATGAGCATTGAACACATGAATAAAACAAGTATATTTTGGTTTACCTTAATATAAGAACTGTCACATGGCTGTCTTTCAAGGAATAATATGAGCAATTAATCCTGTAGTGCATTCATGTGGTAAGATTGAAATCTTTTTAAATTACACACTAAAGATATTTTAGTATGAAATACCATTCTAAGTCTAGCAGTACTTTTCAAGGTATTCACAAAGTTAATATTTGACATTATGTTTCTAGTGATATTAATAATATAAAAGCGATGTAATTATAATGTTAAACAATAAAATAAGAGATACAAATTACAGAACCAATGCAAACCCCTTCAAAACAACTAATCAAATAACATTTCCTTTCCAATATCTGCTTTTTTTTGCTTCTCTTAGGCAAAAAGCAGTGAATATGAGAAGACAATCTCTTATTATATGATGTTATTACTGAAAGCTTCTAGAGTATCAGGACTAATAGTTTCTATTATACTGTAATAAATATTGTGATTGTATTGAAACATGATATTCATTTAAAAAAGACAGCTTTTTACCTAATCTGTCATTATTTAACATCCTACACATGTATTCCTATATCATTAACTTAAAATAGTTTGAATAGTTTTAAAACACGATTTAAATATGTAGCTTTTAGTCCCCATTTTCCATGTTGGTAATGCCTCATCTATACTAAAGCTGAGTATTCCTGATATCCCTAATATTCAATATGTATTAACACTGTGACCTTTAACATGCGCTCTTAACAGACGTTTTTGTGGGCTTTCATGACTGTTGTTTCTGTATCTGTGCAGGTAAAATTTTTAACTTGGAAAGTTTAACAAGCATGTCTTAAGCCTTTTTTTTTTTGACAAGCTCATGATCCAGAATTCTAGTCAAAAAATGGACTGAACCATTTTAAAGCAATTACTAGCCATCTTTTATCAGTTTGGTCAAATATTTCCCTTTGTTCTTTATCAGCATTAACAATTCCACTGCAGTCACTAGACCTATGCTGAATTATTACTTTTTTTTTTCAGTATTTGGAGGTGTTAAATCTGTAACTTGGTATGTACAGTAAGTACTAACTTTAAGTATTTTTGTGCTGGTGACAGCTGAAGGCAAATATTCATAGGTCAGTTATATTTACTGAAATGCAGAGAAAGTAATAAGCTTGGAACAATGTTATTTTAAATTATTGTATAGAGCTCCTACACTCGGAAGAAAATATAGACCTGGTGTAGTTACGCTCAATCAGTCTATACTCTGATCTTTTCCCTGCAGTCCTCCTTTTTTTTTTTATGTCATTTTTAGACTTGCATCATTCCAGAAATAAAGTAATGCTGTCAATGTGGTCATTCGCTCCGTCTTACTTATTGCTTGTCCAAGTAAAACTTTGATTACATTTTCAGCAGTGACTACCAGTTTTCAGTGAGATGCATTCTTAATGTCAGAGAAGAGATCATTTGTAATGATCAAAATATCACTTAGCAATTACAAAAGGATTTGTTTACGTCTTAGAAGAAAAGTTATAAGAAAAACTCACTCCTTCCTTTCTATTAAATCTAAGCTAACACCACAGCAATGAATACGACCTTAATCAATAGATCCAGTGCCTACAGAGATCTGCTGCAATTCTTCTTGCAGCTCTTGCATACAAGGTGTTGTCCCTTCTGTATCTTGGAAACTAATCATGAACTGAAGCTTTTTGTTGAGGATGGGCTGAAAGGAGCAGTCCTCATTGTTGGGTCAGGTTTGCTTCTGTGTCACACAAGACCGAAGGGTACGATAGGAGGGAAACGCTACACTACAGCCAATTTCTTTTACTCGAACATATTCCAGCTGATTGTTGTCACTATGAGTCAAGATACTCTCTGGGAAAAAGAAGAGTTTGGAAGAGATGCACCCACCAGGTGTGCAAAGCACATGGCACAGAGCTGACTCCATGATCATCCTTTTCTGGGCAGTCTCTTATTCATTATTTTCCTTTTCTCTCTAGCAAGGCATTTTACACCATTCCTTTGTCCTAAAAGGCAATTGATCCTGGGGGGAGGGAGAAGCTCACGTGAAGCTCATGTGATTTTCCAGGCAAAGGGGCTCTTTTTATAGGTGCGTGAAGTTAATTTCCCAGAAGCATACAAAGAGTTGGTGCACGACCTCCAGCTTGGGAGTTAGTGTGGGGCTCCCTTCTTACACAGATAAAGCAACAGAACTTTTATTGCTGTCTTGCTTCACTGTTCACCAGCCACCTCTAGGTTATTCTCCCCCGCTGCTCTACATGATGGCCCTAGACTTGCTGAGAAAGCTGTGAATCAGTGCTACACCTCACTGCTTAGCACAGTTCAATCCTTTCTTGGCTCTGCTGCACGACCTGTCAGAAAACACAGATTGATGAAAGTCACAGGGCCTTTCTGTGCTAAGGGCATTTTTACATCTCTACCTTGAAAGGTCTTTTTCTGCCCCAGGTTATGGTGCTCCATTTCACTGATATACTGGACATGGGAACAGAAGGAGTAACAGAAAAGCAGAATACTGGACAAATGTACATTTAAGTGAGTATAAAACCTTGCTGCTTCTATCTGTCTATTGTATTGAATAAAGCTTGCTTTTTTTCCCTTCTTGATTCAGATTTTTTTGTGGGAGTTAAGGTCTTTCAGTGATGCAGTGTGGGTCTGTTTGTCTATTCATCTGTTGTTCCCAGACAGCACATGAGGTCAGTGGGTGATTTCAGAGAAATCTAACAGTGGTATGTGATCCTAGAAGCCCTAGATTATTGCAAGCTCCACAAGAATAGGGGTCAAACAAAAGAAAATCTCCCTATTGAAAGAAAGGCCACCGTGTGAGCTTAACCCTTGTTTTCCATCAGACAAGCCACGAACTAATCACCAATAATGCAGATCTGCACGAAACCAGGCGGGTTTGCCCCATATGCATTTATTTCCTCATAACCTTTCTCATTTCGCTAGATTTTACACGTACCCTCCAAGAAGACAGTGGTTTTTTTGACTGACTGTTTTTGTTTCAGATTTGCTTTGATTTTTCTATGCATAGATCTTGTGCTCATTCCACTAATCTTAGGAGGAGAGATATTTTAAGTGCAATGGGAACAGACATTGGAACCATGAACAAGTGAAATACTGGGTGCATTGCAAAAGTTAGTGGAGGAGCAAATAGATCAAGGGCATCTAGTCCCAATTAATAGTCCTTGGAATAAACTTGTATTCATGATAAAAAAGAAATTGGGGAATTGACACCCAACTTGAGAGGGACCCACACCTCTCAGGTCAAACCCTTATATTCAGGGTCATAAACGCTGAATAGAAGTGGCTGTAGTGACGCCCAGTTGGATGAATTTTGGCCAGTGTGGAGCACTGAAGCAGTTCGGACAAGTAAGAGCCTTGAAAAAAGATGAGCAACCAGGAACTTGGGACTAATGAATGAGTAAGAGCCTTGAAAAAAGGTGAGCAACTGGGAACTTGGGAATAATGGGGTCTTTGCAGTCTGTGGAGGAAAGGAATGCACTAGGTGGAAAACATGAATATAAGGGGCACATTGATGGAAAACATGAATATAAGGGGCGCATCTGCAGAAAACAGGAGGGGTTGCACTCTGTCGCTCTACTGCAGGATTCTCAAGGGTGGAAATTCACTGGAATAGTTGTTACTGGATACAGAGGCGCTATATAAGGTTTGCACCCTCTCAATAAAGTTGATCTTGATCATTGCCTCATCAATTGTTGCCTTAATCATTACACATAAAAGCAGTGCAACCTCTACCAGAACAGAAAATAGAGCACGGCTATTATTTGAGTAATATACAAGTGATGTGTTCATTTCTGCACTAGGGAGGAACAACTTACAATACACTGTAATACCTCCATGTTACTATAATTATGGTCACATTATGGACTGTGCTCATATAGGAATGACAAATCATGCCATAGAGGAATATGGCCCATTAGTTTTCTGACCTGAAGTGATAAGTATTTCGCCACATGAATATGCCCACAAGTCAAACAAACCAAAGGATTTGACATATTTATGAAAAATGAATTTTCGCCCATCTAGATGCTGCAGAGCAGCCACTTACCTTTACTTCTCACTATCTAGCCTTTTAGCTGGGCACTAGATTTTTCTCTTTTTTTGTATCTGTAATATTTACTTTTTATTGGCAAGACATATGTCACATAATCCAAGAAAATGCTGAAAATCTGTTCTGCTCCATCAATCAATGTAGTCCATATTTTAGCTTCTATGTGATGAAGTCATACATGCATACCAGACTTCCGTATTTGGCAAAAGTTTTCCTAGTAGCGTGATTTATTGTGAGGCTTACATGAATTATTTGCAAACCAGATCAGCTAGGTTCCAACCTGGTGATCCAGTAAATTGGGAGTGTAGATTGGAAATATAGATTCTCCCTTGTTGCTTTGACTCTGCATGACGCATGAAAATGGTCACATATAGTGATCATTCTCCTCTTCGTGTGGAATTTACCCCACTGACTCACTAGTACTAAGTCCTAATATTACCTGCGCAAGGAGGAACAAAACCATCAAGCTAAAGTTGCCTCAAAGACAGGGGATGAATATGTAGATCTTTATCTTTAGTAACCATAACAAATCTCACTACATTGTGTTGCATATTTTTACGTTAACAGTATTGAATGAAAGCGTATGACGTAAAAGAGCTCCTCCCAAGATATCTATAACAAAGATAACAATTTACAAATATGGCTACTAATTAATTAGACAAAAGAAAAAAGGTGGATTTCATCTTACTCCCTGCTGGATATGTGCAGTGTTTGTATCAGATGCCTATGCCTTCCTTTGCAATGTCTGGACAGAAATAGGCTCATTTATATTACTATTCACACAGTAGGATTTGCAACATAGTACTGAAACAAAGCTTATTGACTTTATCATAAAAGTTGTGATCTCAGGGCTCAAGGAAAAGTGGTTGTGTAAGGAGTGCAGTACTGATAGACCTTCTCAAAAGTTGTACAATCTCATTATGCTTTTGTCCTGTTTCCACATAATTCAAGAAACTGTAATTAGATGAAACTGAGATAATTGATATGCAATTATCTATTTTGTTCTGATGATGATTTATTTCTTTTTTGTTGATGGTTAACAGTCTAGAGTAAAAATATTATTTTCTCAAGAGATAGACCCAAGCTTCCTCAGTTTATGTGAACATAGTTATATCTGCTTGTATCTTTTACTAATTGCATAATATTTTTATCGTACTTTTGAGCTTATCTCCAAAGAGGCTTAAATTTCCATTTCCTCAAATGAATCTACCAGTAATTTCTCCAGGGCATCAGTGTTCCCTGAACTTGTTTCAGCCTCTCAGATTTCAGTTTGGTCTTGAAAAATATTGATTAGAATTGACAGTAAAAGAAACTCCTCTAACATGGATAGTACCACAGTATTCATTAACTTAAAAAAAAATGGCTTTTCAAATCACTTTCATCTTCCTGATGCACAGCTAGCAGGCCAACCTGTGCATGGATTTAGACAGAACAGGTGTTAATTCCTTTGTTTTGGTAATATGTTAAAGGCATTGATCAATAAGTGGACGTGGCCTATGAATAAGCAATATGTAATAATTTTACTGAAGTCAATGTGAAATGCACAGTAACTGGTTTTTGGAGCATGTCTCACCTGAGGAAGCAAAGCTCAGTTTCTCATACTTGGGCCATCAACTGGCAGGCATCTGAAAGTTTATTGTGAAAACAGGTCAACACAGTTGCAAAGAAAGCTGCACCCAGTTAATTTACTGATAGATTACTTTGACTTGAGAAAAAAAAATAGTCCCCAAACTGAATAGTACAGGGTCTTCCAAGTTGTTCAAAATCCTACTTACTACATGTGATTAATAAATAACAAAATAAAACCATTATAGGAGGAATTTGCTGAAGCAAATTAGGAACAGGTTGCTGAAAGAAGTTTCCAAACCAATATTAGATAAAGCTCATTTACAGTATCTCATCTGTGATTAGATTACAACATACGAATGTTTCCATGAATCTTGTCATCTAGGTAAAATCAGTGAATTAATATCAAAGTGGTTATAAATGTCTATAGAGATTATATGGCAGTGTCTGCTGGTGAAAATAAAGGCCTGTAGTAGAGATTAGCAAGAGGTCTTTAAAAGAAAGTTTTGGTTATATTCTCTTTTTTCGTCTGAGGTCTCCAAGGTTTAATCACTAAAGATAGTGCAATAAAGTCTGGTATCTTCAAGATGATCTTTACATTCCTATGTATACTTCCACTATACCAGTAATACTTAAAAAACTTGGAAGAGTACTCCAAATTCTAGAGTAATTTGTCACATAGCTGGGATTTTCTTCCATTAAAGCAGTAGTTAAAAATAACAGGAGTATTGACTTATAACTATCAAAAATTGGGCAAGACAGGCAGAAGTGGCCACTGTCTCATATAAATTGAAAAGTCACTAGTTCTTGTACAAAATCATATGTTTTCTGTTATGTTCCAACGGAAAATACATCAAAATCTTAGATGTGGGGATCTTGATAAAAATGCCAATAAAATCAATGGGAAGGTTCCACTTGACCTTGCTGTTTTATAACAGAACCACTATGGTAATAACTGCCAAAACCCACAAGGGACTCTACAAGAACAAAGACACAGGAGATATGTTTAGAAGTTGGTTATTACGATCAGCTCATAAAAGCTTTGTTTTGAATATCTTTTCATTTATGTGTGCATTTATGAGTTCTCCAGTGTTGTAAAGGACATGAAGTTTTAATAATAAGGAAAAATAATTATACTTTTCAGAAAAGTAACTTCAGAGAACAATTTGATATCGTAATATAGCAAAGATTTCTGATATCTTGCTTCTTTAGTTTTTACTGCCAGTAAGTGCATGCGATATCGGTGATTCCTGTACTGACTTTCACTGGACACAGTCTGATAGCATCATCCCAGCTACTTTGTATTTGAATAGCAACTTTCATAGACCCTTAATGGCTGGCATAAACAATTCAGCAGGTGACCCATTTACCTTTTATCCCAGCATTAGGCCATTGTATCATGCATATTATTAGAAGATGATGTTCTGTTGAAAGAATCATTATACAGATAAAAATTGATCAGAGGTAAATTCAGTAAAGGAGAAAATACTAATCCCATGGTAGTCTGATTCCAATTTGGAGGAATTTTCACAGCTAGAAATCTTGTCTTGTATTTGCAACTAATGTCCTCTGTTCCACAGTGTTTCTCTGTGATCCCTATTGCCTACAAATAGCAATCCACAATATTCTAAAAAAGATTGTGAAGCCATAGAGGATGAAAGGCCCTGAATTAATGTGAGATAGTGTTATTACTTGGGGTATGTATTTGCTTAAAGTGCAGAGAATGCATCAGGTTAGACAGCAGAAACATTTATTCCTGTAGTTTTAATTCTATTCTTATTCATTTTGTCCTACCTCTCTAGCGTCCTACTGATTAAGGAGAGTGAAGGAACAACATTTTTTGTTTCAGCTATGTCAACAGTTGGAATAACTTTTCCAATTCTTTGCTGCTTTGCCTAAAGCTTAACCAGTGCAAATAGTGGGGTGACGCAATGAATGCATTCAGTGAAGCTTCTGCGTACGTGCGTTTTTACCCATTTTTGCATAATTCTGCTATGTCAGTAAAGCTGTAGCTGTAATTGAAATTACTTTGTCTTTACTGTTGGCCTTGGGCCTCTATCTGCCTTTCATCTCAACCCTAAGTTTTTTGACTTGACCTCAAACAGCAGTGCAGCCTGACCATGGCGGGAGATGTGGTCAATTCCACATAGCAGACTGCCTGACTACTGTTGACTATCCAGTCAGTGTCTGTGGGGTTGGAGTCTACCCACGTGCAGATTTTAACACAGAAAGCTGATGGACAGGAATTGCACAATTTCTGTCTTCTGACCTATCAGCATACCATCTCTTGCACCTTGCATGGAATATGGAGGAGAAGCAAATATTTGCAGAGATGTTCTTCACAGGACTGGAGATCACATGGCAAGTTGTTGCCCCTTTGTCATCATCTAGCCTTTAGTAGAAAACTTGGTGTTGATTTAAGAAATGCATGTTCAGTACAACATACAGGATGGGGGAAATGCGGCTGGTAGAAGGCAAACCAAACCAACACTGAACATCAGCAGGCATCTTGTAGGCATTCTTCATCCTTTGGCAATTGCTAGAAAGGGTGTGCACTGAAGCAAGTTCTAATCTACTTCCAAAATAAGACAGAACAGTTCTGGCACACAGATTGTTTCTTGTCTTGTCTTTATAAATGATGACCCAACTCTTTGGGACAAGTTGGATCTTTTCAAATATGTAACAGATGTAGCAGTGTCCTATTCTCAGTGGTGCAAAATGAGTGAATTCAGTGAGCAGCAGCTCCTGGGGTTGATGAAGGTGGAGGCTGTTAGAAGCTGTATTATCAAGAAAGCAGTGGAGGTATATGGGAAATTTAAAGCTGTAAACAAAGCTGACAAAGGTAGTGGCAAGACTCCTTGAGAATATGGAAGGCTTTGAATGAAGACAATAATCAGTTTTTTTCATGAAGTCAATTTTTTCTTAATGAACGAGGGTATGGAGCGGAGATAGACATTTCATCTTTTCCAGTAAAAGCTTGAAGGACATATTGGTGGCTCATGTCCTTGTTAACCACAACCATGTGTGTTTAGCCAGCATTACTGCTGCAAATAAGTCTGTGCCTTATCAGCTTGACTGCAAAGGTTAATTAAACTTCTCTCTGGATTTGATATCTCTCTAAGAATATGTTGCAAATGATTTGTAGAGGCTAGTCAGTTTACTACAGGTAATGCTGTTACACACAAGAAAAGACAAATCATTCATGGCATAGCAAACCTATCAGGAATCTGCCAAGAACACGCAGGGGATAGGTTCTACTTGCAGAAAATTTCCTCATGCCAAAGAGACTACATACTGAAAGCCAGGCTTGGCATCACTCACTATTTCAAGACAAGACTCAGTCTCCTGTGGCCTGTCTTAAAGCAAACATAGCTTATGTTGAGAGGTTGCACAAATATCTCAACTTTGCATTCAATGTAGTGGTAGCAGGATAAAGCTCTAACGTGAGTATGGAGCTGTCAATAATATAAAAAATGCTCCGTAGGTAGAAGACCTCATGGAAATGCTGGAGCAGATGTCTGCTTGTCACTTTGGTTCCATAGGGGAGATGACATAAATTTCAAATGTCACTGTTCCTTACTATATTTTCTTTCCTAAAAAGACTTGCCTTGCCTCTTGAATGGATATCATGTTAAAGACACGATTTTGAAAAACTGCTTTCCCAAGTGAAACTCACCTGGAGGTCATAAATCAGGGAAACATAAACAAAACAGCCTAGCCAGAGCCTATGGCTTTAAAGGCAATTATGAGGAGAAGAGCAAAGAATACAGAAAAGAGTGAGATGTTTATTATGAACATAGACTTTGACGAATCACACCCATGTCAGAGAAAGCAAGGAAAAATTCCACAGAATAACAACTTCTTCCAATATACATAAGTGAGAAAAAAAATTCTCTCTGCTCAAGATCAGGGTTAACTTCCTATGTGCAAACAGGTTACAGCAGCTGGGTACCCGCGAGAGGAGAATGCGACAAAGCACTGCTCCACCCTGTCCAATCTCCAGTACTTCAGAGTCTGAAAATCTCACTTGGAAGCAAAATCATACATGAAGGGACATGGGGGAAGTGATTGATTCCTACTTTGTCCTTCAACACCCTCCCTGTCTGTGGAGCTATTGTGATGATGGTGGTGGGCAGAGGTACCACAAACTGTAGAATCTATATCCAGGATTCCTCCTCCAAACTTACCTCAAGTCTTCTGTAGGGATCAAGCTCCATCTTCAAGATATACAGTTTTCTAAAAATCTTTGGAAGATCAGTGCCAAACCTGGTAATTTCAAGGTCATAACCAGTTTATCACTGATAGTTTGCCTACTTCAGTTTCCAGTTTGCATCATTCTCTTTTTATTGTTCTTCCACCTACTTCAAACTCAAACCATTTATGTGTATACAAAGAAATGTTACAAACCCCTTTGAATCTTTGGTTAAATATACTTTGCTCTCTTAACTTATTTTAACAAAGCAACAGAGACTCAATAAAAAAAGACATTGCATGCTAGAATACATGTATTTTATAGAAAATGAGAAAGACTGAGCAGATCAGACAAGTCAAGGTTTGAGTGAAAAAAAATTAAGCCATCTGTATTTATATTCATATATGCATATGTACGAGTGCATTTATGCACACTTTGTAATTCTTTCCATGTATGTTGAGATTTACACAATGAACTACCTCAGCCTCTCATTATACTGAAAAGCTGCAAACATGATGTTTTAGTATGACAAGGAATTATGTACATCTATAATATTCAAAGATATTCAGAATCACTGCAGAACTCTCTGTCACTCTTCAGTAATTTTTGCCCAGACAGGAGCAGCTGATCAAGGAATGTCTGATTTCATGTACAGTGAGAAAATCCCTACATGAGGAAAATGAGTTTATTTTCTTTCTGGACAATGATTGAAAATCAAAAACTTTGCTGAGTATCTTCACAGTAATGGCATTATTCAAGAGCACTTGGGGATTTGGCTTTCAGTATTTCCATTCTTCAACTTCCAAAGTGTTTTAAATCCATGCATATTAGTAGGATTTAAACAAATCAACACACAATACCAATATTAACTTTAAAGGTTTGGTTTTTTGAAAATATGTTCAAAGAAGACATGTTCAAAGATGATTTCTGCACATCAGGTGTCTTCCTCCTATCCAAGGAGTCCAGAATGGGGTTAAGCTTTAGTGCTCATTGTGGTGGACCCTGTAGTACAGGCACATCAGAGCATTTTAGTGGACTATCTGAGAACTACTTAACCGTGGATAATGTTGGATAAATTTTAAAGGTATAAACCATCTATTTTTCCATTGGTAATCATAATCCACTCCTGTTGTCATTTCAGAAGATGTAGAATTTTGGAGAAAATATGTTGTGTAGTAGTAGTATGCTATCATTTCAACCTGAACTGCTGTTCAAATACAGTACACTAAAGACAAAATCACTCAAAGGTCATGAACTGAGCTAATCTGAAAAATATTAATTAAAATGCCATAGAAACATTTTTGTCTTGAAGAGAAAAAAAAAGGAAATATTTTGCAAGATCGTATTAAAGAAAATGAAACTCTTAATACATAAAGATATGTTTCAGCATTGTAAAAATGCCACTTTAGAGCCACCTTTTGTGGCTCTAACTTGCATTAGGTTTTGGTTATATTTTATGTTTTGGGAACATTTCAATATAAATTTGTGGTCTATGTATATGTATGTTGGTATGGTTATATGTGAGGGCATTTAAATAAATTAAAACTGTAATACTATAAAAAATGAATTGTAAGTGGAAAACACATTACTTTTTTTCCCCTTTCACTACATCAAAGAACTCATTTTAAATCAACCTGAGTTTGGGTGTCCCCTGATTTAGTTTTCCCACTGAAATTCCAGCAGCTAAACGCGTCAGGTCTCTAGATTAAAAGCTTTTATAGAATCACAGACAGAATCATAGTTCAGAAGGTGCTGACAAAAGACAGATTGCTGAAGAGGGGCTCCATCCATTTGTCAAGGAAAACTGAGGAATGAAGATACAAGTCCTCTGTATTCAAAACTATGTAGACAGTATTCTGCACAGGCAGCTGCATTAGTGGTTTTATTTTATCACAAACAAACAGCACTTACTAAAAAGGGTTTTATTAAGATATATAAGACAGCCTACCTTCTGCTTTCCTGCAAGTATCTACATTGCTCAAGTCTAATGTTGTATAGACTTTATTACACTCTTAACTGGAGTTTGTCTGATCTTTCCTAGTCACATAATCTGATAAAATGCCTTTGAGGCATGCAACGTGTTACAAATGCTTTCTCTTTTGTCACTTGTAATCTTGTTATGCCACCATCAGATAGACTTTGGAACTTATTTATTGGTTACAAATGAATTTGCTGTGTTTTTTTTAATAAAACAATCTATGTTTTCCTGTTGGAAACATAAGAAAACTCCTCATACACTTGCCAGGTTTCCAAGAGCCCCAGTGGAAATATACAGGCATTTGGTAATTTCCAAAACATGCTATATTTCCTACATGACTAGGGTTATCGTATTATTTCTAGCTGTTTAACATCAATTTCTTGCTTAGATTTTTGTCTGTCCCATTCCCCCCCTACTCCTAACTCATGTACATGCACTGACACACACACACTTGTGCATGCACACGGAGTAGCCTAACCCCTAAGGTAAACTACATTAACCATGAATTCAGCCAAACTAACATCCCTTTCATGGTTTTGAGTGAAATCTGAAAAATACCTCATCTTACTGAAATTTAGCCTTTTAAGTTTTTCTTCAAAATGGGGCACTTTGCCTTTTGGACTGATATCTCCTATTAAGTTTAATAGAAAATATGATCCTACCTCTTAAATAAAGAAGAAGAGACATCCTTTATGAAAACTTTTTGAGTGCTCTGTAGTCAGGGTTTTGCTGTTACACTTTTCCCACCTCGTTTTTGGATTTGCTAATCCTGCTCTGTAGTGTTGCTATGACAGCTCCAGCACAATTGAGATTGGTTTAAGGTAAGTGGCAATTTGCCCATTGGGTTAATGGTTTCATACACATTTTCAGAAAAATAATTTGCTATTAAATGGGTAACATTATTATGAGGAATGAGCACCTCAGTTCCCTTTAAGCTAGCTAATCTGTCACTGGATAAGCCACTGATATCACTGGTTTTCAAAATCTGAAACAGCTCCCATTACAACTCACATTTAGCTGTAAACTGGATTGTTTTGAATATGGGGAAGAGAAGCTGTAAACTTCTAAAATCAGTGACTCCTGGCCATTCCAGTGGTGTAACATTTTTGTCAGGAGCCTGTTTATATCAGACTTTTAAGCATGCTTAAAAAAAAAAAGGAGTATGATTTATGGCACTTTAAGCCTGAGAGTTGTCACGTAAGTAGTCACTGTGAAGTAAAACATGTACTATATGTTTTACCTACTTAGGTTATGGTGAAGGGTTCCCTAGGGCAAAAAGCAACCTCTCCAAGAAACAACAGATCACGTTTCCTTAACTTCTGTTTTCCAGGGACACGTCTGATGGATTTTCGTGTAACAGCCAAGCGTTGTCCCTACTCCTATTCTGGAGAGCCCTGCTTACTCTAAAGTCATTCCTACAGTAGAAGCCAAGGATTTCTTCTGGCAGATGCATCCACAGTGAGCTCCACATTCCTCTTTTTTTCTACTCAAACTTCTTCAATACCATCTGTATCAATAGGATTTCCAGCCTTGATCCATTGCTGCAAGGGTCCTAGATGTGAATGTCTATCCAGTGAATGTGACTGTGCTCCCAATTGGCAGCACAAACATGATCTTAAAAAGTAAAATGATGCCTGCTAGGAATATAATTCTATATAGGGACATTCACTGTTAAGAGAAACCTTGTGCTTGCAGCTCAGTAACTTCTCCCTCTCTCTTATTCCTCACCAATCCCTACGTAAAATCATGATGGGTGATAAGGAGATGTATCTTCATGAGGATTAGAAGAGGTAGGCTGGAGAAGGGACTCAGAGTGATAGAGTAGACCTTACTAAACCTTCACCTCATTGGCTAGTTATAAGAACTGATTGGGTCTAAATTGAGCAACCTACATAATCCCTTTGGGATTATTTCTGGCTCTGCTTCATCCAGTCAGTCAAAGCAGACTGTTTAGCATAGACTTTAGTAAATTTGTTTTTAAAATAGATAACAATGTCCCAACATGGGAAATCTTCTGGTCTGAATACGACTATGCAAACATACAGTCATTTTTTTATTATTGTGGAAATGTTATCTAACTATCCCCTTCTATTTACATATTACTTGATTTCCCCTTAAAGGGAAGTGATTAACATTTAGTTTTGCATAAGAATTTGGTGAATGGGTGAAACTATAGGAATGTTTTCTTAAGTTCTACTTAATCAGGATGTTTTTAATCTAAGAAACAAATGAAGCGAAAGAAAGAAGTCTTCTTCTAAAACTGTGGCTAAAGAAAAAACAAAATCCTAACATGTAAAGATAATGGGTTAATAATATTGTTTTTTAAATCCAACAATTTAACAATATTCTACACTACCACTTCCCAGAGTTGGGAGAAATACCTAAGCCAGAAAGAATGGTTTCATTTTCCTGGGTCTTGTAATATTGACCATACCTGCTGTTTTATTTAAAGGCTTCATGGAAGGTTGGTAAAGATAGAGGCCAAAAGTAGGATGAAAATCTAGCAGGTGAATTTAGTAGGCGGGTCCTATGTTTTAAAAAATGAATAGCTTTTATTAAGTGACACTTTATAGAGTAGCAGGAAATACAGTATGAACATCCTCAGTGCCATGATAACATCAACCAAGTAAGCCAGTAAGTGTAAGCTTACTGTGACATATGGGATGAAGAGGGAGTGAACTGGAAGGGAAATTCACAATGCAAGGTTATTCATGGGATACAAGCAGGCTGATTGCTAGTAACAGTGGAGACCTCTGACATTCTGCAAAAAATATTCCTTGTAATTAGTCATGTTATATGAAGTTCCTACATGTTTACGACCACTACCGCTGTTCACCAGCAGTGGATATTATGTGTAGATAAGAAGGCATGTGGCTTTTTTCATACTGACTAGTGGGTGGCCTTCGTTGTTGCTAAGTTATTCTTGCTGTTCTGTTGAAGTTCCCTTGAATTTCTGCAGCCTCTGCACATGGCTTCCCTCCTGGCACTTTGGCATTACATGTAGCTACAATCCTATTTTGTAGTGTTTTCCCTTTGCGTCAGCTGATAAACAATATCACCAGAGGCAGTGAAATGAAGATGGCACATGGAATCCAACCCAGCTATAGTGAGTGAGGATTCATCCCTTGACTTTTCTGCCCTTCAGGTCTGACACTTTGTATTAAACAGACTGCTTCACTCAGGATGCTGAAACTGTCCCTAGAAGATGAAAAATGATCCTTCCTGGAAGTTTACATGTGTTCTGGTTTGACCTGACTTCCATGAAATGCCACCGATCACAAAAGCACACATGTCAAGGGAGATGCTGAGATTAGGCAGCTTTGCAGGACTAAGAGATGGAATCAGTGACTGCCCTCGGAAATCAAAGTAATATTTAACTTGACATTTGCTGAGAGCACAACTGAACTCTGTTTCCCCAAATTTATGAAAAATTTCCTTGATTATGAAGTTACTACCATTTTTATGCTGTCTTTCCAATCTTCACTGAGAGTCTATAATATCCAAGCAGACTCATATTGGGATTTATTGTATCTATTGATTTATGGTTGAATCTGAATGTAGGTGAGACCATGAGCTTTGTGGACAAGATTGTTTACGAAGTATTTGGTTCTTCCAAGTTGCATACAAAATGAGATGTAAAGTTGACAATAAACTGCAGTATAGAGAATGGAAGGTCAAATTTGGGTCTTATTACTGATGGAATCTCTCTCCATATCAGAGCACAGTCATTTCATGGACTACAGACAGGGAGGCTGAGAAACACTTTGTGCTTGGTAAGTCAAGACTGGAGCCCCACTGAATATCTTTAAATGATTGCTCACAGCAAATTCTAGTTTCAATGGATGCCGAAAGCTTACCTGCCAATAAAATATGAGGTACCTAAATATATTCAAGTCTGATGTGGGCACTTAATCACAGTACTTAAATTAGGACCTAAGTAAGTGAAGAGTAACACAAGATTTGTACCTCTAATGGGCTGAACTGCCTTTGGTGGCGTATTGGCTTGGTGGACAGCTAAGGGTCTTAACTAATGCACTTAAATGAATGAAATTAAGTGGTATAAGCACAAGGTGGCATTTGGGGTATTCAGGGTCTGCCCTCATGTGTACAGATTAAAATTCAAAGAGGATCATAGGAACCAAAATCCATTTCAATGAAACCCTGACACTCAGAAAATTTATATTTATGCAGAGTCCCATTGAGCTAGGGAAGTCTTCTTGAGGTCTATAGCTGTGAACTACTGCCTAACACCTGACAGCTTAGCTGTTTATGATTTTCTTTCATCCCTACGCATTGTTAAAATACATATAACAGATGTTTTCTCTTGTTTCACAGGGCTATGATACAGCACACATGTCAGTCATGCTACAATACAGTATGCTTCTTCACCAAGAAAACTTGTGCTCTGGCTCTTCTTCCTAAGCATCTGGCTCATGTAAATGTAGGAACAGATGGAGGAAAGATCTACATATTTGTGGAGCACATTGGGGTCCACAAAATTTGTGACCAATATTGGAGTTATGCCTACCTACTGTTATGCAGGGTAGGTCAAGAAGCAAGTTGCATTTTTTCATTAAAAGAGCTTAAATCACTGTTCCTATGGAACTGAACTGCTGAGTACTTTCATGAAGAATATAAATACCTAGAAATCATCTTAGTTGCTTTGGAAGAAGCAATCATCTGGGGAAAGACAAGGCATGTTGTGGGAAAGAAAAGATACAGAAAATGAGATCTGTTGGCCAACTAGCAAGTAAAGACATTGTCATGTATTTTTTGGTAGTGGGAAATCTACACAACACTTTTTCAGGAGATATTTCTTCCAGTTATGATAATTTCTTTTTCAAGAGATAAATTTGTTTTTATAGACTGTTCTGCATAGCAGAACTAACATTGTTTTAACCAACTAGATAACATCTTTCTTAGAAGAGGGATTTAAGAAGATGTTAATACATGGATGACTATTTTTAGTGATTCATTCTGAAGATTGATTTCTCTATGTGTAACTCTAGGTGCTTTGGTTACCCTTCTAAACACCCATCCCTTTCAGCTTCAGTCAGTCACCTCCTACTGTCCTCCATGTTTACCAGAGCAGGAAGACTCAGGCTTATATATATCCATCCACCTCGATTCTCCCTTCCCATTGCTACAACTCCAATCATAGACGTTAAACACTACAGCTCTCATCACAACTGAATGATAGGAAGAAGACTAAACAACCTCCAAAGTTTTGGTTTACTTGGAATTGTTTGGAGTAAATTGCTAAGATATTTTCTTCTAACAGTGTGACCAGACTCTACCAATCCCAACTGCCTATAACAGGAAAAGTTTTGACTTTCCTCTCGCTGTACAAACCATTAATCCAGAAAACAATGCCTCAGTTCTTAACATATCTCTCTCCTCTCAAGTTGCCTCTTGCCTTTTGCTCTTCATTAACTCGTCCAGATCTACAAATGCAGTAATCTCAGGGCTATAACATTTCTGCTGTGCGCATGGGCTCTGAGGCTATGTACTGTTCCTGCAATTGCATCACAAACACATGATATAGGAAAGAATGAGTAGAGGAATGCAGATAAGCAGTGGGAGAGGTAATTCAGAAGGAGATTAGCCTCTGCAGTGCAAAGTCACATCCTTCTATTTTCTCTTTTAGAGGAGTTGTGAAATAGGGAAAGGTCCCATATGAAAAATGAGGATACAGAATTTGAACATCTTGGAGTGTGCTTGGGTTTGGGTCCAGGATCTGATTTTAAAAACACCTGAAGCATGTTTGGTTTACTTGAGGGAGAGAACAGGTTTTGGTCTTAAGCATAAGGAACAGTGTGTATACACATAGGGCCTCTGTTTATTTAGTAACTATAGATGGTGCATATTGAAAGTCATTCTATTTACTCTTGCTTTGAGTTTTAAATTTTCTGTTTCACTTTCCTAGAGATAAATCCCATCTGATACAAAGGAAGATTACCTATCTCGTTCCAGCCTCCTTATTCTTCTGCAAAGATGGAAGAGACCAAAACAACAACAGGATCAGCCACTAGCGAATAATGACTGTAGGGAGTGGGAGGCAGGGAAGCAGTGCGTCTCATATCATATAAAGGTAACAACCATGCCTGAAATGAATTGGGAAGAGCACTACACCCTGATGAACCTTTTACTTAAAACATAGTGTCAAATATCCTTGAAATGGCTTGTTTATACCAAAGATGGGTAGGTCCTAACCAGGGCATAGTCTTTATTCAAGAAGCAAACTTTAGCACCTGTTTCACTTTAGGCCTATGTTCCACTGACTTCATGTAAATTCACATTCAACTGAGAACCAAAACCAGTTAAGTTTAAGGGTTTTAGTCTCCATTTGTATTATATGTCATTGACTCTTCTATTTTTGTTCTGGTTTTCCTTTGAAAAGAATGCTACTCACCTACAGCAACTCTGGTTATCAGCTGTGCAGATGCTTTTCTTGGCAGTGAATGCAAGGAGACTGGAAAATGATTTTACTGTTGGAATTTCCTCAATTCCTTTGGCTTTAAACACAATGGAGTGAACATGACTTTGACGTAATAAATTCATTGGGATATTTGTTTAAGACCAACCCTCCATGACTCTTGAATGTGCCTCAGTAAAGAGAGGATGGGCTAGAAGATCAGGAATTAAATTTTAAAGGAAAAAATTTCTTTTTTTTTCAGAAATATTCACAGCTTTAGGATCTGTAAAAGCAATAGCTTGACAAACTAAGGATTTTTCATTATTGGGATTGACATCATCCATCAAATAATTTGTAATACTGATATGGTATCATCAAAAATGTGAACTACTTCCTGGTATTTCATGTGTTTTGAAGTCACAGAACAGTATGCTGTGACTCTTTAGGAAACAGAGAATAATGTAATAGGACTGGGGTTTTTTTGATTTTTTGTCTTAAAGCTGTTTCTACCTCCCGCTTGTTGCACTAAGAAGCAAAGGAGTGGTTGCTTCAATTCTGGTTTCAAAAGAGACCGGCGTAAAGAGGTAACAATTAGTGACTGGTCCAAGACCAGACTAAACAATGACTAATATTTAATGGTAACCAGCCTTCACTTACCTTCCTGAAAATGTCTAGAGTTTGGAGCAGTGGAATTTTCCCAAAGCAGAACAAAAATCATGAGGTGTGTCTGAGAGGTCTTCTAATACTGAATGTCCGAGGACAGGAAAAGGGGCAAGATGAAGTAAATTTTGTCCATGTGGAAGCTTGTTTCTAACTATAAACTCAGTTATGGTCAAATACAATTTATTTGGAGGGTAGTGAGTAAATGATTAATAGATCATCTGCAGGTAAAATATCCTGTATATATGCTGCAGTGGAGAAGGACAACTTTAGTTCCCCAGGAAGCCAGAGTTTGAAGATCCTTTTCATAAGAATGTCCAGACCTGTTCAGGGCCACACAAGGCCCACAACATCTCACCACAAATGAGCCTTCTCAAACTGGACTGACAACTCTATACCTCTCCACTCTTCCAGCTCCTCCCTCCTCAACATTGCCTGATCCACATCATGCTACAGAAAAGGGCAGTGGTTTAGAAAGGAGCAGTTTCCCCAATTTCCCCAATTTCCTCATAGCTAGAAGTCTCACTGTACAGGCAGCAGGTCCACAACTGCAGTTTCAGCTATTCCACAGCAATTTTTATCTGGAGGTGTCTAGGCTGAGGGTCATATGAAGTATTACAAAAAAAAAGAGTAAGAGAAGTCCCTGTGCAGTTTCATGCTGTGAAGCTTGTAGCCTGAAGGAATTTGGTGAGTAGTAGCGATGGTCTACAAGACTACCAGAAGGTCATGTCTCGAGGTAATAGCTTATATTGCTTATACTTGGAGCTGCCAGAAAGTAATCCATGGGCTTGAAGAAGGCCCTTGAATATTTTGCAGCTACCACTTCCTTCACTCCCTCTCCCACCCCACAAAACACTCCTACCACATGTAAACAAGGCAGCTTGGATGCAGGCTTAATTCTCAGAGTCTGCTCCCAGCTGACAATGGAAAGGAGATTGGGCAATATAAACAGGCTTTTGCAATATCATTAAAGATGAACTCCCCCTTTCCACATAGTATTTTATGCTATTTAAAGAGGAAATGTGTTGACACATCTTAATGAAGTATGACTGGAATTGCTGTAAATCCAGAGCACCCGTTGAGCTAGAAATCTTGCGGAACAGATGGTGAAGCTGGAGCTGGTGATGAAAAAGCAGCACCAGAGCTCTTTCACTCCTTCTGGGAGAGGGACCATGCTAAGAACATGAAACTGAGGAACAGAGGCAAATGCTGGCTGTAAAATCCCCATCTCTGTGGGGAAGCATAGAGCCAAATGGGCTCAGACTGGCTTGCAAGGGCACAAACACATCAAGCTAGGGACCATGTAGTTCTGTGATAGATGCAGTCATTCTTTTTCCAGCTGCTTTTTTTTCAGCTTGCAGCAAGTTAAAAAAAAATTAACCACATGCAGCAGAGTGAAAAAAAATGCCAACACTGTCTTTAAAAGGCTGTAGGATATGGAATAGAGGGATCTTCCCCTTGGCTTACATGTGCTAGGAACATTATGTAAGTGTTTTGTAAGACGCATATCAACCTCCTGTCAATGAAAAAAAATTAGACGTTAACTGTAAAAATGGGAGAGCCAGGAATGTATGACATAGGAATTGGTCTTGCCAAAATAAGCAAAGCCCAAACTTCCTACACTTTCCAAATTATCTTTCTTTCCTGCTTAATGCACTGTAAATGAAATTCAGTTGGACTTTGACATTAATGCGGACTGAATTCAACCCCATTTATATTGTAGATCGATAGGACCTGATGACAAAATGATATTGTTGGAACAAGAAACTCACTTCCTTTGCAATACTTACAATTGTTAATGTATTAATAATTATAATACTATATTACTTTTATAACAGATTCTTTCTTCACCAAGAACACTAATGCTTTTATGAAAAAAGTTATTGTGTATATGCTATCTTAAGTGAAAATATAGCCAACGTCACAGCTCTGCCTGTAAATCATACTTTAAAACATAAGAAGGTTAACTTTCCTAACAATCCATTGCATTTTCAGATCCTTTCTTATTGTTAAATATGCCTCTACTCATTCCTCCATAAAGCTTATAAACTGCTTTCCACCAAAATAAATGTGCAAGGAATCTGTAGCATTAGGTTAATATCCCTAGGGGAACTCTTTGCCTCTTTTCTGTGCTGCAGCCATTCTGATTAAGTTGCATTTCTGTTGATTTTTTTAAAAAACAAGACAAAAATCAGTGGTGGAAAAAAGTCTCCTTAATGAACAATATTAGTATTCCAGTGATTCTATTCGGCCATTACTGTTGACACTCTGGGTGTGCAGAAAATATGAGGTCAGTCCCCATTGCCCTGTCTTAAGTGAAGCAGGAAGGTGCATGCTGTTTTTCTTAAGAATGGTATGTGAGGTCAGTCCTGGGAAAAACACACTGAAAAGTAGCTCACACTGCTTCATGCCATGAGACTACACATCCTGGTAATTTAGGCTAAGTATCTCAATTAAAGAAAAAGAAACAATGCCTACATCTTTATGTAGATAAACTAACAGAAGTCTTAGTTCTTGATTCAGTAAATACAGACTGGCTTGCAAGGCTTCTATAGTTTTGTTCAGGTCCACTGGGACAGTCGCATCAGAAAGTAAAACAAATGCAGAAATGTTTAAGGGAGCTGGCTATTTCTTTAAAACCAAAAGTAAAAACTTTCCAATGCAAACTTAATATGATTTATTTGTCTTTCTCTTATTGCTCAAGGATTAAATATTAATACTTGGGAGAAAGTCATTAGGAACTGGACAGTGAAATGCTTTCCACAGTACATAGCACATAGCCATTGTAAACAGAGTGTGCTCCCACATTGCCTTTGCTGCTTCAACATCTCCAGGTAATGAGGATAAGAGCACAGAATATGTAGCTACTCTGTGAGAATGCTGAGAAATGACTGATTTTTTTTTGTCTCTTAGGATCTGTGAGTATATTATTATCACTAGCCAATGTAGATTGTGGATGTAGTCAATATTGGCACTGATCACAAGCCCAGTGTCAAGATTTAATTGATCTGTTATTTGTGGTGTAGATTTTTATTTGTGGCCATAGAGCTAATATGCTAATTGTATATACTGGACTTTTTAATCATACCTAAAGATCAGAAAATAGGGAATACAGAATGCATGGCAATCACTTATGATGAAAAAAATGTCAGACAAAGAAGCCAAACTGCATTTCTGAAAAACAAAGTCTGTTTTTCCAGTTTCCCAGTAAAACCAAACCAAACCAAAACCCAAATCTCTTGTTAACCAAGCATGGAAGATGCTAAGAGGCTGAGAGAGTTGGGATTGTTCAGCCTGTAGAATATAAGGCCCTGGGGAAACCTCATAGTGACCTTCCAGTTCCTGAAGGGGGCATACAAGAAAGCTGGGGAGGGACTTTTTATAGAGGCGTGTAGTGGTAGAACTAAGGGGAATAGCTATAAATTGAAGAGGGGAACGTTTAGACCAGACATAAGGAGGAAATTCTCAGCAATGAAGGCAAAGAGGCACTGGAACAGATTGCCCAGGGAAGTTGTGGATCCCCCCAACCCCTGGAAGTGTTCAAGGACAGGATGGATGGGGCCTTGGGCAGCCCTATCTAGTGGGAGGTGTCCCTGCTCATGCCAGGGGGGTTGGAATTAAATGATCTTTAAGGTCCCTTCAAACTCAAACTATTCTACAACTCTATGATTCTATGAAAATGCATATTCCTTAGCTAAGTGTTTAGATAGTTAAAAGAATGAGGGAAAGATGGTCTACTTAAAATGTTTTGTGCATGGGTGATACGACAAGCTTTCTTTATCAGACAGATGTAATAACAGTGCAAGAAATGCCCTGCCCTGTGAGTCAACAGGCTGACAATATGGCTATTACTTGCCAGTTTAGAATAAGAAGAAGCAAATGCGTTGGCTACAGGAGCTGAAACCACAGGGTTAATATGGGTAAGCAAAATGGAAGTATGCATGTTGGAATATATACAGGATGCCAGGTCATAAACACTTCTGCCTCTATGAAAAATACTATAAATATCCATGAATAAGGAAGAATTGTAAATGTTGTCCAAGATCCCAAATTATTCGTAGAAGGCTTATGGAGACTTTGCAACTGCAAATACATGTCTTTTATCTCAGCTTCTGTCAGCTGACGTGGGCTGTGGAAAAGGTTGTGGGTGAGTGCTTGATGCTCTCTATAGGGCCAGTAGTGCAGCCCTTGCCTTCCTGCCCTCCCTACTTCTTTGGAGCATCTCATTTGTAGATGAAGGCAGTTCCGGAAAACAAACAAACAAAAAAAAAAAAAACAAAAAAAGCTTTCTGAAGCTGGGAAGAGTATCTTATTCTGACTATGCTTTGTGCACAGACCACTCTTAATTCCCAAATAAAAGCAATCACTCAGGAAGCTGATCAATGACAAGGAGCATAGTTTAAATTCATACACACACCCATAATCCAAATTCACTTCCGTAAGGAGATAAGCTTTCAGTAAATTCACTAATCAGCCAATATACATGGAGAAAGCAGAACAAGAGGTGTGCTTTCACTACTTAGTTTATTTTCTAGGATTTATATTTAAGTCAAAGGTAAAATGAGAGACGTGCTCCCATACTAGTTTCCATCAGAAACATTCTTTTTTTAACAAGCTAGCATTTGCTGATAAACTGACCTGAAAAAATAAACAGAACCAAGACATAAGGTGGATGCAAAATTCTAAACAGGCATTGAAAAGCATGGGGTGAATATAAAGGAAAGGGGGGAAAAAAGTGAGGAACCTCACTAGGAAGCATCTTTTCCAAAGCCAGTGGTGTCACCAGGACTGGTTTTGTTGTATACTGGAACCATTTAGGATGTTGAGTGATGTGCAATACATCTGGCAAGCTTAAAGGCAAACCTTCCTGCAACTACCCTAACATTTTGCTCTGCAGAGACTCACCCTTAGTGGATCATTAAAAATAATTGAATTGTTCTAAATAAATAAGGAACGTTTAGTAACATCACTGGGACAAAAATGAATGCAGCCAATTTTAGCCATTTATTAGGAAGTTTGTTGCACAGGAGCATTTCCAGATTGTGAACGTAATTTACAGTTTAAAAGAAAGGAAAATGAGTCAACTGTCTTTGCAACTAAGTTGCTTCTTTAAGTCTGGGTCATTTTTATAAGAAAACAGCACTGTTGTCTAGCAGACCTGGATCTATCTCACTACTGCTTTACTAGCACCTCCAGTGAACATGGTAGAAGCCCTCTGAAGCTATATTTTTTCGTAGTGTTGGCCCTTGTCATCTTCCAGTCTACGTATTTTGAATGACAGGCCACAGGACTTCTCCAGACACCATGCAGATCATCTGGTGCTCCTCAGCTACTCCTGCCACTTACGCTTATATTTAAAATTTACTGAACTCTTAAATTTATTCACCTTTGACACGGAGTTCACTTTTACCTGGTGACAAAGGCTCAGGGCTAGACATGGATAGGAAGAACCAAGTCTGTAGTGTCTTAAAAGCTGTTCAAAAGAGCTTGCTCAATCACAGAACATTAAGGTTTTATCTGGGTAGCACTTTGTGCTGTTTCAGAACTGCATTGACTTTAAATTGTGGCTGCTTTCTTGTAATTAACTAAGCATAAAAGCTGAACCCATGGAAATTGTACAGTAAACACTACTTCTTACCAGTATACTGGAAAGAACAATGATGGCACAGACTCTCATGCTAAAAACTAAAAGCAACACAATATGCTGTATTTTGGGGTGATTCCATTGTGTTGCCATTTGATTTAGGGAGAAATAGTTGCTTTTGCCAACAGAAAAACAAATTTTCTCCCGTCATTATGTTCGGGCCTTTTTCCACCTGTCCTATGTACAGTGTTTGCTGAAGTCTGCCTGGCAAGTTAAGCAAGAGGTTAGCTGTGCTGCAGCAGACATGTGAAAAGCAATTAAATGATTTATTGCCTCTATTGAACACAGGTCTTAAAAAGTAAACATTGTCCAGTGCAAGAACACCACTAGTGACACACAGCAGTTTGCTTCAGTAATGTTTTCCTTTGGGACCTCCCAAAGCATAACAGAATGCTCTTGAAGTAGCACTTCATCCCACAGGATTTGCTATGCTGAAAAGAAAATACGGCTGAGGTAGGATGAAGGAGTTACAGTCACCTTTTCGGCAATATGAATGCACAAGAGAGTCTAAATTTGTGATGGTGAATTTCAAAACTGCACTTGAACCATGAAACTGAGACAGTTTCACAAACCTCCACATCTCCCTGTGAAACACAGCAAAAGAAAACAGGCAATTAACTTGATTTAACTTCATGTTTTGAGATCAGTGTGCTGATGGTGAAGAAAGGATCATAGATAAGATAAAGTGACATTCAGTGACATAGCCACAATTAGAATAGAAATTATAAAGCTAGTGCTAAAAACCCAGTCTGTGAGTTTGGTAATTAATTCTACCTCAGGACTTACAGCTATGTTAATGTGCAGTCTGGCAAAGGTCCTGGACACGCCACTGCAGCTATGATTTATGTCAAATCATGTACTGAAAGCAAGAGGATGAAGTTTAACTTGGCTCTCTATAAAGAAATACGCCAACAGTCAGGAACTTGTTGTTCAAACAACATACGGACTTTAGCGAGAACTAAAAGCATCAGCATGGCCCTCCTGACTTGTGCCACTAAAACCGATGTCTCGGGTCTACCCATGAAATTTGCTAAGAACCTCAAAGTGGAAGAGAATTCTCAGGTCATCAGATTCCCTTCTTGAAGGAATCGTAGCAGGTAATCACTTATAAATACATTAATCTCTACTTTAAACCCAACAGGATTTTGTACCTTTGCCATTCCTTAAGAAAAAATTGTTACAAGGTCTCTCACTTTTGATGGCTTACAAACTATATCTGATTTCAGATTAAGGAAGAAAAAGCAAATACCTCTGTAAAACCTGTTGACTATTCCACCCTTCTTGTATTGACTTTCTGGGTGCAGATAATGTGTGCACAAAAATATGCAAATTGGGTATTTATCTTTCACCTGAAAAAGCTTTGCCATCATCAGATCTTTTTGCTCTCAACAAATATTCATATTTAGAGACAGAAGGACTCTGGTTGTAGAAAGGAATTAAACGAACTGTAATACAAGATACATGAAAAAACAGGACTGATACACAAAGAGATGGACGTAGTACTACTAAGTCTAATGCTTTGCTGTAAACAAAACTATAACTCTCTCTTCACACCATTTCTTTATTGTCTCACTAAAATTCTGTTGAGCTCAATGAATTTTTTTTCTGGTTTATATTAGCCTAAGAAAAAAAAATAACACCTGCAATAACAACATAGGATTGTTTCAAGTGGACTAAAAGGTAATGCAATCAGAAGTACTTAATATTTTCTATGTGCATGTGTATGCTATGCTACAACTAGTGTAAAGCCAATCATAATAAGATGTTGCATAACTGATGATACACGTGTATTGACAGAATGCCTGGTGCAAGCAGGAGAAAAAAAATGTTATCAAAATGCAAGCAGGAAATCATAAGTTATATCTGAAAAAAATGAAAAAATATTTAAGAATAGTTACAGGTCACCATAAGGATTATAAATAAAATTCTCATCATGCTAAATATTCTGACATTTAATGAAGTAGAAGGCCATGGATTCGATTTAAAAAGAATTTTTCTCCATGTTTCCCTTAAATAAAAAAATAATATCCAGTTAATGAAGAAAATATTTACCTAGGATTGACACATGTTCAGATTGGGGGGGGGGGGTTCCTTAAAATTATATCTTTGTGGATGCATTTTAGGCTAATCTTCTATCAAAAGATGAGAAAGCATCTTGGTACTTTTAGGTCTAACATAGACATTTGGCTTTCAGTTTGTTCTGTTAGTACCATCATTGTATTGTACTCATTAGATATTGCAAAGAAAAGATCAAGACCTACTAGAGTGAATGACCTTTATATAAAACTTATGAAGTTTCATTTCTGGAATGCCTACAATATCCCTGGTACAACTTAAAAGTCTGAGCACAAATAATACTATTACTATAGCAGAATAGCAATATAATCTAAGCCAAAAAGGTATAAAAAATCACTTCTGGATTTTTTTCACCTTGGCAATTTGTCATATTTAAAAATGCTGCAAAAGGTCCAGACCAAGGTTATTTTCTGACACAGTACTGCAAATCTTTGCTCAAAGAAAACCAGGATTTATATAAAATAAATAAGGCACCATACTGACTATTGGTAGTGAATTGAAGAGTAACAATGTCATTGAAGGGGAAAAGATGGAATTGAAAGAGGTTTCTGTTCCAGTGATGCAATTACATGTGAAATTTTTTAACAGCAGCAGTTATCACAACATGTGGTTACTTTGCTAACATTTTTGTGGGACAAAAGCCTGTAAAAATGCTGACGTCATCTGCAAATTATACAACTAGAAAGCCATTTGGTGTACCCTGGCAAGTTAGAGGCCCAGAGAACAAGCAAGGAGGGATTTTTAGTGGTGGTGGTAGGTAGTGCAGTGGCTTCCTCTACCTAAGGGGAATGCAGAGCACTGCAATGCTTTTCATTGATCTTTGTGTTTACTGTAAATAGAAGTCCCTAGAGTAACCATTACTGATTTGTAGTTTGGTGAAAATACCTGTTGTTTCTTGAATATCTTGTAAAAAGGTGTGTCTCTGTAGAGAAGAACAACACATAGAATCGTAGATTCATAGAGCGATTTGGGTTTTGTCCTCTGCTACAGACTGGACCATCTTTCACTAGATGAGGTTGCTCAAAGCCTCATCCAACCTGACTTTGAGAACTTCCAGTGACTAGATATTCACAGCTTCTCTAGGTAAGCTGTTCCATTGCCACACCACTGTTACTGTAAAAAAAATATAAAACCTCTTCCTTATATCCAATTTAGTCTTATACTCTTTCAGTTTAAAACTGCTGTCCCTAGTCATGTCACTACAGGCCCTGGTAGGAAGTTTTTCTATATCTTTCTTACAAGACTCATTTATAAACTGAAAGGTGACTGTAAGGTCTCTCCAGAGACTTCTCCAGCCTGAAAAAAATGCCATTTCTCAGGCTCTTTTCACAGGACAAGTATTCCAGCTCTCTGATCATTTTCATGGCTCTCTTTCTGGACCTAGCAGGTTCATGTCATTCTTGTGCTGGGGGCCAGAAGATGGATATGGTACTTCAGATGGTGTCTCGGAAGTGCAGACTAAAAGGAGAGAGTTGCCCCCTTGATCTGCTGGCCATGCTTTTTTTAATGCAGCCCAGACTGTAATGAGCTTTCTGGGTTGCAAGTGCACATTCATGTCCACTTTTACATCCACCAATATCCTGAAGTCTTTCTCTGCGGGACTGCTCTCAATCAAGTCATCTTCAGTCTGCACTGATGCTGGGAACTGCCCAATGCTTGCTGGAGCCTGAAGTAAACTCTCTCAAGGAAGGGGAGATGGTGAGATGGTTCCTTTCCTGACAGTAACTGCTCAGGCTTAGCTGGGAAAAAATTTAGGAGGGTAAATGGATCTAGATAGGGTATGAGAGGTATGGGACAAGCATGCAACAGAACAGCAGACAGGGAGAGAAGAAGATGGGGAGCTTTCTGCAGCTGACAGCAATCCAAAGCCTGACTTCAGAGATGAGGGAGAGAAGGAGGCCTCACAGGGACCCTGAAGAGATCTAGAAACTCAGGGATGATAGGCTGAACTCAGGGGAAAGGACCTACTCTTCACAAACACATTTGGCAGGGAACCTGTTTAATCAAACCTCTTAAAATCAGTCACCCAACAGCTCTGCAGTTCCTCTGCTGAGAGTCACTCTAATGAGATTAATATTTTGTACTGTAGTAAAATACAGCTATAGGAACTGGTAGTATCCATTTGGGACTCTTTTTTTGGCTTAGGAGAGCCCTTTTTACTTTAAAAACATTCCACTTCACTATTAACTGGCTTGCTAGGGATCCCATTGCACCATGTTTCTGTCACATCATAACACCACTTTCAATATTATCTTGTAGTGAATGACAGGCGAAGTTTTTCATAGAGAGCAAAGGGCTTTTTGTAGTTTAGTATCTGCTGCAATAGGCATGTATTTCACTATGAAGGACAATACTGAGCCATCTCATGTCTCCATCTGAAGTGCAGGTTTAACATACAATTAATTTGTATTTCCCTCAAAGGAAGCTGTGCAAATGAAGTAGGACCTGCTAGTCCAGTCAGAATCCATTAGCAACAAAGATTACGTATTTCAATGTTTACTCCTTTGTTTTGACTGCAGGAACAAGGAGAAACAGTTCTTAATTACTAATAATCCTTTGCATTGATTATCAACAGCCTATTTTGTTCAAATAGTTGGAGACTGCAGTGTTTTACAAGCTCCTTGTACAAAGTATTCAGCTTTGCTGGTGATAATGAAAAACTTCATTATTTATTGTTTTGTTAGGAGAAACTTTCTCAGGCAAGGCAGCCCACCTTATGAAAAAAACCAAAAAAATAAAAATATAGTTCTGTTTTTAAAGCTGTAATAAAAAGCTGTGATTTAAAATAAAGGATAATTCCTGAACTATACCACGTTTAGAAACTAGAAACTAGAAGAAAGTCAGGCTCAGAGCTATTAGAATCCAGAGATTCCCAAGTGATTCAGTACCAGTGAAAAGTAACTATAGTATGGAATCCCCCAGTATCTATGAGCAAGGGTGATATTATACAATGTTGTAGAACTGTTAATAAAATAACAACTCGTTTCTTTATGACTTTAATAGAACAGACAATTTGGTTACCAAAAGTGCCATGCTATCCTAGGACAAAGAACAGCCAGGTGGGCCTAAAACAATATGGTAACACTCGTGTCCAGAATGCGAAGAAATTCCTTTCTTACTTCACAATAAAAAAAATCAACACCAAAAACAAGGAGCTTTCATTAGTTATTAATAAAAACAGTCAGGGAAGCCAGGCACACACTCAAGCATTGCTCTGAAATCAAAATATGAGACTGCTGGGAAAACTTTGTTTGCTTTTTTAACCTGGGCATTTGTTTTCAGATGTCTTTCAAGTTATTATGTAGAAAGAAAGGTGAATTAATAGGAATAGCTTCTATTTCTGCCAGAAATCTTGGCATGACCAGTAGCTGAATACCTAATTATCCAATTATGAAAGTCCAGATGTAGGGTGAGAATTTGCCTGAAACTGCTTTTCCTTACAAAGGCGGTAAGGGTCATTATTATAGCCTAGGCTGAGCAGCTCAACACAGGATACAAAAATATCACCCAGTCATTGAAAGAGAGAGTTGGGCTTGTTCAGCCTGGAGAAGAGGAGGCTCCAAGGAAACCTTATAGCGACCTTCCAATACCTGAAAGGAGCCTACAAGAAAGCTGGAAAGGGACTATTTGTAGTCTCTTGTGGTGATAGGACGAGGGGAATGGGTATAAACTGGAGAGGGGCAGATTTAGACTAGACATAAGGAAGAATTTTTTCACCATGAGAGTGGTGACACTGGAACCATTTGCCAATGGAAGTTGTGGATGCTCCATCCCTGGAGGTGTTCAAGGCCAGGTTGGATGGGGCCTTGGGTAACCTGATCTAGTGGGATGTCCCCATGGCAGGGGGATGGAACTATGATCTTTAAGGTCCCTTCCAACCGTAACTCTTCTATGGTTCTATGCTTCTATGATAATCAACTACTTGCTGCTGGAAAGGCACAGATGTCTCTGGGAAGATGTCCAGTCCAATTTATTTGGTGATGGAAAACGTTGATACCACAGGGTTGATTCTGGTTCTCGGTAAACAGCCTTCAGACAGACAATTCGCCATGCAGAAGAACCATTGCAGGCTATGAAAAGTCTTTGAAGGATTTCCCAAACTAGTTATTTAGGAAGGGTGTGACAAATTGTGTCAGTGCCTGAAAATTTTCCTAGGGTAAAAATAAAGAAATATGGATATACAGCATAAATTGCATACACAGGAAATATTTTCTCTGCCTGACCTGAAATGTCTGCATCTGAAAAAGCCAGAGAACATCACCAAAATTAAATATAAAGTCTGAGTGGGCAATCTAGAAGTAAATTGGGCCTCTTGGGGATGTGAAGTATCTGCTGTGGTCCTTGAGAGAGACAGTCCTGGGGGGAAAGCTAATTTCTGGCCATAAAGTAGCAGCTGGTATGGCCATATTGCACTTCGGTAGCCTTTTGTTTATAGAACAATGCTCACTGAGGGTCAGATTAAGCTCTGGTTTTAAGCCAAGGTTTTATGGTATTACGAGAAGTAGATCAGTCAATATGGAATAACATCTGGTTATGTAAAGAAGTGAAGGCAAGATGCTGTAAAGGAGGGGCAATGGACTTGCCTCCTGACTATCTTTGAACCTAGTGTAAAGGAGAGTTAGTGACGTGGAAACAACATTTCTGAGCAGAAACACAAAAGGTGGCCTTCAGAAATTCAAGCTGAATCTAATTTACACACAAAACATATTGGAATAGCTGTAAACACCCAGCCTACTAAGTAAGCCAAATTTTAAGCTTATTTTTTGATTTGCTGAAGTCATGCTGAGGGACATAGATGTAGGTCAAAATGTGATTCACTCTGTGTCAGGGTTGAGTATGAGATCAGTTACTAAGAACTGTTTTTAATACAATAAAAAAGAGTAAAATGAAAACATACAAGACCACCATAAATGTTAAAAGTAAGTGAGATCAAGTCCTCAACAAGTACCTATTAGAAAAAAAAAAAAAAAAGAAACTGTTCTTAGCATCGTTTGTCTTAGTGTCTTAGAAATCAGAGTGAAAGTGTCTATCACCGAAAGTTCTGAGGATGATTGAAGTGTTCAAGGCAGGACATAGGTTTGGCAGAATTTGCAGTAAATATATGGCACTTCCTGTTATAAATATATAAAATTGGTATTTGGGATCAACTTACATTGCTTTATAGGATCTAGACAAGATAGGGCTGTACTTACCTTAGACTGCACATGAATTCAAAAGAGGGAGAGGTGGGGGCATTTGCAGACAATGGTTGAGCTCTCAGGTAAGGTGCATAGCAATTTTCAGGAATTGCACAGAAAGATTATAGTGCCTCAAGTCCTAATTTATACAGAATCACAGAATAACCAGGTTGGAAGAGACCCATCGGATCTTCGAGTCCAACACATCAGTGTTTTAGGTAGATGAGGTAAATAAAAGCCTACCCATCCTCCTTGATTTCTTCACTCATATCAACAGGAGACCTCACTGGACTGAATCCTCTGGAGGACTGGTAGCTAAATACTATTCTTTTTGACAAGAAGGAAATTTTAAAGACTGGCCTTCACAGAAGGCAGTCTTGAGTGAAACGTGGATATCTCTAAACAGAGACATCAACCTGCTGGAAGCCAGTGGACAGATTCCCTTTGAATTAAGAAAATAATTCACAGAATCACAGAATCACAGAATGACCAGGTTGGAAGAGACCCACTGGATTGTCGAGTCCAACCATTCCCACCAATCCCTAAGTCATGCTCCTAAGCACCTCATCCACCCTAACCTTAAACACCTCCAGGGACGGTGACACAACCACCTCCCTGGGCAGACTGTTCCAATGCCTAACCACCCTCTCCGTGAAGAATTTCTTCCTAATCTCAAGCCTAACTCTCCCCTGGCGGAGCTTGAGGCCATTCCCTCTCGTCCTGTCCCCTGTCACTTGGGAGAAGAGGCCAGCACCCTCCTCTCCACAACCTCCCTTCAGGTAGTTGTAGAGAGTAATAAGGTCTCCCCTCAGCCTCCTCTTCTCCAGGCTGAACAACTCCAGCTCTCTCAGCCGCTCCTCATAAGATTTGTTCTCCAGCCCCCTCACCAGCTTTGTTGCTCCTTCTCTGGACTCGCTCCAGAGCCACAACATCCTTCTTGTGGTGAGGGGCCCAGAACTGAACACAGTTACGGTCTCACCAGTGCCGAGTACAGGGGGAGAATAACCTCCCTGGACCTGCTGGTCACGCCGTTCCTGATGCAAGCCAAGATGCCATTGGCCTTTTTGGCCACCTGGGCACACTGCTGGCTCATGTTCAGTCGGTTGTCAACCAGCACCCCCAGGTCCCTCTCCTCCTGGCAGCTTTCCAGCCAGGTTTCTCCTAGTCTGTACCTCTGCTTAGGGTTGTTGTGCCCCCAATTCAATTAAAGCCTGGGAGTATCGATTCAACTGTCTTAGTACCACTGATGAAAACTGAGTCTTCACACCTCGATAAAAGTAGTGCATAAGAAATTACAACCTCTACATAGCTTTATGACCAAACCCTGGCCTGTTTTTGACACAAAGCCAAGGCCATGGGCACAGGGCCATTTGGTTACTTTCCCGAGAGAGGGATTGCTGTTGTCAAAGAATTAAATGGATGTGAGAATGGCCTAGTACAAGGTAAACTGAGACTGCATTGTATCCTAAAGATACTGAATAATCAGATCCTTTGAAGTGTAAAAACCAGAAAGATTTTCACAACTGATACTTTTATCTTGATGTCTTTGGAAAATTGTCACAGTTCTTTCTCCTAAAGAATGTTTGGAATGCCTGGCAAAAATGAGTGTAGCTGCTTCAGGTTTGCAAATAGCATGTTACATTCTATGGCAAAAAGGCTTTATGAACTTAAATGTGACAAACATAAAAGAAACAAAGGCTTAGCTTTATCCTTATCTTAGATCAGAAAAGAAATATAAACAAGACCAAGAACTTGTATTTGAGCACAGGAATCTTTAGAAGAGTCAGGCACTCCTCTCAGAGCACCCAATGCTTTGTCTCTTCCTTACCTGCAAGACATACATCGAATTTGCCAGATTATTTTCTTTTCTGGTTCATTACTAATCAGATAACTTTCCTGAGTGATATTTAGACGAATTTTTTCATATTTACATTGCAACTTTCTCATTCTAATTGTTAAGCCCGTACACTGAAACAAAATAGGTGCAGCATTCTTTTAAACAATTCCTTTTATATTAGAGGGCATTTTCAATTCACAGGCTTTGTTTTCAGTTTAAGATTTTAGATACCAGAATAGATTGATATCGATACAACACACCATAGATAACAGCAGAGGTCTGATTACACAGCCAGAGTATCCACTAAGTGGAAAAGTTCATAAAAGAACAGTCCTTCTCCTTTCACGGGTGGACGAGGCGCTGAGGGGCATGGTTTAGGAACAGGAATGGTTGGACTCAGTGATCCAGTGGGTCTCTTTCAACCTGGTGATTCTATGATTCAAATAAAAATCCAGAGCACATTTTTAATTTTCTCTTCGTATTTGCAATCACAAATAACTGGGAACAAAATCTGAACAAAAATTTAGCTACACTACATCTCAGTAGCATTCAGAGCTGACCTGTTCAAGCCACAAAGTGATAGGCAACTCTTGTAATGGCAACTCAGGCTCAGAACACACTAGTGACATGATAAAGTGTCTTAGGACTTATTCACCTGACATGAGGCAGTATCTCCAGCAAATATTTATTTTAGCAATATGGACAGTACTTCCTGCTATGTTACCTCAGAACAGTTCAGTGAGTGGGAGTACCATCCGTGCATGATAAGAAAAGAATGGCTACAGGCTGAAACCAGTTGAGCCCCAGTCCAACTGGCTCAGTTGAATGCTGGTTCTCCTGGGGTTACGCTATTGAAGTGGATACTGTTGTAAAGAATTCACGCAAAAGGAAGAAATAGTACTTGGAGTCGTGCCACTGATTTTTCTTGAGTTACACCAGGGAAACACTGGACTTGCAGAGACTAGTCACTAACTGGAATAGATGGCCTGGGGCTACAGATAAGGGCTTGACCGTTCACAAATGATGGCAGCCACACTGCAGTGACAACAGGATCATGGTCAAGTAAGGGAAGATTTTCCTGGAACAGCCGCTTGTGTTCAACTTTGCCAGTTCTGGTGGGGTGCTTTTGATAATATCCTGAAGAAGGACACACATACTTTAACTGCAGTCCGGCTTGCTCTGTGCAAGTGGAAACGCTGGTGCATGCAGAGGCAGACCCACTCATCAAGAAGGGGCAGCATGCAAGTGGTTCATTACATCTATTTTATTCCAGTGTAACACTTTCTGAAGACTGAGTGGATTTCAGGCTGATTTTTGTTTCTGTGTATTTGTGTAGGGGGCAAATGTTTGATCCATTGACTGTCTCCGAGCTGAGGAAGCCAAAAGATCTCATTTAAAAGACCTTGTCTTGCTGGCTTCATCTCAGCTAGATGGGACTTTGCACATGCAAACAGAGGATCAATGAGTTAGTTTAATGCCCGACCATTAGAGTTATAAATAGTATTGCACAAGCCAGTTAAACGCTGGACAGAGGGAGTAAATTAAGTGCCAGATGTAACTAAAAAAGGAGAAGGAGCATATGAGGTTTCACATGATCCTCTGTTCAAAAGTACTTTGGAGGTAGGACTATGCCTTTTGTTCCAGCATTTCACTTATCTGAAAAGCAAAATGCAAGCCAAAAATGAACAGGCAAGTATAATCAATGCCACTCTCAGTTTCTGTATGAAGTCTCATCATCACTAAAACTCACAGGAGAACAGAAATCTAAGTACACATGGTAAGACTGGATTGTGTTTTATGCTATTCTCCCATGTGAAGATAACTTAGAGACGGGAAAGGCCTCACTAAGCCATCATGCTGAGAATGATTTGTGGGATTGACATGAGTGGGTATCTGACTACTTAGAGAGTTTGTTTATTCTTCTGATGACAAAAGCACTCAAGAATTATTCCATTCCCCTCAGGGAAAGGCAAGGAGGTGAGAAAGGAATGTCCTTTTTTGCTGCTGTTCTCTGCATAGTAAAAGCATGCACTTGATTTGTATCAGTAAGAATGCTTTCTGGGCTAATGTGAATTTTTATATGAGCCTAATTGTCAAGCAGTTGCACCACACACCATCCAAGGGAGTTGCATTGCACTGACAGATAACCAAATCATTTGGAGATTCCTATCATTTATAACCAATCAAACTGGTACACTGACAAGTGCAGAGGATGGGAATGGGAGAATTAAGTTTAGTTCCTTATGGATACCTTCCAACTTGAGATATTCTATGACTCCATGATTCATTAATTCAATATAAACACCTTTTTTGGATTTTTCAGTCCATGTTTCCGGAAGATATCTGCAGTGCATCTATGCCCACTGTGATTGTTGGGTACACCCAGGTTGTCTTCTATTCTTTATAAGGAAACAGAATAAAAACAGAGGTTGAAATTCATCCCCTCTGACCTTAGCTCTTGAAGTTGGCTACCCTGCCTCTCAAAATCCTCAGTGCTGAGAAACTGATAACTTCCCAAAGTTTCTTACACCAGTCTTAGGCTGAGACAAATCATCCCAGAAATGGGCTGGAGAACAGGTTAGTTAAAACGATCTGAGCTGAATCCTGCAGAGCTATAACACGGACTGTCCTATTGCACCACAATAGTCATAAGCCAATAAGCATGGGACTCTTGGGTGAGAGCAGAGAAAAATATATACCATTGAATTCCTATGCTTATTCAAAGTCAAGGATTCACACAATTTTACAATCATTAGTACCATAATGAAACAGCACACATGAAAGTACGTGACATCAGCTGAAATGATTTATCATTATAAAGAATTAAATAAAGGTTACTTGGGGGTTGATAGCCGCTGCATTGTAAAATGGAAAGCTAAAGGATAGTGCACTTCATATCTATTTGGTCAGCCCAAAAGCATTCCCTTCAAAACATTTCCTAAAGCCCCCATACAGCAGGCTACAGGACACTGCAATCTAATAAAGTCACAGTCTTCCATTCTCTTTTGGGTCACAAAAGCACATAGTACTCAAGTACCAGAAGCATCTGCATTCCTTGCATACTCTGAGGGTATTGTTGGATCATCGTGATCTCTGTCACTAGTACTACTGGACATACTAGCTGGAAGTCTATTGTTTATAACATAAATCATACTCATGTAACTATTAGTGAGATTAAACATCAATTTCTCACCTGAGACACAGCCCAGATACTGATGTTGGCAAATAATAAAAAAACCCAAAAGATAAGGACTGACAATAAGGGTGCAAACACAGTAATTTTTTTAAGTATATGTAAATAATGTTTTTACACTCCTGATGCGGTACTTACTGTGCAGAAGGGAAAAAAGCACCTTGCTGTCCTCCAGTGACCCAGGGTCACAGCCAAAGTAGGTTCAGGACCACTGCGGAGAAGAATGCAAATGTACCCTGCCACTCTGACTGAACCACAGTTATGGAAGTGACTGTTGTTTTCTTTCTAGGGGAAATGAATTGATGCCTGTGGTAATGGTTTCACAATGTGCACTTTCTTCAGACAGGACATCTGAAAGGCATCAGCTCTCTATAGAGTGTCTCATAATAAATTTCATTTAGACCTCAATAGGGCATTAAAAACTTTAGCCATGTTGTCCTTCAAGCAGCATCACTGAAACAGGAGAATAAGTCCTTTTTGAAATGCGGTTTATTCCACAAACATTTAGAATAAAATCATGAACTAATTTCCATAACTGCATATAATACCAGAAGGAAAAAGCACAAGAGAGAAGTATGGTCACTTGAAGGTTACTCACAGCTGTTCTCTAAACTAGTCACTTGGTAGGGAAGTGTTAAATGGGAGCTGAAGTGTTTCCTTCAGTTAATACTCATGTTCTCCTCTTTGGGCATTTTGCTTCCACACATCCACATTCATCTACATGCACATATGTGAATTGGACTTTCTTATGCTCAGAGCAAACCAGTTCCACCTTCACTTTGTGACTCCTTTTTTCATGGCAGCAAATGCATTTGTGTTCCATTTCACTGGCCTCAAAGGAATACCTATAGAAATTAGATTAGCACATCAGTTTGCTGCCTGTTGTCTTCCCAAAGTAATCCTTATTTGCTTCTCCAAATGGAGACACACTAAGGAGCAGAGTAGCAAAATTTCCTATCTATTTTTCTGCTTATGCATAACAGTCTTTCCTCAGGATGCTGTTAGCCATACAGGGCAAGATAACCTGACACCAATGGGGAAAATCTTGGTAACTTCAGAGGATGTTGGATTAGGCCTATTCTGACAAGACAGAAAGAAAGAATTCATGCAGAGATCAAAGAGCAGGAAAGAAACAGGGGTTCAAAAACAACATAAGGACATATTTAAGATCAGGTAGTTAATATATGTGGCTGAAATATTTTCAAAGGGGCCGATTTTCCTAAGATAAGGCACTACTGTCACACTAAAAACATTTAGAAAGGTTGCTAATGACTGCTGTTCTGCACACCTATTTTCGCAGCCAGGACCTTTTAAACAGTAGGAAGAGGGCAAATGGCTGCAGCCCATTGGCAACAAGAACCCAAGAAGACCATACATTGGAGAAGACAGAGAAAGGTTTCCTACTTACACAGAATAGGTACTGCATGTCCCTTCACAAAAGGGCACTGGGACTGGAGCAGCTGACTTACAGTTGTCATGGACAATATACTGCTCTTTTACATTCCGTCTGCATTTATGCGGCAGATCAATACCTGTGTAGGAGAACATTTCTGTTACACTTCTTCAGATTGGTGACTAAATGTTTTGAAAGATACCTGCTAGAAAACCAAAGGCAGATCATCCTACTAAAACTTTTTACAGTTCGAATGCATAACAAAAAAACCTAGAGAGTGCCAAGACGCACTAGTTCAGCAATGTAATTTCCTGCTGGTCAAGTCATTTTGCTATTTGTTGGCTAGCTTACATGAAGATTTCTTTATAAGTTCTTGTAAAGATACAATTGAATGAAGACCAAAAGGAGATATAAAGGGCTTGGGTTTTAAAAAATTGCTATAAATCACATTTGTGACTCTCTAAAAACCTATGACTTCTGGGTGGATGCTGCAGAAGAAAAGACCTTTTTCCCATATAATTTCCAGTTTGAAGAATGAAAAGAAATTTTCTACAAATTTTCTTATCAGGAATGTAGTTCAAACTAACAGTATTTCAGCTATTGAAAGACATGGAAAAGGTTATCAAAAATTTTAGTGTCTCCATTGGAAGAATGAAGCAGATATTTAACATCACTTGTGAGTGGATTTCTAACCTCTGCTGTGAGATACAATGCAATTTTGCTACTCTAAGAACAGTTTTCATGTTTGTGGAAACTAAAGACTCTCAGCACATGCAGAAACAGGACTACAAGCAGGAAAGAACCTAACTGTACTGGCATAGGGAATCAGAGACTTAATGCACTCACATGTCTTGCAACAGCCATCTGAAGTCGTATCAACTGTTCCCTGTATTGAAAACAAACATAACCACAACAGTTTGGATGCACATATTGCTAAATAGCTTGTAGCAATGATGAGCATTCAGGTATATTCCTTCCTCTCTAACCAACACAGGTTCTTCAGCAGACCCACTTGCATATCAACTATATGTAAAAATGCTCTAAAAAAATCCAGCAAGAGAGGGAGTGATTTTTCTTAAAACTACATATATCCTCTCACAAGCAAGGTAAGATGTCCCATTACACATACCTGAGTTTACATAGTAGGCCTTTTTGAAGCCAACACAAAAACCAGGATCCCAAAGAATGACAGCTGCTCCTGAAACTACCCCAAATCTAACAAAAGTCAATGCTTGCCTTTGTCCCTGCTTTGGTTTTCAGATCCACTGTGAAGCCCCAAACACTTCTGAAAGTTACTGGAAAAGACTAATTGTTGAAAACAAGAGCATAAACAATTCCTCTTGCTCATTCTTATACCACTTTTTTGCTTATGATGTGCCACGTATCAGAAAGCATTGTGTTTATCAGTTCCCCAGGGGTCCATCGGTTCTGCCAGGCATCCATGGTGAGTTACCATTCCATAACACTGGTGTTTCTCAAGTGATGAAAAATCCAACCTTGCTATTGCCCCAGCACCCTTCTCTTTCAAGGTCTAGTGCTTATCCCATAACAAGTAAAATGTGTGGGTTGGTTACAAAGAGTTTTATTTTACTTCCATAGGACACTGTTCAAGGCTGAAAAAAACACATTTCCTTCAAACAAGGATGATCAGAAAGATCATGAAATACTGAAGTAGCTCATTCAAAACAGTAAAGAAAACTCCCGGAACAGCAGAAGGGCTCATTCCAGAAGGCTTTTTGTCTGATTTTCAAATACTTACTGGAACACAGTCTGATTCTTCAAATGGTAGACACACCTTTACTCTACTAGTTAAGGAAAACTGGCCCGCTGATTCAGTGCATGTGTACTCAGTACAGTTGTCATATGGAGCTTTATAACTCTTTCCAGCCTGAATAAAAACAAGAAAAAAGCCCCAAGCCAATATAATATAGCCATAAAAATATAATAATGCAACAGTAAAACAGTCATTGAACTAGCAGAGAGACTAGGTTGTTCATATCTATCTGAAAGTGCTGAGATATCTGGAACTCACGTCTGCAAATTATGGACCAAGCTCACCCACTACCAGCTTCTTCCAAATCCCTTGTGTGGCTGCCTAGGTGGAAAGAATCAAAAGCTGATGGCAGAATGAGCGTAGAGGTATGAATAGAAATGCCAGAAGGTAGGTGTGTTAACATATGTGTGACAAAACATATATAAAAGAAAAATAACTCTTTTAAAGAAATTCAACCGTTTTCTTTTTTAACAGATGGAAGAAAAGCAAGAACTGTGAAAGAGAAAAGTCTTCATTATGGAGGTTAATGGATAAATGCAAAGCCTCCTCATGAAAACATAAATACTGCCTATTGGCACAGGAGAAGATATAAGATAAATTACCAGGGAATAAAAGGATGAAACAGAAAAGATGCAGAACACAAGAGCTACCAGAGAAGCATAGTCACTGATTGAGATTCTGTCACTAACTGTTCACAGGACTAGAAGACTGTAATAAAACCAAAGTGCTAACCTGAGGCTCAGCCCATGTCTACACAAGGCTAAGCTCACAAGATGTGATGTATTACTTGGGTGTGTTACCAAGTAGCACTACACTGCAGCAGCTACGGCACTTTTGATTTCTCCCTCAGCAAATCCAGAACTACTGATAGTGCGGGTGTATCAGATTGTTTACACTGTTTAGCCCTCTATCTCCAGAGCAAGATAATTACACATAATTTTAAACACAGTGGTGCCTATGAGATGCACACAGCAGAGAGCAGCTGTATAAACATCTACATTTACTTCAGATATACAGACATTTTTAAATCTCCTAAAAGTCCTCCCAGACTCAAAATTTATGATGATTCAAAAAATACTGGGGTCTTTTTGATAATTCAGCCTTGCTACAGAGCAAGGGAGTGCTTACCTCAATGGTCACATTGCCAAATGGAAAATTTGCCACACATGCCACTTGCTGGCACTGGCTGCAGCATTGACCCTGCTCTTCCACATAGCGGAAACCCTGTGGGAATAAAATTTCCATTTAGCCATGTTACCTGATTTCATGAAGCATTTTTAGATCAAAACCGCACTGAAGGTGGTAGATAAAATAAACCAACCTTCTGGTTTTATTTCTGCTATCCTTAGAAACCTGCTGGACCCATTTTAAGACTAACACTCAGACTTGACAAATTATTTCCCTTATTGAAGAGTGACTTCTTGGCATTCCAGTTACTATGAACACCCTGTCATTGGCTGTTCTTCCTCTTCTGGCTAACATAAAAGTCAGGTCAAATAAATTAATTCAGTGTATGATTACTTGCACAATCTAACATCAGTGCTTGGTCTGATGTGGTTATCCACAAGAATTGCTGTTGTCGACACGAAGATCATGCATCACATATTTACCCTCCTGTGTTTTAGGTACTCGTTGGTCTCTTGGTAGGTGGCTGACTTCAGGATGAAAGATAATGGTTTTATCCACGTTTAGGATGGGCAGTGTGCCTGACCTTCTCTGGGCAAGACAGCAAACCACTTACATTCAGTAACGGACTAAGCAGTTTGTGTGCACTCTCAGCTCATGTGTACTGAGAAGTGTTTGGAAACATCTAAAGCAGTGTGCAGGTACTTTACAATCTTAATTTTTCAGCTGACAGTGGTCAAGACCAACAGAACAGCACATATGTCATCTTTCGGCAGTTGGACTTCTCTTTTAACAGGATTGCTATCACTTGCCCTCAGAGAACCTTTCCAAGGATTAACTCTTAAATTTGCTAGAGTAAAAGAAATCAGCACCCTAAAAAGGACTTCAGAAAAAATCTAATAGAAGATTATATCCTGCTGTCTTTCAGTGAGAAGTTATACTATCTAGTTTTACAGTACATGCCCTTAACAGCCATTGTTTACGGCTGGGGAAGCTGAGCATACAGCTCTGACCTGCTGGCAGGTGGTTTGACATTTCACTGGAACACATTTGATGCGGTTGGTCCGTGTCACAACGTCCTGCTCATCTGTGCACACACAGTCCTCACAGGAGCTTTTAGGCACCACAGCCCCAGGCTGGAAATACAGAGGAGAGGAGACAAGCCATATCAAGTATTCAGTGGGTTCTAGAATAAACATACATCCCCTGGACTATCAAAAATGAGCGCTTATGCTTGGGATTTATTTTTTTAAAAACTTTCTGAAATTGATACCTCCAGATCTCTAAAATCTTATACCATGAGTATCACAAGGTGAACACAAGGCTGGTTCTCCTAAGTACATCAGTTGTATTAAATGAGATATTACATTATCTCATGAATTCCATGCATTGATTTTTGCTCAGTTTGACATAGTAATTAATATTGCAACATCCAATGAGATTTAAAAATTGTATTCAATCACAATTCTGACCTCTTGACTCTAAAATACAGCTTCTCGTCTCTAGTGTTCCCTATCAATAACATTTCCAATAGTACATAAGGCTACTGGCAGGGAAAAATTACATGATGTTCTAATCCTTCTTTTTGTGTGAATGTTGACAATAACAGCATCAGAAAACTCTGACTCAGGCAACATTAAGTTGTGAAAAGAAGCATAAGGAACATCACCCACCTTAAATTCAACTCCTTCAGAAACACACACACCTTTTGGTACTGTAAGATAAAAAGGAAATGAAAAGGATGCGGTAGAAATTATGTAAACTGTTACTGTACTCACCTTTGAATTGTGACAAATTTCAAGGAGATAGAGTAGAACTGAGCTTATTCAGTAGCCTTTCTTAAAAAAAAGCGGGGGAGGGAAGTAACTATTACATGGTGCTAATTATTATTATTTGTAAGCCTACATGTAACTTCTGCTCAGATGTTATGCATGAAGTGGGGAGTAATTCTAGGTAGTATTTACCATATGGAAAAATCTTTCCACCTCATGGGTGAGATTAGTTGAGCTTTTCTTTACTGTTAAGTACCTTGCTGCTAACAGAGCCAAAAGGAAACTGGGTCAGGTATGTAATCTGGAAATATAATTTGCCAGCAGAGCTTTGGGATGGGTTCAATGTAACTGACATTCAGTATCTGACCAATAACTTAACTCACTGAATACTAGCTACAGAGAGCTGAAGTAGTTACTCTAAAAACTGTTACCAGTTACTCTAAAATAAAGCACCAGTTGTAAAGACTGAGTGGGAAGGGGAGAGGCTACTGCTTATTATTTTGACTGATTTAGAAAAAATTGAATAGTTCAAGAAATAAATAAGGTACATGGTTCAAGAAATAAATAAGGAAGCATGGTACTTACTACAGGAAAAGACAGGACAACAACCATCCTCAGATATAGCAACCACTGGTCGGAAGCCTAAGTCGCACGCTGTTTTGTTGATAATACAGGTTTTTATATCACATTCTGCAATAGACAAAAGAGAGAAAGTAAGCTAAAGCATGCCATCCAGCAGCGTTAGTTGCAGACCAAAGTTTGAACACCCAGGAAATTGTGTGGAAGTAGATGAATCTTCAACATTACAGTTTTGGAGTTAGGGATATGTTCAGAAGTATCTCTAAGCTTGTTCTGCTGTAAAGCTTTTCCCTAGACATCTACTTTTGAACTTTGTTTCTGCTTCTCTTTCCCCACTGGATGACAAGTCTGAAAAACCTAAACACCCTTACCTCAGAGAAGTGACAGAGAAACAGCTGGTGTAAAGGTAAATGAGTCAGAAAGTAAAAAAAAAATGAAAAGACAGTGGATTTGCACCAAACATATGAATGTTGGGACAAGCAAGGCAAAACACCCTGACAGTGTCCATTGCTCCCTCAAGGCTTCCAAGGAGCCTAACAGACCACAGCCTGTGAGCAGAAAGGGATGAGGAGCAGGAAGAGATGAGGAACAGAAACACATCCCACCACCATTGCCAAGTTCCCTTGTCCTGCACCTCCATGTAGGCGCTGGGGACGACTAGGGTCAGGAGCAGGCTGATGAGGAGGTTCTGTGTTGTGGTGGGCATTTGGGACTCGTAAGATGCAAATGGAAATGTGAGAGCAGACATATATTAAGAACCTTCACAGGAGGCCTTGGGGGAACCTGAAAGATGAACACATCCTCCCATACTGGATGGATCTCTGTGCAATATCACCTTCTCATCTCAGAAGTGGTAAGAGACAGAGGATCCTGGTGGACCCAATAGTCCATGGGGGATTTTAATGTCATATTGTGGCACTAGTTTATAGTACAAGCTGGACAAGAGATCTGTTCTGATAGCTCCTGGCATGCAGATAGAACAAATGACCACTCCAGTGTGTTTATTTGAATCTGGTACCTGCTGGGTAACAGTTCTCACTTCAGAATTGCTGCTATAGACGAATGATGCCTCATGATGACATCTAAATTACCTACTCACCACAGACTATCTCTGTGCAGCATGGGTCATCCAGACGTGGTTTTATTTTGTGTACAAATCCCTCTTTCGTGCAGTTGATAGGTGGAGATACAGCACAAGGGCGAGGAAAGCAAGATATATTCAAGGTTGCTTCATCACAAGCACAGTATTGACAGTCATGCTCCCAAGCCTCTCTAGGCTGTCAAAACAATGGGGTAGTATTTCAGAGAGCAAAACCTAGTAGCATTATATTAATGAAAGCCTGCTGCAAGACAGTGAAATACTGGATCACCCCAAGCTATTATGTAGGAAAATCAGAATTCAAATCCCAGAGAGAGGAGAAAGGAAGAGTAAGAAAAGATGCTATTATCTGCCACTCTCCTTTGCAGGCTTATATGTTTCCAGAAGGGAAGCCTGCTAGTTCTGCTAGGAGACAGTGTTTCCCACAAACTGATATTTCTGTTTCTATACCTCAAGTGACTCATAACATTTTGGAATTAAAGTCTTCCCCACTGCCATTGCAGTTCACTGGAATTTAAGCTTAGAAGTAAAAGAAGAAACCCATGCAGTCATTTTTACAGAAGGTCACAACACCCAGGTATAGTATAAAGACAGTATTTTTCTTTTTCTTACCTGTTTCACTGACCCATCTTGTGCAGTGCAACCTATAAAATGAGTTACAGATTCCTTTAATAATAATAAAATCAGGGAAAAGAACAGAAGAAGGAAGACAGGAATAGAAGGAAGGCCTTGATATTTAAGAAACAGACACAAAGAGAGATCCAGAGTGCATAACTTAGGATTTTGCACCCAAAAAGATACTCCTCTTTGTCCTTTTGAAGGTTGCTCTTCCTGCATAAGAGCAAGCAGAAGATGCCAATCTGAAACGTTTCCAGCCTAACTAGAAAAGGTCAGTATCAAGGTTTCCCACATTTCCTCTGTTCCCAGAATATCATCTTTAGTGTACACTTCCAGTCAGGGTCTTATCCCTCCTTCCCATCTGACAATTTACATAATTTCTTACCGCAGACAGAAACACAAACATTGTCATGATCATTCAGCAGAATTTTTCCTTCAGGACAGTAGCATCCCTCAACGAACACTGGTGTGTTATTCTGGGAGGGGCGGGTGTCTGTAGCAACTTCTCTGCATAATTACAATATAAACAGGAATGAATGAGAGGCAGAAATGCACCCCAGGGAAATCAGACATCTAAATCCCAGGGGAATGTGAGTTTCTAGCCTTCCTCAGCAATTTGGAAGTCATGGACATTTTAAGTATGAACTTTAAATTAAGTGCCTTAGGAAATGACCCACCTGCGGAAGCAAGCATTTCTTTTTCCTTCCCCGCATGGCTTGTATATCTGATCCCGAGCACATCTGGCCTCTGTGGAGCATTAGAACACACAGGTTAGAGTGCCTAGACCCACTTGCACCCTTCAATGCAAAATGGATGAACCCCACACACTAATGCAGCCTGCCCCACTGGCCCACACAGCCCAGACTCCTGCCCAGTGAGGGTGTCTCTGAGGCTTCAGCAAGAGATCAGTCAGCTGAAACACAAGCCAGCAGTAAACCCAGGTGGCCAGGACAGCCAACAGTATCCTAGCTTGTATCAGAAATAGCGTGGCCAGCAGGAGGAGGGAAGTGATTGTCTCTCTGCAGCTGGCACTGATGAGGCTGCACCTCAAATACTGTGTTCAGTTTTGGGCCCCTCACTACAAGGACACTGAGGTGCTGAAGTATGTCCAGAGAAGAGCAACAAAGCTGGTGAAGCTGGTGAAGGAGTTGGAGCAGAAGTATTCTGAGGACTGGCTGAGGAAACTAGGATTGTTTAGTCTGGAGGAAAGGAGGCTGAGAGGAGACCTTATCACTGTCTACCACTACCTGAAAGGAGGTTGTAGTGAGGTGGGTGTTGGTCTTTGCTCCATGTAACATGTGATAGGAGAAGAGGAAATCACCTCAAGTTGCACCAGGAAAGATTTAGGTTGTATATTTGGAAAAATTTCTTTACTGAAAGAGCAGTGAGTCATTGGAATAGGCTGCCCAAGGAAGCAGTGGAGTTACATCCCCGGAGGTGTTCAAAAACTGTGTAGCCATGGCACTTGGGGACGTGGCTTGGTAGGTGTCGTGGTGATGGCTGATGGTTGGACTTGATGATCTTAGAGGTCTTTTGCAACCTTAAGGGTTCTCTGAGTCTGTAATTCAGAAAGATGCTTGAACCAGCACTAGTAGTGCTTACCCTTAGGTCGCTACATCCCCCTGAGCAGGGCAAAGATGCAGAGGGAAACTGTGTGGCCATCTAGTGATGAAGCTCTGTGTAACACACAGGTCCTCTTCTGAGCTGCTCAGAGGACCCTGTGGACCAGTTCCGCACTTATTGAACATCAGTTTTGGACCAGAACAACCTTTTTGAGTTGTTCCTGCTTTTGATCAGGTTCAGAACAGCTCAGGAAAGATTATAGTCTGGTGATGTGGAGGAACACAGACGTGTAGATGAGGAAAGAACAGACCAGAGTAACTTCACCACCAACAGGTCAGGCTTACCACACTGCCCATTTGTCTGCCTCCTCCAGTCCACACAGATCCCGTGGAGCCCACACAAGGCTGCATATGTCTGCATGCTCTGGCACTCAGTGCTGGTATGCTGTTCTGAGCATCCGCTGGCCACACATGCCTCATAGTAGGGCTGTGGGGGGACCACGCTGTGGCACTCGGTCAGGTTCCTTCACAGAACAAGAAAACAGACACAGCACCTCACTTCCAAGGAGAAACACTTCCACTGAGAAACAAACCCACCCCCACCCAGAGAAAGCCTCAATGTAATGATAGAACTACAAAATGTTCTAATAGGCAATACATTCACAGCTCGATTAATAATGAGCTTTACCTCCCTTTCTTCACATTGTTTAGAAAGAAGGCTATTTGATGTTGGACTGATACCTGCAAAGAAAAGTCTGCTGCACAGCTCATAACTATATGCTGACATTTTTATGTCAACATGTTTGACCATCCTGTTTTAAACCACAAAATTATTTTACAGGCATTCACTTTTGTTTACTCTGTTCTGACTTTCAGATGCTGAATTATATCTTGTTCCTGTTTGGTTTCTTCAGACAGAGGGAATGCCAAGAAGCAGACACTATTAAGGAAGGACTGATTTTCATGATGCAGCTAAAAAATATCTGTCACACTCAAGAACATTCACACATCAGTTGACTGTTAAGTTTTTCAAGTTATGATAGACTTCATGTTTTCATCATGTCCTATCAGCAGCTTCATGTAGTGAAGGACAAAATTATCTTGTGTACTTATTTTCCTGGCATTTTTGGCAGTTGTCTTACCAGATGATCTTACACACATTGGAAGGCTCACAGTGCTGATGATATTCAGTCTCAACTGGTTCTGAGACATGTGGATAACAGTATCTGTTGGTAGGGTGTGGGACTTTCCAATCTAATGCCATCTTTTCAAAGGACTGTATAATCTCACCATTCCTTTTCATAGCATCATCAGATTTCTGGTTGGTGCAGGTACCTGGTAGCAATATAAAAGCAAAGAGACAGTTCAAGAGCAGTTGATGCTGATGAAGCTCCTTTTAGAGAAAATCTGGAGGCAAGTTCTCCTCCTTTTGGGAAGGTAACAACATACAGGTTCCTGGATGAGTTCACAAGAACTGCGTATTAGAAGAGAAGGCTAGAAGAAATAGTTTGACAGTTACTCATGAAAACCGGTGTGGATGTGTTGGTTGATGTATTTCTTCTAGTAGCTAAAGCAACTGAGACCACTCTGTTTAGCACAAGACTCTCCAGATTTCGTTCATTCCTATATTGAGTAGACAGGATCAAGATCAAAGCTTAGTAAGAGCCTATCTTCATCCGCCAAAAGATTGTGAACAGAATCAAAGTGACTTAAGATTGTCTGCTGACTGTGTCTTGCCACCAAATAGAGACAATTCTACTAAAAATTGCGACAAGTAGAAATCAGTTGATTTGCAAGTATTTAGAGATGTTTACAAGCAGATGAGAATAAGAAGGAGGAAAATTTATTGCATTCATTACTGTCAGCTGATGAGAACACTTACCACACAGTCCCATGGTGTTGTTATAAAACTTTCCAAACGGGAGTTTTATGTAAAATGCAAGTCGACTGTAGGAGACATAAACTTCTAATTCAGGTATTTCAACTATGATGTAAAGGCCAGAACTGGTTATCCTGATACCATTCTTGGAAATGTCTGGAACAACTTTCTTGCCATTAAACAAAATCTAAAAATAAGAGAAACATAAGGTCTCTGTGGACTTCCTTCTGTTGAGTAAGGTATATGGTTTGTGAAACTGGAAAGTAGAGCGGCACAAGTTCAGACCTCTGGTGCACCAAATTAAGTCTGTCAGGCAGTCATTTAAGCAGTTCTTTGTGATTCCTTTTCTAATATGTTGTAATATACACTGAATACTCCTATCAGGAGGAAAATCACAACTTTTAATTATGTGATAATTTCCTGAATTTTTAGAATGTAAAAATGTTCATCAACATAAAGAAAAGAGAGAGAGAAAGCGAGAGAGAGAAAGCAATACAATTACACTTTATACCCACTCCATTTTTAACAAACTTCAACCTTTGTCGTGACAGGACATTTGGCAGTACAGTAATATAACTGCAGCAAAATAATATTGAGAATTAATTTTAACAAAATACTTTACCATGTTTGTTTCTTTTCCATGTTCCATTGCTTGTGTCAAAATAACAACAGAGTTGGAGTGAAATATGAGAAGGGACATTGAACAAATTTCTCCATCACCAGCACCACAGTAGTAGTTGTCTATGTGAATCCAGAAGCTGTGAGAGTCAGGATGAATTGACTTCACAAGGACATAGGTGCAGTTTTCTTTAAAATTATAATATGTTCCATCAAAAGTCACATAATGTTCATTTCCCCATCCACTGCAAATACCTGGAAGAGAGAGTGACAGACTCCAAGTCTGGCTTCTGAGCTTTCTGTAAGTACTAATTGGCCTAGCAAGGGCACATTTATCTGCTCTCAACAGGCAGAGACGGTTTAGATAGGACTTTTGAACTAATATGAACATAGTACAGATTTTGATCATAGACTTTCTTGAGGCACAGCTGAACATAATTTTTAGGAATTCTGCTACATTACTTACACTGACACTCGAACACTTCACAGCAACCAGTTTCATCACGGTGTTTTGTGAATGGGAAACCATTGACACAGAGTTTCAGTTGCTGAGGAGGGCAAGTCATACTGGACAGTTTAATATTGTTTCCTTCTCCCAGGCAAGTGGCAATCTGGCAGTTTCCAAAGTTCCATGTTTCATTAAACTGTTGGTAGGTTGAAAGAGAAGAGGAGAGGTATGTAACTAAATAATCCTTAAAATCACACGCACACAACTGTTCTCCATTCAGCTAACTGTCTAACATGGCATTATTTACTATCCTCTCTTTCTCTGGAATATAGCAATCAGTAGAGCCTTGATATCTACTTCTATTCTACAATGTTTTTTATAAGACTCAAAATTAAAGCCCTGAACACTTCTGATGACGGGACACTGCTGGACATGATTTCATAGCCTTTGTTCAGCTTAGGTAGCTCTGCCCATGTAAAATCATATAGATGCTTCAGGCTAACAGAATAATTTTGAACTTATTCAGCAATTTGGGGGCTTCTGGTATAATTCTAAATTCTCTAATTGAGATACACCTACAGTACAGCTGTAGTGGTGGTTACCAGCATCAGAGGAGAACACAAAATCTTGGTTGCAGACAGTGCTGTAGCTGAAGAAACGCATCTTCTTTCAAGTCTCTCACCTTTCTGGGAGGAATGAGCCCAAGGCAGTCACTCACAGGAGGCCTTGTGGAAGCAGGAACTCGACTTGTTGCACTGGGAACAGGTGTTAGTGGGCAGACTTCAGAGTCTGGATCACAGATCTTGAGGGTCTCAGTATGACCCATTTTACACTCTGCCCAGATTAATTCGATTTGACATGAGGCATTGCAAATGGCGTAAGCACAATGACCTGATATATTCACTGGCAGAGAAACATTTTCTCCTGCAAGGCCAAAACATGACTGTTAGCACTGGACTGTGCAGGAAACTGGTAATTATCAAGGCTAAAGCATCACAGCCCTGCACCATTTACTCAGCCCTGCATTTAACTGTCTGGATATGCCTGTACCAAACAGCCATATTCACATGTGACTGTCTGTCTGCAGCTACTTGAATGCAATGACTGAGCTGGAGTGTAATTCATCCAGATAGCAAAGGCTGAGGGAACGCCACAGCCTGCTAACCTAAAATTCTGTTTTCAGGTACATTAGTGGGAACTGAAAATGACTACAGGAGAGCACACTGAACACATCACTAGATGCATCTGGCCTTCACAGTGTCTCAGGAACTACCAAGATATGAAGAACAGTCTTCTTTCATTGGTTTTTGGAATTTGACTGGGTTATAAGCCCATGTTCATCAGTTTGGGATTCAGGGTTTGTACTGGAGTCCATCTGCTATAAGCTTCCTTACACCAGGGATATCTTAATCAGGAAAAAGTTACAGGAAATGGGAAAGTTGCAGTTCTGTAGGTGTTTGTTACACTTCAAAGATGTAACAACTTGTGGTTCGGTATAACTGCAGCACGCTGAATGAGCATTTGCTGAAACACCTATATCTAACAGTACATCTTCCCACACCGATAGTGCAGAAAAAAAATATTTGCTTTGTTTCTCACCCATTTGTATCAGTTGTCCATTTTTGTTGCAGAAGCAGGGAGCAGCTACCATTGATGTCAAAGGTGCAGATGTTACAAGTTGTATATGTGGTTCTGCAGGAAATTAAATAAATCCATACTCAAATCCTCTGCTACTCTGCTCTAAAGCCCTATTGCATCTATGACATTCTCTACAATCACAAAAAGGAAAAATTAATCCCCACCACATTTTGTACATATACACACTAAAACCATCCTCTCTGTGTTTATATACATTCTCTGTATCACATTGTAGGCTACTAGAATAATACATACACACTCCCCCTTGTAATTATTTTTTTCTGTGCAGAATGCAATAAACCTCCCTTCTACTGTCACTTATTCATTCCAATTTAAGGCTCCCTTGAAATGTCTAGTCCTGCAGGACTTCACCTGGCTTTGGAGAGGTGATTTCCAGTGGCATTCCATTTTCCTTTTTAGTGCCTTGTTGCAAAGAATCTGTTGATTTAAATACAGACAGGTCATTTAGACATTTTACAATGCCACCTACACTCTGTTTCCAATAGTCATTCCTTCCATAGCTATTACTCCATTATACGTCTTATTGGACTTGTTAACACATTTAGTAATTACCAAACACACAGGCACACTATCAAGCCTTTAGCTCTTCCGCTAATTTGAGTAGAGAACCTAACTTTTAATTTTCCTTGTCCCCTTTGTATAATTTACTGCCAGAATCCAGAATAATACACATTTTTTTGTGTCTGTGTGTGAAGTGAGTAAACTACCAGGCAGCTTCATTTTCTTGCTTCAGCGACATATTTGAGACTGACTCATTCCAATGGAGAAAAGAGTTTGATAAGAACTGCTATGTGATATAGATCATGAGAAGGAGAAAAGTGAAGTTTAGAAGTACTGAAATACTGAAACTAACAACATCAGTGAGTAAACTGTGGTATGCCCAAGTTTATTGTAAAAGCTGTACTGAAAAACGGCTGAATGTCTCTATTGTCTCTTTACTCTGTTGACAGTATGAATCTATAAAAAGTACACTTTTGGTCCCTAACATGACACCATCAAGCTCTGAGCCTTTGACTGCTTTAAACTGTGTGCTTAACCTAGACATGCAGCAGGAGTCTTTTTTCCAAGATAGAGGAATATTATTACCATTACAGACTTCCATAAAATCACCACCAGACCTCTTATAAACTCAGTACCTTGTGCTGCAGTGGATGATGTTCTGCAGGGGATGAGTGTTTTAATGATCTCTCCACTGGGGCCACAGACAGCATCACCACACTCAGACCCATATTCTCGGTTGTATACAGTTTCATTTAAGGCATAGGTCTTTCCGTTGTAGCAGCAAAGGCAATCTGAGGCAACAAGAGAGTAAATGCTGTGGTAACAAGGGACATTTGTAATATAAATATAAATGAAAAGAAAACCAAACTCTGGATTTACCCTTCTGAAGCTCATGTAATTTAACATTACCTGACTGAAAAACTTTCTCAGTTTCTATTGAAGAAGTTACACTGGGAGTCTACCTAGTTTATTTAAAGAGGGTTGGATTTTTATTTTTGCTGGTGTTTCTTGGAGTTAACCTGCACTGAGGAATTACTGGCTGGTGAAGGCATGAGAACTGGCATAGTCCTTACCCAGCATGGAGCAGAGGTGCATTCGCTCTTGTCAGGGAATGTGACTGAGGTTACTGTCTTACCGAGTGATAAAACACTGACTCAGGAAGGGTGGTTGCATAGCCATTTCCATCCACTAATGAGAAACATGCAGTAATGAACAATCTCAGTTAAATGCTTGAGAAGCTCTCCAGCTTTTGGAGATATATTCAGGAACCCAGGGGAATTTGTCTATAACTGAAAAAAAAAGCAGCAAAACTGATGATGCATTGTCTACTGGGTCATCCTTCTTTTCGGAATGTGGTTTCTCCCAGATAGGGGAGAGAACTGATATCATACCTTAAGCCAGTGTGTCTTAAACTAGTTGTCTAGGTTTATTATAAGATTATTGGATGAAATAGCACCTCTACAAGATCTGCTCCATTCTGAAAGTGCTCATTACAACAGGCACCATGAATGGCCTTCTTCAGACTACTTTCTGTCTGTCTTCACTGACTACCAAGGAAATATAAATGTGGAGAAGTGGTATTTACCTGGGCAAGATGAATCCTACATTTCATGTCTCTCTCCTTTCTTCCTCCCTATGATTATCCTTTAGACAGTTCTTCAGGTCAAAAGGTGTGATTTACTTATCAAAGTACATTTGTGTTGTTGTGCATCCACCTACTGAACTAGCTAGATGGAGTCCTATTACCAATATGCCTGCAGTCACACGTGATGTTGGGTTGTTTCAGTCAATTCACTCAATGAATGGTTAGGGCGGTGAAATGTTACCTTCAGAGTCTTCAGTACATAGTTTCTCTTCAGGATCACTGAAGACAAAGAGAAAAGTAAAAGATTTATCTTATTGACTTGAACCAATATGTGGAATAAAAATGTCTGCAACTATTATATCTACTTTTACATAAAAGCCTGCTCTTGGAGGATTTAATGATAATTACCACTGCCCATGAACATAAATCAAACATTGCTTAGCTTGTATTTTCCTTTTTCTGCCGTCTTCACTGTCAATGGACCTACCATGAAGTGCAGTTGAGGAGGGAGACACATTCCCTGCTCTCCTCATCAAAATATGGCTTGTCCGGACTACACTCCAGGTAACAGCCTGAAAAGTAAAAGTAACCAAGACATTCTTAGTCTGCTTTACATAAAAGAACATCACGCTTCTATCAGATGCAGATTTGATCCCCAAATGAATATGATTTCATTATGAATGTTGTTTATACTGCCAATTCTTTTTCTGTGTCCTCTTTTCCCCTCTCTCAAGTTTTAATTAACTCTGTTTGTCAACAAATTCTTTGCAAATTTAGATTGAATGACCTTTTTAACTCTCCTTAGATTTAAAGGCAATGACAAATTATGCTATGAAATTCACCACCATGCCCAGGTGAGGCATGGTCAATAAGTTCCTGGGGCAAATGCAATAGCCTTTCAGCAACTTTGGTGCTTATGACATTTAAAACCAGACTAATAGCCTCGAGTCCCATAAATTGCATCAAAGTCAAGCAAGAATTACCTTCTAAACTGTACAATAAGTTGCCACATTTCCCTTGTGGGTTCCTGCAGGTCTTTAGACAAGGGGCTCCACAGGGTTTGTAGAACCACTCGTGCTTGTCAGGTGGATTGTAATAATCACAGAACACAGCTGGAACAGAAGAATAAAAAATCTCCAAGTCGCAGACATCAGGCAGAGGTAATTTTCTAAACCTTGTAAATAAAAGCTTGTAAAGTTGCATATAGACAGAGATGTCAGAATTCTGGTCTTCTTTATTGCCTGTGTATCTGAGTGCATGAAGCACTACTTTTCTGTATACATTTTCCATGAAATACTTACGGCAAATGGCAGGCGTTCTCCAGTCAATACAGACACCAGCTCTGCTACAGCTTCTTGAATATGCAGCAACTGAAGTACAAAAGCACTCACAGTCTCCCACACTGTCACAGCCACAGAAGTCAGAAACACAAGATTCATAATACGGTATTGGGTTCACCTGTCAAAATTCCAACAGATCTGTTACCATGGTCATACTGCTATGCTGTGTTTTAGTGAGAGAAAGGGCTCTGAATTTCTCCTATCCATTGGCAGAACCAGGCTGAGTGACTCTGTGACAGACTGGGATTGTCAAGAAGGAGCTATGATACTTTATAACAGGTAGCTTTGTGTTTTCACCTGCCTGGTGGAATTGGACTCCAAAGCTTCCCATTCTCACGTGCGTAATACTGGCTTTTTCACTCAAAATGTCTTTCCAGTGTCATTTCTGCAGGACTGAACTACTTTGCTTTAATTTAGCACAAATATATAGTGTGTGCACTCTCTTAACAGAGAGATAGTGATTGAGTATAAAAGGAAACCTTATTTCCACTGGTGTCTTGGTTTTAACCTACGCCAATGTGAACTAATCAAGGAAATTAAGCCAGGTTTGCCTTTAAAAAAGTGGCTTATTAAACTGAACTTAAGCTTTGTATAGACATTTTCATTAAGAATTAGTATCTTGTTTCTGATTAGTTTAATTCAATTTATATCTAAAATAAACCAAATAATTAAGCTCTTTAGGTAATTTGAATACACCTTCACAAAGATCTCCGTGCAAACAGTCCTACATTAACTTATTTCTAGATTTAACAAACTGACACCTAATATTTTATTTCTGGTGGTCAGCTATTATCATCTTTGTCTTCAATTGCTCAAAACAGGCACTGATGTTTCCTCAGTACTGTGCAACAGGATTCAGCTGGCATAGCTGTATAGTGAGTTTTTGAGAGATGTAGCCCTTGTACTCAATGATGCTGCATAGTAGCCTTTAATAATAAAAAATTATGTGCAAAGTGCTGCATAATAGAAACAAATACCTGGTGTGAAACTACTGAGGATGACAGAATAAGATTACCTTACTGTGGCAGGCTTCAAAGATGTTACTTTTAATGATGCTGCAGTGCTTCTGTCCCAGGACAGACTTAAAAGGCTGACCAGCACACAGATCTGTCATATTTATATTTGAGCAGGTGCTTGTTATTTTCCAGCTGTTTCCAAACTCCTGGATGCTCATTTCAACAGACTGGCCTCTGGTTGTGAAGTCATTCCTTGAGCGGCCGTCAAAGTCGCCACAAAGGCCACAGACTTTTCCCTGGGTAATTTGTGGAGACTTAGTAAATGATTTTATTATTTTCAGTGCAGCCTACTGTTTGATAGAAATAAACTATACAATAATTCAAGGCACAAGAGCTGTAAATTTCTAAACAGCCATTAAAATATGGCTTAGAAAAAGCTGGACTTTCAGTGAGATCATTTTATTAGCCCACCAATACTGCAAATCGTCTGGCTTTACTTCTAGCTCCAAGTACTCTGGGGCATTTCATACTGAGTGAACAATGAAATAAAACACAATATATGGCCTGCTTGCTGCTTCTTGTCCACTGATACAAACACTTCTCCAAGCCCTCCTTTCCTAAGAGGGGCTCAAGTTTTGGATGCATAACTGAGTCTGAAATCGTAACTCTCAATTCATCCCATACTTACTTTGAAAGATGGTGCCACATGAACAACAACAGTAGTCTTCTGGTCCCACATGAAGTTCATCCCTTGAGTTGTTTCAATCACAATATAGCCTCCTCTGAGATCCACTTTGTAATTCTTCTCAGCTCCTGGATCAGTGGCAATCTCCTGAATTCTTCCTTCCAAGAGCCTGATTTCACTGCTCTACAGGAATAGATAAGTTGCATGGAACAAAATTGAATAGAAAACTTAGTGTAACAGCGCTGTTATTCTGCCTCTTGTCTTTCATCCTATTTTTCTCTAGCCTTTATACTACATCTTCGTCTATTGCCACACATAAGACTCACTGAATTCAATGGTAAACATCTGCCCTTGCATGACAAGTCTTACCTTACAGACACAGAAACTACTTTCAATTTAGATAAAATCTGTTCTGCTGGTACAGCGGCTCCTGAGTGCATGGGCAATGGAGCACGTTAGAACACCTCTTATCAGGCAGCTTTGTTTCACCATCCCCTCACACTGTGCTATGGGAGAAATTTTTTCTGTGTATACTTTGGGGAAATACTAAGCCTGAGATGGAGGGAAAGAATATCTGCCCTGTGCTCAAACCATGGTACAGAAACACACTCCTCTAAAAACTTTACCATCTCTCCTGTATCACTAATGTCACAGATGCAACTACATACACACATATGCACATCTATAGAGTGCTGTTGACTCCCTGCATCTATCCCCTCACCAGCAGAAATGTCCAGCCCTGTTAACATCACATACTTAATTCCTAGCTCGCCTGCCCCTGCTTTCTGGCTAGGTGATTTCTGTTGGTACCCTCTAGCAGCAACTGAGTTGGAATTTAAGGGGAAATTACACTAACGGCTACAAAATCAAGACTACAGCTCCTTAATTATAACCAGTTCCAGACAAACCTCAAAAATCAGTGTGATCTTTAGGGAGCAGATGGAGGGTGACTTCCCACAGGCATTGTTCTGAATTACAATTCGGAAGGTGCCAGCATCCATGTTATTGGGACAAAAATCCTTAGAAAAAATAGATAACATTGTATTAGATCTTTACAGACAACTAGACCAGTCTTAAAATTTTTCAGGAGCTTGAAATGAATGACACTTCATTCAAATTTCTGCTTTAGTTACTTTTTTATTCATCAGACCTCTAGGCATTCCAGAAGAATCTGGTGGCAGCTGACATAGTGGCAGGTTAAAACTTAACCAGGAATCCCTAAGGCAAAAGCTAAGGGGAAAGCTAAGCTTTCCATGGCACCAGTCCTGCACAGCCAAACATGTAAAAATATTTTGTCTTAAAATTTGTCTTACAGCAAAACCAGCTGTAATTCAGGTATGAGAAAATGTCTCATTGACTACTGCCTGACTACATACAATTATTGTACATGAGGCTCACATGTTAACCTGCAACAAAATATTGTCAGTCTTGGATGGTTGAGAGAAACACTTAGCTTTTCATCACACTAATTCCTTTCCCTTGCAGATGATGGAGTTACATCACCAAAGGGCCGTCCAGCCCAGGAGTTAATTGTTTAGAATAACACAGTGCCCTCTTGTGTCACTCCTGAGGGTTGATAGCTTTGCTTTCAAAAATCCCGCTGTATCTGCTCTAGGTAGCGGCAAGAGGAAGGGAGTAGTCTCTGCTCATTATTATTTATTATTTTGCATGGCTTAGCCTTGTAATTACTCAGAATGAATCCTGCGTTGTAAGCTGTGGAAAGCATTTGGATAGAAAAGTGAAAAAAACCCTCTATACCTGAGCTAGGATGTAGTCACAGTCTCCCAGGAAATCAAACTTCTCCCCATCAAATGTCATGTAATGTCCATTTCCATAGACAGAGCAGGTTCCTTTGCAGGGATTGTCTGTGCAGTTCCACTGCCTTTTGTTGCAGGTGCTGGAAGGCAAAATGCAAAGAATCACAATCTTTGTATGAAGTGTATTTTTTATCCTCAACCCCAAACAGGGTCAGAGTAATTCAGAGGTTTGTCTTTTGTAGTTCCTCAAAGACAACAATCTCAGAAATCTCTCAGTCTTCCAGGATTACCCTCTCAACTGTTCTGACACCATGCCATGAGAGAGCTTGCTAATTAGAAAGTTCTTCTTTACTGCCAAGACACATTTGAACTTTGTCTATTTTTATTCTATTTATTTTCCCCCACAAATATCTTTTAAATCATTAACCCCTGGCAGCAGACAGTGGGGATTTAGGAAGTAAATTGAAGGTCAAAAATTGAATATTTCAACCATTTCTGAATATTGATCTGTCAAGTATCATGTGGTCAGTTCTCTTCCTGACTATGGTTGTATGAATCTGTATTATCCCCCTATTCCCTTGCGTATTTATTCTGGCTGAGTTGGAGTTAATTTTCCCCCACAGTAGCCTTCATACTGCTGTGCTTTGTATTAGTGGCTAGAAAGTTGTTAATGACACACCAGTGTTATTTTAAAAGGCTCCCAGGAATAACATACCATGTGTTGCAGTCCACTTTGATAGTTTCTCCAGGTTTATAGAAGTGTCCTCCATGGACGCATGGGCATTGATCTTTGGGAATACATCCTCCACTGCCATCCAACACTAGCCCATTGGGACACATGCAGCCAGAAACACATTCTGTGACATACTGCATATGTAAAGATAGACCACAAGACAACTCGTTAATGCACAAGGAAATGCCACAAATTCAAGTAACTAGCAGCAGTGCTAGCTCTGGATGCCAATCTTTTGGATTTTTTTTTCAAAATTCAATTTCAATCAAACTACAAGCATTATGGATATGTGGGTAATTATAGCTGCTGTGTAAAGTAGTTGGTCTGTGAACAGCATAACATGCTATCATCAACATTTTTTTAAAGACAATAATTCATGCACAAGCATGTTGCCCCATGCTACTGCTAGGAGGTGAAGTCCTTACACAGTGCATGTCCTGTGTTTTACAACTTTTCTGACACTCTGATCCAATTGCACCAGGACCTGCAGAGCTGCAGTTGAAGTAGTACATAGGAGATGGGCAATCTGTAGGAGGAAGAAAATATTTTAGGAACATAATTCAATGAAAGCAATAAAGGGTGCCAACAGCAATTGTAAAACAGAGCAGAGCATTTCAGTGGGAAGCATGTACCTCATCTATAGCTTCTATTAAGTTTTGCTTCTGCTCACCAGCAGTGCAGGGAGAAGAAGGCAGAGGCATTCTAAGCTTTGGAAAGTAACATATTTTAAGTATTCACAAGTCTGGTGACATTTTTACAATGGCAACTATTATCAATAACCAGCACATGTCAGGAAGAAAGTACAAATGGGAATACTAAATTAGAATACAGAATGTTACAGAAAGTGAGAGATAACACAGAAAAAACATTGTAAATACTAGTTGACACCATAATGCCATTATTTAACAATATCTTACCTTTTACCAGGACAGTTTCTCCAATGCAGTCTAATCTTCCTTGAATGCATTTACTAAAGAGATTTCATAAAATAAAACACATCACCTCATTGCTCTCTTACGAGAGAGGAAGGCACTGCAAAACATCACTAGTCATACAAATAAAAAAAACCTATCAAAATGAATATTATTTATAGCTATCAGGTTCACAGACATGAATTACCATACCCAGAAGGAAGATTAAGACACTCAACTCTGCCACTCTGCCACTGCTTTACTGTATGTTTCTCTTAAACCAAGTTTTTCTTAAGCATGTTTTCCATTTCATAAGATGAGACTACTACTTTCTTAAATAAAAGACCTCATTAATTACTAAATGAATCTGTGTCTCCAAAATCATGTAGAATCCTTAGAAAAAAATTTGGGATTTGGGAGAGAATAACTAAACATCTAAAGACACAAATAAATTCTTTGAACAAAATCGCCTTCCCTTAGTGTTTTTTTGCATTGCTGCCCCAGACTGCTTGAAATAAGAAAATGACAATTGTTTTTCACAAATGCAAATTAAATATGTTCTTTTTAATATTTTCCCAATAAATTATCTCTCTTTCTTTAAAAAAATTCAGTTTGAAAACTGAGATTTTATGTTTGTTTCCCAAACATAAAATTTCCCATTTCTACTTCTTAAATATTCTGGAGGAGGGTGTGTTGGAGGGTGTTTTTCACTTTGTTATTTCATTTCATAGACAGAAAATCCCCCAAGCTCCTTATCTTCTAGAAAACTAGCTCCCACTGCATATGGATATTTTTTTCTACACATCAGTGAAATTTGCATAGATTGCAAAGACTACTCTACTTAACATGTTTTCAGGTTCGTGTTTGCTAGCAGGAATATAGAATCTTAATATTTGTTGTGACTGTACTTCCTGCCATGGAATATTTTCTTTGAAACAATCTGGAAGAAATTTGTCATTATTCCTTCTAGTAAAATGACACTACTGAAGCATTAGAGAAGAGACTTTCCCAGTGAGCCAGACATCCCCCATGTATGCAGCCCCTGCATCTCCAGAGCAGCTTACCACATCAGTTTGTCTTCTTGGAAGGAGTTGCCAGGCTGAACAATCTTGCCTTTGTAGTAGCAGGGACAGTCATCCAGAGTTACACATTGCTCCTCATCATTGAGATAGGTGCCTTCAGGGCAACCACAACCCTCCATAGGAGCAATGTGAACTTTACAGAGTGGATCAGGTTCATCAAGCGAGCGGCAAGACTGGTTGCAGTACTTCACGCTATAGTTATAAACCATAGTCTCAGGACACTCCTCAGAGGGATCTTTGCAAGAGAAATAAAATGGATGTATGGCCTTTTCTGTGTCACCATCACTCATGCTCTTAATGCAGCTATCTGCATGTGCTTTTTTCAAGCTAGAAGACCTTAATTTCCAGCAGTCTGGGGGAAATCTGCTTGTATAACCTAAACTACATGAGTGACACTGAATACTGAAATACTCAGCAAGGTGTATCTTGACTGAATAAGGTAATCAGTAGAATGTTATAATTTATATAATTTATATTTCTATCTTATACCAAGAATTGAAAGCAGTAACTTCTGACTCATGATTAAAATTATTTTTCTATTCTCTACTAATGATTTATTTGTCTGGGAATAAGTTAAGAAATGAGCATTTTTTTTTAAGGGGTAAATTTTAAATGAGCAGTGCCAAACTACTCTGCTAATCATTTGATGCTATCAAAGAAAGTGGGCTTGAATTCTCATAGATGTCTTGAGAAAAACTCTTGTTGTCAGCCTTTTGTGTAATGAGAAACTAGAGTTTTTAAGACTTCTGGGTGGACCAAACAGCAAAATACCAAAAGCTGAAGAGCCCAACTGACCCTGCAAGACAGTGAAAAGCTGGTTAATTTTCAGAGATTTCCAAGAAATAGTACCTTCAAAACTCTACCATAAAATCTACCGTAGTGATCCATAGGAGTGACATCAAATTTTGTCATGAAATCGCACCTCCGTTAAGGCTGTGAGGTTCAAGAAAGCTTGATATCCAAATTTTTTGAAATTCAATGAGAACTAAAATCTAGTCATCTTGAACCCCTTTCTTTCTTAGATCCAGAGATTTAACCCCACAGCTGTTTTTCAGCTACTCAGAGGTATATTTTAAAGCACAGAGGAATTCTTATGGGCAACTGTGCTAACCAATTTGTAGCAATGTTACCACCATATTGGCAATATGTTCCATGCTTAAGCTAAGCTCTGTATGGTTGTCCAGTCCATTACCATAGTACACTTTCTTAATTTAGTTAGTATGCTAGGTTTGAGTACACAATTAAAACTATTACCTCCACCAACAAAGCCCAGTTGGTTTCGTGATCTAAGCAAGAGCAGATATAATATTGCATGTATAGATTGGGCAGGTCATGTTCTCCTTCTTTATAGGCATACTATGAAGATGTAGCAACTAGTATTTGTAAATCAAAATAGGCCACATAAGAAAGATATTGGTAAAGGTGTTGAGCATGAGTTTGCATCAGATCTGCCTGAATGGATGTCTTAATTGTTAGCTAGTAATACAATAAATAATTGTGTTTACCTTCTTGCTTCAGTTTTTCATAGAGGAAAAAGATCAGTTTTGGTTAAAGCAAGATCTGATAATACAAGGGTTATTTGATTATACTGCCCACGGTTACAGACTTGTGATCTTAGATAACACACACCAAAAGTGGGGGTGTGAGTGTAGAGAACGTGAGAATACAAAAGGCAGCTTCAAGCTAGCACAAGGAGTGCTAGCAGATTGATAACATGACTTAGCAGAAGCAACTAGCCTCAATGTTCTTCTGTGAAATCAATAACTCGAGTAATGGTTCATGCTTCCACTAAAGATCTTGTCACATACTGCAACAGTTAGCTAGTAGGATTCACTTACGTCATGCACTCTACTGACTGCAATGTAGACATCACTTTAGCATATAACCTGCCTTGGATGCTGCCTGCAGCCTGACACAGCTGGACATTTGTGCAGGAGCTGGAAGAGCCTTTCCAGCTCCTGCAACGGGACAGACCACTGAGAGCAACTGTTCTGGCCCATTTATTCTTTCACTCATTAATAGAGCAACCTTCTAATCATACCACAGGCATGTTCCGGAAAGATTTTTTTTCTTAAATAAGGCCTAAAATGATCATGCTGATGAAGCCATAGCATTTGTTCCTCGAGGCTATTGGACTGTTTGAATGAATATTACCTACTGTCCCATGAGTTCACAGATTTGGGTCTAATCCATACTATAAACCATGGGTTTGGCATGATTTGGCATAAAAACATCAGCAATTCTATGCTGATAACAAAGTTTTCAATAAGCAGGGACTGCATCTAATACATAAATCTGCATGATTATAGTATAATTTGATGTGCACTATACTGTGTTCCCTTTGAATTATTTCTGCATAGGTTTGTTAAATTGTTCTTACTGCAATCTTATATGCCCTTAACAAAGCACCATAGCGGTTACATGGTTTGTCTCTATTAAATATCCCAGCTAGTCTCTTATTTAGGCAATTAAATAGACCATAACTGCATTAAAGCTGTGTAAAAACAATTGTTTTTCAGATGCATTATTAGTCAAGAAATTCATACATCTATTTTCATGTTTGTATAGAGAAATCTCTCTTGCACTATCTGATCTTCAATGGAAAAATCAACATGCTGAAATAAAATTCAGAAACGAGGACTTGGGAGTTTTACTCTGATGTTATCTCTTAATAAATTCTGGCAGTGCCGAAGAAAAATTCTACATATGTGGATTTTGAACCCAGGATTTAGTGACAATGTATATATCCAAGAAACTTTTATTCTTTCATTAGGCAGTCCGCAGCTCAAAATGCCTTTAAAAACTTTCACATTCTCAGATATTACCAATACATATTTGTTAAAAAACATTACTATTTTACTCTAAAATGGAAAAATGCAGAAAGTAATATCATTTGTATGGGTAACATCTGAAACAAGAGGGCTGAGATCAGAGGCAAAAATAAAGTATCAGAATTAAAATATATCAGGAGGCCCATGTGTTCAAAACTAACCTAACTGCAATTCCTTGTTGTGATTCGATTAATACACCTTATAAATTTTGCTTCTCTGAGTACTGAATTCACCTAATATTTTACACAAGCAACATATATCATAAGAGCATGAAGTGGAACTGAACTGATTTTGACAGGCAGGAGTGTTTCACAGAATATGTGCCTATTGTATTTTTCAGAGACCCACTAACTTGATGGCTAAGCACAAAAGATACTGCCTGCCACAAACTAGGATCTCCTGAAGTTATTCCCTCAAATCCTTCCCAAGGTATTTTGGAATGCATACCACAGATGCCCTGCCTCCAGCCTTTCAGGGACACGCCTGCTGTAGCACAGTCTCTGGAGTAAGTAGAGAGCGCACTACACAGTGCAACTTCGCTGTTCTCAGCGTTGCAAGTGTCATACATACATTTCTAGGAGACAGAAAAGGACATGAATATTCTTATGCTCAGCTCACAGAACAAACAAGGAAACATACAGCAATGCAAAAAATAGTCAACCAATCTATTTTTTTAAAAGTTTTTTTACCAGTGAAACTTAATTTGTAATATCTCTAATAGAAAATACATGCTAATGAAATACTAATCAAATCTGAGAAATAGGAAGTCAATTACTGTCATGTAAATGCAATGATGCTGTGTTTAACACTCATGAATAGTTGAATACTAAGAATGATAAAGGCAACTATAATTCATTAAAGCATTAAGATATGTTTATACCAGCCTCCCATGAGGTTGTACAGTGTAGGAAATGTCAAAATACTTCACCTGAAAATTTACAGAACTCAAAATATTGCACAGCGATGACTGGCACTTGTCTACCTATCTCGTAGAGAGCTACATCCAGTTAAATGACAGGTACCTAACAGAAAATAGCTTAATATGGAATCAAACATAATGACATCTAAAGAACTAGTTAGATAAGTAGGGAAAGGAATTAAAGTACTAAAGGGAATCTAAAGCTTAGAGTTCTATTAATTGGGTGGCTAGACTGAAGAACTCAGATACAGCCAGTCACTCAAGAGCGATAGGGTGACAGCAACTTATCCTGCCATTACTGATGTCATGGAAAATGCTACCATGAATGATGCTTTAAAATCTGATGAGATCAGCAGGGGTAACAAATGTATCCATAAGAAATTGGTTAATGCTTTTCCTTAACCGAAAATTGCAAATTCCTATTTTACTTATAGTTAATGTGTTCTCAAGCAAACAAAATTTCTGATGGAAAGTTTGACAAGGTAAAAGATAAGCTGTATTTTCAAAGGTACCTAAAACCACATTAAATTGTAGGCAAAATTTCAAGCCGAGGTATTTTCTCAATAAGTTGTATCATGCACACTCCTTACATAAATTGGCAGTCTTTTTGCAGAAGCTTCTTTACTATTCACATAAATGAGGCAAATCTCTAGCTCAGTCAACTTCCTCAACAGCATTACAGAGCTGTACAACAAGGGTACTTATGAGCAGCTTTTTGCTTTCTAAATATGAGGGAACTAACATGATTGCACAGTAGTAAATGAGATTTAAATATAGTAGATGTGCTCCCCCTAGACATGAATTTTAAAACAACTCAGAAGGAATCCAGGGGACTGAAAAAATGTTCAGTTCAATTTCACACAGAAACATTGATTTGGCTTTTCAGAGAGTCAACAGTTTTCAAAAACGGTAAGCCTATTTTTTCCTGGTTTACTTCTGGATCATGCAATGGAACAGTCAGTGACAGCATTGACTTAATATTTTCTGGGCTGCAGCCTAATAGGCCCATTGTATCTTGCATAAACTCTCATTTTATTATTTTTCTCATCAGCATCGGTGAACTTCTTTGTGAACAGGTATTATTGTAATGTATTTCACTCCCCTAGGGCAGACTATTTGCATGGCAGATCAGTCTCTGGATTAGATTAAACATTTAGACCAGTACTTACCTTGATGTACACAGAAGGGTCCACAACAGAATGGCAGGCAGCAAACACACTGCTTGTATTAGACAGAAGAGCACACCAATGCTGGGCAAACTTTTCTGAAGTGGAAAAAAACCCCATTGTCTATAATCACTTAAATCACATTATTATGTGAATTAATATTCTTGATACCAGGTGTCATTCAGACCTAGAATGACCCGAAGTGTTCAGATCATGCCAGCAAGAAACACAAGACATTAACATCTCAAAGTGCTAATCATAGTTGAATGGGTGACCAGACATGTCCCTACAATTGACATTACTGTGGCTGAATTTGGAAAATATCTGCAAAAGCTCCCGCTTTTCATAGTTTTTCATCAAACTTTCTTAATTCTTTACAATCAAACAATTCTTTATAGTCAAACCATATGGCTGTGAGCAGTAGCTTTAATTATGTGTGGCAATGTCTAGGAGAGTACAGTTTGAATTCTATATATATCCAAACCCAGTCAAAGTGAGACAAAAAGACAGGAAACCTAGTACAGAAAAATGCTTGCTGAAGTCAGTACTGTTGATAACTTATTCCTCTTGACTTCAGCACAGCTGTGACCACCTAGATTGGATGAAGATCTTGCCCAATATTGACAAAGTATGCTGTGCCTTAAACTTAAATTGTTCTCATTCATGCTGTGTGCGCTTTTCAAGTCATCAGCGAAGGTGATGTTGGCTCTTTCCCTAGCACTGCAGTCATTGTTTTAAAAGCAAATTTGTCACCCTAAAGACCTGCAAACCCCACTGTGTTCTCTCTACTAACTGCCTCAATGGCAGTGGCTTTTAGATGCCTATTTGATAGGAACGATTGGACTCAATAATCTGATGGGTCTTTTCCAACCTGGTGATTCTATAAATACTTTTTTATCCGTTATGTGAAAATTATTTAACATTCATAACCCTGCTACCTTTATCAACGCTGTTTGAACAAGGATCTTCAAAGCTGTCCTCAACATCAAAACAGCTGGCTCTGGTTTTCCATGAGTTACCAAAAGCAGAAGCTGAATCTTCCACTGCTCCAGTGACTGTTCTGAAGTCATCAGTCTGGATGTTATTGAAATTGCCACAAAGACCTTATGTGTGTGGCAGAGACAAAAGAAAAGAAGAAATCACTACATGAATAGAAAAAGGAATGCTTTCTAGACTAACACTCCTAGCTCTATAATCAACCTCACCTGAGGAAAGCCCATTTTCTTTTAGAGACTTCCTGGTGTTCCTACAAACCAGATAGGACTCTGTCCTTATGGCATAAATACTATTTTTTGCATTTCGGTAGCACTTAGTCATAGCACAGAGACTGGAATCTGCCTAATTGTGCCTCAGTTAACACTGGCAGGCAGAGAAGTACCATCCCCAAAGGCTTACAAAAAAAGAGAAACCAGTCATAGAAACAGGACATGATCCCATTACACAGATAAGAAACAGAAGCGTAAAAACTAAACAGAAGATGGGTGGCAAAATGAAGTACACAGTCTGCATCTTGTAAGTCTCTGATGAAGACCTGCTTTTATGGGTAGAGTGAAAAAGACCTGCACATGCTAAACATTACAGAGATTATCTAATTTTCTTCAGTAAACTGAAAAGTTTAGCCAGCAATTTGTTTCCAGAAGGCTATTGATTTAACCAGGGATGCTAACATACCAAAGTCAATATAAAATCAAATAATTTGTTCATTTAAAGTGACAAATAGGTACAACTCAGTTTAAGAGCAAACTGAAAGAGCATGATGTGACCCACCAGATGTGCGATTCTGATAAGAATGATCGACTGTTATGGATAGCTGCATTGCAGGTTTCATTTGCACTCGAATCCGTACTCCAGTTGAGCTCAAGATTTTGATGAAAAATGTAGAGGGTCTGAAGATAGTTATGCCATCTAAAGAGGAAAAAAAGAAAAAAAAACTTATGTATGTACCTGCATATATGTATGAAGCTAAGTGAACTGCAACTTCCATTTACCAGTGTATCCAATGTAACACAAGGAATTTCCAGGGAGTCATAGACATAATATCCAGCTGAGTCAAATGACCTAATAATGAGCAAGATCATGTTCCTTTCAAGGGAAGGAGCAAAAATCCCTCTGCAAATAGATGTAGGCTAGTCTGTGGAAGATGTGAAAAATGGCATTTACCTTTGCTTACTGGCAGCTTCACAATGAAATTGTTCATGTAAATATTACCACAGGAACATATCTTTATGGTCTGCAAGGAAAAAGAAAAAAAACCTCCCTCAGTAGAGAATGGATATGACATGAGACAGGCAACAGCACCTAGACAAGCTTCATTAAGCATTATGAAGTAGAGTCTTCAAAACATAATCAGCCCTGAGGTCAGTGTAACTCAGTGTCTGGATGCCATACAGTAATGTAGAGCAAACCTCTAGGCCATAACAAAAAGTGGAAAACCCTCTTAATAAACAACAGGTTTGACTGAGTGTTCTCACATACCTATGAGGTTAGTTCTTCTTTTTGAGAATCACGTGACATGTAGTTTAGGATCCATTCCATTGGATATGTAACATATCCAAAATGACAGCTATCTGACTCAAACTCCCTCCATAATCAATGAGGGAGACGGGCCCCTTCAGAAGAACACATACCTTAGGTGTGTTGACTTGCCCTTTGGAGATCCCCACCTACCTCTATTGACTATAGAAGAAGGTTAGGATGCTGGATCTCCTAACAAGATTAGGAATGCACCAGGTTGATGGAACTAATCTGTATAACTTTAGGAGTGCATAAGTACCAGCCCTAACTTGGCTTCCACTGAATTCAACTTGAATTATTGCATACTTTTCAGTAAGAGAAGCCACTAGCCTTCATTTGGCAGTCTGCTACTTCACTCATTGCATTAGGAAAAACCTCAGGACTCAGAATTACTGTAAAAATGAAGGGTATATTTTCTTGCAGAAATTTCAACCTTTCAAAAAGAAATAAGTGAAAAAGTTTGAAGTTATAAAAAAAGAGAGGGAAATCTGACAAGGATAGTTTTTAGCCATCTGCCTCTAAAGAAAACAAAAAAAGCCAGAATCCAAAAGAACTGGAGAGGAAATAAGTCTTGTAAAATAAAACAAATAAACACATGCACCATACCACCTGCTGGTATTAATCTTGCAGCCTCAGTACTGCAACAGAACAAAATGAGCCCACAGTATTTAATCACATATTTGAACCCAAATAAAAGCGACATGTGCCATAAATTAAAGCAAATTTCTTACAGTTCTTCCTATTGTGACTAATACATTCTTTAAGCAAGTCATTGTCTTTGATGTCCCACACTGGATGATCTCTCCAATCACCACAAATGTGTCATCGGTGTTCTGAAAAGACATGAGAAAAAGGATGTGCACACACTGTTAGCATGTTACAGGAAGAGAGCTAGAAGGGAAAAAAGGTGTCTCCGAAAGACTAAAAGGAAAAAAATGAAAGAACTGGGCTCTTCAGTTTATAACTGCAGACTTCTTTATTTCACTGCCAAAACCAATACTGTTCACTCCTTTTCCTCTGCACTCTGTTTCCTTTCTATCAACTTGTGTGGAGAAATGCTTAAACCTACATTAATACGTCCAATAAAAAAAGCAATTCATTGAAGCAAAGATGTAAAACTGTGTTGAAGCAGCAAGACTTTGGTATTAAGCACCAAGCTTTTGGCTTACAATCCATCGCAAATGAGAAAATTTGACACATTTAATGATGAGCATGTGTTGAAGAGCTTTGCTGGATTGATGCTATATAATTAAGTCACATAAAGTTCCAGCACAGCTTAATGCCTCATGCTACTCAAGAGATTTAGTAGTGAAATGGGAGAATGTTCATACCTTAGCTAAGACATAATGGCAGTTGCCGTGAAAATTGAATCTCTTATTATCAAATGTTGTTATATGGAATCCTCCATCTATATTGCAGCTTCCAGAACAGGGCAGAGCAATACAGTTCCAGTGGCCTCCTTTGCAAGTACTGTACAAAGCAAAACAGGAGCAGTTAGAATAGAGAGAGCTTTAAAGGAGAAAAGGTGAATTGACATCTGTATTTGAATATGTACAGCTGGCACCCTTTTTGTCTTTTTAGCATGTTTTCTGGCTGGTTATTAAATTTCTCTGGGAGGAAAACTTCATGTTAGTACTTTAAAGTGTGAAGGCCGGATGCCTTTCAATATGAGAGTTAATCGCGCTGGGCTTTGAACTAGCTCCTTCAGAGGAACATTATGTTCATCAAGCACGAAATCTATTTCAGGGCCTAAATTATTTACTTGACCCTTTAAAGAAAGAAAGAATCTCTTCAATTAGAATTCTACAACATTTTATGCTACTGATGCAACTGTTCAGCAAGTTGCTGGTGCAACAGTTCAGCAACTAATTGCTGGGGACCTGCGATAATGAGCAGTTAAAATTCTTAGAGCTGTGCACACAAGAGGACAACCTGACCACATTAGCTCAGGCTTTTTGAGGAGTAAGTACAGATGAGGCTACAAGGGAACTATCAAGAACCCATCAAGTCTGGTTCCTCAAAATTATAAGATTTTAGGACTATTTCTTCAAAATGCCAGAAATATTTGATCCAAATGGGTTTGCAGAACATCTGGCCTGCTCCACCACACACCACAGCATATTTTATTCCTCCCTGTAGTAAAGGCTAGGCCTACAGTCAAGAAATGATGCTGTGTCACCAGAGATGAAATGACACATACAGTTGTTCATTAACTAGATGGGTATCAGAGTAAGAAATAAAACTGCTTTGAAACTCACACATCTGAGGTCTTAACACCTTTCACTTGCACAGCGTGGAGATAGGTTCATGCTACAGTTTTTTCTAAATCAAATCATTCTCAAGGATGAGGACTTTTGCAATCCACGCCTTGAAAAAGCCTTTTATAGATCTAGAGGTGGTTGGAAATGTAACTGATTAATGAGGTATAACTCCTTGCCTCACTTTAGTGGCTAAGTCTAACTACCCAGCAAAGAGTCTCATTTTTTTTCATTCTGAGTTCTAGAACTTAGTTTTTTCTGGCAATTCCAAATGAGGGTGGCAACTATGTGAAGCTGAGGACTACCTTGAAGTTTTCCTATACTGTTGAAATTCAGATTTTGCATTATTATTTAAGACCAATATTAGGAATAAGAAGAAAAAAAAGAGAGAAAAGAACAGAATACAACTCATCAACACTCTGAAATAAATGTCTCTGCCTTGTTACTGCAATCAGGTTCACAACAGTACCAGTTTTGGCAGGGAGTGGAGTAAGTCCCTCCAGATGAGTAGACTTTGCCTTGAAACATACAGGGGCAGCTGTCTCTGGGGATGCATTTTTTGCCACCGATGTCATCAAGGATAGTTCCTGTTTAGACACATTGACTAGTTAATATTCCTTTGGTGAGTCTGGGAAACACCATCAAGAAAGATTAGAGTAAGGAAAAAAACTCTGAAGTATTCAACATTTCTGTAAATGAATAGGATATGTTTTAAGGAAAACACCACACCAGGTATTTTCAGGTGTTAATGGACAAGAAACATTTCCTACTAGAGCTTAAACAAGAGCAATGCAAACCCCAGAGAATATCTCTGCAATTTACTGGAATTTGTCACTGTGAGTAGGATTATCAAGTGCCACACTGTGAAGATGAAAGCCAGTTTCCATCCCTTTCTAAAGTGAATTTAACAGAAGTCAGATCCTCATCTTAGCCTCTACTTCATGTGCAAACTTATATATGCACATACCTGGCAATGCATTTATATTATGTATGGTTTAAGCTACTGCAAGGTCTAGCCTCATAATGAGGAGGTACTTTGTCACACATTTTCACCTGCATTCTCACTCTCTAAAGAACACTTCTCCTCTTTCCACATCTGCATCGATTTTTTTTCTTTCTAGTCCTTAGAAATCTTTCCCTCCTCTCCTCCAGTGTCAAAATCTTAAATCTTTAGAGATCTGGTTATTCCAAGAAGAAAGTTGTTAAATTTGGCTAGAAGAAACAGTCTATTCATCGGTTTTAGTGTAAAAAGTTAAAGAAAAAAATAATTGCCACTACCTCCCTCTTTGTCCCTTGATATGTATGACCCATTGAAGGAAGTGAACTATCTCTTACCAGGAGGACAGAAACAGCCATCTGTACATGGAGCTTTACAAATCTTGCTCCTTTCTGGATCAGCACATGTGTCAGCACAGGGGTTTCCACATTCCATGTACTCCCTGTTATTTGGACATTCCCGATCTTCAAGACCAAGTAAAAATGGGGCATGTTAACGTTGCATTTATAAGAGCTCTCAAATCATTGTATTACCACCCAAATCTCTCTTCCTCCTTTTGCCCATATCTTGTTTGCAATTATTTTACTACTGCCAGGTAGCTGAAGTCAAGATACAAGCAAAGGACACTAGAATCATTTTTCCTTGAAGTCTCAGTCATTCCAGCACTAATCCACACTAACAGTTTGGAAGAACTGCCTGGATTTACAGTGATTTTGTGTTTGGTAGCAGTGACTACTGAGTATGAAAGCACAGGACAAGCTAAGGACAAACACATTAGACTTCTCAGTGACTTCTTCTGTCAAGAGTTTTTAGATCTTAACATCTAAAAGATGGCTATTTATGAGTTAACTGTGCATGGTAAAATTCAAAAAAGAACTGGAGAAAACTCAGCTGTAAAAAGGACTGGGACAAAATTAAGATACATTTCCAAATTAAGGAACATAATTCACTTAAATATGTAGAAGTTTTCCATTAACAATGTTTCTATCAAAGTACTTCTGCAGACTTATTAGTTAACACAGCTCCTAGCTTTGCTCTGCTGGGATTGGAATGCATGTGTGTATGCATAAACTGAAAGAAATCTCCAGAGCAGTAGCTACTTACAGCAAAGTTCTTTGGTTCTCCATTCCCCAGGGTCTCCCTTCCTGAGGACACAGTCTCGAGAGTACTGGTTTAAAGTGCTGCATATGCAGCTGGAAACCAAATCAGAGTGAGAAGAATTAACTGCACAGCGGCACATATCCTCACTGCAGGTCTCTACATACTCATCAAATGCAACCACTTTGGGGCAGTTTCCAAACCGGGACATAAGTTTCTTGCATCTTTTTTTCTGCAAAAAGAAAGAAGGAAAAGCAATACTTGACATTTTAACAATTTTCTGGTTTGTAATGTGTATCTCAATTTTTGATGACACAGTTCCAGGGTCACAGGATAATTCAGGTTGGAAGGGACCTCAGAGATTATCCAGTGTAAATTTCTGTCATGAGGTCCTTTTTCTTGGACTGGAAGCTGTCATTCAGTTGTGCGTTTTCCCACTATTTCTTTAATGCTATATCAGGATATAGTTTCAGCTGTAATATCAGCATTTTCCTCAGATTCATGAGCAGACCTCTGAAAAATTTGGTTCGATACATTCTCTGTGATTAACTTGTTTCAACACAGTCTCTCCAGGACTGCAGTTCAGGAGGGTATATACTTCTTGGCAAAATATACTTACATATTTACTGCATCTATCATCTTCCCTCCAAGGATGTCTTCCAGAGTGGTCATCTGGACTCACATCAGCACACTTTTCTGATGGATCCTCTACTTTGTGGAAGTTCCCAAACTGCCTTGGATGCATTTTATACCCTGTAAAATCCCCAGACACATCTGAGTAACTTCCTGGCAATTCTTTAGAGCAGTTAATGGCTATGAAGATCCGCTTAATTTTTGGGCTCTAGGGCAATATTCTCTTCATCAAAAGCCTAAATTTAACCACAGCATCCATATTATGGAGGATGACAGTCTGATGATACAGCTTCTGTTGAACTACAGACAGGGATCTAGTACACTTGTGCCAAGGCCTACTATTCAGCCTGGGCATTTAAAATCATATGCCATTCTTGACCTTTCTGTTGCATTTCATCACTTCCAGAGACTTCTGTTTATTTTGAGTGTAATTGATCTGACAGTGTTTTGTATTTCCCTATGTAAAGGTCATATATATTAGTTTGCCTTCTACTATGACAACATAAAGTACAAGTTTAGGTGCACATGTTTGTAATTATCTATTCTTTTTTTACAGGGTAGAGAAGACGAGAAAAGGGACCAGGAGGAGGACAGGCACACAATATATGTGCATAACCATTACAATAACTAGAGGGATGCACTTATCCAAAGCATTGCCAGAAAATTGATTCTGAATGTAAGAAATTTTTCTGAGAAAGTTTAAAATTCCTATGTTTTTATGGAGAATATGCATAAATTGCTATTCTTTGATTCATTATTTTCTTTAAAATGTGGTAGACAGATTTCTGACCAGGTCTATTCTCCTATACTGGCTCAATCCTTTAACTGCAGGCCCGAGAGAATGTGACTTCCACAAAACCTTTGTTTTCAGGTGTTAAAGCACTAAATTTTCTGGAAACAGAAGCTCTTCCAAAGCCCTGAGCTCTTGGAGCCATATGATTTGCCAAGGAACTCAATTGACATTGAAGAGTGTAAAGAAAAATCTTTCAAGAGGAGCTACTCCTTGCAGGAATGGTATTTTTTTTCCTGATATTTTTTTCCTCAAGTAAAGAGAGTCTGAAAGTGAGAAGACATTTTGGACTTCCATGTGCAATGGATCTTAGCCTGAGCAGATGGACTGACTGCTGACTATTCAGCAGGGATTTTCTCAGGGCAGAAAGGAGGGATACTAGAGGCCACCTGGTCCCCAGGTATGGGAGCCTGTTATCTGTGGAATCAGATGCATAAAAGAAGAGTCTGTTTTAAGCAACATTTATCTGTAGCAAACTGCATCTTCAGAAAAATTTGAGCCAGCTTTAGTTTTTACTTACTGCATTTGTAATAAAGGACAGAAACATGACTAAGATGCATCCAAAAAGCTTAATATGAAGTACTAAAATGAACACAAAATCTATCACTACAAATAGTATATTCAATCGAACCTCAGGATTCTTTTGAATGGATGAGGTAGATAACAATATTTTTTCTTGTGACTTAAGAAGCCTAGTTATTACATGAATGAATGATGTTACAACTTTGACTTTACTCCCGCAGCTTGTACCCCAGAATGCGAGTTTATTTTTGCTCATACAACCTGCTACAGGATTGTAGCCTCAGCTGTTTGCTACATTGGCTTCTTTCCAGAAGTGCAATATCTGAAAGTGGCAGTGGGTGGCACCACGGTTTCGGCAAAGATGCTCAGTGAAATCTCTCTGGCTCAGTGATGATGATCACACTCGACACCCAGCTGTAAGTCGTGCAAATGGAAGGACAGAAAAAGCAGTTGTGCCTCATATGAGACTACAAGTTCCTTAAAGCTTGCTACTATCACTGGGAAACCTAGTGATGCTGCTGCTACGTGATAGCCAGGCAATTAGTATGTATCAAAGAAATCTGAGATTCTTGCAAGTCTGCAAACAGCAGAATAACCAAGTAATCCCAGAACCTCTTAAAATACATCTTCTGTATATGAAAAAGTTCATGTATTTCAGAGTGTCTGTCAGGAAATCTGAAACTCAGCTTGTAGGAAACAGATATCATGTTTTGTGCCTCGTATTAACAGTTCTGTTCCATATGGAATATGCCGTATTCATAGCCTACCATCCAAAATAAAATCATTCTTCTCATTGCCATCATAGTTCCCACACAGACCACATATTTTCTCTTTGTATGTTTCTTCCAGGTCCAGCTAAAAAACAAAAGGGAAGAGGAAACCCAGAGTTTAAAGGCATTTCCCTACATTAGGAGCACATATTATAACGTGGCTCACAGTAGAAAAGCACAGTAGCAGAAATGCTCACCAATTTGTAGCAGTCTCCTTCTCTGTTATAAAACCTGCCATCAAACTTATCTGCATTTAAATTAGAAGACAATCCTCAAGAAATTATTGTTCCTACCTGACAATGAGCTAACCAAAGCATGCTGAATACTGGAATAATCCATGGACCTGTGCTTGCCAGTATATATATATGCTTAGAGGTTGTGACTCCATAACCCTGCTCCATGAAACTATTACCTAGTTTCACAGAATCATAGAATCACCGGGTTGGAAGAGACCCATTGGATCATCAAGTCCAACCATTCCCACAATCCCTAAACCATGCCCCCTCAGTACCTCATCCACCTACACCTTAAACACCTCCAGGGAAGGTGAGTCAACCACCTCCCTGGGCAGACTGTTCCATTGCCTAATGACCCTTTCAGTGAAGAATGTCCCTATCAGCTTATGGTACAGTACACATCCCTCCCACAATATCGTATATCAACACAATGCCTGTGTCCGGCTCTGCTTTTCATCATTGCTGAGGTTCACCAAGAGAAGAACAACTAACTGGCTGTTCATACTAGAAGAGTGTCAGCCCAGTTCCACTTGAGTGTCAGGCCCAGCTTGGAAGTGACTTGGAAGTAAGCACAGGTGTCCTCAATCAGAATACTCTTCAAGCTGAAGGGCATGGGGATCCTGGAAAATGGAGGGAACAAAACAGATTTCATGGAAGAAAAAGACTGATTAAATGATCTCATAAATATTGGAAGAAGAATTAGCATCAAAAGGAGCTAAATGAGGCATGGGGACATTCATTTCAAGGTCAGACTTCATCCACACAATACATTAAATTTAGGCATGATCATCTTTCCACTGTGACCTTTTACAAACCTTAATCCAGAACAAAATGTATTTTGGTCATAAGTGTGCCAGCACCATATTAGCCACTTGATTGATACCAATGAGCATCCACTTGTTTACATACCCTGAGGATCTAACCCAAAAAGTTATAAGGAACAAGATCAAAATACTGGAAATATAGTCCTCCCCAAGAGGACAATGCAGGTTCTCATCATCCCTCCTGGCTTTCCTTGAAATTCAGGGATCACAGTGGTAAGAAAAGATGGCTGTTCAATCACTCACATACTGATGTGATTTAGACCTACATTACTTTTTCTTGTTACCAGGACAATTGCCATTCATTTTCCCAGAGACTGAAAAGCTTGGAAAATCAGTAAATGGCTAAAAGATATTATATTTCTTGCTCCTTTGATTTAGAAGATACATTTGGGTTTTGATACTGTAATTACAACTGAGTGATTCTATTCTGTATTTTGTTGTTTTTTAGAAGGCTGTAAAGAGAAAGCAGTCTGTATGCTTGCAATTTTCTCTTCAACAATGTTCTGAAGGCTTTTTCCAGAGTCAAAGCCTGCCTTGGCCCTTCACACCTATATGCTGGGAGAAAGTCACTTCAAATGAGGGCTGTTCTTAAAACTATGCCAACTTTCAGCTACTGTTGCATATGGCTTCTAACTTATTGAGTATTTTTACCCTCCTTTTTTGCAGTTTTCATTCTGTTTCATTTCAAACTGGAATTAAAGGTGTGGATTTTGACTTCTGAAAGTTCTGTCTCTTGTGTAAGAAGATACCAAGGCAAGCTGTGATCCACAAAGCAGTGCAATTTTCTATACTAATCTATCTGGAAACAGAAATCTTTTTGTAAAGGAACCATCTGTTCCTGAACATCAACACACAACAGTAGTGTTAGTACCATAGAAATAATATTTTGAGAAAAAAACCCACAAAGTTTCTACAAAATCACAACCTTCTATAAATAAAGTGTTCATTTTCTCTCCTTCCTTTCACCTCTTCCTCCCAAATCAAAGCAACATTAAGGAAACCTACACTTTTTGGTTTTATAGCATACACATTGCCTTTTGCTTAACATATTGGTGTTGATCCTGGTAGATGTAGTGTACATGCTTCTTGCCTCCTCCACAACTATGAAGTGGGCTTTTCACAATACCCTGCTCAAAGTGCTATGAACATATCATACACAACCATTTGCACCTCTGCAGAATAAGACCACTTCCTAGAGAGATCACCTCTTGCTAGTACATTGCAATAAAACTGCTGCACAAGAAAACAATTGTATAGTCTACTCACCTGTTCCCATTCACTGTGATGCCTGTCTCCTTCACCTCCAGGATCACTCCATCAATGGTGACAGTAAAGTAGATCAGGAAGCTATTCTTATCACTGCGCCTGATTTGGATGTTAAAGTCCTGGTAGCTGTCATTGCAGTGTGAAGCAAAGACATATGTGCAGGTTCCAGGGAAAGTGAACTTAACGTGGTCAAATGTACGAAAGTGGAAATTGCCCCAGGTGGCACATTCACTCCTACTGACAGTAGAGACCTGGACTAAAGAAAAAGTCATAGGAAGGAGCTTAGAAATTCACCCCTCATGAAACGCTTTGGGGTTTTTTTGTTGAAAAAAATTAAATGTGAGATTTTCAAAGGCAAAAATGTTAACCCCTGGAAGACGCTAGCTCATAGGAAGGAGTTTCATATCACTGCACCTTTGAAGCCTGTGTCAGAGATGCCTCCAATGTAATCAAATGATTCCAGGCTCTTTTGAAGCTAACAGTGAGAAGCAGAAGATGTTCAGCTTCCCTACCTTACACGTCTATGTAGGAAGAAGATTCTCCAGGACTGCATGTTTCTCTCCATTTTCTACAAAAGTTTCTGAGAAGGGCAAACATAGATGACACCCCTTGGCATTTACATTGCAGATATATTTACACTGTAGATATCTAAACTAAAATGATTGGAATTCCATCCTGGTTACCTTACATCTCATTTCCAGTTTTGAAATCCTTCTTCTTAACACAGGCAAGACTTTGGTTCAAAGTCTTGGATTAAGTCCCTTCCAGGAGATGCCACAGGGGACATGACTTTTCAGCAAAATGGCAGCCACTGATCCCAGCAGTTGAGGCTGCCAGCAGCTCCAGCAGTGAGCTCAGAGCTACTTGCTTTTCATCTCAAATAAAACTCATGTCTTGAACCTCTGAATTGTATCTCTGTTGAAGGTATTAATACTTACTTTAAGTGCATTTAAAACATCACTTCAGAAAGTAGGTTTTCTGCCTCTGAGCTGCACAAAGTCAATATAAATCACCTTGAGCTAGATAAGATATGCTTGCTACAAAATGCCTTTAGCACTTCTTCTAAGCCCATCTGAAGGAATGGCCAATGTAAATGGGCAAATTTCTTTGTTTTGTTTATGTAGTATATTTAGAAAAAAATAACACGGAAACATCCATTACAGATCAAATAAAAAAAGAGTCAGTAATATACTTGGTGAACCAGCAGGGGAACACTGAAAAATTAAGTTCTTGATAGTAGAAATGTACAACACAAACTCATGTGCTGTAAAGTCCTTACAAAAAGAGCCTTCTAAAGGGACTGTAATTGCCATAGGTGTTTGCATCACTAAAGTGGAGTAGGGTAATTTAGCACTTTTCTACACAATAATGACTGGAGTTGAGAATGTTTGGCTACTCTTGGAAGTGGAGTTGCTAGAATTACTAAGATCGTAATAACTGTCACATCAATTGTTTGCATATTAAGACACTGGGGAAAGAATAAGATGTTCAAAACCAAACAGGACAGCAGACCACAAAATATGCGATTATTTCTAATGCACTATTTCATACGTGTCAATAGCAGGCTTTATGGTACCATACTGCAAAATGCATCCAGAGATTCCTCTCTTTAAGATTAGTCACTCAGTACATAAAACAGTTTATAAACTACCTAGTAGTGAAAGAAAAAGATAAAATACTTCAATGGCTGACATTAAGGATGATAATGGTCAATGTAAAACAGTATTTGGCATGTTTACAGCTTGTCTATGAATGTATTACACATCTCCATTTTACAGCTCTATTTGTCACCAATGTAGAGTAATATGTGAGCAAATAATCTGAGAATTGGATTTTTTTCTTACCTATCTGAAATGGTTCTTTGCCCTTGCAACAACTCCAAATTAGGCAGAAGATCCAAAATGACCTCCCCTTTTTTATTTCCATCTTGCCATGAACCAGTAACTTGAGAATCCTTCCAGGGAAGTGTTTTTTCCTGGCTTATAGGCAGATTTTTATAGTCCAAGAAGTTGGCGTGAGAACAAAACATAGATGGCAGGGTCCCTGAAAGGTGGAGCTTCATTCAGTTTTCTTTCAGTTGTTCCTGTTTAGCACCCAGGAACCTCCTGTCTTTTAGGCAAAACAAGTACCCAGTTCTCTCGTGCTTTATGTGGAGACAGAGAGCTGTCCTTTTCTTATTTCCTCTCTTTAATATAGGTCCTCCCACATCCCACCCCTACAGTGATGCTTTTTCTTTGGCAACAATAGTTTTTCATAACAAACAATCATTGCCCTCTTTCACAGCTTTTGTCTGAATTCAGCACAAACACAGTAGTCCCCCAGCTCAAGAAAAAGCATCTGTTGTTTCTGCTAGCTTTATGGCAACTTCTAAATGTTAGAGGAAAGAATATTTTAAGGTCAAGCATAGCATAAGGTCTATTTAGATCAAAAACTTTTGGCAGGAGGGCAATGTCTTTTTAAAAGTATATCCAAAATATATTACAAAAAAGGCCAAATATTTACTGCTTCAAGAGAACAGAAATGAATTCAGTCCACAAAATGTAGACTTCTCACCTCTACTGCACAAATGGGATTTAATTGCATCAGTGAGACACAGGAAGTTAATTTATTTTTTTATACACACAGAGGTGGTGGTTTCTCCAAGCAGCATAAAGGAGCAGTGCCCAAGTCCCGCCAAAATGTAGAACACTATTCATTTGTTCACCTCCTAAATTACACTGCTACAAAGGGACCCCTTGGTGCTTTCAGAGTACTTTAATACCCTACCAATACCCATAAAAAATCCAGTGGATACGGTCCTGAGCTGTTCTACTTTCCACAGCAGTACAGTTCTTAGATATCCTGTTACAGGTGTTTGATGTCAGTAATTTCAGGGTCTGTTTTCAATAATTGCTTGCTCTGTTGGCACAATCTAGCACTGCTTCACCTTATCCATTCCATGGGGGACCACCTCTGTCAGAGAGGAAACTTCTCAACTTGTCTCAGCAAATCAATAACAGACATTCCCACACTTTCAGCTGCTTCATGCCCCTTTGGGAATACACTAGTGCCAAAATTATTCCCAGTAGTAAGTGGGCACAAATACATTTTAAAGGGGACTTGTGTTTCACCCTTGTTGCAAGTCCTTAACTCTAGTCTGTCCATGCACTTGTTGGGGAATATGCATGCTCTTTTATCTGTTTGGCAGATAATAAACTGCTGCTTGAGAACTGCATCCTGAGAACTGCTTTACCAAGCTTTCTGGCATATACAAAGCTAAGTGTCCTAAAGTTACACCACTGCTTCTTTTAGCCATTCACCCTACGCAGCTAGGAGTAGCTTACTGTGAGGTTTGCAGAACTGCAGGTGTAAACATCTGTCAAGTGGAGATTTGTTGCTGCTTTTGCTCTTAAGAAAATCCTGCACCGGTGGGTGAGAACATTGTGCAGTACATGAAACATGAGTTCATGTTACCCCTTTCCCACTGTTCATGCCCTATTAATTCCATTGTCATTCACACTTGAGGCAGGGCAGTACTGGCAGGTAAAGTCTGTTCTTGAAGCCCTGCCATTTTGGCTGGAATACAGAACCTACACTCTCTATGACACTAGTTATGGAAAGAATAGGTTTCTGTTGCTTTTCCTTTTAATCACAATGCATAGTCCCTGATGATCTTCACCCAAATAGTTACAAAGTAAATCAGCAGGAGATTTAGTAGACAAACCAAACTGCGAGGGTATGATACTGTAGACATGAGGATGATCTGAAATTGAATACAATGCAATAGTAACACTCACATCCAGCTGATTCCCATGGTAACTTCAGACAGAGTTTCTGTTCAGGACACAGAACAGGTGTGGGGAAGGGCTGTGAAGCACAGGAAAAAAGGCTTATAGGTCATTACATCATAGAGAGCTTAGCTGAGGGTAAAGATGGAGAGATGGAACCTACTCATTTTCTAAAATCAAAGCTATTGTCAAAATCCAAATGCAGAACTCTACTGAGATAGAGTCCATTTTGTTTTTAATCATGGACCTCCTCTTCCTTTCTCATTCCTACCCAGGCAACCAAGACACCTATTTCATTCATATTGGTATGAAAGCAGAAAGAAGAAAAAGACTCTAGGATTATGATTCCTGACCACAGGAAAAAATCCCTTTATTTCCAGCATGCAGCACAAAAGCAGCAGGAACTACATGCAAACCACTTGTCAAAGATAGCCTTCAGCCTTAAGTGACGAAGTCCTAGTGAGGCTGACAAATACAACTTCCAGCCCTCTGTCTTCTATGTGTAGGGTGGTTCAGGGGCATGCCACAGTGGCAAGGAAGGATGAGCTAAGGCATGATTTCACCCTGCAAGACCCACTTAGAGCTTAGGGTCCTGGGAAGAAAATGCGCAGCAGATGTTAAAACAGCGTCAAAGGAACACACAGAATAAACCAAGTAATTAATTGAATCACCATCTAGTTATGCTCCACTCAGCAGAGAAAGCAATATCAATCAGCTGGGCTCCTCCCCTGAGAAAAGCAAGAGCACATCTCTTGCTGCTCAGAGAAACAGAGGACTAAGTCTTCTTGCTCTGTATCTAGACATTTTCTTACCTCTGCTTGTCTGTTCCATCATTTTGGCAATTCCTCTGCCATTTCTTGGGGAGCAGAGTTTCTGCCAGTGACTAACCAGAGCTGCTACTTCTGGCTTCTCCGCAGACACTGCTGACTACATTCCTTACAGATAACTGGATGCTTCAATCCTCTGCAATGATTTCAGGGCTACTGATATGGGAGGGATATTTGCAATCAAATGAAGATTTTATATTGAAGAGTTGCAACACTGAAGTTTCCAGAAGAAATATATAGTAGCTTCAGAAGGAAAGTCAGACTGACAGGGAGCTTGTGAATATGTTGATCACTTACTGCTCAATCATTGCTATTGCATGCATGTAAGTTATTACTATTCCCCCTTGAGGGGCATACTGGGATTAATAATTCTTCCCTTTATTGGGCCCTGTGGCATAAGAGGCCTTCACTCCTCTGCAGCTGAAAGAGCAAAAAGAACAATTCCTCTTGGCCCCTTTACAGCACATTTCATGGATCATTTGCCATTAAAGGGTATGTGATTTTAGTAAATAAAATAGGTAAATATTAACTCAGGTTCTTTATCACCACTGCCTCACTGGAGATAAACCATCATGAAGCTAATGTAATACACCAGTGACTCACCTCTCATATTTTTTTGTGCAGACTTAATAAAGAGGCACTCAGATTGTGGGCATCCAGTGAATTAATGGCATTCATAGCCAGCCATCTTACTGAAGATTTCTGGTTTCATTTGTATCATACTTTTGTGTCAAAAAGATGATCCTATATGCATTGTAAAGCTTTAAGGCTACCAAGACTTTTTCAACACATCCTGGGTCAGTCCAAGCACTGGTGGGGTTTAGCCTGGAAAGCCTCTAATATCCATTCTAATATGTTAATATCTAGAAAAGCTGGTACTGCTTCTTAAAATGTGATCCTCTATAAAGCAGTGTTTTACAAACCCTATCTAGATGATAATTCTAAAGAAAAGATGTGTACTTCATTAACAAGGTAATGTTAACTAGGAAAACAACTAATTTGGATTTGTTGCCAAGCCTTCCTGTGCCAATAATCCATGTGATAAAAATATCTGAAGTGAATTTGGCAAAATATTTTATATAACTGACGGTTACAACATTCTAAATTGCCAGAAGAATTTAAGAACATGGCTGATCTGTTTGTCCTTGGTATAATTCCACAGAATTTAGGAAATTTGAATTGAAGATTTATTTGATCCAGTAGGATGCATCCACCATACAAGTTGAAAAGGCTGGCAGTAATTATAAGATGATCTGTAACAGGCAGAGGAAAAGAAAGGAATGGATTTCTGCCATTGCTGATTAAAATACATGAAGTATACCTTCATCATTTTAATTTTTGCTAGGTGTTTGGGTGTTTTCTCACATTGTGCCTTAGCATGAACACAAAGCTTCCCAACCTCTCATCTTGCCATAGGGTTTCTTGACTTTCCCTGAACTAATCAAAGACATTAGTTACTCCTGTTCGCAGGGAATTATTTAACTTCCTTTTTTCTGTTTTCTTTCTTTTTTTTAAAGAAGATGTAGATGTTTCAATACCTGCACACAAGGGATAATGACGTGGCTGATTGATGTTTGTGCACACATTGACCTATTGGCATTCCTCACTTAAGAAAGACTCCCTGCATGGAACTATTTTGTCAGGAGTTTGGGCCCTTGAGCATTTCTTCTTGAAAGATTTTTCTTTAAAAAGACACCCTGATGAAAAATACAGAGTAGCAGAATAAACAGAATCCAAGGACCCATGTGGGGAAGAATATGAACATTCTCCTTTAAAAATTAGAGATTTATGGGTTTCAGGCTAGAGTAGATTCCATCCCTTTTTAAAAAAGTTATTTCTCGTTTCGTGGATACCAAGACAATTCAGAACAGGCCACTGCATACTTAATACTGAGGTCTCTGTAACCCCGAAGTTACATGAAATTGCATGCCCATTAAACATGTCCACCATAACTGAAAGTTACTGCAAGCCAAAAGAAAGGCAAAGATATGGGCCAGAGAAAAGGGTGAGGTGAGAAACTAAGCAACATTGACCTAGGGTTTTTACCCCTATTGTACTTACACTATGTTCTTATTAAAAACCCGATAAAAAATTCTGTCAGAGTATTTCTGCTGGACTCATGAGATTGGGACCTTTCCAACATGAACCATCATATTTCACAGTAAGCGGCTAACTTTTCTATGTCAGCCAAGTTTCAGATCTTGCCTTACCTTGAGCACTATAGCCACTAAAATAAAAGAAGCTTTGTAAGTGGCTGAGTATCAGTTTTCTTTTAAATTCAAATGACTGAGAGAGCTGGGGTTGTTCAGCCTGGAGAAGAGGAGGCTGAGGGGAGACCTTATTACTCTCTACAACTACCTGAAGGGAGGTTGTGGAGAGGAGGGAGCTGGCCTCTTCTCCCAAGTGACAGGGGACGGGACGAGAGGGAATGGCCTCAAGCTCCGCCAGGGGAGAGTTAGGCTTGAGATTAGGAAAAAGTTCTTCACGGAGAGGGTGGTTAGGCATTGGAACGGTCTGCCAAGGGAGGTGGTTGAGTCACTGTCCCTGGAGGTGTTTAAGGTTAGGGTAGACGAGGTGCTTAGGAGCATGATTTAGGGATTGGTGGGAATGGTTGGACTCGACGATCCAGTGGGTCTCTTCCAACCTGGTTATTCTGTGATTCTGTGATTCTGTGACTATCCAGAGAGAGGAAAATCAAGACAAATGGGGCTATGGTCTTTCCAAGGCTCCTGCTTAAGTTGTGGAAGTTAGAATTAGCCACCCAATAGCTAACTGCCCTTAGTGTGTTGTGATTAGTTTATGCTCCCTGTGTTTTTATGAAGGAGAAGAATGACCATACGGCTCCCATAGATAATCCATACAAAGTGTAGGAAGCACTCAGCTACACTAGTCCAAATTGACAGACTATTGAAATTTCACTGCTGTGTTGGCACTGTATAAAGCCAAATTCCTTCATCACTGTCCCTGTTGCCTTTTGTTACTGCTTAAGAAAGAGCTACACAAAGCAAACACGCTCCTTCTGAACCCTAGATCTGCCATACCTTCTCTCTAACTTGATTTCTGCCAGGTACAGTAGTTGTATGTATGCTGCTTCACTTAGTATCCAAGATTTCTTCTCTACCTTGCTTCTCCCAAACATACTAATTTTTGCATGATGCTTCTCTTATCATTAGATCAGAGTGAGATTAACAGCCTTGGTATGGTCAGGCAGCAGCTTCTTCTGCATGGGAAGATTAGCACTTGTGTAACTAGCAGAATTCAGTTTTCATGACTAGTCCTTCTGTTTAGTCTTCAAAGTAAATGAGAAGGTTTTCATTTGTCAAATATATTATGTAATATGAACAGGAATGAATTTCCAGGATTATTCTTACAAGCTGTTCTTTGTAAGAGTGATTGCTTATCACTGGAAAATTTCCTGGAACTAAGGAAGATGAATGACAATTAGAAGATCCCATTACTTTGTCAAATGTGGAAAGAAATCTAGCCAAGACTATAGCAAAAGGTGACATAAAATGTCTATCTTTAAACCACTCTGCAAGAGAAATATGTTCTGATACGGAAGTTGTTGCATTGAAGCAATATAAAGAAATGAATTATGAGTTCTGCTTACATTTGATAACTTCTCCCAAAGTCTTGGAGTAATCAAAAAATTACAGTCATGTTTTTATTCTTCTAGAGACAAGTTTTTGAGAGGAATTCAGGCATTTTACATATGTTGAAAAACTGGAACATTAAACGAAGTCCAAGTTGAACATACAGATTTCCAGAGGGTGATGCTGAAAAAAACACTTAGACTATTTTCTACATTAATGATGAGTACTTGGCTTATGTAATTTGGTTGGAAGTCAGTCTGGAAGGTTGCCATCTATGAACACAGTTGTTTGTGATAGCAAAGAGTTTGACCTAGGAAGAGGGCTGCTTAATTTGAAGAACTTGTTCTGCCTTAAAAAAACCCTACCCCTCAAAGCTTCTGCTGGAAGATGAAATTTCAGAAATTGTATACTTATGTTACAGCTATTTAACTGTATTTCAGTTTTTGTGGGACATGAAGTTCACAATAATTTTCTTTCCTATGATCTTAGAATTTGTAAGTCTGTTTCTGCTGCTTTTCCAAGTATCTGAGTTTGCTTTGCTGCACATGTTCAAAAAAGTTCATAACAAGCACAGTAGCTTGATGATTATTTACTTTCTGCTTTGCCATCACTGAAGTACCTTTATTAGGGCTTGTGTGCAGAGTCATATGTGCTTAGTTCAGTGAAGTGTGTCTTAGCAACAGTAAACATATTGAAAATTTTATCTTACCCTTCCTCTGTTACAGCACAAAGTGATAATGTTATAATACACGGTTACATCACTAAACAAGGTAAATATTAGATCAGAAATCTCTACCTTGTGTTAGCTCATGGAGGGTTCTCCTTGGTTTGGATATGGCTTCTCCCCCTCTCCCCCACTTCTGAATCATGTCTGCCTCACCTCAGAGAGTAGCACAGTAATGGTTCATGAAACAACTTTGCTCATTTTATCAGAAAATCTTCTGAGAACTCCTTTTTAACTCCAGGGGAAAGTTCTCACTGCATTACTCTAGAGTCATATGAACAACATTGAGTCTCCAGTGCACCTGCAGGTATTTAGGAAGAAATTGTCTGAGCTTAAAACCATCTTGGTGATGACTACAACAGGGACTTCCATGTTCTTCCACAGATAAAGTGCGTGCCACAACCATCTTGTTTCCAGGACAGCGCATGACCTACCATAAGGAAGGTTCAGGGCACATCTAGGGGAATTCTTGTGTGTATAGCCCCTAAATGGCCCACAATGCACTAGGAAAGTGAGCTTTTTATTTTTGCATGTTAGAGTGGCCAAGTGTGTTAAGACCTTCACTGGTGGCCCTCAGCTGCAGTGTTCTTTATTCATGTGGCAGCATTAGCAGTGGTCTCCTACAGCTAGCTAGCTCTGTGCTTTTAGAAGCAAGGACTCAAAATTGCAACCTCTGGCAACCAAGGCAATTATCATGCTACAGACAAACTCTAGCTTTAGCCTGTACTTCAGAATTTCAACCTGGTCATATCTGACCTTACTTTCCTTAGGCAAAGCAGCAGTAAGGCCATGATTTTTTATTATTTTTTAAAATTTTGTTTTGTTCACCAGAATGCCCGAAGAGGTTCAAGCACTTCTTTGATGGCCTCAAGGCCATGTTTAAAACCCATGTACTGAGGAAATCTTCTCATTTCATGCTTAGGGAAAATGTGACAAAGTGAGGCAGAATCAAGCAGTTCTTGGACAGCAAGAGCTAGGACGTTGGTTTCTGGTGCCTTCAAAACTGGCATGGCTGGAAGTCTCATTTGCCTCCCAAGAAGGCTTTCTCCTTTTTCAAGGTAAAAGTAAAACTGCTAAGTAAGTGGAGATGAAGAAAAAAATCCCAAACACATCACAAAGAAACCTTTCAACGCTAATGTAAATAGGAGGCTAGAAAGAAAGTCTAAGAGGGGGTGAACACAGGACTTGGGCATGGAGACATGACAATGCTTTAGCCACTCTGCCACTCTGCTGAACTCTGCTGGGGTTCTTGCTACTGCTCCCTTCTTGATAGACTCCAGAAGCCAAGGCAATTCCTGGAGAATGGAGTCATTCTTGGAGGACAGAGGGAATCAAGGTCATTCCTTTCTATCAAGAATGCCTATTATGAAGCTGTCAGTATCCCTTGCAGTAGGTCCTGGGTGGGAGACAATTGGATCAGAAGGTTCCACCTTCTACTTTGAGTCTCTAAGGGGCTGATATTGCCTTGTGAGAGATTTCTTCAGTTTGTCCCCTAGGTTTTTCAGATAAATCTCTGCTTTTGATCTGCACACCAAGAAGCTCTTTCTTAAGAAATAAAATGCTCCATAGGATCCGGTAGGACAGGTCTCCATTTACTTTCAAAAGGCTTATGAGAAGGAGCAGAAGCGTTTCTCACTGCCACTACTGCTTTCTTTGTAGGGATACACAGTTAAAGCTACTTTCCTGCCTTTCTCTCCAAAAGACTATTTGTGGATTTCTTTGCTGGATAAGGTTTAATTTGTCCCATTTTGTCATCCAGTTCCAATGGAAAAAAAGGTGTGAACTAAACTGCAAAGTTCTAAGAAGACTAAGAGTACAGAAAGGTGTGGAGGTTTGACCTGTACAGTTTGACCTGGAACTGCCAAACACTTGTGAGGACTCTCTGACAGCACCTGCTTGGGAGCTTGCTGATGGGCAGCATTGATTCAGCACCACAACTGAAGAGGCACTGTATGCAACACCCTCTTATGTATACAGGCAAATTCCTGTCAGAATAGTTTTGGTTTTTTGGTTTTTTTTTTATCAGTGCTTACTAAGGATATTCAAGTGTTTATAGGGAAATATCAGCATTCATTCTTCTCAGAGATAAAGCCTTATGTTTGATGAAGCACAAACTCCCTTTTGGAGACAGCTTGCTTTGTTGTGAAAGAAGTAATTTTATGTTCTTAAACATAGACTGCCCTGCAGTGGCGAAGCCAAAATCTGCAACTTTATTGACTAATACAGGACTGTCAAATTTCCTTATTTAGAAGTAGTTTACCACGAGAGGGGGCAGAAAGAGTCCATGAAGAACAAATGAAAAAAACATAGTCTTCAGTATAAATACAGTGTTCAGCAAAGCGTCACTACTGACTTTGAATATTTTATCTCTTTTTCATAGGGAAAAGGCTGATTTGATCACACTTTGTATCTGTTTGTCTCCAGAAGCTATTTGCTGACTTCAGCCAAATTTAATTGTAAAAAATGAAGATTTCAAAGACAGCTAAATGTCAATATATCTTTTTTAAAAAGTGGGTTTTGCAAATGAGTCTAGAAAAAGTATGGCTGTAGTGTCAGCACATAAACAGACAGTAAAGAATTCACATAGGAGAGTGAACTTGTAAATGTCACAGTAGAAAAGTCTCAGTCACTTCTTACAATGAACCTGGAAACAGAAACCCTTAGAAAACCATACCAAAGTAGAAACCAGGCTTCATTAGGTCTGGAGTTTGCTTTATAAACTGGTGAAACTTCCTTCTTTGTATCAGCTACCTCTCCCCCTCCACAGAAATTAGCTCTCTAATCATAATATTCTAAAGATGGGAAACTTCAGGAGTTTCATTTTCTGTGCATTCATAACAGTGTCTGCCTTCTAAGCTTCAATACATTTGGCAGGGCTACTAGCAGCACAAAATAGTGCCACCAGTCCTTTAGGTAGCAAAACCCCTTGTATTCAGATTGGTGATTGCTTAAGCACTTACTTTAGTTTCTCAGAAGGGTAAAACACAATTAGTATTCAGTTACAGAGACAAAATAATACCGAAAGCATTTTTCACAGGAAATAGAAGGTATGGATTAAGCTCATTGTACTTCTAATTATTTAAGGGAGTTGCCCATTGCTCGGCTAACTTCCTCCAGCTTCCCTAACAGTAAAAACAGATAAACAAGCACTTCATAATGCAATTCAACTAACCTCCTTTGGATATATCTTTTGTTGTGACACAAATTAATCCTGAAAATGGCTATTTCTCTCCATTTCCTGTAGAAGAAGCCTAGGGTTACTAGCTCAGAGGCAGGGATCTATATTGCAAACCTAACCATATCTTCTTCAAGTACTGTGAATGAACTTCATATTCTTATAGCTGATGACTATTATCTTAGTGAAAATACATATTTGTGGTGAACTGAGACAGTACAGCTAAATGAGCTTGATGATGAACTCGAAGTTTCTTCAAGTCATCTGAATCATTTCATGATGCATTATTTATCTTTGGCTTTGTTCTGGCAGACAGCATCAAATTCTGTCCCACCTTATGGGTCCTTCAGACAGTATCTTCTGACACTGATATCCTGGTATTTAGAATTTAAAGAAGCCAGAAATAGATACCCCCAAAATTTAGTAAACATATCAGTTGACTTCCTATAACTTGAAACAAAAACTTCTTTTCCCTTTTAAAAGTCAGGCTCATTAAGACATCATGTGAATAAGTACAAACTCCATGTTTGGGTTTTTTTTGAAATGTGCTTTTAATCATTTAAAGGAAATTATCTGATTATAAAAGGATCCAAAAAGCTGTGAACTTGGAAGAATACAAATTTGTGTTCTTGTTTTGTGCACAAATAAATAGACCACTATTAAAAACAATCAGAAAACAGACAGGATACAGTAACGGGAAAAACAAAGTTCAAAAGTAGTCAAGGACGATGAGAATGTTGCATAGTCCTTTTAGCTGAATGCTGTATGGGTGTTGTCCATTCATTTTGATGTCAAACTGATGGCCCTCTTGATCCGGTTCAGAGTCCTCTTCTCCCTGTCATTTTCTTCCCTGCTGTGTGACTCACTGGATTGTGAGGTGCTGCATTCAGTCTCTTGACAGCTGCAGCTTTCTACATATACATACTTATGTGAAATTGAGTGCCCAGTGGGGCATTTCAGTTTCACTTCCCTCACAGCAGTCCTTGATTCTCTGCAGCAGGAACAGCTGTGCTCCATGGAATTGGCCTCAGCAGAGTACCTGTTAACATGGAAAATGGCAATGTTACTCTGTGCCAGAAGCAGGACGCAGAGGAAAGGGTGCAATTAGCTACAAAACTCCTGTGAAAAGTTCAGAATAATATGTAGAAGTGCCATAGTCATGGTTAACATAAGTGCTAAGCTCGTGTGGCAGAGCAGTGGTTGTAACAGTATGCTTTTAAAATTCATTGCATTTGCTGAGGTTTTTTTTCTGGTAAAACAGTTAGTACCAAAGTCCTGGTAAAAAAAAAAACAGTGAGTTCTGGGAGCTCAACTTCCTTAGATTTCTCTCAGTCCCAGTGCTAATGGATGTTAAATACAAAGATAAGCAACTAAAGGCAGACAAAGCCCTGATCCAAACAAGAAAGCTGCGTAGACAAGTGGCTACAATGCATCCTGTCAATCAACTGGCTACAAGGGCTACAATTCCATATCCCAAACACTGTGGTGTTAACAGGAAGCAGAAGAGGCAGATCTTCCTGTCCTGAACTCACAGCAAAGAATTTTTTGCAGCCTTGTGTTCATCAGCTTCCCAAATACCATTCCTAACCTGTAGGATCTGTCAACATCAGGCTATGAACTATGTCAAGAGCCATCTTTTTCTTATATTTGTGTGCAGGGGCAACCACGGTGAGACTCTAAGGTGATAAGGTATTTCAAAATACTATTAAACCCACTGCCTAATTGGAGTTCAATCTGGGACTAAAGATCCATTTTCACCCATGGAATGTGCCCTGTGCCACATTCAGTGATAGGCAGCAAATGGCTGGGGAAATTAGAATTAGATTTTTCCAGTACTACTAGCCACTTTCTTTGAGCCACTTTCCTGTAGATTTATTTTGGAGAAAAATGTACAATGAAACTACTCTACTAACACCACCCTTAAAGCATTTGTTCTCTACTTTCTTCAGAGTCTAACTACTGAATCTTCCTTGAAAAGATGTATGTATATTTTAGATGTTGAGAAGCAACTTTTCAGCTTACAAGAATCAGGTCTGGCAGCTCTCTGGGCTCATTCCCATTACAGGAAATAATCCATGTTCTTTTATGACGATTTCTAGCTAAGATGATCTGACACAAATGACAGATAAGCCAGCTCTTTGTGGATGAATGGGCCTTATCATAACTGCAGGAATCCCACAACAATTGAAAACACTTCTCTGCTTTGTATTACGATGAATCGACTGTTTAGTAACGGATTTTGTGATTTTGCGCCTGTGATTTGGGGAGTTTATAGTTTCAGATCTTCTACAATTCTGTAGTCTGCCTATTTATTGTTCCTTTTATGTAAACAAGCTCAGTGCCAGAAGAATTCAAACCTCTTTGTCTGGTCAGTTTACTTACAGTGAGAAGGTTCCACATGTTCCTTCACATTCAGTCATGACAACACTGTGCTCAGAACGACAGCCCTTATAGATGATAAAGTCTTTTCTTTGACGGACAGAGCATGGTGTGGGACTATCCAGAGGTGCACCTATAGGGAAAGATCAGGAAACATTCAGTGATATTGCTCCAGAAGTTCCTTGCAGTTCAGTACTCTCTGGGATTCACCTGTGCACTCAAATAATTGTCTTAAGTGGTCTTTCTGATCCATTTTAAACTTTCTCAGAGAGACTGGATGGTGAATGCTTGGAATATCAAACATAAATACAAAAGTATCTATTCAGTTACAAATATACCAGCCTCTATGGCTGAAAAATAGGTTGACTTAAGAAGAATATTTATTCTCTGCATTGTTGATTCAGGTACATCGGTATACTTACAGGTTTTGCAACAACCATTAGGTAAGAGTGTAATAGTTCCCTAAAAAACCAAAGAAACAGGGAAAAGAGTATTATTTTCTTTACATGTATTAGAGAGGCTTCAAGACCAGTAACTGAGGAGAGCAATGCCTCAATGGCTGGAAATAACAATGAATACTAGCATTGATCTGAATAAACAAAGATAAAGGTTTCTTCCAGACTTGAAATCTATCCATTTACAAAGAATTGTGGAAATAAAGATAATGATTTGAAGGAAGTCTACAGTTAACACATACAATTTTCCCTCGGATAAAATTAAAAAAAATGCTTTCTCAGGGAATTCTATTTTTTTGCCTTTGGGACAAAGAAACCTCAGTGAAACATCATCAGAGCTTAATTTAACTTTTGTTGCTAGTTAGGTGGCTGAACTAAAGCGAAATATTCTATGCACTGGGTAATGAATAAGTTTTCCATATTTACTTACAGGTTTGCATCTCTCCTCATTGAATGCTGGGCAGGTAATCTCAGATGTGGAAGAGATAAATTGGTTGCGGATATTTACACAGCTATAAATGGTGCAGTTGTTGTAAGGATCATTTTTAAACTCTCCAGGCTGCAAGAGAAATACAAAACACAATAAAGAAAGCTGAAGAGAGTTAAGACAAAAATTTTCATGTCCTCTATCAATGATTTCCCTCTTGTTTTCCAGTTGATTATTTTTAGACTAACCGTCATTTTGGATACATATTTTACATGTATTGCAGTATGCCACACATGCAGAGAATCCTCAGTTTTACGCAGAGTTTCCTTTGGAAAAGAAAAACTCCTCTAAAATACGTAGAGTACATTAGTGTTATTAAAATCACGCATGCTAAAGGATTTTGCCTAGGGAAAGCTAAATTTTATATGGTAATTAAGAACAATGCTAAACTTTCACCATACAGAGGGTATAAAATTGTTTCGTATGCAGTGTTTATTAATGTTTTCCAGTGCACAGAAATCGAATAATATAGAAAAGACCAGGAAAAACTCCTTCCAATGATATTGGATTTGTCATTCCAGGAAGAGCCTTCCAGAAAATTTGATTTCATGAGTCCTCCTTTCAGGCTAAAAATCTGTAGATGGGCTTTGCTTTAGATAAGCCTTTAACCTTTTAAGTGCAAACTTACACTAAGCCTTATTTCTGACAAGGAAATGTTCCCTCTTAGAAGGCACGGAGTTTAGAAATTTGGGAGCGGTGTGAGATGTAGAGCATACTTACACTCAAGATGAGGTCAGAACTGCTTCCTGTATGTATAACACACTTAGTCTGCACACATCTTCCACAACATTCACCTTTCACTGGTCGACGTTCATATCCCTAGATATTAAAATTAATTAAAAATGTAAGCACTATGATAGATGCATTTTTGAGAAATAAGTGAAAATATACTAAGACATTAATTAATTATGCTTTGAAGTGCACTCTAGACTTGTGCCCTTTTTTGCCTTTGGATGACAAGTAGGCTATAGATAGAATAAATTAAAGCACTATAATAAATAGTACTAATAATTAAATATCACTCCATTAAGTGCTCTATAGAAATTTCCCAGCTAATCCTCCCAATGTGAACTGAATAATGAAAGTCACACAGTAAAAGTTCATGCAATAGGTTGCTCAAGGACAACTGGTATACATATTAGAGTTGGAGTCTGAATTTCTGCTCCCTGCCTTTCGCTTATACAACTCATTGACGAAACTGCTTTTCATGTATATGGATATTTGGAGTGTGAGTTTTGTTTGTTTTAAGTTTGTTACTTACTGGTTCACAATGTGTGTTGCATGGAATTTGTTCACACGAGATGATATTCAGTTGAGTGCTGATGTTAACTTCATTAGTGCAGATACAATTCTGACACTTATCAACAAAGACTGAGGAATTAGGCTGTAAATTTTAAGAAAAAGAAGGTTTATATATTGAGATATGACATGTGTAGCTGACATTTCTTAATTTCCAAAAAGTCTGCAAACCAAGCAATGGAAAAGGAAATAATCATAAATACTATTGGATATCTACTTGACTAGCCATTTATGAAGACAATATTTTAAATACTCAATTTAATTTAACATGTTTGTATCTTCAAGTCCTGTAAAGCAATGATAAATTCAGATATTAAAATTACAAGAGTCATACAAATATCCGTTATAAAACAATTACTAGATCAAACAGAATTCTTTGGGAATCTAAGTCTTTTTGGAAAAATATTTATGTACAAGGCTTTTTATTTTTGAAAGAGAGCCTTGAAAGTGCAACAATATGCTGTCAGTAAATGTGCATCATATTTTTAAAATGTTTGCACACTTAAACCTAAACCCAAATCTGTCTCTTATCCTGAAATACAAAGAGCTCTTCAGTCTCTTTTACACACAGCAATCTTTCAGAAAACATTTAGGCTTTTTCAAATTTATGAATTCTAACAGGAATTTGAAAATTTCTAATGCATTGATTGTACTAGATAAAACTCTCATTACAATACTGATAAAGTATACCAACTGGTCTTTTAAGCATTTTCAAAGACTATTGAAAAGGGAACTTACCAGGAACTCCGCATTCTGATGTACACAGACTCTCTTGGGAACTGTTAAGAAGCAGGGAGTTAGGTGGTTACATAGAGGAGGGGAGAAAAAAGCCCAAACCAAAACTTTTTACTTCCTCAAAGTACCACAATGTATTCATTGGTTATTCCCCATTTCTGGTAGCAGATATCACAAAATAAATTATAAGAACAAATACTGTATGTGCAAAAATGAATAAAGATTTGGCCGAAAATATGCAGTCCAGTTCATTGCTAAGAATGTCCAGTTAACACATACAAGTAGTTCCCTGTTTCAATGACCAAAACAGAACAGACTTTGTAAAGCTATCTTCTATTTGGGATGGTTACAGTGATATTTTGCTAAATTAAACTGAGAACACAGTCTTAATTTACTCTGTAGATGTGTTCACATGTACTTACAACAAGGAAAACTGAACTTGAGGTACATGAGCTGTATCTAAATTTGCAGTTGTTTGTCATATCCTTGGTAGTAGTAACCAATTTGTAGAATTTGACTGTGTTTATTACCTTTCAATACACTAATGCATACAGTCTTACTTAAGTGTGACGCTAAATTATGTAATATATTATGCTAATCATTGCAATATTTTTCAAGGGACTTACCACACTGGTACACAGGACAGCACTGACCACTGGGAATATGAGAATGAACTTCAAATCCCAGTGTACACTTGGGGACTTTAGCCACACACAAGCTTGTATTACATTCTGGAGGAAAAAAAGGCAAACAAAAAACCAAAACCAAAACACTATATCATGACTACTAGAAATAAGCATCTACTAAAGCATTTAGGACTTCCCATTGTTAGGAAATAGTCTAGATTCTCTCAAAGAAACAAATTGCAGAAAGACAATACATTTTTTTCCTAGTAGATTCAGGTACTGGATTGGACGACTGCACTAGTTTATGAATCATTTTCAGATGTGTAATTACAAAGCGTTGAAAAAGTATCACAACAGCTACTGTCTCTAAGGCTGTAGGCAACAGACACAAAACAAAAAGCTACATAGAATTTTGTAATCTATTTACATTTTACTTGAATAATATGTGGTCCTGAATTATAGATTGAGTTGAGACCCATATTTGTAAATTCTGTTATGCTGGGTCATTACAATATTAAAGGATATTTTCACTGGACAAACTGATATTGAAAAGCATGCGGAAAGGCTCTATTTCGTGACTCCCTGCTTCAAGTCTCTGGTGCTATACTAGTTCAGTAGTCTTTTCTGTTCCTAAAAGATATAAAAATCTGGAAACAAAAGTATAAACTCACTGCAGGTGACAATGGGGCAGCAGGAATCTTCAGAATTTACTTCATTGACTTCATAGAATCCTTCTCCATCGCAGTTGGTCTTATTTTGTTTGGCACATTCATGAGGTTGACATACAATGCCATTTCCACCTTCCAGGCAAACACAGTCCTGACAGTCTACTGTAAACTTTTCCCCAAACTGTCATAAAAGAAAATAAAGTCAGCAATTGTGTGGATATCAATTAAAATGAATGGAAGCAAAAAAAAAGAAAGGGAACAAAAATTTGAGAGACCATAAAACAAGACTGCACCAGTGAGAACACTCTCCCCTCCCTACCTCCAGCTTCTACTCAAAATACAAAAGCACATGGCAGCATACCTCTCTTGGTACCTTATCCACTCCAACACAGCCTGTGAAAATATCAGAATTAATTTCCATTACCAGTCATGTTACTGTAGACATCTGTACTATATGCTGTACAAGTACTGCATACAGTCAGATCTATGTTGCATATATAAGGAAACAACAAGCAGAAACAAATATGCATCTAACTGAAGCAGTAAAACTCACCACAGGTTTTCACGCAGACATCTATGCCAGAGTCAAACAACATTGTTCCATTAGGACAGAAACAGCCTTCGACGTATTTAGTTGAAGTTTCATTTTGTTGACTGTATGAGACAAAATGTTCAGAAAGCATCATTACTGTCATAGGCACTCAGGGGAAGATTATGCCAAATAACCCTTCATTGAAGGCAAATTATCTGCACATTTGTGATACAGTAATTGTCAATCTTCTGGTTTGGAATAGCCAAATAGCATAAACAATACAGGCACCCAGATTCCGGATGAAAAGAACAGTATTACCAGATTTGATAGTCAATTTAAGACATGACAGAAGGCTAATTTCTTTTATCCAGCTATGTATTAGACATGACTGAACAGTTGTGTGAGCTATAGCAGTGAAGGAATTATTTACCTTGATTTGCAGGTTATCTCTTTAATAGGACCACATGCTCTATATTCTTTATTTGAGGGGCATTTATAAGCTGAAATGGAAGAATAAAAAGGAGGAAGAGCTCAGTAACAATATCATACAAAAGCTGTGTGCTCTTATGCCAAGAAATTAAACACTGACTGCTCATTCTTCTATGTATCTTTGACAATCTTGAGAAGCAAAAGGAAAAAATCAGATATCAGACTCATCTCTGTATGGATGTTTTTATGCAATTCAGCCATAGAGATGTAGCATTTACTGTGCATTAAGGAGATAAAGCCAAGAGTCTACATCTTGCCTACAATTTTTTCATAATTTTGGTCTCTTTTACACAAGTTCTCAAAGGAGAGTGTATCCCTACTCTCTGTCCTCTTCTTACAGTAGCTGAAAATGAATGCTTATGTCACTAAATAAAGAATGATCTGCTAACGGTCGCAAAACACAAAACTCAAAACTTCCTATGTACAGGGAACTATCTATGGATATGGATGCTGCTAGTACAGTCAACGGATGTATATTTTTGCAGGCTCATTTGTCATTTTAATTGTTAAAAATGTTGCCTGCAAAAATTACTTAGGAAAGCAGCCAGTGTGATTTACTGATGTAAGCAATATAGCTTACTATTAAGACATTCTTGCTGAAACAGTTCCATAGAAGCTTCCCTAACAGTTCAAGATAAATAACCGAACACTTACAACAGACACCATCAGTATGATTTCTCCAATCGATGCATACACCTTGATCAGCACAGGTAGCAGCATAGATCTGCAGACTCGAACATTCCAGGTCTAAGTTGGGAAGTACACAACTATCAAAAACGCAGGCTGCATAGTACTTCTCCGGCTGGACAAATTTGTGGCATGGCTCAAACACACTAGAAACAGAAATGTGTGTCATTATTATCTACTGAATAATCCATGAGTTCTTTAGTGTGTTTACCATACCATAAAAAGGCAACAGTGGCACTTAAGGAGATGTGAGCAAGGACAGTTACAGAGAGATTTCTACTAAAAGCACTTATCTCAATTGTAATATTTAAATATATTTTGGAGTATTCTTCCCTCACCCGCAAAACACTCAGGCACCAATATTGTCTGTCCAGGAGCTACATTCATATTATCAAGTGTAGACATGAGCTACTTGTCAAAAAATATTTTGAGGTTTTTTTTGGTTTGCTTTAATCCTGACACAACATTCCAAAAATTAATATGTCTGTTTTCAGTTCTTCTCCATTTTCTGCTAAGTGAGTGTGGGAAAAAGCAAGAGCATAATTCAGTGGAGAGCACAGACCATAGAAGACTGTGAGAACCTCAAGAGAAGTTAATGTAGTAGCCAGAGGGTCATAAGGAAACTATCACTGAAGAATTACATCTAGAAACACTAAAAGTATGGAAACAACCCACAAAGCTACAAGAAATCGAGTAACAGTTGAAAAGACTTTTTATTGAGAAATGAACCCTGAAATTGCCACTTAATTAGAAGATCAAAGACATATAAATCCCAGAGGAATATCTACCTTCCCAAAAGAAGCTTGCAGATGGAAGATTCTTTGCAAGGTTTTGTTGGGGTTGTGCTAGGTGCTTTTGTTGGAATTAGGCCTGGAGAGCACTGTGGTTTGGAGGGATCAACAACTTGCCAATGATCTGCCATTGTTTCACAGTTTTCTGCAATGTTTCCATTTGGCAACATGCAGTCATCTGCTGTGTTGTTATTGCAGGTACCTAAAATTGTTAAGAGAAAGAATTCAATCACAGATTTTTGTTATTTAATTCCAGTTACCTTTGTGGCATGGTTGTCATTTCCCTGTTTGTGGTTTTCTAAAAGTATAAAAATTAAAAAAGTAAGCCTTACCACACTGTCCATGAGTGTTGTTACCGAACAGGCTATAGGGCATTCTGACAGAAAAGGACAGGCCATTGTAGGTCACATTCATTTTTAGTTCAGGAATTTCCACTACACGATTTATGCCTGACTTATAGATGCTCACGCCAAATTTTTTATAAGGTAAAGCCACTGCCTGTTTGTTTACTGTCACCTAATAAATTAAAGAAAATAGAAAAGATACATCTATTTAGTTTGATTTTAGAAAACAATTGATTATTCACTACTTTGCATTGAAGATAGAATGTAAAGGCAACTAATGTGCTTTTCATTTCTAAAAGTGTCCCTGCATTTTCTTTTATGTTACCAGAAAGTGGAACTTTCCTTCTCTGAATGAAAGAAAAGACCTATCAGCCACTGATATACTATTCTAAAATTCAGAGTTTAAACCAGCTAAATTCTAACAGTAGCCATTATATACCTATACTACTATTTTTATATACCTATACTACTACTTTTACTCAGCAACAGCAGGTTTCCTTGCTCTGTAGTAAAAAAAAGAGGTCTATGCATTGTAAATTTTCAACGATATGGTGCAACCTAACATATTATTCCTAAACAGTAATATTAAAAAAAATAAACCAAAGAAACTCCACAAAAGCCTAAAACTGAACACTTCTTAGACAGTTTTGAAGCCCCAGAGCTGGGATATCATTTTTATCAATGAAATAAACACATAAGAGCCCCTATTCTGAAAAACTAAACAGACAACACCAAAGATATTAATGATACTCTTAAAAAATGCTTAAGCCTGGTACTTTAACTTTTACATCACATTTACATCATATCCTTCCATTCAACATTTATTCTTTTCCTTTGCTATTATGTTATTTATAAATGAAATTATTTTATATCCTTAACTCTTATCAAATATCCATGTTTGTGCATTGTAGGAATTTTTCTCCATTTTCAGAGTTAAGAAAGGGTCCTTCAAAACAATCCTGTTTTATAATCCAAACTGATATTTCATCTAAAACATAGATTCCTTTTTAATTTTTTATCCAAACATTCTGATATAGTTATCAGGTTGATGCTATGCTAATATATTAATCAAGAAATCAGAAGTAAGATTTTAAAATACCTCTACTTGTAGGGTATTGGGTTTGATTGTTGCTATGCGCACTTCTTGAGTCTCATGTCTCACAATAAGTGTTCGAGGACAGGACACTACATCCCGTGTATCACAATGGTAGTTATCAATGTAGACACCAAAGTTATCAACTTTCTTATCAATCTCTTCCACAAGAACATATGTACAATTTCCTTGGAAGCTGTAGTACAGTCCATCAAATGTCATGTAATGTGGGTCTCCCCAGCCAGTGCAATAGCCTACAAAAGCATATAGCTAGGTTAGCTTCTAATGGCAACATGCAGAATCAAATCAGACTACAGACAAAATCTGTAGGTGTGAGATTCACCTCACGTAAATTTAAGCATTCATATTTTTAAAGTGTATCTGAGATCCAACACAAAAAAAAATCCCAAGACTGTGCCTGTAACTCTATTTATTTAAAAAAATAAGAAAATCAATTACAATCACCCTCAAAACAGTTCCTTCTGACTTGGCACACAGCTGCATACAATGCTACCAATGTACAAAGCAATTCTGCAGATCAGTGTCTGAAAGGCTATTGAGAAACTGTCGTTATTGCTTTCATATCTTCTGCTAATAAAGCATCTTTCCTTTGAGCACCAATCTGATCTTTGGGTGAGGGAGCTGGGTCTGATGAACAGTGTGGGTGCTCAAGCAAGGTAATGTTATCAGCTAAAAACTGCTTCGCAGTCAAAGCATTGTGGGCTGACACACACTGACATTTTCCAACCGAGGTTAAGAAAATATCTGTATTTGAACACACATCCACTCTTATTGAGTGAACTGATCAAGTTGAGCCTTGTCTCACTGTGATTGTTTCAAATATGTTATATGACCATCTCTTTGTCTCTCCCTTCCCATTCTTGGTTCCTGAGCTATAAGGTTAGTCTCAGGGTTTTTTATGTCGAAACTCATATGTCAATGCATTAGCTCATCATCTAGAATTCATCTATAACAGAGAAAAAATAGACACTTTCAGGGTGCAGTTTCTGGTAGAAAATCCAACTTATTTCTGGTAGATAATTAAGAACAGAATTAACAATACCTTAACAATACAATAGAGATACCTTTACCAATAGTTTGAACAAGTAACTTAGATGTAGGCTTCTAGCCTACAAATGTCTCCCTCTGGATGTGTAAATCCTATCTTGGGAGAACAATTTGTTCTGCTAACACAACAGTTGTGTAGAAATTATGATAATCAAATTAAGTAAGAGTCTTTGATTAGCTAAAAAGAATTAAAGAAGCACCTCAAAAAGACAAACACTGGAAGTTTGTGGGTCACAATTTTGCATCTTACTTGTACCCTAATAAATATTGTTGTCTTTGACGCTAGTACTGTTCCAACAGGAGATGAAATATTCAACAAAATATATACTTACAGTCACACTCCCAGTGCCAACAGCATCCATCCTCATCAATGACTCGCACGGGAGAAAGCCCATTGGTACATGTAGGTTTAGGAGGTGGATTACAGATTACGGGAACCACCTGGATTATATCATCTTCTATACATATTGCCTTAGTGCAGTTACAGAGCCACCATGACTCACCTGACTGTGTTTGGAAAAAGAGAGAGAGGGGGAATAGAGAGAGAAAACTTAGGAAGCTGTCAGACTGACAAGTTACACCTGAATGTTTTTTCCAGACTTTTAAAAGACTATATGTTTATTGACAAGTTTTTAGCCAGTAGAAATCTGAAAATGAGAAGGAAGTGCAGCAGTCAGCATTACCAAGGCCTGCAAGATAAGCTAGCGCTACTGAGAGCTGCTGATTGGAAGGCATTACTTATAAAAGTCAATCCAGTAACTTGAAGTGGGAATTGTCTTTTTTAGTTTCAGCTGTCTAAAAATCAGATATTTTGTCTAATCTCATCACCTAGACTCCCTCTCTAAACAACAGTGAAAGACACTGATCAATATCAGTGATCAGAGTATGGTCAAGCCCTTTGCATGAATACCTAGAACAGATCAATATCTAAAGCTACAGTGAACATCAGCTATTTGGGGAGTAATGTCTAAGGTGACTATGCGCACAGCTTGTGATTGTATGCATTATTTCATTCTTCCACCAGTTTTTCAGCCACGCATAATTTTTATTTTTATCTGTGGATCTACTGAGCAAGTTTGTAGAATCTAAGTTGTGAGGAGGCTTTAGAAATGTACAGACATTAGCATGTCTGTGTCAGAGATGGAGGGTTCAAAAAACCTCAGAACTCTGGGTCAAATTTCATGAGCATTTGAATGTGGTAATCTGTTTCACAATCCTCTCCTGAGACCAGGCTAGGACCACATAAGATTCATTCCAAACTCAGATGAGTTCAGCCCTGTGATTTCTTATTGGGCTGCACTGAAAACATGCAAACAACTTTTCCCCACTCTGGACCTATACAAAAGCAGAAAGAGAAAAGATAGTTTATCAGCTCTTAGACCCTGGTTACTTCCTCATCAAAGCTATCCACAGTAAAGACAAACACTGAGCTGTGATCTAACTTCTTAAAGAAAGCCTTTTAAAAACCATCCTTGCAGAACTGATGGCAGTATATAAGCTATCTAGCCAAATATCATTTGGAAGTCATGCTGAAGCAATAATAGAAATAGAATGGAGAGAAATTTCCTTTTCTCTCTGGATTTATATCTGCTCTGTATGATACTAACTTTGAAATTATGTGCCTTGTCTGCACTCAAATCAGAAAGCTAGAAAAATTATGAAATCTACTCACCACATAAGATTCATTAGGTAAAATAGAACAATTTCTTCCAGGAGTGATTGGTGGTGCACTTGTAGTTGAAATTGAAGCACTGAGTGGAGTAGAATTTCTTGTAGTGGTGATTGCACTTGCTGTTGGCCCAGAAGTACTAGTTGAGCCGGGAGAAACACTTTTGGAGGTGGTGATGGTGGTTGCAGTAATTGTGGTAACATTACTAGAGGTTGTTCCCGAACTGGTAGTAAAAGATTCTGTTGCAGTTGTACTAGAGGTGGTTGCAGTTATTGTCACTGGACTACCTTTTTCTGTTGCGATTGTGGTGCTGTGTGAAGTGGGTCCTGAAGATGTTGTGCTGATAGTGGAGGTAGCTGATCCTGTTGGAGGAGTCACAGTCCTAATGGTAGTGCTCTTGGGGCTCCTTGTTTCCGTTACCATTGTGGTGCTCTGGGGAGTGAGTTCTGAGGTTGTGGTGCTGCTGGTAGTGGTAGATGGACCTGTTGGAGTGCTGCCAGTCTCTGTGGTAGTGGTCGTAAGACTAGGTGTTTCTGCTACAGTTGTGGTGCTGTGGGGAATGGGTCCTGAAGGTGTAGGGCCTGAAGTGGTGGTTTTGGTGGTTGATCCTTTTTCAGTGACTCCAGAGGTGGTGACTGTCATTGGGCTTGTTGATACAGATGGTGTTGACTGATGAATAGTGGTACCTGTGGTAGACACCGTACTTACTATTTCTGTCGTGCTAGATGTTGGCAGTGGGGTAGCTGAAGGAGTGACTGCAGTACTCGTCTTTGTTGATATTTCCGATTCAGGTGTTGTACCCTCTTTAAGACAGAGAGGAAACAGTATTTTATTTTAAGCAGGTAAATTGCATTTGTTATTAACTTCTTTTCATTTTCTACTAAGCAAATGGAATTCAACAGACCTAAGCATAGAGTACTTAGAAATAAATCAGAAATTCCTTTATTAAGTGTTTAGCATAACTGAGTTATTTAAAATATCTTCATCTTGCATGGGAAACATTTATGTAAACGCTTTATCAATAATAAATGTCAGATGGAACAGCTGTCTATAGTGTTAAGATTTCATACTGCAGCAAAGAGTTTAGCAATCCCAAACCCAGGGGAATTAATTGAGTTTATCAGAGAACTCTTTGGTTAATTCTTTATTGCTGTCATGAAATTTTCTGTGGATAAACCATGGTTCCATGTGTTACTTTGTGTGGCATGTTCATTCTGCCACTAGTTATGCTCAGTAATTTGATTCTACTGAAACTGAGCAGTCACTGGAGTAATCCATACCTAACGCCCAAGCCTTCAAGGCTGCTCACCCGCAAGCTATTTCAGTGTGCTACAAACAACATATTCACTTTTCTGCTTCCTCCTTTTCAACTAACCAAGCCAGTTTTAGTTTTCAATATGGGCCTTAATGGAGAATCCTTTAAAATATCTTCTGATTAGAATTTTAGACCAGCCCCACAGCCATCTGTTTGTACTTTTACAGCATGAAGTGAGACACATCGTAGATAGAGAAGCGTTGTGTACCTAATGAGACAACAGTCAAAATGCTAGAGAACAGTAGGAAGCAAGACATGATTCTGATTCTTTGTGAAACACTTAACAACTAAACTTAGTCAGACTATAAATACACAGATGATAAGCTGGAGGAAAAACTTAGCTTCTCCCATAATAAGGTAAAAAATGAAAATACATTTTAACAATTACTTTGTTCTTCTTCGGTAGGAGCCGTTGGAGTTTTGGTGAGTATTGTTGGCGTTGGAAATGTAGTAAAAGTAGTCTGAACGGTGGGTGGTGTTGTGCTGGACACAGTGGTTATCCCTGAGGTGCTGCTGGTGGTGTTACTGGTGGTGCTGCTGGATGGCAATGTGGTACTGGCACTACTGGTGGGAGATATTGGTGAAGTTGATGTTAGAACAGTTGTTGACAGACTTGAAGTGGACACTGTGCTTGTTGTAGAAGAAGTTGGGCCAGTTGTGGTGGTCGGCCCGGTACTTGGACGACACTCTGGTTTGTCGGGGGTGCAGCAGACACTGATCTCATAATTGTGGCAAACCGGCATTGGCACTGTATCTCCTGGACCCTGATCCCAGTTATTACAGATGAGCCCTTTGTCAACACTGCATTCCACCTTCTGCCCTAACTCTGTGAGGGGAACATCAGGGAATTTCTCTGCTCTACATGAAATGTTTTCGGCTTGCACGCAGACCCAGGAGGAGTCGTTCCTCCTAATATTCTCAAAGGTTTCATAGTCACCACTGTTTCTGTCAGAACTGTCTGGGTAACTCACATCAATCCAGTCCGTCCAGATGCAGTCACAGTCTGAGGGAGAACAACAAGAGCAACAATTAGAAGCAGCAGAGACAGAGACAACAAGCCGGCATACCAGCACTGTTCCAGTGGTTCTTAGGGCGTCCACTGCCAAACAAGGTGCATCTTGGGCACTGCCAACACCAGCCAGCCAACTCTGGACACATCAAAGCTCACTTGCATATGCAGGACTGCCCTTCTCAGTCCTAAAAAACATGCTTCGGCCCTGTCAGGACTCAGGCAACACCGAACCTTGTTTGTCTCCCTGCTGCAGCTAGGGCATGGTCCAATATGGGGCTTTCCATCTGTCAAAAACACTCCCTTAAGGGCAACACATGAGATGGAACAGGGCCAAGCAGGGAATCCTGCCACCCTCTTGCCTTCTTATGCCACTCTTCGCACCTCACTCATGTCACCTCACTCTCATAGCAAGTTTGAAGACGACACTAAGGTGGAAGTGTCGATCTGCTGGAGGGTAGGGAGGCTCTGCAAAGGGATCTGAACAGGCTGGACCACTGGATAGAGTCCAATGGCATGAGGTTTAACACGACCAAATGCCAGGTCCTGCACTTGGGCACAACAACCCTATGCAGTGCTACAGACTAGCAGAAGTCTGGCTAGAAAGCTGCCTGGAGGAGAAGGACTTGGGGATGTTGGTTGACATCTGACTGAATATAAGCCAGCAGTGTGCCCACTTGGGCAAGAAGGCATCCTGGCTTGTATCAGAAATGGCGTGACCAGCAGGTCCCGGGAGGTTATTCCCCCTCTATACTCTTCACTGGTGAGACCACATCTCGAATCCTGTGTTCAGTTCTAGGCCCCTCACCACAAGAAGGATATTGAGGCTCTGGAGTATGTCTGGAGTAGAGCAATGAAGCTGGTGAAGAGGCTGGAGAACAGGCCTTATGAGAAGCGGCTGAGAGAGCTGTGGTTGCTTAGCCTGGAGAAGAGGAGGCTGAGAGGAGACCTCATTGCTCTCTATAACTTCCTGGGTGGACTATAGGGAGGAAGTGAGAATGTGCAGGGAAAAACTCAGGAGGGCTAAGGCCCAACTAGAAATGCGATTGGCCAAGACTGTGAAAGACAACAAAAAGTCTTTCTACAAATACATCAACAGCAAAAGAAGGGCTAGGGAGAATCTCCAGTCCCTAGCAGATGCAGAGGGAACAAGAGTAACAGGGGACGAAGACAAGGCTGAAGTGCTCAATGCCTACTTTGCCTCAGTCTTTAACAGTAAGGATACTTGTTCCCTCTATGCACAACCCCAAGGGTTGGATGAGAAGTATGAGATTCCCAAGGTCCAAGAGGAGGTGGTTAGAGACTTGCTTGCCCAGCTAGATGCCCACAAGTCTATGGGGCCGGATGGAGTCCATGCAAGAGTTTTGAGGGAACTGGCGGATGTGCTGGCCAAACCCCTTTCCATCATCTTCCAACAGTCCTGGATGACTGGGGAGGTTCCGCTGGACTGGAGGCTAGCTGATGTCGTGCCCATCTATAAGAAGGGGTGCAGGGAGGATCCGGGGAACTACAGGCCTGTCAGCCTGACCTCGGTACCGGGGAAAGTCATGGAGCGGGTGATCTTGAGTGCGACCATGAAGCACTTGCGAGAGAACCGGGTGATCAGGCCCAGTAACACGGGTTCATGAAAGGCAGGTCTTGCCAGAGTAATCTGATCACCTTTTATGACCGAGTAACTAAACTCTTGGATGAGGGAAAGGCTGTGGATGTGGTCTTCCTGGACTTTAGTAAAGCTTTTGGTACAGATTCTCATAGCATTCTGCTTCAGAAACTATCGGCCTCTGGCCTGGACTGGTGCACACTCTCCTGGGTGAAAAACTGGTTGAATGACCGGGCCCAGAGGGTGCTGGTAAATGGAGTTAAATCCAGCTGGAGGCCAGTGACAAGTGGGGTTCCCCAGGGCTCAGTCCTGGGTCCAGTCCTGTTTAATGTCTTTATCAACGACCTGGATGAAGGCATTGAATCCTCCCTTAGCAAGTTTGCAGATGACACCAAGCTGGGTGGAAGTGTTGATCTGCTGAAGGGTAGGGAGGCTCTGCAAAGGGATCTAAACAGGCTGGACCGCTGGGCTGAGACCAACGGCATGAGGTTTAACAAGGCCAAATGCCGGGTCCTGCACTTGGGGCACAACAACCCTAAGCAGAGCTACAGACTAGGAGAAGCCTGGCTGGAAAGCTGCCAGGAGGAGAAGGACCTGGGGGTGTTGGTTGACAGTCGACTGAACATGAGCCAGCAGTGTGCCCAGGTGGCCAAGAAGGCCACTGGCATCTTGGCTTGTATCAGAAACGGCGTGACCAGCAGGTCCAGGGAGGTTATTCTCCCCCTGTACTCGGCACTGGTGAGACCGCACCTCGAGTACTGTGTTCATTTCTGGGCCCCTCACCACAAGAAGGATGTTGTGGCTCTGGAGTGAGTCCAGAGAAGAGCAATGAAGCTGGTGAAGGGGCTGGAGAACAGGCCTTATGAGGAGTGTCTGAGAGAGCTGGGGTTGTTTAGCCTGGAGAAGAGGAGGCTGAGAGGAGACCTCATTGCCCTCTATAACTACCTGAGGTTGTAGAGAGGAGGGTAATGGTCTCTTCTCCTAAGTGTCAGGGGACAGGATGAGAGGGAATGGCCTCAAGCTCCACCAGGGGAGATTTAGGCTTGAGATTAGGAAAAAATTCATCACGGAGAGGGTGGTTAGGCATTGGAACGGTCTGCCAAGGGAGGTGGTTGAGTCACCGTCCCTGGAGGTGTTTAAGGTTAGGGTGGGTGAGGCACTTAGGAGCATGATTTAGGGATTGGTGGGAATGGTTGGACTCGATGATCCAGTGGGTCTCTTCCAACCTGGTTATTCTGTGATTCTGTGTGATTCGGTGTTCAGTGAACTACCTGAGGGGAGGTTGTAGAGAGTAGGGTAATGGCCTCTTCCCCCAAGTGACAGGGGACAAGATGAGAGGAAATGGCCTCAAGCTCCACCAGGGGAGATTTAGGCTGGACATTAAGAAAAGATTTTTCACAGAAAGGGTCATTGGGCACTGGAACAGGCTGCCCAGAAAGGTGATTGTGTCATCATCCCAGAGGTGTTTAAGGCACAGGAGGACGAGGTCTTAAGGGGCATGGTTTAGTATTTGATAGGAATGGTTGGACACGATGATCCAGTGGGTCTATTCCAACCTCGTTATTCTATGATTCTATGATTCTATGATTATATGATTCTATGATTCTAAATGAAAACACCAGGAAGGCTCATGACCACTAAAGAAGCAGGCACAGGACACGCACTACTGCCAAAACATCCACTTGCTTCCCAGACGTGTGCACGCGGCTTGAGAACAACACTCGTGGGAGCCCTTGGAAAACGTGACTGCCCGGAGCCTTGGCCCACAGCAAAAGGCAACCTGCAGACTGAAGCCTTTCCCCAGGCTCTGCCAGTAAAACCCAGCCTTCTTACAGCCAGAACTGCAGGTGATTGGCAGCAATCGCCACAGAGGCAACGCAAGGGGAGAAGGGGGAGAAAGTCTGCACAGCTGTGCCCAAACCTTGCCCAATATGACCGTGCCACTAAATCAAGCCCCTCTGCCATCACATGCCACGAGTCCCACAGGGAATGTTTTCTCCAGCTGAAGGACGAGGCCCAACAGCAGCAAAAGCATGTCTTGCTCTCGGTTCAGTATCTGCCTGAGCTGGGTGGAGGCATGAGCATGGAAAGCCTTCTCTGAGCCCTGCTCAGTCAGAGAACACAAGACCTTCGACCCAGGACAACCTGCACTATCCTCCTGCCTGAAACTGCTACTTTTGGGCACCAGCAGTTTCAGGGAAAGCACAACAATTGATCCCACCCCTAATCCCCCACAGACGGCACAGGTTGAGGTGCCCATGATCGTTCATTGCTCCCACAGCAAGGCAACATGCGAGAGCACAAAGCAGACCCGTACCTTTATGCGTTGGAGTTGGTAGAGATGTGGTGTACGTCGGCGTGGGCGTGGATGTGCTGGTCACAGTCTGGGTGGGTGTTGTAGTGCTGGACACAGTAGTTGTTGTCCCCAGGGTGCTGCTGGTGGTGGGGCTGGGTGGCATTGTGGTGGTGGCGGTGCTGGTGGGAGATTCTGGGGAAGTTGATGTTGGGATGGTTGTTGAGAGAGTTGAAGGGGACGCTGTGCTTGTTGTAGAAGAAGTTGGGCCAGTTGTGGTGGTGGGGCCGGTACTTGGACGACACTCTGGTATGTTGGGGACGCAGCAGACACTGATCTCATAGTTGAGGCAAACCGGCATCGGCGTATTACCTCCCGGATGCTGTTCCCAGTTGTTACAGATGAGCCCTTTGTCAACACTGCATTCCACCTTCTGCCCTAACTCTGTGAGGGGAACATCAGGGAATTTCTCTGCTCTGCATGAAATGTTTTCGGCTTGCACGCAGACCCAGGAGGAGTCGTTCCTCCTAATATTGACAAAGGTTTCATAGTCACCACTGTTTCTGTCAGAACTGTTTGGGTAACTCACATCAATCCAGTCCGTCCAGATGCAGTCACAGTCTGAGGGAGAACAACAAGAGCAACAATTAGAAGCAGCAGAGACAGAGACAACAAGCTGGCATACCAGCACTGTTCCAGTGGTGCTCAGGGCGTCCACTGCCAAACAAGGTGCATCTTGGGCACTGCCAACACCAGCCAGCCAACTCTGGACACATCAAAGCTCACTTGCATATGCAGGACTGCCCTTCTCAGTCCTACAAAGCATGCTAGGGCCCCGTAAGGACACAGGCACTACCGAGACTTGTGTGTCTCCCTGCTGCAGCTACGGCACAGTTCCATATTGGGCGTCCCATCTGTAAAAAATCTGCCTTAATGGCAAAACATGAGGTGGAACAGAACCAAGCAGGCACTTCTGCCACCGTCTCACCCTCTTGTGCCCCTCACACCACCTCACACTCCCAGGGAGAAATGAAAACACCAGGAAGGCTCATGACCACAGAGGAAGCAGTCACAGGACACGAGCTACTGCCAAAACATCCACTTCCTTCCCAGGCGCGTGCACGCGGCTTGAGAACAACACTCGTGGGAGCCCTAGGAAAACGTGACTGCCCGGAGCCTTGGCCCACAGCAAAAGGCAACCTGCAGCCTGAAGCCTTTCCCCAGGCTCTGCCAGTAAAACCCAGCCTTCTTATAGCCAGAACTGCAGGTGATTGGCAGCAATCGCCACAGAGGCAACGCAAGGGGAGAAGGGGGAGAAAGTCTGCACAGCTGTGCCCAAACCTTGCCCAATATGACCGTGCCACTAAATCAAGCCCCTCTGCCATCACATGCCACGAGTCCCACAGGGAATGTTTTCTCCAGCTGAAGGACGAGGGCCAACAGCAGCAAAAGCATGTCTTGCTCTCGGTTCAGTATCTGCCTGAGCTGGGTGGAGGCATGAGCATGGAAAGCCTTCTCTGAGCCCTGCTCAGTCAGAGAACACAAGACCTTCGACCCAGGACACCTGCACTATCCTCCTGCCTGAAACTGCTACTTTTGGGCACCAGCAGTTTCAGGGAAAGCACAACAATTGATCCCACCCCTAATCCCCCACAGACGGCACAGGTTGAGGTGCCCATGATCGTTCATTGCTCCCACAGCAAGGCAACATGCGAGAGCACAAAGCAGACCCGTACCTTTATGCGTTGGAGTTGGTAGAGACGTGGTGTACGTCGGCGTGGGCGTGGATGTGCTGGTCACAGTCTGGGTGGGTGTTGTAGTGCTGGACACAGTAGTTGTTGTCCCCAGGGTGCTGCTGGTGGTGGGGCTGGGTGGCATTGTGGTGGTGGCGGTGCTGGTGGGAGATTCTGGGGAAGTTGATGTTGGGATGGTTGTTGAGAGAGTTGAAGGGGACGCTGTGCTTGTTGTAGAAGAAGTTGGGCCAGTTGTGGTGGTGGGGCCGGTACTTGGACGACACTCTGGTATGTTGGGGACGCAGCAGACACTGATCTCATAGTTGAGGCAAACCGGCATCGGCGTATTACCTCCTGGACGCTGTTCCCAGTTGTTACAGATGAGCCCTTTGTCAACACTGCATTCCACCTTCTGCCCTAACTCTGTGAGGGGAACATCAGGGAATTTCTCTGCTCTGCATGAAATTTTTTCGGCTTGCACGCAGACCCAGGAGGAGTCGTTCCTCCTAATATTGACAAAGGTTTCATAGTCACCACTGTTTCTGTCAGAACTGTTTGGGTAACTCACATCAATCCAGTCCGTCCAGATGCAGTCACAGTCTGAGGGAGAACAACAAGAGCAACAATTAGAAGCAGCAGAGACAGAGACAACAAGCCGGCATACCAGCACTGTTCCAGTGGTTCTTAGGGCGTCCACTGCCAAACAAGGTGCATCTTGGGCACTGCCAACACCAGCCAGCCAACTCTGGACACATCAAAGCTCACTTGCATATGCAGGACTGCCCTTCTCAGTCCTACAAAGCATGCTAGGGCCCCGTAAGGACACAGGCACTACCAAGACTTGTGTGTCTCCCTGCTGCAGCTACGGCACAGTTCCATATTGGGCTTCCCATCTGTAAAAAATCTTCCTTAATGGCAAAACATGAGGTGGAACAGGACCAAGCAGGGACTCCTGCCACTATCTCACCCTCTTGTGCCCCTCACACCACCTCACATTCCCAGGGAGAAATGAAAACACCAGGAAGGCTCATGACCACAGAGGAAGCAGGCACAGGACACGAGCTACTGCCAAAACATCCACTTGCTTCCCAGGCTTGAGAACAACACTCGTGGGAACCCTAGGATAACGTGGCTGCCCGGAGCCTTAGCCCACAGCAAAAGGCAACCTGCAGACTGAAGCCTTTCCCCAGGCTCTGCCAGTAAAACCCAGCCTTCTTACAGCCAGAACTGCAGGTGATTGGCAGCAATCGCCACAGTGGCAACGCAAGGGGAGAAGGGGGAGAAAGTCTGCACAGCTGTGCCCAAACCTTGCCCAATATGACCGTGCCACTAAATCAAGCCCCTCTGCCATCACATGCCACGAGTCCCACAGGGAATGTTTTCTCCAGCTGAAGGACGAGGCCCAACAGCAGCAAAAGCATGTCTTGCTCTCGGTTCAGTATCTGCCTGAGCTGGGTGGAGGCATGAGCATGGAAAGCCTTCTCTGAGCCCTGCTCAGTCAGAGAACACAAGACCTTCGACCCAGGACACCTGCACTATCCTCCTGCCTGAAACTGCTACTTTTGGGCACCAGCAGTTTCAGGGAAAGCACAACAATTGATCCCACCCCTAATCCCCCACAGACGGCACAGGTTGAGGTGCCCATGATCGTTCATTGCTCCCACAGCAAGGCAACATGCGAGAGCACAAAGCAGACCCGTACCTTTATGCGTTGGAGTTGGTAGAGACGTGGTGTACGTCGGCGTGGGCGTGGATGTGCTGGTCACAGTCTGGGTGGGTGTTGTAGTGCTGGACACAGTAGTTGTTGTCCCCAGGGTGCTGCTGGTGGTGGGGCTGGGTGGCATTGTGGTGGTGGCGGTGCTGGTGGGAGATTCTGGGGAAGTTGATGTTGGGATGGTTGTTGAGAGAGTTGAAGGGGACGCTGTGCTTGTTGTAGAAGAAGTTGGGCCAGTTGTGGTGGTGGGGCCGGTACTTGGACGACACTCTGGTATGTTGGGGACGCAGCAGACACTGATCTCATAGTTGAGGCAAACCGGCATCGGCGTATTACCTCCTGGACGCTGTTCCCAGTTGTTACAGATGAGCCCTTTGTCAACACTGCATTCCACCTTCTGCCCTAACTCTGTGAGGGGAACATCAGGGAATTTCTCTGCTCTGCATGAAATTTTTTCGGCTTGCACGCAGACCCAGGAGGAGTCGTTCCTCCTAATATTGACAAAGGTTTCATAGTCACCACTGTTTCTGTCAGAACTGTTTGGGTAACTCACATCAATCCAGTCCGTCCAGATGCAGTCACAGTCTGAGGGAGAACAACAAGAGCAACAATTAGAAGCAGCAGAGACAGAGACAACAAGCCGGCATACCAGCACTGTTCCAGTGGTTCTTAGGGCGTCCACTGCCAAACAAGGTGCATCTTGGGCACTGCCAACACCAGCCAGCCAACTCTGGACACATCAAAGCTCACTTGCATATGCAGGACTGCCCTTCTCAGTCCTACAAAGCATGCTAGGGCCCCGTAAGGACACAGGCACTACCAAGACTTGTGTGTCTCCCTGCTGCAGCTACGGCACAGTTCCATATTGGGCGTCCCATCTGTAAAAAATCTTCCTTAATGGCAAAACATGAGGTGGAACAGGACCAAGCAGGGACTCCTGCCACTATCTCACCCTCTTGTGCCCCTCACACCACCTCACATTCCCAGGGAGAAATGAAAACACCAGGAAGGCTCATGACCACAGAGGAAGCAGGCACAGGACACGAGCTACTGCCAAAACATCCACTTGCTTCCCAGGCTTGAGAACAACACTCGTGGGAACCCTAGGATAACGTGGCTGCCCGGAGCCTTAGCCCACAGCAAAAGGCAACCTGCAGACTGAAGCCTTTCCCCAGGCTCTGCCAGTAAAACCCAGCCTTCTTACAGCCAGAACTGCAGGTGATTGGCAGCAATCGCCACAGTGGCAACGCAAGGGGAGAAGGGGGAGAAAGTCTGCACAGCTGTGCCCAAACCTTGCCCAATATGACCGTGCCACTAAATCAAGCCCCTCTGCCATCACATGCCACGAGTCCCACAGGGAATGTTTTCTCCAGCTGAAGGACGAGGCCCAACAGCAGCAAAAGCATGTCTTGCTCTCGGTTCAGTATCTGCCTGAGCTGGGTGGAGGCATGAGCATGGAAAGCCTTCTCTGAGCCCTGCTCAGTCAGAGAACACAAGACCTTCGACCCAGGACACCTGCACTATCCTCCTGCCTGAAACTGCTACTTTTGGGCACCAGCAGTTTCAGGGAAAGCACAACAATTGATCCCACCCCTAATCCCCCACAGACGGCACAGGTTGAGGTGCCCATGATCGTTCATTGCTCCCACAGCAAGGCAACATGCGAGAGCACAAAGCAGACCCGTACCTTTATGCGTTGGAGTTGGTAGAGACGTGGTGTACGTCGGCGTGGGCGTGGATGTGCTGGTCACAGTCTGGGTGGGTGTTGTAGTGCTGGACACAGTAGTTGTTGTCCCCAGGGTGCTGCTGGTGGTGGGGCTGGGTGGCATTGTGGTGGTGGCGGTGCTGGTGGGAGATTCTGGGGAAGTTGATGTTGGGATGGTTGTTGAGAGAGTTGAAGGGGACGCTGTGCTTGTTGTAGAAGAAGTTGGGCCAGTTGTGGTGGTGGGGCCGGTACTTGGACGACACTCTGGTATGTTGGGGACGCAGCAGACACTGATCTCATAGTTGAGGCAAACCGGCATCGGCGTATTACCTCCTGGACGCTGTTCCCAGTTGTTACAGATGAGCCCTTTGTCAACACTGCATTCCACCTTCTGCCCTAACTCTGTGAGGGGAACATCAGGGAATTTCTCTGCTCTGCATGAAATTTTTTCGGCTTGCACGCAGACCCAGGAGGAGTCGTTCCTCCTAATATTGACAAAGGTTTCATAGTCACCACTGTTTCTGTCAGAACTGTTTGGGTAACTCACATCAATCCAGTCCGTCCAGATGCAGTCACAGTCTGAGGGAGAACAACAAGAGCAACAATTAGAAGCAGCAGAGACAGAGACAACAAGCCGGCATACCAGCACTGTTCCAGTGGTTCTTAGGGCATCCACTGCCAAACAAGGTGCATCTTGGGCACTGCCAACACCAGCCAGCCAACTCTGGACACATCAAAGCTCACTTGCATATGCAGGACTGCCCTTCTCAGTCCTACAAAGCATGCTAGGGCCCCGTAAGGACACAGGCACTACCAAGACTTGTGTGTCTCCCTGCTGCAGCTACGGCACAGTTCCACATTGGGCTTCCCATCTGTAAAAAATCTTCCTTAATGGCAAAACATGAGGTGGAACAGGACCAAGCAGGGACTCCTGCCACTATCTCACCCTCTTGTGCCCCTCACACCACCTCACATTCCCAGGGAGAAATGAAAACACCAGGAAGGCTCATGACCACAGAGGAAGCAGGCACAGGACACGAGCTACTGCCAAAACATCCACTTGCTTCCCAGGCTTGAGAACAACACTCGTGGGAACCCTAGGATAACGTGGCTGCCCGGAGCCTTAGCCCACAGCAAAAGGCAACCTGCAGACTGAAGCCTTTCCCCAGGCTCTGCCAGTAAAACCCAGCCTTCTTACAGCCAGAACTGCAGGTGATTGGCAGCAATCGCCACAGTGGCAACGCAAGGGGAGAAGGGGGAGAAAGTCTGCACAGCTGTGCCCAAACCTTGCCCAATATGACCGTGCCACTAAATCAAGCCCCTCTGCCATCACATGCCACGAGTCCCACAGGGAATGTTTTCTCCAGCTGAAGGACGAGGCCCAACCGCAGCAAAAGCATGTCTTGCTCTCGGTTCAGTATCTGCCTGAGCTGGGTGGAGGCATGAGCATGGAAAGCCTTCTCTGAGCCCTGCTCAGTCAGAGAACACAAGACCTTCGACCCAGGACACCTGCACTATCCTCCTGCCTGAAACTGCTACTTTTGGGCACCAGCAGTTTCAGGGAAAGCACAACAATTGATCCCACCCCTAATCCCCCACAGACGGCACAGGTTGAGGTGCCCATGATCGTTCATTGCTCCCACAGCAAGGCAACATGCGAGAGCACAAAGCAGACCCGTACCTTTATGCGTTGGAGTTGGTAGAGACGTGGTGTACGTCGGCGTGGGCGTGGATGTGCTGGTCACAGTCTGGGTGGGTGTTGTAGTGCTGGACACAGTAGTTGTTGTCCCCAGGGTGCTGCTGGTGGTGGGGCTGGGTGGCATTGTGGTGGTGGCGGTGCTGGTGGGAGATTCTGGGGAAGTTGATGTTGGGATGGTTGTTGAGAGAGTTGAAGGGGACGCTGTGCTTGTTGTAGAAGAAGTTGGGCCAGTTGTGGTGGTGGGGCCGGTACTTGGACGACACTCTGGTATGTTGGGGACGCAGCAGACACTGATCTCATAGTTGAGGCAAACCGGCATCGGCGTATTACCTCCTGGACGCTGTTCCCAGTTGTTACAGATGAGCCCTTTGTCAACACTGCATTCCACCTTCTGCCCTAACTCTGTGAGGGGAACATCAGGGAATTTCTCTGCTCTGCATGAAATTTTTTCGGCTTGCACGCAGACCCAGGAGGAGTCGTTCCTCCTAATATTGACAAAGGTTTCATAGTCACCACTGTTTCTGTCAGAACTGTTTGGGTAACTCACATCAATCCAGTCCGTCCAGATGCAGTCACAGTCTGAGGGAGAACAACAAGAGCAACAATTAGAAGCAGCAGAGACAGAGACAACAAGCCGGCATACCAGCACTGTTCCAGTGGTTCTTAGGGCGTCCACTGCCAAACAAGGTGCATCTTGGGCACTGCCAACACCAGCCAGCCAACTCTGGACACATCAAAGCTCACTTGCATATGCAGGACTGCCCTTCTCAGTCCTACAAAGCATGCTAGGGCCCCGTCAGGACACAGGCACTACCGAGACTTGTGTGTCTCCCTGCTGCAGCTACGGCACAGTTCCACATTGGGCTTCCCATCTGTAAAAAATCTTCCTTAATGGCAAAACATGAGGTGGAACAGGACCAAGCAGGGACTCCTGCCACTATCTCACCCTCTTGTGCCCCTCACACCACCTCACATTCCCAGGGAGAAATGAAAACACCAGGAAGGCTCATGACCACAGAGGAAGCAGGCACAGGACACGAGCTACTGCCAAAACATCCACTTGCTTCCCAGGCTTGAGAACAACACTCGTGGGAGCCCTAGGAAAACGTGACTGCCCGGAGCCTTAGCCCACAGCAAAAGGCAACCTGCAGACTGAAGCCTTTCCCCAGGCTCTGCCAGTAAAACCCAGCCTTCTTACAGCCAGAACTGCAGGTGATTGGCAGCAATCGCCACAGAGGCAACGCAAGGGGAGAAGGGGGAGAAAGTCTGCACAGCTGTGCCCAAACCTTGCCCAATATGACCGTGCCACTAAATCAAGCCCCTCTGCCATCACATGCCACGAGTCCCACAGGGAATGTTTTCTCCAGCTGAAGGACGAGGCCCAACAGCAGCAAAAGCATGTCTTGCTCTCGGTTCAGTATCTGCCTGAGCTGGGTGGAGGCATGAGCATGGAAAGCCTTCTCTGAGCCCTGCTCAGTCAGAGAACACAAGACCTTCGACCCAGGACACCTGCACTATCCTCCTGCCTGAAACTGCTACTTTTGGGCACCAGCAGTTTCAGGGAAAGCACAACAATTGATCCCACCCCTAATCCCCCACAGACGGCACAGGTTGAGGTGCCCATGATCGTTCATTGCTCCCACAGCAAGGCAACATGCGAGAGCACAAAGCAGACCCGTACCTTTATGCGTTGGAGTTGGTAGAGACGTGGTGTACGTCGGCGTGGGCGTGGATGTGCTGGTCACAGTCTGGGTGGGTGTTGTAGTGCTGGACACAGTAGTTGTTGTCCCCAGGGTGCTGCTGGTGGTGGGGCTGGGTGGCATTGTGGTGGTGGCGGTGCTGGTGGGAGATTCTGGGGAAGTTGATGTTGGGATGGTTGTTGAGAGAGTTGAAGGGGACGCTGTGCTTGTTGTAGAAGAAGTTGGGCCAGTTGTGGTGGTGGGGCCGGTACTTGGACGACACTCTGGTATGTTGGGGACGCAGCAGACACTGATCTCATAGTTGAGGCAAACCGGCATCGGCGTATTACCTCCTGGACGCTGTTCCCAGTTGTTACAGATGAGCCCTTTGTCAACACTGCATTCCACCTTCTGCCCTAACTCTGTGAGGGGAACATCAGGGAATTTCTCTGCTCTGCATGAAATTTTTTCGGCTTGCACGCAGACCCAGGAGGAGTCGTTCCTCCTAATATTGACAAAGGTTTCATAGTCACCACTGTTTCTGTCAGAACTGTTTGGGTAACTCACATCAATCCAGTCCGTCCAGATGCAGTCACAGTCTGAGGGAGAACAACAAGAGCAACAATTAGAAGCAGCAGAGACAGAGACAACAAGCCGGCATACCAGCACTGTTCCAGTGGTTCTTAGGGCGTCCACTGCCAAACAAGGTGCATCTTGGGCACTGCCAACACCAGCCAGCCAACTCTGGACACATCAAAGCTCACTTGCATATGCAGGACTGCCCTTCTCAGTCCTACAAAGCATGCTAGGGCCCCGTAAGGACACAGGCACTACCAAGACTTGTGTGTCTCCCTGCTGCAGCTACGGCACAGTTCCATATTGGGCTTCCCATCTGTAAAAAATCTTCCTTAATGGCAAAACATGAGGTGGAACAGGACCAAGCAGGGACTCCTGCCACTATCTCACCCTCTTGTGCCCCTCACACCACCTCACATTCCCAGGGAGAAATGAAAACACCAGGAAGGCTCATGACCACAGAGGAAGCAGGCACAGGACACGAGCTACTGCCAAAACATCCACTTGCTTCCCAGGCTTGAGAACAACACTCGTGGGAACCCTAGGATAACGTGGCTGCCCGGAGCCTTAGCCCACAGCAAAAGGCAACCTGCAGACTGAAGCCTTTCCCCAGGCTCTGCCAGTAAAACCCAGCCTTCTTACAGCCAGAACTGCAGGTGATTGGCAGCAATCGCCACAGTGGCAACGCAAGGGGAGAAGGGGGAGAAAGTCTGCACAGCTGTGCCCAAACCTTGCCCAATATGACCGTGCCACTAAATCAAGCCCCTCTGCCATCACATGCCACGAGTCCCACAGGGAATGTTTTCTCCAGCTGAAGGACGAGGCCCAACAGCAGCAAAAGCATGTCTTGCTCTCGGTTCAGTATCTGCCTGAGCTGGGTGGAGGCATGAGCATGGAAAGCCTTCTCTGAGCCCTGCTCAGTCAGAGAACACAAGACCTTCGACCCAGGACACCTGCACTATCCTCCTGCCTGAAACTGCTACTTTTGGGCACCAGCAGTTTCAGGGAAAGCACAACAATTGATCCCACCCCTAATCCCCCACAGACGGCACAGGTTGAGGTGCCCATGATCGTTCATTGCTCCCACAGCAAGGCAACATGCGAGAGCACAAAGCAGACCCGTACCTTTATGCGTTGGAGTTGGTAGAGACGTGGTGTACGTCGGCGTGGGCGTGGATGTGCTGGTCACAGTCTGGGTGGGTGTTGTAGTGCTGGACACAGTAGTTGTTGTCCCCAGGGTGCTGCTGGTGGTGGGGCTGGGTGGCATTGTGGTGGTGGCGGTGCTGGTGGGAGATTCTGGGGAAGTTGATGTTGGGATGGTTGTTGAGAGAGTTGAAGGGGACGCTGTGCTTGTTGTAGAAGAAGTTGGGCCAGTTGTGGTGGTGGGGCCGGTACTTGGACGACACTCTGGTATGTTGGGGACGCAGCAGACACTGATCTCATAGTTGAGGCAAACCGGCATCGGCGTATTACCTCCTGGACGCTGTTCCCAGTTGTTACAGATGAGCCCTTTGTCAACACTGCATTCCACCTTCTGCCCTAACTCTGTGAGGGGAACATCAGGGAATTTCTCTGCTCTGCATGAAATTTTTTCGGCTTGCACGCAGACCCAGGAGGAGTCGTTCCTCCTAATATTGACAAAGGTTTCATAGTCACCACTGTTTCTGTCAGAACTGTTTGGGTAACTCACATCAATCCAGTCCGTCCAGATGCAGTCACAGTCTGAGGGAGAACAACAAGAGCAACAATTAGAAGCAGCAGAGACAGAGACAACAAGCCGGCATACCAGCACTGTTCCAGTGGTTCTTAGGGCGTCCACTGCCAAACAAGGTGCATCTTGGGCACTGCCAACACCAGCCAGCCAACTCTGGACACATCAAAGCTCACTTGCATATGCAGGACTGCCCTTCTCAGTCCTACAAAGCATGCTAGGGCCCCGTCAGGACACAGGCACTACCGAGACTTGTGTGTCTCCCTGCTGCAGCTACGGCACAGTTCCACATTGGGCTTCCCATCTGTAAAAAATCTTCCTTAATGGCAAAACATGAGGTGGAACAGGACCAAGCAGGGACTCCTGCCACTATCTCACCCTCTTGTGCCCCTCACACCACCTCACATTCCCAGGGAGAAATGAAAACACCAGGAAGGCTCATGACCACAGAGGAAGCAGGCACAGGACACGAGCTACTGCCAAAACATCCACTTGCTTCCCAGGCTTGAGAACAACACTCGTGGGAGCCCTAGGAAAACGTGACTGCCCGGAGCCTTAGCCCACAGCAAAAGGCAACCTGCAGACTGAAGCCTTTCCCCAGGCTCTGCCAGTAAAACCCAGCCTTCTTACAGCCAGAACTGCAGGTGATTGGCAGCAATCGCCACAGTGGCAACGCAAGGGGAGAAGGGGGAGAAAGTCTGCACAGCTGTGCCCAAACCTTGCCCAATATGACCGTGCCACTAAATCAAGCCCCTCTGCCATCACATGCCACGAGTCCCACAGGGAATGTTTTCTCCAGCTGAAGGACGAGGCCCAACAGCAGCAAAAGCATGTCTTGCTCTCGGTTCAGTATCTGCCTGAGCTGGGTGGAGGCATGAGCATGGAAAGCCTTCTCTGAGCCCTGCTCAGTCAGAGAACACAAGACCTTCGACCCAGGACACCTGCACTATCCTCCTGCCTGAAACTGCTACTTTTGGGCACCAGCAGTTTCAGGGAAAGCACAACAATTGATCCCACCCCTAATCCCCCACAGACGGCACAGGTTGAGGTGCCCATGATCGTTCATTGCTCCCACAGCAAGGCAACATGCGAGAGCACAAAGCAGACCCGTACCTTTATGCGTTGGAGTTGGTAGAGACGTGGTGTACGTCGGCGTGGGCGTGGATGTGCTGGTCACAGTCTGGGTGGGTGTTGTAGTGCTGGACACAGTAGTTGTTGTCCCCAGGGTGCTGCTGGTGGTGGGGCTGGGTGGCATTGTGGTGGTGGCGGTGCTGGTGGGAGATTCTGGGGAAGTTGATGTTGGGATGGTTGTTGAGAGAGTTGAAGGGGACGCTGTGCTTGTTGTAGAAGAAGTTGGGCCAGTTGTGGTGGTGGGGCCGGTACTTGGACGACACTCTGGTATGTTGGGGACGCAGCAGACACTGATCTCATAGTTGAGGCAAACCGGCATCGGCGTATTACCTCCTGGACGCTGTTCCCAGTTGTTACAGATGAGCCCTTTGTCAACACTGCATTCCACCTTCTGCCCTAACTCTGTGAGGGGAACATCAGGGAATTTCTCTGCTCTGCATGAAATTTTTTCGGCTTGCACGCAGACCCAGGAGGAGTCGTTCCTCCTAATATTGACAAAGGTTTCATAGTCACCACTGTTTCTGTCAGAACTGTTTGGGTAACTCACATCAATCCAGTCCGTCCAGATGCAGTCACAGTCTGAGGGAGAACAACAAGAGCAACAATTAGAAGCAGCAGAGACAGAGACAACAAGCCGGCATACCAGCACTGTTCCAGTGGTTCTTAGGGCGTCCACTGCCAAACAAGGTGCATCTTGGGCACTGCCAACACCAGCCAGCCAACTCTGGACACATCAAAGCTCACTTGCATATGCAGGACTGCCCTTCTCAGTCCTACAAAGCATGCTAGGGCCCCGTAAGGACACAGGCACTACCAAGACTTGTGTGTCTCCCTGCTGCAGCTACGGCACAGTTCCATATTGGGCTTCCCATCTGTAAAAAATCTTCCTTAATGGCAAAACATGAGGTGGAACAGGACCAAGCAGGGACTCCTGCCACTATCTCACCCTCTTGTGCCCCTCACACCACCTCACATTCCCAGGGAGAAATGAAAACACCAGGAAGGCTCATGACCACAGAGGAAGCAGGCACAGGACACGAGCTACTGCCAAAACATCCACTTGCTTCCCAGGCTTGAGAACAACACTCGTGGGAACCCTAGGATAACGTGGCTGCCCGGAGCCTTAGCCCACAGCAAAAGGCAACCTGCAGACTGAAGCCTTTCCCCAGGCTCTGCCAGTAAAACCCAGCCTTCTTACAGCCAGAACTGCAGGTGATTGGCAGCAATCGCCACAGTGGCAACGCAAGGGGAGAAGGGGGAGAAAGTCTGCACAGCTGTGCCCAAACCTTGCCCAATATGACCGTGCCACTAAATCAAGCCCCTCTGCCATCACATGCCACGAGTCCCACAGGGAATGTTTTCTCCAGCTGAAGGACGAGGCCCAACAGCAGCAAAAGCATGTCTTGCTCTCGGTTCAGTATCTGCCTGAGCTGGGTGGAGGCATGAGCATGGAAAGCCTTCTCTGAGCCCTGCTCAGTCAGAGAACACAAGACCTTCAACCCAGGACACCTGCACTATCCTCCTGCCTGAAACTGCTACTTTTGGGCACCAGCAGTTTCAGGGAAAGCACAACAATTGATCCCACCCCTAATCCCCCACAGACGGCACAGGTTGAGGTGCCCATGATCGTTCATTGCTCCCACAGCAAGGCAACATGCGAGAGCACAAAGCAGACCCGTACCTTTATGCGTTGGAGTTGGTAGAGACGTGGTGTACGTCGGCGTGGGCGTGGATGTGCTGGTCACAGTCTGGGTGGGTGTTGTAGTGCTGGACACAGTAGTTGTTGTCCCCAGGGTGCTGCTGGTGGTGGGGCTGGGTGGCATTGTGGTGGTGGCGGTGCTGGTGGGAGATTCTGGGGAAGTTGATGTTGGGATGGTTGTTGAGAGAGTTGAAGGGGACGCTGTGCTTGTTGTAGAAGAAGTTGGGCCAGTTGTGGTGGTGGGGCCGGTACTTGGACGACACTCTGGTATGTTGGGGACGCAGCAGACACTGATCTCATAGTTGAGGCAAACCGGCATCGGCGTATTACCTCCTGGACGCTGTTCCCAGTTGTTACAGATGAGCCCTTTGTCAACACTGCATTCCACCTTCTGCCCTAACTCTGTGAGGGGAACATCAGGGAATTTCTCTGCTCTGCATGAAATTTTTTCGGCTTGCACGCAGACCCAGGAGGAGTCGTTCCTCCTAATATTGACAAAGGTTTCATAGTCACCACTGTTTCTGTCAGAACTGTTTGGGTAACTCACATCAATCCAGTCCGTCCAGATGCAGTCACAGTCTGAGGGAGAACAACAAGAGCAACAATTAGAAGCAGCAGAGACAGAGACAACAAGCCGGCATACCAGCACTGTTCCAGTGGTTCTTAGGGCGTCCACTGCCAAACAAGGTGCATCTTGGGCACTGCCAACACCAGCCAGCCAACTCTGGACACATCAAAGCTCACTTGCATATGCAGGACTGCCCTTCTCAGTCCTACAAAGCATGCTAGGGCCCCGTCAGGACACAGGCACTACCGAGACTTGTGTGTCTCCCTGCTGCAGCTACGGCACAGTTCCACATTGGGCTTCCCATCTGTAAAAAATCTTCCTTAATGGCAAAACATGAGGTGGAACAGGACCAAGCAGGGACTCCTGCCACTATCTCACCCTCTTGTGCCCCTCACACCACCTCACATTCCCAGGGAGAAATGAAAACACCAGGAAGGCTCATGACCACAGAGGAAGCAGGCACAGGACACGAGCTACTGCCAAAACATCCACTTGCTTCCCAGGCGCGTGCACGCGGCTTGAGAACAACACTCGTGGGAACCCTAAGAAAACGTGGCTGCCCGGAGCCTTAGCCCACAGCAAAAGGCAACCTGCAGACTGAAGCCTTTCCCCAGGCTCTGCCAGTAAAACCCAGCCTTCTTACAGCCAGAACTGCAGGTGATTGGCAGCAATCGCCACAGTGGCAACGCAAGGGGAGAAGGGGGAGAAAGTCTGCACAGCTGTGCCCAAACCTTGCCCAATATGACCGTGCCACTAAATCAAGCCCCTCTGCCATCACACGCCACGAGTCCCACAGGGAATGTTTTCTCCAGCTGAAGGACGAGGCCCAACAGCAGCAAAAGCATGTCTTGCTCTCGGTTCAGTATCTGCCTGAGCTGGGTGGAGGCATGAGCATGGAAAGCCTTCTCTGAGCCCTGCTCAGTCAGAGAACACAAGACCTTCGACCCAGGACAACCTGCACTATCCTCCTGCCTGAAACTGCTACTTTTGGGCACCAGCAGTTTCAGGGAAAGCACAACAATTGATCCCACCCCTAATCCCCCACAGACGGCACAGGTTGAGGTGCCCATGATCGTTCATTGCTCCCACAGCAAGGCAACATGCGAGAGCACAAAGCAGACCCGTACCTTTATGCGTTGGAGTTGGTAGAGATGTGGTGTACGTCGGCGTGGGCGTGGATGTGCTGGTCACAGTCTGGGTGGGTGTTGTAGTGCTGGACACAGTAGTTGTTGTCCCCAGGGTGCTGCTGGTGGTGGGGCTGGGTGGCATTGTGGTGGTGGCGGTGCTGGTGGGAGATTCTGGGGAAGTTGATGTTGGGATGGTTGTTGAGAGAGTTGAAGGGGACGCTGTGCTTGTTGTAGAAGAAGTTGGGCCAGTTGTGGTGGTGGGGCCGGTACTTGGACGACACTCTGGTATGTTGGGGACGCAGCAGACACTGATCTCATAGTTGAGGCAAACCGGCATCGGCGTATTACCTCCTGGACGCTGTTCCCAGTTGTTACAGATGAGCCCTTTGTCAACACTGCATTCCACCTTCTGCCCTAACTCTGTGAGGGGAACATCAGGGAATTTCTCTGCTCTGCATGAAATTTTTTCGGCTTGCACGCAGACCCAGGAGGAGTCGTTCCTCCTAATATTGACAAAGGTTTCATAGTCACCACTGTTTCTGTCAGAACTGTTTGGGTAACTCACATCAATCCAGTCCGTCCAGATGCAGTCACAGTCTGAGGGAGAACAACAAGAGCAACAATTAGAAGCAGCAGAGACAGAGGCAACAAGTAATATGTACTACTGACAGAGGGACAGTGAGAGAAGAAATAGGAACCTCTATACAGCCCAATCCACCAGTAGACAATGCCTAAAATAATGGTTCTTTAAATTAAGGCTTACTAATCTTGCACAACTAGTCCTTCTGGGAACCTTCTCTCTAACAGCCAGACAGAGTGCCCAACCTGCCTAACTAAGACTTCCTGCCAGCTCAATATCTGCTTGGAAATGACATGTTTTCGTAGGTGGTCTTTCTTTATATCTTTCATAGCAAAGCAACGGCAAGGAGTATTGGCCTGCCAAGTACCTGGAGAGGTTGAAGTTACTGGGGTGGAGGCTGATGTTGTGGGTTGGCTTGTCATGGTTGGGGTGGCTGTGGGCATGGTGGTAATTGTTGGTTGCCTCGTTGTAGTGGTGATGGATACTGTTGTGCTGGTTGTAGTGTAAATTGGAGTTGATTGTGTACTTGTGGTCTCACAAGAAATTTCCTGCCACTCACAACAGTTTACTCTGATTTCATAATTATAGCAAAGTTGCCACATAGTTGCATCTTGCTCCTCATTTTTACAGATTAGTCCATATGTAACATTACAGTCTACTTTCTGGCCAAGTTCCTCTAAGCTCACATCAGGATTATCTGTAGCTCTGCATTCAATATCTTCAGGAGCTTCACATATTTCGTTTCCATGTTCCTTTCTTATTTCATCATAGGTTTCATAGTCACCACCACCATCTTCAGGTTTGCTAACGTCAAACCACGCAGTCCAATCACAGACTAATCCAAAACATGGAGCTGCAAGAAAGGAGAGATTCAGCATTTGAACTTATGGAGGTCATTCTGAGAATTTTATTATGTATTCTATCCCATTAAGGACTACAACAATGCATCACAACTTGTCATTATTTAGACAGAAAAGCATTTCAAAATTGGTTCTATATTAGCAGGTTTTTCAATAGAAAGCTTTGCATCACAATAAATTCACCTTTAGAAGTGTTTAAGTGTCATTCTTCTGTCTATAATTATAACATTTTTTCAATTGTAAAGAATTATTTACTTCTGTTTCAAAAATATTTTTATGTAGCAGCCATTTTTTATTTACTCTTCCTTTAAATGTTATTTTGACATTTTTTAACAACTTGTTTTTCTATTTTCAACTTACATGTAGGTTCTGTAGGCCTTGTAGTAGTAACTAAAATAGAAAAAAAAAATACTCCATCATCTGCAATCTTTAGACGGAAATAAAATAGTAGTTTTAAATACTCTAATTATATATATTTTTTTTTCTGATACTGCTGAGAAAATTCTACCATCCTGGCTAGATATTGAGATGCTAACATGCTTTTCAGAATTACAAAGATATTCTGTACATTTATACTTACAATTTCTTCCATAGGAACTAATTCAGATCAAGGTGTTTATTTCTTAGTGTGGTGTGATAAAACTATTAATAAGTGTTACTCTGCCTGTGTCAGCAGTAAGTTCATACACTTGTACATTCTATCTTTAAAGTTCTTTTCTTAATGGAAATGATTTTTAGATGCACATCTCTGTTAAGGATTTACCTGTGGTGGTAAGAGTGCTGGTTGGGAAGGACGTTGAAATGGTTGTAGGTGAAGTAGGTGTCGGACAAGGATAAGTGCTTCCAACAACTATAGAACCATTTTCTGCACAAACGTATGTTATACATATGTTACCATCTTGTATTTGTGCCACAGTGTCACCCACTTGATAACTCGTTCCATTGATGACACAAGGACACCCTGCAAGAAAGAGCTTTAGTGTATAATTTTTCTGCTACAGGTAGGAGAAAATGGTAAAATACATATGGACAAGCGAGCTCTTATGTGAGTCATGCATGCTTCTTTCAGAGCTATATCTAGAGCTTAGATCTAATACATTGCACAAATTTATCTTTACATTTAGAGAAACATTAAAACATAACTAGTGAAGCCCTGCATAAAACGCTTGGAAAAACAGACTTACAACCCAAGTTTTAAAATATTTTGAGAGAAACAACATCTGCATTTACTATATGGCACTTTTTTATAACTCCACATGTTCTGGGAGTGCAAACCCTTGTAGTGAAATCAGTCAATGTGGATATGGGTCATGAGAAGAAAGAAAAGAGGACATGAGAAAAAGGTTGAACAATAACTGTTACATTAACAGCAAGGTTCACGAAAAGTGCTGCCCAGTTTTCTTTGGCTACAGCTTTCACTTCCACTGGAAAGAATTATTCCATATCAGTAGTTAGTCTTTTTTAGAGACAGATGTAATAGTTCTATGCATTTTTTTGGTTTTCATTCGTAGGAAAAAAGATGTTATTTACCTGGGATTGGTTTACACTCTATAGAGCCTGAGGGGCCACAGACACTGAAAACAAAATTTCCAAAAATTAAAAAGTTGCAGATATTTTATGGCAACTGTGAGCAGAGCCAAGAGCACAGAAACATAGAAATTTGTCACTTGATCTTCATTCATACTACTGGATATATTTCTAGGCATGTTTTCCAATATTGCCTATCATTATTTCATTCAAACTTAGTCATCATTTTTGTTGTTTAAGTGCAAGATATTAAGACTATCATGAACCACTTTGTGCTGCAAATTGCAAGAGTGCAGTAGTAGCAACTGTTTTTCAGAGCTGTGAACTTAGAACTAGATCAGAGGATTTTTTGTCTCTGGTCACCATGTGGAGCATTAGATGTCAGTGCTATCATTACTAAGGCATAGGAAGGAGCAGTTAGGACTTAAATATCTCTTTCAGGTCTAGGATAAACAATTTCAGATAACAATGATTTTGAAATGTCAGTTTTAAAATAGAATGCAAAGCGGAGTAGTCCCTCTGTTCCCAAAGAACTGTGAGAATCAAAGGATTATTCCAGAGACATACTCGGATTTCATGCCATTTTATCATTTATAACAATTAAAAGGTTGTATTTAATGAATTTGATAATCAGTTATTATAATGACACTATCAACCAGAAATCTGGATTGTTGTGGGTTTGGAAATCTATGAATGAGAAGTTTAGAATCTACACATATTGTAGGTGAAGCATTTTTTTTAGTAAGTCTCAACTGGAATAAATGTTGTTGTTCCTCTGTTTTCTATAGATGAATGCCAGAATATACCAGCTCTTCAGTTGAAGTTGCATCTTTATTTGCTTAAGGCCCAGTAAAGTAAATGAGGGGCCGAGTATAGATAAATTCTTTCCTGAATTTCTGCAAGTGTTTTCCCATTTTTTACATACCATTCTGTACAGTTCTCTTTGGTGGGTATTTTATTCCCAGGGGGAACAGGAACGTCATTGATGTAACACCAACATTCATCTTCAGGTACACATTCCTTTGTTTCTTCATTATAAACAGGCTTGTCCTTAGGGCATCTGGGGTAGCAACCTGTTGATGATGAGAACAACAATATACAGTATACAGGAAAAGAAAAAGTGTAAACAGTTAACACAATGATGAGATACCTTCTGAAGGTAAATGATACCCATTGAATCAAGTATAGTGTAAGAAATAAAAAACTTCCAATTTAAATTAATCCATGGACAATTAGTCTTTCCAAAAGACTTAAACCAAACAATTATGATTGATAATACGGGGATACGAAGGATTACATGAGAGTTTAGTCAGGAAAACTAGGGAAGCTGTGTTTTCCTAATTAAAGGTCTTGGAGAAAGGCCTGATTTACATTAGTTTCTATGGGTAGTTAGTAATTTTAAGACAAAGTAACATCCTGATTTTTCAACAGATACTGAAATATGGTCACTATATCAATAATAATTGTGTGAAGAATATGCAAGTGAATTCATTAACAAACAGATTTTTCACTATATTTATTGGACTATTAGACCCTTTTAATGTGCCTTTAATAGATGAGTAATCTCTACCCCAATCAATCTGCATTGTTCCATATCTTTCGCTAGTGACCTAAACCCCACCTGTCAATTCTCATTGTATTTTTCAGGTAACTGCACTCTTTAAAAAATATTGTGTCATGCTTCCTAATAAACTGTCATAATATCCAATTCTTAATTGCATAAAATCATCTTTATACTGTGCTGGAGTCCTAAATAGCCTATAAGCTGAATGACCACGTAATTAACTGGTACTTAAAAGTCATTCCATGCTGACAAACTGTACTAAAGATGTCCTAACAAAAACAAGTATGCTCTATATTTCCACTGAAAATAAAACCCAAAAATAATTTAGAAAGTTGGCTGGACATATAATAACTTGCCTTCTAGCACTTTCCAAATCTTTTTAATAATCTAAGACAACCCATTTCAAAACACAGAGTCATTTTTTTTTAATATTTTAGTTAATTTTGGGGTGTTATTTTGCTTTGCTATCAGCACTTCAAGGATTAAAACAATAAAGTCAAACCCTTTCCAATGCCTAAACTGGAGATAAATACATCCTCTCCAGACCCAAAGGACTATGTCACCAAATCCATGGCTGTTTTCTCTAAACTTCATCACATGGTATACCAGAAGATATCTATGAAGTCATTCACACTCTTGGATCATTGCAGTCCTCGTAATGTGGTATTCCCTTTCAGTTATCAAGGACAAGGACTTTCAGGTACTAATATCATATTTCTACATATTTTGAGAGATTCAGTAGAATTTAAAAGGCTTATGCATCCTCTAAGTGGGATGGAATGCAAAATAACCTCTTTTAGCCTCACATCTTTGTCTTAGAGCCTAAACAAAAACTGTAAATGAAATATACTGAAAATAGAAGCAGCCCCCAGTAGGTTTCTGACATGTTGTGATCTCCATTGAGAATCCTATATATAGCACTCTCGGTGTGTCTGATATCAAAGACATTTTCCATTGTAAAGACAGGAGGATGCTGCACATTAATCTAAGAAAGTCAAGATGGATTTGATGCATAAGAAGGACAGACTGAAATAACCCAGCTATTGATAACTTATAGAATCATAGAATAACCAGGTTGGAAGAGACCCACCGGATCATCGAGTCCAACCATTCCTATCAAACACTAAATCACGCCCCTTAGCACCTTGTCCACTCGTGCCTTAAACACCTCCAAAGAAGGTGACACAACCACTTCCCTGGGCAGCCTGTTCCAGTGCCCAATGACCCTTTCTGTGAAAAATCTTTTCCTAATGTCCAGCCTAAATCTCCCCTGGCAGAGCTTGAGGCCATTTCCTCTTGTCCTGTCCCCTGTCACTTGGCAGAAGAGGCCAGCACCCTCCTCTCTACAACCTCCCCTCAGGTAGTTATAGAGAGCAATGAGGTCTCCTCTCAGCCTTCTCTTCTCCAGGCTAAACACCCCCAGCTCTCTCAGCCGCTCCTCATAAGGCCTGTTCTCCAGCCCCTTCACCAGCTTTGTTGCTCTTCTCTGGACTCGCTCCAGAGCCTCAACATCCTTCTTGTGGTGAGGGGCCCAGAACCGAACACAGTATTCGTCATATAAAATGTGTTTTCCTTCTCTTGAAATGTCCTCAGGATGGGATGCAAAATGACAACAGTATAACAATCTTGCATGTTTCAGGATAATCTCATAGCAGAGACCTAGTTTTATGGCTGACAGCAATGTAACTATCACCCACTGATAATAATAAATAATAAATTACGTTATAGGAAAATTTTATGAAGACAAATTCGACATAACAGATTTAGGAACACCTTGTCAAGCTGACTGACTATACCACATCCATTAGATGATACCTGGACAAAGTCATATGGATTAAAATATAAAAATGGCAAGGAATTTATTACCTTCTAGGTAGGGTACTGAAAAGTTGGTCCTGACATTATTAATCATCCTGCAGGTCATGATACTACTGCCACAAGGCTCATAGTGCCATTCACACTCATTACGAGGGTTGTAGTAGTCACAAAAGATCGCTGATGACAAAAAAAAATGGAGAAGTTGCTTAAAAACATAGTTGCCAGGATGCAGCTTTGATCGGGTCTTTAACAGTACAAGCTAAACAAATCTACATGTTAAATCAGCAAAATTACTCTTGAGGTATAGGACCTGGATTTTATTCTACTATACTAAACACAGTGTACATCAAAATTTGGGGTCAAAATTCTGTGGCCCAAGATTTTAATATTAAACACTCAAAAAAGGATTAGTATTGATTTCAATTCAAAATTAAGGGTAAATTTCAGAGAGTATTTTTCTTCCTAGCTGCTAGCAAACCACTAAAAACCCTTGCAGTATATTCAAAACAGTTATATTTTGCTGTATCACTGAGTAAGAGTCATCTTCAGCAGGCCAAGAGGAAGCATATATGATATTATGGATAGAACTTAAAATAGATTTCAGCTTAGATGGCTATGAACAGAGGAAAGAGCTTTTATGAACTTATGTATCAGAGTAATCTAAAATATATAACTTCTGTTTCCCTGACTTATTACACCTAAAAACTACAAATAGCTTTAAGTCCAAGACAAGTGACTTTTTAAAATAAAAAATTACATTTTCAGTATTTGATCAGCTTTCAGACAGCAGCTAGGAAAATACAGTTATGTTTAACTGTTACTCACGGCATATATCGGGAGTCCTCCAGAAAACACAGGCCTGAGCTTTGGTACATTCTTGAGCATATGCAGCAACTGCAGAACAGAAGCACTCACAGTCTCCACCACTGTCACAAGAGCAGGCATCATGAACACAGGCATCATAAAAAGGAATTGGGTCCACCTGTTGGGGAAACAAATAATGTCTTTGTTCAGCTTCAAATTACTATTTTTTTGAGTTTATCCAATGATATATTAGCAAAGGATTTCTATGTTTTTGCGCGGGACTACAACAGGAGAAACTTAGAATGGATTTTAGCTGCTGAATCAACATAGAAAAACATAATAATAACATAATTCTCCACTGTGAGTTAAGAACAAACTGTTGTTAATATTACCCTACTTCAGGAAAGAAACAAGAAAAAAAGAGGAGTGTTTTCTGTGCACTGTGCTCTGGAAGCTGTGGGGCTGACATCGCGTATGCTATCACAGTTTGAAGGTACAATACTAGTAGCTGTCTATCTAATATTAAGCCTATCTAACCTCCACAATGTCAGTGGTTTCCAAGAAGAAACCTTCTGTGGGTTGAACATTACAAGGAGCAGTGGTCTCTACAACAGCTATCTTTCAAGTACAGCATGCATATCTGTCAGAAGATGGGTCTGATGACTGCAAGAACTTTCAGAACTTTTAGGAGTGACATTATCTCAACAAGAGATGGTGCAACTGCATCAAATGGACCTGTTCAGGCTACATTTATGAAGTTAGCTTGCAAAGCAGTAGCAGCAAAACTGTGGTGATGAATGTGGGCTTGTAGAGCTGGGGACAGCACCACTACTGACATGGTCCCGTTACCACAGATACTCAAACTACTTTGAGGGCAGCTGAAATGCACTGATACCTGTAGTTGTACTGAAGACTTAATTGAAGATCACTCTAATTAACCGTTGTTTTATTAATGTCTGATGACTGCTCTGCTTCTGCATTAATAGAAAGGCACTGTGTTATTTTGTTACTTACTACCCTCTACAAACCTTGGCATGACAAATTTTAAAGACTTCACTGAGGATGATGCTGCATTCTTTCTCTGCCCAGGACTTCCGATGTGGTTTCACATCACAGGGCTTTATCTCTTGTGTGGCATCTGGGCACATAGAAGACTGTTTCCAGGAATTCCCAAACTTCAGAGCATTAGTCTCCTGCAGTCCACTTCTTGTTGTAAAGTCATTGTTAGACTTGTCATCAAAGTTGCCACACAGACCACACACTTTGCCCTGAAAAAATAATAAACATATCCAGAGATTTTAAATATACCATGGAAGCAAGAAAAATACTTTAGTAAAGTAAGATCAGAATACTGATATTTAAAAGGTTAACTGTCTCTCCGTGACATCTTTTCATCTTTACTTCCAAATCATCTGTACAGAAATTAAACCCTCATTTGTCTGTGAACTCAGCAAACTATTCAGTTGTAATGTCTTCCATCCTTGAAACTAATTATATTTAGTGTACCTCCACTTCTCTGTGGCATCCTTTCATCCAACTTATAACACTAAAGTGTAGCTAAGCCTCTTTCTGCTGAGAAGAATTAATTCATTTTCCATTCTTCTTTATTCATCCTAACTCATCTATTAATATAATCCTGAGGGAATTTCAGTCTGTTCAAAACTGTAATAAAAGCTTCTAATATAATGAGCATCATTTCTTCACTCATGGAAAAAAAATGACAAGGATTCTTTTTTCCTAAAGAATTTAGCAAGTTGCCCACAATAGTGAATTTTTTGTAGTGTTATTTAAGGTACATCAGTCCCCTCAAGCAACAGTAAGTTCCTGTTTATACAATCTCACACCTGTTCATTCAGGTCAATGAATTCAGTACTCTCAATGCAGTTTTTTGGAAATTAGAACCATCTCCATAGCTTGCGTAGGGAGTTTGGTTTTAACTCAGAGCTGAGATTCCATGCAGGTTTCCAAGCGCGTATACAGTCAGTCCCCTAAATTACTTTAAATGCTTAGCTGTAAAAATTCACAAACCTTGAATGCCTTAACTGTTTAGTTTTATTACAGTCATATGCTATGCATCCTCTGCATTACTTTGTAATGGACTGTAAGGACCTCCAGTAGCAGCTCTGCAAGCTGTGATAATAATAACACAAGCTAATCATCAATGCGCAGAGGTTATAGGAATTAATAAAAGAATGTTGATGTTTTCTTATCTCATTTATCTATTCATACTAGTACTTTAGAAAATGAAAGATAGGTCCTAACTTTGTAGTCAGGGGTCAGCTTGATGAAAACAGTAGTCTTCTTGTCCCAGATAAGCATCAAACCATTGGTAGCCTCAATAACAAGATAGAGGCCTACTGTCCTGTTCCAATAACGCACATCTTCACCGATATCTCGCTGAATTTCTTTATAATCTTTGTTCTCCAATTTCAGTTCAGTTTTCTGAAAGATAAAAAGAGAGATATTGTAGCACAAACTTTTATGATAGGATAAAATATTAGATGTTCATAACAATACAACTCATTCTGAAAACAATACCTCAAAGTCTGGGATGACTTTCAAAGTTTACAGAAAGTGATGTAGCACTTTAGTTTGAAAGATATTTCAGTACCTTTATAGATTAATTTTATAGGGCTCCTAAACCTCACTGGTTATAACCCCTTTTACGGATGTGGCTTTGGAGCATTACTTTTTTTTTAAAAAATACTTGAACACTGATATATATGCACTAAGTATCATTACTCACCCCTATAAACATTTTAATAGCCTTTGAGCAAGTGACTCCTGTAGTTCCACAAGGGACATTCTCTGTGATGATACTGAATGAGCCACTGGAATTTTTATCACCACAAAAATCCTATTGAAAAAGTAAAAATGAGCATAAGAAAATTAGGCATAACATTTAATTTTTAGTTCAATATCATAATAAATACATCTTTTAAATCTCTACAATGTATAAATCATTTGTGAATTCCTGCATACAAATATCTTTACAGATGTCTAAACATTTATATGCATCTCTGCAGGCATATAAACAGTTAATAGTCTTGTGTGTGGCAAAACTTGGGAAAAAAGGCAGATGACAAATCAAAATGAGGAATGTATCTTTAAATATAAATACTTTAATTTGTAAACTTAGAATTCTGATTTTGCAATTGATATTAAGCTGTTAGCTCTCACGTACAATTTATGACCACTGTATCAGACAAAAACCACTCACACCTTGCCTGCACCGAAAATACAGAATTTATCTTCGTGGAATGTGTAAACACTCCAAGATAATGATGCCAGACAATAAGTAATGACAAAACCGAAGAGGAAAGTAGATCTTCAAGGCAATCAAATGTCGTTTCATCCATCCTGATCAGCATTACCTGAGTAGCCACATATTCACAATTTCCATCAAAGTCATAGAATTTTCCATCAAAGGTGATATAATGGCCACTTCCATATATCATACAAGTCCCATAGCACACATCTTCAGTACAGCTCCAAAATCCTTTTTGGCAGGTACTAAAAGAGAGAGAAAGAGCTGAATTTCCAGATCTCACCAAGACACTGTTGTTTGAAAAACTGCAGAACAAACTAAGCAGCTACCTGATACAATGTGATAATGTGAAGAATACCCATTTCAGTGTTAAGAATGTCTTAAACCTCAGCTTCAATAGTTTAGCCTGTTTTCAAGCCTATGACATGTTTTTTTAATTCTAGCCAGCTACGTTTTCCAGATCTGATAGCATTTATATTTTAAAAATTATTGCAATTTCCCAATGATAGATACCTACAGAAAACAGGCACCTGTTACTGCAGTATTTTTGGCACAATCTGTATTTCCTCAGACAGCAGATGATGTGCCTGAATATAAAGGATTATATTTGCAGCCACTGCAGCCATTGTAATATATAAGCCTAGACATGACTATGAATTTATTACATAGAATATATTCTAGAAGAGAATACAAAATTCTAACTTACCAGGTGTTGCAGTCCACTGTTATCTTCTGTCCAGGAGAATACCACTGGTTGTTATGAATGCACGGGCAGTCACTCCTCTTAACACAGCCCCCTTTCCCATCATCTAACAGACCTTCAGGACACACACAGCCTGAGACACACTCTGCCTGAAACTAAGGAATATAAAGACAAATTGTTACTTTATGAAAATGCACCGTGTTTTTCTTCTGCTTCTTCATAAGCACTCTGGTAAAAACTGCATTTATAAACAAACAAAACTAATAAACATTATAAACATTTATAAACAAATTATTATAACTAATAAACTAATATAACTAATAAATTTATAAACTAATAAACATTCAATAATTCAATAATTACAACGGCATTTTCTGTGTTGCACTGCATCAGTTAAAGAATACAGAATAAAGGAAATGTGACATAGAGAAAAACTGAATGCATACATGATCAGCTTGAGGAGTATGACAGCTAAGTTGTACAGGCGTTCGTGAAGTCCACGTTGGGGATGAATTGCAGTCAAAGTAGGTCTTGTTAGAAGAACAGTCTGTTGCACCTGAAAGGTACATTTTTGGTTTAGATTAATCAAGAAAAGAGAAAGGAAATATGTGTGAAAGGTAATAGTTACTGAGACAGAAGTCACAGGGTATGTTTAGCCTTATGATAAAAACGAGGTTCTGTGAAGACAGAACAAAGTGAAAATGCAGAAATGTTTCACACAAAGAGAAAAAAAGCAAACACAACATAAGGGGAAAATTCAAGTGGAAAGTGTAGATTTGGGGTTGGAATTTGGGTTATGGGTTTTTTTTTAATTTTACTTTATAAATTGTTGCTTACTTTTCATTCTTATTGTCACTGATGTACACTGGACCTTTGCATTTCGACAAACACTAGAAAAGAAGTGGAAGAAAAAAATAATTTAAAAAGAAAGCTCAGTGTCTTCAATTTAAATCTAAGGATTTGCTTATATAAATTCAAGAGTATTTATTGGATAATTGGATAATAATGCATAATTTCCACTGATATTTCGAATGAACTCTGTTAAAGTGCGCTCATGAGTTTTCACTTGGTGAAAAAGTGTAGCAAGATTATAGGCACAATGCCCAGAATGGTTATATTTTAAGAAATGACAGCTATTCTATTAATACATAATATTATGTGTTTTGATGTCTCAGGAAACAGATAATGAAACTGATAATAATAATTTAAATCAAAACCTTAATTTGGACACACAGTATATTTTCATGCCTACTCAACTCATGCAGCAGATTTGTTGGTCTATATGCTTCATCTGCCAGATGAGGAATGGAAGTATTAATATTTCAATTTGCACTGACGAATGGTGCTACAAACTGTTGTCAGATTTCATGGTAGAAAATGTCAGAATCATGAAAGCTGCTTTCAAAAGCCTATGCTAAATATACATTGAGGGGACTTGCCTCCAGTGGAAAACAACAGTGATCTGTCTCTGACAGAAGAGGAAACAGCAACATAAGATTGTAGTTGGACTTTTATCTTCCTTTTACCTCTCTGCTCAACAAAGAGCTATTAACAGTGCAGCTTCAGAATAACATTTATCTATGAAGGGCAGTAGTCACACCTCCAAATAAAGATGCATTTCTGCATTATTAATAAATCATATTTCAACAGGATTATGCTTTTCTCAGCATGAAGATGGAATGAAGGGTATTACAAGTGTTTATTAAATCACCAAAAAAAAAAAGGCTAAGTATTTTGTTCCTAATAAGCAAATTTTAAAAGGGCATTTATCCCCAGAAATAAGAAGACACAATAAAACATACCAACGTTCTCCATCTTTTGTGACATATTCCTCTGGTTCCAAGTACGAGCCCTTGTAGTAACAAGGGCATTCAGAGATAGGCACGCAGTTATCCTGGTTATCCAAGTACGTGTTATATGGGCAGCCACAGCCATCCACAGGCGCGAAGTCCTGCAGGCAATGTTTTTCACCATCAGCAAGGGAACGACAGGTGTGCTGGCACATTGTAAGATTGTAAAGGAAGATCTGATTTCCTGGGCAGGCAGACACTTCACTAGCTGGAGGGAAAATGAACAAACTAGTAAATAAGGGATGCACAATGGACAATTTAACCTTGACTTTTCCGTGCTTTGTTTCTTCAGCTGTGTACCATGCAAAGGCAAAATACTGCCTTAGATTTTATTAAAGTACAAAAATATCGTAAGTCTCAAGTAATGCTAGCCTAACTTATTAGTTCAAGGCTTCTTTTCAATTTATGTTTCTACTTTAGTACCCGTATTTGTTTCACATACTAATAATCAGAGAGAGAGAGCACAACATAGCCTCAATGACAGTGTACTGTTGATGACAAGCAAGCACAATGATAAAGAAAGACATGGAAAAGCAAAGATGATGTAAAAGCCATGATGGCTGGGATTGAATTAGTCAAAGACAGAAAAAGCATTATTATTTAAACTGGGGGAAGAAGGTGGAAGTGAAAAATATGGCTTTCTACTTTTAAAAATGTTGTGAAAAAATGGCATCTAAGGAACATCATGTGATTTGGTGAACATGGTAAGCTTTGTCTTTTTTTAAGTCCATTAGACATTTCTAAGATACTCCAAATGCTTTAACACTGAGATCATTGACAACCAAATTCAGAGAGAACCCATTTATTTGTCATGTCTAATTAATTGCATGAGTATTATAGTTCCACTACTTACTGCAGACATCTTTTCTCCAGCCTCTCAGCATGATCCCTTTGAAAGCACAGGCTCTTGAGTAAGAGGACAAGGCAGCACACAAGCATTCTTCACTGTCTTCACAGAGGCAGGTGTCGTATTTACATTTCTGAAAAAGGAATGAAAGGGTTAGTAAGCCCACAGGAAAACAATGGGCAATGGTAAATCAGAAGCTATGAAATATCCTTTGACTTTCTTCTGATGTTGTTTTTATTCATTCTCATGGTCAAAGAACAACTGAAGGAATGGAGGAATACTAGACACTGCTGCTTCATTTCATATACTTTGAAAATGCATGCTTATATTAACCTAAACCAAGCCTCTCAACTCTTCAAAAAGAGACAGTCTCCTAACAAGATCTTTCTTAAAGGACTTTGATACTATTATTTCTCAGGTACAACTTAGAAATGCTGAGGTCCATAAAAACTAAAAATCACAATGCCAAAATATTAACCAGATTTATTAAGATCTTCACAAAAGTTGAGCCCAGACTGGGTTTCAGGTGTGAACAAGCACTTAGGAATTTCTTCTTTTTTTTCCTCAGGTAAACCTCACTTACCACTCAACAGTAATGAACACAGAGGAAAATGAAACCATATAAATGCTGGAATGAAAATGATTTGGTGTTACACTCCAACAATAAAGGAAAATTCCTCCCTCTGCCCCAACTTAATAGCAACTAACACATAAAGGCAGGCTTAAACTTTCTGCATACACCTGCATCTCTTGAATCTTCTTTGCAGTTTCAATATCCAATCCAATAAAATGTACATTAAATACAAAACAGAAGAAAACAGAAGTACAAATTTACTTTCTTATTCAGCAGCACTTCAGAAGAATGTCATCATGGGATACTTTGGATACTATTCTGCCTCAAAATCTTTACCTTTATGGCCAAGCTACTTAGCAATGTCTCAAATGTTTGAATAGTGATAAACATCAACAGTGGTCTGCCTGAAATAAAGCAGTACTAAAAAGAGTGCAAATCACAATACCTTATAGTATTCTGAAGGATCAATGATTAAATGACATCTTGCAAAAGGACCTTCTGAGTTTTTCAGCAAAGAACACCAATGCTCAGCATAATTTGCTACAAAGAATGAGAAAAATGAAATTACATCATAATATTCATTGCATTCACTTACCTTCCTTGTGTAATGTCTAGTGACTTCATCGCATAAAAGCAATGCAATCATATAAATGTGAGAATTGTGTACACTTTTGGGACCAGAGAAAGTATATGCAATCACTGTACATGTACTTCTTTTCTGTTTCAGTTATCTAGCAGCAGACATGCAATCATAAAAGCAAAAATCGTACCTTACTGCTGCAATTTAACTACATGGTATTGTGACAGCCCATTCCATTTGGGGATCGGAAAGCTAAGTTAAACATGGGGATTAATACTTGGAAATACAAACTGCTTTTGCAGACAATGCATATAGATGACCTTGCTTTCCTGTCTTTCAGTTCAGGATTCCTCTATAGTCACCACCTAACTTTGACTTCAAAACTGACAGGAAAACAGTGCCATATGTATATATATATACACATGCAGTCACTAATTTAATTTGACAAATCTTTAAAAACACTTCAATGACATATTGCAACTCTTACACATCTGTTGCCGTAGTATACAGCAAACAGCTCATTCTGAGAGAGGTCAACCACCTGACTTATTAGTGTGCTTACCACTTTCAATGCTGAGACTGCAGGGGTCTTCCAGCTTTTCTGCCTGGTCTGTACAGGTGGACTGAGCTTTCCATGTGTTAGCAAAGGCTGATCCTGTAGCTTCTACCAGCCCACTGGCTGTTTTAAAGTCATCACCTTCCATTCCATTAAAGTTTCCACAAAGCCCTATTTAAAACGAAGGTAAAAATGTCAGCTAGTTATTACTCAGTCTCATCGTAAAAAGGCATAGGGAAGGGAAGAACTGATCACAAATGTTAGAAAGAGAAGTTCATACAGCTTATAATTCCTCTTTAATATTAATGCATAACGTAAGATTCAGGAAACCTATTTGAGATCTTTAATCTCTTGAGAAGAAGAGCCTTCATGAAGAGATCTTTGTGTCAGGAGATCACTGCCCTAACCTGTATGTTTTATGCTTTCTGATGATATTAAAACCATAAAATTCAGGAAAAGCCTTGAGTTTTTTGGATAGTTAAAAATTAAACTGAATACAAAAGTAAGAAATATTCTAAGAAACATTAATATACCAGCACCAGAGTGATAGGTCACTTCAATGTGAAATAATAAAAAAGCATTTCTAGTTTGCCTGAATCAATTCTTTTCCAGTGTTTTGGTTTCTGCTTTTAGTTTCCTCCCTTTGAATCAGTAAGAAATGTGAATTATCATCTATGTGAAGAATACATGATTCTTCAGCTGTGGAACAGCGTGGCTTTTCTTCCCATTTGAATAGACACTTGCCTTGAAGTTTTCCTTGAAGTGATTGATCCACAATTGCAAACAGTTGCATGAATGGAAACAACTGGATTTGGAGCTGAAGCCCAAAAGAAGTTTTTACAACAAGGTAGTAGGAAGATGGCTTGAATACTGAGAAGCTGGCTGAAAAACAAAACATGAACTATGCAGTAAATACACACAGGCTGCTGAATGAAACACTCCTTATTAGATTATAAAGTGTTATCCGCCATAAAAAATCTGAGATCAGGATCAAATTAGTTTTTTCTCTCTAAAAATCCATGGCAAACTAGACACAATGCTGGTTCCCACTCACTTCATATGTTGATTACCAATAATGACTCATCTCAGGGATCAGAACTAAATTCAGATTTTCTGCAAGACAGCTTCACTGCTAAATCATTTATGCTGAGCAGTCTGAAGAGCAAGAAATTTTCTAAGGAAGTATTATGCTAGTAATGTTGCATGCAATAAATAATAGGCACATATCTACAAGCCAGTACATAGCTAAATACTAATAAAATATTAGATGTTTATACATAAATTAATCAAGCAATTATAGAGAAATTGGCAGAACTGACATACAATACCAGCATAGTGGAGGAATCGGGCTTCATAATTGGAAGCACAGAATCATAGAATATACTGAATTGGAAGGGACCCATAAGGATGACTAAGTTCAACTCCCTGCTCTTCATAGGACTACCTAAAACTAAACTAAACATATGGCTTAAAATATCATCCAGTTGCTCCTGAACTCTGAAAGTTCTGGTTCCATGACCACTTCCCTTGGGAGCCTGTTCCAGTGCCCGACTACCTACACAATGAATAATCTTTTCCTAATGTCTGATCTGAATTTCACTTGAAGTGGCTTCATATCATTTCCTGTGTCCTGTCGCCAGTCGCCAGAGAGAGATCAGCACCTCCTCCTTTGCTGCTACTCTTGAAGATGTTGTAGACTGCAACAAGGTCAGCCCTCAGCCTTCTCTAAACCGAACAGCCAAATGACCTCAGCTGCTCCTCACAAGTCTTGCCCTTGAGACTTCTCATGACCTTGTTCATGCTCCTCTGGACACACTCCAATAGTTCAATGTCCCTCTTGTGTTGGGGCACCCAAAACTGCACACAGCGCCTGAAATGAGGCCACACCAGTGCAACATAGATTGGGAAAATCACCTCCCTCGACCAGCTAGCTATGCTGTACTTGATGCATCCCAGGACACTGTTGTACTTTTGGGCTGCCAGGGCACACCGTTGACGCATTTTCAATTGCAGTCACCCAAACACCCAGATCTCTTTCCATGGGGCTATTCTCCAGCTTTTCATCCCTCAGTTTACATACAATGCATCCCTTCCCAGGTGCAGAATCCAGTACTTCCTCTGGTTCAGTATCATAAAGTTGGTGATTGCTCAGCTCTCCTATCTATGCAGATCTCTCTACCATTGAGGGAGTCTACAGCTCCTCCTATATCATCAGCAAACTTGCTTAATGTACATTTGACTCCTGCATTTATAAAAACATTAAAGAACAGAGGGCCTAAAACTGAGCCCTGGAGAGCCCCACTCATGACTGGTGCCAGCCTGACGTAACCCATTTACTATAACTCATTGAGCCTGATCCATCAGCCATTTGTTCACCCAATGAATTATGGACTTCCCCAGTTATATGCTGGACATCTTGCCCAGAAGGATATGATGAGAGACAAAGTCCAAACCCCACAACCTACCAGCTAATCAATTTCTAATACTAAATCTATTATTATATACTATATTTATCTATTTAATCTACTTATTAGATGATCTATCCTTTCAATCTCTCTAAACTTTCAGCTACACAATGTAATTGCTTTTGTGCAAACATTCAGGAACATAACATCCCATTAACAGTTGTCCTTTCAGATAATAAAGTGCTTTCTTGGAAGTAACTTGCCATCTGCAGATGGACTGGTAAATAAGAAGCAACGCATACAGTGTTAAAGTGCTACCTGAACACATCTAAAAATGACTGATAAAGAGAAGTCCTGTATTCCTTTCAAAAGTTACTTCTAGAGCTTAGAGTTGCTGTTGAGGAATGATCTTCTACTAGAAGGTAAGCTCTTAAATTAGGCAATCTTAGTCAGTTTCTGAAGACGTCTCTCTGAATACACAGATTATAAAAAAAGATGCTGACTTCTCAGGCGAGCTGGAAAGATGAGAGGGTGCTACACAGTACATCCTTCTTCCCTGCCTAACTGACCAGAAAATAGAATCATAGAATCATAGAATCACAGAATAACCAGGGTGGAAGAGATCCACCGGATCATCGAATTCAACCACTCCTATCAAACACTAAACCATGCCCCTCAGCACCTCGTCCACCCATCCCTTAAACACCTCCAGGGAAGGTGAACCAACCACCTCCCTGGGCAGCCTGTTCCAGTGCCCAATGACCCTTTCTGTGAAAAATTTTTTCCTAATGTCCAGCCCAAATCTCCCCTGGCGGAGCTCGAGGCCATTTCCTCTTCTCCTGTCCCCTGTCACTTGGGAGAAGAGACCATTACCCTCCTCTCTACAACCTCCCCTCAGGTAGTTATAGAAAGCAATGAGGTCTCATCTCAGCCTCCTCTTCTCCAGGCTAAACAACCCCAGCTCTCTCAGACACTCCTCATAAGGCTTGTTCTCCAGCCCCTTCACCAGCTTCATTGCTCTTCTCTGGACTCACTCCAGAAACTCAACATCCCTCTTGTGGTGAGGGACCCAGAACTGAACACAGTACTCGAGGTGCGGTCTCACCAGTGCCAAGTACAGAGGGAGAAGAACCTCCCTGGACCTGCTGGTCACGCCGTTTCTGATACAAGCCAAGATGTCATTGTCCTTCTTGGCCACCTGGGCACACTGCTGGCTCATGTTCAGTTGACTGTCAACCAACACCCCCAGGTCCTTCTCCTCCTGGCAGCTTACTAGACAGGCTTCTCCTAGTCTGTACCTCTGCTTAGGGTTGTTGTGCCCCAAGTGCAGGACCTGGCATTTGGCCGTGTTAAACCTCATGCCATTGGACTCTGCTAAGCGGTCCAGCCTGTTCAGGTCCCTTTGCAGAGCCTCCTGACCCTCCAGCAGATCGACACTTCCACCCAGCTTAGTATAGTCTGCAAATTTGCTAAGGGTGCACTCGATGCCTTCATCCAGGTCAATGACAAAGACATTAAACAGGGCTGGACCCAGGACTGAGCCCTGGGGAACCCCACTTGTAAGTGGCCTCCAGCTGGATTTAACTCCATTTATCACCACTCTCTGGGCCCGGCCATCCAACCAGTTTTCCACCAGGAGAGTGTGCGCCTGTCCAGGCCAGAGGCCGACAGTTTCCTAAGCAGAATGCTGTGAAAAACTGTGTCAAAGGCTTTACTGAGGTTGAGGAAGACCACATCCACAGCCTTTCCCTCGTCCAGCAGCCGAGTCACTTTGTTATAGAAGGCGATCAGGTTAGTTTGGCAAGACCTGCCTTTTGTAAACCTGCATTGACTGGGCCTGATCACCCGGTTCTCTTGCATGTGCTTCATGATAGCACTCAAGATCACCTGTCCCATGACTTTCCCTGGTACTAAGGTCAGACTGACAGGCCTGTAGTTCCCTGGGTCCTCCCTGACACATCAGTTAGTTCCCTTCTGCTAGGTTTTCTTACCACAGGAAAAAAAAAAAACCTGTAGGAAGGAAGTCGGATAGCACCTCACCATGACTAAAAGTCAGGACATGACTATATTATGTAGCCAGAAATGGCAAGTGCTAAATACCCTTCTTTTTAGACAGGTTGACTTATCTGTTTTATATTAAGACATATCAATTCCTCTTTCCCAAGCTACATGCCAAATTACAACCTAGATATATAAAAAAAGTGAAGGGATATTTTTTTTTTCAGTCATCTGCTGTATATAGAGTAAGTCTAGCTATGAATTTTCGGTGGTGACTATCAAATCACATTCATCCTCAAGTTGTTCCGAAATGAACAAAATCCATGGGCTTCTCTTCCCCTTTTGCCTCTGGAAACAATTCCCCACATAAGAAATCAGGTGTCTGACACATGACACACAAGGCTATGTCCATTACCTGACACATGAGGCACATTCACTGTCATCTCATTCAGTAACACACTGCCATCTGGTCTGAAAACCACCACCTGTAAAATAGAAAATATAATCAATAAGGTTCCATGTACTAAGAGGAAAAGGAACTAATAAAAAAAAGGTAAGAGGGGAGAGATTATGCACATTTAGATTGCAACTAGAACTTAAAATCTTTGAAAGGAGAAATCTGTCTAAAAACTGACTGTAGCAGCAGACCTGTGGGATGCAAACGTTGCTATTCAGTGTTTCATTTACATCTGTCTACAAGAATTTATAGCAGTAATGAAATGCAAAGCTCATTTATATTAGGCATCTTAGTTTCATGGAGTAGAATAAAATATTTGGACTTTAGGATCTATAGCAAGTTCCTATGCCATGTAAAAGCATGTGAGTCAGATTCAGTGTAATGATTTAGTATAGCATGATAAATAAGCAGCTTGTTAAACTTCCTTACAAAACAGAAACATGAAATAAAGGATTTCTGATCTGGTTTGGTTTTGCTGTAGTTATGTTGGCAAGAACATGGAAGACCAGACACATGGGAGGAAAAAAATGCATACATGTATGTAAAATTATGTATAAACTTGATATTCTTATAACCAAACAGAATACTAAAGTGAATGAAAATACAAATATTTAAGAAGTTTGGATCGTATCAACATTCAAAGAGGGAAGTTTTTCTGAAAAGAACTCAATTAGATCTATGAAATTATGTTTAAATAAAGTAAAATACAGTGAGCAGAGGAAGAATGGTACCATTACTTCAGCCAGCCTGAAATACAGTGAGAACAAAAATACAGCACAGAGCTGAGAAGGGAAGAGAGGAAAAGGTCAACATATTTGAATCTCATCTTTTGTTCAGTTTAGGTCCACTCGAGACAGAAGCCTGAACTGGTTTTCAGTCTGTCTGAGATGTCTTATCTATCCACAATGATGACTCCAGAAGAAGCAGTTATTACGCCACAGTAAGGGAAATATGGTAATTTTCAGCATACCTACAAGAACCCATAGAACACTTACATTTTTTTTGTGATCTACTAACAGCACAACAGTCTTCAAACAGGTCTGCCTGTCTGTGGAGCCACAGGGAGCCAGCTCTGCCAGGAGAGCATGACTGTCATTCACAGTACCCTATAATCGCAAGGAAACAAATGTCCATTAGTTAAAAAAAAAATCTCACAAGAAGATTCACAAAACAAAGACTAAAGTCATCAGTTACAATAAGAATTACTACAGAACTCAACTATTAAGACCAGCATTTCATCACTGGCTCCTGAAGTTAAATGGACTTTCAAGCAAATTCAGTAAGGTCTTTGTCCATTCCCCAGAAGAAAAAGCACTAGATATGCTATGGACAGATGAATGAAATAGCTGCCTAGCTCCTTTCCCTAACTAACGTTGTCACTCAGACACAGAAACAGCTATTACAGATCTGTCTGAGAGCTTCTAATCCTGAGAACTGACAAGTTTTGCGGTGTAGTTATCCATGAAGTCAGAGTAATCCTTTGAGTTCTTTTACATGAAGCACTCTACTGGATAATGACAGCGTACTTAGTCTGCTAAGTTAACCACCTACTGCCCAACATCTTCTAGGATTATTACAGCCCACTCTAAACTTTCCAGTTTGGCTTTTAATACTTCTGCTTCTCTTATCCCTTAAAAATGGAATAAAATAACAATACACAGCTGTTACATATCAGTGCCCAGATACTTGTATTTACTCTATAAGGGAAGAGCCCAACGTTACACAGTACCTTAGCCAACACGTAGTAACAGTCTCCATGGAAGGTGTATTTCTTCCCATCAAAGGTGGTAATATGGGAACCTCCTTCCACTGAACATGTGCCTGGACATGGTAGATCTTTGCACGTCCATCTGCCTGAATCACAGGTGCTGTAAATAGATAGACAAATGATTTAAAAAATGCTTGTAGATATTACAGGACCTGAGAGCACTGAAAGCATCTGTATAACTAGCAAGGAGCAAGATATCCCCAGGTGACTTAAAACTGCATCTCTGATGATTTCCTGAAGATTTCTCCTCTGTCATATGTCATAGAAAGAAGAAATTTTTCAGAAAATTGATTGTATAGACACGAAACCTAAATGTTATATTCAGAACATGTTCAGGTCTCCTGTGAATAGATGGAAGATTGAAAAATTCAGATCCATTTACAAAGAAAGGAGTATAAAAAAAATCATGGTCCTTACCATTCTTCACATTCATTGGTAATTCTTTCTCCGGGTGAATACACTTTTCCATGGAGTTTGCAATGGCACTGACTAACAGGTATGCAGCCCTTTTCAGTAATATCATCATATACAGTTCCTGTAAAGCACAACAGTAAACTGTACCAGCTCTTTCTGAAATAAGCAATTTCCAGAGAAGAAACTCAGGGGAAACCTGCTCTCAGCTTGACAGAGAAAGCAGATGCTGAGACTGTCAAAACTGTGAAGAATGTTGTTTCTATTTTTTGTAATATGAGATACATGGAAAACACTTCTATCCACTTTGAAAATATAAGTCTGTCCATTTATATAACTATATACAAATGAAAAGCTTAATATAAGTATACAAGAACAATCTCCAAATTTTACACATTTAGATTTTCAGTCCTTCTGGCACACTCTGTAGACTATCATTGTATTTTTTTTCTAAGGTTGACAGCAAGTCTGAGAATTTCACCCACTGTCCCTCATTATCACTCTCTGGGCAAATTATGTCTATTGTCTCAGAACTATTCAACCTAAAAAGCATGATTTTCTATTTATCAGCAGAGATCTATTTATTGAGAAGTAAAACACATTTATTATCTGTTTTTCTATTAATATGATTTAACTATAAAATCAAATATTACTTCCTTTTTAAAAAACATTATAATCATGTTTCCTTTGGGGAAGGGAAGACAATGAGTACTACTAAAAATTTTAAGATATAATTTGACTACATTTGATATTTTAGCTATGCCCTCCTTTGTCAGAGCTCTTGTTTTTGTTCCATATACAACAGCTAGAGTTACACTTGCCTTCAGGACAGAAACAACCATCCATGTAGTGTTCCTCACAAAGGCTGCTGACCTCCAAGTGTGAGCAAGTATCCATGCAGGGTGAGCTGCTTTCTTTATAGATCATAGTATCAGGGCAAGTCTTGGCTGAAATAATGAGAAAGACACCTCCAGTTAGTTGCGTGTGAAGTACATCATTCCTCAGAAACCAAAGATCATATTCCCTGCTCCCCTCAAGTCAGTGGTGTGTCAAGCCAGACTTTTATGTAGAAAAGCATGTTTGTTTCCGAACATCTTTCCCTGCATTTTGCATTTTCTTCTTTTGATCTGAAATGATTCAAATTATCCCACTCATCAACAGCATCAGACCTCACAGTTTTTTAATGGGAACAGTATTTCTACTTGCTGAAAAAGATTTCTTATTATCAAAGGCAATAGTAGAAGAAAACAGGAAAATACAGTATGTATTTCATTGCAGTATTGTTTTGAAGTTTATAATATATGCCTGCAGTTTGGTAAAGAAGGAATGGACTTCAATGTTTCATAGTGCTACATCTAAGAAATATTTGTTTCTTTGTAAAACATATATAGCTACTTACAGCAAAAGTGCTGTGACCTCCATTCACCCGGCCGACCACCCGCATGTGAGCACTGGCGAGAATACTCAGAGATGGTACTGCAGAGGCAGAACGAGTCCTCATTTCCACTACATGCACACTTGTCCTGCATGCAGGCTTGGATGTACATTTCCAAATTAAGACGTAACCGACAATCAGCAAATGCAGAGGAAGTCAGCAACCTCTCACACTCGTGACGCTGAGGAAGGAGAGTAATAATATTTAGGAGATTTGTAAGCACCTGAGCCTCTAGACACTTCCTATCTTTTCATAAAAACTATTGTCTTCTGAACATCAATAGTTAATTAAGAAAGGAAGAAGAAACCATTTGCCCTGGAAGGGACAACGTCCTCCGAACTCCTCACAAAGTCTCCAAAGCACAAGGGTGTGTTTATGGCCATGTAAGTGGAGTTCACCACTAGGAGTACTCACATGCTTGTTACAGCTTGGAAGAGCCTGACTTTCATCAGGATCTTTACATCTGGCATTGGGTTTGCTGATCTTCTGTAAATTCCCATATGTAATTGAATTGTAGCTTGCATCTGTAAGCAAAAATTACGAAGAGGGCTTGCTGAGTCCCAAAAAATTGACATCGTGGAGCATCTTGTTCTTGGTACTCTACTGATCAAGCAAAACAGTTACTATGGTATCAAACATGTCTGTCAAACTCAGATGTCTCCTCTGAATTTTATCTATTATGTCTAAGTCTGCTTAAAAATTTAAAGTGGTAACAAGAAAAGAGGGCCAGTAGAGAAAAGAAAAAGATGATTCATCTGGAATAAAATACACTTAGATTAGGAATGCAGTACTGGAACATAATATCTATTCTAGGGCAGTCACAGAAATCTGTCAGGTGAAATTTGCTCTTCTGTGATGCTACTACACACAATGCTTATCAGTCTATCTTCTGTGTGGTAGGATGACTTACCACCATTGATAAACTCATTGTAGACTGGAATTCCATTGTAATCCCCACAGAGACCGTTTGTATGGTTATTAAACTTGCTGTCCAGCTCCACCTAGGTAACAGAAAGTAAAAGAAAGAACAGGAAACAATTACTTGGAGCGTAAAAACATTCCAAAGTAGACATGTTTACTTGAAAGGGAGATTGCTACCTGATGGAAGTAATGGTGAACTGAAAACTCTTAGATTAGTGGCTATTATAAATGAATTTGTAATATAGTTATACACAGTTAGATGCAAAAAGAAACACAGAAAACAGAAAGAAGTGACTGAAGCGTCTGTATTTCAATAATGTCAGTAGCAATCATGGGAATAAAGGTGAAAGAGAATACATCCATACAATCACAGAACTTCCCCCACTCTCCCCAGCCCTTTTTCCACTATATTGGGAAAAAATCTTAGTTTAGCTATAACTTAGGAAAGTTGATGATGACAGACCTTTAAAAGACAAACGAAGGAAAACACGCATTATATTGTGAGAGTGCTCTAGCAAAACCGTTACCTATTTCTCAGAAAACTCTTTTGTCTCCTTCTTGAGACCAATAAGATCATCTGCATACCATACTGCTACCTCTATCAAATTCCAGAGAACAGAATTTTTTAAATAAGTTACTATAAACATTAGTTTGAAGAATCAGCATAATACTTTAGCTCTGTTTATTTTGTGAGATGCTACTTCTGTTCAGTATATAGTAGTCTGTTCGGTTGAGGAAATATTGATAAAAAAGACTTGGATGATACATACCATCAGGGCATCTTCTTGATTCCATATCAGAATCAGGCCTAATTTGGCATAAACCTTGGTATAAATGTCATTGCTCTCAATGAGCACACCAGAGCTGTAGTAAGGTGTCTTCACACTAAGAAGAAAATCGGAGAGTTTCCATTAGGACAGAAACATAAGGGGTGACATGAATGTATCTAATAAGCCAAGTACCCTAATGAATCAAGAAATCAATCTCTTCTTTACCTGATCTCATCTGCACAGGATGCCTTGTTTTAACAAGGCATAAAATTCTCTCTCTCTCTGGCCCTTAACATGGTAACTCATTGCCTTCAAAAGACAAAGAAATTTCAGAGGCAAAGCCTACCTGAGGGTAAGGGTTCTTTAAGACAAAAGCAAAAATGTCGGATGCCTTAAACTTAATCAATGGAAAATGCATCATCATTGTGATATTAACAGAAGATATTCAAACACTCTCTAAGAATTTACTTTAGTGCAATATGTCACAACATAAATGGCAGCTTTTCTTTACTGATAGATCTGACAACAGTTTCAGAGAGAATGAATGTTCCCTTGCAAGGGTCCTTCTTCTCAAGACAGAGTTCAAAAAGCACAGGCAGATACAGGGACTGTCAGCAAACATTTGAAAAGAAAGGAAAATGTGGAGAGGAATCCAGTAGCTTGTTTCAGATTCCAGATGACAGGACCAAGCTTGTTAATAATGGCAACAAGGCATACTAATGTGACAGAAGGTATTTTGCAGAAGGCTGAGCATAGATGTTTTCATTTGATAAAGAATCGATTCACTGCATCTCTGTCCTGTTCTTGCATGTTTGTCTTGAATTGTGCTAGGTAACAAGTCACACTTCTGAACTTCATTCAACTATAAAGGGACTGGAGCAAGCAGTATCATCCTGTACAATCTGACGAACTACTACTGTTTGAACAGAAGCAGTGTGAATTGGAATCCAGTAAAAACAATTAGTTCATTTTCCTACAGTTTTGCCAGTATAATTGTTACCTATCAGGATTAATGTATACCTATGCACATCTCCACTTAACTAGTTTCTTGACTGTGAGAACTGATCTCCTAATTTCCTGTCACTGGGATTTTTCCAACTATTTCTCTCAGACATTTTTAGCGTGGGCAAATGACTTACACATCTAAATCCTAGGCAGCCATTATTTCTACCTTTGGCTCCAACATTCACCCTCTGGAAAACGAGGCTTTAAAAGATCTTTTTTTGAGAGGGGTCATAAAACATTGGACAGATTTTTACCTTTCAGCTATCACAGCATTGAATAGTTATTTTTTTTTTTCCTAATCCTAGGATTTTCAATTAAGCAGTACATGAGGTATCAAGAGGCAAATTCGTTTTTCTGCTTCACAGTTTTTACTTCAGTAGTACCAAATGTGGTTTTACACGACAATGGATCATATGCCATTTAAAGAGCAACATGGGAAATTAAGTTCTACAAAAGACTAAATCCCCCATGCAGCAAAAACCTGTTCTACAAGCCTTCTGTGCTTAAATAATCCCTTATGCCAGTGTAGAAAGGACAATTAATACTAAAGCTCTACCCCAAAGCAATTTTTTTGGCTTGTGGAAATGCTCATAGCCATTACCTTAATGGTATATAGACAGCTGTGTAAAGCAACAATCCTACTTTTATCTTCCCAGGACATTTCCAAGAAATACTGTGATACTAAAGGAACTTACATCCGTCCATCCACCACAGCCACTTTTGGTCTGAGGTACACCGTCAAGTCCTTGATTGTTATCAGAATATACTGGATCTCAGGGTGGTTATTGCTATTCAAACCACGCTGAATGTGGATAGAGAACTCCTTGTAAGACTCTCGAGAGTCAGAAGCAAAATTATACTCGCAAGTGCCAGGGAACTGATAGATATCTCCATCAAAAGTTTTGAAATGGTTGTTTCCCCAAGTGCTGCAGACATAGTGGCCATGGTTTCTTGTTCTTCCTGTTAAGAGATAAGAAAGAAATAGGCATGAAAAAAAGTTAGATGAGTGAGCTAGCATCAAGAAAAGTTAAGTGTTGTATTATACAGTAGAAACCACTTGCTGTTGTGCTCACAGTGATTCCACAAATCTCAAATCTGAACGAGCATGTGCCTATTAATCAGAAAAGAACTGAATCTCTAATGAAAATAAGACATTAACAAACACTGCTGAGACCTGAATATGCCTTATAATCCTCACTGAGGTAAAGGAACTTTTCTACATGAGGTGGGGAAATCTAAGCCTCTGACCACTAACAAGCTGGTGAATCAGTGCAATGAAGGCACTTTGCCAAACATATTAATATATTCTTAATTGTAGCATTATGTTTAGCAATATTAAACATTTCTAATAATTATTTTCTTCCCCTATGCAATATGTACCAGAAGGAAACAGAGTTACAAAATCAAGGAAGTACCACTCCAACACTGGAAAGCAAATCGGTTAAATATTATGAAAGAGCTTCTGCACAAGTGCAGTTTTTAAAGAATTCTTTCTTTCCCTAACAGAAGTAGTGATTTCTATTACTTAAGAAGAGAAATTCTTCAGATGGATCAGAAAGCAACCATGGTAGGAGAAAAAATATTTTTTTTTGGAGTAGCAAAAAAATATGTGAAGATGATTATATTTGTTCCCTCCCCAGCTATCTATACCAACAAATTATACAAATTAGCACAGTATCTGATAAATTTCAAGACTATAAATTAAGGGTGAACTTGAAAGCTGAGCATACTTGGGAATCTTGCCAAGGTACAAAAAGCACACATCCCAGTCATCTTCACAAGATTTTCTTGCAGTATTTAATTTGAAAAAGCAAAACAGCCAAGGAGACCTCTAAGTAATTGTACTCTGATGGTATTGATCATAGCAGATATATCCAGTTAAGCTGTTATGCTTCTCTCCCCAGAAGGAAGACACTCAGATTTCTCCCAGAGTTCACAGCTGGGATACCAAATGCAGGTAATGCTTTCCTCCCATTGCTAATTTCAAGATGCAGCAGACCAAGACCAAATATCTTAGACCTGATCAGTACACAAAATTCATCAAAATTCCTCAAAAAATGGGTTTTGGTATGAGAGTTCCATTTCAACACTTCAAAAAACATTGATATCAAATAGAGTAAACTAGAACTTTTACAGAAGGATTATTATGAACGACAAAATTAACTATGTCCAATGTTACCACACTCGCTTTTGAAGGAAGTATTTATGTTATTCCAAAGTAATAAAAGGCACAATCACCCACTTCCTTCACTGCTGTGGCAATGAATCTCCCAAACTCCTGTAGCTGCTTTCTGCCAAGCAGTTACCACATCTAGAAAAGTCTCAATATATAGAAAGAAATATTTTCCAAGCACATTGAACTAAAGATTAATGCAGTAGATATAGGTACTAACCTCTCCAAAGAGAGGAGTATCTAGTTATGTTGACTGAGCCATGTAGTCTCAGTATTTGAAAGTTTAAGAAATTTAGTGTCTCTATCTCCACAGTGGTATTTTAACACTCTCCCTCTTTTCTAAGAGGCAATTTGCTACAGTTTCATTTCTAGCACTTACCTTTTCTTATTTCATTTGCATAGGACAGAGCCAGCCAGAATATAAAAAAGCTGGCAACTCTTAGCCCCATGGTGGCTAAGATGGGTAAACTGGGAACTCCACTGAAAACTGTTCTTTATATATAGTATTCACTGATGCAATTGATTCTGTCACAGGGGAGGAGATACAAAGGGAGGAGGAAAGAGGAGAAGTAAAAAAAAAAATAGGTGTGATATTTACAGAAGATAAGAAGTAAACATACAGGTATTTTTCACCATAAATAAAGGAATTTAGTATGCAGGAAATGATACAACATTGATTCAGTAATCATGCACTTTTATTGCTCTGTTTCATTTATAGGATGCTATGCTTTTAAATCCTTCAAATGCTCATGCCAAGTTTAACCTTCAATAACTCCTATAACAAATAATGAATTTTGGAGTGGCTGAACAAAGAAGTATATTGAAGGAAGTTTAGCACAAGATACTCTCAAACAATGGCTTCAAGGCCAAATCATTTTTCATTTTTTCATCATCACATAAAATCATTTATGTAAATGTTAAACATTGTTTGTGAAGCTCCTTGTAGAAAACAGTAATCCTTACAAACAGAAATTGTACACTATGCATTGTAAAATCATTTTGTAGGCAATTGTTGGATTCCTTTCATTTGTAAAGTCTGGGGAACATCTAAAACAATGGTATAGTCCACACTGTACCTAAAGCATGCCAGATGGAGTGACATGGTAAGTTCAAGAAATTCACAGCAAAAGAGATGCTCCATTGAACATTGTCACGATGCAGCAGAAAATGCATCAAAAAGACTGTAGAGATTGTCAGAATATATTAAGCTGAGGTGGCAGGGAGGGAGGAGGAGGGCAGGGGAAGGGGAGACCATTACTGTCCAGACTGAATAACAATTGTTTTCAGACAGAATCCACCTAAACATCTTGTTCTTGCTTACCTTCTGCATGAATGGTAAATTTACGATCTACTGTCCCACACTGGAGTCTACAAAAGCTATAGGGTCAGCTTTGCTTTGTGCAGACAAACATGATGAGGTTCTTTGGTAGAAGATAAAAGCAGGAAACAGAAGCAGAAAATATTTCATAATGCTGCTTCAGAGACACAAGAGTTCCACATGCACTGTATTTTCCTTTGAAAAATTCCTTTAAGAAGGTGTTTCTGCAACTCTTTTCAGCAGGAAAAAAACACAGGCTCCTTGAGGGAAAATACACTTATTTCACAGATCTTTAAATATGGCTGCTTCATAGCACTAACAGAGTTTAGTTCTTAAAGTTCCCAGGGCAGTTTCTGTATTTTCTCATCTGAGGTTTCTCACTGCAGTGGCTGGAAATCTCTAATCCTCTTAGTTGTTCAGCATGTTTCTTATTTTCATTGCTCAAATTACAAGTAGAACTTTTATTTTTTTTAAAAAACACCAACAAAACTCTTCACTTAGCCCTTTTGGCTGCTCTAGTCAACTGGAAACACTCTTTTGTTATAAAGGAATGATCTTTAAATGTAGTTTCCTTTATTTGCTATTTTTAAATCAATTACAGACAAATCCAAACATCTTCCTGGTTTCCCCTAATACATTTCAAACTGTTTTATACTGTCTGCTTTTTGTATTTGAGGATGAAGATTCACACATCTCTCACCCTACATAGGGTATAACTCACTCAACAATCATGACTGAAGTGATTGCCCTAATCTTCTTTGAGAATCTATTACTAGAAGAGCATAGAACTTATTTCCCTTCTTGGAAAATAAAAATAAACCCAGTAACAACCAGCTAGAACAAACCACTTAGAGAAAAAAGGAAAAACACTGTCTGCAGACACCTTTCCTTGATGTTTACTTTAGCAGGTCTAATTTCTTGAGACACCTCAGAGACAACTCAAGTCTTGGAATTTTCTTTCCTTTATGCCACCATAACTTTTAGTTCAGAAATGTCTTCTAAAAATACTTAGGAGATTCCCAAAGGACTTTATTTTCAGCTTTTCTCTTCTTCCCTGTGTTTTTTTTTCCATATAGTCTCCTATCTGGAACCACTACTGCCCCAGAAAAAAAGTGTCTCCATGACTTAATTCATATACAGTCTTCACAAACAGTAACAGCAACTCCACGTACACAGGAGTACATGAACTCTTTTTACATTAAACTGTATATGTAAGCTCACATACACATATAACTTCCATATTTTCCATTCAGGTTTCTTTGCCATGAAACTTCTAGATCTAGAATCAACCTCATTCATATCTAGGACTGTGAAATGTTATCACCCTACACCTAAAGATGTATTATTACTCTGTTCAATGCGCTGGTGTCTTTCTCCTATGCGTGGTAAGAGATGCACCTTTCTTTAAGTGATGTGAATAGGACTAACCTCTTGAAATGCTACTCTTAGCCAAGCACCACTAAACGTTAGTGACTGATTTTCTGTGCTCCAGCTCTGGCCTGCCTATACAGGGAGCATGATTCCGTCTTGAGTTATCAAGTTAAAACAGGACTGTTTTCCTTCTCCAATCTTGTCTTCTCAGAGGGACCAACAACTTCTCATTGTCCCTTTTGACATATAGTTGCTGTAGCTCACTGTGACATCCCAAAACAGAGAATAAGGGAAAGTAACATGAAGACTGAGAACACTCTTACATGAATTTACGCTCAAGTTGGTCTAAGGGGAAGTGAATACAGGTCCTTATTTTCACAATGCCCAAGTATTTGAACATTTGTTAGTGTTAGAAAGTGTCCTAAACTATACCAGCTCTGTTTCCTTATTGCCAGAAGGGTAATGATCCTGTCTACCAGCTGCTTTATATGCCTTTCAGTAGTAGTCAGTAGTTGAGGGAGGCAATCATAGCCTGTTTTAATTCATGCTCAGCTACCTTGAAGTTTGTTGGATTGTGCGTTTTAATCCAGAAGAATCTTACTATCAATGCACGGGGAATTCTATGTCCATATGTAGCATTAATTTATTTACTTTCTGACAGATTTGACAACCTGAAGTAACAGCTTCATTTTGGAATGAAGGTAATTCTGCTTTAGCATTAGCATCTTTGCTTTAAGCGTAGACCAGTTCTCCCCGAGTTGATCTATCTGTGGAATCTCATACCATTCCTTGCTTGTGGTCACCTTAATCAGAATTTATCTTTCTCTTTCCAATACTAGGTGTTCATTTGCCTTTAATACCAATGATACTTCTTATTCTGCATGCACTTCAATCCTCTCCCAGTGTGGATGCTACCACTGAGAATTATGGAAATGTAACTGGATAAAAGCTGTGCTACAACAGCAAATACTGAAACCAAAGTTTTAAAAAAGAGTTAATTGCATGACAAGTGCATTTGTTATAGCAGCAGATGCCGAAGGAGAGATAAAAAATGTGGTTTGAGTCATAGCTATGTCAATGCATTGACTGTTCCTTACCCTTAAACTTTTATTAGACTACTTCTAATCATTCTATCAACATAGCTAACTTGTAATGTTCATTTTCCTCACAGTGTAAATTTATTTTGCAGTATACTTTCTGTTAAAAAGAGAATCTACACAGAAGTTTATCTTCATTCTGACTCACACTGCAGAAGAAAATGGCCTACATGGAAAATTTATATTACTTTAAGATACAATTAAGCAGAAACCTGGCTATGATTATTGTTTTAGGAAGAATAAATATTTTTTTAAAGAATTTGGAGTCTGTTGTTGTCTGTTAACATAGCAATAGGAAATCTTACTCCAGTCTTGTCACAGTAAGTCCAGAATGACCACCATAAAAATACCTCAGAATGTACAATTATATTTGCTGACTGATTTTTTTTACATGTCTGCTTTTGTATTCCTGACCTGTTGGTGGTCACAGGCTGTCAAACCAAAGTTTTGTTAGTGACAGTGGTCTGCAGAAGCAGCCACGGGATTTTATTCTGTTGCTCTTCTACCTGCCAGCATTTCACCAGAGCATCCAAAGCCATCCACATGAACATCCAACTGCATGATGTATACATCACTCTATTTATCTCAAGCACAGTGATGGATTGTTTGTACTCTCTGGCAGCCAGTCTGAAATAGCTCCGGCAAAATATAGGCAGATTAAAAATTAGGAGATGTCTAATTAGCAATCACAGTTCTTCCTTGACCAAAACACCAGTAGGCGTTCTACAGCACACCTGGTCAAAAATCAAGAAAGCACAGAGGAAATCAGCAAAAGACTGAATCGTGCACTAAAGAGAGTGTTAAATTGATGATTTGGAACTAATAGGGAAACGTTTCCTTTTGATATATATGCTGTCAACAGACTTACTTAAAATTATCAACACAAAAGGAGCCAGTATTTATATGGATGTAAAATCAGTATAAAATTGCTGAAATTACTAATTTATGCAATTCATGTTATTAAAGAGTTAGAAACAAGTGTCAAAAACCATGGCTATAACCAATTTATTGTTTTTTTCAGACTTTCTAATAGGGAATCATGAATTATTATTTTTACAAAAAGAACTTTTATATGCAGAATGTCCATTTAAATGTATTCAACAGTGAAGCATTTATTTAAGGAAACATTAAAAAAATCTACACACTTTTGATTGATCCTAAGTCCTTTCTGGAAATGGGTTCACATCATGTAATTACTTATCCTGTCATTTTACCCTAAGGTATTCAATTTCTGACTGGACTAATCACAGCTCTACCACTAATTTCATTGCTGTGACCTTAAGCAAGTATTTGGGGTATTTGCATTCTTTTTTATTCAACCAAATAATATTGTGTAAGATATGTACTGGTGCTAGCTGAAGCATAATATACTCATATTAGTTCTTAAAGTTCCCAGGGCAGGTTCTGTATTTTTGTATGTTTTGTCATAGAAATTTTAAGATTAGCATCCATTTTTTATTCATAATACTTTCTTCTTTTTTCAGTAGCTCATACTCTGAGGTTAAGGTGGCAAACCATTTCTTTCCCCTGCAGTTAAGTACAAATGATGACAAATACATGACACAATTACTGGAGACTAGAAAAATGCATAGTAAGTAATAACTTCAACTAGTAAACTTACCTACTAACCTCTTTGAGAAAAATTATGTCTGTGAAAAGCCCCAGCATACCAGCTTGCATACCAATACATATGGGAAAATATTTGATGATTTTAAAAAAAAATATTAGAACAGTTGTCTTTTGCTCAAGTATCTATGGGATTTGCTACAGGGAAACAGAGTCAAGAGATGACCTAGAAAAGGCATCAAGGGAATTAAGATCTCTTTGGTGATTTTACACCAGAGGAGTGGGATTTTCCAAACTTTTTATTTTCTCTCTAAGAAATACTGGGAATAAAAATCCTGGTGAGCATACTTGCTTTAATTGCTATTTTCCTCTACTAACATTTTCTGCCACCGCCTTGTCTCAAAATTCCTAGCGATGCTGATGGTGGAACGGAAATACATTTGCATTTACTTAATATTGTCACATGCCATATGGGAAATTAGACTCACCTTACTACCACAAACAAAACTAGAAAGCAAACACTGTTCCCTTCCTTCTTGTAGCAGTATATTGATAAGGCCTCCAAGTCAACATTTGCCGTGACCTATTTTTTAGCTTTCAAACTCAGAATTTTTGAACAGCCCTCTGAATATTACACTGAATGTCTGCTCAATACAATATATATCCTATTTTATGAAATGTCCGATCTAGTCACTTAGCCAATAGATGGCACTTCTCCCATTTTGTTCAACTCTTGATGGATTGGCTTACTTGATACCACATAGTCAACACTTTCACTGATCTGTCAGAATTTCATAAGTGTAAGATTTAATATATCAAAGCTAAACAATATTATGAACCATGATATAGAATCGTAGAATCATAGAATCATAGAAAAACCAGGTTGGAAGAGACCCACTGGATCATCAAGTCCAACCATTCCTATCAGACACTAAACCATGCCCCTTAGCACCTTGGCCACCCGTGCCTTAAACCCCTCCAGGGAAGGTGAATCAACCACCTCCCTGGGCAGCCTGTTCCAGTGCCCAATGACCCTTTCCATGAAAAAATTTTTCCTAATGTCCAGCCTAAACCTCCTCTGGCAGAGCTCGTGGCCATTCCCTCTTGTCCTGTCCCCTGTCACTTGGGAGAAGAGGCCATTACCCTCCTCTCTACAACCTCCTCTCAGATAGTTATAGAGAGCAATGAGGTCTCCCCTCAGCCTCCTCTTCTCCAGGCTAAACAACCCCAACTCTCTCAGTCGCTTCTCATAAGGCCTGTTCTCCAGCCCCTTCACCAGCTTCGTTGCTCTTCTCCGGACTCACTCCAGAGCCTCAATATAACTATGGTGATGGTTCCACACGACACTATGGAAACTTGAATTCACTTGCATGAACATTTAGCTAAGAATCTTTAGTTTTCCTCCTCTTACCACCAAATATTTTTAAAGCACTGATACAATTTATTATATTTGCCATAGTTATGGCAAACTTTACCTTTTTTGTTATGTAAATAAGCAGTTACATAATTAATAGTTCCTTCTGTTGTGTGCGAGAGAAAAAAATGTCAAATGCCAGAATACATCGGACTCATATCCAAGTCTTCCAGCTGCCATGAACATTTTCTAACATTACTTTTGAATCATCAAAAAGACAACATTGTCAATACAGAGCAAAAGTAACATTGTGAACATAAAACTGTATATTGAACAACACTTTGAGAGCTGCTACTTCCAATACAGCAAAAGAGAGAAACTATTAACTAGACAATTTAAGAAATATTTTTCTTCACACGCTTCCATGATATTTTACACAGATTTTGTTTATTTTCCATGCATTTTCAAAATTTTAATTGGATCACTCATTAAGGTGCCTTTTGAAAGGGAAAAAATAAGGAACAAAACCAGTAGGAAAACAAAAAAATACTTTTGAGCTTTCCTTAATACTTCCCCTCTTCAGTTACTGCTCTCTGAAATGTCAGTTCTCAGAAGCAGATCATCTGTACTATAAAAGACCAGAAGTGAGCCTGAAAGTCCATGCCATCTAGTGATGTATTGCATCTCCTAGGACTACCTACATTCAAATTTTGGGAGGATCAGATAAAAACAATTTGGAAAAATATTCTGATTAGAACTTCAAATTATAGGTAATTGGTGTCCATAACTGTTTCCCAGTGTATCAGGGTACCTCACAGTTTTGATGTTGTTTCCACAAAAGTCCTGTTCTAATATTTACAGCTGGAGAACCACGGAAGTATTATATTTGGGTAATATACAGCTCAAAATGATATGCAGAAAAAGCCTTTTCTCAAAACAATGCCACATAAGGACTCTTCTTTCATTCTCCTGCTCCCTGAGTCCTCATTCAGTAAGGCATGACATACCTAAATCTGTCTGGGGACTCACATTCAGATCTCTTGTGAGAATGCTGTTAGATGATTGTTACAGTTCATTTCTAGATGAACAATTCTGTTCTAATTCATAAATGCCTTAGCTCAAAGGCTCCCTTCTCCATTTGAAACTCTTCAGCTTTGCACAGTATACTTAAGAGATTGATTGTTTCAAGGCTAGGAAAGCCAGAGTGGGCATGACTACCATGCAGATATTAGTGGGACTTGCTACTGAGAAGGAGGGGCATGATTTCAGTTAATCAAATATTTGATGTAAAACATAGCTCATGTTCTGGGAATAGAAACTGTGGTATGGATATTAGCTCAAATTGTTCAAGATCATTTACCAAGATGCTTCTCAGTTTATGCAAAGAAAAAGATTTTTAAAAAAATATTACTTTCTTATCTGGACCTGGACAGTAAGACTTAGTTGAACGTACCATAGCAGAATTTTGCTGGTGTGTAAGAGCATACAGAACTTCAACAAAAGAGCAAAGCAACCTTTCTCTGCTTAGTCTGAAGAACAGTTATTTTTCCAGCAATTCTGCTGTATCTTATAAATATTATAGAGAAAAAGTATTTCATAACATCTCTGTAAGGGACGTTTGCTGCAAGCAAATAGCTTAATAAAAAGGCTAAATTGAAAGCAGTTCCAGGACATAAGTGATAATATCTTCCCTGTACTTTCTCAAGGCAGAGACCAAAGTTCCTAGTCCAGAACAGTACTTCATCAATACTACTTTGAGTGTTGCTGCAGTCAAGCAAACCTGCAATGATATAAAAAGCTTCTTCAGTTTCTTGCTTTGGTGAGTTAAGCTTGGCATGCTCTGAGATCCTCACCCAGCAGCTCTCTCACTCCCCCTCCTCAATAGGAAAAACCTTCCTCTCTTCTCTCTTTCTCTGCTATGTAGAATTTTATCATTTCTTAAATATATTTCCACAGAGGTGCCATTGGCTTGGCTGATGGGCTCAGCTGTGAACTACGGTGAGACCACTGGAGTCAGCTGGCAGCGTTTGTGTCTGGAACGGAGTAGTTCTAGACTCTTCCTACAGAGGATTCCCTTGCAAGTCCCTTGCTACTGAAATCTTACCACTTAAACCCAATACACCAGTACAGAAATTATTACAAAAGCACCTCTTTTTTAATATATATAAATAAAAGGACGTCTTGTCAGTACTGTAAAATACTATGAAGCACACAGCACTCAAGTTCTTTTGCTGTTGTAACTTAACCCTGGCTGACAAGTAGGCATCACACAGGAAATCACTCATTCCCCACCTGGTGGGAGAGGAGAGAGAATCAGAAGGGTATAATTAAGGAAAACTCATGGGTTGATATAAAGGCAGTTTAATAGGTAAAGGAAAAGGTGCATACATAAGCAAAGCAAGGAATTAATTCACTACTTCCCATGGGTAGGAAGGTGTTTAGCTATCTCCAAGAAAGCAAGGCTGGTTCCATCACACTTAATGGTTACTTAGGAAGATGAAACACTGCCACTCCAAATGGAAGCACTCTCCTTCTTATTCTCATGTCCTGAATATGGACAGCTATGGACACAGATTCCTATGCCTGTCTGTCTTCTTTAACACCATTTTTTCCATTGCTAAATGTATGTGCTGTATATATATTAAGTGTCGTTGAGCATAGTTTACATCATTAAAATGCAAGGATTTCCAATAAATATGGGGAAATGTTTCCAGAACTATATAGTGCTGAGATCCACTGGTGTTCTGGTACTCTATTCTAAAACCACTGGACTGGTTTTAAAGACTTTCTTTCTTAAAGGATTTTAAAATTAGGTAAATTCACTTTAGCGTAAGACATAGCAGGCTAGTGGGCACAGGCATGATATCGCTTGTCACGCACCTGAAACAAAATTGCTGATTCATCAAGTAGTGCCACCACGACAAGTGTGTAGGCTGAACAACATATTTAAAGCAGGGAAGTGAGAAGCATTAAGCTTTGGAAAATATTATTATGGGCTTGGCTTGCTTACCAGGAAACAGAGTATTTCTTGTTAAGTACAGAAATGCTTAAATGATGTTTCTGTCCTGAAGGGTATCAATCATAAAAGCATCAGCAAATTCCTCAGAATTGTTCTTGTGTTTGTGACACTGTACTCGGTCACGCAGCTTTTTTTGCTGTCAAGTGTATATGTGACAGGCTAATTCTATAGCCTGACCAAAACAGAAATGACCATGCAGAGTCACAACGAGGTGTGACTCCGCAAAAAATCTGTTTAAGGTGACAGATGAAAGTGAAAATCCAGTTCAGCCTAGTAAGACATTTTCAGAGGTCGTGGCAGGGGGGACATGAGTGAAGAGAAACATTTTGTAACTTGTGATTCAGGGGCAGAAATAAAAGCACAATTGTGCACATCCTTCATGTTCTTAATTCATTCTCTAAAGCTAAACTACACCTGCAAATCCTGTTCCGATTTTCTTATGCTCACTGTGTTTTTCCCATACTTGGAATATGTTTTCTAGAATAAACGTCTGAACTCCTGATTTGCAATGTGAAGGAAGAAACCAAATAAGACATCACTGAAGTAGAAATGAGTGTAGTTGCCTTTGGATCTGATTTAAAATCTGGAAAAATCAATAACATCTCTAACTTATTATTAAGAAATAATAAATAATGCTGCAATTTACCTAACTTGCTGATGGCTTTAGTTCACAGAAGAAAATAAACATGGCTGAATATTAGGAGGAGTGGGAAATCAAGCAGTTTCATGCCTGCAAATCTAACTGAACATATGCTACTGATCATCCACTGAAAGTACAACCAGCAACATGTCCATGGCAAAATTATTTTTTTATTAGGAATTATTTATATATTCTTCTTGTCTATAATTCATATTTCCTGTCTTGGTCCTGGCCATGGTGCTGAAAATAAAAACTAGCTCAGGCAAAAGTTCTTATTAGTTTCTTTACTGCAAGAATGGAGGTGCAGGGCCAAAATCTCAACTGAAGTAAAATAGTAAAGTTTATTGGACCTAACCATTCCACAGCATACTGCATTCAAAGGCCTTGAGAACGTATATTAAGCACATGCTACTAGTCTCTAGTCAGTATTCCTCTGAAGGAAGACTTCGGAATGATGTACAGTCACTTGTACATAAAGAATAATACACTGCAAAAATAAAGGCAATTCAACACACCCTAAGTACCTTATCTAGGCCATTTCTATTTATGCAACCCCCTACAGCCTCACAATAAAGCTAGTGATGAAAACAGGTCCTAATGGTATAATGTAAATTCATATTTGGACAGTCTTATCTCATATAACAACGGCAATTTTGATTAGTATTTCTTTCATTACATCATTTTGTCAGTAAGCCAGAATACAGCATTGTAGTATTTCAAGCATAATCTCATAATTTGTTTGGCTTGAGAACTCACAGAGTAGATGAACAGTCTACAGAAAGCATGTTTAGTCAGTAATTATTGTTTTTCAAACTCATTATAAAGTTTTTTGGCTTTTTGAGGGTGGTGGTGATGTTTTGTCCAGGTATGTTTTCAAAAGCCATTTCATTACCTTTGAAAAAAAAGAGTTTGAAAAAAAACCAGTGCCAGTTCTTTCAAACATATGACTACTGTGCATGTACACTACTACACAGACACATACTGTATTACTCTCTTATTCTCTTAGTCTCTCTATTCTCTCAGCCTCTTATTCTCTCAGTCTTATCTGCTTTCTCTCCTTCTTCTGACTCTCTCTACTCTTCTACCTCCTTTGTCGAATGTATAATTATAAATGCATTAACATACTCTCAACATGTAATCAGCATCTTCCCTAAGGTAGGACAGGATTCTGTCTACAGTTAGCACTGTGATTTCTGTTGTTACAGTGATTTCAATACAGTTTTAGATGCTATCCAGAGCAGAAAACGTTCTGAATTCATTTTGGGATTATCAGAAACATGCATTATGTTAATATTTGGCACTTTCTTCCAAGATTGCAATTGTGAAATAAAAGATCCAATTTGCCTCTCAATCAGAGCCACTAACTAGTCCTCTCATTCTGTTGGCTTGACTGCTTATTACTGTATCTTCCTATCAGTTTTGCCGTGAGATGTTACTTAATATGTGGGTACTTGATAGACTTCTTTTACAGAGTTCATATCTTAGACAAGATTTGCCTTTTCACCTCTATTTACCTACTTCATTTAAATGCATCCCCTTTACAAACTAAAATGCTTATGTACACATAGTTTTATAGATACTAATACTAGTTCCTTCTTACGTCATAGAAGTTATTTCAAGTTATTGCAAAAAAGACCAACAAATAAAAGCCACATTAAGAAAGAGAGAATATAAAACTATATTTGATCAACCATGAATATGTTGTTTTTTCCAGGCAAAGAATCCAGACAAATGCGATTGAAAGATACTGCCTAATTTATTTGAATGCAGATACACACACTTCTTTTTATTGCCTCTGCTCTTTGCAGACACACCTGCTTTCTGAAGTATACTTTTTATTTTCTTATATCTACCTGTAAATTACTCAAATGATGGCATTTCCAAGAGATTCTATTGTATAATTTCTATCTCTTATTTTTGAATTCCAGAATACATTTTACTTCTTGACATCTGTAGGCTTTGAGCAAGCATTAAATTTCCCTTGGTACCTATCTACAGTTCTAGTTTTTCCTTACTCATGAGTTAATCATGCTGATACATTGAGTAGTTATGACTTCTAAAACGTATGGCCACCTTTAGTGTATAGTAAACACACACATTTTGACAGTAGCAAAAATAACATATATTCTTAATATCTGCATTGAAATAGATTGTCAGGGACAATCTAATATTCTTCATCAAAAATAAAAGGAAATATATTGATGACTGAACCACAACATAGTAGCAATTATTAGGAAAAAGCCCTGCAATCGTTAAACAGATTATGCTGCATTTATACAAATGTACAACATACAGACTGACCATTCCCTTCACACTCAGTATCATTAGTACCACATGCCTTCTAGTGCACTGTATGAACCTCAGTTTTTAAAAGCAACATTTGAGTGGGAAGCAGGGCTTAAAGGGTAATAAATAAAAACATGTCATTGCAGTTTAGCCTTTTCCTTTCATATGGCATCGTAATTTGACAGCAGTGTCACTGCACACCCAGTTTGAAAGGAAACCTTCACAAGTATGGCAGCTTTTCTAGTGATCACATGTAAAAGTAACTGTGATTGGAAAACAGATAAATAGCACAAAGGGTTGCATGTAAGAATTAAAAGCATGATGCCTGAAACAGTATCGTGGTTTGCATAGTACTGTACATTGTAGATCATTAATCTTCTTAATGGTTAATAGGATTTAGAGACTTTTTATATCTTGGCCAGAAACTGAAGAGCGACTTAAGTAGTGGTACTGAGGTTACATCACTATAACTTCAGTAGTATGTATAAGAACATGCTCTTTTCTTTTTAGCTTCTGCAGGTAGGCATTCATCTAACTCAAATGATAATCAAATGCAGCAATGAGTCATATATTTTTCATTGCTGCCGGTGGTCATGCTGCATCAGCAAAAACTATGACAAGACAAGGTGAAGAAGCACAAAACTGGTACTGATTGTGTTACATCAGTTCTGTGGTTATACTTGGTGCTTTATCTCCCCAGTTGTAGAAATTTATTCTATAATTAAATACTAAAGTATTTTTTCAGTTTAAAAATAGATACTTCATACCATGTTCCAGTGCACGCATTGATTTTCAAAACAGTAAAAATCAGAAAATATTTACCAGCTCTGTGCACTGAGTGATATTCCAGTCCCACAAATACAGCTTGCTGCAAGTACAACTGTCTTTACCAAATGCTGTAATTCTAACCTCAACAAAGGATTTCTGCCTTTCAGAATTGTATTGTAATAGGCTGCACAACATTCAGCTCAACAGGTGAAAGACATTTCATTTACCAAAACGCAGACACATTCTTTCAATTTATTGGACATGAAATACTTTTCATTAACTGGATTCTCAATCAAAAGAAAAGACCATTGATCAGTGATTGCTCTTTGTGAAGTAAAGCATCTCTGAAATTGGATCACTTTCATTCAGAGGAAACTCAGATCACCTCTGGGGAAGAACTCTGAAAAGTTGATGGTTCTGAATAAATATTTTTTAATTCTCAAAGTGCTGTGGTAATGCTGCGATACTGAAAATAAAAAAAAAAATTTACAGTAGAGAAAGAACAGCACTCTCATTAAAGTAGGTGCCTGGCCCAAGATAAACACCCAGTAAGGACAGCCATTATTTAATTCCTGCCCGGTTTCCAAAGGGAACAAACAATAAACGTTCTGGGAGGAACTGAAGAATTAACAACAGCTGCTTGCCACAGCTGATAAAAAATAATCATTATGAGATAGCATACATATGGAGTTTGCACCCATCTTCACAATCATGACTTAACTTATGGCAAGTTCCTGCTGCCAGGAAAGGGAGTTCCCATTTTGTAAACAATTGTCCTTACAGCTCAACAGATATAGGATTCTACCAAACATTTCCTAAGAAAATTAGCCTCTTCCTGTAGCACAAAAGCAGACAGCTCTCATGGAGGATAACATAGTGATATTATGTCATGTTTGTATGTAACAGAGCAGGTCAATTAGTTTTGACTACAGGTTAAAATGCCAAATATTCTGTGTATTTTGTTCTAATCATCATAGTGAAATGAAGTGACTGAAATATTTGGATTGAAAATAGGACTACAAACAGAATATAAAAATGTTAAAAAAACACCATTGTGTGATTTATACTTCTACAATTAGGCTTGGTAGTACAATATATAGCCCACTTAAATACATTTTGTTTAATGTATTTAAGTGTATATACTGTTTTCCAACATTTTAATCTGTGCCTTATTGATATTAATTTAAAATAATTTATATTCTTAAGTTTATGCAAAATCAGCTATTATTTTTTAATGAATGCTTTGTAACTACATGTAATTGGGCAGATTTAGATGAAGACGAAGAACCTTTAAAGATCTAGCTCTCTCCTTTTTTTAGCAGTAGCACAGACCTATCCACCCAGACAGTGCTAAGCACTAAGCAACTTCTCATTCGATTATATTCTTCAACTCAAAGAACTTTTAATTCAATGTTAAAGCTAAAGGCATTCACCTAGAGGCAACATTTTCATTATAAATGTTAGTTCATTAATCTTACAGCAACTATCCCCACTGAGTAAAAAGCAGGTTTTTTACATTCAAAATAATCCAGAAAAAAAATCTTATTTTTTAGAAAAAAATATTTTACTCAATTGGGAATAAATACTGTATCTTGGTTAGATCTATCAAAGGCAGTTTAGCTGTTGTGACCAAGAGTGACAGCTGAAAATCTTCATAAATGATTCAGAAAGAATACAGCAAGAGAAGAAAACTGGAAACCCAAGGCTATATCAGGAGCTGGGGTAGAAATCCTCCTAACAAAAACATAGCTTATTTTGGAACTTCTCATATAAGAAGAGCATTTGTCATTTGGAGGAGCAAGAATTTTGGCAACAAAAAGTTCTCTTGAGGAGTTTTGCACTGACTCTAACACTTCATTTCACCGCTTTTCAAAAAAAGCTCTTAATGCCAATTTCAAATGACTCTTCTGCACAATTTGGCTTGAGATAGCACAGTAGAGAATTAAAATTCTGCGTGCTTCCATGTAATGTAATTAAATACCTATGAACAGGGGCCAGAGTAAAGTAAATCTTAATGTTCCACAGCTATGCTCCTACTAAAGTCCCACTCATGTGGCACACATCCACATTTAGCCATCTGAGAAGTGTAATGGTAAATACAGAGATTTAACATGGTTAAGAAATGCATTCAGGTTAATACAGAAATTAAGAAAGCTTTTTCAGATTATTTATTTATCATGAATCAGATTATGTATCAGATTATTTATCATAAATCAGAGTGCTGACAGGTTTGCAATGTCACTCAGCAGTTATTGTGCAGTACATTACAGTCACCAGTAGGCAGTAAATCAAAGAAACAGTGCAAGCTTTGTGTTCAGGATCTCTCCGCTTCCCAGCTGACTGGGCTCCCTTTTCCTTCTAGGGCTTCCTTTGATTTAGTTACTGACTATCTCCAGCTCTTTAGCCTTAGCAGGAATGGAGGGATATCACCACCACACTCCCACAATTTTGGTGGTGAAGACATTCTAAACTTTTATATTTAAAACTTCTCAGTCTGCAGCAACGTTTTTCAGAGTCAGCACAGTCAGATGGAGTTAGGTATGTTCACATATCAAACATACCAGTCTCTTCAGGGAGTTGAAATGCAAGGTCACTCAGTTCTGGGACTGATAGTGCCAAGGAAGGAAGTAGGACACATTAGAGAGCTTAAAGCAAAGCCACAGATTACTAAGCATGTACCTTAACATTTCTTCAGGTACTTTGGGAATTTTCTGCTGGAAACCTCAGGCACTACACAGCATTTCAGGCAGCACTTTTTTGACTCATCTCACTTAGAGGTCTCTAGGCTACTTTAAAGTTCATCCTCTCCTTTCTAATGTCATTTTATAACATCAAAACAAACCTTGGTATTATATAACTGGGTGTTGCAGTTCACCATACAAGCTCTTCAGGAACTATATTCCAACAAGTTCGGTACTTCCAATGAAGAGAATAATCTTATTTCCTGGCCTGCCAAGAAAAATCCATTTAATATATTATACTTAAGTAATAACCATTTCTCATACTATTTTAGCAAAGTAAATGATACTAAGGATGCCCTTACTGACTAAAGTGTCCTCTAAATGTAGGTGAAGAGTCCATGTATTGAATATGTTCTGCTGATGTTGGATAAGGATTCACTTCTGTATCAGTCTTTTCTCCCAAGTAACAAGTGGTAAGACAAGAGGAAATGGCTTCAAGCTGTGTCAGGGGAGGTTTAGAGTCAACATATAAGGAAAATATAAGGAAAAATTTATTCACTGAAAGGTTTATTGAGCATTTGAATTATCTGCCTTGGGAAGTGCTTGAGTCTCCATGCCTGAGGGCATTTAGAAGAGTATAGCTGTGTCACTCAGGGACATGGTTGAGTGGTGGACTTGGCAGTGTTAAGTTTATGGTTGGACTCAATGATTTTAAAAATCTTTTACAACATAAATGATTCTGTGATTCTGAGAGACATTAACAAAACAGGAATGAAGTCCAGTAAAAAGAAGCATTTAGTCTAGCTTTGCTAGCGTTGGTATGGGATATATGATAAAAGACAGGAAAATATGTAATATCATTTAACTGTTATTCATTCGTATTAAGACATTTTGGCTGATTTTCCAACAAGATTGTCCTTCTCAGAAGATTAATAATTACAAATAAAGCACTTCTTAACAGCCATTGTCTGAGACACAGCATTTTTTTGCGCAGAGGAGAAATTGATAACATTCCATTTCCAAAACACACCTTTCTTTATCCTGCAGTTGGTGAAGATGTTCAATATCAAAAACACACTTCTTTTTTTGAGAATGGTGTAATGTCACACACCCTTCAGGGCCCCTGTGTGTTTTTTCATGAAAAAGCATTCCCATAATCTTCAAAAGGTATGGGCTTTCAACCACCAGCATCCTGAAATGTACATAAAATTTGTGAAATTAAGCAAGATCAAAACAGGAAACTTCCTCCATCTGTCTCCTCAGGATCAGCGGTTTTCTGAAAAGAGGAAGAGCACTATTATTTACTTTGTGTTCAGAAGATAGAAAGCAAGTAATCTAAATGAACCTATAATAAAGCAAAATGTATTTCAGATAAGGAGAAAGGGCTGTTTACAGATCTTAACCCAGTGAAGAGAAAGGTCAGTTACCTTGGACTTACTGAGGGCAGACTTTGGACTTTTTAGAAAGTGGGTTGATAAAGTTCCTTGGGAAGCAGTCCTAGAAGGCAAAGGAGCCTAAGAGGACTCTTCAAAAAAAAGCGCTCTTCAAAAAAGGAAGTCCTGATGGTGCAAGAACAGGCTGTCTCTGTGTGCTGAAAAATGAACCAGCAGGGAAGAAAGCTAGTTTGGCAGAGCAGAAAGCTTTGGGTGGATCTCAGGGAAAAAAGAATAAAGTATATAAGCTTTGGAGGAAGGGGCAGTAATCTCAGGAGGACTAGAAGGATGAAGTGAGATCATGCAGAGAGACAATCAGAAAGGCCGAAGCCCAACTAGATCTTAAATTGGCCAATTCTGTGAAAGATAACAAAAAATGTTTCCACAAATATATTAACAACAAAGGAAGGCCAAGGAGATCTCTACCTTTTACTGGATTCTGAGGGAACTGACAAAAGATGAGGATCAGGCTGAGGTACCTACTGCCTTCTTTACTGCTTTCTTCTCTGCCTTTAATAGTATGGTAAGATGTCCTCTGGGTACTCAGCCTCCTGAGCCAGAAGACAGGAAGGGGGAGCAGAATAAAGCTCTGATGATCAAAGAGGAAATGGTTAGAGACTTGTTTGGCCAATTAGACATTCACAAGTCTATGGGGCCAGACGGGATCTACCCAAGAGTATTAGGTGAACGGGCAGAGGTGCTCACCAAACCCCTTTCCATCATCTACCAGTAGTCCTGGCTGACTGCAGAAGTTCTCCTTGAGTGGAAGTTGACAAATGATACCCCCATTTACCAGAAGGGCCAGAGGGAGGACTCGGGGAACTATAGGCCTGTCAGTCAGACCTCAGAGCTGGGGAAAGTCATGGAGCAGGTTATCTTGAGTGTTAGCACACAGCACACACAAGACAACCAGGTGATCAGGCCCAGTCAGCATGGGTTTATAAAAGGCAGGTGCTGCCAAACCAACTCAACCTCCTTCTGTGACAAGCTTGCCTGCTGAATGGCTGAGGAAAAGGCTGTGGATATAGTGTACCTGGACTTCACTAAAGCCTTTGACATCATTTCTCACAATATTCTTCTTGAGAATATTCTTGATTGCCACTGGCCTGGACAGACACACCCTCTGCTGAGTACAAAACTGACTGGATGGCCAGGCCCAAAGAGTTGTGGTAAATGGAGCTAAATCCAGTTAGAGGCTAGTCACGAGTGGTGTTACCTAGGGCTCAGTGTTGGGTCCAGTTCCATTCAATATCTTTATCAGTGATCTGGATGAGGAGATTGAGTGTATCCTTGATAAATCACAGATGACACTAAGCTGGGAGAAAGTGTTGCTCTGCTTGAGATTAGAGGCTCTACAGAGGGATCTGAAAAGGCTGGATTGATGGATGGAGACCAATGGTATGACGTTCAACAAGGCTAAGTGCCGAGTCCTGTACTTGAGACGCAAAAAAACCAAGCAGGGTTACAGGCTTGGGAAGAGTGGCTGGAAAGCTGCCTGGTAGAGAAGGACCTGGGGGTGTTGGTTGACAGCCGACTGAACATGAGCCAGCAGTGTGCCCAGGTGGCCAAGGAGGCCAATGGCATCTTGAGTTGTATCAGAAACAACACGGAGAGCAGGACCAGGAAAGTGATTGTGCCCCTGTACTCTGCATTGGTGAGGCTGCATACCAAATACTGGGTACAGTTTTGGGCTCCTCACTGCAAGAAAGACATTTAGGTGCTGGAGTACATTCAGGGAAGGGCAACAAATCTGGTGAAGGTGCTGGAGAACAAGTGTTAGGAGGATCATCTGAGGGAACTGGTGATATTTAGCCTAGAGGAAAGGAGGCTGAGGTAACATATTATTGCTGTCCACAACTAGCTGAAAAGAAATGGTAGCAAGGTGAGTGTTCATCTCTTCTCCAAAGTGATAGGCAATAGAATGAGAGGAAATGTCCTCAAGTTGTGCCAGGGGAGGTTCAGCTTAGACAACAGGAAAAGTTTCTTCACCAGAAGGGTTATCAAGTACTGGCACATGCTGCCCAGGGAGGTAGTTGAGTCATCATCCCTGGAGGTATTTAAAAGATGCGTGGATCAAGTGCTTAGTGATATGATTTAATAGTGGACAGGTACAGATGGGCTTGATGATGTCAAAGGTTTTTACCAACCAAGGAATTCAATGATTCTATGAATCCTTTATTTTTCCAACCTCAGCTGGTTGTCTGTAAGCACAGCACAATGAATGTAATTTCAGATATCTTCAGATGAACCAGTATTCTGGTGCATTCACAGGTTTTTTACTGTTTCTGCAATCCTAGAAGTTGTATTGAGAAAACAGTCAACATCTGTGGAAATAAACAAAATGGAATTATAAAATGGATCCAAGTTTGATGAAGAAGTGTGTTAAAACCATAGTCATTTTGCAAAGGACCAGTGGCTTGAGATAAAAGATTCAAAATCTTATAGCCTCTGTGAACTAGAAGTTTCCTTCACACTGAGAAGAGGAATGTGAACTGCTCTTCCGATCTGAAGAAAGAGAAGCCTTAGGATTAATCTGATAGATATGGCATCAGATCAGACTAATAAAAATGTCAGAAAGACAGTACTGTTTTTCTACATCTTTCTAGGCAATACCACTGGTCAGGCATATCTAAAAAGTATATATTTCAATAGCAAAGAAGAACACGGAAACTGTCACTGAATCAGTATCTTTTTCTATTGTCCATGTCCTTACAAGGCAGCAACATAGTCACATTGCCATGATGAGTATGTTATGACTTTCATTCATAAACTAGGCATTAAAAGAAAGACCATCAGTATTTGTGGGGCCTGTTATCTTTTTCTGTTGGCTTTATTGCTGAGATGCCTTATTGAGGTTAGAAGAGTCTGGAAATTCAGTTTACTATCCAGACAATAATGTAAAAGACCTCCTGGCTTTGCAGCAAAGGCATGACTTTATTGCACTTTTCATAGGAAAACTTGCATTAAGACTGCTTCATTGCTTAATTAAATTATAATGAAGATAATATTATTAACATTTTGTTAAACTCCTTTATCAATATAAGGCCAATGGGTACTCACAAGGAAGTTTCTGTATACATGGTTTACTGATTCAACTCTTCATAACTCACAGACCTCACACAGAAATAATTGCTTCTGTGTGGTATTTATGACCAAGATCAATGAATTAAATATGGCTGGGGGGAAACTAATTTGTAACTCACTAGAGTAGGACACAGGCTTTATCAAGAACCAGAACCCAGGAGCAGTCTGTCCTCAGCCAGTAGATGGCATCATTATTTCTCTTTGTGAGAGATCACAGACAAACATCTGCTTTATCAGCAAAAGCTTTGGCTACAAAGTAGATATTTTTCTCTTTTATTTTCCTATAAAATAAAATACTTTCCTATAAGTGCTATTTTTTTATTCTAATGGAGAGTGACAGACGAAAGTAAGACCATATACGACCTGACAACACCACGAGGCTTAGAGAAAGGGACAGAAAATACTGAATGTCACTGTAATGGCAGACTGAAGATCTGATACCTTCTGCCTGTGTAAAAGGTGAATAGAGAGAATTTATAAAGGCTGTCCTGCATCTAATATAAAGTCCACAAAAAATTCAAAATGTCAAATAATTAATTAATAATCCTCTTGTGTAAATGGACTTAGGCTCTGAATCACAAGATTTTTAAACATTTTTTCTATTTCTACAGATGGGTGATAAGTGATGCAATTATTCATAAATAATCCTATTAAAATAGAACTGCAGACCAACACAATACATGATGGCATCAAGCTACCTCAAGGGAAGTTCAGATTGGGCATTAAGAAGGTGTTCTTCACTGACAGGGTGGTTGACCACTGGAAGTGGTTGGCCAGGGAAGTGGACATAGTGTCTGGATTATGCTCTTAATTATATAGTTTCATTTTAGGTAGTCCTCTGAGGTACAGGGAGCTGGACTGGATGATTCTTCTGGATCCCTTCCAATTCAAGACATTCTATGATTTGATGATATGTATTAATATCCATGTAACATGTAATATTTAATACGTAATATTTGACATATAATATTACATATTAAATAACTACAGCTCTCTCTATATAAATTGGATTGCAACAACCTTCTATCACAGGTTCATTTTAACTGAAAATATTTAGGTTTGGCACTGTATGGAGCAACATTTTATAAAGCAATGCACACTAGAAGAGGGTTTTTTGGAAGATAAATGGCACTTCAATAGAAATAATTTGTACCTATGTATCAATAAAATAAAACAGGACCTAAGATTCAGCATGGCTATAGTGCATAAATGGCTATAGTACATAAAGTACTTCATTGTCTCATTTTGAATTTTTGGTTTAAAAAGTTTTCTCTACTACTTTACAGAAGAATAGCTGCATATTTCAGGATAAAGGTATTTGCCAGTTTAATTGAAACTCAGAGCTTTCTGATACCTGATAGCATTTTTTATCATCTTCTAGGTCTTGCCCAGTACATTAGAATAATACAATAGAACATCTAAATTTCACGTACTGTACACAAAGCCATATCTTTGCACCATTGCAGAAATATTAGTCAGGCTTATTCACTACAAAACATTAAGCAAACTTTAGTGATGTTCTGTACAGCAAATTCTATATTCAATACCTAATGACAGATGAAGAGTAAGAAATACTCTTGATTTGGGAGAGGTGATAATCCTAAATTATTCTTGTAACAAATGGTTAAGCAAAAATAAACTATCTGCAAGTTAGTTTCCCTAACAATTTAAAAAGGACTCAAGTTTTAGAATCCTAGAATCATATGATGGTTTGGGTTGGAAGGGACGTTACAGATCATCTAATTCCAACTCCCCTGCCATGGGCAGAGACACCCCCACTATATCAGGCTGCTCAAGACCCCATCCAACCTGATCTTGAACACTCCCAGGGATGGGGCATCTACTGCCTCCCCGGGCAACCTGTGCCAGAGCCTCATCACCCTTATCATGAAGAATTTCTCCCTTATGTCTAATTTAAATCTTCTCCCCCCCATCCAATTTAAAGCCATTAACCCTCATCCTTTCACTACATGTCCTTGTCTAAAGTCCCAACCCATCTTTATTTTATATGAACACTGGGAATAGCTGATGTCTTGTTAGGGATGTGACCTTGCAGTATTCCTGCAATATTCAGGAACTGATTAAGTATCAAACATACTTCTTCTTAGTCCATTCCATCTCCAAGAACAGGATCCAGTGGAAACCAGTACGTTGTTTGCTACTTTATATTTAACTTCCTTTATTGTAGTTTGATCAGAAATTACTGGAACCAAGCCTGTGAAAACACAAAGCCCTTCTAAAATGACTGACAGTATTTCTCTGAATCTGCTCTAATACTTGCCTAAGTGGTGTGATGACCTGGGTCTGACACATTCCCTGAAAAATACTAAAAAAAAAAAAAAATAGAAAGTCAACTTGGACAAAAAGGAGGTGCAGGAAGTATGTCTTTCTGTCACTCTCTTCAGAAAAACATTTTATATTCATGTTTGCCTCTGATTTGATCTGATACAAATTACCAGAGAGCTTTCTGGGTTTCAGCATTGAAATAATTTCCAACCTGTACAATACAGAAGTGTGAACACATGCTTGCATTTGAAGAAATGTACTTACAAAGCTGAGTACACACAGCTACAATGAACCTTTTTGCTTACGCTTCATCAACATTGGGTAGGGCCAATAAATTAAGATAATCCAACTCTTTTTTAGATGAGCTTCTAGCTTACATTTTTTGCTTTACAAGTGTATGCATATATGTATATACACATACATATTCCTGTAGAGATTTTCAATGAAATCCACTTACCTATTATATTTACCCAGATACGTGGAATTCCTCCACTATTACTACAGCCACTACTCTTGCTTAGAAATACGAGTATAATTGTCAAGAAGACAGACAGAAAACATTAAACATTATACTTCGTGCTAGGAGAAATTCCTGCATTCTAAAATTGTTATTTACCCACTATTGAAATATAGTGATAATTGGTATGAAGAGTACAAGCTATTTAAGCCTAACAAAAAATAATATAAAATAGTTCTGGCAGTAATATGAAAACATAAAGTCATTTGCAAGATTATTGTTTGACAGTAGAACATAACACCCCAGAAGACAGAACCCTATCAGGTTTCAGAGACAAAACATGTTATTTGTGATGTTTAAAGACTGTTCTAGGCCAAAGGTGTCTGAGCAATCAGTTCCATCCATGGCATAACAGAACAGGAGTATCTGCAGCTCCTCCCTAGACTTCCTGGCTCCAGTGCTGAGCCACTGAAAGAAATGATTCCTAAAACGCACACAGCCTCCTGTCTGCAAACTGATGTCTCCTGCAACCACCCTAGTTTCTCTGTGCAAACTGAGAAGAAACACTGCGCAGGCAGAAGCAAGAGGTGGGGCTTCCAGTTCTGCTGAATAAGAACTGGAAGTCCCTCAACAACTACAGTCAAGTAAGAAGATCTCACATGTAGTCCGAAAACACCTTGTTCACTGTTATTAGCTGTGCTCAGTTCACTGATACACTGTGTTTGCTGCAGCAGCTGCTTCCAGTTTCTCACTGTGACTGTTGTCACTCCATAGGTAGCTTTTCAGTCATCATTACCCCATTGTGGCCTCTCATCTCCCTCTACCCCTCTACCCAGGCAAACTAAGTACTGATTCTAGGAGTCAAGATAAATTGAATTAGTGGAGCCTCAGTAATTGACTGATGGAAAGGGCAGGTAAAACACAGTAAATTATACACTTTATGCAGTAGTTTAAGCTAATGATATTTGAAAAGCCATGATAGTCAGAGAAAGTCTCAGGTGACTGGAAGAAGGACACCTTCCCTGGAGGTGTTAAAGGCACAGGTGGATGAGGTACTGAGGGGCATGGTTTAGTGTTTGATAGGAATGGTTGGACTCGATGATCCGGTGGGTCTCTTCCAATCTGGTTATTCTGTGATTCTATGATTGTGCACATTGTTAAAAAGGGTAGAAAAGATGACCCTGGGAACTACCCGCCTGTAGCTTCACCTCTGTGCTTGGGAAGATCATGGAACAGATTCTCCTAGAAGTTATATGAAGGACATGAAGGACAAGGAGGTGATTTGAGCCAGCCAGCATAGCTTCACCAAGGGAAAGTCCCGCCTGACCAGCCTAGTATCTTTCTAAGATGGGGTGATCATATCACTGGTCATGGGATAAGCAATGGATGTAATCTATCTGAATTTCTGTAAAGCACAATCGCCCACAACATCCTACTCTCTATACTGAAGAGATATGGATTTGAAGGGTGGACTGTTCGGTGGGTAAGGAATTGGTTGGATGTTTGCATGCAGAGAGTAGTGATCAATGCCTTGATGCCCAGATGGAGATCCATGATAAGTAGTGTCCCTCAAAGTTCCATACAGGGACAAGTGCTGTTTAATATGTTCATTGATGAATGATGACACCAAGCTGAGTGGTCACACCAGAAAGATCGGATGTAATCCAAAGGGGACCTGGATGGGCTGGAGAAGTGGGCCTGTGGAAACCTCGTATGGTTCAACAAGGCCAAGTGCAAGGTCCTACACCTGGGTCGGGGCAATCCCAAATTTCAGTACAGGATGGGGGATGACATGATTGAGAGTAGCCCTGAGGAGAAGGACTTCGGGGTGCTGGTTGATGAGAAGTTTGACATGAGCTGGCAATGCGTGTTCGCAGCCCAGAAGGCCAACCGTATCCTGGGCTGCACTGAAAGAAGTGTTGCCAGCAAGTAGAAGGAGGTGATTCTTCCCCTCTTCTCTGCTCTTGTGAGACCTATCCTGGAGTGCAGTGTCCATTTCTGGAATTCTCAACATTAGAAGAATATGGAACTGTTGGAATGAGTCCAGAGGAGGGCCAAAAAATCATCAGAGGGCTGGAGCACAGGCTGAGAGAGTTGGGGTTGTTCAGCCTGGAGAAGAGAAGGCTCCAGGGAGACCTTGTAGTGGCTGTCCAGCACCTGACGTGGATGTACAATAAAGCTGGGTTGGGACTTTTTACAAGGACATGTAGTCAAAGGATGAGGGTTAATGGCTTTAAATTGGATGGGGGGGGAGATTTAAATTAGACATAAGGGAGAAATTCTTCATGATGAGGGTGATGAGGCTCTGGCACAGGTGATGGCAGTAGATGCCCCATCCCTGGAAGTGTTCAAGACCAGGTTGGATGGGGCCTTGAGCAGCCTGATATAGTGGGGATGTTTCTGCCCATGGCAGGGGAGTTGGAATTAGATGATCTGTAATGTCCTTTCCAACCCAAACCTTTCTATGAATCTATGAATGTGTTTTACCTTGCATTGCCTCAAACTAGGAATATGACTTTGAAAGATAAGTGGATGTGGGCAAATACACTGAAATGCTGAAATTATAATAGTATTTCTAAACTCTAAAATTAAGAAGAAAGAAGTTTTTCCCTGTTTGGCTCCTAGTCTCCAAGAACCCTGGTCAAACAGCAATGTCACCTGATGTACTCTAGCACACATATCTAGCAGCTACCTACTCAGCAGTGCACATGCTTCATCTCAACAAATATGAAAAAATTGAGCACACAGAACAAGTAAAGATGGATAAAAAGGTTGACTGGAGGAAGGCAAATATCAGAAGGGTCACTGTAAACAGAAATTCCAGATTCAGCGAAGAATTAACTGTGCTAGCCATCTGCGGATGGAGTTGATTAGTAGGCAGAGGAGGAGCTTTAAAGGGTTATTCTGGGTGACTCTGATCAGAGCACCACTACTTTCCAAATGAAAAGGTAAATTCCTTTCTTACAGATATTGTCTTCAGAGACAGCTTAGTACGGAGCTTTCTTTTCAGCAGTAATGCGGGCATGCTTTGCAATTTTTAATGAGTCATTTCTTCACTTCTTACAGCAAAACTACACCACTTGCCCCCTTAGCCCTGTGAGAAATCTTACGCAATAGGCAGCCTTTATACTGTGTTCCAAAGATTAAACTATTTGGATAAACATTAAACAGTAGTATCCTGTCAAAATTCACTAGCAACATATGGTGGGGCTGAAAAAATAGACATTGCACAGCAAATGGAAAATAATAGTAAGGACCTTCCCCTGGTAGGAATTCATACATCAAAGAAAGAGGGAAAGGGCAGGAAGTCTGCGAACAGTAATACCAACCTGCACTCATCATCATGTTTGCTCCCTTTATTCCCGGGCAAGCCCAAAGAACACATAACCCAGCTTGTTACCATAGAAGGGTGACAGTTAACAGTTTCATGCCCTGTGTGACCTCTAATTAGCTCCTCTGTCAGCCAGTTGTGCTGCCTAAATTCCAGAAAGATGAAGAAAAAAAAAGGCAATAAAACAGTCTGTGACCGCCAAAAGTTTGCTATTTATTTTTCTGCAGTAATGCACATGAGCTGCTGGTTTCCCATTGGCTTTTCACTGCATATATTCCAACATACTTCAAAGTGGACACTCAGAAAAAGACACAGCGAACTACTGCATTGTAAATATGCACCATGATCCAGGTCACTCACAATAAACTCACCTGAGGACACTGTAACTTATTAACCAACTTTCTGTCCTGCCATTGTTCACAGTTCTACAGCCACAGAACTGATGGGACCCTGTTGTAATCACCAGCGACCAGCCTATATCAGGAAGTTACTCCAGGGTACAACCAGTAGGAAAATCTGGTTTACACAGATTTCTTTGAAATAAGCATGATAGCATTAAACATGTCCTAATAAGGATCTAGAATTAAGTTGTACATGCACTTCCCCATGTAATGATTTATCTTTCTAATTCAGTGATGTGAGACACCTAACAAGACATCTAGTGCCCATTGACAATTTGTGATCTAATTTGGAGTGTTTTTTTTAAATTATAGCATTTAAGTTGACCCAATGCATTTTTGTTCCAGATACATGGAAGAAAAATGATAACTGGAAAATATTAAATTTCTCCTCCTGCTTGACATGGTAGGCAGAAATACAAGACAGCTCTTTCCCAGGAGATGCGAACATGTCTCAAAGGAAAAAAAGGAGCCATCAAACTGTAAAAGCAAATAATGCTGTTTGTGAAAATTATGCAATTCTACTGTACTGGTTAAAGGTGATTCTGATGTTGCACCAAATAGGAAAGAACTGCTATTCCCAGAAGGAAGCGAGCACAGGATTTATTTCTGGAATCATGACATGCCTGGAGCAGTAACACAATGGTTTTTCCAAAAGGGCAGGATGTCTACTACCACCCAATGAAGTTATAATTAAAAACCATGAAAAATTTTCAAAGCAATGTGAGCATACAGAACTAGCTCACATAGTGAGTGGTAGAAGGCAGCAACACAGCTAAGCTTGAATGAAGATGGAAAGAGAATGACATAAAGACAACTTTCTTCCCTCTTTTGTGTGTGCTGCTTACCCTGGATTGTTACAGGCAGAAGTTATAGACATAACAGTAGGACTAATTAATAAGGCAGAACGAGATAATGTATGACACTTTGAGGAATTACTTTTTCCTCTTCTTTTGCCAGTCAGTAAAATCTGCTGTGACAGGAAAACCACCAAGATAACTGCACTCGCTTGATTACAGAAGTTTTTTTCCTTACAATGTAGCCCTCAGAAACCTGCAGTTCCCGTTTCTTGAGGTGAGGATTGGTGGAAAACAGATATGCATGTACAAGTTAAAACCACCTCAATTCAGAATTGTCCACACACACAAAAAAATAATCTGTAAACACATCCAGCCTTTTATTGGTTTCATTTTTTCAGAAATAAGATTTGTAAGTGTTTAATACTTCTGTTTTTGCAAAGGTCTGCAATGAACACAGGAATAGGGTCCTGAGTCTTCCATGAACCTTGTTCATGAACCTCCCTAGCCTGGCGTGTGCAAAGTCCATGAGGACATACAATTTAATGTTTTCAAAATGACAGCATAATATAAAATTACTGAACTAGAATTTTGTGGGACCAAATACACAAATCTCCTCACCTCCCAGATGAATGCTCTATATCAGGAAGGTACAGAACTGTGCTCTCTTTCATTTGCTGTTTCATGAATCTCGCTGCACAGTGTCAGAGTATCAATAAGGTAGGAATAAGGGATACTGCTGCACAGACTAGGAGGCAGTCTAAGGGTGATCAGTGCACCCTGGTGAAATGCAAGAGATCTGGATTTGTATTCCTGCAGACTGAGAAGGGAATAGAACACTGATTAACCTCTTAGAAAATACAGATTTTCTCAGATTTGCTTTTGGACACAAATCATTTGGTAGGCAGGAAGTACTCAAGAAGTATATTGAGAATGTATCTAATACTGTCATATGTACAGTCTGTCAACTGCAAAAGACAAATGTTCTTATCAGTGAAAAACAACAAAGTTAATCCGTGCCCCAGAACAGATTGCTCAGCGTTGCTTGACACTAGGAACAATCATTCTGCTCATCTGCTAGGTGTAATCATAGTAATGAGATAAAGTGATCTTTTTTGTCTTTTCCCGCATTCTCTTCATTATTCCTAAACTGTCATCACAGAGAAATTAAGATACAAACGAGAATATAAGAATATTATTACTTTTATTATTTAGAAATGCTATTTTCAGTTGAAAATGTCTGTCTCAGCTGAAGTTAACACCAAAATGATTTCTAGTCAATAGGTAATAGCATAATTCTTATTAACTGAAAGAAATCTAGAGTCTATGTTTTTCAGAAGCTGTAAACTGCCGTTTTGAAAAAATGCTAAATAAGAATGCAGAGCACCTTGCTTGATTTAGACTGAGATTTCCCCACTTATACATGGTACACACTGAGACCAGTCTCTTCTAGGTGCAGTAAGACCACTCATTGTCCTACGTTTGAGAGTTTCTTATTTTAAATTAATTCACCTGCATTTCCAGCTCTGATAAATGAGCAGGGTATTTGTTAATCTGCTATATGCTTGGCAAGGGAGAGCCCATTCCCATTTTCCACAAAAGCATGCCACATATAGTATGCTCATTCACACTCTGCACACAGCAAGAGTTTATCCATAAAAATTTATTACTATAAAAAAATATCTTCCTGGTTTTTTCTTCTCTACATTAAATCAGACTTTGAAGGCCAGATGGTCAGGCTGGTTAAGGAAAATTCAAGAAATTAAATAATCTTATCCTATTGGACCAAGTGCTCCTGTCCCAGGCAGTTCATGCTGCCTCAGAATTGAGACGCTGCCTCCTCATTTGGAAGTTCTGTCTGGTTCCATGCATCCAATAGTGAAAAAACCCTAACGGATAGGAGAAGCTAACTTTCACTGAAATTTTGTATTTTCTTTTCTCTAAAAATAATTAATGCAAAATGAAAAAATGATGTACTTCCCCTCTCCCAGCTATTTGTTTCCTTTTATGACCAGACTAATAATGGATAAATTAAAATTAAATTAAAGTAATAAATTCACTACAGGCAAATTCAATTATTTGGTGCTGAGATATAAGCAGGAATTAAAAAAAAAAATCCAAGGATCTATCACTAGGCACACCTGCTCTTCAGCTGCTAATAAAGTACACAGTAACCTCTTGCTTCCTACTCATCAGGAATGAACCAGCCACATCTGCACAGTTCTTCATCAAAAAATATGATGTATCAATATGCATAAATATATATTTTGAAGTAAATGAATGTTGCTGTGATACAGTTGTGTAAATATAGGGAATGACTCCTATGAAGCAGTAGAGCTTGTCTATGTATGTCAGGCCCATTCTTTCTTGTTACATGTAAAGCCAAAACTGAAAACCTGTGAACCCTTTTTTCTAAATAATTAACTTGTACATAGATTGAAGATGAATTTTGTGGCTTTCAGACTCAAAAATAACCAAATCACTTTGCACAATTGCGTATAAAAAATGCTGTTACTGTGCTGTCAAATGTGACAGCCATTCTGTACTTAGCAGTATTTCAAATAACATCCAAATGAAACCATACAAATGTCACCTCTGCCTGCAGAACTTTATAAATGAAGCAATATTAATCAATTAAGGGACAGTGGAGTGCCTGCAGAAGCAGCCAAGTCTACTAGAGGATTACAATAGGGAGTTCTGGGTGGGCAATCAAGTTTAAACTGCAGAACTGCCAAAGCACACGGATTCTCTGTACGATAAAACGGATTTCCGTTCCCACACTGAGGAAAAATGAGAAACTTTTGCCTATAGCCAGACAAAGGAATATTTTGCTATTAAATTATTTATCTATTATATTCTGTTATATCATTTACCAAATCATTGTGGCATCTGCTTACAGAAACGTGTGGTTAGGTATGTTGGAGTTTATCCACACATTTCCACTCCAAATTTCTGAAGATAGCATTTTTATATGAATTAAAATGAGATAGAATGATACTCCTCTCCAAGGCTACTTGATAAGGAAAAGCCTGTCCAAGCTTGTCTAGCAGAAATTAAGACCCCCCAAACACATGATCTAATGTGAATCTGACCAGTCATTAAGTACCATTTGAATTAGCTACTTGTTCCCAGTACATTGCTGCTTTACATTACATGTACTTAACATGCTTAATGAAATGATTTTTTTTTTTTCAAATTACCTCAATTGGCATTTCAGACCTCCTACTCCCGCAATGTTAGGGGTTTCCTTCTGCAGATAGGAAGTAAGCTGCTCAGTATTACATACAACCTCGGTAAACTTGCAGATGACACCAAGCTGAGTGGTATGGCTCACACACACCATCAGGAGCAACTTGGACAAGCTTAAGAAGAAGGCCCAGAAAAAGATCATGAGGTTCAGCAAGGCCAAGTACAAGATCCTATCCCTGGGCCTGGGCAAACCCTGGTATCAATACAGACTGGGGGATAAAGGGATTGAGAGAAGCCTGCAGAGATGGACTTGAGGGTACTGATGGATGAAAAACTGGACATGAGCTGGCAATGTCTGCTTGCAGCCCAAGGCAGCCAAACATACCCTGGGCTGTATCAAAAGAAGCTTGGCGAGGAGGGTGAGGGAGGTGATTCTGCCTATCTACTCTGACCTCGTAAGACCCCACCTGGAGTGCGGCTTCTTATGGGCATCTCTGATTTTAACCCACAGGCACTTATTCTCCTCATCACCACAATACATCTCACCGGTGTCCAAGTTCTCCCTTACATAGAGGGCTACCCAGCCTCCTCTCCTACCCTTCCTGTCCTGCCTGAAGAGTTTCTATCCCACCATAGCTACACTCCAGTTATATGAGTCATCCCACCACGTTTCCGCAATGGCAATGACATCATAGCCTCCTTGCGCTACGACAGCTTCCAACTCCTCCTTCTTATTACCCATGCTGAGTGCATTGGTGTAAATGCACTTCAGCTGGGCTGTCGAACCTTCAGCCCTCATAGAGGGAATAGAGTTCATTCCCAATTGCCTGGTCACTGGAGTAGCTAGCGCCAAAGTGCTCGTATCTTCCTTACCAACTCCAGGTGTGTTCACCCCCACTTGCTGTCTGGTGATGTACTGATGGTCCTCAGAGTAGCCCAATGGAAGGCAGATTTTGTGATGGGAGTCTGTTACAGACCACTCAGACAAGAAGAAGCAGCTGATGAGCTCTTCTAAAAAAGCTGGGGATAGTCTCTAGATCAATGCCCCCTGTTCTAGTGGAAGACTTCAATCTTCCAGTTATCTGCTGGAAGTACAATACAGCAGAAAGGAAGCAGTCCAGGAGGTTCCTGGAGTGTGTGGAAGACAACTTCCACGCACAACTGGTGAGTGATCTGACAAGGGAAGGTGCCCTCCTGGACCTGCTGTTTGTGAACAGAGAAGGCCTTGTGGGGGATGCAGTGGTAGGAGGACTCCGGGGACAAAGTGATCCGGAGATGATAGGGGTTTTGTTTCTAGGTGAGGTGAAGAGGGTGATTAGCAGGACAGTAGCATTAAACTTCCAGAGGACAGACTTTGGACTGTACAGAAGGCTGGTTGGCAAAGTCCCATGGGAGACAGTCCTTAAGGGCAAGGGAGCCCATGAGGACTGGGAGCTCTTCAAAAAGTCAATCCTAGCAGCTCAGGAGAAAGCCATCCCCATGTTCCAGAAAAAGAGCCGGTGGGGGATAAAAACAGCTTGGTTGAGCAGGGAGATCTTGAGAGATATCAAAAAGCCCTTCCTGTCCCAACTGAAGAGTTTATATATGGTACCACAATCCTACCCAAAGTAAAATAAAAATCTCAGTGCCTCAGTGCAGAATTATAACACTTGTTTGCCTTATTCATGGATTGTCATCAAGAAGTATGAGATCTGACCAGGCTGGACTGCTGGATTGAGACCAATGGCATGAGCCAAAATGCCGGGTCCTGCACTTGGGGCACAGCAACCCTATGCAGTGCTACTGACTAGGAGTAGTCTGTCTAGAAAGCTGCCTGGAGGAGAAGGACCTGGGGGTGTTGGTTGACAGTGACTGAACATGAGCCAGCAATGTGCCCAGGTGGCCAAGAAGGCCAATGGCATCTTGGCTTGGATCAGAAATGGTGTGGTCAGCAGGTCCAGAGAGGTTATTCTCCCTCTGTTCTCAGCACTGGTGAGACTGCACCTCGAATCTTGTGTTCAGTTCTGGGCCCCTCACCACAAGAAAGATGTTGAGGCTCTGGAGCGAGTCCAGAGAAGAGCAGTGAAGCTGGTGAAGGGGCTGGAGAATAGGCCTTATGAAGACTGGCTGAGGGAGCTGGGGTTGTTTAGCCTGGAGAAGAGGCTTGAGGGGAGACCTCATTGCTCTCTACAACTACCTGAAAGGAAGTTGTGGAGAGGAGGGAACTGGCCTCTTCTCCCAAGTGACAGGGGACAAGATGAGAGGGAATGGCCTCAAGCTCTGCCAGGGGAGGTTTAGGCTGGACATTAGGAAAAATTTTTTCACAGAAAGGGTCGTTGGGCACTGGAACAGGCTGCCCAGGGAGGTGGTTGATTCACCTTCCCTGGAGGTATTTAAGAGACGGGTGGATGAGGTGCTGAGGGGCATGGTTTAGTGATTAATAGGAGTGGTTGGACTCAATGATCTGGTGGGTCTTTTCCAACCTGGTGAGTCTTTTCCAACCTGGTGATTCTATGCTTCTATGATTGCAGCGACCATTGAGTGGGATTCTGTTTCCCACACTTGAAAATGGTCCCAGTTCAGCCAAATACTTGAGCATGTGCTTGAAAGCTAAGCATTAACTTCAGCAGCTTGCCTAAGGGCTGGTTCAGGTCTCATGCTGGTCTGGAAGGCTGCTGTAAATCTCACAACTATACTCATATGGTGTTTTCTTGGGTGAGCACGGATGGCAATATTTGTGTGCTTCCTGTGCTTGTGAAATACAATCATCATTCCTCCTCCTTTGCAGTGCTGAAGTCTCTCTTATAAAATGCGATGAAAAAATCTTATTGTGTGGCTGGATCACTGGGGACGTGTCTCTATCTGTGTGTGTGTGTGTGACATCCACTGCTGTGGTGGTGGTGATCTGGAGTGAGTTGGCCCAGATTCATGCTTGCTCAAATATCACTAGGTTTGAGTCCCTTTAAGGAAGGACAGACAAATCAAAAGATGAAGATGATTATTCAGCATTGAATAATGCTCTTGATTTTCTATGCCACTGTCTGAGGCTTGTAATGTGTGACTAGTCCAAAGGCTGCTAGGCAGTCTGCTCCAGGGATGATATGCCTTAGTCACGATGTCTTACCCTGACCGGGCTGAGCTGTGGTATTACTGTGCTGGATTTTGGATATTGTCATAATTATTCCTCCCCCCATGTTGTTTTATAGTGTTTTTCTAAAGAAAAGGCACTAAATCCATCTCAACATCTCAATGACTAACTGACATCTCAGAAAGCTAGTTACTGTGGTGGGTAGGAAGCTGGTGATGGTTGGGTCTGTGCAGCTGTAGGGTAGGAGACTGCAGACTACTGAGCACAGGTATGCTGACTTGGGTTTTCATACAGATTGCTGGGAGATCAGATTCACCATGCATGTTTATTCACCTTTCACTGCCTCTCCAGTTTTATTTGGTAGAATGCAAACTGGCTGAAAGCTTTGAAATGGGTTTTTTTCTTTTCTTTAAAAAAAAAAAAGAAGTATCCATACAGTGCTCCCCCAACCCTCTTGTCCTCAAAAGCCCTTCCAGGATTTGAAGTTTTGTAGAAAGTTCCCTGTTGGTTCAGACAGTGAGGCTTGCAGGAATAAGATCTTTGCATCAATAACCAAATGAGTGAGGTGTAGCTGGTATCTCTGCTGCCTGGTTTTCAGACAGCCTGTTATTTGACTGCTTTGTTACAGCATTAAAACTGGGCAGATTAGCAGATTATTAGGCAGTGCTGTCGGTATTGAAATGACTGTATGCTCTGGGTCTGCTTTGGAGCCTGGTGGCTGGTATGGTGTTTGCATTTTTGTGAATACATTAATGGTAGGAACAATCTTCAGCCTTGAAGTGTCTGTGGACAGTGTCTTATTGGTCATTTCAGCACCTGATTAGCAGATGCAAACACATACTTGGGTGTCTAAAACCTTGGCTAATAGTAGGCATAAACTGTGACTTCAAACTAGATACTACTCACTTAATGAAGCAGCCTGTATTCAGCAGGTGTTGTTCTTGGTAGAGAGGGTTACCTTGCATTACCTTAAGGTTCCAATGTTAACCTTGTATTGCCTGATATGTGTTTGTTTGGTTTCAAAAAACTCAGATGGCATTAGTTGTTTCATCAGTGGTCTGAGTCTGCAGGTAGCAAGTCCCAGCTTTATGGGCATCACGAGAGTGTGTCACCTACAAATGGTAACTGTCTGGCTTATTAATAATGACTTCACAGAAACACTAGGTTGGAAAAGACCCACTGGATCATTGACCAAGAAGATGTGTTTTTTGTTTGAGGTAGTGGTTATTCTAAACACCATTAAGTACATTTGAATTGTCCTGAGTGGTTCCTTGGGCTCAGAGGAAGAGGGTGTGCCACTGTGCCTAGACTGGATGTAAACCCCACTGTCTCAGGTGCTCCAAGTACAGGGGAGGAGGAACAAGGACCACGGGCTGTCTCCCTGGGCAAGGCAGGGACTCCTCTGAGCTGGGGAGCATTGTTGCCCTTCTTTGGACATTGTCCAGCACATAATACAGAGTGTGGTGTTGCACAGGTTGCATGTGTTAGAAAGACCTGCAAGTGTAGGAAAGCCAGCAAAGTCCAGCTGAACAACGCTTGGCTTTTCTTCCAAAACCCACAAACTGCCTCACATTGCAGGGAATAATATTTATTTTCTTTTAAACAAACAAACAAGCAAACAGAATTATTCACATGTTTGGGATTTAAAATTCTGAATCTGGGAAAAATTGAGTATCTTCTGGTCTGGCTGCATCTGTCATTGATGGGCTGGTGGGGCTGTGGTGGTATCAGAGGTTACTCCAGGTCTGTCCCCTCTTTGAGTTTGTAGAGTGCCCTGAATTTCTGCATGTATTTCTCAATGTATTCCTTTGCTTTACATTTCACATTCTTGTTGCATTCCAGATGATGTGGATAGTTGCCATATTTCAGCTTCTTGTTCATGACACTGTAAGTCAGCTTGTGTGACAGGTGTTTGAAGTCCCCAGTGGAAGTTATCAGCCCTACCTTGCAGTTGGGTTTGTGTTAGGGTTCAGGCAATGCACAATGAAATGTGATTTTTCTTTCCTGAACCACCTCCATGCTGCTCTTGGCTAACTGGCTCCATGAATCCACTTCTGCCATCTTGAGCTTCTTGGAAGACATCATGGGATTTTTTTGTTGTATGTTGAAATCCTTTCAGCTTTGGGTTGAAGGCTGGAGTCATCCACTGTGCTGTCACAGGTAAGAGTGTCCCACAGGAATTGCCATGTTCTTACCTTATGCTAGTAGGTCTTTTCCTCTATATCTTGGCCTGTTTCCTAGTTGAGTGGGAGGACGATGGGTTTGCTTTTTAGAGGGGATGTTGGAGGCTAGTTGAGGAGGTAATTGCTTACATCGGGCTGTGGCTGTTGGACTGGCTGCAACTACCTGGCTGTGAGAGTCACTGTCACCACTGTTGGTGGCTGCTTGGTGTCTCCCTGTGGATAATCTGTGTCAATTTGTTGGCCTTGGATGTTCTGGAGACCTGGGTGGCTGTAGGTCTCTACAGTCGGTGGGGTCATTTGCAAGCAGGGTAATTGGTCTGTGTTTCTTAATGCCAGGCTGGTTGGCACTGGGCTGGCACGTAATACTGTTGTGGGGTTACAGTCTGCTGGCTGCAGTCCCAGACCCCAGAGCTCTGTCTCTGCACCCAAGTCTGCGGGTGCTCATCTGCTGCCGGCAAGCCCATGGAACCCATGTTGGGTGTGGGTGGCAGCATCTTGTCAGCATTGGGGTTGTTGGGGTCTATGTGGGCTTGTGAGGGGTAGCCACAGGTGTAGCCATTGAAGCTGTTGTGAGGCGTGCCGTAGCACATGGAGTTGTAGAGCAGGGTGTGCGCCATCGCCTAGTTTTGCTGTTGCTGTTTCTGGGCCTCTTGCTGGATGAACTGCTGCTCAAAGAGCTTCCTGCGCTCTGCTAGGGACAGCCCGTGGTGGCGCTCAAATCGGACTCTTTTCTTCCAAAGTGTTGGAATGTCGTATGTGTCTGCTACCCTCTTTCCTCCTCGCTCGTATGCCGAGGGCAGTGGGGATGACTCTCTCCATCTCTTTCCCCAGCTCTGCCTCGCAGGTTCCTGCTGTCCGCTGGGGATGTGGTGTTTGGGAGCAGGCCTCTCACCCCTGTGGCTGATGGTCTCTCTGCCACAAGTGGCGCTGTTGTCCTTTTCTGCTGGCCTCTTCTTTGGGATCCGATACACATGCTTGAGCTGCTTCCAGGTGTTGATCAGCCTGTTAGCTAAGTTGGTCACATCCCGCATTTTATCTGTTTGGTTTTGTTTTTCCTTGGTCTGCACCCAGCGCTCAATGATGGGAATCACTTTGCTCTCTTCCAGCATGTTCTTGGTGGTTATGGGCAGGAGCTCTAGTGTCTTTAGAATCTCCAGCTGCAGCTGTGGGTTGTTATCTATGCTTCCTTTCCTATAATCCATCTCCTTCATCCAAATCCAGAGGAGAGATAGGCCATCACGCTTCAGGAAGGATTTCAGGCCAGATTGTGAGCACATGTTCTGTATGATTCTGAGGCAGGTGAGTTTCTGCTCCAGAGTTCTAATTCGAAGCATCAGCCAGGTTAACCTGAGACCTTGGTTCTCATTGTTGTCAGTCTCTCCATTCTCTAGCAGCACTTGCAGCTCCCTGTCCACTGAATGCTTCTTACGGGAGTGTTCCTTTTCCATTATTCTTTTGGCAGGTCTGATGATGACCCTCTTCTCTCCTCCCAGGTAACCCCGGCAGTTAGCTGAGCGGCAGAAGCATTTCTGAGCCTCTTTGCCATAGTGCTGGAAGTGGTAATCAAATGTCAGCTCTGAGCCCAATGAGACTAGTTTGGTGGTGAAAAGTCCAACTCGGAGCTGCCCATTCACCATCCACTTTTGTGCCTTACAGTTTGGTTCGCAGCTGTGGTTCATGAAACGAGAGCAGTTTCCTTTCTGGGTAGCATCAATTATCTCCTGTTCCTTCATGGCCATGAAATAAGAATCAATGTTCTTGTTGCGGGCATATTCCTTCCTGCAAGCCTTCAACTCCTTGTGATCCAGCACTTCTCCACAGTACTCCAAGATGAAAGTGTGTGGTGGCAGATCTTTGGCAGCCCTCAGACCCCAGCCTTTGTCTTCAGTGAGGATCACTTCAACATCTGCATACTGTTTCTTCTAGATGCTTCTGTTGGAGCAGTATTTGCCATTTGGGCTCTGGGAAGAACACTCTGTCAGGAGCAGGCGATTGAGACAGCGTTCTCTGCAAGCAACCGCTCTCTGAGCTCGCTGCTCTTTAGAGAAAGGAGGGCACTGGCATACAATATGCTTCATATCCTAGTGTGATGTTTTGTTCTTCCTTTCTGTCAGGTATATGTTCTCGTCAATCAGGTCAAAGTAAGGAGGCATCTTTCCTAGCTTGGCTAACTCCTTCCAGCGCTGGGGGTCTTTGAAGTCATCCATGACACACAGTGAACTGACCATGGAAGAGTTCTGCCGTGTTGTCTCCACTTGCCTCCCTTCCAGTTTCACCTTCTTCTTCTCCCTCGAGTCCATGTTACCCTCAGAGTTACTCTCCAACTCCGAGTGTCTTCTTTTTGGTTGACCTCGCTCTTGTGCATTGTTTTTTCCCAAAACATTCACCACCTCCTTCCCCCTGCCAGGCAGCAGCTCCTTGTGTGAATTGCTGCTAATTTTGGGTGCCTGCACTGAGCCTTTTGCTTTCTGGCTGGGCACCTGGCGTTTTCTGGAGGGACTGGGAAAATGAAGCTGGCAGTCATCATCCCAACGGTCATCCTCTTCATAGTCCTTGTAATCACCTGCGAGAGAATCCAGTATTTGCCCTTGAATTGGTTTGTAATTAGCTGAAGAAGGTCTGCCAGTAGACCTCACATCCCCCTAACCATTGTCTTGCCGTACACTCCCAAGCCTGGCTGGTAACCATAGCCCAAGCAGGCCCTGATGCTGCTGTCTGGGTGCTGGTAGTTGCTACTTGGTTTCCCCAGCTGAGAAAACTTGGCCCCTTCCCAAACCACCCACATGCCCCATCATGTGAAAACCATCCAGGCTGGAGAAATCTCCGAGGCCAGATTGGTTAAAGCCACCCTTCCCTTTCCTACCTTTTGGCTTGAAAACCTTTGTCTGATGCTGAGCTACATTAGCACTTTTGAAACTCCCTGGCAGATAAGATGGCCGCTTGGTGCTCTGAGGCTGGCCTGGATCAGGCTGGAGCTTCTCTGTCTCCTTCTTGTTGAGATCAGTAGAAGTTGCCACACTATCCTCCATGCCTCTAGGAGAACACCTGATCTCTCTCTGTGGGCCACCTTTGCCTGCCATATTCTCCAATCTCTCTTCGTAGTAGGATCCACTAGACGAGTGGTCAGAGAAACACCTCTTCCTTCTGGCTGATCCAGGAGGAGTGAGTGCTGCTCTGTCCCGCCACTGTGGTCAAGTCTGTGGTGATGCAACAACGGAATGGAACCATTTCCATCCATGGGACACCGTCATCGCACCCCCAATCCTCTATGTCACTGTCCTCACTGCCTGCCTTGCTGTCCCTCTGACCTGTGTTAGAGGAATTGTTGTGGCTAATGGGACTTTTGGGGGATAGGAGAGTAACAGACAGGCGGAAGATGCAGGACAAGCAAGGCCTGCTTAGAATCATAGAATCACTAGGTTGGAAAGGACCCACTGGATCATCAAGTCCAACCATTCCCATCAAGCACTAATCCGTGGTCTTTTAAACACCTCCAGGGATGGTGACTCAACCACATCAACGGGCAGCCTGTCCCAGTGCCCAATGACCCTTTCCATGAAAAAAATATGCCTGATATCCATCTCCTGGCAGAGCTTGAGGCCATTCCCTCTTGTCCTGTCCCCTGTCACTTGGCAGAAGAGGCCAGCTCCAGGCTAAAGAACCCCAGCTCTCCCAGCCACTCCTCGTAAGACTTGTTCTCCAGCCTCTTCACCAGCTTCATTGCTCTTCTCTGGACTCAGTCCAGAAGGATCCATCTAAACATGAGTCACTTTTGTACTTTGAGGTGAGTAAGCACTGGAACAGGTTGCCCAGAGATGTGGCGGACTCTCTCTCTTTGAACATATTCAGAAGACACAGGGACATGGTCCTGGGCAACCAGTAACAGGTGTCCTTGCCTGAGCAGAGGAGTTGGACTCCTTCCAAACTTAACAATACTGTAATTCTTAGATGGTTTTATTCACCTTTTAGCATGACTCTTACAGCCTTTGTAATAGGAAGGAAAAAAAGTGAAAAATATGAAAGCAGGAAGGAATAATAGACATGCTGAACTGAAATTCAGAAAAAATGTTTTGAAGATACACTGTTTAAGATATTCACTAAGACCTATTTGGATACACTTCATGAAGAAAATATAAGACTAGTTTCAGAGCAAAATAAAGTGAATTTTTTTTTGTCTTAGTCCTGCTCATAGAGAATGGACCCTGAATAAAAAGCTTCTGTTGTGCTGTAAAAGAAAACAAAGTATCCAATTTCATAAAACTCATACCTTTTACTTGATAATGCCTGATAATTAGCAACATACATAAGCTGACATTCTATTTTCCTACCTATTTTGAAATGGAAGTAGAGAACTTGTCTGGATCCAAAAAGCCAGATTAACTGTCAAGACCAATTAAAAATGCCAAAAACACCTAAGTCCTTTTAACTAGTTCTCCTTTCAGATAAGTAAAAATTTACTCTGAAAGCTCTTCTATAAGTTCAACACTTGACTCGAAGAAATACTGCCAAAAGATGTCAAATGGTCATTTTGTCCGCATATGCTTTGCTTCAGAGGATTCAGTTTGGTTTTTCAAACAAAATCTATATAAATATCCTGAAAATTTCTTCAGGCACTATAGGTACACGGTAAGATATATTTGGCTATTAGACCAGCAGTGTAAAAAAACATGTATGGAAGAGATATCACAGTCTGGCAGTAACAACATCATCTCCGAATGCAAATACTAAATAGTGACTCATTGACGGCTAACAATATGTAAGCACACTCTATCTATTGATTTCGTAAGTAAAGTCCTGGAAACTCAGCTGAGAGCAAACATTTTAAATTTTATTGGATTCCTTGATATAAAAGCGATGCTAGAGATTACCAACATACTCAGAATCCTGGATTCCAGAGGCAGCAAAGTGCCTGTTGCCCCTCTAAGATTTAAAACAATAATACTTACAGCCAACAAAATTAAAAAACAAATGCATACACACCAATTCCACAAAAACATTACTGATCTAAAAAATTAAAAACATTTTCAAAAATTAATTCCTGTTATTTAATTTCTCCACTAGGTTCCACAGGCCTGCATAACTGACAGACAATTATATTTAGGCATAAATTTTTTTTTAATTACCCAATATTTATGTGTCATCCACACTTCACTGTATGCAATAACCAACCAGCCAAGGTGTGCCCAGTCCCACCAAACACTCCCTGACAGTGTCCTCTCTGAGTGGTGGCTTCAGGGAGCTCTGACAGACTGACAACGGGCATAATGGATCACAAGGGTGATCACTGACTCCAAAAGAGATGTCAGAGGGATACACCGAGGAGCCATGGCTGCAGGGAGGCTTCAAAGCTTGGCTTCCCTGGACCACTGATGCGGGAGAGACCAACTTGCCCTTCAGTGGTCGAGAACTTCTCCCACTGACTGGTGAAAGAAATTCATGTTTAGGCAGCTCCCTGTCTTCTGATTAAATATACTGATGTATTGGAACAGGAGGTAGATTTTAATAATACTTCAGCTCATTTTTCCACAGAATGCACTATCCAGGCTCTCCCTGGTATTTGAACAAGTGACATGTCACATAACAGTAGCTGGCAAGCCATGTCAGCCCACCTTCCCATTCAATTTTTCCAGCTCCACAGTCTACTTACCTGCAATTTAGTGTGGATTTTACAGTATGCTGCCTTAAAAGAGGGCATTGTAGAGGCATTTCCTTGTAGCAGTTGCCTCTTGTCTGAAGTGCAGCCCTGAGGAGAAGCAAAGATTGTCCTGAGAACATCTGTGCATGCACAGGGAAGGGAAGTTTCTGGAAACATGAGGGGGAAGGGCTGTATCTGAGTTGGATGGTAGCTACTAAGAGAGAGCCTGCAATATAGCATGCATGGCACTGTTCAGAAGGGTAAGGGGCAGCTATGCCTTCCTTGTATGTCCTGAGAACCCACAGGGTATTCTGCACAGGATGGCTGAGGCCATGGACATTTGCTGGCAGGAAAATGTGCCTGAAGATGTTGGTGAGGAGCTGTGTTTACAGATTTCTACCATTTTTTTCCTCTGTTACTTTTTGGTTTTGGTTTTGTTTTATCAAAAGCATTCAGAACCTTATTCTTTAAAATGGTAATTGTTCTAGTCTGTTTGTCAGGAAAAATCGATTTTATTGACAAGGCTGCTCTAAGCACTCCACATAGTCTGATTCTGCATACCATAGTTGAAGGTTGAAAGCTCAGATGGAGCTGGTTTTGGTTAAATTCCCAAGTCCAAGAGGTGAAAGCAGTCCAGTTACCAAATACACCACCCCATGAGTCACAAAAAAAATTTTTAAGAATGCAGTGTGTTACAGAAGATGTTTGCAGTGAGGCTGCAAACAAGTAAGTCATTTCAAGTAAGACTCCACTACCAGGAAGTTGACGGTTCCCTCTGCCCCCTAAAAAAAGCCTATGAATAGTCTAGAATCAATAGAGATCTTTGATCGTGGTGTTTTGATCATTTTCCAGAGAAATGCTGAAAAACTAAGTGACTCATTTTATCCTGAGAAGTGGTTTTGTTATTCATCACTTCCTATGTTTTTGCAGCAGTTCTGAGTTGCTGAACATAACTTTTGGCTTACATTTGTGATTTGCATGGATGTTTTCCTTCTAACATAGCTGAACTGATCAGCTAACCTCTTTCAGGATAGCCTGCCATAAGGGCACTTCATTGAGTTTATAGGTTAAAATGGTTTGAGCTCACCAGATGGTATTCTTAATAAGGCATCCTCTCCACGCCTGCATGAGTCAGCAGAGCTGTTATTTCCAAGACCTGAGTCTGTTCGAATATGCCACAGCAGCCAGCATAGCACATTCATGCTCAATTTCTTGGCTTGTATGTAAGCCTGTAGTGAGTGATCAGTATTTAGTATAATAGTCAATAGTGTTGGGGGTGCAAATGGAAGAGTTAACTAGTCACTGTAGAGACGTATCATCTTTAACACTATATTTCACTTGTAAAAACCACAAAGAAGTTACTATAGCCATAATTACAGGTTTGGGATTTATTTTTATTCCACTGATGAATGCTTCTGTGTCTGCTTCTGCACACTTTTTTTCAGTTAGTATCACTGTTATTGGATAGTAGGTTTTCAGCATTTCAGGTCCATTTAAGTTACTGAGAACAGCTCCGGTGTTACATGTCAGAATCTCACAGGTAATCACTAAAAGTCATATTACAAAGGATAGAATCACATCTCAGTAATGTCTTACTACTATTGAATTCTACTGCCTATTTTTGCATTAGTATCCATAGAACTTCAAGTGCCAGACAGGTAGGGGAGAACCTCAGCACTTTTTCATAATTTGAGGTAGAAGCCTGGTAAAAAATGAGGAACAAAAAATATATAAGCCTAGTGTTTGGATTTTGACTCCAGGGCATTACAAGTTGAGTTTATCTGATCAGTCCTTAGGTGGATGTCATGTAGCTCCAAAGTTCTTAAAGCTGCTCAGAAGTTTCTTTCTCAGATAATCTGAAAACAGAAATGTCAACAAAGCATGGTACCATATGGAATTTTGAAACAGGTTTCCATGGAGTACTGGGAAAAAATCGTAATAAAAATAGGAATTTTGACTTGGATGTGTCTGTCTCAGACTCATGATTTCATGAGCAGCCGCAACGTCTTTACTGATGGTAAGTTGCCAGTAGATTTGGAAACTTCATCCTTGCAAAAGCAAGAAGTTGATTTGTTAAGATCACAAGTCACAGATGTTTCATAACTGCCTCGTTAATGGAGCCTTTATAATTTCCACAAATTCATATACTGTTGTTCTGCTTTTATTTTGCTTTGGATACAAGCAGCACAGCACCATTTTGTACAGGTGAACAGACAAAGGTTCCCTGGTTCAATGAGGTATTCGACTTGATAGCAACCTTTAGCCATCAATCTCAAGGTATGTTATTGGTCTTTATGCAAATCATTATTACTGTCAGACCCAGAAAGTGTTACCTGGATGATCTTTTATGGCTTCCAAGTCTGGAGAAGACACCTAGGGAAACCATGATGTGTCTTTTTTAATGCATCTTTTTTAATAATGTGGATAATCCAGATGCTGATGCTTAGCAGTACGTTGCTTAGTAATGATGAGAGTTTCCTTCCCTCCTCACCAGTAGCCATGAGTGAATATTACCTTTGGCAGAATCAATAATCTGACTGCTCTGAATCCAGATGCTTCAAAATGGGCTGAACATTTGGAAAGGCAACATGGAAAGAGTAGATGAGTTGCATCTTCACAATCAAAACCAATCAAAAACTTAGATTGAACTTCCATTTGTTTATTCTTATATTTGTATCCATTAGACAACATTGCTGTAAATATTCCAAAGCCTCAAACACTCAAGGATATCTTGATGTGGTGAATCAAGTTTATGTCATTGTTAAGACACCTATTGACTTTGATGCTTGCTAACAAGAATTTTAATTGCAGTCATTTACCTACCTTCCGCTAGTCTCTTTAAAATCTGATTGAGCAAGTAGGCAGTATTAAAGTGCTAAATATTGCACATCACACACTATATGATTTTTCACATATTGTTAAAAAATAATCTTGAGAATTATAATCGCGACACAATTCAGTGTTGCAGTGGAGGCAGCAATATTCTAAGTGTTATGCTGCTTTTATGTGCGAAGTTGGAAAGAACTTTCATGCAGGGACAGGCTATATGGCAGAATATGTGCCTTCAGCAATCTAGTAGTTTCTCTAACTTAGTTTTATGAAAGCAATTGTTTACAAATGATCATGTAAATAATTAATGTTCTCAGCTCAGATTGTCAAGAGAATGGCTAAGATTGTTTATCTTGTTTGCTCCAAGTAAAGTTCTTTCCAAGTAAGAATCCCTTGATAAATGTTGCCTTAAGCAGGGTTCCTTGATGTATTCTGGCACTGCTAGATGAAATTGTAGGAAACGGTAGAAAGCCTCTCCTCCTAACAGCAGCTACTCCACTCTTCTTTTTGCTTACTCTCAGTGCTCTCATGCCAAACAGGATGTGAGGAAAGGTATCTTATAAAAAAAACTCATTCAGGTTTATCCACTGTGAAAACTGCTGGAAAACACTGTTTTCTCCCGCTTACCAACATTCATCATCATTGCAAGCATAGTAAAATAGCAGAAGATATGATTAGCACTGGTAAACACAGCAGAAGTGTTTTGATAGTTACTAATGTATTTCAGCTTAGTAACATTTTAATATAACAGTTTGTAGCTTGCAGCCACCCTGAAGTTTTCTTTCTGCAGAAAAATTTCCTCCATTTTTCAGCATTGGCTGTAATATGTAAATATTCTCAGATAGCAGATACTGGCTAAAAACAATTCTCTATTACCTCTTCTTGAATATAGGGATATATGGCTACAACACATCTTTGCAAACAATGACACAGCCTTTCTATGGCTTGACTGGAAGAAATAGGGTATATCTGGACATCAAGTTTTCAGTATATGGGAAATGGCAGCCAATGAAAAACGCTGCAGACCACATTCTCAGCAGTCCATTGCAAGTATATCATACATGTCCTTTGTTATCTATGCTGTTATCTATGCCTTTCCCATACAAACAGAGCCCCAATCCTCAATCTTCAGCAGACTGTCTTCTCTGAATTCAACATACCTAAAAGTCTCTTAAAAATTCTGTGAAAAGGCTGTAGTTATCAGCAATGCTCTTTTAGCAAATTAGTAGTCTTTTCAATATGCTAAACTGCACGAGGAACAGAAAGCCTTTCTAGAGAGCCAGAAAGGACTGCTATAATGCTTACTGCTTGTCACGAATCATGTGCAAGGCACTGACCTCAACATTTCTATTACACTGAGTAGTGTTTATAAAACACCAACAATAGTCCCACTGCATGAATCTTTGTGATCTTGGTGATAGAATAAGAAATAGAACCAATACATGGCAGACACATAGTCTTATTTCTCAATGTGTTACTGGAGGAAATTCAAGCAAGATCATAAATGTGATACAGCAGAAGATAAGTACAGCAGTAGTAATTAGGAATGCAATATGCTATTTGAAATAGTATTTGACTTGGTCCTCAAAATAAAGCTGTGTAGGAAGCCCACCTTCCCATATGAGGCCTAGCAGAAATTAATATAGATGCTGTGAGGATTAAACTCAATTAATTGTGGTTCTTGAAGGAGAAGAAAGGATACCACAAAGGTCCTGCCATTATTTTCCAACTCTCTATGAAATATCTGACTTTGCAATGTCTGCTTCATATTGAAAATCCAGAGACTGTCAAACCACAGAGTAACCATAAATACACAGTTCCTCAGTGAGGACAAGGAATACATGACATTTCCTTGAATCTGCATGTTTACATAGGCAACAGTCCACCATATTGTACGGGGTTGTAGTAATTGGTGAGAATATATGTAAACATTTTAGGATCTACTTTTCAGTTAAGATCAATGAAACACAGATAAATTGAATTCTGCCTGGAAATGTATGTAAGATAGATAAAGCTGGGAAAAAAAGAAAAGCTGGAATTCTACCTTTTTAAAAAAAATTGTCTTTACATTCTGGTACATCTCAGACATGAATTTTCCACTGCTTTTGAGACTTCACAGAATACTGTGTTTAAAGTACATGAGAGTTACATCATAGAGTTCACCAACTGCCAATATCCTTGGGCGTATTAGTTTTGTTTAATTAAAAATATGTAAACATAGGAGTAGCTCAACTTGTCAGATTTCTTATAGGCAATTTCATGTGCTTGTATACCTCATATTCTCAACAAGCAAGTACTCTACTGATATTCTGTTGAGAAACTAAGGTAAGTATACTGTATACAGATTAGCAGTCATAGGCATTGGAAAAACTGTGACTTTAACTCAAATGCAATTACTGACATCACATCAGAACTATATCAGTGAAACAAAACCTGGCCCTGCATTTTTTTCACATGATTTGAGCCACATTAAGTGCTTTGATTGGTCAAAGTTTTTGGTTCTGTATAGAGCTGTCAGCAAACTTGACAACAGCACAGTTCTCTGGACTCACCAGAAAAAGTCAAATGAACAGTATGTATATGTATGTGTATATGTACGTCATTATATGTATGTCTATATACATTTGTATATTTCTATGCATAAGTGTATATTTCTATGCAGAAGTGTGTATGTCTATATACATTTGTATATTTCTATGCATAAGTGTATATAGGTGTTTGTGTATACACATACAGTATGTATACTTACGTACATTTATATACACAGTGTTAGCAGATGGAAAATATGTTGAATCTTGTTAGTGTGGTTAAGTCGTCTAGCTTATTTGAATAAGATTGTAGATGCATTTAGAAATGTATGTTCTGACTTCTCAATAAAATATCAGCATATCGCACCATAGATGAAAAATACTTCTGTACTTTGTACTCGGCACTGGTGAGACCGCACCTCAAATGCTGTGTTCAGTTCTGGGCCCCTCACCACAAGAAGGATGTTGTGGCTCTGGAGCGAGTCCAGAGAAGAGCAATGACGCTGGTGAGGAGGCTGGAGAACAAGCCTTATGAAGAGCATCTGAGAGAGCTGGGGGTGTTTAGTCTGGAGAAGAGGAGGCTGAGGGGAGACCTCATTGCTCTCTATAACTACCTGAGAGGAGGTTGTGAAGAGGAGGGTGCTGGCCTCCCGTCCCAAGTGACAGGGGACAGGACGAGAGGAAATGGCCTCAAGCTCCGCCAGGAGAGGTTTAGGCTGGACATTAGGAAAAAATTTTTCATGGAAAGGGTCATTGGGCACTGGAACAGGCTGCCCAGGGAGGTGGTTGAATCACCGTCCCTGGAGGTGTTTAAGGGAAGGGTGGACGAGGTGTTAAGGGGCATGGTTTAGTGTTTGATAGGAGTGGTTGGACTCGATGATCCAGTGGGCCTCTTCCAACCTGGTTTTTCTATGATTCTATGCTTCTATGATTCTGGCGAATATGCTGTTTGCGTTGTGCTGTAGATACAGAACAAATATTAATGGTTTTGTTATTCCTCCCTCTGCTTGTTATTAAGCTCAACAATGAGAAACTAGAGTTTTCAAGTCAATAATTAAAGTAGTGGAATATGAAAGGGAAGTAAGTCCAGAATTAACAAAAGTGGAAACAACTCATTGAAAGTAGTTACTACTAATTTAGCAATTACTTTAACAAAGAGCACAAGGGAGTAGATAATTCACTGGTGTAAGGACTGAAATTAAGTCTGGATCCTACTTTAGCTCTGTGAAATAGGATTTGTTTTGTACATTTGCATATAAGACATGTAAGACTGGCCCCAAAGTGACAAAATCCATGCTTGAATTACTAAAAATAAAACTACATGGCACAATGCAGCAATTTAGTGTTACATTATGCTCAGTCTAAAAGCTGGAAAGTGAAACTGTCAAGATGAAACTACCAAATAAAGGCAATTTCATATTTAGTTTTCATTTTTCAACTGATTCTTCATACTTTATTATGTTTAATCTCTCCTAGGAACCTTGGAGTATCAAAAGTGCATGTGTACCTAATTACAGAGAACTTTCAAATAGTAGAATTTTTTCCCCATGAGAATAACTCTTTTTACTGTAACAGTGTGACTGATAATAGTATATCAATTTGATCCCATTTTATAATGCATATAAGTAAAGAGCTCTCGGATCTCAGTCTGTAGCAAGTATTATGGTGAAAAATGAGGACAAAAATATCAAATCTCTGTGAGAAAACATCATGCTGACATCTTCATTCTATACAAAAGTAAAGCTGAAATGGCTGTGAGTCTCCTCATGCCAGTCTTAATAGACTAAATGACCAGCTGACAGAGACAAGACAGAAACACTGCTGTCTGAACTAAGAGGCTAAGCATCTGTAAATAATATTTGCAATTTGCAGCTGCAGTGCCATCATGTATTTGTACTAGTCAAAAACAGAGATAGTCAGAAGTGATACAAGTTTTTCGTCTTGCTGCAAGAGAATGTGCGATTTGTATGAATACATTCTTCTTATGAGTCTCCATATGTAGTGTTCTCTGGACATGGGAAAAATAGCCATGCTGTTCTTTGAAACTGTATGCATGGAAACTACCTTCACTAATCTCTTCACACCCCTTACACCCTTCACTTTGTTTCATTCTCTAGTTAACTTCATTTCTTTAGAACTGGAAAGAGGTTTCCAAATTTCAGAATTTGTTTTTTCAATCTTTTCCATCAACTTAAATCTATAAAAAAGATAAATTATCAGAAATTATCAAGTAAATGTTAAACAAAACTGTATACTTGACTATTATATCTTAGCAGAAATGTTGTATTAGTATCAATTGGAGACTATCTATTCTAAAATGCACACAAATTAAAGGGCAAGTCAAACATATGATTGCCACTGACTTCTGCTTCCCAGCTTTGAATATTTGCGTAAACACAGGTTTTATTTTACTTCCTCACCAGCAGGGGTCAAAGCTTGTGCTTAATGGATTCCTGGTTCACACGATATGTTTGCATTTCCTTCTATATCTGGTAATAAAATCTGATTATTAAATGAATAGTACTGTGATGTAACAAGTGGCAAATAACTTTATTTTTTCTAAATCTGGTTTGAAGATTAATTACAAACTACATTTACTGATTTAGCTCAGCTGCATGACAATTATAAGTACAGCAATTAGGAGAATTTAGGCTGTTTCCTGTTGTGACTTAATGAACTGAGTTATAACCAAGCTTGAAGCATTTGAACCACAGTTGCTTTCATGTATATTTCCTTTACTGTATTGTATGGAGTCAAAATGCATGCTGCTCAGGAGAACTGTTGATGTATAATTCAGGACAATTCCAGATTTTCCCTTAGAAAAGGAATACTGATTAATTATTAAAACCTAAAAGCTGAAAAAAAGAATTGACCTTCAATTTCCCAATGTTATGCTCCTACAATCTGGAAGAAAAAAATGTTTTAGGAATTCTAAAAAATAAAAATGTTATCAAAATTTTCTATTTGGGCAAGAAGGGAGCACATTAAGTTTGGATTTTATTCAGCATGAGGTCTAACCTGTCTCTAGACTTCGGTATGAAATCATCATGAATAGTCAAGAAGTAGTAAGAAAGAATACCTTTATTCTCTCTACTAGAAGCAAATGAATTTGAGAGATCCAGTGTCTTTCTTCACAAACTACTTAATCACTAGAAGATGAATCTGGCCTTATGAGATACTGCAAAGATTTTGCTCATAATTATACTGTTTGAGGAAAATTTTAATTAAAAAGTCATACAGAAATAGAAAGAGATAGAAAAAACATAATAAAGGACAGATTTCCTCTACAATTTATCTTTCCACAATCATATCATTCTGTTCTTTTCTGTCAGCACTGTTTCTAAGATGACCAGAATTTAGGATTAAGTGTTATAGAACAAACTATGCAGCCCAGAGTGCGCCAGAGATCAGAATGCAAACTAATATAAGTCCAGTGTCAACAAACACAGTTCAAGAGCCAGAGAAGACAGTATGGGAGACAAGAGCAAACAGAGTTTGTCTTCCCTGTTTTCCTGAGCACACAGGATACTGTGAGACCACACTTTCAGAGTAGTGGGCTAGTGGGCTTTTTTTTTTGTTTTGTGTGGTTTCTTCCCCTCCTCCACATCTTTTACTCCAGAAACACTTCAAATATTTTGTCTAAGTTCGTCTTTAGGGCAGTGGATATGCTTCAGAGACTGTGGGAGTGGCAGGATTTCTCAAGTCTCTCACGTTGGCAGGACACAAAGAATGAATGACACAGACTGAGTTCCCCACAGCTAGAGTATCTGAGTTATTCATCAACATGAATGCCAGAGGCATAAAGCCAACACAGGGAGGTCCAGGCCATTGTCCCCAGCAAATTATATTTAAAAGTTAAGTACCAATTGATGAAGTCTTTACCACTTCCAGAGGCATGTGCTTTGAATTATTTTCCAAATATTTTTCTTAACAATTATACAGGAAAGACTTGACTTTACAGTCATTTAAGTACAAAAGTGCTTTTGGAGCAGTGTAAGAGTCCTGCTTTTGGAAGAGTGAAAGAGTGCTGTCATTTCTTAGTCTGAATTCACTTTTCATCTATACGCACTGTAAAACAAGAAATTAAATTCTCCATAATACCTATAGGCACTGTCTCTGTCTATTGCCACAAAGCACTACTTATGTTGTTAAATGAAGTTTACACTTCAATATCTGTAGTCAGATCACTAAGGACAGCAGCTGGCTCCAAGTGAATAGCAGCCCTAACAGTCTACTCAATAACACTTTTTGTGTGACATATTTCATCTATTTTGAAGACTATGTCTGATATATCCCAGAATTATGGACCATTTTCTCTATGCACTGAGAAAGAGAATTCTCTTGATTTTCTTCACCAAAAGGAAAGCAGGAAGTGTGGACTTCTACTAAAACCATAAGGTGGTCTATATAGAGTCTGATGGCACAGTCACACTGGACTTCTTTTAGCTACTGTATGGGAGTTAAGGGGTACATAAGCAAGAAGAGAGGTGAGTAGAAAAGCATACAGAAACGACATAAATATCAAGGGATCCTACAGGTGGGACACAGGCTGAGGATAAGGGGATAGCTGGTTACGATCTTTTTGCGAATGTTTCTCAGCTGAAAGTTTCTTATTTCCCTCAAATGGAACACGCTCAGAATATATATATATTTTACTGTCAGTTTCTTTGGAAAGCATCTTGGCAGCAGGAGCAAGCAGCTGGCTGTGTGGTGCCTGCCTGCCTGATTGCCTGCCAGCTACTTAGACGACTAGGCAGGAGCCTCTGATGTATGCAGTAAGCTTAGCCTAGAGAAGCAGCAGTGTATGTGACTCTTTACCCCATGGCTAAATTACCTGAAAGATAACAATGAGAAACAGGCAGACAAAATGGGAGCTTGTTTTCTTATGTTTAACATAGTAATGCCAGTTAAGTTGATTTTTTAATTTATTTTGAAATAGTGGAATGGTAATGAAATTATCTTGTATAAGGTGAAGCACTAATGGTTCCCCATTTCATTCTGACGTAATTAGTCACTGCATACCACTTTTCCTTCATATCTTACGTTCACAATACTTTTCTGGCCTTTATTAAAATAATTTCATGTAAAATACCTAATACTGACAACTTGCCTTTATTTCTTTAGTTTTTCATTTAAGCTATTTTTTATGAGAGCAGAAGACCAGAATATTGAATATTCAGTATCTTTTACAGCATAGGACTATTTCCTTTTAGCTCCATTCCACCATAGTGGAGAAATCATCTGTTTTGTCAGCTTGCTATCAAGCTGTAGCCAGTATCTTTACATACCAGAAAGAGCAAAGGGACCTTACAGGCAAATTTCTTGAACACCCACAAGGCCTAGGTCTAATCAAATGCTGTATTTTGGTGTGATGCTTTATAAAGATATGTACCTAGCTATCTAAACACTTGCAAGGCTGTTAAAATCATACACAAGGAGGAATGTATTACTCAAAGTGGAATGTTTTCTTAAGGAACTTCAAAAAAGCATCAAAATATTCCAGAATTTATACACCTTTAACTTCCAAAATTAATTAAACTGTGCAAGATTGTCTGTTGCTTAGTTAAAGTGTAACAACTGTGGCTTAACATAAATTTCTTTGTCATTTCAAAATCTTCCAGAAGTATAAATGATACTGGAAAGTAAAATATCTGTGAAAACTGAGAAATTACTACTGGATAATGTACATGGCCACAATAATATCTGCTTACCCGGTCAATGCCGATTTCTGTCGGTTAGTGATATCAACGTTTGTAGATGTCTGCTTTTGATTAAGTGTATTTACATCATCATTGCATGTTCCCATGAAAATACAAGTTACTTGATGAACCATTAATATTCAGGCTAATTCAGTGAAATTCTTTCCAGGACAGCCAAAGGCAAAGTCTTTATACTGACTTCTCAGCTAGAGTAAGTGACAGCTAAAAACATTGCTACAAATATGGGGACTGAAAACAACAGTAGTTTGGATAAGCATTTATAACAACTTTTGCCAGGTTTTTGTATTTCATGAGTTCTTCTTAAGTTTGATATAATAGAAGCGTAAAAGGTTTTGGTAAACTTAAAGGCTGCAGAGAAAATCTTGAAGGCATGTTGATGGAAGAAGAAAATTAGCTGTTAGGTGGTATATAAAGCCTTCCGTACCTTCATTACCAGTGATCTTCGTTCCATGAGGTGTCAGTCTTGTACCTTTGATAGCAATATTGTTTTTCTCAAGCATCCAGTTCTAGACTTGAGTGAGTCATAGAATGCTCAATGATATCTGCTGTTTAAATTTATTACTGCTTGACAGAAAGATTACATAGACATGTAAATGAAATGAAAATACCAGTTTGATAACAACGGATTTTTTCTATCTTTTCTTTCAAGGGAAGGTAAATCTCTGTATGACACCATCAGTAATCAAGTTTGAGTTGTTAGACAGCACTGTGGTTTCTGAACTTCATGGAGCAGTTATTTCCTAAAAGTGTGAAAAACAAAATTCTGTTTTGGTTTTCATAATAAGAACATAGAGCTGATTTGCCAGAAATTGTTGTAATATGTACAGTTGTGAGATCTTAATAATAGATTTTTTGTAGTATCAATCTAATTATTCAGGGTATCCTGAGGACTTAATATTTTTGCACTTAGGTCAAGATTTTCTGATGTGACAAGTGATACCTTTTGGGAAAAGGTCCCATTTCTTCAGAAAGTGCTGAGCAGTCATCATGCACTTTTGAAGTATATGAACTCCTGCACCCCATAAGGGAGCTACATTAAAGTCACATATAAGATTTAGGTATAGGTGTCAAACAGTAATTCCCACATTATTGTGTTTCATTTTAGAAGTTCAATTATTTTGACTACATTAAGGTGAAACCTGTGAAAATATTCTGCAAACAAAAAAAATTATGCATTGAGTGCAACAGAGTGAAAGACATTGATCTTCTTCTTGTATTATCTTGTGGACTATTTAATTTTAAATGTTCATAATCCAGTTGAAACCATGGGATATGCTAATGATCAGTAGGTAGATGTGGTCAAATACTTAGTGTAAAATTCTTTCTTAAATGTCAGGAGTTTTACCAAGCAGATTATTTTTCTCATCAAATATAATTTTTCTTTATTTTGTTCATTTAGTTTGTTTTGTTATAAGGCAGATGCAGAAAATATTCAACAGAAATTTTGGAATTTGGGGTCACAATTCTATTGCCAACAACCATATACTTTACTCTTCAGTTGCCAAGGGGGTAGAAAAGACAATAAAAATAAAGGAGACCTTCATTTCAATTAAAATATTTTTTTTTATTTTGATTACAACTAGTTTGAGCCAGGGCTGAACTTACATTAAAGGATGATCACAGCCCTTACAAGGGATAAATCTGAGAAGCCAGATGACTGGTAAGGAGCCAGTTTTTAAGCAAAAAAATGACACCAGAGAAGGACAAAACAGTGGGAAATTATGCAAGTAATGAATTACATAAAATAAGTATTGCATAGGTGAAACAGCAAAAGCTGAAGAGATTAATAAAAAGATGTAATTCATACCTTTTATATTTTGTGGGAAAAGTTGTCTTCTAATTTCACTATTTTTTTTTCCTGAGGTAATTATTGTGCTAGTGAAAAGTGACAGGATAAAGCAAGTAAATTTCTTGTATTTTGGTCAGTTCAGTGGTGGCAGTGATACAATGAACATATCCAGTGCATTCAACATTTCACATCTGATGTGGAGAGATCCAAGTGCTGTGTTAGAACTGGAAGTGATCTTTTGGGATGCTGATGGGAATGTGGAGATGATCTTGTCGGAACTGCCAGAGTACCACAGTGCAATGGCCTTTCCCATTTTGTAATACAGACTGCCCTCTGCCCTTGCTGGAGCTATGGTCATAGGCAAGAGCTAACTTAGCTCCTGCACAAGCTCAGGAAAGAACCTATATTATTCCTATGCCTATACCATGGACAGCCCTTTTTACTGAGGCAAAGTTTATCATTTTGCTTAAAAAGTCACACAAGGGAGAGATGAACACAATCACTCAGAAGAGCAAATAAAAGGTAATGAAAGAAGAGTTAATAAAAAAAACTAAGATTGCTATCTCCATTCATTCATGCCTTACTGTCTTATATCCACGCATTCTTTCCAGCAGTTCCCAAACTCCTGCACTTCATTCTTGTACCTTGTGTACTGGTTCAATGTTATTCCTCTCCTTATCAGAGAGCGATCATAATTTCTGCATTATTTGTCTTTTTTTTAAAGCTTGCTTTTGGGTACAACACCAAATTTGTTTAGTAAATGAAGTTAAATGTGTGTGAGCTGTTACAAATAGAAGCCATTCTAAAAACCTTGTAAGAATGAGAATAAACTGGAGAAGGTTTGTATTTTCTTTTTTCTTTTCTATCTAAATGGCATTTAGTTGTGTTGAACTTGATAAAGAGGAGATCCTGTTTGGCGGGTACTCTGTTGTTGCAATTTCTGAAAGCCATGGGAGTGAGGGAGGGCATTGCAATTCTATATATAAAGCATCCAAGCTTGAAGAGGTAATCCTAGAAAGTGGCAGCAGCAGCATTGCCAATTTGGAACAGAGAACAGCAGTGAAAAAAAAGACTCTCCAGCTAGGGCATGCATCATGTTTCCAACAGTAATATTGCTCATCTTCTGCAGTTTTCTGCAATCTGCTGGTAAGTCTAAGATACCTGTCTTCCTCTTGGTACATGATTTGAAGGAAAATATACATATATTGGGACAGAGCGGGTGACTGTTTTGTAACATTACAGCTCATTAGATTCAAGTCTTTCTTTCCTTTCCCACAATCTTCAGAATTAAGTTTATACATTTTCTTTTCCTTCACTGCACCTTAACAACTGTTATTTAATAAATACATGACTGAAATAGAACAATCTGTTCTTAATTTTTTTTAGAAAGGTGGTTACTGATTTGTTAGTTCCCTAGGTACAGGGAATATTTTTTTAATGGACTTGTGTTTTCAAAATTCCAAGTGCCTTTATCTTTCAGATGTTCAGTTCTCTAGTGATGTCATTGTGGAAGCTGAATGTCTTCTGCTAGAGTGATGATCAAAACCGTTTTCCTTTGTTATGCAAACTGCAAAAAGTATTAAGTATGAGCTATAGGATAGCATTATTTTTTTAAGAATGGTGCAATGGAAAGAATCTTACATGACTCTTCATATATAATTTAATGTAATTCTTCAGTCTTTTAAAGAGTTCTATCTTACTATTTTGTTCCATCCTATCAGAATTTCATATGATTGTAAGATTTTTAAAAAATACTTGACAAATAAGTTCTTTGACTCTGTAACTACTCTGCTTTCTTAATAATTCCTCTTCCTGTAGAGAATTCAGTAGATTCTTCAACAGTGAGCCTCTTTTGTCATGGTTTGTCATTGCTTAAGATAATGATTTCTTTTTATTTCTTCTATATATTCTTTGTAATTATCTATTGTTACAATTCTGATTTGAAGAACATGGTACAAAGTGCTAAAAAGCATACATGATTTAGCTTGAACAAATTACATTTATTTCTTCTGTATTGTGTTTACTACATTTAATGAACCGTGTAGTTCAAATTGCCACAGGACATTTTAGTCTCAAATTACTCACTTAAACTGCAGCACTAAAAAAAATTAAAATATAATCAACTCAACCATTTTTTAGACTCTCAGAGACAATTTTAATCTAAGTTATATTGCTATAAATGAAGTATAACTTCATACCACTGTATTAACTCCATTGTAGCCAAGATCATCAGGCACCTAAACTTGCATCCTAACCCAAATGTGGATGCTTGCGACTTCTTAATCTTCATGACTTCATATGTTAGATGAGCAGATGTATTACTATAAATACTAATACACACAATCAAATGGAAAATTACTGTCAAGCCCTGCTCAGCCACAAGCTTTATGTATAAGCGTGGCAATTAGGAATAAGGCCTCACCTATAAAGGTCTGTGTCATCTAGTATAAAATTTCAGCCGACTTTAAGCATAAAAGCCTAAAAGCAGAATCTAGAAAATTCTTACAGAGCAGTCTTCTCACTTTGGTATGTATCAACATTTTGGGGCCTTGAAATGCCATGAGGTTGGAGACCAGGAAAACAAAACAGTCTCATTCTGTCAAGTAAGATTTTTAAATCTAGGGGCATATTTGAACCATAAGAGGCTGAGCTGTATGTTCTAAAACCGGCCAACATGCAGGATGCTCATTGTTTTGAACTCTAGGTCCAACTCTTGTCTTTTTAGAACTAGTTAATTCAAAATAAGGACTCAAATTCTCATCATGGATCTGCATCCAAATTTTGTACCTAGAGTCTGTCCCTAACTAGAAATATAAATATAAATTGTAACAACATATATTTTATGTGAAGTCTCATGGAAACTGGAAGATCCACTTCCTCTTTCCCTCAATAACTCATAAAATAAGTAAACATGAATTATCCTGACTAAAAAAAACCTACAGAAGTTTTTACCAGATTAAAACTGTTCATTTATGGATGATTATTACACTCAAATTTTTAATCTAAATCCCAAATCTGATGTATATGTAACATTTGGTAACTCTTTGGTATGCTTAGACTTGTGAATTTTGAGTTTGAAAAGCTCACAAACAATCTTTGTTAACTAAACAATCTGTTGTGATCTAATATATTTCTCCATGAAATATTAAACTTTTTGTTTTACATCAAGCTCTCTAGATAGATCTCACATTTTAGGCATATCTTCAATTCCTGAAAATCAAATATGCTCTGAAGGCAGATGTTACACACTCTTAAATCCCAGTAATGTACTGTTTGTGGATTGGGATTAAGCTGTAGTGGTTGCAAAATTGTTAAACCAACAATGAGAAATTATTGAACAAGTGAAGATGTCAAAATCCAGGCATTCAAAAAAAGCAGCAGCAACTCTAGGTGTAAAGAGTGTTAGTTCAATAGTCACACAAACTGACTTTATTACTTTTTGCAATGCATTTACTGTGATGTGTGGCTCAATAGGAACTTTGAAGGACAGAGGAAGAAGCATGCCATATTCTGGAGATGTCTGTTGAGTTGTAGGCTGACCATGGAGGTTGTACTGAAACACTAGCAAAATTCCAAACAATTATTGGGCATTGCTAACCAAATATAAAGGACAAGGCAGCATGAATAGGATCCGCAATGATTCTGATGAGTGTGTCAGACAAATGTGGAAGTTCAAGTGTTAGCCCTGCAGTGAGTATAGCAGCTTGCAAATCAACAGCTAGTGAGATCACTTTGTGACCTTTCTTGTGGAAATGTTCTTGCTTAGTTTATCAAGTTTTATGCTAGTAACTCACTCCAACTTAGAAAAATTATGTTACATTCTACTCTTGAATTTCAGGTTTTCTTTGTAAAGCACTGTCCCATTGAAATGGACACAATATCTAGGAAGAAAGATAGAGGGAATACATCTCACTGAACTTCTGCCTTGGCTTTTACACCAGAGATAGTCACCTAAAGTTTCCTTTACACTAGTGGAGAATGGTTTGGGTTTTTTTATATGATCCATTTGATCCATGATAGACACATATTTTGCAAATCAAATTGTACTCAGTAAATTTGTATTTACTTTCACGGCCTGTAAAAAGAGTCTAGACAACTGGCTAAGATAAATATCATTTAAAGCTACTAGAATAACATTGAGGGTGGGAGCTCTTCTGTCACAGAACTTATATTCTTGACTTATTTTCCCTCTGTCTAGCTATTCATTGTATACAATTCTACCACTGTAGTGTTTTAGCTCTTAAATGTATAGATTAGTTTATCCAGATAACATCTTTTTCAGTAAGTATTATTTCAAAGAGGAACATAGAGTGATGAAGATGTCTGGATCTCAGATCCAAAGCAAAGGCGTATGCTGAAGTTGTTATTCTCCAGACTGCCTTCTTGGGCCCTAATCTTGCCTCATATACAAGGCAGAACCTCACCTATTTTCCTGTCCTTGAGGTACCATGTGATAAATATTATCTCATATTCAGCTGCACAGTGTGGAATTGGCTGGAGAGTCTTCTAGAGTTGATGAGCTCCTTAGGGGCTTTTTTACTCTTCAGTACATAATGAAGCAACAGAAGCCTTAAAAGCTGTAGTGTGTATATAGAACTATATGTAGACTTGGGCTGGTTTATATGATTAAAGAAACCTTCTACCATAGCATATGTTGCTATTTTCTCTGCTGCAAAAGATCCTAAACATGTAATGGGATATTTACTCCTGCTATCTAAGAAATACTAGAACTGACAACATTTAAAAATGAGTAGCACATTTCTGTCCTTTTTCCTGTAGTTTGCTTTGGTTGTTACCATCCAGCTATTGACTATACGAAAGCTCATTCCATGCATGCACCACCTCTATCCTCACACAAGGGCCCACTGCTTGTAGATTGGCTGTGGCAGCCCTTTTTAACACCTATTTTACTCTCTTCGTAGTTCATAGAGGAAGCAAGCTGCTGGATGAAAGAGTCTCTGGTATGAGGGTGCAGGGCAGTTGTGCAAATGCAGTAGATCTGGGCCTGTGGCAGAAGAGAGACCTTACCACATTTGTTACACATCCTTGCATTCTCGTAACCAGAACAGGCTTGGTGAAGAGAAGTGTGGAAGGGAGCAGTTAACAGCTTTCATCATTCTGCCTTAACTTGAGCAGCACAAGCAACTTCTAAGCCTGACAATTTACTACTCTTCACCTACGGATCCCACAATTCATGTGAAGAACACTCAGGTCATGACTTTTCCCATATTTTTCTAGTTTGGCTGTTCCTTCCACTGCATCTACCCAGACAGTAGAAAAAGAATCCGAAAACATGAAAAAGGTTTATCTCACATGTTTTTGATGGGGAACATAGAAATTGAGGATAAAGTACAGGAAAATACATATCCCATAGGCTTTCTGGCAGCTTTTGGTAGCATTTTACCTGTTGCAGAAAATTTTTTTGTTTTCCACTATAATTCAGTTTTGTGTGGCAGGACACAGTTCATATGTGCTGACCCTGCTTTGACTGTACTATGTTTAAAAATAAATAAATATACAAATATTTAACTTATTTGTGCTCAGAGGATAACTTCTTCCTGTTATCTTTTTATTTTCACAGCTTTTGAAGGAAATTATTGGTCTCACTATTTTTTTCAAAAACAGAAAGAATCTCTGCAAAAAAGTAAGTTTCTGACCTGGCATTTAATGTTCATATTGCAACTATGAGCAGCAACTCCCCTTGGCGTCAATTCTATACTGCAGTAGAAACAGTACAAAACACATAATAAAAACAAGTCCTTCCCTCAAGGGCCAAATATTTTAAAGCATAAATTCCAGATGAAGAGTTTGCCTGTAAATAGGCAGTAAAATATTGTCTCACTCTGGTAAGTTTTACACTAATGGGAAAGAGTTTAGTGTGCTATGCTGAGGTTTTGAGGCCTAAGGACAGAAACTGAGCAGTTTAGTAACCTTCCACATTTAGAAAGTTGCTATTGAGGTCATTTGTGTGATCTGTTTGATTTTCATTCCTGCAGATTGCTGCTTAATAGTATCTAAAAATTTAGGAATTAATTCTTTTGATGCTGCAAAATCCAGGAAACTAAATAAAGCTGATTGTCCATATAGAATAGGTCTGTGAGTTTATTTTAAAGATTGCAAGCTGAAACAAATTTATGTGCAAGTGAAAGATCAGAATATGGAATATTTCTTCTTCACCTTTATAGCCAGTAGTCAGTGGGGTGTCAGGGTATGGATGGATCTCCACTTCAACACCCAGCTCTGCCAGATGAAGCTGTTGTGGCCACAGTCCTTGTAGTTTCGCAGAAGTTTTTCTTTAACTAGTAAGGACGGTTTGTGTGCATGCAATCTAATCTGTAAGCAAAATTAAATCGAGCTACCTACTTACTGCAAATTTGTGCTAGTCTTTCTGAATCTAAGAAATACAAAAGTCAGTAAGATACTACTGTCTTACTTGCAGAAAAACATGTGCCATGTCAAAACTCTAAATAATTAGCTCATTATATCTTTAAAGTACTGAAAATATTAACCATCATACATACTGCTAGAAAAGCAGATATCAATAACCTGTTAAAATGTGATTAAAACAGTAACTTCTGACAATAGCAATAGGGGTTATTTTCTGTTACAAGGGAATTTCACCTCAGAAAGAGGGTGGACAAATACTTGGAAGACAGAGAGCAAGGAGGTAAGCAGACAAATCCCAATAGCCATGCAAAATCATTTGATCTGAAAATAATTGGAGACTGAGAGTGTATCTGGGGAAGTGTATGTTCTTGACCTGATGGTACTCTTCCCTTTGTCCATCTTTTAATCACCACCCCTGGGAATAAAATGCCAAGCTATGTCAACCCTTAGTCAGAACCAATAGATTTTTCACATGTTCTTTTTTGAAGAAATGTGAGCTACAGACTCTTCGATTTACATTTCATTCATTAAACATTAAGTTTTCCCCATCCATGACAAGAATGAATAAATGCCATCATGCTAACACGGTATACTCTATTTTAAAGGGTGTGATGTTCTTTTGTTAAGACAGAATACAGAAGAGTATAAATGCATTATATTCACTAGATCCTTTCCAAAATAAATATGGATATCAGTGCTGGTATTCTCACAATTTTTCTGTCATATTCTATTCACATATCTATCCACAATCTTTATGTTCTGTATTAAAATACTATGCTTTACTGTTGCACACTGATAAAAAGTGACTCCATGTACTCCAAAAGTTGCTATATCTCAGTAGTTGACAATGAAATTCTTAATCTAGTTTGGGGAAAATGCAGAGGTGTAGAACAAAAAGAATAATAAAAAATGCAAAATTATCATAATGAGGCAATAATTAGGTAAAAGCAGCAGACAGTGGCTTGAACTACGTGAATTCTCATTCATCATAAGCATAGAAAAGCTACATGAAGTTCATTATAAAGGTAAAAATAGTTGAGTACTTGCAATCAGTCAAAAAAGAAAAATATTTAGCAGCTCATCTGTCTTCTACCTATTCTTACCACAAAAGGAACAGGAGGACATGGATATACACAAATTAAGAGAATCAGTCTCTATATATCACTTAGTAAAAACTGAACTCAAAAGGCAAACATATAATATAGTTTTAAACTTCCTTGACTTATTGTCATTCCCATTTGTTATTTTTCTCTGATATGATTTAAATAAAAAAAAAAATACACCGAGGGCACTCCTGTACTTGTAGAAAGGTACACATTTTGCACTCTGACCATTGTGCAGTCACAAGTTCCTTGGCCTTGTCTGAAAAATCTGGGGGTTTCTGATCAGTATAATTTAAGCACAGTATATTAAACCAGCTGGAAATAGGCATGAAGGATCAATGATAACAATTAGCGAATTCTTGTCTTCCAGTCAGACTTTCTGGAGAGCACAGACATACAGAAGAGAAGTACTATTTGCCAGCAAGTAACAGCTCATCAGGACACAGTATTTTTTAAATGACTTGAATGAGACCAGTAGTTTTCTGTAGTTATTTGACTACTCTACAGGTGTTAAAAAATGTTTCAGCTTTAAAGCAGTGAATCTAAATTGCAGGTACACTTTGCTAAAATTGCCTGATACTTTGTGCTTCTAAGACATATTCTAAGATATATGAGCTTCATATAACTCCATAAGCAAAAATAATTAAAAGCTTAAAATGTATTGATCTGTGTTCTATCAACTTCAGAGTAACTGTTCAAAAGCTATAAGTAGGTATAGAAATATCTAACATCAGTTGCTGGAGTTGTATCCCCACTTTATGATTAATTTCAACCTTCTAAAATTTGTCCATTCGGCTGAAAAATGATTATTTTTTTAAAAATGAAAACTGATTCAATAATCTCATATATTTACAAAGCTGGCTGCAACTTTGTCATACAAACACAGAGCCAAAAATGTGTGGGCTTAGAAGTGAGGCTTTGAAAGACTGTCTTTGTATATTTAATGACCTGACTGTGCAGTGAATCATGATACAATAATGCCATAGATTCCTGCATAAATGTTGTGCCTGAGATGTTAAAGGTCTCCAGAAGCAAACTGTTGCCTTTGCAAACAGATTGAACAGATTGAAATAAGAAAGTAAATTCTTATATTACCCTTGATAGAGATGTAAGGCTGTTTCAGAAGGCAGGAAGATACAGAGCGCTTCTCTGCTTACAGTAAATAAGAATATTGCTCTAAGTCTAACTATTCTTTCACTTGCTGACTTGAGATAAAATTTTGAGGTTACAAAAAAAAAAAAGAAAGAAAAGACTAGGATGTTGTTTACATAATTTATCTGTGTAGAAACTTTCTAGATTTTTATATTTGAAATGGCAATTAGAATGGGCAAATATGCAGTTAGGAGACCTAAAACCAATTTTCTCCTATACTTTTACAGATTTGAGCAAGGACTCCTGTTCTACCTGGGGTGGAGGGCATTTTTCAACCTTTGATAAATACCAATATCACTTCATTGGGACCTGCAACTATATCTTTGCAACTGTATGTGATGAAACCAGCCCAGACTTCAACATTCAGTTACGCCGTGGACAGGACAAAAAAATTAAGAGGATCATTATTGAACTGGGACCTTCCATTTTCATTGTTGAGAAAGGCAGCATTTCTGTCAGGAGTGTTGGGTAAGTTTCTGCAACAAATGGGAAAAAAGTATTTAAAGAAGGCAAGGAATTATATAGCAGCAGTTGCACATTGTATTTAAAGTGAATTTTAAAAATTATAGAAGTTAGCACACCTGAAAGGACTCTCCTCTATTTCTCCCTTTCAAGTGTGCACACTCTCTAGTTCATGTCATTTGCAGTTATTTGAATCAAGCTTTGAATACATTTTTGCAGGTAGAAGGGATAAACCAATACTCTGAGATCAAAACAGTCCTGACATTGAAACTACAGTCTTCTACATACTACTAGACTTCTCATGCTTGTCCGTACTACAAGCACAGATGAAATGCCTTACATCCTTTAGTAGATATTAGCTGAAATTCCTGGGTTCTGTTTAGAGTTTGTTTGATTTGAGACTTAGATAACTCTGAACACTCTATGCTAAAGATAATAAATATATAAGGTACAAGAGAAACTTTGAAGTGTTCAACCAACATAGAAATTCTGGAGGAGCTTACAAGTAAGTCCTACTGTATGAGACCACTGACTGTTCACATTATTTCAAGGATTACTCTGTCCAAGAAACAGCTGTTTTGCTGAGAGATTACACTGATGGGAACCTTTGGTTTCTCCATCATTCATTATTCTAGAGAAATTGCTCCCATACAAGGAAATTTCTCCAGGGAAGTTTTCAGCATTTTTATCAGATAGACACTGTTGAATTTTTGCCTGTGTGTACATGCAGATATGGGAAATAATTGACTGTTATTGTATTTTATGATACTTACCTGAGTACAACGTACACCATGGCAAAAAGACAACTTGCAGCTATACCTTAATTCAGCAAACTGTCTTTAGAAAAACTTCCTTTATTAATTTATGTTCCAGGAAAGCTATATAAGTCTATGAACTTGGCCAATGATCTGCTGTTTAATTTTCTGTCCTATGTTCACAAGAGTCAAATGCCATGATTGACCTGTTACACATAGACTTGTTTCAGGTGAAAAGCTGATCTGGGCAACTTCAGAAAGTCCCTTCCAATCAACTTTTCTATGATTGTGTCACATACTTACCAAGTACTTAGTAAAGTATATTTGTTCTTTTCTGTTGTTATTCTGTAGCATTAGAATTTATCCCACAATGATGAAAACCTAATTCCGCTACAACATTCCTATTACAGGTTTTCTAGCCTTGTCGCTTTTCAGTGGTAGCAGTAATTCCTGGCTGTAGTCCATAGAAGCTCTTCCGGATAATCAGCAACAGTTCTACCACACAACCTGTATTGTTACAAGTTCTTGAAGCACATAACTATACCCCAATAGAAACCAACCAAGTAAAGATACCAAGTCCTGTGCAAACATTTGCACTAGTATAACCAGTATGCAACCATCCCCTGGTGATTATTCTATGAACCTGCTGACACTGATTTTGAATCCACAGAGGGTTTAATACATTTTAAACTCTTACAGTTACAAAGAAAATATCTACTTCGTGTTGCTCCATGTAATCTGATTGTATGCATGTTGAATCTAAAAAAGAAAACTAATTCCTCCATAATATTAGTACAAGAAGGTCGTCTCTCTTCTTGCCTTATTACAGTGTCATTAAGTTGCCTTACACTAGCAGCGGAATTCAAATAGCACCTTATGGACGCAACATCCGTCTGGTGGCCAAGCTAATGGAGATGGAGCTAGTTGTCATGTGGAACAATGATGACTACCTTATGGTTAGTAAAAAGATCTCATAAAGCAGAAGAGAATATTCTCATTACTTGAATGACAAGATGTCTTTAAATTTAATGGCTGGGTTTTGCATTTGTATACTATTTAGATGTTTATTCTTTTCCTGCTTCATTCAGTCTTGAGATAAATAACTTTGGTTTCTACACTTACACGCTCCTTTTATTTCCACCACTGGTAGTTAACTAAATCCACAGATGTTGACATTTGTGGACACTTTCACAGATTTTAAACTTTCTTCAAGCTATTCTAGCAGCCACAAAATTTTGCTAAAGGAATGCCAAAGTGGTTTAAAGTTGTGGAGAATTTAATAGTGTGTGCCATAGTTTTGTCATTTCTACTGCACTTCCCCTGGACATTTTTTGGTTTCAAACATATGGTGCTCCCACCAGCTCTTTTGTTTCTTTCCTTTTTCTGAATCTTCTCATGCTTTTCCTCTAAATATTTTTGAGAAGAGGATACATTTTCTCAGCATGACCTGTGATATTAATGCTACAAAAAACAGTGAATTCTAAATCGGTAAGTTTGCTAAAACAGTGAGATTGTTATGTAGTGAATTATCTGGGATATTTACCAGCACTGCTATCACACATAGAACAGGAAATGCTACTGTGATGGGTACAAACTGTGCTTTAGCCAGATTATTTCCCCTGACCTAAAGTTTTCATAATAATTCATTGATTGTAGCAAGTAGTAATATTACCAATTTACTCTGCAGAGCAAGATATAATAGAATAACCTACTTCTGAAAACAGATTTTCTTCCTGTAACCTTTAATTTCTGAAAAGAACAAACCTGAAATTCATGCTCTGTCAACAAAGATATAAGCAAGGAGACAGCATCATTTCCTTTTCTAATTTTTTTTTTGTGTCTCCTCAGAATATTATCACCCTACAATTCTCTGCAAATGTCTCACAATCTTAATCTTTTATTAAAAAAAAATTGCAACAATCACTATTTGCTCTTGGGAGAAGTTACTGCTTCCAAAAACTTTCTTCCAGTCAAGTCACTGAAATGAATGAGGATCACCTTCAGCTGGACTCTGGAATGGAATTTGTTTGAGATAATTAATGCTATATAAATAATTTTACTTAGCATGATCCTTCAGAATGTTTTGGTTTGTTTTATTTTAGGTTTTGACTGAAAAAAAATTTATGGGGAAGACCTGTGGAATGTGTGGAAATTATGATGGCTATGAATTTAATGAATTTATGAGTGAAGGTAAGATGTAAGAACAGGTCATATGGAAGAAGAACCATTTAAACTGAGTCAAGGTAGAACTTTAATATTGTACTAACATTGCTCTGACTGCTCACTCAGTCTCAGAATTGAGTAAAGCACTCCGATAGGTCACGAACATTCTATCATGTGATTATCCTACATATTATTATTTGCTATGATGATAATATTGTGGGTTCCTCAGGCAGATGATAAGAACTTCTTTATATTTTAGATACAGATGGTAAGGACCACACTTTCTCTCACCTGATTTTCAGAACAATCTAGATTCATAGCAAGGCACAGTGGGGGAAATGATTATGTTAGGCAGAAGCAAGAATGAGGCCACAATAAAAAGAACACAGTGGACAAGAACACTAACAAGCAATGTGTCCAAATAAGGATGGATCTTTAGAACAAAATAGCTGGTGCTGAGGACCCGACATCTGTGCTCTATGGGGTTTCGGTGGTTCTATTCAGAGTCATTCTAATCTGGTCTGTCCTTTAGCAGATACATGTACTCTTGGAGTACCTCTTCTGGCTTGGTTTTGTCTTAAAGGACCTTTGAATGCCATGATCACTCCACACTGGAAATAAAACTGTACACAATTAAGATGTTTGGATGATTTGCTTTAAAAACACACTGCTAATCTGAACTACAGTGCTAGTGTGGATGCATTAAATTGCACAGTAAACCTATCTCAGATCCAGCCAACCAGATTCATTTTTTTCCAGACATCACAGAAAAAGAGTTCTAAAAATATACAATATTTTGGGGGGGTTGTGATGAATTTAACCCAAATGTAGGGAGAAATATAAGACTAGGGAATGAGGAGAAGCGGCTTGAATTAGCAGCTGGCAAAAGATAACAAAGGTGGCAGAAAAACAGTAGCAGCTGGTATCATGTAAGGTAGTATGTGTGATAGGTTAGGAAACAGCTCAGAGAAATGACCAAGGTGATAAAAATTTGCTTTACTGAATAGACTCCAAGTAGAGGTAGTTGTTATTAGGAAGATTAATTAGTAGTACATTTCACAGCCAAAGAGCAGAAATTGAGTTTTGCTCTATCACAGCAACAATTAAATATATCCATGTAGGCTTTTCCCTGACAAATTATAACCCTTCAATTTACAGGTAAATTGCTGGATACATACAAATTTGCTGCATTACAGAAAATGGATGAGTCATCAGAGACCTGCCTATCTGAGGAGATACCAATTTCCATCATTCCTCACAAAAAATACGTAAGAAGTATCTCCCTGGTTTTTCTGCAGTGTTTTTGCAAAACTGACTTCCATGAAAAATGCATAAAGTAAAAACTTGTATAGCATGATATGAGAAAGAAAAGGAGTTCTTTGCATTAAAACACTTCTTGAAAAAGTCCCATGGGAATTATTGAGGCTGGATTTATATTCCAGTGTAAACCTACCAGAATTTATCTCACAACTTTCTGAAATTTCAAGCAGAACATCACAGAAAATTCATGGAAACCGGTGAAGTTTTAAAGGACATCGTATTGAACAACTAGAGACCTGGCATTATAAGCTGTACAGACTTGAAGACATTCAATGATGCTTTAAAAATATTGCCAGATAACAGCAATCATAACAGGGCCAACGACTTACAGTCCTAGATTAAAAGAAAACCAGCTTACCTGAAACAGGATGCATTCATGTAACTATGATTGAAAGAAGAAGCTTGGTAGCAGCAAAGAACAATAAAGCTTTTATTTCTTAGATTTTTTTCAGGTATAGGAATCAAATCCTACTTAGGATGACCATGTGAAGTTTTTGAGGGAAACTCAAATTTTTCACTCCGAAACAGATTTTATAAAATCATAGAATTATTTAGCTGTGAAGGGATCTCTTTTGATCATCTAGTCCAACTCTTCTGCTCAAGCAGAGGCAGCTCGAACACACTTTCCAGGCCAATGTTTTGGTTTTGACACTCTCCTGAGTGCAACCTCCAGACTGAAGAGATGGAAACTCCACAATTTCTCTCATTGACCTGCTCTTTTTTCTACCTAGGAGGTCATAAAATCACCATCTACCTAAAGACAAGTATTCATTGCTATCCTTTAAAAAGCATTTTGCTTTACATAGAATGATTATGCTCTTTGCTTCTGTTTGTACTTCACAAGAATGTTATCTTTGCAATTCACTTTGTGTACAATATAAAGGTTACTAGTAAGTACAGAATGTTTAAAAAGCTTTCCATTGAAATAGAGGATTTTTCTTGTTTGTTCCTTTTCAGTTTCATCTAATTTTTCTATCAACCTAAGAACCTCTTATTTTGAACGTAGAAACCATTCCTCCTGTTAAATAGTTTAGCATTTGTACTACAGAGCAAAAGCCAGCTGGAAGCCTTCTGAGATTTTTCTTTTTTCAAAACAGAAAAACAGAGAAACATTAGTATTGTAGCATCTCTTTAAAAAGAAAAGCAGTAATAAAGTGCACAAGTTTCTCTCTCTTCTGTCAGGAGGATGCTTTCCTGAAGAAGAAGGTTGTAAATATTACTTGTATTCACACTGAGAAACTACTTTGATCTAGTAGAGAACTTCTGTTGGCTGTTAGGGTTTTTATGTTGTGTCTTTTTGAGACCTTATACTGCAGTAGGCAACATGATAGACAATACAAATATGTGAACTGTTTGCTCAAACGGGAGTGATTGTTGCTATCACATTGGGGAAGTTTGTCTTGGAACTGAATGTCCATGAGACAACATGCTCCCAAATATAATGTTCTCAGTCATTTTTAGGAGGATTGATAGTACTGAAATAATTACTTACTTTTTGACTTAGTGAGAAGTGGAATTAATTCAACATATGAAGATCTTTCTATTATAGAATGGATTTATATTCCCTTCTATTTGTGAATTTTTCATGAATGCTAAGTCAAACACATATAACAAAACTGAAGAGGAAAAAAGGCAAACAAACCAAGAAAATTGTGAATAGCACATATATTATATTGTGGTTTTCACATGAGGGTAACACTACTATGAGAAATTTTCTTACTTTTTATTAGGCCATGGTCTGCTCTCAGTTACTTAACTTGGTGTCACCAACCTGCAGCGTGCCAAAGGATGGCTTTGTCATTCGTTGCCAGCTTGATATGCAAGACTGCAGTGAGCCAGGACAAAAAAATTGCACTTGCTCTACTCTATCAGAGTATTCAAGGCAATGTGCCATGTCCCATCAATTGGTGTTAAACTGGAGAACTGAAAACTTCTGCTGTAAGTTCAAATGACTTATTCATAGCAAATTATATTAACTTGGATATATTGTATATAGAGTGATAATGATGTTTAACTGGAATTTAAATTAACTGATAGAAAAGTCTCTAATGTCTTGAATCAGTAGAGAACAACAACAGTCTTTGGTAAAGAATTAAGGAGAAACCTAGAGAAGAGAGAAGAAATATGAAACACAGATTCTACACTATTGTCCCTAGCACTTTAAAATTGCACTTCTTTCTAAAATAATTTCTCCCCTCTTCTTCTCCAAGGTTATCAGTCTTACATATATCGGTAACCTCTTTCATCCTTTGGCTGGCTTGTTTTTAATTCTTCAAAACTGTAAACTTCTCCTGGCATTTTATAAATTCAAATAAATATTAGTAAGGCACTGTGTGCATTTGCAGAACTGTACAATAATTCTTACTAATCACAGTAAAATAGTAGCCTGATTTTCTCCAAGTCATAGAATTATTCATGTTGCCAGTAGACCATTAGTGGAATTGGTAGAAAAGTGACAAAAAGCAGAGCTTCTTTTTTGTAATAAAAAAGGGACAGGAAACCCTTGTTTCCCAAAATCCAGACCTGAGAATCAAAGAATTTGTAAATGAATGCCAAATATACAAAGGTAATTAACTTCTTAGTATTTATTTTTTCTTTGTTATTCATTGCTAACTACCTTTGTTTCCCTGAGTCACTAATTTTCACTCTTTCAGATAAGGAAAAATCCCTACTTGAAATTATCACATAATAAAACGTGTATTGAGGCAGGATAAGAGAATTTTAGTGTCAGAAATCACAAGATATTCTCCATCCCTGGTTGTATGTGAGAGATTCTTCACCATTTACTGTTTAAAACCTTAAGATTTTTACTGTTTGTTACAGCTGTTGGAAAATGTTCTGCTAACCAAATCTACGAGGAGTGTGGCTCTCCATGTATTAAAACCTGTTCCAATCCAGAGTACAGCTGTTCTAGTTACTGTACCTATGGTTGCTTTTGTCCAAAAGGTATATTTTCTGTATTCAACATATTCTAAATGATCCATACAAAAATTTTTGGCGTATAACCAGTAAATTGGAATAGACTTCTTAAAAATGAAGTAGCAGTACATTTCAAGGCATTTCTCAGGTAATATAATATAACTGGAATCTTGAATCCTCATAGTCCTCAAAGATCCTCGGTCACTATTTGCAAGAACAGAGCTGTGAAAGCATATTCCTCACAAAACTGTGGTTCATGATGGGATAATTATGTGCTGCCTGCCTAAAGTTTTGTACTATAATATATATTGAATAAGTTTAATTTATTTCCTCTCCCAAAAAGTTATATAGCCTTTCAGGCACCAGGAAGAGCACACCTCAGAGAAATTCTGCAGTGTTACAGTCATTTTGTAAATTCCCTTTAAAATACGTCAATATGAACTTCCTACAAAAAATGTAATTATGAATATAATTTGCATTGTTTCTTGAAATGTCAGAACTGAAGTATCCTGAAAGGTTATTGTGATGTGGGTATTCACATCACATTTTTATAGCAGTCAAATGTAATGTGTTGTGAGCTTTGTATTTAAAACTAGACTTAGTACTAAAGGAAATAGAATATGTCTGTTCTTCAAAATTCCCAAGTTAATTAGAGTGTCATCGCAAATCAAAAAAAAGAAAAAATAGCATTCAAACATCCTGTTAGTTCAAATTTAGTTTAAATTTCAAATGAAGACAATTGTGTGCATTTCCATATAACAAAGTAGCCAAATGCTGATATCACTTGTAGAGAGTCAGTTTTACTTTAAAAAAGACACGATGTTCTGCACATGATTTCTCTGAGTACAGGCACTGGCTATACAAGACTATAATTTTCAAGATAATTTTGGAAGACACTCGAGCTATAATATCTTTAGTGCTACATAAGAATATAGGAAGGTTATTTATTTTATATGTCTTCTTTGGCAGGAACTGTTCTTGATGACATCTCAAAGAATAGAACATGCGTTAATATTAAGCAGTGTCCATGTACACTGAACGGGAAGACATATGCTCCTGGTGAGACAATGAAAGCTGCATGCAGGACCTGGTGAGTAGCAACAGGTACTTTTCATGAGACAATGGAGAATATCCTCACCAAGCAATTGAAAAATTTATCGTAAATATTCAAAGAGCAGCTGCAAATGTGTTACACCTTCTCTGAGGCTACCTTCTTTGAGTGTCACAAATCATACATTTGTAAATGTACATGTCTCATTTCTTCATTAATCTGTACAAATATAAATGCTCTTTCAGGCCACACAAAACAGTAGCACTTTATCTACTCTGTGAAAGTGAAGGTAAAATTATTACAAAACAAACATCCAGTATTTACTATTTACAGTTTCTGTGACAATCTCAGCATTTCTGATCGTCAAATCTGGACTGAAATTGTAACAGAAACTTATTTAAGACAGTAATTTTTAATTTGCTTTTTTTTGAAAAAAAAAAAAGTGGAATATTATTTTGTGTGTGTGCAATTTCTATTGCTATCATAATTCTAATAAATAAAATAAAAGGTAAATAATGGAACTTGCTCCTCAGAACTGTAACAATGAACGCATTTTTCATGATTAATCTATTACTGACAATTACTATTGTCTATTATTGACAATCCATACAGGGGTTTAGCAACTTCGAATTAAGACAGACATCTTCAACTGATATACATAGACAAAGAAAATCAAAGCATAGAAAATACAGTGGGAAAAGCAATACAAATTATATATTCCATTACTAGGAAGTAGCTGAGCTTTCAAAGCATAAAAAAAAAAGGAATTTTAAAACTCTGTAAATGGAAGTTCAGAATGTATGTGTATGTTACACTATGTTCACTAATCAATTTTGCATGTTGATCAGCTACATCAAAATCTCCATACGGGAGGATAAAATCCTCTGCTAGTGAACAATGCCTTAGTGTAAGAATAACCTTACTTGGAATTTCTTGTTTTCCTCAGCAAATGTACAATGGGTCAATGGAACTGTAAAGACTTGCCCTGTCCTGGAAGGTGTTCACTGGAAGGAGGCTCCTTTGTTACCACATTTGATTCTAGATCATATAGGTTCCATGGGGTTTGCACTTACATTCTTATGAAGGTAATTTCCTGCAGTCTAGAAACACACAATATCAAATGGATATATCTTAATCTGTCTTCGGTTTCCTATTGGAACAGAAATTGAGGTTTTACGATAATATACTTTTATTCTACAAATCATTTGTATATTGACTTCCCTTTTCTCTGTTTTCCTCCAGAGTTCCAGTCTTCCACACAACGGAACCCTAATGGCTGTATATGATAAGTTTGGTTATTCTCATTCTGAGACGTCACTTAGTGCTATAATTTACCTATCTACAAAGGTAAGTATTCCTTCCACAGGTTCTATCCAGCATTTCAGTAACCAGATTAGCAAAATAGAAACTTAAAGTAATCACTAATAGCCTGAACTGAAAAGATATGGGGGATAGATAATAAAGATATGTTCCAGTTCACAGTAAAGATCTTAGTTGTCACATCAACTCAGGAATTTAGAGTATGTTGAAAGTGAAAACTGAAGGCAGTATGGGTTAACATGTGAGAAAGAGCTTGAATCAAATTTTCCAATTGTATCACATAAAAGAGAAAGGCCAGGAAATACTTTTGCAATTACACGTCATTGAAAATACAGTTGCTGGAGTTCAAGAACACATAGAATCATAGAATCATAGAATAAATAGGGTTGGAAAGGGCCTTAAAGTTCATCTAGTTCCAACCCCCCTGTCATGGACAGGGACACCTCCCACTAGATCAGGTTGCCCAAGGCTCCATCCAGCCTGGCCTTGAACACCTCCAGGGATGAGGCAGCCACAGCTTCCCTGGGCAACCTGTGCCAGTGCCTCACCACTCTCATAGTGAAGAAATTCTTCCTTGTATCAAGCCTAAATCTACCCCTCTCCAGTTTATACCCATTCCCCCTGGTCCTATCACCACAAGCCTTTATGAATAGTCCCTCTCCAGCTTTACTGTAGGCTCCTTTCAGTTACTGGAAGGTCGCTATAAGATCTCCTCAGAGCCTCCTCTTCTCCAGGCTGAACAAACCTAACTCTCTCAGCCCATTCTCATTCTCCAGCCCTCTGATCAACTTTGTAGCCCTCCTCTGGACCCATTCCAACAGTTCCATATGCTTCTTATGTTGAGAATTCCAGAACTGGACACAATATTCCAGATGAGGTCTCACAAGAGAGGAATAGAGGGGTAGAATGACCTCCCTCCACCTGCTGGCCACACTTCTTTTGATGCAGCCCAGGATACAGTTGGCCTTCTACAGTTGGGCTGCAAGTGTACATTGCCAGTTCATGTCAAGATTCTCATTGACCAGCACCCCAAAGTCCTTCTCTGCACATAAGTCAGTGCAGATGGTTACTCCTAATTCTACTGCTTCTGTCCTTTTTTTTACAGGACAAAATTGTGATTTCTCAGAATGAACTCCTTACTGACAATGATGAACTTAAGCGGCTACCTTACAGATCAGGTAAAGAAAAGGGAATATATACATAATATCCATATTACATTTTCTGTTTTACATATCCCAGCATCTTTTCTCTCAGAATTGCCAATATTACTGGTTTTAGAGGAATGTTAAAGTCCTTCCCATTTCATCTGTCCCTCTGTGGAGAGTTTTGTGCGGAAGATAACTTGTAGACACAATACTCAGATATGCATTGAAATCATTACTTTTCAATACTCTATGCACCAAAAATCTCTGTTTCTAAATATCCTTGTTCTTTTAGGAGACATCACTGTTTTCAGACAGTCCTCAATGTACATTCAAATGTATACCACCTTTGGGTTGGAACTTGTAGTTCAAATGTCACCAGTGTTCCAGGCCTACGTGAAAGTTGGATCACAATTCAAAGGCAGAACTCTAGGTAAGAAATCTAGTCTCCATGTAAAAGAAAAAAATAAAGGAATCATAATTTTGAAACTTTAGTACTCATACTTTAAGGAATTTCTGATGTTATTAGGTTTATGTGGCATTTACAATGGAGACACTACAGATGACTTCATGACTAGCATGGCTATTACCGAAGGGACAGCTTCCCTGTTTGTAGATTCGTGGAGGGCAGGAAATTGCCATCCTGCTTTAGAGAGAGAAATTGACCCTTGCGCTTTGAGTCAACTGAACAGTAAGTAGATGATTCTTTCATAATGATCTCTACAGATAGCTTTGTCTGCACCTCCATAACCTTTGTCTGACACTTCTCATTCCTTCAGGGAAATGTCTCTGCTTTTCCCTCTGTACACTATCATAGGGGAATAAGAGAGTTTGAGAGAAGCAGAGACTGAAATAATTGAACATCATGAATTCTGTCACCAACAAGACATTTCTGATTTCTAGAATATATATCTAGTGACATCTTATAGGATCCCACTCTGGAGGACTGGAATTGAGAGGATGAATGAGAAGGTTTTGTGACATTTCCAGTGACATTGCAAAGTCCATGGATGTCTTGGACTTGCCTAGCAGTGCTGTGACAGAAACTCAGGCTTTGCTTTCCCAGTACTCTACTGCCATTCATCCAAAATAAAAAAAAACAAAAAAAAACACCCCAAAAACCCAAACAAATGGTGTTGTTTGAGCAAATTCTCCAAGCTAAGCTAAGTCAGCTAGAGCAGTGTGCTAGCAGTCCAGGGTTTTTTCCATTTCTTGTTTGTTTGTTTGTTTGTTCATTTTTTCATTTCTTTTCCCTAACTTTCTCTGTTTAATGTCCATTATTTACTTTCATCAGAAATATCTGCTGAGACTCATTGCTCCATTCTTACCAAAAAGGGTACAGTGTTTGAGAAATGCCATGCTGTGGTCAACCCTATTCCATTCTACAAGGTAGGAAATTATGATTCACTGTGTACCGAGGGAGTTCAAATTTGGATCTGAATGTATTCATATACAGTTTCCTACTCACTTGAATCAGCAATGCATGGAAGCTAATGAACAAGCGTGTTTTTGAAAGTATGCCTCTTCCACACTAAAAGTCTATTTATTCATAGGCACCAGTCTGATCCCTGGCACTTAGAAGACATTTTTCTCATGCTGCAGTTCTCTACATTGATAATATTAGCTATGCAAAGTATTGATTTTCCCATGTGCATAATCAAGCTCATTATGTTTGACAATCTCCACAAAACATTTTGAAAATTAAAAATCAAAAGCAGAAAATAAACAAACGCATTTTTAAGGTACTAAGTATATTTTACTCATGTCAATCAGACAATTAATCTGATGTTTTTCATCAGTTTTAGTTATGAAATCATAGATATTTTGCATGACTTATCTCTGCAGTTCAGCATGTTTAGCACTTCCAAATGTCTGCTCCTCAGTAACTGAGTACTCTCCACATATTGGGTTTCAGAGATGTGTCTACCAAGCCTGCAATTATGAAGAGACTTTTCCTTATATTTGTTCTGCTCTTGGATCATATGCACGAACATGCAGTTCAATGGGTTTAATCCTTGAGAACTGGAGAAACAGTATGGACAATTGTAGTAAGTAACTGAATCAAACTTTAATAATTTTCTATCAGATGAATGCAAGCATACAGGTCTATCTGTTTCCATTTAGAATATTCCCATGTTTGATTCACCTGTGACAAACCTGAATAACAGCAAGAAAGTATTTTCAGACTACTTGTCAGTCAATAGAAAATAGCCACTGACTGCTCAAGTGAGCCTACCAGCAGTGTTAAAATCCATATTCCCAGGAGCTGCTGACTTCACAGATGTGTCATAACACAACAGAAAACACAAATGGTAGAACAGTATTCAAAACAGAGTCCAAATCATCTTGAGAATAATGAGGAAAGCAGTGAACAGAAAGAGAAAGCAGAAATGGGATAACAGTCATCCAACTTTTGAATACTTTTTTAGTCTGTTTCAGAAAAGGTTTGTTATTTTAATATTACAAGAAGATTACTCATATGCTTTAAGGCGAGCATGTGAATGCTCCCAGGCTGGTGGAATAGACAGATAAATGAAGCTATACCAGGGAAAGTCATGGAGCAGGTGATCTTGAGTACTATCACGAAGCACTTGCAAGAGAAGCAGGTGAACAGGCCCAGTAAACACAGGTTCATGAAAGGCAGGTCTTGCCAAATTAACCTGATCTCCTTCTATGACAAAGTGACTAGACTCTTGGACGAGGGAAAGGCTGTGGATGTGGTCTTCCTGGACTTCAGTAAAGCCTTTGACACAGTTTCTCATAGCATTCTGCTTCAGAAACTGTCGGCCTCTGGCATGGATGGGTGCACACTTTCCTGGGTGGAAAACTGGTTGAATGACCAGGCCCAGGGGGTGGTAGTAAATGGAGTTAAATCCAGCTGGAGGCCAGTGACAAGTGGGGTTCCCCAGGGCTCTGTGCTGGGTCCAGCCCTGTTCAATGTCTTCATCAACGACCTGGATGAAGACATTGAGTGCTCCCTTAGCAAGTTTGCAGACGACACTAAGCTGCGTGGAAGTGTGGATCTGCTGGAGGGTCGGGAGGCTCTGCAAAGGGACCTGAACAGGCTGGACTGCTGGGCTGAGACCAACGGCATGAGGTTTAACAAGGCCAAATGCCGGGTCCTGCACTTGGGGCACAACAACCCTAAGCAGAGGTACAGACTAGGAGAAGCCTGGCTGGAAAGCTGCCAGGAGGAGAAGGACCTGGGAGTGTTGGTTGACAGCCGACTGAACATGAGCCGGCAGTGTGCCCAGGTGGCCAAGAAGGCCACTGGCATCTTGGCTTGTATCAGAAATAGCGTGACCAGCAGGTCCAGGGAGGTTATTCACCCTCTGTACTTGGCACTAATGAGACTGCACCTCGAATATTGTGTTCAGTTCTGGGCCCCTCACCACAAGAGGGATGTTGAGGCTCTGGAGTGAGTCCAGAGAAGAGCAACAAAGCAGGTGAAGGGGTTGGAGAACAGGCCTTATGAGGAGCGGCTGAGAGAGCTGGGGTTGTTTAGTCTGGAGAAGAGGAGGCTGAGGGGAGACCTTATTGCTCTCTATAACTACCTGAAGGGAGGTTGTAGAGAGGAGGGAGCTGGCCTCTTCTCCCAAGTGACAGGGGACAGGACAAGAGGGAATGGCCTCAAGCTCCACCAGGGGAGGTTCAGGCTGGACATTAGGAAAAAATTCTTCACCGAAAGGGTCATTAGGCAATGGAATGGTCTGCCCAGGGAGGTGGTTGACTCACCTTCCCTGGAAGTGTTTAAGGTGCAGGTGGAGGGGATACTGAGGGGCATGGTTTAGAGATTGGTGGGAATGGTTGGACTCGATGATCCGGTGGGTCTCTTCCAACCTGGTGATTCTATGATTCTATAAGGTGAGAAAGAACTAGGAAAAAATATTTGCAGACATGATTTTGCTATCGTACAACTTGGATACAGGCACAGGTTTCACAGTTACTCAAAAATACAGTGGTATTTCTGCAAAGCTTCTCTTTATTTTATTCCTAGACACACAAAGAGGCAATAAGATTATGAGCACAGTCATCTTTCACAAGGAAGAGGATGAGTAAATGAAATTTAACACACCTTTTTATCTTGTTTTACAGCCATTACTTGTACTGGCAATCAAACATTCAGCTACAACACTCAGGCATGTGAGAGGACATGCTTGTCACTCTCCAACCCAGCCCTGGAATGCCATCCAACTGACATCCCTATTGAGGGCTGCCATTGTCCTAAAGGAATGTACTTGGACCACAAGAACGAATGTGTTCATAAATCTCATTGTCCCTGCTATTTAGAAGACAGAAAGTACATCTTGCCTGACCAGTCTACACTAACTGGTGGGATTACGTGGTAAGTATGTCAAGTTTAAAAACTAACAAGCAATAAAACAAAATGGAGATGAGAGGTCTTAACGTATCGCTGTTGCAGGCTAACAACAAGTAGCTAAGCACTACTTGAGCACTTGCCTATTCCTTTTCAGCCAAATGAGGGAAAAATACCAAAAGGGCAAAACCAAGACTTTTCAACTTCTGGGTTGAGATGAAGATAGTTTAATAATTTTCTTCATTATTAATGAGCAAAAATAAGCTCATTTAATAAGCAAAGTGGCATGCGCAATCAAAGCTAAGTAAGGAAATAATTCACTATTTCCTGTCAATAGGCAGATGTTAAGACATTTCCAAGAAAACATGACTCCGAATATCTCTCTTTCTTTCTTCTTTACTTGATGTTTTATTGCTGAGCATGATATTGTACAGTATGGAATAACTCTTTTGTCAGTTTAGGTCAGTTGTCCTGGCTGTACCCCCTCCGAGCTTCTTGTTCACCCCCAGCTCACTGGTGGGGCAGCATGAGAAGGACAGAAGGTTTTCACATTGTTCAGCAACAGCTGAAGAAAATTAACTCCCTTGTAGCCAAAACCAGTACAGTATCATTTACTTTTAATAGTTAAGATTTAATTTTTAAGACATACTTTTTGTCCTTTCCTAAGATTCTTAAACGAACACAAAGCATTTGACTTACCTTAGGCTTGGAAATGTTAAGGAAAATAACAGAAGATAATAGGTAAGATGTGATTATTCCTTGTAAAAGATTTTGCCAACGGCATCTAGACAGCTGCACACAAACCTCAATAATGATATGATAGGCTACCATAGTAGTGAATGGCCTACTACTGACTTTCAAAGCTGATTTTACTCTATACTACAAAAAGCAAAGAGAGGTAAGTTGACTTACATTCCATGTTGAAGGATGGAGAGGAGCTAGTAACATAAATTCAGTATTTCCAATAGCAAGAAATACAAAACCATTCTTTAAAAAAATAAAATTTCTTTCTTAGCAGAGAATTGCATTGAAAGTCCTTTTTTTTTTTTTCCCCCCCCAGCTACTGTGTTAATGGGAGGCTAAGCTGCACAGGCAAACCTCAAAATCCTGCAGGTATGGGTCTGGTACAGTTAGAAACATACCATTTTATCCTGTGTTGTAAAAATGCTACGTCATAATCTCTCTAATATTTACATTTTTTTTTCTTAGAAAGCTGCAAATCTCCTAAGAAATACATATCATGTTCTGATAGTTTAGAAAACAAATACGGAGCTGCTTGTGCCCCCACCTGTCAGATGCTGGCTACTGGAATTGAATGTGTGAGTTTCACAGCTCTAGAATGTTTAACCTCCTAAAAGAGGAAGAATGTTCTAGTTGTTACTTAGAACTTGACCACATTCCTTCTAGAGAAAGGAAATATTTCTTCTAACATGATAAAAACTACGGACTCAAAAAATGTAAATATATTCTACAAGTGATTAATTGAATCACATGAAAAATGAATTAAAATCTATTAAATGAACAGAATAAAAATCCGTTAAGGAGTCTTAACTACATGGCTATGACCTCTGGCTCAGGTACTCCATAAGCTGCCTGTCACTGGAAACTGATAGAATATGTGGTTGATGTTTCCTCTTCTGTTCTTTCACAACTATCTGCTGCTTTAGCAGCATCCTGTTGTCACAGGATGCAGGAGATGTAGACTAAGCAGACTTTTGCTCTGTCCTGATGGGATTTTCTTATGCTTTTCTATTAGGGAAATAGACTAATCGGAAGAATTGTAATCAGCTTCCTTAATTTAAATAAACTTCTGTTGTACTCTGTCTGAAAGATTGGTAGCAATGAAAGATAATCTTTTTCAGAGTTTTCCATTATGTTTAATATCTCCTACTTCAGTGAAACTAGTTCGCTTACTAGTAGATTACTACAAGGAAAATCATAAAACTAAAATCAAATCAAAACTAAAATTTAGCACAGATTGACTCGACACCATTCGTATACAAGTTAAAATGTATCTCATATCTCTCTTCATTTTACAATCTGTTGATCTTTACCAGATACCTACTAAATGTGAATCGGGCTGTGTCTGTGCTGATGGGCTGTATGAAAATCTTGATGGCAGGTGTGTTCCAGCTGAGGAGTGTCCATGTGAATATGGTGGTCTTGCATATGGAAAAGATGAACAGATTCAAACTGAATGTGAAATCTGGTAAGAATCAGTCTTTCATTGCAGAACCTCTGTTTATCTAAACTGTACAATTACGTAATAAAACCATTTAGCTGACAGGAGAGTAGGAAATGGCAACAACTGAATGAAAGAAATATAGTGACAAAGCACAGAGGTGGTAAAGAGTAGCTTAACATTTTACAATACATATGTATCAATCATGGTACTGTCTTTAGGGATAATTTCTGCCATTAGCATATCCAGGAATAAAGGCATCCAGTAGGACCTGTAAACTACATAAGGTTAAAGATTAACAGCTCCTCTACAAAAAGATGAGGTACAATCTTCCTTCTTTTCTGTAAGTAAAAACAACCTTCCAAAAGATTGTTTCCACCTCTTTAGCAGCATACTTAAAGTACTTTATTCTTTTTCCAGTTACTAACTTAGCAATAGAAAAAGCAACATCATCAACCAAACTACACAGAACAGCAACATCCATTCCTATTAAGAGCAATAATAAATGAGTTTTATATTCTTCATTTCATGGAAAAAAAAAAGAAAGAAAAATTAATTATGATTTCTTCTTTATCATGAATTAATTATTTAGGTAGTCCATAACTTTTAGTTATGGTTTCTGTATTAATTGTAACTTGGTCACTGTGTACACAGGTCTGTTAAATGAACATCTTATCTACAAAAGTGCATGTTTCGAAAAAGAAGCAGGTTAAGGTGAAATCTAATTATGCTTTCTCTTCTTATTCCCAGCACTTGCACAAAAGGCAAATGGAAATGTGTTCCGAAATCAAAGTGTTCCTCGACATGTAGTCTGTACGGAGAAGGCCACATTACCACTTTTGATGGACAGCGTTTTGTGTTTGATGGCAACTGTGAATACATATTAGCTATGGTAATCTGCCTCTTACTGCTTATTTTGGCAGCATCTTAAGAATCTTAAATATCTTAAGAAATGGCCATTCAAAATATATTGAGATGCATCTATAACCAATAGAGAACTTTGTATCTTTATAAACACTTAATATGGGTTTATATTTTATTTCAATCCTTAGATGAAAAGACTTCTCAAAAGCATATTTTTTCATGCAATTACAACCAACTATAGATTTAATAACATGTTAAAGTAGTCATTGATATGTATGTATTCTGTACCAGCCAACTATATCTTTTAGGGAAGTGAGGTCAGTTTGACTAGCAAATCAGAAGTCATCACCTCCAAAAACAGGCAGAATGAGAGTCATATTGTGCTTAAGCTTTCTTTACTTTATTATGCTTTCATGTTTTAAGTTGGAAGACTCCAGACACAGAATCTATTGGGGTTTTGTGCTTTTTGTGTTTTGTTTTTATTTTTTTAGGATGGCTGCAGTGTAAATAGACTTGTTTCCTCTTTCAAAATTGTTACTGAGAATGTCATCTGTGGGAAATCAGGCGTTACATGCTCCAGATCCATTAGTATTTACCTTGGGGTAAGATATTAATTTTGCCATCATCCAGCTGAAGAGTTATCTTAAGCCTCAGTTTCTTTCCCTTTTGCAAGGTTTAGCTGGCTTTGAAGTGATGTCTTGTAAGTGAAACTATGTGCTAAACTTAGAGCTTTGGTTTTAGTAGGTATTGCCATCAGCTTTTTATCAATTCACGTGACATTGTTTCAGTTCAAAAGCTTCTTGCCTACACAGAAGCCATTAAATTCAGACTAGATATAAGAAAGAAATTTTTCACAGAAAGCGTCATCAGGCACTGGAACAAACTGCCCAGAGTGGTGGTTGAGTCACCATTCCTGGAGGTATTAAAAAGACAGGTAGATGAGATGCTTAGGGACATGGTTTAGGGGCAGGTAGGAATGGCTGGACTCAATGATCCAAGAGGTCTTTTCAGATCTGGTGATTCTATGATTCCATGAAAAATCTGAGTCAGCTGTAAACTGCTTGTTCAAAAGATAATGATTCCCTGCCCCCTCAGCCTCAGGAAAACAATAGTATAAAATTGAGGAATTCTTATGATTGGTGATGAGCAAACTTCTACAAGTTTCTTTAAGTCCTGGAAATATCTGCAATTCAGAATATATACAGAGCTTACCTGAGAGATATCCATGAAAGTATGCCATTGAGCAGTTATCCACAATTCCACTGCAGTGTGACAGCATTCAAAATTGGATAAGTTTTACTGCTCTCAGTTCTATGGGACAGTAATGCCCAGTAGCATCAGATCATCTTAGAGTCCTTCATTATCAGACAGAGAAGGATACAGACAAATGAGATTTCATCCCAAGGAACAGTCACTACAAACGGTACACATTTCTCACATTGCTGACTAAATTCTGGCAGTTTCAGCTGGTCAGTATTGTGGTGAAAAAATTTGTTTGCTTAGTTTCATAAATGCATGCTCCAGGCAAACCTCTCTGTTGATTATCTAGACATTGAAAGAATGTGGTATGATAGGAGGAAAGCTGTAAGAGTAGCATAAGAGTGGGAGGTTGTAAGAGCTAGTGACAGAGATATGTTTTCTCTGTAACTTTTTGATTATTCTTAGGAAGACATGAAAACAGTTCTTCTTCTCTGTGGGCTGCATGTAGAAAACGATATTATTTCTACCAAATCCAGTAAGAGTCCTAGCACATCTAACAATGAATGTGGAACAATGACAGATATTTTTGTTTTCAGTGAAGATATGCATACGTATAAAAGTAATTCCAAGGGGATAAAAAAGGCTGTAGAGCAGAGAAGAGCAGAGCAGAATACAATACAAAAAAATACAATACAATAATATGATATAGTTTGAGTAGGAAAGGAGACCTTTAGAGGTCATCTAATCCTATCGCCCTGCAATGACCAGGGACACTTTCAACTCAAGCAGTTATCCAGCCAACAGTCCATTAATCAAACCCATAGCTCTTCAAGTTAGAAAGAAAGATATTGTGGGGAACAGTGTCCAAGGTTTTGCACAATTGTAGGGAGATGGCATCCATAGCTCTTCACATGTCCACTAATCCAGTCAGTCCATCATAGAAGGTCACTAGGCTGGCCAGGCAAGACTTGCCCTGATGAAGCCATGCTGGCTGTCTCAAATCACCTCCCTGTTCTGCATGCCTTAACATGGTTTCTAGTAGGTTCTGCTCTATGATCTTCCCAGGGGCAAAAGTGAGGCTGACAGGTTGGTAGTTCCCAGGGTCCTCCCTTCTACCCTTTTAAAAATGGGTGCAATATTTCCTTTTTCCAGTCTCAGGGGATATCACTCAGTGCCATGACTTTTCAAAAGTAAGTGGGAATGACAAGACAGTCTGTAATGGCATAGTGTCTCTCATCTTCAACAACGTGACTCAGAGTAAGGAAAATAATGAAACTTGTTAAGTTATAACATGCAGATAAATTTTCTTCCAGAATTTAACATTCATACTGCAAGATGAAACTTTCACTCTTTCTGGGGAAAATCCTGGAGTACAATACAAAGTGAAAAAGAATGCCCTTCACCTGATGTTTGATATCATTATCCCAGGAAAATACAATATGACCCTTATCTGGAATAAGCACATGAACTTTTTCATCAAGATCTCCAGAGAAACACAGGTACTGTAGAACAGCTTCCTCAGTAATTCATATTGAACTGCACATTTGATGATGGTTACTTTGACTCTATGACTGGAAAGATTTTTCAGAGATGCTACTAGCATTCCATTTTTGTCATTATCTCTATAACAGCAGAGATTTTCACTAGATACTGACTTCTAAGACTTTACTGCATTCAGGGAATTTTTGAGATAAGTGCTTGTGCTTTACACAACTGCATGGTGTAAATAATGACAGTTTACCGTTTAGAGGAGAAACAAATTCATCCACTGATGAGCAGAACTTCATGCACAAGATGCTAAGAACGTATGAGAGAGTATTTGCAGATCACATTTGCTACTAAAGTGTCGGGAACCAAAAGGAAGGCAAATAATTGTAACTTATGGAACTGACATTGCTGCTTTCATTTAAACTAGGAGACTATATGTGGTTTATGTGGGAACTATAATGGCAATATGAAGGATGATTTTGAAACTCGAAGCAAGTACGTGGCATCAAATGAATTGGAATTTGTCAATTCTTGGAAAGAGAATCCTCTCTGTGGAGATGTATACTTTGTAGTGGACCCCTGTAGCAAAAACCCTTATCGTAAAGCATGGGCAGAAAAGACATGTTCCATCATCAACAGCCAAGTCTTTTCTGCCTGTCACAATAAGGTAAGAATTGAATTTGCCTTCTTTTTATTTACAGTCGTAATCTGTATACTTCCAAAATGCTCACATGCCAACACTTTATTTTCTCTTCCTCAAAATGTTTTAATAAAATACAATTTAAAATACATGGCTAAGTCTTAATTAAAGATATATAAAATGTTTTATGCCTGTCATTTAAGTAAATCTTGATACTGCCTTATTTGCCCTTCACCAGCCCTTCTATAAGCACAAAACCTAGGTATGGCATTAACTGATTAGCTAAAAATATTAGAGAAAGGATTTAAACTTAAGTGTTAGAAATTAGTCAGTCTGTTGATGATGCCTGATACTGATCAATGCACTGCTTACTCTTTGGAAACCGTTTAGCCATTGATGGAAAACAAAACTTAAGAAAAGTCTGAACACCCTTGTTTTCATCAGTAAATCAACAGCATAACTTAGAAGATGCAGATCAGCCCAAGAGCAAGATATCATCAACCGTCCTATTTGTTTCAAGTTGCACACTTTGTGGAAATAAAAATATCACAAGGTTCATCAAGACCAGGCCTTCTGAAGGAAAATCTCTATTTTCAGGAGGTGAAAACAAGAAGAAATGTGGAGAGTGCCACAGTGCTCATGCATATCCATGGAAGGTGTACAGCTGACAAACAGAGACACTTGTGTCTGAATGAATTTGAGGGGTTCGGTTTTTTTTTTTTAGCTGACTATAGATAATATGTTCAAGACTAATATGAATTTAGAAATACATATCCAGCAAAATGTCATCAGTTTCTTGCAGATGTGGAGACATCTACATTCCTGCTAAAGAGATTTGCATGAAGTGGGATTGAAATCGCTTTGACAAGTATTGAGAGGAAATACTAGTTACTCTCACTTAATGGAATATGTGTTGTTTAGCCCAGAGTAAACCAATTTCTTAACAAATAGGCATGAAATAATCCTAGAAAATGCATTACTTCATTTTCAATGCAGGTGAATCGTATGCCCTATTATGAGGCCTGTGTTCGCGACTCTTGTGGTTGTGACATTGGAGGGGACTGTGAATGTATGTGCAATGCCATCGCAGTATATGCCATGGCATGCTTAGATAAAGGTATCTGCATTGACTGGAGGACTCCTGAGTTCTGTCGTAAGTTTCTTTAAAGTCTCCTAAAACAAATTTAAGCTCTTATTGTTGTTACTGTGAGTACATAGATAAGTCAACACAGGTATACTTAATAACCACCTCCTGAGTTGCTTTATCTCTATGGGCAGATAATTTACTTCAGTTAGCAGGGTTTTGAAATACACAGTTTTCATTTGTGCTAAATTGACCAAAACATTATATCTCCTTTTTACCATGTGGTAACAAGATAAAATAAAGTGGTCACTGAAGGCAGACTCTTTCTTCTGCTGGCACTTGATAGTAAACTGGCAGTTTGTCAGCAGAGGGAGCATGAAATTGTGAAAAAATATGTTTCATTTTAGCTAAGATGAAATCATCTTCTGTGTGGATGCCAAGGAAATAAAGACAGCTGTGTTGGCTGGAACACTGTGCAGCACAGGAAAAACACATCGAAGTGTCCCAAAACATCATATATTGAAGACAAAAAAGAATGAGTGTGTTATAAGCAAATGTTACAGTTGTCATCTTCTATGATTTCTTTTCAACATTTCACTATATTATGCATTAAAAATTGTGGAAGTGCTGCACCACAAACTTGCGAAAAAGAAACTAACTTACCCAAAGTGTCGATTTCAATTTACCTTCAGTGACAGGATTTTTTACTCAAACTCTTCTGCTGATTTTGCACTCCTCTAGTCCTTTGAAACTGACATACCTTTCATTTGAAAAATTCTGATTTCTCTCTCACTTTTATCTTTTTTTAGCTGTCTATTGTGAGTATTACAATTCTCATAGCCAAACAGGAAGTGGTGATGCTTATTCCTATGGCTACAAAAATGACAACTGCACCTGGCATTACAGGCCTTGTAATTGTCCGAATCAAAATTACAAATATGTCAACATTGAAGGTAATAATCCATACTAGTGTAAAAAGGAAACAGTAGCATAGTAATTATGTTCAATGCTGGCTTTTAAATCAGTTACACCACTGTTAAATAAGGGTATTCTAAATGATTCTTATCTTTGAAGCCATTTTGCTGATCTTTACATTAAACTGCTTTAAAGACATAATCAATTCAGCACCTGTACTATATCTAGCATTATATTGAGATCAGCCAGGCTTGTAGAGAAATTCTCTGACTTGCACCAAATCAAAAGAATACACTGTACTCTAGTTAAGAAAACACATGGAGAGAGCAGTTAATATTTTTATATTAACATTGTTGGAGAAAGCAAAAAAAAATAGTAAATATGCAGACCCTTCTTCTGAGTATGACATTGGAAATGTTTACCTGATGAGATAATGTTACAATCAAAAATTGTTTTAATAGAAATGTTAGATTATAAATAGTATAAATTAAAAGCTATTCTCAGAAACATCTCTTCACTTTTACTCAGGCTGTTACAATTGCTCTCGTGAGGAATACTTTGACTATGAGAAGGGAAGATGCACACCATGTGGTAAGCAGCGACCTATATCCTCATCCTTTTTCTCTACAATAACTGGAAAAAACAATAAAACATCTGTGTATTCTCAAAGAAGTTATTTTTCCTGCTGTCTCTCTAATGAGCATTCACCTAAACACAGCTTTCATTCAAAACAATCCTATTGCTCTACTGACAGTATGTAAAACTTCAGTTGGTAAATAAAGGAAATAAAGAAAATAAAAAAATAATTAAAAGAAGGATTTATTGTAGAGATTATTGTAATACAGAAGCTGGATTAAATTGACTGATTTTAGTTAGCAACAGGAAAATTTAAGTTCATTTGTAAATGTGAGTACTTTTTCAAATGGGGGTCTTCCTGAAGTTTATTGGTGTTGTGATCTACTTGAGGGGCTACTCCAGCAGAGGTATGGGTCTCAGATATATACAACACCTTTCATTAAAAAAAAACCAGAACATATAAAGGAGAATTAGACATAGCTAATAGATTCTATCTAGTAAATCTCTTTTTAGAGTTGGGTGGGGTTTTTTAATTATTTTAACTTAGAGTTCATTACCATTTGGTTTACTTCTATGAAGATCAATCTCATCAAATAATGTTTCAGATAGACTTTAGCTGCATGGCTTGGATTTTCATGCAGATCTAAAAATCCCTCAAGGACAGTTCTTTCTCATGTTACAGAATTCTAATCTGTATAACTAGGATCTCAGCTAGTGATCTTGTTCACATATTAAAAACATAATTCTGTTATCCCTGAAAAGTAAGATATTCTTAAGCAAAAAAACATAACAAAGGTAGAAAAATGTGCAAGTATTCATTATTACTATTAGATGTATCAATTTCCCTGTTATTAAGCCCTTTGATGTGAAGTTTGCCCCTGAAATATGTAATATCAAGCATTTTCAGACATATCTCACTAATTAACACAATTCTTTGAATCCAATTATTTGAATCCAATGAAATTTGCTTTATTTGGAATATTGTAATATGCTTTCATTGACAAACTTAACCTGTTCTACCTTTACACAATAGGTGAAATCACTAGTACTACACCTGAAACATCTTCACCTTCAACAGGTTAGTTTACACAGTTGATCAAACTTGTACTTACTCACTGATACATGCCCTGATATTTGTTTTTAAGGTAAGTTATATCCATTTTTGCATGATACAGTGGCATCACCTGTTTCACTTGCATAAGATGCAATGGTGAAAAATCACAATTATCACAGAGATTTTCCCAGAAATATTTGTTAGACATCTTAAAAAAAAAAATTATTGAGAGAACAGTGTTTCCTGAGTATACTTAGCCACTTCCAGACATCGGTAATGAAATATATCTCTTAGTAAATAGGGACTTCTTATTTGGATCAGGCTCTGAGCAACCTGCTCAACTTGAAGATGTCCCTGTTCATTGCAGGGCAGTTGGAACCAGATGACCTTTAAAGTCTCTTCCAATTCAAACCATTTTATCATTCTATAATGTACAAAATCTCACAAAAATTTCATCACAGTTCTTAGTGGTGACTGGTTGTACAACAGTTTGACAATTGAAGGAGTTGTTCTTGGGAATGTGTGACTATGCCAAATCCCTACAATATGTTTCAGGAAAGTGTTACAGTGTCAGGTGTTTGAATAATAAAATAATAATCCATCTCTGCTGTTAAGCACAAGTATTCATGCCAAATTCACTTTTAACTGATGAAGAAAAGTGTATAAATCTTCTGCAAGAATTCCTATTTAATGTATCCACTCCACATAAATAGCAAAAGAATAGATGGTTAACTTTTCTGAAATGTTTCATCTAAAAGTAAGGTAATGGTCTCTAATAGTAGTTACTATTAATAGTTATTAAGGCAATGTTTTTACTTTTTTATTTATATAGGTATATTATAAATAGATTGTTAAGAATTATTTCCTATCCTTTAATTTTGATTTTTATCTCTTAGTAACAACAGAGCAGACTAAAGTAACAAGAAGCTCTACCACAAGCACCCTAGCAACAGTACCTAGTATTTCTTCTTCTGCAGCTACTGTATTAACTGAGACTACAAATCCAACAATAACATCAAAAATCACAGTTCCAAGGACTTCATCAGCACCACATCTTGTCACAATGAAGTCAACAACTGGTAGGTTTTTAATGTTACTCTATAAAATACATAATTAAGATATCGCTCTAATAGCATTGTAAGCTGTCTCAATATCCAACCACAAAGACTCCAAGTCATGAAGTAGGCTTCCAGAAAGGAGTTTGGAATCCAGAAATGTTCAGAAGTGTGGACTGAAGGTGTGTGGAGAGGGTAAGAATATAGACACTAATTTGTAACACAACCAAAATCACCTATGTGATTCATCTGAGAAGAACATTAGAAGTTCTGCAAGCAGGGAGTGAGCTCATCTCTGGTTAGATTTACTAGCTCAGCTTCAGCTTCTTTTCCACAGTTGGTTCAGTTATGCAGTCGTATTTAAGGAGCACTCAATCTATTAACTCAGAATAACATAAGCACACTCCAAAGCTTAATCACACAGTATCAAGGTAGCAGCTTTGTCTAGGATTCTAGAGCCCTGCTCTCAGGAGGATGATTCTTCCAGCATAAATTACTTTCTGATTCTATGGCTTAAAGAGACTCATAACAACATGTAGCTTCCCATCAGCATGCACTTCAAGTAATAAGCCACCCTGGACCCAGCCTACCAGGGAAAGCAGAGTTAAAAAGAAGTCCTACAGGAGTCAAAACTCAACCTCAAAGGCTGCCATTGTGAAAGATGGTTTGTGCACTGGGACATGAAAAGTCCTATAGTATGATGTTACTTAGCTTTGGAATACAAATTACAGAAAGCTGAATCTGTAGCTGATGTTCAAAACCTTCTATTTTTAATTGTTAAATGAATTCATTACTCATTTTGTATTCTTTACCTTTCCTCCAAAAGAACATACAACCTCCATTTTTACCACACCAAACATGACTACAATCATCACTACCCCTTCCATAAATACTTCAACAAAAAGAACCACAACCACTAAGCCAACACCCGTAAGCTCATCAGCTGCTGCTCCAACAAAGATGGAAAAAGAAAGGCTCACCACACCACCCTTCATTACCACTATCAAAAAGGAAATGACAACCACCTCAATACCAACTCAAACCACATCTGAGATCACAACTTTCAGTAATCCTGAACTAACAACAGTAGGTAAATACCATTTTTTATATCTACCAGATGAAGTCATCACACACAAAACACTAGTCAATGTATTCCAGGATTCTTACTGGTTGCCTTAACATTGCAAATAGGTAGAAAATTACAGGGATAACTGAAGTGTAATAAAAATGGAAAGACGTGTCTTGCCAATGGAGCAAGCATCTGATACCCAAATATCATCTTAAACCTAGTATTTCTCTCTAAGGCCATACTCTACACTTCCTCCAAATCTAGGTGAAGTTTCTCTATACTTCAAAGTGAGTTCCTGAAAACTTACAGATGATGGAATATGTGTTTCTGGCCATTGTAACAAATTCTCCCCCAAAATATTAATAAAAAAAGAAAATTATGCTTTGGAATGTCACAAACTAAATATGCCAATGAGGTCAGTCTCCTCTGAGGCTCCATGACAGCATGAATTGATAGGTTAGCAATTGGCACCACAGGCTGGGACAGGGTACAGGAGGAAGTCTACTGTAGTGGGAGGGCAGGTATACACTCTCTCTCAATCTGTGTAACTCCCACAAAGTACTGTTGGGTGCAGAGATCTGGGTCTTATTTTGTCAGCAATTACAGCTTCCTCCAAGGAAGTATTCCAATCCCCTTTAATTAGGAACCTTACTAGCTCCCAGACTTTACTAATCTCCATTCTTCCTTACTTTACAGAGAGTGAGGAAACCCAGGCAACCACTCTGCACCATGAAGTCCCAGTAGGTGAGTAAAAGGGAACTGAGAGATACCCTTGGCCTAAGATACACTTCACTTACACCAGCTTTCCCAGAGGATGTTCTTGCCCAGTCTGGAAAACCTTGGAGGGGAGACATGCACACCCAGAGAGACTCTTTTCACCCTCAGGAGCAACAGGAAGAGGCACCGGCTGCTGAACTGTCAGAGGGCACCCTTCAGGCCGAGTTCTTGCCTCATATTTTTTGGGTGGGAGCCATTGGCCCATTTCTCTGTCTTGCCCAGTAAGACTCAGTGGGGTCTGGCCCTTCCTTTCTTATTTCCATGCATATACTCTGGAGATTCTGCATTGTAATTAACCACCTCCTTTGCTTTCCCCTCTTGCCTTGCAACCCTCAATCAACCAGTGCTTTTCTCTCTGCAGTTGTTACCCACAGAAGACCCATAAAGCCCACACCTCCCTCTTACCCAGCAAGACTCAGTGTAGCCCAGCACTGCCTTTCTTGCACATGACCCCATCCTGGGGCTTCTACCCACCTCCTTTGCCTTCCCCTCATGCACTCACCCTTAATGGGACACCTGACAAGGACATCTCCAACCCCCAGCTCTTTACCTGCCACCTCAGCCTCATCTTCTTCTGCCCCTTCTTTGACTGTGTCCTCAACACAATTGAGACCATCACATCCTGGTAAGGCTGCCTCCTACCCTTCTGGCTGCACTGCCTGCTCCTTCCAGTTCCTTTGATTCTCTCCTAAGCAGCACGTCCCTCACAGGCTTCAGTTCTGGTACTTGTTCTCAATTCACACTGCCCTTGCCATGGAACTCCTGGGACTCAGGCGGGTTCTGGAATTGGCCTGCACATGACCCTAACTGCATCCTCCTCCTTTGCTGCTTCAGCTATTTGGCTCTGGGGCACAGGCCTTTATCAAGGTACACACATTCACAAGTGCCTGTCCTACAATGAGCAATCGAGGACAAGCTAACACATGCTTCCTCCCATTACAGTGGTGTCCTGAAAATGCACAGTGAGAGGAACAAAAGGCAGTGAAACTGGAAACTTATGTCCAGTTTACATGTAAGGACAGTTCTGGGTGAGAGACAGAACACAAAGCATTCTCTCCATCCAATGGATTTCCAGGCCTTGGTATACCAATTATAGGTGTGGGTCAGCAAGTGCCACCTCCTCAGCCAGTGATGACCCTGGGTGCAAAAATGTCACTACAGGAGGGAGGGCAAGAATGTGTACCATTAACTTCAGGCTAAAGTTCTCCAACTTAGACTCACTGGGCTCAACATGCCTGTGTTGTCTTGGTATTGAATAGGACAGCCTCCTTTGAGGAGATGCTACAAGATGCTTTGCCTAGAATCCTTCCCAAGACTCAATCATTCTTTTCTCTCATCCCTTTCTTTGTAGCAAGGGAGCCAACCAGAGCTAAGACTCCAACTAGTAAAGTAGTAACAGGTGAGTGCTCTGGTCAGGAGAGAGCTAAGTCACCCATGGCCTACGCCTGTCGCTTCAGGTCTCCCATGGATCCTTTCCAGCACAGTCTGCAGTGGGCAAATGGTAGACTACCTGTCAACCAGTGGAATTGCATGCGAACATATAGATACCTCTTCCTCTCTTAATACCTCCAGGAGAGAGGAAACAGAGACATATTGCTATAGAACATCAAAAAAATCCATTAACAACCTGCAATTCTGAGAAAGAGCAGGAAGGGATGGGACATATTGGGGTTAAAATCCTGATTCACTACTGTTTAAAATGAACATAATAAGTGGGACCTGATACTATCTTCCTTCCCCTTTCCATACCACAAAGATTTTAAACCAGACCTACCCACATAACCAAACTTCTCTGCATATACCGTCAACTGCAATTAACTAGTGCTTTCCTCCAACCAGGCTCCACTTACAAAAAGTCAACCACGCCACACAATGTGCTGCCTGAGACCACACAGACCACTGCTGCCACCAGCACCTCCAAGACCTCTGTCTCCAGAGAAGCCAGCACGATTAGCAGCACAAAAGTCCCACTGAGAAAGATGACTCCAAGTCCCAGCTTCCCACCTGTCCCCAGAAGAACCTTCACAACCCAGCAGACCTCCACCACCACTTCCACTCTCTCCTCCACCTCAGTCCAAAACACCAGCCCCAAGCCAACACTGACAACCCTAAGGCTCAAGCCTTCTTCTACTCCAAAAGAGTCACCTGCACCTGAGTTCTCGACTCCATCCACAGCAAAAAGCAGCTCACTGCCTTCACTTGCTCCTTCCCCGTCCTCAACTCTGTCCTCAACATGGCTGAGCTCCTCGCACCCTGGTAAGACTCCCTCCTGCCTTTCCACTGCTCTGCCTCCTCTTCCCACCTCTCACGCTTCCATCTTTCCTTCTTACCTTCCCCTCTTTTTTCTTTCTGATCTGTTAAAACAGGATCAGCATTAGTTTGCCAGTTGCGTTTGTACCCATTTTCCCACTTTCTTAGTCATCAGCACTATGGCATGGCCTGACTCTGGTATGGGCCAGGGTCTCACACCCCTCCCATGAAGTTGATGTCTGCCTATTGGGAGGAGGCAGACTGTAAGCCCTCTCTGTTTCTTGGAGGCAGACACACAGACCCGTAACAACTCCTCTCCCAGACAGAGAGAGAGGATGCTTCCTTGTGTAAAGGCAGCATTTGGGCACTGTCCTTGTCCCATGTTTGGGGGGAGAAACCATGTGGGAACCAGAGGGCAGCAGCGAGAGTTCCACAGCTTCCACTTCCCCAGCAAGATGCAGTGCAGACCAGCGCTGCCTTTCGTGATCATACCCCCAGCCCAGGGCTTCCCCCACCTCCTTTGCCTTGCCACTCTTAACCTCATCCTTAATGGACCTGTGCTTCCCTCCCACCAGCTTTCCCTCACAGAAAGGAAACCACGCCACACACTGTGATGCCTGAAACAACGCAGAAGACCACCGCTGCCACAACCACCACCAGCACCTCCAAGACCTCTCTCTCCAGAGAGGCCAGCACCACCAGCAGCACAGAAGTCCCACTGACAAGGATGTCTCTAAGCACCAGCTCTCCACCTGCTTCCAGCACCTCCCTCACCACCCACCTGACCTCTACAGCCACATCCATTGTCTCCTCCACCTCAATCCCAACCATCACCCACAAACCTACGCAGACAACCATAAGGACCAAGACCTCTTCCCCATCAACACCTGCTCCAAAAGAGTCACCTGCACCCGAGTTCTCCACTCCCTCCACAGCCAATACCACCCCACTGCCATCACTTTCTCCTTCCCCGTCCTCAACTCTGTCCTCAACATGGCTGAGCTCCTCACGGCCTGGTAAGACTCCTCCTGTGCTTTCCTGTGCTCTATTAGTCCCTCAAACTTCTACATTCCCTTCCTGCTTTCCTTCCTTCATGCCATTTTTCTTTCTGAATACGCTAACAACATAGAGACATTAGTTGGTTACTCTCCCTTTGTACCTATATTCCAAAATCCATTGTCATCAGCACTTTGGCACGGTGAGATTCTGGTATGGGCCTGGGGCTCATATGTCTCCCATGGAATTACCATCTGCCTATTGGGAGGAGGCAGACACTAAGTTCTCCCTGTTTCTTGGAGTAAGACACACAAACCAGCAGTGGCTCCTTTTCCAGGGAAAGGCAGAGAGTGCCTGATTGTGTGAAGGCCACCTTCAGGCACTGTCCTTGTTAACCCATTTTAAGGGCAGAAACCAGACAAGAAACACAGGGCAGCAGCAGGAGGTCAATGCCTCTCTTTTTGCCCAGCAATACTCAATGCAGCCCAGCTCTGCCCTTCTTGAACATACCCCAGCCAGGGGCTTCTACCTACCTCCTTTGCCTTCCCACTCTCAACTTCATTGGTAATTGACCTGTGCTTCCCCTCCCACCAGCCTTCCCTCACAAAAAGGCAACCACACCACACACTGTGATGCCTGAGACAACGCAGAAGACCACCGCTGCCACATCCACCACCAGCACCTCCAAGACCTCTCTCTCCAGAGAGGCCAGCACCACCAGCAGCACAGAAGTCACGCTGACAGGGACATCTCCAAGCACCAGCTCTCCACCTGCTCCCAGCACCTCCCTCACCACCCACCTGACCTCTACTGCCACAGCCATTGTCTCCTCCACCTCAATCCCAACCACCACCCACAAACCTATGCAGACAACCATAAGGACCAAGACCTCTTCCCCATCAACACCTGCTCCAAAAGAGTCACCTGCACCCGAGGTCTCCACTCCCTCCACAGCCAATACCACCCCACTGCCATCACTTTCTCCTTCCCCGTCCTCAACTCTGTCCTCAACATGGCTGAGCTCCTCACGGCCTGGTAAGACTCTTCCTGCCCTTTCCACTGCTCCGTCCATCCCTCATACTTATATATTCCATTCATTTTCTCTTCTATATTTCATTCCTTCAATCCTTTTTATTTTCCAATATTCTAACTGCACACAGACATTACTTTGCTACTTTTCTTTTGTACCCACATTCCAAATTGCATTGTTATCAGTACTTGGGATGGTCTGACTCCGGTATTGCCTGGAGCTCATTCCTCTTCCATGGAGTCTGGTCTGCCTGTTTGGAGGAGGCAGAGAGTAAGCACCCCCTGTTTCTTGGAGGCAGACTCTCAGACCACCAGTGGCTCCATTTCCAGAGAGAGGCAAAGAGTGCCTGCTTGTGTGAAGGCTCCCTTCAGGCACCGTCTTTGTCCCCTATTGCGATTGTGCCCCTGTCACTCAGCATTGGTGGGTCTGCACCTCAAAGTCCGTGTTGAGTTTTGGGGTCCTCAGTACAGGAAAGATATAGAAGTATTGCGGCACGTACAGAGAAGTAGAATGAAGCTGGTGAAGGGAGTGGAGAACAAGTTGTACGAGGAGCACCTGAGGGAACTGGGGTTATTTAGCAGAGATAAAAGGATGCTGAAGGTGTACCTTATCACTGTCTAAAACTGATTGGTTGTCATTGTGAGGTGGGTGCTGGTCTCTTCTCCCTAGTGAGAGGTTACAGGATGAGACGAAATGGCCTCTAGTTGCACCAGAGGACATTCAGACAACACATCAGGAAGAAGTTCCTCAACTGAATTGTTATTAAGCATTCGACTGGGGTTCCCAGGAACATGCTTGAGTCACCCATCATCCCTGGAGGTATTTAAAAGATGGGTAGATTAAGTGCTTAGGGATAATATACAGTAGCAGGCAGATCAAGTTGGGTGCAATGATTCCAAACATCGTTGCCAATCTAGGGATTCTATGATTCTTACTAGGGAAGGAAACAGAAAAGAACTAGGGGAAGCTGGGAGATGCAGTGCAGCCCAGCTCTACCTTTCTTGATCATACCCCCAGCCCAGGGTTTCTCCCTAACTCCTTTGCCTCCCCACTCTTGCCCTCATCCTTAATGGACCTGTGCTTTCCTCCCACCAGCTTTCCCTCACAAAAAGGAAACCATGCCACACACTGTGCCGCCTGAGACAACACAGAAGACCACCACTGCCACATCCACTGCCAGCACATCCAAGACCTCTCTCTCCAGAGAGGCCAGCACCACTAGCAGCATGGAAATCCCGCTGACAAGGAAGTCTCCAAGAACAAGCTCTCCACCAGCTCCCAGTACCTCCCTCACCACCCACCTGACCTCTACCACCATGTCCACTGCTTCTTCCACCTCAAACCCAACTACCACCTACAAACCTACACAGACAACCATAAGGACCAAGACCTTTTCCCCATTAACGCCTGCTCCAAAAGAGTCACCTGCACCCGAGTTCTCTACTCCCTCCACAGCCAATACCACCCCGCTGCCGTCACTTTCTTCTTCCCAGTCCTCAACGCTGTCCTCAACATGGCTAAGCTCCTCACATCCTGGTAAGACTCCTCCTGTGCTTTCCTGTGCTCTGTTAGTCCCTCAAGCTTCTATATTAATTTTCTTCCTTTTTTCTTTCCTTCTTTTCTTCCTTCCTTCCTTCTTTCCTTTGTTCCTTCCATCCTTCAATCCTGCCTGCCCGCATACTTTTTTCCCTTTTTTTACTTTCTGGTACACTAACAACACATAGACATTAGTTTGTTGCTCTCCAGTTGTACCCATACTCGAAATTCCTTTCTTATCAGCACTTTGGCATGCTCTGATTCTGATATGGGCCAGGGGCTCACACCTCTCCCATGAAGCTGATGTCTGCCTATTGGAAGGAGGCAGAGAGTAAGCCCTCCCTATTTCTTGGAGGGAGACACTCAAAGTGGCAGTAGCTCCTTTTCCAGAGGGAGGCAGAGAGTGCCTGATTGTGTGAAGGCCACCTTTAGACACTGTCCTTGTCCCCCCATTTTACAGGCAGCTACCAGACGAGAACCACAGGGCAGCAGCAGGTGGTGTATGCCTCTCTCTCTGCCCAGCATCACCCAATGCAGCCCAGCTCTGCCTTTCTTGATCATGCCCCCAGCCCAGGGCTTCCCACGTCTCCTTTGCCTTGCCACTCTTAACCTCATCCTTAATTGACCTGTGCTTCCCTTCCCACCAGCCTTCCCTCACAAAAAGGCAACCACGCCACACACTGTGATGCCTGAGACAACGCAGAAGACCACCACTGCCACAACCACCACCAGCATCTCCAAGACCTCTCTCTCCAGAGAGGCCAGCACCACCAGCAGCACAGAAGTCCCACTGACAAGGATGTCTCTAAGCACCAGCTCTCCACCTGCTCCCAGCACCTCCCTCACCACCCACCTGACCTCTACTACCACATCCATTGTCTCCTCCACCTCAATCCCAACCACCACCCACAAACCTACGCAGACAACCATAAGGACCAAGACCTCTTCCCCATCAACACCTGCTCCAAAAGAGTCACCTGCACCCGAGTTCTCCACTTCCTCCACAGCCAATACCACCCCGCTGCCGTCACGTTCTCCTTCCCTGTCCTCAACTCTGTCCTCAACATGGCTGAGCTCCTCGCACCCTGGTAAGACTCCTCCTACACTTTCCACTGCTCTGCCTGCTCTTCCCACCTCTCATGCTTCTATCTTTCCTTCCTTTCTTCCATCATTCCTTTTTTCTTTCTGATACATTAACAACACACAGACATTAGTTTACTACTTTCCTTTTGTACCCACATTCCAAATCCCTTTATCATCAGCACTTTGGCATAGACTGACCCTGGTATGGTTCTGTGGCTCACTCCTCTCCCATAGAGCTACCATCTGCCTGCTGGGAGGAGGCAGACACCAAGGGCTCCCTGCTCCTTGGAGGCAGACACTCAGACTGGCAGTGGCTCCTTTTCCACGGAGAGGCAGAGAGTTCCTGCTTGTGTGAAGGTCCCCTTTTTGTGCTGCCCTTGTCCCCTATTGTGACTGTGCCCCTGTACTCAGCATTTGTGGATCCACACCTCAAATACTGTGTTCAGTTTTGGGACCTCAGTACAAGAAAGATACAAGGTGTTCTGCAACATGTCCTGAGAAAAGGAATGAAGCTGGTGAAGGAACTGGAGAACAAGTCTTAAAAGGAGTGGCTAAGGGAACTGGGTTTTTTTATGAAGCACTGGAATGGGCTTCCCAGGGAGGTGATTGAGCGACAATCTCCAGAGGTACTTAAAAGACAAGTAGATGAAGTGTTTAGAGGAATGATTTAGTAGTGAACAGGTACAGTTGGACTTGATGATGTCAAAGGTGTTTTCCAACCTAGTCATTCTGACTGTTTTTGGGGGGAAATCATATGGGAACTGGAGGGCAGCTGCCAGAGGTGCATGTCTCCCTCTCTGCCCAGAGAGATGCAGTGCAGTCCAGTGCTGCCTTTCTTGAAATGCTTCCAGCCCAGGGCTTCTCCCTAAATCCTTTGCCTTCCCACTCTTAACCTCATCCTTAATGGACCTGTGCTTCCTCCCACCAGCCTTCGCTCTGCCTTTCTTGCACATCCCCTCAGCCCAGGGCTTCTGCCTATCTCTTTTGCCTATCTCACACTCAACCTCATCCTCAAAAGAGCTATGCCTTGGGAGGCTCTGCAAATGGATCTGAACAGGCTGGACCACTGGGCAGAGTCCAATGGCATGAGGTTTAACAAGGCCAAATGCCGGGTCCTGCACTTGGGGCACAACAACCCTAAGCAGAGGTACAGACTAGGAGAAGTCTGGCTGGAAAGCTGCCAGGAGGAGAGGGACCTGGGGGTGTTGGTTGACAGCGACTGAACATGAGCCAGCAATGTGCCCAGGTGGCCAAGAAGGCCACTGGCATCTTGGCTTGCATCAGAAACGGCTTGACCAGCAGGTCCAGGGAGGTTATTCTCTCTCTGTACATGGCACTGGTGAGACCGCACCTCGAATCCTGTGTTCAGTTCTGGGCCCCTCGCAACAAGAAGGATGTTGAGGCTCTGGAGTGAGTCCAGAGAAGAGCAACAAAGCTGGTGACTGGGCTGGAGAACAAGTCTTATGAGGAACGGCTGAGAGAGCTGGGGTTGTTTAGCATGGAGAAGAAGAGGCTTGAGGGGAGACCTCATTGCTCTCTACAACTATATAAAAGGAAGTTGTGGAGAGGAGGGAGCTGGCCTCTTCTCCCAAGTGACAGGGGGCAAAACGAGAGGGGATGGCCTCAAGCTCCACCAGGGGAGGTTTAGGCTGAACATTAGTAAAAAAAATTTTACAGAAGTGTCATTGGGCACTGGAACAGGCTGCCCAGGGAGGTGGTTGAGTCAGCTTCCCTGAAGGTGTTTAAGGCATGGGTGGACGAAGTACTGAGGGTCATGGTTTATTATTTGATAGGAATGGTTGGACTCGATGATCTGATGGTTATTCTATGATTCTTAATTCTTTCCTCCCACCAGCCTTCACTCCCAAAAAGGCAACCATGAAACACACCGTCCCACCTGAAACCACACAGAAGACCACCACTGCCACATCCACCATCAGCACTTCCAAGACCTCTCTTTCCAGAGAGGCCAGCACCACCAGCAGCACAGAAGTCCCACTGACAAGGACATCTCCAAGCACCAGCTCTCCACCTGCTCCCAGCACCTCCCTCACCACCCACCTGACCTCTACTGCCACAGCCATTGTCTCCACTTCAATCCCAACCACCACCCACAAACCTACGCAGACAACCATAAGGACCAAGACCTCCTCCCCATCAACACCTGCTCCAAAAGAGTCACCTGCACCCGAGTTCTCCACTCCCTCCACAGCCAATACCACCCCGCTGCTGTCACTTTCTTCTTCCCCATCCTCAACTCTGTCCTCAACATGGCTGAGCTCCTCACGGCCTGGTAAGACTCTTCCTGCGCTTTCCACTGCTCCAGCCATCCCTCATACTTATATATTCCATTCATTTTCTCTTTCATTCCTTCAATCCTTTTTATTTTCCAATATTCTAACTGTACACAGACATTAGTTTCCTACTTTTCTTTTGTACTCACATTCCAAATTCCATTCTCATCAGTACTTGGGATGGTCTGACTCCGGTATTGCCTGGAGCTCATTCCTCTTCCATGGAGTCTGGTCTGCCTGTTTGGAGGAGGCAGAGAGTAAGCCCTCCCTGCTCCCTGGAGGCAGACACTCAGACCACCAGTGGTTCCTATTCCAGGGAGAGGCAGAATGCCTGATTGTGGCAAGGTCCCCTTCAGGCACTGTCCTTGTTAACCCATTTTAAGGGCAGAAACCAGACAAGAACCACAGGGCAGCAGCAGGAGGTCAATGCCTCTTGCTCTGCCCAGCAACACTCAGTGCAGCCCAGCTCTGCCTTTCCCTGCACATCTCCTCAGCCCAGGGCTTCTCCCTACCACCTTTGTCTTCTGATTCTTGCCCTCATCGTTAAATGACCTGTGCTTCCCTCCCACCAGCTTTTCCTCATAAAAAGGCAACCACGCCACACACTGTGATGCCTGAGACAACGCAGAAGACCACCACTGCCACATCCACCATCAGCACCTCCAAGACCTCTCTCTCCAGAGAGGCCAGCACCACCAGCAGCACAGAAGTCACACTGACAGGGACATCTCCAAGCACCAGCTCTCCACCTGCTCCCAGCACCTCCCTCACCACCCACCTGACCTCTAGTGCCACAGCCATTGTCTCCTCCACCTCAATCCCAACCATCACCCACAAACCTACGCAGACAACCATAAGGACCAAGACCTCTTCCCCATCAACACCTGCTCCAAAAGAGTCACCTGCACCCGAGTTCTCCACTCCCTCCACAGCCAATACCACCCCGCTGCCATCACTTTCTCCTTCCCCATCCTCAACTCTGTTCTCAACATGGCTGAGCTCCTCACGGCCTGGTAAGACTCCTCCTGCCCTTTCCACTGCTCCGTCCATCCCTCATACTTATATATTCCATTCATTTTCTCTTCTATATTTCATTCCTTCAATCCTTTTTATTTTTCCAATACTCTAACTGCACACAGACATTAGTTTGCTACTTTCCATTTTTACCCACATTCCAAATTCCATTGTCATCAGTACTTGGCATGGTCTGAGTCTGCTATGGCCTGGACCTCACTCTTCTTTCATAGAGTCTGGTCTGCCTGTTGGGAGGAGGCAGAGAGTAAGCCCTCCCTGCTCCTTGGAGGCAGACACTCAGACCACCAGTGGTTCCTATTCCAGGGAGAGGCAGAGTGCCTGATTGTGGCAAGGTCCCCTTCAGGCACTGTCCTTGTTAACCCATTTTAAGGGCAGAAACCAGACAAGAACCACAGGGCAGCAGCAGGAGGTCAATGCCTCTTGCTCTGCCCAGCAACACTCAGTGCAGCCCAGCTCTGCCTTTCCCTGCACATCCACTCAGCCCAGGGCTTCTCCCTACCACCTTTGTCTTCTGATTCTTGCCCTCATCGTTAATTGACCTGTGCTTCCCTCCCACCAGCTTTTCCTCATAAAAAGGCAACCACGCCACACACTGTGATGCCTGAGACAACGCAGAAGACCACCACTGCCACATCCACCATCAGCACCTCCAAGACCTCTCTCTCCAGAGAGGCCAGCACCACCAGCAGCACAGAAGTCCCACTGACAAGGACATCTCCAAGCACAAGCTCTCCACCAGCAACCAGCACCTCCCTCACCACCCACCTGACCTCTACTACCACATCCATTGTCTCCTCCACCTCAATCCCAACCATCACCCACAAACCTACGCAGACAACCGTAAGGACCAAGACGTCTTCCCCATCAACACCTACTCCAAAAGAGTCACCTGCACCCGTGTTCTCTACTCCCTCCACAGCCAATACCACCCCGCTGCCATCACTTTCTCCTTCCCCGTCCTCAACTCTGTCCTCAACATGGCTGAGCTCCTCACGGCCTGGTAAGACTCTTCCTGCCCTTTTCACTGCTCCAGCCATCCCTTCATTTTCTAGTCTATATTCCCTTCATTTTCTCTTCTATATTCCCTTCATTTTCTCTTTCTTTCTTTCCTCCTTTATTTATTTATTTATTTATTTGTTTGTTTATTTTCTTCTTTACTTCTTTCTTTCTTTCCCTCCTTACTTCCTGCCTGCTTCTCTTTCTTCCTTCTTTCCGGTCTTCCTGCCTTCCTGCCTTTCTTCTTGCCAATACGCTAACAATGCACAGACATTAGTTTGCTCCTTTCCTTTTGAATCCATTTTCTTCATTCCATTGTCATCAGGACTTGGCATGGTCTGAGTCTGCTATGGCCTGGACCTCACGCCTCTCCCATAGAGTCTGGTCTGCCTGTTGGGAGGAGGCAGAGAGTAAGCCCTCCCTGCTCCTTGGAGGCAGACACTCAGACCACCAGTGGTTCCTGTTCCACAGAGAGGCAGAGAGTGCCTGATTGTGGCAAGGTCCCCTTCAGGCACTGTCCTTGTTAACCCATTTTAAGGGCAGAAACCTGACAAGAAACACAGGGCAGCAGCAGGAGGTCAATGCCTCTTTCTCTGCCCAGCAACACTCAGTGCAGCCCAGCTCTGCCTTTCCCTGCACATCCACTCAGCCCAGGGCTTCTCCCTATCACCTTTGTCTTCTGATTCTTGCCCTCATCGTTAATTGACCTGTGCTTTCCTCCCACCAGCTTTCCCTCACAAAAAGGAAACCACGCCACACACTGTACAGCCTGAGACCACACAGAAGACCACCGCTGCCACATCCACCATCAGCACCTCCAAGACCTCTCTCTCCAGAGAGGCCAGCACAGAAGTCACGCTGACAGGGACATCTCCAAGCACGAGCTCTCCACCAGCTCCCAGCACCTCCCTCACCACCCACCTGACCTCTACTGCCACAGCCATTGTCTCCTCCACCTCAATCCCAACCACCACCCACAAACCTACGCAGACAACCATAAGGACCAAGACCTCTTCCCCATCAACGCCTGCTCCAAAAGAGTCACCTGCACCTGAGTTCTCCACTCCCTCCACAGCCAATACCACCCCGCTGCCGTCACTTACTCCTTCCCTGTCCACAACAATGTCCTCAACATGGCTGAGCTCCTCTTCTACTGTTTCATCAGCCTACTCCGCTTCAGTCCCAACCTCCAGCCCAGTGCCTACGCCCCTAACTACTTCCAGATTTAGATTGACTGAGAGTAGTACGTCTTTTTACTCTCCAAACACCACATTTACTCCACACAAGGAAACATCTTCATCAGTAGTTGCTACCTCTGTCTCTGCCAAGTCTGCTCCAGCCTTAATCCCAACTATTTTATCTACAACGGTTACTTTTGCTCCTAGTGTTACTACTGCTTCTACAGAATCATTTGAAAGGACTTCTTTGCGAACAACAACAATTACCACAACCCATACTACATCATCATCTCCTTTCGCCTCTAGACTTTCAACTTCCTTGTCCTCTGTTGTACCATTAACAGTGCCACAAGGTAAAGTATATCCATATCATTCCTTATTTCATATTTTGTGTTTTAGCACATCTTTTCTTTGACCATTCTATTCATTCTTATGCTCATTACATATGCTTTGGTACGATATCGTTTTTTATGCATTGGCTCCATCCTTTTGTCCTTCTTGCAGTTATTTTTTTATGGATTATGTTTTCTAAGGCCTTCAATTTCGTAACAACAGTTTCCCTGCTATATACTGATGTAAACATTAAAATGTGTGTGTGTTGAGGAGGCTGACAGGTTGCATATCAGGAGAGTCACAGAACCATTTGGTTTTTAACCTGAAAATCTCAGTTAAGCAGCGTAAGAAAGATAACTTTTACTTGTACAGGCTTCCTCTTTACTTACCCTGCAGTCCTCCTGGTAGCTCTCATACAACTCTTTCTGAACACTCGAGCATTTTTCGGTATCTCTTTTGCAGGATACCATTTTCTCACTTTTCAAGGCACAGTGATGCTTTTTTTTGCTCCTGTATATAATTAAAGCCTAATATGTTTTGACTGAAGGAATACCACATTCTACAATTTCTGTACAATTGCATGTAAAGGGAGGCACACAAAGCAACATCCCCTCTACTGGTTTTAAATGGAACTGTCCTACATTACAATCTGCAGTAGAGGAGTCAAGAACACCCATGCGAATGGACAAGATGCACTATTTATTTTTAACTGTATCCTGTATAGGTAGCAGTGGCCTAGTTTCTAGTTCTATTAAGAAAGAGTGAGGCAAACAGATTTTATTCAATGCTTCCTACAATTTGGATTAACCCTTCTAAAAATAAACCAGAATGACATGCATTGCTCAGGCTGTGAATGGAAGGTGGATTTCCTATGCGGTTCTTTGTTATATGTTTGCTTGACTTAACCACTGTTTGAGGAACTAGAGAAGAGTTAACACCACAGATGCAGGTAGAATCATAGAATGGTTTGGGTTGGAAGGGACCTTAAAGATCATCTAGTTCCAACTCCTCTGCCACGGGCAAGGACATCTCCCACTAGATCAGGTTACCCAAGGCCTCATCCAACCTGGCCTTGAACACGTCCAGGAATGGGGCATCCACAACTTCCTTAGGCAACCTGTTCCAGTGCCTCGCCACTCTCATTGGGAAGAAATTCTTCCTTAAATCTACTGTGTTGGAACTAGATTATATTTAAGGTCCCTTCCATCCCAACCATTCTATGATTCTATGTCTAGTCTAACTACTACTCTCAGATGGTGATGTGAGAATCAATAATCGCTGTAGCAAAACCTTTCATTTTTTCTCACTGTTAACCTTGTCAGCAGAGGGCAGCTTGTACAGGTCAGTTAGTTCAGCCATAAGCAACAGGAGAATCATCTACTTGCAGAGCAAGCAACTGAATGCACAATCTGTCCTTCCTCCCACTGCTAAATTTGTAGTCCAGTACCGAAGAGCCTGGTTTCAGGTTTTCCTAGCAGAAAGGAGGCTCAAATTGACTGTGTAAGCACTGAAAAATGACGATGTGACCCAAGGAGATGTCTTCCTTGCATCCTCACAATTTTCACCTCACAGAATGGAACCCGAGTAGGAACTCTCATAAACAAGATTTTTCCACAGTAGAAATGTTTTTGATGCCTGCTTTAGATTTTGTTCACATTCTTTTCCTAAAAGAAGTACTTCAGAACAGTACCTTCCCAAACATACCATTACGAATTTTGCTTCTTGCAGTTAACAGGTAGTACTTCCCAGTATTTATTTCATGAGTCACAAACAAATTCTTCTCCTGACTCTGCACATTTTCCAGCCCTAAATGGAGTAAATCCAGTAATTCTCAGTCTTGCAGAATATTAACAATAGCTTTCAGTCCAGAAAGAAAAGTTAAATACTAGCCTAGCACTTCATTTGAGATACGTGTGTAGTACCTGAGTCTAATGTCCAGTTTACAGTTGCCTTACTTTTCAATGCCAAAATCCCAGATTCCTACTACCATATAAACTGAATCTTCCCTGCAACAATGTTCAGGTTACATCCATAAGTTTTCAAGCGGGGAACCCGAATGTGCTCAAAACAGCATTGTACATGAACAATGTTAAAAGTGCATCAATTATTTTCAATGCATTCAGCACCTTTATTCTCCTTAACATAAACTTCAAACACTACCTTTAAATTAATCAGAAAACTTGTGTTTTCAGTCAGTTTTTTGTTTCATAAAGTACTTAGTATCTTGCTTCAAGTTAGGAGAAAATGCAAGGTCAATACATATAATCACTTACTACAATGTAGCATTACACATTCTGTCTGATAAAGGAAAAAACCAGTGCAGGTAGGCATTTCAGTTGTGAACTTCTGGCTGCCTATAGATAAATAAATCCTTAAAATAAGTAAGTTAAGCATTTTTTTTCAAACAAGTAAAATCTATTACAAAGTCTGTGAACCAGAAATAGTTCCACCAGAATTAGCCCACTGGTTGTTTTATCTGCATCTTTAGGAGCATGATTTAGGGATTGGTGGGAATGGTTGGACTCGACGATCCAGTGGGTCTCTTCCAACCTGGTTATTCTGTGATTTGTGTTCTCACCAGCGGGTTTGATTTTCTCCTGTTAGACTGAATTTGTTCTATATTCTTAACAGGATTTTTTTTTGCTCATTTGTGATTCCAGCAACTTACATTTTCTTCTTGTCCTCCAGGGTAACTATTCACACAAATTCAGTGCATAGTTTAAGACCTGCTGTTGTTGTGTTACTCACTTGTGACTGGTTAATTGTCTCATGCAATAGGAATGGTATTCCATGAAACAGCATATGGACGCTTCTGGCACCTAGCAAAGCTCACACAAGAAGCCTACAATAAATCTCAGTTATATTTTTTTCTATTTCACAGAACGTTGTAGGGAACACAAATATGAAGAAAAAATAACTTACAAAGGCTGTTCTACAAATGTCACTTTAAGCCGATGTGAAGGATCATGTTCATCTTCAACAAAGTAAGGATAGTTGAGATTGTATAGTACTAAATTTGTTTATTTTTCTTACTTGGCCATCTGTAGGTAGTGATATTTGTTAACTACTCCTCCTTTATAAGTTGCAAACAAAAATGCAGTTGGCACCTGCTGAGCAATATAACATTGCAGTATAAGCCATCTAACTAGAAACAACACTAATAAGGTCATTTAATACATAGGGATTTAAAATTTAAATAAGAAAAGTCGTATGTTTGTTGGGGTTTATATACAGACATCAATGCTGTAGTATTTGGGGGCTTTTTTTCTTGTTGTTTTTGGGTTTTTTAGTAGCTGGTTTGTTTTGGTTTTGGCTTCATTTTTAAGGTGGAAAAAATCAGTTAAACTACGAATACCTCTTTTCAAATAGTCAGGACAACAATACCAAGAAATTTTTCTCACCTAAATACATGATGCCATTTTAGCTGCCTCAACGTTCTCCTAACTGCGATTAAGGGATATTTTATAGTTATTTCATGATTTTTCACAAGTGGAAAAGAAGAATGGGGGAAAAAAATCCTATCAGTTTTCCAGTTAGGTCAGAGACCTAATAGCTGTAAGCCTGTTGAAAAATCAGTCTTAGGAAGGAAGGTAGAAGCTCTGTACACCTGAACTCCAGCAGTAGTTACCATGGAAACTTCAAATAGTTAATTGCTGCACTGTCTGTAGTTGACAGAACCATTACACTCCAAGAATTGTGTTCTTTCCTCTGTTTTTTTTTTTTCTTATGGTGGAATGTTTAATGTTCAGATACTTGAAAATCTATAAGCCTAAAATGCTGTATTTAAGTCCTAACTGATCCTCCTCTCTTCTTCCAAACAGGTTCAATGTCGAGAAGATGATGGTCAGCACAGCATGTGGCTGCTGTAGGCCACTTCAGCTTCTTAAGAAGGAATTCCAACTACCATGCCCAGATCCAGAAAACCCTGGAAAAAGGCTCGTTAGAGAAATAATTGTATTTAGTGGCTGTGCTTGTAACTTTGACAGTTGTATAAACTAGCCAGAGCTCCAGATGGCCTCAGATACTAATCTTCTGAAATTAAACATCAATCACAGTGACTGCTTATTAACTGTGAGTCCTCTAGTATTGATTATACAGGATAGCCTTGCAGTAAGGCTTCTCAGCAGCTACCTGGGGTGTCAATGAAGTTAACTGATAAATTATTCCTAATGAGGAAGGGGGTGGGAGGGTGCAGAGAAAAATAAAACAAACAACTGACAGGATGGGACTTGGGAGAGAATACCACGTCAGAGACTGTCTGGCCTTTCTGAGGGTGGTATTTAATGAGAGGCTAAAAACTGGCCTATGCACTATGCAATAACAGAAATTTGACTTTCAAATAAAGTAGAAGGAATTGAATTTGCTAACTTATTTCTCATTATTTGACCAATTATTTTAACTGAAAATAGCATGTTAGGTTCACTACAGCTGAACTTGGATCTGTGGAATAGTGCATTGCATCACTGGGAGAAGAGACAACTGAGGTTATCTGTTCCCATTCCTTCGAAAGTGAGCACACCACCTGTGCTCATCATACGCACACAGCTGCTGTCAGAAAGCAAGGTGATATCTGAACCAAAAGCTAATTGTGAGCTTTCTACACACACTCTTAATGCAGAGGGACATTTCCAGAAATGCTCAGCACAGACATGTAGTGGCTTTAGGACAAAGCAGAAATCTGCAAGGCATTGCTCTGCAAGAAATCAAAGACCATACAGGTCTAACAGGACACAGTTCGCTCACGAGCAATTTCTACTTGCTCCTATTAGTGAACATTCTTTACAACTGTGTTCGCAATTCATTTAAGAAAAAGTTGTATGAACGCACAGAAGCTCATAGAATCCAGGTATTTTTTTCTTTACGTAAATTTTAGAGAAGTACTAAGAACCTGAAGCATACATTTAATTTTGAGGGAGGTTATTTAGCAGTTTAGATACTCCCCTTTTACAGTGACATCAACCTTTTTTCACAAGTTCTTCCTCTATGTCTAACAGGTGTGTGGTTCACAGCCTCTACCATACACCACTGTTATACCAGTTTATTGTGGCATGTACTGTCAATATACTTAGTGTTGTTAAACTCTATAGGAACAAAGGTTTTACACAAAGGGTTGTGTTTTTTATAAAGCAGAGTATTTGTAACACGTGACCAAGCACTCAAACAAAAAAGCCATAAACAAACTTAGGGGGGGAGCAAATATCTGCAGGCCAGGCAAGACTCAACTGAATACAATCCACCAGTTGTCGGCAGGAAAGAATTTACCCATTACATATCAATTGTTGTTCCATAACAACCATCCCATGCAAGTATTCTTTACACTTTAATAACCCCAGACAAAAAAAGGGACAGTCTAGTTACTGTTCTAATGATTTATTTCATCTTAATACGTTCTTCTGATGCATATAGTCTAATATATAGTCTTCTATATGAAAATTCTCCACTTAAATCGACAGAACTTTGTTTTATACAAATAAGACAATCACCATAAATGTTACATACTGGAGTGTAGGTCAAGAATGAACATAAGCTACCTGTTTTGCTATTCAGTTATTTTCACATGTCAATGCCTGAAAATACTGTACTTAAACAATAACACTGTTTACTGCAGAAATTATTTTGTCTGCTTGACAGGATACATCACTTCAGTAAGTTAACCATCATTCACAAAAAAATAATGAAATATTTGTCCTTAATTTGTCTACTTTTCTGCTCATGGCTTCATTGAGCTGATATTTAATACAGAGTGAACAGTCATAAGCTTAACACGGTCACCACTGAAAAGACATTATCCCTTACCCCCCTCCTTCCCCTATTTTTGATGCATGTTTTAGCATGTCCAAAGCACACCAAAGCAAAGTGAACTAACATAGTGCAGTGTTTCAAGGTGTCCTTTAATGAGGGCACTGAATATTTTTAGGGAGACATACACAACAGGATTTGGAAAAAAAGAACTAGAAGCTCCTCCCCTATCTTTGCTAAGACTCCCTTTAGTTCAGCACATCAGATTTTTAACATAGCAGCCAACAGCATGGTTAAGATAACAAAGACATACGGCATCCCAAGGACAAAACATACGGTAGTCCATTAGTATTCTGCCAACTGCCCAATCCCATTGCAGAACTGCTCATGAAGACTTTCAAAAGACAATGTTTGTGATCAAAGGGCCTTTAATAGCTACTCGAAAGGCAATAACAGGGCCAAATGTTCAAGAGAACTTTTGCAGAAAGACGAGGTCTGTAGCCAAATTTTCAGTCATAATATCCATAGTTAACAGCCATTTCTGGAAAAAAACACCCACAAATCTCTCCCTAAATCCAAACACTACAGCCAAACCTTTGTTCTTCATTTTCCACTTGCACTCAAGTACAATCACTAGCCTTCAAACAAACAAAATTATCATCACCTCGTTCCATCACTTAACTCAAGATATCAAAGAAAAAAGCAAGGTACACTCAATCATATAGAATCCTGTCCCCTGCTTTGCACTGGGCAGCATGACAGGAGCTTCATTTAAATATACTTTCAGTGTCATGACTATCACTCAGAACCTTTATTTCATGGGCATACTTGGCTATATGTGTTGTGAGACACCAGTCCCATGCATCCTTTAAATACCCTTGAGGAAATCTTGATCTGAGGTTCATTTCTCAGCAGCTGACTTCGTTCATCATGACCTGCAGTATTCACTGCCAACTGCTGAGAGTTTCTAACTGCACTACACCACCTGCTTTGTTTTAGCAGCCTTTATTGCACTGCAAGGCTTGAAGAGCGTGAACATTTTCAGGCCTTCTCCTGTCAGTCTCAACACAAGCCTTCTACACGATGTTGGATATTTTTACCAGTACTGACAGGAAACTGTTCAGATACCAGTTATTCAGCCTCTTGAGTTTTAACATTTAACATGGGGAAAAAAAATACTGTTTAAAATTACATTAAAAGAGTGTATGTCTTAGCCCTTCAAGGGCCCATTTCTTCCTCCTTCTTTTATATAATACCAGATTCTGCAGTTAGGTCACATCATTGGGACTATTACTTGCTAAGTCTGATGGGAAACAGAAAAAACACAGAATATTTAACTTCACTTCAATTGACAACGAACATGCTAACTCATTCACCATCTACTAAAGAAGCTTACCTCATTATCTGAGATAAGCAGAAGAATTAAGAATAACATTTGCATTCAACCCATTTTCCAAAGGCAGAAACCATTACAATGTAAATTATTACAAGCTTAATAGTTTAGGACTGGTCCTGTGACATTTGTCAAAGGTTGGCAACACTCAAGATAAAATGTTCACACGAACTGGACTCAAACACATCTTGGAATCTGCCCATTCATCCAGTACAAGACTTGTGGAAATTTTCAACTTTACAAAGTTTTGGCTCTACATTAACATATAAAGAAACCTTACTGAGCAGCATTACACTGGTTTCTTTCAGGGCAGGGCAGAGGGAGTACCTGTTAAAGGTACTAAGGCAGAATGTTACTAGCCATTTTCAGTTGAAATCCTTGGTTACCACTTCTAAATCAAAATTCCCTTTAAAATTGTATAAGCCTGACCTTTGCAAAAAACCAGAAGCACAAGACAGCTCTCCTACCCTCTGTGTAACACATCAAAAGCCATTTTTAATGTCAAGAGTCACTTTCCTGTGCTGTACATTTTATGGTCTTAACTTCAAACAAGGGTCAAATCCTATTAAGGCAGGGAGCTGGTATTGGTTAACATTGCAGAACTCAGACAGTGATGTACAAGACATTTATTTGCAGTATGATGACAGTGATATAAATGGGAAAAACAAAACTGCCATGGTTAATATTAAAACTGTTCTGACAGCAATTCACATAATCTCTGAGATACAGCTTCTTTACTTGTTCGTAGTGTGAGCCTATACATCTGAAAAAGAACATAAGATTATTTATTGTTTAAACACAGTCTGGTATTAAATGAATGCACAGTCAACTAGTAAAAGCTACTGGTTATTTCTTATTTGTTTTGCTGTATTTGCTAGGAGAAAGACCTCAATTTAAAACATTTGGAGGCAGCCAGCCACCAAGTAACACAGCTTTTTAATGCCACAGGCTGAAGTACATCTTCAAATCTTTGTTGAGTTACCATAGTTCTAATATTTGTAGGCTTTAACAGCAAGGCATTGTCCAAAATTTTTCTTTAAGAGAAGGAAATGCTGTGGAAAAAAAAAGTCTCAAGACTCTCTACTACAAGTTCTTCAGAAAATAGAAGGCATATGGCCAAAACTTATTTTCAGTCCTCAGTTAGCTTTGATAAAACCTCTATTAAAATCCTTGAAGAAAAACATTCTTAACATTGTATTCACTTACTTATGCTTTCTCTTTCAGCGAGTCATTCTTTTATCAATATAAAATGGCAAAAGTAATTATACTTCATCTTGTCCATGGTGCACAAAAGAAACATTACATGTTTCCAAACATCAAGAGATGAGGCTCCACTGACAATTCACAATAATACAATGATCTCTTCCAACAGGAAAGAGAATTACTATGAAGCAGCAGCTTATCAAACTGGGCCAAGACCAGCTACTACAACTTAATTTCTTGTTGGAGTCTACATCCACAATTTGCTATTACAACTGTGATTTAAAATCAATACCTTAAAGGAGTTTAGGATATACACAGATATTTAAACATATGTAGATATTTAAGTATTTAAATACATAGATATTTAAACAGATACCTGTGCCTGGAGGTTAGGTTCAAGGCGCAGCAAGCATCCAATCTGAGTAGTTTTCGTATGTATGATACCAGCACCAACAAAGTTAGCAGGATTGGGATCTACCTCCTCAAGTAGGGCTGATCCAAAACCAATTATCTATGAAAGACATCCAGAAGATTTAGATGTTGGGACAGTGGGATACCAAGTCTACCCAAGCACAGCCACAACCAACTAGCAAAACAAGTAGGAGAATAATTTTTATCTGAAGTGTTCGAGACATCTATAAGAAGGGGCGCAGGGAGGACACGGGGAACTACAGGCCTGTCAGTTTGACCTCAGTGCCAGGGAAAGTCATGGAGCGGGTGATCTTGAGTGCTATCAAGAAGCACTTGCAAGAGAACCGGGTGATCAGGCCCAGTCAACACGGGTTCATGAAAGGCAGGTCTTGCCAAACTAACCTGATCTCCTTCTATGTCCGAGTGACTAAAGTCTTGGACGAGGGAAAGGCTGTGGATGTGGTCTTCCTGGACTTCAGTAAAGCCTTTGATACAGTTTCTCATAGCATTCTGCTTCGGAAACTGTCGGCCTCTGGCCTGGACGGGTGCACACTCTCCTGGGTGGAAAACTGGTTGAACGACCGGGCCCAGAGAGTGGTGGTAAATGGAGTTAAATCCAGTTGGAGGCCAGTGACAAGTGGGGTTCCCCAGGACTCAGTCCTGGGTCCAGTCCTTTTTAATGTCTTTATCAACGACCTGGATGAAGGCATTGAGTGCTCATTTAGCAAGTTTGCAGATGCACCAAGCTGGGTGGAAGCGTGGATCCGCTGGAGGGTAGGGAGGCTCTGCAAAGGGATCTGAACAGGCTGGACTGCTGGGCTGAGACCAACGGCATGAGGTTTAACAAGGCCAAATGCCGGGTCCTGCACTTGGGGCACAACAACCCTATGCAGTGTTGTGGGGGGTTGTATTGAGGGGGGGGGTGGTTTGGTTGACAACCAACTGAACATGAGCCAGCAGTGTGCCCAGGTGGCCAAAAAGGCCAATGGCATCTTGGCTTGTATCAGAAACGGCGTAATCAGCAGGTCCAGGGAGGTTATTCTCCCCCTGTACTCGGCACTGGTGAGACCTCACCTCGCGTACTGTGTTCAGTTCTGGGCCCCTCACCACAAGAGGGATGTTGTGGCTCTGGAGCGAGTCCAGAGAAGAGCAACAAAGCTGGTGAAGGGGCTGGAGAACAAGTCTTACAAGGAGCGGCTGAGAGAGCTGGGGTTGTTTAGTCTGGAGAAGAGGCTGAGGGGAGACCTTATTACTCTCTACAACTACTTGAAGGGAGGTTGTGGAGAGGAGGGAGCTGGCCTCCTCTGCCAAGTGACAGGGGACAGGACGAGAGGGAATGGCCTCAAGCTCCGCCAGGGGAGATTCAGGCTTGAGAGATAAGGAAAAAATTCTTCACGGAAAGGGTCATTAGGCATTGGAACAGTCTGCCCAGGGAGGTGGTTGACTCACCTTCCCTGGAGGTGTTTAAGGTGAGGGTGGATGAGGTACTTAGGGGCATGGTTTAGAGATTGGTGGGAATGGTTGGACTCGACGATCTGGTGGGTCTCTTCCAACCTGGTTATTCTATGATTAAAGATCCATTACTAATTTTACTACAACAAATTCGTGAAATGACAGTGATCCTGAAAATGAGCTGTTCCTAAATGAATTTCCTTTGAAAAACAATTGAGAAGTTACATCCAACGTAAGTCTCTCCTGGTTTTGATAAAGGCATTTTTGTCTTACACTAGTCACTTCGAAGTCACTTCTACAAAAAGTAATTTGTTGTTCTCTCTAACTACTAACACCAATATAAATTAAGGCTTGATATACCTCTCAATTCAGGTTTAAGCACCGAATTAGTATTTTCCTAAATAGCTTCCAATTTCCAGCTGCTACTGAAGACCATATCCAATTCAAGATACATTGAGAAACAGTCCGTTCAACCAAGCACTGCCAACTGTTTGTTACATTACACAGACTTGCTCTTAAACAGGATGATGCAACTGCCATATAAAACAAGACGAACAAAGTTTACATATACACTACAAATTAAAAATACCACGCTACCACTCACCTTTGCTTTTGTGATCTCTGCATCCATTGGGTGCTTTGCTTTAAAGATATTCTGTACTTCTTGTTTTGGACTGCAAGACAAGGCAAGACAAATACATGGTATAACACATGTATTATGTACAGCTTTGTTCCATAGCAACTAATTATACATTGGGAGAGTTTATACTCAAGGGGTTAAGTATGGGATGGAGCACTGCACCACCTACATTCACAATGCACCTTTTTTCTTCCCTTGAAGGAGGGAAGAAAAGAGCTCAAGCCCAAGTACAAAGTCTTACTTGCTCAGTTGCTTCCAACGCTGAAAAAAGTCTTGAGAAGACATCTCTGTTGGCTGGAAAAATTTATTCAGTGTGATGGGTAATTTTACTGAAAGATTTTGAAATGTTCCGCCATATCTGCACATGGAACAGAAAGAACATGGTATGCGCAGCAGTGTCAGTAGCCACTCAACCTAAATCAACCAAGCATTTGGGGATGAATATTAAGGTGCAATTGTTTACAATCAACTGCAGATGTTATTTCTAAGATACAGTTTTAACTCTCTGTTAAATGAATTTATTTGCTCTGCTAAAATGGCAAATGAAAGTGAATTGGCAGAACTTCTCATAAGGATATCTCTCAGTCTCAACACAGGTTATTATATTACTAGATAGCACCCATCAAAGAAGTGAAAATACATCCCTGTGAAAATATACCAGTAAGAAACAGATTAGACTAGAACAGAGTGTAGCCCAGAAATAAGAATTTCCCCAAAGCTGATGCTGAATGAACATAACATTCTATTTTTGGTGGCATGCATTTCCAATTTGAGTTGTTTGCAGAAATGTTCTTTGCCGTCAGAAGGGGGAAGTTACTGAGTATATTCCTGCCAAGATTTCTTAAGCAAACAGGAAGACTGCTGTTTTATACAGAGAACAGAAAGAGAAGTCATGGAGACATTTTATCAGTAACCGTCTCTTGATTAATGGTTGGACTCGATGATCCATTGGGTCTCTTCCAACCTGGTTATTCTATTCTATGATTAGGTTTTTTTTTTTTCTTTGAAAACAAACAACAACCCACATCATTCCAAGTGGATTCCCCACTGTCTCCAGTAGCTTAAAGCTTTGTTAGATCAACTTTTCAACTAAGTTGTCTACTCCAGACAGCTTTATGTGTCCATACTCTTCAGTCAGAGGACCAGGACATATTTAACAGCTTTCATCTACTGAATTCACTAGTATTTGAACTCTGTGTTTTACCTGAATTGAATGTTCAGGATTGGAGCTTCCATGAAGTCTGACACACATTCAATGTTCACAACCTGTTGAACCTGTGCACCTCCATCCACTGTGGGGTCAACAGGTTTTGTCTGAAGATTCAGGCATAAGAAGTGGTCAAGGAAACTAATCAATGAATTGATAACTTCATAAGAGAGCGCAAATTCTCCAATAAGCATTGTAGCCACTCATTCTCTATATGCTATTCAAAACTCAGTTCTTGCACAGCAAAAAAGGATTTTTTTTTCCAAACTGACACACCTAGAAGCAACAACCCACACAGTTCTGTTATTTGGATATTCTTAAGGAAAGGTGCCCTCAAAAAGTTATGAAAGCACAGACAGACTTCACAACAACCACCACTGGACAATCTCATTTTGATGTGAACTTACAGTGATGCTTTGAGATAGATAAGCTTGATTACATAGTCCCCTAGAAATCTTAAATTTGCAATACTAAGCATTAAGAATGTACTATAAATTAAAAGCTTATCTTAAAATATCATCATCTTTGTGTACATGTATTTTCTACCTCCATCTTAAGTTAGAAGTTATCTGCTAATGCAAGACTTCAAGGACACCACATCTATACCTCTTCTACTTCAAGACAGTGGAGAAAGCTATAGTTACGTTACATATTTATTCAGTGTAATTCCGCTTATTAAAACAGTAAAATTTGTGTTTGTAATCAGAGTATTAAGGAGAGTATCTTCCATCTCTGTCCAAGACTTGTTCTTTCTACCAGAACTTTAGAAAATTATCAGCCAGTTTCTCATCTCTTCATGTTCAAGAACATCATGTCTTGATCCAGCAGCTTCATTATAATTTTGTGCAGCACGAAACACAAGCCCCAGGAAAGAATGGGCATGATATTGCATTTTAGGATATTTGACTGTAAGTCATCTGAGCAGATTACTGTTGGAGTAAAATTCAAGAACTGAGTTGATGTCTTATTACCATAGAAAATGAACATACGTCCTAAAAAGAAAATAATAAAAGACATAAGAATTTGTAGGTATGTCACATGTAATCATATTGAGTTACTTGTGCAGCAAGTATCTAACACATTGTCTTTCTACCTTTCTTTAAAACAACTTTTAAACCACATGATGCATATTTTCTTTTATATATATCGAGATATATATAAAGATATATATTTCTTTTACATATCGAGATATTCACAGTTCAAACCAAAGTAACAGATTGAAACAAACCATCAGACCTCTCCCACAGTAGCTGTCGCACAGGCAGTTAAATCAGTGGAAGTTTTTCAGTTGCCAAAAGACATTAACGTTTTATGTAAAGCAGAAGGGGAGAAGCAAACAATAATAGTGCTGATCTGTGTTCAGTTCCCAGATCTTTCCTACATGTTTTCAGGATCTTGTATTAGATAGTCACATCTGAAATGTATTATCATATTATTACAATAAGCGAGGAGAACGGTCCTTCATAATTTCTGACTGTACCAGTCTTATAACCAGGCAGCAAAATATGGAACTTACAGTACCACTTAACACTCCCGTTTCATCTCAGCTACCAAACTGACCAAAAAGTTTTAGGCAACAAGAATCTACACAGAAGCCAGGGACACACAAACAGTGAAGGATCCTAAGACAGGTTACACCTGGAATCACATTTCCCTCTTAAGTAGCTAAAAAGTTAAGTCCTATCCCTGGCATTAGGGTTGATAACTCAGACGGCTAACCAGTTGGCCTGAAAGCTCTTACCCAGGTTCTGTCGAAATTCAGATTTCAATCCAATTTGTAGCAACTGATTTTCAAATAAAACTCCATTATTTTTACACACAAACCTAGGAGAAGAGAGGGAAAACATGTTTTAAATTGAGCCATATTAAATAATATTTAGAACCACAAAATTCAGGTTTTACACAGTGGATGAAGATTGTGGTTAACCTAGAGTGCATCAGTCTGTGAGAGAGACCTTTGCATAAAACTGCAGAGTTAGAAAAGACAATTTTACAATCAAAATCACCACTTGTAGGATACTAAAAGAACTGCAATTTCTATTTGATAGGATGTCTGAGAAACTATGAAGGAAGCCACAATATGCTATACAAACACACACACACTGTCTATAATAAAGGACCAGGCAACAGTCTAGGATTTTTCTTATTCATATTCTCGACAACTTCTGAAACTCATTAGGTTGGTGCTGAATTGAAAAGTTTGCAGCTTTGACTGCTTAAACCTGAAAGAAAAAAGAATCCCTTATTTTATCAGTTCTATATCACATAAGTCAACTGAGAGGTGTATCTTGTTTTTCTTTTGGCATTTTAAGAGGAAGCTGATTCCGCGGTGATTTCAGTCCTTTCTGTCACCCTTCACTTAAAAGTAGAAGAGGTGGTCAAACATCAGCCTTTTGCATACAAGGCACTCAAAACATACTCCCAAGTATCCATACTTTTGACAATTTACTCTTATGGTTTTCCTTTATTTGTGAATAGTTGCAAAACTTAATACACAACTGGCATTGCCTCATTTTAGAGCAGTGTGTGATAGCACTGACTCACAAAGGCAACTCTAACCTGCGTATTCATGAGCTTGTCATAAAATCTACAGCATCTACAGAGGTGTTATAGTCACAAGTCTGACAGCACATGTTTCTCTAGTTTTGCTGGTATTAAGTTAATGCACACTATAGTTTTGCTTTATAACTATATCTGGAAGTTGCCCAGCCTTGCAAGGTTTTAGTATTGCTTACTTGTGAAAAAGCTCATCAGCATCATGCACAGTATCAGCTGGTTCCTCAGAAACTACCCCAGATGAAGCCAGGTCAGGGCTAGTTCAGGCAGCACAAAGGAAGAAAGGCAGTAGCGACAGAGATAGCAGGAGTTAGTAAAGACAAGCTTAGTGCTTAGTTGTTTCTTTTACCTCCTTCCTCAAAAACGGCACTGCTGAGTTTAATGCATGAAAAATTTTTTAGCTGCCCTAGCTGAGTACACCTAGAAAGGTTTTACGCATTAGGCAATGTTTTCCCCCATTTCTCTCCCCCACCCCACCCCTCCCTGATTGTTAGGAACCAGCAATTCTTCCCAAAGCTGAAAGCGTTCAGTAGCTTAAATCTGTACCTCTTAAAGAACCAAGTCCTTTTATGTGTTTAATTGTAACAGCAAAAAGTTTTAGTTCAAAACCATAAATGTAGATGTATATTAATTACTATGAATGTGTATTTGGAGCAGAGTCCTCATCAACGTTAGTGGCACTTCTAACTACAGCTGCACAATCAGCTCTTAAAAAAACATGCAAGTACTAAGTGTAGGCAAGAATATACAGGCACACAGAGAATGACTTACCCAAGTAACAGATTAGAAACAAAAGTGACAACAGCACTAAAAAGAGGCAGGAAACTGTAAATGGCAACTTCTCAGTATCATTAGAGAAGCATTTCATCATCTACAGACAGACCAAGAGGTTGGGCAATGCTATACTTTCTTCTGCAGAAAGAGAAAACTTTTTAGGTAACTTTTGCTTATGAAGCTACTACCATTGGTTTCTTTTTTCACCTCTTAAAAAAAAAACTAACAAGTCTGTGTAGCTTCTTAGAGTCTTGGTATTGTGTAGCATGATTAAACATCATTGCCTTCCAAGGGAAACAAACAGTCACCTCTTAATCCCAGCAAACCTGCAACAATGCATTACCTAGTATAAAACAGAAGTCTCAATGATCCAGGCAGGTTAGTTTCACTAATTATGTCTTTCATAGTCAGATGCACTGCCAATTTGGCATGACGTAATTTGAAATTTGGTCCTTGATAATAGTAACATACTCTTTGGTCAGTAAAGTGACAGATGTTTAAAGACATTCTGTGATCTTGCACTATTTCTTCCCTAAATTTTAGCCAAATAACATTTGAATGTAACCATGCAAGAAATTAATAACAGAGTGCACCTACACTATTCTAAGTAATGTAATTAGGAAAATACTTGTATCAAATCCCTTAAAAAATGAAACAAAACAAAACACTTAAGCACCTGGGTTTTTTTCCCCCCTTTTCACACCTGTTTGTAAGACAGCAGCAAAACAACTTAGGTATATCATAAAATTCTGAGAACCAGTATGTCTGGATATAATCCACCTCATCATTCCAGTATCAGCTTGGCATAAGTGGAGAGAGACAAGAATATTTGAGCAAAATAAAAAGAAACATTGATATCGGGCCAGATCACTGCCAAATTCATGGTACTGAGATGCACAAGCAGCTTGGTTGAACAAAGAAGCAAAATCTGCACAAAAACTAGGCAATACTGTGTGACTAATATCCTCAAATTGATTACTACAAACTCAAGTTTTTCCACAAGCAGAGATATTATTCAATAAAGATAGCACATCCAGCACAGAGTTCAAGAACATCTCTTCTGCTGCAAAACTACTACCCAGGAATGCATTCAATAAGCTGGAATAAAACCAAAAGTTATTGTATGTATTTTTTAACTCTAATCTGGTTTTAGCAGACAAATTCTTTTTCAGATTCCTTACAGGGTTGACTTAATTACCTCGCAAAGTTGTCATCAGAACCAGGAGCAAGAGGTGCAACTGCAGAAGCTGAATCTGAAAATACATCCACCAGCAGGCTACCACTAGAGGACGGTGGGGGAGCTGAATTGGTGAGAGGGGCAGCACCCAGACCCAGCAGATCCGCAGATGGAGAAGGAGTAGACTAGGGAAGACAAGATACTTTGGAGTTATGCTACAGCAAACCAGAACAAAGCTGTCTGTTCTTCATAAACAACTAAGCAATAGCAAAGTGCCTCTCCCTAGCCCAGATCAAGCTGCAAAGGGACATAGGAGACTCCATGAATGCAGTTATTCTGCTTTTCAACTTAAGATCATTTACAGATGTGGTTTTCTTTTTTCCTTTAAGGAGTTATGTCCATCTAACTATTAAATCAAAAAACATTTTTCTGCCTAGAATCAGATTCTGCAGAAGAAAGATGACAGTGTCCTTCCTCTTTTCTCCTCCCCTTAGTTTTGAGGGAAATTAAGTACTGTAGGGAATGAAATTCAAATGTGTGGCTTTTCCTTCATGAAGAATCCAGGAAGAAAGGCATTGGATTTTACACAAACCTATACTAAAATATCACAGCATCTTAAAAACTGACTATGAGTTTTGTCTTGGGTTTTTGAAACTTGGCAAAAATTAGAAACAATGTAAAATCTAGCCAGCAAAAAAGCAGAGCCTGTAGCTAGTTCAATCTGCAGACACTAAAGTAGCAGTAAGACCTTCAAATCGTTTTTTTCTCAAATAGAACAAACCAAGTAGGCAGGACACACAGGCATGCAACAGAGGCCAGACATATGCACCCAAGTCACATGCAAGAACAAAACACAGACTGCTAAACAAAATGTTCACACATTAGATAATAGCAGTGTACAGTCTGCTAGATGAAAGCCATGAGATGCATTTGGACTGAGTCTGAAAATTTGTTTTTGCAAGCCAATTCAAAGGTATCATATAGTCTAAATATTTAATTTAATGCAGTATAACACAAAAATCCCTGTGAAAAAAATTCAGAAGCCAATCAGCAAGAACTACGGAAAACAAACAGTTGAACTTCAATTTGGAACATATTCTTGGCATCTAAGCCAGGATCACACCAAAGCCACTAATGAAGGTAACATAACAGAGTTTCTTATATGGCTGCAACTCAAAGTGAAGCTCATAAAGCACAATACAATTTTAACTTCTAGTCACCACAGTCAATTTGGCATGCAATGAAAATTAGGCAGCTTTTCTGCTGGAGCTTTTCTGTCCTTTAAAGATACTGCACTTGGAACATTTACTCTTACGTACCATAATGAATAATAGTTAAAGGATTATGCTTTGACAAACTGAGCAAGTACTGTGCTACAATATTTCATCCCTTTAGGTAATCCACTACTACATCTCAAATATAATTACAAGTTATGCTACTCATTAAAACCAGAAATAAGTATTACATTATGGGAACAACTCATCCTACCAACTCTAACTGACAATAAAATGAGAAGTTTCAGCTCAGAAAAAAAAACAAGACTGTGGGCTTCTCTACCAGAATTTTTCTAAAATAGTACTGTCAAATAAATAATAAAATTATACTGATTTAAGGACATCTGTATTAGGTCACTGATTTTACTAGAAGTGAGTAACACTTAACAACCTGAAACAAGGTGCAAAATATCTACCATGTCAGACAAAGCCGAAGAACAGCTGATACTTTGAGATTCAATGTATTCCTTTTAAATATGTTAATTTTATCATCACATATTTATTGCAATTACACTGGCAAGAAAATTCCCATTTCAAAGTTTACAGCAATATTTTTCAACGTAACAATGTAAAAAAGTTTTCTTTTAGGCCACATACATTTACATAAAACTTAAAAAGGAAAATCACATCTAGGCACCTGATGGGGAGAAGCAGCTGGGTGTTCCCCTGCTACTTTATAGCAAACATCCATAGTCTTAAATTTGAGATGAGAAGCTTTAAACCCTTAAAAAGCCACTTTAAGGCAATCACTTCTCTCACTTGTACGCTAAGTTGGTTAAATAGCAGCATTTTAACTCACAACAGCACTGGCATTGACAGAGGCAGGTTCAGCGCTTCCATTCATGTCAGAGCTCCTCTCCTTTTTTATCTCTTCCAGGTCAGTAACTGTGCCTGGGCCTTTCTTCTTCTTGAGTTTAGCCAAAATAGAAGATTCTCTCTCTGGAAAGGGAGGCATTTCTTCCAGCACTGTAGCCTTAGCACAGGAAAAAAAAGTGTATTAGCTAATCTTACAGAAAAAGCCAAACCAGCTTTTGAGTCTTCGAAGAGATATACCCTTACAGATCGCAAAAGGCAAAGGCGAAAGTAATTATCTGCACAAAAAACTACTATGCATTTTATCATTCAGTGATGGTGTAGTAGATTTGCTTTTTAAAAAGGAAAAACCAGGTAGACTAAAAGAATCGGCATCTATATTGTGGATCCTTAATTCTGCATTAAGATTTCTCAGCAATCAGGCACAGTTTAGTGGAGCTTACTTGTTGACAGTAAGCACAACTTATGAGTTCTGTGTAATAAAAAGAAATCTACCTAGCACAACTTATGAGTTCTGTGTAATAAAAAGAAATCTACCTACCAATATATCAGTACTGGCAATAGTACTGAGCCTCAAATACTCAACAGCTCTCTGCTGCAGCTCAACATCAGCATTCTTTAGTTGACTGTCACTGCGCAATACATCTTGGATTGTAGTTTTGATTTCTGGAAACAGGTTCACAAACTTGATGTAGGTAGACAGAAGCAGAGCTCGGGTAGGAACACTACACAGATGAAACTTGGAATGTAGCAAGTTGAACTGGATGAGGGGACTTAAAAGGCAGAAAAATAGTATGTTCAGTTTTTATAGACATGACTTATAACCCATAATGCTTTACTAGCAAGAGCTGAGCATTTGTTTAATTGGCCTTTAGGAATATTATGCAGACATTAAATTCTTAACAGAAAGTGCTACTATTTCAATTCAGTAGTGTTTTACCTTGATCTTGGATCACCTGCTATCAGATTTCCAAATTCTCCCAAGATGTAGCCACCTACTTTTACAAGATTCTCATGACATGCCGGAGCTTGAAGGGCCTGTAAGAACATATTAATAGTCATCAATCTTTCTGTCACTTATCCAGTTTCCTACTCTTATTTCACTGTAAGAGTAGACCATGGAGTACTTAAAAGATAAGCATGGTAGGTGGTACAATTCTATAGAAGAATCTCTAACATCAAATATTATTTGGTTAAAAGCACTTTTAAACTCATGTTGCAGCACTGTGGACTTCTGAGGACAGATACAGCTACTTAGGTTCCCCTAACATCTTTAGGGGTCTCAGAAGGATGTTATTACAATTAATCTATGCCTTCTAAGAATATGCTAAAGTTGTCAAAAATAAAACCATTGTTTTTATTGAATATGAAGAAACACACAGCAGGGATGAGCTCTGAAATTCAGCTTAAACACTCAGGGATGGGGAAAAGAAAAGGGTGGAGGGGGCGGGGGAAACCAACAGTTAAGAGCAACAAGGCCAGACATTTCAAAGTGTTGTTCTTTAATAGCTTGAGTTCCAGTTTTATCAGATCCTGAACAGAAGGAGTGGGTATACACGCTTCCAGATGGATCACCAACCTACCATTTAGGGCGTTTCTGATTCTTGGATGCAGGAAAGGGTCGGGGGGGGCGGAATGGAAAAGACATGGACAGACAGAGAAAGTAAAAGGAAAAAAAGCCCCTCCCCCAAAGACAACCGCCCAAAAGAGGGGGAAGGGGCCAAAAAAAAATGAAAGGGGAGGTGCAAAAAAGGAACATGTGGCAAAACAAGGAGGGGAGAAAGGACCTCCACAACCAAATAAACATGGAGGGAGGCCCCTCTCAAAAAGGAGAGGTAGGCAAACAGAGGCCTTCTCCTCAAAAATGGGGATGGAGGGAAAGAGAAAGTGTGTAAAACAAAAGCAAGGGTGGTAGAAGGGAGGACCACCCAAAAAAAGGGAGGAGGGAAGACAGACACACAGCCTCCTCCCCAAAAAGGTGGGGGGCAGGGCAGGCACTATCCCCCTCCAAAAGTTGAGGGAAGGGAGAGACCCTCCTCCCCAAAATGATGGGAGGGCAACCCCTCCCCCCAAAAAACAGGGGGGAAGAGATTCAAGAAAAAAAATGGCAAAAAAAAAGCAGCAGCAAGCCGCCCTGTATAAAGTTTCTATTTTTACTACACATCAGTAGTCTTCCAGGTAGTGTAGTTTTCCTACTATTCCGTCCCCTCTATGTCACTCAGAAACAAATAAGAATCTCAGCATAACCCAGACTGCCCTTCCTCACCAAAAACAGAACAGTTCTGGGTGTATTCTACATTATTTAAGACAGAGAAGCTTCTCAGCAACTTCAGCCTCTGGCTCTGGAAATCTATGATGCTAGCTTTACAGAAAGCTTCAGCAGCACTTGTCAAAATATTCAGAATCATATTTTATTCTCCTCCTTAACACGAGGAAGCACACACACTTCCTAGATCATGTGGTGATTACTTTATTCCTACCTCATTTTGAAAGTAAATTGAAAACAGTTATTCTCACCTCAAACACAGTCTTTGCTGCATACCCTTGAACATCATCCCTGTTGATGACAATCTGAATAACACGATACCACACTTCTTCACTGACATAGTCACCAGCAATGCGGATCAGATTCAAGATTGTATCCACATACCAGGTATAATCCACCGCATACTTCTCAGCTAGAATTGCAACTTTCAGAACCTGAACACATATAAAAGTATAAAGAAGGTTGACTAGCTTCTTCCATAAGCTGTGTATCAAGGTTCACTTTCATACACACACAGTGATACCCCATGGTACCCTACAGAAGACTCAGTTTCAGATGCATCAGCTTGCTCTCTTGCTCCCACAGCTAAGGTGAAAGACTATCCCTTTAGGAATAGTAAAAGTGCAAATTTCATTCTCTTAATCTGCCAAGTTAGATTGCCAACAGCAATACGACTGTACAAGAGGCAAACCAACTCACACTGTATTCTATGCAAACTTCTCTGATCAAGAAACTTTAGCATCTAACAAAGCTACATAATTACCATAAGTACAGGTTTTAATGACCCTCACAGAATGGTAGCCACGTATTTCAATTTTTGCATTTTCTTCCTGCTGAGAGGAAGAAGATGGGTATCACTGCCTCTCTTATAAAGTACTGGTTTGGGGAATCCTTAAACTGGAGGAATGTTCTCACAGCATAAACAGTATGAACTTCTACCTAAAAGTAAGTATTTATCAAACCGACTTTTTGAAGCTATTGAACAGCTGAATAGAGTAGGATATAACTCTCAGATCTAGAGATTACATTCACTCAAGCACTGGAAAAATCCACTTCACTTTCTGTATGCAATGCCCTCAGACCCAGATTAGTTTTTAAGATTCCTAGTTTCCAAGTGAAAAGAAAGAATATTCTTTGCTATTAGACTACAAGCCTAGGGTTGGGGTTTTTTGCTGTTATTGCTTTTAAATCACCATGAAAAAGAATCTCTATCTCAGACTACACAACATCCCAAACAATAAATGATACATGCTGAAGTCAGCTATAAAAAAAAATAAAGAAACCCAAATAACTTACAATTTCTTCTCTAATGGAATAATCAGCAGTCTCCAAGTAATTAAGCATTTCAGCCACAATCTGTTGGGCATTGCTTCGGTCACACATTGCGTACAGAAGATCTACAGCTCTTTGTCGTACACTTACATCTCTTTCAGTCTGCAAAACAATATACAGGAGAAGGTCAAGATGATATCAAGATTTTGAAAAACTCAGATATACCCTTCACATAAGCTATGAGTTTCTCATATTATTCTCGCTTTCAGACACCTACAAACAGGCCACTGGAGACTGACAGCTTCCTGCTTTTTGGCAGTATTACTAAAATTGAAATCATCAAGTTTTGTTTCTGTAGCATACATGTTCAATCCGTGCAAGTACTGAAAGGACAGATGAGTTTGTAAATAATATTCCACTATTACCCTAACTAGGGTGAATGAGATTGTGGTCCACTGTGCACTGGGTAACTGGCACCACTGCCTCCAAATGCAATAATTACTGGCTTACGTTATCAAATTGTCACCAGGCTAATGGGCAGTTAGGTACCTATGGGTTTAGTGTTCAGCCTGCCTTCTATCAACAGAAGCCCAGCTAGAACAGGTATATACTTTAAAGTTAGACAAATGTATTAATATGCTATAGCATGGGCTTGGAAGAAAACAATATATATAAACACTGAACTGTACAAGTAAATGTACACGCAAACTGCTCTTCCTCTTTCGACCTCTGCTTTGTCACATAAAAATGACCTGGGAATGTATCTTTTTGGTTTTTTGAGTTTCTGACTCCACAGTGGAAGCTGATTTGCTCTACTGCTTCCCATAAACTACTGCAGTGAATGAGTAGTGTCTGGTATCAGCAAGACAGTAATAAAAGAAAGCCTTTCCAGCATTCTCCACTTTGAAATTCTACCTTTTGAAAGAATTATTTATCTTAAACTTATTTATCTTGAGGCTATATTAAAGTGATACAAGGGCCATGGACACAACAAATATCAGATTTACTAGCAAGCTGCAGGAATAAACTGAAGCTGACTTCTATTACTGCCAGCACAGCATGGGTTTGCACCGCTAAGCAAAAAACCTAAAGCAGACTTCTTAGAACAACTCACTTGGTCCCTTAGTATCATTAGCTCAACTGGGGATGGGGAGCTTGGGGCAGTAGGGGAGAGGGTGTTGGGGCAGAGGAGAACACAACATTCAAAACAGACTCCACACTTAAATATTTACCTTCAATGCATTGATAACTGTTTCTATGTGTGTTTTCACAGCCTCATGTGAGAATTCAGAGCTCGCAAGCGTGCACATGCTTTCCAGTGCTAGGTAACGCAAATTAGTTTCTCGGTGCTGCAAGAACTGACCTAGTTGGTTACAGGCACGGACTAGTAGATTTGGCTCACTGCATAGAACAGGAGAGAAGGTGAAAGGGTTAAAAGCAACAGGTTTGAGAACATCGAATACAGAATACTATTTCTGCAGAGGAAATTTCTTAAAATGCCTCAAAGTGTCTGCAAGAATGCCCTGCTGGTGAAATGAAAAGTCAGATACTGCGAGTAAATAATCTCAATTGGATTAGAGTGATGGGGTCAACACAAAACATCAAAAAAAAAAGCAGCAAGAAACAAAGCAATAAAAAAATATGCTGACAGTGACAGTTCATTAATATTGTGCTATTGGACTGCTGTGGTTGCATTCCAATCTAGCAAGCAACTTCATATTCTGTTCAACCCAACTTCTGCCCCCACCCCAAGTAAAATTCTAGTTAGTGTTCAAGATAAAGCCACAGCTTTTCACTTTAAAAAAAAATCCTCTCGTAATAGAAGTGTTCTCACAGCTCACCTGTCATGATGTATAATCAAGCTGATTGCCTCAAACAGCACAGCATTCTTTGCATTTGAGTGTTGTACTTTTTTTGACTTTGGTGGCTCCTGTGCTTTGTTAAGAATAGTTTCAAGGCATTCTGTTAGACGACCACGTACCGCAGGGTCTTCTAGAGAAGAACAAGCCGTTGGACAACTTCATTTTGCTCATCACCCTAATCACTACTTTAGGCCTTCCACCTTGCTAGATCTGAATAAACTGAAGTATTCTGATACATTAAAACCAGTTAACCATTCCTCAGTATACAGCCGGCAAAAGAATTCTAAGCGATAGTACTATTTGGGCAAGAACAAAAGCCAAACACTACCTGCACTGTACTATATTTCAAGGCTTTAATATATTTGATAACATCAAAGAATGTTTAATTGGCGGTTGCAACTGGTTTGTACAGATGCACAGTGGTTTGACACTTTGCTCTAAGCTATGTGGCCTTCTGAATTACGTCATGTTTAACAAATCTGAAACACTCAAGAATAGAGACTTCAGTATCCTTGTCTTAAAGACAATATGCTTGCACTCCAAGTTATTGGTGGTTACACCACAAGACACTAGCTTTTGGAGATCATGTGCTGCATACAAGAGATGATCACTATTGTGATTTGTGCATTACCTGGAGGTGGATAGCACTGTAACAGCCTCAGAAGTTTCACAGATAACCAAGGAGCAGGAACAAAGTAGTATGTATAGTCCTGAAGATCTGTTGATGCAGAAGTGACAATCTGCAAAATAAGAGGATAGCAAGTCAGCTACTGAAATTATGTGATGCACAATTATGAGAAGGATCCAAAGAATACCGTAGGTTGCCTTTGTCTGTTAAAACAATGTCACTAAACGTTTAATTCAGTAGATTAATAACGTACAAGTTGTCCTGCCCCTAAAAATACTAACTGCTTTACAAGTAAGTCTCTTTCTGAAAGCATACTTGCTTTTCTTAAGAATGAGGATGGCCATCTCAAGCAACAAAATATTTAACTAGAAGCTGGACTTTTCTTTGGTTCAGCAATTCATAGATTCAGCTAACAGAGTGCCTAAACATAGCATTCTGGTTGACTGCTGGTAGGTGAATTTGGAATTCAAACACAGAATGCTATGACAGACTGACCTAAAAAAGAAGAACCAACTAACATCTTCAGTAATATTTGTACTCCAAAACAAAGAACAGGCAGTTTTCACAGAAGAGATTTATGTGCATAGTAAAATGTGATAAGGATTAGATTAGGTTTCAGAGGCAGTGTTGCTCTTTGTGGACTCCTCTCATGTTGAATCTACAGTACGCATGAGTTTGACACAAGCTTTGCTCAAAGAAGTTCTAATTTTTTCTGCTCCACTACAGAATAGCTATGCACTTCCCCCAGCACTCCTTAGCATGAAACCAAAACTTCGTATTTGAAAAGAAATTAAGTTTATCTGAACTACAAGTAATTTGGGGTATAACATCACACAAATCTGGGTCCAAAATGCATTTGTGAAACAATATCCTTCCATACCTTGCATACTTTCCAAAAGACAAAACTCAAACCAAACAGTAACATAACTTTCTGGCATGAAGGCACTAACTTACAAAAATGTCTCTCTACTCCTCCCTGCAACTTCTGCACCCCCTTAATGTCCTACACCCACATAAAGAATATCAAATACTTATGATTACTAACCTAGCAGTAGGTCAAAGGGAGGGAATAGGAAGACTGATCTTGTGAGAAGCTTAAACTTAAAAGTCTGGGCTGCATTTTTGAACGTTCTGTGCAGAACAGCATAATTGGTATGATCCAACTACTCTGGTGTTACAGTAACATAAAATGAGGACCCTTTCAAATACAAGTAGCTGAGAGAAAAACACCTTTTTGGTCCATAGACTCAAGGCATAGCAAGGATTACACCAAGAAAGTCTGGGCGATCTACTAATAAAATTTTCTGCCCTGGTAAGCAACAACTATTAAAAAAGCTGTAAGAAGCAAAACTGAATCATCTTCATTTTTATCGGTATACTAAACTAATCTAGAAAGCTGAATACATAAGCAACAGTGAGCTAATCTGACCTTGAAAGCTGAGTTAATTCAGCAACAGTAAAGTATTATCAGGGTTATCATTGGACTCACTCTGCTTAACCTAGACACTGCCAAGGAGACTGAAGTTTTAAACTCTTCTGGGTTCTTCTGCGCCAAAGTGGTGATCAGACTTGTAGCTGCAGTAACTACACCCTAGAAAGAAAAAACAAAGCAATATATTCTATTTTGTAACAGCTTAAGATGCTGCACATTAAAAAATGTTTAAAGTGAAAGGTGTTAATGTACAACAAAACTAAATCTATCTCCATGATAAAGCCCTACATTAAAAATCCCTTTATTTGACTAGCAGCTAGACTAATTACACATCTTCAAAATCCAACAGGATTTCAACAACATACTGTCATATTTGCAGGGCATTTACTGCTATTTTTGTATTAGTGTTGCCTCATGATTGGATAGGACATTTAAAAAAAGAGAGCCATATTAAAATAAAGCCTGGATTCTAGCTGTCTTACTACCCAAGAGAAGCGTGAACAGAAGAAATAGGATACAGCAGATTACCCACAGAACCCAAAGGATTCTGACAACTGAACATGAAGAGGGGGCTTCTTTGTGTAACACAAACATTTTATATTATACTGCAGACAAAAGCACTCTTATAACTGCTGAAATACAGGTCTTATTAGCCTTACTTTATGAAAGGGGGGAAAACTGTCTCTCATCTAGAACAATAGTTTTTGCTTAACCATCAAGACTCACAGATACCATAAGACAAAGAACCCCAAGCATGGACAAATCACACCTTGTATTTTTAGTGCAGGTCTTATTTTAAAAGGCATAGGAAAATTAGTTTTACACCTATGCAATATGACTTCACATACACACAAGAGTAATTTATTTACAGCCAGAGCAAACAAAGAACTTTTGCATACCACTCTTACAGCTCTAAGAAAAAGGTAAACAAAGCTTTACTAAAAACTAGTATGTACAACAACTAAGAAAGGACAATTCCTTCCATTTCCTTCCCCAAGCCTGAAGAAAAGAGCAATCTACTTGCTTGAAAGACTCAAAAAGGAATAAATTAATAGTGTATTTAACAGCAGAAGTGGCATCAATTCCTATACAGAGTAGGCCCAAGAATCATAATGAAGTCAATGTACCAAGTGCTGGTCATTGAGGAGATGCACCACTCTAGATGTCCAGTCTCCCATAGGGACAAGATCAGGAGAAGTTCTATATAAACGCAGCAAGCATAAGGCAGCACTCTGCTTCACACTGTCCATAGTATCTCTGCAAGACAAATGTGGATTTAAAACACCATCGTTAGTCACAGCAATACTTGAAGGCCACCATCATACTGATCTTTGTACTGACTCAGCCTCCCTAGCCAGGCAACAACTTCCCAAGAGAAGCTGAAACAGTTAATTCTTCCTATGTTACATCATTTCTTGTTCTTAATTTTGTCCAGTAAATTTAATTAGTCAAGTTTTCAACCATTACTTATGTCTAGTAGCCTCTATAATTATTCTTTGCAACTTAAGAGTGACATTCAGGAGCATGATTTAGGGATTAGGAACATGATTTAGGGATTGGTGGGAATGGTTGGACTCGATGATCCAGTGGGTCTCTTCCAACCTGGTTATTCTGTGGTTCTGTGATTTCCAATCTTTTTATCAGAACTGAAAGTTCATTGTTAGATGAGCATAAGTTCAACCAATGAAAAGAACAAGCTTTTTCCAAACTGACTCAAGTCAAACAGTTAAAGTACATTATTACTATGCATACAACCAAAGCTGGATCTCCCAATAGGTCCTGCATATCACACACAAATCATTAACTACTCAACAGCTTCAGTACCTACAGCTACCATGCAAGTCAGTCAGCTATCACTAAGCATACAGCCTTCTGCTAGACCTGTTCCAACAACTCCATATCCTTCTTATGTTGAGAATTGCAGAACTGGAGACAATATTCCAGATGAGGTCTCACAAGAGAGGAATAGAGGGGCAGAATCAACTCCCTTGACCTGGTGGCTATGCTTCTTTTGATGCGGCCCAGGATACAGTTGGCCTTCTGGGCTGCGAGCACACATTGCCAACTCATGTTGAGCTTCTTATCAAACAGCACCCCCAAGCCTTTCTCTGCAGGGCAGCTCTCAATCACATCATCCCCCACCCTTTACTGAAATCGGGGATTGCCCTGACACAAGTGCAGGACCTTGCATTTGGCCTTGTTGAATCTCATGAGGTTCTCACAGACCCACTTCTCCAGCCTGTCCAGATCCCTCTGGATGACATCCCGTCCTTCCACTGTGGCAACTGCACCACTCAGCTTGGTATCATCTGCAAACTTGCTGGGGGTGCACTCGACCTCACTGTCAATGTCATTGATGAAGATGTTAAACAGCACTGGTCCCAGTACAGACCCCTGAGGGACACCACTTGCGTCTTATCCATAAGAGAGTTTAAATAAACTAATTACACTAAGACATTTTACGTTTCAATATAAATTAGCCCTGCAATCACAAGTTTAGATTTGCTTAAGTACAGCTCTAGACGTTCACCAGGCCTAGTTAGAGACTTCTAGCATAAAAAATTGGTCGTGACTATTTGCCATCCCTGCTTACATGGCTAGCAGAGGAAGAAAGAAAGAATTCACACAACATAATATCCTCATGTTCTTTATAGAGTCAGAACCATTTAAATAAAAGCTTCAGTTTCTACATAAATTTGTAGTGTAAATATCTATGTTCCTTTATTTCTTCTTTTCATTAGAAGAGATAGGGAAAGTAAAACATACACATTTCAGGGGTGTTCACTGCCACACATTTATACAGAACCAACACAAAGAGCACAGATCACATCACAAAGCTGTAAAAGTCTATTCAAGATGTTGACATAATCCTAATTTCCATGCTGTATTTGTACACTTACACAAGCAACTCCACAGTCAGGTAAATCAAAGTGTCTGCAGCTACTGGAAACTGTCACTGTTTGTACAGCCCACTGCTCGGAGCCCAGGGCTGTGGAGCTCTAAACATGGATTAAGTTGCTGCAAAGGTTTATGGTGTTGTATTGGAATGAGGAATGTCATACCTACCCAGCTACAAGTATTTTTGGAATTTCTCCAGCAAATGCTTCTGCCATCTCCCGGCTACCCACATTAGCAATACAATGCAGAGCAAGCCCCATGAAGGTGGGGTTGCGGCTCGCCAGATCATTCTTGATCGCATTGTTTATTAAGCGAATGAGTTCACTGTTAGAGTTCACTAGTACAGAGATGAAGAGATATCCCTGTGATTCCAAAAAAGAAAAACGAAGATTTACTTTAGCTAACAAACATTATGTTTTCTATTAATGCCATAAGTAATTCTTTAAGATATACAATTCTCCTGCAATATCAAACACATGGGCAGAAATAGATATCCAGATATGAGAGTGAAAGCTAGAAAGATTAACAGAAGTAAATAAAAACGAGTAAGTTCAGCGTTACCCTAATTAACAGGTTTAAGTGGTTCATCAACCTATTTCAGCATAATTTTGGATGAATGTATCCAATAAAAACAACTTAGCCTAGGAAGATTTAAAGAGGTTCTGAAAATTAAAATATTACCTTTTAATTCAAGACTCAAGGCAGTTTCCTAACAAAAGGAATAACTGTATGCTGAGTGCGCATTCTAGCTTTTATAATTTAGTACAAGATTCCTCTGTGCACAAAGGTATTAAATTTCAGAATCACTGCTAGCTCCAAAATAAGGTTTTAAGGGGTGGGGGCACAGGGGCAGGGACTGGAATGAAGTGAACTCCTTTACAGACTATAGAGCCAAGGCAGGATATTAGACAGAACAGTTTGTCTTTTACAGAGACTGAGTTACTCACAATTTGTTTCTCTGTGTATCTATTGGAACTGAGCAGGTTCACAGCCTCCATGTGACCAAAATCAATGTCATGTCCCAGAAGAAAGATGAAAAGCAGTTTGCAGACATATTTTTTCTTACTGTAACCATCCAGAGCCTTATCACCTGAAAAGCAAGGAAATAAAGAAGAATTAAGCCTGTATTGTTCCTGTATCTGGTTTCCCTCCTTCCTTAGTTTCACTGAAGTACCCCATCATCTTACAGTAACAGTTGCTAGATACAACTGTAAGTCTTTAAACTGATGTTTGACTCACTAGATATCACCCTACCGGAAAGGAACAAATGGATGGTTCAGCTATTGCAATACCTGAATTTCACAGATTTTAAGTGTACTATTTCTGCTTTTATTCACCCGACAGTGATCAAAACGCTAAATGCATCAATTTATCTCTGACTCAAACTATAAGTCTTCACATCATTTTGCGCTAACACATTAAAGTTATCACACATCATCAGCAGATAACATACAATCAAACAACTCCTGGGTTTTAAAAAAGTTATTCCCAGTCACAGAACACATCTAGCTTGTAGCTCTCCCTAATGGCCCAAGAGAGAACAATGCCTAACACTGAAAGAGCTGAGCTATCAGTGAATCAACAAGATGTTCACATGATGTTTTAAATATTTATCCAAATCTGAAAACCCTTTATAAAGGAAAAAAAATCCAAACCTGAAGATTTTTGTTTTAATTCCATTTAGCATTATCTATATCCTAAAGGACAGTCATGAAATAATGCTGTCATCTATTCCCTGAATTATCTTGCTAGGTCCGTAAAGTATTTTCTTCCTAAGAGGCATTACACGTTTACTCAATTTTTAATTGTCCTATATTTGTTAAGAGCACCTGTAGGCCTTCCATACACACATCCTCTTATTAAACCAATTATCAAACCTTTGACAGTAAAAGGTCTTAACACTTCCTGAAGTGTACCACAGCAGAGAACTGTGGTAACAGAATAAAAACAGCAAGTCTTTTCAGAAAGACAGAACGATAGAGGTATACCCCAAAGCCTTAAAACACAACTTAAATGAAATTGCCATGGGAGCTTTAAAGTGTTTGTAAAATAAAAGAACTCACAATTGCTTCCGTTCTAGAAGAAAAATGCACCATAAACAGGTTTGGCCTTATGTTGCAATATTGCTGTATTTTAGAAGCTCATAAAAGCTGCACGGAATAAAGTACAGCAGCTTACAGCTCATGAGGCAGACCGCTTCTTTTCCTGAAGTAAAACGCTAAATATGAACATATGCTCTCTCCCTATCCCAAATCAGGAGATAAAGGAGTATCTACTAAATCATACAAGCCTGAATGCTAGAGTTCAGATTGCCAGAGAGTGCAGAGAGGGCAGCAAAATTTTGATCACTGCTGCTGCTGCCTACAAGGTTATGAAGTTCTTTAGCCTGTGTGTTCTGAGTCCAGAATAACTAGTCTGTCAGATCAGTGTGCATTCCTTAATGAGAGGCAAGTTCAGCCAGAATAGCACTGCACAAGGTAAATCTTAAATAAGACATACCTAACTCATTGCCCTTACCTAAAAAAGGTCCAACCTGCATTTTGTTTTCAAATACAGATTTCTGCAATAGGTAGCTAAATGTACAATAAAGAATCTTAACAGCACAGAAGTTTCTCTTTCTTCCTGCTGGTGAAGAAGCAGGTTAGAATTTCCAAGCTGCATGCATCTCCAGTTCACGCAGATTTCATATTACATTCACTGACTGTATAAAAACAATGGAAACCTTACCACTACAAACTAAACTTACCGTTTATGAAGGAATGAACATTGCCATCAACATGTGAAGCCATGTAGTGTCAGTGAATCAAGAGAAAGCTTCTGGCACTTTTAAGTAGACAATCATAAAAGGTTATGTCTACAAGTTGAAATTATGCATTTTGAGGGGTTATTTTCTATTTTGACACTAGAAACTTTTTATTTTCTTTTATTTCAATGGAGAAAATAAGTTTAAGTACACAACTGCCATTTTCATATGGGCAATGATACCATTCAAAACTGAGTGTTTAGATACCAACTGATTATTTTTTTTTAAACTGGCAGAGACAGTGAATCAGTTGTCAGCAAAGGAAGCTCTACTTTAAAGCTATTTTTATGCTACATAAAGAAAACTTGTCTTCAGGTTCATACCTGAACGAAGCTGGTGAAGGGACTGGAGAACAGGCCTTATGAGGAACGGCTGAGAGAGCTGGGGTTGTTTAGCCTGGAGAAGAGGAGGCTGAGGGGAGACCTCATTGCTCTCTATAACTACCTTGAAAGGAGGTTGTAGAAAGGAGGGAGCTGGCCTCTTCTCCCAAGTGACAGGGGACAGGACAAGAGGAAACGGCCTCAAGCTCCGCCAGGGGAGGTTTAGGCTGGACAGTAGGAAAAAATTTTTCACGGAAAGGGTCATTGGGCACTGGAACAGGCTGCCTAGGGATGTGGCTGATTCACCTTCCTTGGAGGTGTTTAAGGCATGGGTGGACGAGGTGCTGAGGGGCATGGTTTAGTGTTTGATAAGAATGGTTGGACTTGATGATCCGATGGGTCTCTTCCAACCTGGTTATTCTATGATTCTATACCATGGGAGTCAATACTAGTCACATTTTACTTGGATACATGAAGTAGTGTTACTGAAGATAATCATGACAGTGAAATCCTGCTATACTGGATCCTGTCAAGATGCTCTGACAACCGCCAGCTCTGCAGAAAGCAGCTCAAAAACATGTTTTCTTCAAGGCAAATTTACAGTTTGCTGCCACAAGGCTATTTTCCTGCCGAGTCAGAAGTCATAAGAATCCAGGCCGTTTTGCTTTACTGGGCACCTGAATTAACATTAGAAAAGCCAGAGTAAAGCACGGGAGTGGGGGATGTTGTATTCCCCAACCACCCCTCCTCCTTGCAAGCAATATGGTCAGAGGAAAAACTACATTCAGCCACACATGTCTATCTGCTGTGGCCTTCAAACCATGGCTTAAGCAGCAAAGGAATAACTATTTAACTGTTCAATTCCTCTCCCCCTCCTGTAGCATTTACAAAAAGTCATAAAGGTTCTATTTTAAACATTAGTAACAAATTTCATTGCTTAAGTATGTGCTAAAATAGCTTCCCCCAGACTCAAGCAAATATCCCAACAAGACCAGAAGGAAATTTCACATGTTCTGGTATCCTTATTGCAATACACAACCATTTCTTTTAACTCAGCTCATTTTTAAATGCTTTTGGGAACATTTGCAAGTACTGCAAATCAAGTCAGCAGAAACAGGAAACAGTCAGAACACACATCAGCAGATTTTGAGCACAGTGGGCATTTCAAAGGCTACTTGCTTTCCCTGGGAAGTTTATTAGTCATTGTTCTAAGAAATAAAGTATTAACAATTGATCTGCAAGTAGTACTGTTATTAAGAAAGAATTATTATTTTCACATTTCTGTGTTACCTCTTCTACCATGTCAACAGGGAAGCTTTGGTCTTCATTGCTCATAGGTATCTTTCACAAAACCTTCCAAAAAGGAACGTTCACAAATGCATTATGAGAACCTTTGGTTTCCAGGCAGCACCTTTTGTCTCTAATTTGGACCATGAATTAAATAACAGCACCTGCTTGTGAATCTAACCCGGTATACATTAAAACCAGCCTGCTGCCCAGCTGCAAGAGCCTGCCAACACCCACAGGGAGCAAGACGGCAGTCTAGTCCCACGGGATGTTCCCTGGTGGGTAGAGGGTAAGGAAGCCTGACAAGTCTAGTCTCAGTAGCATACAGATGGTTAATAGTGATCTCAAAGACAAAACAATCTTGCTTTTTAAAACTGCAGTAATGGCTTACGCAATGGACAACACCCTTAAGGGTTTCTATGCATTCACTGTGCTTCCTTCCTAGGCTGACAATGACTGAGGTTCATACAGTTGACAGCAATCCAGTGCTATACTATATCAGAAGGACTAGCAGTAGCTTGGAGGCTAAGAAAAATGAAGTTGCTTTTTATAAATGTATCTAACGCTTTGAGACAAGGTTTGCCTTTCCACAAGAGTGACTGTCCAAGCCCTCTAAATGAAAGGCTGAATATTTGTGGCAGACAACCCATATAAACCCATAAGCTAGTATTGAGTTACCACACTACTACCATCAGAACAGAGTATTACTAGAGCAGCCCTACAATTCAGGTAATATTTGAAGCTTGGTTTTACTTCCAACAATTCACTTTGTCAATGAACACACTGTATTATTCTACTATCTGATTGCCTTCATACATCTCTCAGATGATCAGAAGATAGCATGGTTAACCAAAATCAACTTAAATATAAAGACTATGCCTTCACAGCCTGCCTGAAAAGCAATTCACTGTTACACAGATTCTGTTTAAAACAGGTATTTAGAGGCTTATCTTGAACATCCTGCAAAGGGTTACTAGGCAGTTTACAACAACAGAGAAGACTTGCTTGAACTTGCTCAAAAACAAGTCAGCTGAAGTTAAAAAGACCCCAGAGATTATCAAGTGACATTGAGATATTTCTGCACAAGCCAAAACTAGGATTTAATGCCAGATGTGGAAATAAGAACAAGGCTGAAAGAAGCAAAGAACAAAGTTCCTTTGAATGCAGAAACATCGTACAGATTTGTGGTCAAGTTAAATTAATACACAAACTCTGCTCCAAGAGATCAAAATGATGCAGCACATTAATAAACAAGGTATTTTTTCCACTCATTTACAAAACAATAACTACCCCGACAAATAGACTTCTAGTTTGGCTCAAGCTCAGAAACAAAATCAGCTTGCAGTCTTCACATGTAGAACAAAAGGAATGGTATTTTTCCAGTTCACGCTGAACTCCTACAACTTCTGCTTTGTTGTGCTGTCGTAGCTCTCTACTACATGCATCTTATCTCGGTTAGTGCAAAAGCGTTTAAAAACCAACCGTCAAGGACACAGTGACCTCAGCAACAGAGCTTCCTTGTGCAGAAACAAGAGACAATAATCTTAGAGTACAGAGATTCTAGATTCTTTCTGAGCTGGGAGCACAGAAGCGAGATCAGAACACCACACCACAGTGTATGTTGCTTCAGTTCAAGAAAAGCATGGCTGTTCCAGAGATAAAAAGCCTGATCCCAGACTGTTAAGTACAGAGGTGCCTTAAATAGCAGGCTATCCTAGAAATACTTAGTCTGTCTGTAATAATTGTCTGTAATACTATAAAAATGCATCTTGCAAGTTACACAGAGTGGGGCTCTAGACACTCTAACAGGGTATGCCATAGAGTAGAGATGTCGAGATTCAGGAAAGAATACTTAGGGTACATCAGTCTCCTATGCTGTCTCAAGCAAGAAGATATCTGTGTCAAGAGGTACTACAGCTTGCCTTGCTTCTCACAGTCCTTTTCCAGGTTACAGCAGTGCAGCCAGTCCAACAGCTGCATCTTCAGCCTAGCAATTTACCCAGGGCCCAGTATTCCCCAAAATTATTTAGCCAGAGAGTTCACAATCACAAATATGTCTTAATCCAAACTACTTATAAAAATGTTTACAAGTCAGAGCTACATAAAACCAAATTCACTTAAACCAAGAATAAAATGCACTATCAAGGTCTGTTTGGTTTTGTACAGCCCTTCTGCAAGGAAGAAGCAATCAGCACAAAACTCACATTGAACTTCTGTAGTAGAAAGATACACAGCTATCAACTCCTCACACTCTCAAGGCCTCAAGCAGTTACACAACAAGTTGTCCGAAGTCAGCTGCTTCAAATTTGTCACGTTTATGTCTAGTTTTCCTCCAGGATACATCAAGTTATTGTCTTCAATTAAGTAAAATTTTCCACCTAAAATCCACACAAATTCAGTAATAAAGTAGTCATAACGAAGATCAGCTTATGGGAAGCTTTAGTCATCTTTCACCCAAGGTACTGAAGGAGCACACGCCCTTATTTATTCAGAACTATTTAAACTGTGCTTAAAGGATGGTATACAAGGTATGCAAGCTGAAGGCATTGAACTGCTTTGCTGAAAGCACCTCTGCTCTCTGTTCACTGCTCGATTCATGACTCTAAACAGGCAAAGGTTCCCATGACCATTTCTCCTCTGCATGACAATTAACCAGAGAATTTACTGGAACATGCAGTAGGCAGTAAGGTTCTGAAGAAGCTTACGTAACTGTCATTTTTTCATGCCTTCTGATGTTTTCACATCTTCACTGCAAACTGAAGACGTAGTCTGATGAAAGCTTCTAGTTTCACTAGAGGAAAATTGATTAGGTTTTGCATACAAGCTAAAGCCTGCCCATGAGCCAAATCAAGACTAAAAAGGTGGTGCAGCCTGAAGTTAAGATGCTGAAAGAACTACGTTTCTATGTTAGCATGACTGCAGCAAGGTTTCCAGCTAGGGATTAACCTCTACCTGTTCTTGATGAAAGAAGGGCGTAGGTGGAGTAACTGTTAATGTATCTACAGGGAAAGTGACACATTGCTTTCTAGAAAAAGAAAACCCTCTTGTCTAAACAGTTAAGAAAATAATTTCAGTGCTGAAATTAATTTCAGCAACAGCTGAATAATCCTGCTATCTGACAGCAAGTACTTTTACAAACACAGATCAAGAGTCTCTGTGGCTGTATATTCCATATTAATCAACTTCATGAAATTAGCTGAAAGATAAAGTACATTAAAGTTTGACTAACTTAATCATAATTAAAAACTGTTTAAGAAGTTTCTGTAAACTCAGTCTCTTTATGTGAAAGACTCATTTAATTGTCTAGTACAGATCTTGCTTTGAGATTAAAATGTTTTATTTGAAAGTTACAATTTCATGCTTTAATTTCCTAAGCAGTAACAGGATCCACTTTGATCACAGCTGGAATTATAAAAAATGGCTGTTACTCTTGTATGCCGGTTTCTAGTAGCTCTTGAACTAGTTCCTCAGTATGTGTGGAAAACTCAGTATATGAAGGCAGTATCTGCTGGTCACTGTCTGGAAAACGTGCACAAATGGTCACTGACTGGAAAACAGACACAAGTTCTAGAGTTGGACTGAGTGATTGAGAACAGTCTGTAGAACAAACTACACAAAGCCTGTTACTTCTAGTAAAAGGTAGATCAGCGTCAGTGGCAATGAAAAGGAATTGAAAACCAACATGACAGCATAGGGATATGACTAAATGATTGCTCCTTTTTCTACTTACCCTATAAAAACAGCCATTAAAATTACCTCAGTTAGCCTACGACTGAAGGTACAATCCTGGATAAAGTTTGTTGAAATTTCTAAGACAGAAATGTTAGCACAGAGGCATGTGATGGTTTCTAGTTTCAAATAATTTCTTAACTTTTCTAGAGAGTCTTGCGCTGTGGTCAACTTTCTCTTTCCAAGCTGTTTTTGACAGTCTTAATTTTTGCAGATCTTCTTAGGCCTTTAAGAGACATACCACTTAAAAAGTGGCAACAGATCCCTATGAAGTTCGGGAAAGTTATTTCAGGCTTTGTTAATACACTGAGTATTCCAAATAGATACACTAGTTTGTCAGGATAGATAATTAAGGTAAATGGGTTGAATCCAAATACAGTAAATGCTAAAGTCACAACAACCTCCATGCTGCTATGCCTTATCTAGCAATACACACAACCCCATATCTATTCACACAAACAGAACGTTTGCCACAGCCATCACTGGTAGAACTCCATTCAGAAGCATCTCAACTACCCCTCAGAATCTTTAAAATTTGAGGTCAAATATACAACTTGGATACAGTTACAGCATGAGTTTTACCATGTGTTTTTAAAAGTGAATTATTGCCTCTTGGAACACACAAGGATGGAATTAGTCACTGCATATTCCTTGTTTCATATGAATAATTTATATAGCTGTTGCTTATGGGAGCTGTTAAGCAGTATGGCTTCATCAACTACACACTCTTATCTAAATTCTGCCAGAAGACAGCCTAACCTAGTGCCTTCCTAAAGGCGTCAGCAGGGGAGGAGGAGGAAAGGAGGAAAAGTTGAAACAGATTCTGTTTTACTGGAAATAATTACACCCACCCATGTTTCTTCAAACTAGTTCATGGCCTTGTAGAAGAAAACAGGCCGAGCAGCCACATGGTTAGGAAGCAAAGTATTAGAAAAAGCTTGTGAACAGTAGCTCAGTCCATTGATATAAGATGGAGTTTTCTCCTGTTATGGCCAAGAGTCACAGAACTGTCAAGAAGTTCTGCAGTTAAGACAGTATTTTCAATAGTTACTTTAAGAGCCTGCTCTAGCATTTTTCTCGCATCAGCAGTTGACAAGTTGACAAGTCTAAACATGTAAAACTAACCCAAACCCCATGGAAGAGTGTCATATGAGGAAACATGCACAGTTGAGTATGAGTAAGTCACTTACCTTTAAATTTTGATCGAATGTTTGCTAGTTCTTTATTTATCCTTTTTATCTCCGCTTCTTTACTTTTGCCTGAAATCAAAAGAACAGATGTTAGGGTACACTGCTTTGGACAGTCCTCTGCCACCCTAAACTTCTTTCCATCCAACCACGCTGTGCAAACATACAAATATCAAGAGGAATTACTACTCTCCCTTTCCAGTACCCGGACTAGATGAAGACAAACATCACAGAGGTAACAAGCATTGCTTTATAAAGCAGTTTGAGAAGCTATTAGGACCTCCCTGTTTCAAGCAGCTCTGCAGACTTCAGATAGCATCAGTCACATATAATTAATCTTATATATCCATATATTACTGAGTTTCACAAAATGCTACAGCTTTTCTACTCAAATTGATAACAGAAAACTGAATTTTACTTCAAATTTTACTATTATGTGGACTGTAATCTGAAGAGTCTCCTAAGCAAAATCTTACAAACAGCTTTTGCTATTCCTCACCTTAAGAGCAAGCCAATTTACTGTTTCACTACTGAATGCTCATTTGGTTCAACAGCTTTAAAATCTTAACAGACACTGAAGAGAAAAAGCAGTAAACTTATGAGTAGCTCAAAGACTCAAAAGACCTCAGACAGATAGGATACATGCATAAGTTCAGACAATATGCCCCACAAAACTCACTCAAAAAACCAGAAATACTTAAAATTCCCTTGTTATTAGGTGACTTTACCACCTTGGGTCTCTCAGCACTGTTTGTATTTCATACTGACTTCTGATTCCAAAGACAGATACTAGGACTTCTAGTGCCAATTTAAGTTAGATATTCAGAGAAATAAGTCACAGTTTAAATTCTGATAATGCAAATTTATTCAAGTAATACTTGCATACTCCAGATCAAAGCAGCATTTTAGATTTTGGTGATTGAGATTCTACTGAGATCTGGCTCCAACACCTTATAAATGAGTGAGCGCAGTAGGATTAAATATCCAACTCTGACATTATATTCAGTTCCTTGAAGTTTGAGGGAAACAAGTGAAATCCACTTCAGCAACGCAGAACTGGTCATCTAGTTGTGCTGGAAATCCAGACCTGTACCTGAATGAGTCAGCAGCGTGCACAGTTGGCCAAGAAGGCCACTAGCATCCTGGCTTCGATCAGAAACAGTATGGCCAGCAGGTGTAGGGAAGTGATTGTTGCCCCTGTACTCTGCAGTGGTGGGGCTGTACCTCAAATATTGCATTCAGTTTTGGGCCCCTCACTACAAGAAAGACATTGCTGAAGCATGTCCAGAGAAGAGCAACGAAGCTGGTGAAGGGTCTGGAGCACAACTCTTAGGAGGAGCAGCTAAGGGAACTGGGATTGTTTAGTCTGGAGGAAAGGAGGTTGCAGGGAGACCTCATCATCCTCTACAACATCCTGAAAAGAAGGTTGTAGCGAGGCAAGTATTGTTCTCTTCTTCCAAATGATAAGTGACAGAACAGCCTCAAGTTATGCCAAGGAAGGTATAAACTTCATATTAGGAAATATTACTTCACCAAAAGGGTTGTCAAGCATTGGAACAGGCTGCCCAGGGAAGTAGTTCAATCACCATGCCTAGAAGTATTCAGAAGACGCATAGATGGCGTGCTTCAGGACATGGTTTAGTGGTGGACTTGGCAGTGCTTAGGTTTACAGTTGGACTTGATGATCTTAAAGGTCTTTTCCAAACTAAATAATTCCATGATACTCAAACTTTCAAGCAGTTCCCAAAACATGAACTAGTGGCAGAAAAAGATAGTTTCCTTTACTCTTCATCACATGTATTTGGCTATAAGTTTATGATTAAGTTTCCTCACCCTGTTTTACAATGGTCCAGCCTTGTGAGTAGTGCCCTGCTTTCACAGCCCATTTTGTCCCACACCACTCCAATGACAACTACAGTCACAAGGAGGGTACGTGTCAAGGCTTGAACAGCAGATCACAACCAGTGTTCCGAAGCATCTCCAGTCTCACTTTCTTCCATTTAAGCAAAGCAACAACGCACAGCATTTAAAAGTTCTACTATAATTGCACGTTCAGATGTCCTATGTCGCTGAATGACTGTTAACCACTCCCTTACCATTCCATAGTTCGCCTGACAGCAGGCCAGATCAAAGGTGATCAAGTAACTCAAGGAAGTAAGTGCATCAGGATCAGTTTACAGCAAATTATTTGAAGTTTAAGGAAATCCCATGACACATACAAATTAATACAGATTTTGTCACTTCTTAGTTTAGACATGAAACAAGAAAATGAAGTTATGTACTTCCAAAACCAGTTCTTGCATAAGATGCAGAAAACTGGTTTATATTAATATGCCTATAGTGGCCAGAAGAGTACAGACAGGTAGCAAGACTACCACACTGTACAAATGGAAACAAGATAGGCCCAAAGTAAAAGCAACTACTTCAGTTTGCCTTGTCATTTTAACAAAACACTTAAGATTTGCTTAAAATTGGATTTTTCCATTCTGCAACACTGTTTTATGAGGGGTACTGCTTAAAATACTGAAGTAGAGCGCGCTTTGGCAAGCACTCTACACGGCAACTATCTGTTGTTGTAATTATGACCAATAACTTCCCCCATACCCAGCCCTGAAAAACTACTTACTTGTACCTACTTGTCCATTTACTGTACTTACTAAGTTAGGCAATTTCAGAGCTCAAGAACTGTATGTACCTTGTTTTTTTTCAGATAAAGCAGGAATTATGTCCAGTTTTAATTTGACCTAGGAACTCCAATTAAGTTCTAGAGTATCAAGGCTAGAGATCACAGTACGCTGCCTTTCCACTGTTTTTAAGATGCATCTGTTGGGATCACAAAGTTTAAATAGTTTTCATTAATACATCACACAACATGTTATGAGTTTTTTTCTAATCTAACTTGTCAACCTAAATTAAGTTGGCTGTAAAGAAGTAGCACTATTTACCGTATAAATAAGCACCACCTTTTACAATCTAAAGCTTGAAGTGACTTTTACTGCGTATTTTAGATTGGTCTTAATTGGATTAGATTATTAGCCCTGTGCACATGGCAGACATACTCAAGTGTTCATGCCTGAGATCCTTGCCAGCATTACAAATTCACTGCTAGACTGAAGCATACTCTATGAACAGAGGGCCACAGTAACATGCCAAAACGGTATCCTTACGCAGTGTGTGGACCTGGCCTGGCATGAGTTGAATGGCTCAAGGCAAGGCTGGAAGTGCTGGAGAGCATGTCTGCACTTGTCTATGGAGGAGGGACACACCTGGGCCTGTTACCTGTCCCCCCAGCCTGATCAGGTGAGGGATGGGGATGGAGAGTTTAAAAACTCCTTAGAAGGCCTGCAATCACTCTATAACTTCACCTTGTCTTTCTCTGTTTGACTGTTGTCTCTGTTTGTCTGTTTCTCTCCCTCTCTCTTTCTGCTCATCTCTCTCTTTGTTGTCCTGCATTTATGTGTTGTGTGTGGACATCTACCATCTTCTGGACCTGCCAGACAAAGAAACACATGCTGCTACATGCGGAGCTCCTAAAGTGGTGACTATCTCTCATCTCCTGTAACTGTTTGTTTCTCGAAACTCTTTTATCCTTTCCTATCTTTTCTCCTTTTTCTTCTTTTCTCCTTTTCTCTTTGCAACACATGCAGCTGCAGTGGGCAGTAGCCAACGGTTTGGGTTTGATTTTGGGTTTGACTCTGGGAAACATCAGGACTCTCTGTGTTGTTTGGGGCACAATTAAGCAGGTTGTTAACAGTGTTGTGAAGTGTTGCAACTAATGGGCTGTTTCGGGCACTTCTGCGGCTCTTCCTTTCTGTGCTCTGTCCCATGAAGGTCGTTTGAGCGCTTGAATATGGTGTTTTAAGGGCATACACCTTGTTTAGTAAAAGATACTGTGTGCATCTATACCTCTGAGTGATTTTGAATTACTCGGGCACCGTACTGGGAAAAAAGAACTCTCTTTTAAAGTGGGCCACAACACATGGGCAAATACCACTCCAATTTTGCTAAGCTAACAAGTTAACATACTTTTTGAAGACCTGAAAACACATCCCTTATTTCCACCAATACAGCTGCTCCAGATGAAAATTTTGATTTCTAAAACCATTCTTTTCTTTTCCCTTTTAACAAGTGAAGGGCGCATCTCAGTAAAACATTACCACCAAATCTGGAGATTTTGCCCTTCATTTATATTAATGAGGCAGAGACCTTAGTTTTGGATACTGCCAACCTGAGTGGGATATTTAGCTACCTAAATTTGGAAGCTAGGTCCTTGCTCTATATCTTCAGATTCTGTTTGTAAGGAAAGCATATTGCAGTATTTACTTGGAATTACTAGCAATTGTTTCTCCAACCTCAACAAGCATGGCAATTATCATTAATGCTGGGGGGGGGGGGGGGGGGGCCACAGGCTGAGGGTGAGTGTCAAAAAGAGTAAGTACATCTCAGCTTTTCTTAAGCCAAGATGAAATCAAGGGTGATTTTTTTTTTTTTTTAAAATCACAAGAATCTCTCAGCAAACCTTTCAAGCAGCATTAGCAGTTCTTTGTGTCCTAGGCAAATAACAGAGCATTAGGGGAAGCCTGACTAAAATACTTCAGGAATCTGTAAAGTCAGCACCTTTGCTAGAAATGGATTGCAGCCTCAGCAACGCAAAAGTCAAAATCCCACCCCCTGTGCACAGAACTGTAGCAGTGAGTTGACAGGAAAACCCATATTAAACAGCAAATTCACATAATTCCTTCAGGCTGTCCTATTCTGAATGCAGTATAATCCCACCTAGACCTCGACCAAAAAAAATAGCATAGCAACTAGCTGGTAATAAAAGTTTAACTCCATACATTGGAAATCAGGTTGAATGATTGTCTTGTTTTCTAATTACTGATTACAGTCTATACATGCCTGAAATTGCAGTTTTAGAAAGCAGCACTAGCACACTGGATGTTAAAAGTCACTGAGGATAGTCACATAATGTTTAGGATTAACTCAAGAGTGAAAACCAAGCTAAAGTATCTAAAAACAAATTACCTGAACACCAGCAGTTATATTGCATGGGAATCTTATTCAAACTTAATTTACATTAGAGGATGACAAAGCAAAACTAAACCTCACAGTGGCAGTTATCTTCAGGTTGCTTCATGTGCAAGGAAATAGAAAATAAAGTATGAAACACCACGGACCAGCTTTTGATAAGTGGGAAGGGTTGGGGAGCAGTCAGGGGCTGTTAGAGAACGTGTTTGATTAACCAAGAAGTTTTCATCACATTACCCAGCCATGATAACACTCACTGAAGAATTTCTACAAGCATATTCTATTTTTACCATCACTGGAAACATTTAAGTAACCCTAAGCATAGTTAGAAATTAAGATAAGACCACAGTTGATGACAGTTGCAGGACTGCTGTGGTGCAGAACTAGAGGGTTACATTTCAAAGCCTGCTGCAAGGCAACTGTTCTGCTGTACTTCCCAGGCTGTTACAGAACATCCAGTTTCAAGACATTATCAGAGCTGTATTCCAACAAAACATTCTGCAGCCAAGCTACTCAACTACTAAAGGCTTAATAAAGGTTGTGTCATGAATACAAACTGATAGGTAGAACATCATTCAAGCAAGAGAACAAGATTATATTCCACATCGTTTCAGGCCACATCCTTGCAATTATTACTTATACAGGCTTTTTCCAGTTTAGTAAAACTATGATTAAATATCCATAACCCATTATTAAAAGACATAATTGCAAGCAAATAAGTTTTGGCTGGCTATTTAATAGAAAATGCATATACTCATTATAGCCTTACAGCTCCAGTATATGACTGCTGTTAGTCTTCTCCAGGATGAATACCTGAGGAAACAGATACCCAGACACAACATTATCTGAAGTACTTACTAGTGAGTACTTAGTATCTGGCAGTTTGCCAGTATTCAGACTGCATTGTGCTGCCTACTACCTTCATTAGGCAAGGTAAATTTAATCTGCAGTGCACTATTATCTTTAATTACCATCTTGTTTAACAAAGACAGGCTAGTGAACATCAAAAATCATGCAGCTCTTCAGAGCACTAATTACTATTCTTAAATCTCCTAATAATTTAGGCTGCAGTCAGAGCTTAAGTACTGCATGAGTAGCAGCTCCATATCTCAGTTTGTGGTTCTGCATTGCAATCTACAGCACGAGAAAACAGAAGTCACAGGAAAGTGATCTGTTGAGTCCATTCATTTGGAGAGAACATCTGACATACCTTAATACTAACTTGGCAGCAGGGTTGCAAGACTAAGCAAGTGCTTCAAGGTTGGAATTAGCAGGCTGCTTGCCACTCAGTGACCTGCTCCATCAAGATTAACATGTTTCTATATTAACTGTAAACCGCCTAAGCCAAGTTTGATGCACAAAGCACATCTGTGATGATTAACTAGAACTGCTACAAGTTCTTTGCTTTCCTATGAATCACTTATGAGACCAGTATATTTCTGACTAAGTGTATACTTTTTATTTACTGAAGGAACAGAGCAGCACTTGTTCTATACAAGTATCTACAGAAATACTGTAGATTTCTGCAGGCAAGTTCTTGAAAGACAGGTGTATTGACAACATTTAAAGCAAAAAAACCCCCAAACAAAACATCTTCAAAAAGTTTAGATGTTCCCAGTGCTTATCTGGCCCAAATATGCTTATGGCCAGCAGCCAGCGTAATTGAGCCCACCCAATAATTAATTTGAATTTATGCACAGGTCAGAACAGCTACATTGTGTCACCTCTTAGCCTTACTCGTCCAGTGGCTATGTCACAATCCTATGATCATAAATGTGCCATTATTAGCTTGAAGAACTATAAAACATGTTGAGTAGAAGGCTTTATTAGCGTAAGAAAAAGCTTGCCAGTATTCTGTCAGGCTTCTTGAAGGCAAGCAGTAGTGTCAGTTACTATTTGTGGCACTACCATTTGTCTAACAGAACATGCCTCTCTGTTCACATTCAATTACCAAACCAGCTTTGAAGAAAGAACAAGTCTAGTTTTCTTCTTTGGAGAGCCGTAATACAAATTCTGCCAAGGCAAAAAGCAGCAGCTTCTCCTCTGAACTTCATAGTGGTTAGGAACATCTACTTGCAAGAACACAGTTTTTACATAAAAGATAAATTTCCAGTTTTAAAGTTGATCTTAAGACAGTTTACTTGAGAGCAGCGAGACATTGTTTTCCAAAATTAAGAACTTTTCTGTTTTGCTATGTTTTAATTAGCCTTTACAAAAGGAGCATCTAAGCTGACTGACTTAGTACTGCTGTAGGTCAGTGAGGGAGCCAAATAGCCAAAGGCAAAACTGGTTTAGGTAATATGCAAAGGGTAAATCATATCAGCTTTACTACAAGTGATAATGCCAGCAGAATACATGACCAAGTAGAGAGCAAGTTTACCACATTCACCATCCAAAAATACTACATTTGGCAAAAAGCAATGAAACTATCCATTTTTCCATTACTAAAACAGCTTACCAACATGATGCTAAGACTACACTGCATTCTTAAACCTGTCATTGGACAGAGAAAGTAAATGATTAAAGAAGGGGACCACATCAAAACAAACACTAGTACTGCTACCGTAAAAACGCTGCAAATACTTACAGGGAAATATGCATTTGTAGTAGCTTCTATAATACTTACATCTTGTATCAGTAAATTAAACCACTACTTTTGCCTGACAGAAGAACAGATACTCATGTTACAGCTCTAGAGTACAGATTAGCCATTTGCTATGCAGGTTATTTAGCTTCGTGAAGTAAAACACCAAATCCATCCTCCATCTCTCTAATCTCTCAGATGGCTGGTTATTCAGCACAGGAGGGAAGAGTTCCAAGAGGCAGGTGGGTTACATAACAATATGTTAAGAGTGGTCTGTTTGTTGTATGCCTGCCCTCACATTATGCAAGTTTGTCAGCATAAATTCATTCATTTGGCTAAACTACCTAGAGCACTACAATAAAGGTGAAAGTTCCAGGTTCACCCAAGTATGCCTGAAGAAGGATGCTCATTCTATTGTCTACAAACTCACTACACAACTAACCCAAAGAGACTACTACAAAACACCTCATCTTCATAAGATGTTAGTATGGCTTCAGTTTGTTCAGAAATTGACCAGTTCAAGGCTGTAGAACAAGATTTTTTGTTTAATGCTGTTTTCGTTCATCACAGGATGTTTATACGTGAGTGCATGCTGTCCTTTCACGAGACATGTTTGATCAGAGGAAAAGAAGTGCCTATCGTGTTGAAGATCATGAATGGCACAAAAGCAATTGAAGACTGTTGTGTCTTGAGACATCCTGTTGTGATTAGATGTCTATTACTATAGGCAATGACATCAGTGGCCTACTGATCACATTTTAGCACTCTGTAGTGCACATTTTACAATATTCTTCACAGTAAGTGAACTACTACCCACAGAACTGACTTCTTCCTCCAGTATGCTGCTAGAGATTTGCCCCTTTAACATCACTTCTCATGGAACAGCAGGGAGTCGCAGGCTTTACTCTAATCCAGTAAAACATTTAACTCCTTGTTCTCATAAGGGAAGGGAAATAAATGCAAAAGAGCACACTGTAGCTTCCAAATACTATCATAATTCAGATACTCTAATTGCAGCAATTTAATAAATGTTTAAGAATTTTAGGCGCCTACCATGGATTTCTTTCTTCAACTAGGCACCACGAGTTAAGAAAAGGACTACAGTTCAAACTGCGAAAGTGTTTGAGGAGTAACTAGGTTATAGGGACTGGCTATGACCAGATATCTCCTGAAATAATTCGAAAATTTAGAGGAAACTTGTATCTAAGTGACTTCATGACATATGGAACATCTATTTGGCAGTTTGGTTGACAAAAAGACATTGATTTGTATCAGAAGAGACGCTCCAAGCTAAGAAGATACGCAAAAGCAGACATGCCAGGTTAGGCTACTACAGAAAGCAGCTCTTCCTCCTTCCTTGACCAAGCAGCACTTAAGTAGTAATTTCCTTGAACAGTATTTTCACACCATACGCAAGCACTCGCTTGAACAGCTTAACATAGTACTTCACAGACTTAGCAGAAGTCACTGTGGACTCTATTCTACCTTGGCTCACGTTCAAATAACAAAATCAGTTTGAGTCTCCTAGTTTAACTACAAATTCTAAACTACTATTTCATAGGCCTTAAAAAAAATCCTATATGAGCCCACTGATTGATGCAAATACACAACAATCTCTTCAACAGTCCTCAACTTCCTCTTACCAGTCATGACAGGCAGCATTTATCCAAAAGATTTCACATTTAGCAGATATGTTTTCCAATGTCTGGATGTCACATGAGATATTCCAACTCTTTTCTACCTCTCATCTTTAAATTATCATCTTTGTGTACTCTCCACTTCTCTCAGCCAAATTCAACAAGTATAAAACAAACCAACCACCCCAAAAAACTCACAAGTTCCATGAAATGACAGAGGAGCCATAGGCAGAACACTAGTTTGATTTTACACATCCTCCTCAGAATAATCTCCTGCTAATTGTGTTTTCCTTAAACCACTCCCTGCAAATAGTAGCACGTGATGCAAGACTTAGTGCTTATTATAGCTCTAAGCAGCACACTTAGGGTTTTTTCAGGCCAGAAATTGCTCATATGGGATGAGTCGCCATAACCTTGCAAGAAAAATAGGAGAGTAAATCAAGATGCCTTGCTTTCAAATTTCTTCAAAGATATAAGTAATCTAAGAATAAAAATAAAGAAGTGCCATTGACTGTCTACAGAAGTAACTCAAGCCTTACTTTAAAACTAAAATCAACACAAATAAGAACATACACCTCAGAGGAACAAAACGGTAGCTTCAGCTTACACACTGAAAGCTGTACTACTGACATATAGCACTAAAAAAAGTTGTGTATTCCCAGCTCACGCACCATATGTGAAGTTTGATTCATTGTATGGCTGTTCTCACTGAGAATAACTAACTATATATATACACTCCCACGGTGATTTAATTCAGGTGCATGCTCCTCCCACATACACAGGTAACACACTATATTATCTACCATACAGTCAAAATGATGATCATCATATGATGAACTTAATTAACCAGCCTTTTTAATCCCCACTAGTTCATCTGTAACCTGATGCACCAGTCCAAGTTCAGTGAAGCAAAGCTACTGAAGTCAAACTTCACGAGGCTGAACATTCTCCCTGTCCATTACAAAGAAGAATTAATGCATTAAGTTCTATGCGAAGAGATAGACCTTTGTTTAATATATCTGCTGGGTTTTATTTCACAAGCGAGTTACATCTTTGACACTGTTGCGGACACTGAGAGCATTAGAGGTTTGCTGTCCAATCTGGACACAGAGGTGGTTGTTCCACCAGTTCCCACACTGCCTGCATACTGGCAAGCATGTGGGAAAATCAGCAGTTAACTTTGTTCTGTCCTACTACCCCACGTCTTGTTATTCCACATATCTAAACACAGGCTAAGAATCTAATACCTTGAACATTTCTCTTTTGTTCTCTTTTGCCAAACTCCACTTGAAAACAAGAGCAGACAAATATGTTAACCAACTACAAAACATAAGAGACACTGAAGTATAAAATCATATTGAAAACAAAAATGAAAAAAATAGTGGGTAGAGACAGCAGCAAGTCATAAATGCTATGACACCAGGTTAAACTACGCCACACATGCAGCTTGCAAATTACACGAGGGCACTGGAAAATTTTCAGTAAACAGTTGCACCAACCACACAACACAAGAGCATTCAGGTAACTTTGAACTGATACATAGCACATTTTATAACACACCTTCTACACATACAGGATTGAAGTCTGAAGAAACCTAAAGACTTGCAACTCTGCTTTGAAATAAAAACCATTGGGACAGCTTCTGCTGTAAGAAAGGTTAACCACTTCGAATTTTACATACAAGGCCCCTGTTTACAGTGCTAGAAGTCCAAATCGCCTGAATTTAGTTCAAGGAAAATCTACATTTTAACAGTCTCATTGTATCGATATAATTTTATCCATAGCTTTTTGTATCAGAAACATCATCATAAAGTTTTCGAAGATAGTTTGTGGTTATCCCAATATAAGCCTAATTAGATTATCATAATTTGCATTACAAAATTCCCTAAATCCACTTTCATCTGCTAGAGAGGAAATTTTACTGCCATTGCTTTTAAAGTAGCCTCAAGTAATCCAGACACACACAGGTGGACAAAACAGAGCTGTTACATCACACGGACCACGGTGACCTTAGCCCTTCCCCATGCAAATTCTGCCACATCATACACTTAGATCTCTAACTCAGATTAATATTAAACTGCTAGCACTTAATTCTTAGTAAAAAAAGAAAACTGAGCACTGAAGCGTCCCTCTAGACAGACACCCTTCCCCCTCACAGCAACTCCTCCTCTCCTCTCCACCCCGCACACCCACAGGGACGCTTCCTCACGCCCCCCTCTCCCGTTTTTAATTACACAGATCCTAAGCGCCGATTTTTGCCAAACCAGAATTTTAAAGCCGGTTTAAGCCAAGCCTGGGCACACCCGCAGAGGGCCCTACTCCCCGCACAGAGGCCTGCTCGCCATCAATGACGTTTGGAACCGAACGCCGCTCCCGGACGCGTTAGGACACCAGAGCCGCCTCTCCCCGCCCCGCCACAAACCCACCCGCCGGCTCCGCTTCAGCACCGGATAAAGCGGGGAACCGACCCCTCGGCACCCGGTCCCGGCGGGGGAGCGGCGGGAAAACCCTCCAACCCATCGCCTCGAACGCGCAACCCGGCCCCAACCTGCGGCCGAGAGCCCGAGGCTGCCCCCCACCCCGCCCCGGGGCGCGGCGCCATTTCGCGAGCCGGGGTCGCGGCGAAAGGGCGGGGAGGGAGCGCCGGGGAGCGGGACCGAGGGGAGCGGCCCCGGCGCGAGGGCCTGCGGCGGCGCCCGGCGCGGCCCAGGCCCCGGCTCGGCCGCGCGATCCCGGCCGCCACTCACAGTTCCGGATATCGGAGATGAAGACCGCCAGGCCTCGCATCCCATCGCCCTTCGACACCGCAGGCATCGTGGCGCGCGATCCCGGCTGCCCAGAGAGACACCAACCACCGCCACTACCCCCGGGCCGAGCGCTCTCCCCGCGGGGCTGCTCAGGCCGCCGCCGCCCCGCGCACGCGCACGCGCCTCCCGCGCCCCCGCCGGCCGCACGGGGCCAGAGCGCCCCCTGCCGGGACCCGCGGCGCCGCCGGGGGAACGCGATCCGCAGTCACCGCCAGCGGAGCAAAAAGGGGGGGCGACTCGGATTGAGAAGCTCGGCACGAGCCGGCACGCGGCCAACCGCACTCGGGGCTGCATCGAGGGAAACGAGGTCGAGGGACCCCGACCGGAGTACAGTGTCCACTAATGGAATCCTCAACATAAGAGCGATATGAAGCTGTTGGAACGGGGAGGCCACGAAGATGATCAGAGGGCTGGGGCACCTCCCATACGAGGCCAGCCTGAGAGAATTGGGCTCATTCAGCCTGGAGAAGGCTCTGAGGAGACCTTATAGTGACCTCTCACTACCTGAAGCAGGGGCACAAAAAAGCTGGGGAAGGACTTTTTACAAGGGCATGTAGTGACAGAACAAGGGGGAATGGCTTTAAATTGTAAAGGAGAAAATGTAGACTAAACATTAGAAAGAAATTCTTCATGATGAGGGTGGTGAGGCACTGGCACAGGTTGTCCAGGGAAGCTGAACACCTCCCATGCCTGGCGGTGTTCAAGGCCAGGCTGGACGGGGCCTTGAGCAGCCTGGTCTGGTGGGGGTGTCCCTGCCCATGGCGGTGCGGGGTGGAACTGGATGGGCTTTAAGATCCCAACTCAAACCATTCCATGATTCTTTGATTTTATGACATAAGGGGTGGCAGGCAGGTGACCCTTTTCCATGAAGGGTTGGCAAGGCACCTTCAACTGTTGGGTCCATCCACTGCATGCTCCATGCTCAGAACAGCCTTATCCCTTCCTCTCCCCATGCCCCTAATGATCAAGGAGTTTTATGATTTCTGAAGGACAAATACTGGGCTTTGCAGATGCCTCAGAAGTAACTTCTGAGGGAGGAGGAGAGGGACGGTAGACTGGGAGACAAGGAAATTTCACTTCATCAGTAAGTTTTGAGCAGTCTTAATCTAGGATCTTCTTTCTAAAATGTGGAGCGTGGGATATAGACTCTCTGTGGTACTGTACATCATGCTTTCCACACGGTGGACTGACAGGCTTTGCCTCAGTCCTCCAGCTCAACAGGTGCCCCAAAACAGTGCATGGGATCTACCTCTTCTACCGTGCAGACTCATTCTGAACATCTGCAAGCCCAAGAGCTACCATATGCAGAGCCACCTTTCCTCACATACCCCTTGTGAACCTGCAATCAGTTGTGTATATGACGCAGTCGTTTGGTGTTACAGTGATTTGCAGTCCTGTGACTGCCTGGATGTGCACGTGTGCAAACCCAGGGCCACATGTTTCTTGTGAAGGCCATGACCAGACAAAGCAACACAGTCCCACACCGCATCTACTCCTGAGCTTGAAAACATTTCAAGGTTAAATTGTCTTAAACATGCCAAAGAGGTAGGACTGCATAGAGTATTTAATCTCATCAGCTGAAAATATATTCAAAGGGTGTCAAAACTGGCCTAGTCTGCCTAGGCAAGAGTATCTTGACAGTTTTGGTCATAATACAAGTGATTAGTATATTTAGTGGACTATGCTGACCTGTAGAATCATGGGGTTTAGAGCTACTAGAGATCAAGCAGTTAGTTAATCTGTTTTCCTGTATTCTTCAAGCCATTTCATTTCACCTGTTCTTCCTCTCCTCTCCCCTCACTCCCACCAAACTCCCTCAAACTGAGCCTAGTATCTAGCTTTTAGCCATAGATGATCTTCCAGAAAGGCACTCAGTATTGATCTGTTACCATCAAATTTATTGTTTTCCTGGTAGTTTGTTCCCATAGTTATTCCTACTCATTTTGAGCTTGCACTTTATTTAAATTTAACAAGTTCCAGTGCCTTTAAGTTAATGATACATTTTTCTCTCATAAATACAGACCTACATAATATTTGATACTACCTCTCTGACAGTGGCTGTATACCTCAGTTAGGTCACCTGTCAAGAGTCTGTTTTCAGGATACATTGCTTTTTAGGTGTGTAATTATCTATTAGAAAGACAAGCTGGCATTATGTGGTAGTCACGACTAAATCTGTTTGCTTAGATCCATTTTGGAGACCAAGTGCAACTACAGGCAGTTGTGCACAATGAGTCCTATATTCAACTCAGATGCTTCATGCGTACATGACATGAAGAAAAGCTTTCCTTTTTCATAGCTTTACAAACAGATTTTGATGCTTAAGAATAATTTCTGTTTACCTTTAAAACTGAAAAGATGTCATCGTGTAGGAGTTTCTGTTTCAGGGAAAAAAATCTTTTTTAAGCTAGCCAAGATGTAGTGACTCTTAAGAGCACAGTGCCACCTAAAGGCTAAGGATACCAGTCCTGTCTGGCTGTATTCCAGTCAATCCTGCAAGTCAGGTAGGTACACTTAAACTACCTTTAAGTCATGGCTTAAATACTGCTAGTGGCATAGCTGTGGCAGTACTAGGCTAAGTGTGGGCTTCAAAGTCTGCTTGAGAACTGGGTGGTATAAATACCAATCACTTAACCCTTGGGGATCTCTCTAGTTTTGTAACCACACTGCTAAATATTTCATTTGAAGTGTCTAAGTGTGCAGTACACATACCCTGGTTATCCTATGTCAACCTTCTTTGACTGACTTATGAGGCTTTACTATATTTGTCCTTGCTCCTAGTCTTCTTTTTGCCTCAACAAAGACTTGTGCAATGGCAGCAAATGTGTAGGTATTTGTCTGACCTTATTGCCTCATAATTTAGAGCTTATTAACCCATTTCAGACAGTTTTGGTAGGGAGAAGACAAAAATGTTACGAGAATAAATAGCTGGAGGAAAGAGAGCCTGTAATAGTCTCTAGATGTGTCCTGACTGAAAGAAATATTGTAATGTAAGCTCAGGTGGTTTTAAAACAGCATAGAGTTCACACTAGGCACAGCCCTTTACAAATGCACTGAATTAATAAATCTGAAAAAATGTTTTGGTTTAAGCTTGACATCTATAAAAATGTCTATGAAAAAAAACATGACTTCATTAGTTCCATCTGTCTCAAGATGCTGAGACTTTTCAGGAGACTTCTAATTACTGTAAAATCAGCATTAAAGGGGAAATAGCCTCAAGAAGTGCTTTTCTATTACACAAAATGTTTTGCAGCGCATTTTTTTGCCAAAAATCCACAACGTTTATCCCTTCTTTTCCAGGCCATGTAATTTCATTGCACTTTTGTACAAAGACTTGAATAATTACACTGACCTTCATAAAATTATTACTATCAACCCAAACAGATTCAACTGGTGAGTATCCATTTGTGGAAATTACAAAAAGGGAATTGTTCCTTTCCCTTTGTTACTTCTGTGAGATTTGTACCTTGCCCCATCAGCTATTGTTTTTTTTGATCCTTGTGGTCATTCTAACCATTACTGGAAACCTGGAAGCAAAAAGAGCTAAAGAGAAAAGAGAACCAGTGACTTCTCCACATATATACTCAATTGGGTTTCTTTACAGGACGTCTGACATTCGTTATTCATTAACAGAGAGTACACACTTATCAGCAATGCCTTCTGCCATGTCAGAGTATCAGATGTGCTGCTTTTCAAGAGTAAGAATGCCACACCATTTTTATTTTCTGAGTATGCACAGCTAGTTGCCAGGCAAACAGCTCACTTCTACTACCCCCTAGGTACCCTATCTTACTCACATACTGACTTTTTAAAGAGATAAGAGTGAACCAACTGAAAACACAGAAACAAAACTGATATCATCCATCACAAGCAACCATTTAAACTTATTTTTAAACTTACTTCTGCCTCTTTGAGCTAGCCACAAATGCACAGAATTAAACCAAAAGACTTCTTGTCTTGGAGCATGGCAACCCAAAGCACAGGCGGAGTGTGGCGAAGAGGTGCGGGGCACGTTATTGTCACGGGGCAGTTTGAGTGGCAGTTTGAGCAGGCAGGGCGAGCAGGCAGGGTGCAGAGAGGGGCTAGAGACTAGCCAGAAGACACAGAGGACCATGGTGGCCACCTGTCAGAAGATTAAAGCCGTACTGGGTGCTGCAGCAGGCAGGATGGATGCTGCCACCCAGACAGAGGCTCAGTGGGTGCATGCAGCTACCCAGACCCTGGGCTGCAGGCAGTGCCCCGCTCCCACACCAGTTCACGCCTCTGGTACTGGCTCCACTTGTGGAAGCTGTACTCATGTGGGGGAACTCCTTCGCATGGTGGAGGAGCTAATGGAGGAAGTAAAGAGGCTGAGGACTATCAGGGAATGTGAGAGGGAGATAGACCAGTGGAGCAGTTCCCTCTCACTAACTCAGTGGGCTGCTGGAGCTGGTGCGACTGAACACCACTCACCAGCAAACTGCAAGGTTGGGGGGAACAAGAGATGGGGAACGGCAGCAAGTTCCTGCCTGACAAAGGAAACCTGCTCCCCCTACCCAGACAACAAAACCCCAAATCCCCCTGAAGAACAAATATGAAGCGCTGCAGGTGGAATCCATCCCCAAGAATGAGGATGATGGCTCCCACAGCCTAGAATCTTTACCTAGGCTGCACCATCCTTAGAAAAACATAAAAACATCCTCCATTAATAAGAAGAGGAGAGTAATTGTTGTAGGGGATTCCCTTCTAAAAGGAACAGTAGGACCCATCTGCAGACGGGACCCACTCCACAGAGAGGTCTGCAGCTTACTAGTGGCATCAGTGAAGGAAGTAACTAGAAAACTTCCTTCCCTGGTGTCCCGATCCAGTAGCGGGGAGGGTTCTTAAACAATCCCAAAGAGTTCAAGATTAAGGCACAAACAAGGCCAGATGCCATACAATCTTGTGAACTTTATTTTCTGGAACAACTGATAACAGCGATAGGACAGAGAGGAAAAGAAAGGAAAAGTTAGAATCCCTAAGCAAGAAGACTGTAGAGATGCTTCTAATTACCACCACCATAAATTCAGCTATGTCCCATCGGATCGGTCTCAGTGCAGGTGATGATGAAGACACGGACACCGAGCAACAATGATGCTCCAAGCTCCAGGAAGATCGGGGGGGCACACGCAGCAACACACACAAGGTCAAGTCCACAGAACAACGAAGCAACCGAGCATCCCGAGCCCACCGAGCAACGAAGAAGCAGGAGGCCCCCTATTTATTGCCCCAGCCCCCATGATTTCCCCAAACAGCCCACCCATTTCCAGGAAGACACTGTCCTCCATGCGTGCATGCCCAGGTGTTCATGGTGGTCAGCTTGGTAGGTACCACTTCGGGTGGATATCGTGGTTTTTCTGTTGGGGACAGTTCGTCTCTGTGATTGGCAGCTCTTACGAGATCAGCTCTTCGTTGCAATAACGGTCTCTTATGAGATCGTTGTGGTTGGCAGCTCTTACGAGATCAGCGATGTTGAGCCAAAGCAATTCAATAACGGTCTCTTACACCTGGTTCAAGAGACAGACTATTATCCTCTGATAGTATTCCAAATTGGTAGTGATGACACAGAGAACAGAAAGCCCAAAGCCATTAAGAGAGACTTCAGGGCTCTAGGGAAAATGATGGAGGGCCCCAGGCTCAAATAGTATTTAGCTCCATTCCAACGTTAAATACAGAGGAGCAAGAAGTCAAAAAGCAGAAATTGATTAATACCTGGCTCTGAGCCTGGTGTGAGGAGAGAGGCTTCGGTTTCTTTGATCATGGGGTGCCCCCCACACCCCCAGGCTTTCTTACTAGGGATGGGACACACGTCTCCTAGAGGAGCTAAAGCCCTTGCTAAAAATCTAGCTAGGCTCATTAACCGAGCTTTAAACTAGATGCGGAGGGGGATGAGACCAGGATAGACAGGAGTGAACCTGGAAGTGGGACACCAGTGACTTGGAGACGGTGTGCTGGTGAGGACCACCAGTATATCACCACAGAACAAGTGGGGACGATTACACCTGGGGACAGTAAGGAAGAAACTGGCACTCTAGCATTAGCTACTCCCATGGCCAGGCAATTGGGAATAAACTCTATTCCCTCTATGAGGGCTGAAGGTTCTACAGCCCAGCTGAAGTGCATTTACACCAATGCTTGCAGCATGGGTAATAAAGAGGAGGAGTTGGAAGCTCTTGTGGGGTAGGGAGGTTATGATGTTGTTGTTATCACAGAAGTGTGGTGGGATGACTCATATAACTGGAGTGCAGATATGGTGGGGTATAAACTCTTCAGGTGGGACAGTAGGGGAGGAGGCTGGGTAGCCCTCAATGTAAGAGAGGACTTTGATACCGTTGAGCTTGATTATGGTGATGAGGACATTGAGTGCCTGTGGGTTACAATCAGAGAAGCCCAAAAGGAGGCAGATTTTGTGATGGGAGTCTGTTACAGACCACACAGCCAAGAAGAAGCAGCTGATGAGCTCTTCTATAAACAGCTGGAGATAGTCTCTAGATGTATGCCTCTTGTTCTTGTGGGAGACTTCAATCTTCCAGGTAAGTGCTGAAAGTACAATACAGCAGAAAGGAAGCAGTCCAGGAGGTTCCTGGAGCGTGTGGAAGACAACTTCTTTGCACAACTGGTGAGCAAACCAACAAGGGAAGGTGCCCTCTTAGACCTACTGTTTGTAAACAGAGAAGGCCTTGTGGGGGATGTGGTGGTAGGAGGATGCCTGGGACAAAGCAATCACAAGCCGATAGGGTTTTCAGTTCTAGGTGAAGTGAAGAGGGTGGTTAGCAGGATAGTTGCATTAAACTTCCACAGCTTCCCTGAGCAACCTGTGCCAGTGCACAACCAATCTTATGGTGAAGAAATTCTTCCTAATGTCTGCCCCTCTCAGTTTATACCCATTGCCCCTAGTCCTATCACTACAATCCTTTGTAAACAGTCCCTCTCCAACTTTCTCTTTGGCCCCTTCAGGTACTGGAAGGTCGCTATAAGATCTCCTTGGAGCCTCCTCTTCTCCAGGCTGAACAAGCCCAACTCGTCTCAGGCTGTCCTCATACGGAAGGTGCTCCAGCCCTTTGATCATCTTTGTAGCCCTCACCTGGACCCATTCCAACAGCTCCATAGCCTTCTTACATTGAGGATTCCAGAACTGGACACAGTACTCCAGATGGGGTCTCACAAGAGCAGAGCAGAGGGGCAGAATCACCTCCCTTGACCTGCTGGCCACGTTTCTTCTGATGCAGCCCAGGATACGGTTGGCCTCCTGGGCTACCGCCAGATATTTAGTCCGCGCAAGCAGCCCATGAAATAACGAGGTTACATCAAAACTTCCCCTGCAGCGCAAATAGCGGTAGCACAGCCATGTTGCAAAACACGTAGAAGGTCGAAACAGAAGATAATAACAATCTCAATTACAAAAGCCTGTTAATAGCCGTTTGAGATTTGACTCCTCCTCTCTGCACACCCGGGGTTGGCAGTATCGCTCGCCGGCGCCCTGCAGCCCGGCCCGCTGCAGCTATTGCGCTCCCCGCTACGCTGATCTGCGGCGTCTCCCCGCCCCGGCGCCGAGCACCGCCCGCCAGGGGCGGGGCCGCCTCCACTTCCGCGGCCGGCGGCGGGGCGGTAGGTGGGTGGCTGCGGGGCCGGGCGGCGAGGCGGCGAGGCGGCTGGGGCTGCCGACGTGCGGCACTGCGCCGGGGGGAAAGGGAGCAGTGTTTACACAGGCTGGGAGTGCGTTCGTTTTCAGTTTTTTCACTCCCCGATCTAGCTTCTGTTGCTTTAATTTAAAAACGCGTCAGCCGCGTGCTTCCTGGGCTCCCTTGGCAAAGTGATGCGGACTCCTGTGGCAGGAGTTAGAATCTAATTTCTTCTTTAGAAATAAAGTATAAATATTTATTCTTATTTCCAAACAGTTATTGTGCCAGCTTAGCTTCTTTGTGATAGCCTAAATCTATGCCAGCGTTTTTCTCTTGTAGAAGTAAAGATGTGTTTAAAAGGGCAGAGTAAAAGTACATCAGCTCAGGTGGAAACCCCAGCTAATGTTTGTGACTTGGCTTAGAGAGAAACCTGAATATTCTAAACCTTAAGTTGTCCATCGTATCAGGTGAACCAGGACACAAATAGAATCATAGAATAGTTTGGTTTGGAAGGGACGTTAAAGATTGTCCGGTTCCAACCCCCATGCCATGGGCAGGGACACCTCCCATCAGACCAGGCTGTTCAAGGTGTCATCCAACCTGTCGTTGAACACCTCTAGGGATGGGGCAGCCACAGCTTCCTTGGGCAACCTGTGCCAGTTCACCACTCACATGGTGAAGAATTTCTTCCTTATGTATAGTCTGATTTAGCTCCTCTCCGTTTTATACCCATTGCCCCTAGTCCTATCACTACAAGCCTTTGTGAACAGTCCCTTCCCAGCTTTCTTGTAGATCCCTTTCAGGTGCTGGAAGGTCGTTATAAGTTCTCCTTGCAGCCTTCTCTTCTCCAGGCTGAACAATGCCAACTCTATACAGTCAACCTTGATTTTTTTCTTGCATTTTGCTATGATACAGGAAATAAACAAGAGTGCCAGGATCATATGGTTCTGTTCTGTTTAGTTAGCTTGTGGGGAATTAAAAAATAATGACAGAAGGTTTGCACAAGAAAAATGTGATGGGAGCCTGGTTTGGTAAAGCTTGAAAAATTCATGCTTATGTTTCCCATGAAGACCATTTAAAGTTTGACTAATTAATCTTTGTGCAGTAAAGCGATGCTGTCTACTTAATTTTCACTAAAAAGTTGTTGTTAAAAAACAAACAAAATAAGGTTCCAAACAAGAGTCAAATATTGGACTGTCACTAGCAGAAAGCGTTTTGCCACGGGCTCAGTGCTTCCTATAGATCTAGGAGTAAATGTTGAATTAACAGTAACTGGCAGATGGATATGATCATGTCAAGGAAATGAGCACATTTTGGTGTCTAATTAGAATTCAGTGATTTTTTGTAAGCTTCTTTCTTCAACTATTAAATGTTAACTTCCCTTAAGAGAAGTGGATGCTGTTGCTAATTGTTTCTGAAAGTGAAATCAAACACCTCCGAATCAATATATACAAGCTTCTGGAAGAAGTGATAGCCTGTCCAAACAGTTAAGACTTGTATTGACTATTTAGGCTTTCAATTGTTCCTCTCTGCCGTAGTTTATAGATCCTGCCAAGCTAGATGGAACAGAGTAGATGCTATCAAGAGCAACTTGCTTTGTCTAATTTTTTAGGATGTGGAATGTGGGTTACCAGTAACCTTGACAGCAAAGTAGAAGTGTAATACCTTAACTATTAATACTAATGAATTTCAGATGGTATAGCAATTTAGCTTTTATCCCACCCTCTGAATCTAAGAAGTATTAGGAGGCTTTCTGCTTTTATTTTGCAGTCTTTATAAGACTTTACTAGAGCCTTCAAATAATTTGGTACATGAGATTTTTGATGTACTATATTCTGTGGTGCTAGAGGCTTTGTTTCTTTCAAGCACTTCTGCTGCCATCATCCTCCTGCTTAGTTCCCTAATCATGTACTCTTCTCTTTTCCTGCAGACTCTCTAACTCCTGCAATAAATATCTCTGCTTTTTAAAACTTCACAGCCAGTCATATCTAAATATGCTTACATTCATTAAGTTGTTGATCTCCTATCTGTGTTACTACTCTTGGCCTGTAGTAGCAGCTGTTTCTTTGAGTACCCTTCTGTTTAAACTTTAAGGTTCCTTCTGCTGCCATGTTACTGCCGCAGTACTCCTTTAGAGTGCTCAGACTGCTGTTGTAGGATCCCATACCTGATGTTTTATAAAGCAGCAAAATAATCAAACTTCAAGCAGCGCCTGTTACTAGTGCCAACAGAACAACACTCTTGTAAATATGACTTGAGGAAACGAGCTTTTAAGTCTTTTAAGTGGGTGGTAGAAATGTTAATTCCTGGGAGTAATGCAGGTAGCACAAGTATTTTTGAAGTTTGCCAAAACATCAGAAAATTATAGGGAAGATATCCCTTTTTTTCTTCCCCACTAGGATCGCACAATTATGAGAAGCAGCCTTGTAAGTATCTAGAGCCACTAGTTTATTATAGATGAAAGCTAGTCCCATTTTGATAATTAGTACTTGCAGGATTAGTAACAGGCTGCTTTTCTTTATTCTGGTATTTTGCCTCCTTTCACTTTGCTTCCCCTAATGATAAATACTTTTTCTCTGTTTTCTTCTTATCTGCTTCTGAGAACTGGGCTGGGAAACCAATATAACTCATGAATGGACAGAGGTTGAAAAACAAGCTCTGGCTCTATTTGACATTTTTTTTATGAAATCTTTCCTCTGACAGAACTAAGATGAAATATCGAAATAGCACAGAACAGGAAATGTTCTCTATTCTAAATTCTTTTATCTGGAGCTGGGACAGACTGTCAGAAGTCATTCTTCTAGACCAAAATGACCCTTATCTTTTTCAATTCTGCATGTATCGCTGACGTGGCAAGGAACTGAAGGCAAAGTTCTCACCTGCTAGAGTAAAGGCATATAGCTATAAGCAAATAGCTATGGTTCTTTCTGTCTCTTAATTAATTTGTGACTTGCTGACTGGATTAGGCAGGAGCAGAAACAAATGCTTATCCCTTATTTACTATAGAAAAAGTAAAGGAGTCCTATAATTGCTATGGGCAGCAGACGTTTATCTCTGTTTCAGCTGTAAACTATTATACTTATTTAGGGATTCTTCATAAGGGAAGCTGTATTTATCCAAAAGACTTTCTGTGTTATACACACACTAAAATAAAGAACAAAAACCATGGAATCTAGGAATCCTAGGAATCTCTTAAAATACTCTTAAAATGTTATTGTGCTGTCAGAGCAAAAGCACTATTAAAACAGTGCTGTCTTAATCAGTCTGATTCTAGAGGGCAGAAGGTAAGATAGTTGCTTGACTTTTCTTAGACGAGAAAAATGAATTAAACTGTTACATTCTTCTGTTCCCAGAGATTTGAACCCTTATTTTTTCAGGGCAGGAGAATCTTGACATGGCGAAAAACACCATGAGGCTTCTCTGTACTTCGCTTTCTTTTACTGTGATTTGCTGGCTAGCTGAAGGCACCCTGTCAAAAACAGATTCAAAGAAAGGTGCTACAAAAAAACTAGAAGAAAAGGTAAGCGAAAAAACTGAAATGCTCATCTTATCTAACATGGGCAGTAAACTACTTGAACTTTGATAAAAGGACTTTTATTCTGTCAAAACAGTGTTAAAAGCAACCATGCATTTCTATTGAAGCCTGTGCTCTCAAATTAGGCTACCTGGAAGTGTCCTTTCCTTTGGCTTTTATGAGCATCACAAGCGATTCACTACTTGAACAAATACAATGTAAACTTCTGAAGCTTTATCCCCCATGCAAGCTGCAGAAGCAGAAAGTTTCTGTCCCCTCTCATATTGCTATAGGAGACATTCTTCCATCCTTTTGGAAAGTGATGGCAGGGAGCAATAGTTTGAGCCAAGAGCACTAAGTCATTTACTGGTGGAAGGGAAGGTGTTCTCAGCCTTGCCAATGGGAAGGCTTTATCCTGATAAAGAAATCTGAAGAGCCTTCTAACCAGCAGTTTCTTTGCAGGGAGAATTGGTTGAGTCCTGTAGCAATCTGAGTAAGTGGAACCAATGTACTGAAATCTCTGTTAACATGCTGAGCGGGTTCTTGTTTCCTGCCTGTTTTCTTTCAAAACTGCAAGAAGGAACAGCAGTGCGAGAGGAGGGCTGTGTACGGAGACAAAATATATTTACCAGTGCATGTACCAAGTGTGTGTTTCCAAGCTTGTTAGGTAAAAAAGTGGGCATGTTCAAAATCCTCTTCATTATAAGTATAATTAATCCTTCACTATGCAGATACATCTCTCATTGTTTGTATTGTTTGCTTAAAGAAAGGTGTTCGGAACCTTGGCCCTTGGTAACCTAATTGCTGCGTACTCAGTCTAAAATATATCTGGCTTAGAAATAATTTTCAAATTCTTGGTTAAGAGCTCCTACCTCCATTTTATCATTTTGAGAGTAATATGCCAGAAAGCATTGACTGGAGAGCAGAACAACATCAGCTGTGGCGAATGATGTTCTTGAGTCTTATCACTTCCTGATTTTTTGTTTGTTTTTATGATTTTTGCCTTGCAAACAAAGTAAGTTTACTGATGATGACAAGTCATTTCTGAGCACTTTCCTCTTTCAGTGTTAAATCCATCCGTTCTGCATCCGACTCTGCAAGGAGTCCTTGGAGTTTAATGGATTAATGATATGATTTTCTTTCCTTTTTGAAGTCTGTTGCTATTGAAAGTGGCTGCTTCATATGGCTGGTTCTAAAAACTCTCTTCTTCCCTCAGACACTGCATTCTGATAAAAATGTGCAGGACCGGGGACTGGTAGTTGTGGATCCAAAAGCAAAGGATATTATACTGGAACATAGAAGTTATTGCTCCAAGAAGGTGAAGGAAAGACTTTTCTCAGGAGATGTACTGGGATATGTTACTCCCGTAAGTCAATAAAGTGAATAAAATTGGTGCATCGAGTGAATATGCAGCAGACTGTGCTAATCTCCAATCTCGCATCCCTGCTTTAAAAGCATTTTTATAATAATGAGAACTTCTGGTCAAATAGCCAGAGGATTATTTGAGAGTTGGTTTGGGATTCAGGTAGTCTCAAACACTTATTATGCCATCCATCTCTTGGAGGATGTCTAGGTCATATTGTTTTTCTTCTAACTGGTAAAACAGATGATAGTATTCTCGTGTCCTGGATGAGCCATGTGAAGCTCCAACAAAGTCAGACTAGGAGGATTACTGAATGTCCTTGTACCTTGCAGCTACTGACTTAAAACTTCTAAATAAACAGTAAAAATTTTATGCTGCTGTGAAAATGATCTCCTTTCTTGAATAATAAATGTTTCTTCCTTTTGTTTAGAGGATGCTTTTCACTTGTTTGTCTTACACTGCTCAAAAGACAAATAGATGCCCTTTTCAGGTTTCTCAAGTTCTCTTGAATATAAATGCAGAGTCTGTAAATTCAGAACTGTGTTTGAATCTACATTGCAAATTCCTATAGTTCAGATGAATTTTCACAGTTTGAAGATTACCTTATAGGTAGCTATTGGAGTTTCCACACTGCTTTCTTATTTAAATAAAAATGATGTCCCAGAAGGTTTCTTCAAACTAACAGAAGGGGATCTAGCAAATGGTTTCATTTGCATTAAAGAATTTGTATTGATCAAAAGTAAAGTGAACTGTATAGCTTGCTTTTCAGCCTCTCACTTTTTTTTTTTCTTTTTTTCTTTTGCAAGTGGAACAGTCATGGATATGATATTGCTAAAATATTTGGAAACAAATTTACACTAATCTCCCCAGTCTGGTTACAAGTCAGAAGGAGAGGGAAGGAAAGATTCCAGTTCACTGGGCTCCACGATGCTGATAAAGGTGTTATTTTCTTTTTCTTTGAATATGTATTGCAAATAAGATTAATGGTCTTGTTGAAGACTGATTTGCTTCGGTAATATATGTATATGGGGTTTTCTGGCTATGCTTCATGGTGAAGTGCTTTTATCTGTTACGTTTTTTGGTGAAGTTTTCTTCTTTTTGGTGGACTTCTTTATGTCCCCACCTGCTTTCACATGTGTACATAGTTTGTCTGTCCAAAGAATTTGTAGAAAGTTTGACTTTCCCTCCAGGCTGTCTACAAAGACCCCTTTGAAGGAAGGAAGGGACAAAGAATCTGTACAGGCAGGAATAGTCTTTGGTGGTTGCACTGTGCCATTCGTCACCTATTGTCTTTTTTTGCCCCCGTGCAAAAACCTTCGAGTGAATTCGTTTTGGGAATGGAAGATAAATTTAATCTGAAGGGAATTTCTTCCTTCACTGTCAAGATACTGGCAGCAAGTTCAGATTTCTTAAATAGTAACAAAGTAGTTTATAGTTTTGAACTTGATTGAAACATTGTCTGTGGAATTTCATTAGAAACAGCTACAGTTCTGACCATATTGGTGCCTATTAACAAATTCATTCTAGTGCAATGACAGCCAAGAGGAGTAGATGGGACACTTGGAAGTACCATCTTAAAAAAAAAAAATTCCTCCCAAGTGATGCTTGGTGACTAAAAAAGTGTTGTTCTGAGTAGGCAGTATGATTGTTTCCATGGTGAGGCAGAACTGTAAGCAGCAGGGAGGGGCTGGGTATGAGCTGTTGTGAGGTTGTAGTAAATGCTAGTTATGTTGTGGTGGGGGTCAAAAGCTTCAGATTTTGCCAGTTACAGGATGTTTTGTCTATGTTTGCTATGAACTAGTAGTCTCTGGCAGGAAGACAGATAGAATGAAACTATGCTGCATTATTTGAAGAATGCTTGAAAATACACTGTTGTTGCCGACATTTGTATTTTAAGTTTTTCTCTCACTTGATACTGTTTGGCAGGCTGGATGAAAGATGTCAGAAGAACATCCAAAAATATCAAAATAGGTGAGCCTCTGTTTTGTATTTGTTTGTCTTTTATCTTCTTTAACCGCTAGAAGAGCAAAAGAAGGGTTTGTTCCAGGTGCATATGGGAGAAAGGGAGGCAACCTTAGTGTAGTTGTATGAAGGAAGAAGTCTGAGAAGAAAAATAAAAGCAGTTAAATATAAATAGTTAAGTAACTGAAGTGTTTATCATGTTGGTGTCCTAATGTTTTGCCTTAAGTTTGAATAAACTTTGGGTCACAGGTCCCTCTGTGGAGGGGTACTTTGTATATAGCACTGCATGCTTATCTGGAGGAGTGGTCTTCAAACTTGTTGCTCAGAGGTTCTGCTTAGTTAAAAAGAAAAAAAATCCAAATCTGTATCAGTCAGACTTTCCTGTGTGATAATAGAAGAGTCCTCCTTTGATTCTTCTCCCCATGAAGCTAGTAGCTCAAGTGTGCCACAGTGTGTGTCTTTGAGGAAAATGACAAATGGGTATGGAGATAATACTGTGTTAAACTTCTCACATTGCTCTATAGAAGGAATTCTGTCAAAATGTGAAACGCTTCTTGATTCAGAAGGGAGTATGAAACTTTAAATACATTAGAAAAATTGAAAGCCCAATCAGATATCTTAAATTACTTTTGCTTCCAGATGATAAAGCCTTTGAGAACTCTTTAGACTCTTCTAAAATACTCTTTTAGGTCCTTCGTAGTTAGAAAGGGCTTAGGTATACCTCTGTATGAGTTGTTGACTTTTCCAGTGTGCATGATTATCAACAGTTCCAATGGCAGTTTTCCCGACTCTTGTCTGACTATATTTTTAATGTTTTAAGTGTGTTGTTAGAAAAATGAATTACATGAACTTAAGTTTTAGAAAATAAAAAAATTGTCATCGATTCTTGAGACGAGTAGAAGTAATATAGGGCTGTGTACAAAAGACCAAATTAGAGGTGGAATTTTCTATCTTGTTCTTGTGGTAGAAGAGATACACTGTTTATAGAAAGATTGCTGTTACATGCTAGTGTTCTTTTAAGACTGTACTTGGAGCCCTAAGTGACAGTTCAATTAAGATAGTTCAGTCATGTGAAAGTATCTTTTCTTAAAGATTTAATCACTGCTGACCTTTAAACTAAACAGAAATGAAGAATGTTATACTATGTCAATTTATCTGTCCTGCTTAAATTGCTCACAGAGCAGTGATCTCAGTCATGGAATATGTTGTTTAGTGGTATCTGTGCTTGTCATCTGCTGTGTTCTGTTTCTGCAGAAATATTTCAGTGTAAATAATAAATTCTTAATTTTAACTACTGATTGATGACCTTACTTGATAGTGCCTCGAATTTTGTTTGATGGTTGGACTTATCAGGACTTCGAGAGTGTTTTTGGCAGTGAGGATGAGATAGAGGAGCTTTCCAAGAACATGGTTCTGCTAGCAAAGGTAAGAAGAGGTTTTGTAAATGCTTTTAAAATAGTGTGAGATTATATTTGATTCCATTTGTAATGAGTGTTTTCTCGTGTTCAGCAATTTTATGTTCTACAAAACAAAATCCTGCTCAAAACAATAAAGAGGCAGAATTTTTAAGACTGTGTCCTAGTATATGTCTAATTCCTGTAAATATGAAGTATAGTGACACTTAAGTGCAGCTGACTACAAGTTTAAAGTGAGGCTATGTAAGTCTCATCCAGGTAGTCTTGTTAAGTTATCATTCATAGCTGCACTGGTGACTTTTGCCTGCTATAAATCGTGATTGATAAAACCTGCTCCAAACAGCTGATAGGCTGAATGTTACTGAGGTGTTAGTGGATACCTGGTAAACTTCTCATGGAGGTTGTGTAGAGAGCAGACTACTTTTTAATTTTTATTTAAAAAATAAATGTATAAAGCATAGGCTAAACTGATTAGTGATGTTTATTGATAGGCCGAAAAAAGGATCACGGGTGCAATAAGTGCTGTTTTCTGCGTTAGAGGAGTACATTCAGGCTTGGTGGCTAATGAGCCACTTCTAATTCCAAGAATAACTCACTGAATATCTATGTTAAAATGTTAAGAGACTGGGGAGAGAAGGAAATTTCCTTTAAGGAATAGTCATAGTTTGCTAAGGCTTTCTGGGCAGCCCGTTAGCTTTAGAGCTGTGCCTGTGTAGAACTAGACAAGCTGCACTCAAAGGACATTCATCAGTAGTGGTTGATCTATAACAGCCTTGTCAGAGAAAGTTTTCTCACTTACTACGTTAAAGAAATCTTAATGTGCACCAGAGGCAGAAGGATGTAGATGTAAACTGAATAGTTTATTCATTTAAAACTGATACATCAATTTTAGATTCTCAATAACAGTTGGCGTCTTAAGGAAAAGGTACTCAAATACCCTTTGGACAACACTGCAGGGAATATGCAGTCCAGGGGGTTCTTGGAATGCATTGATGAGATCTTCCTTCTCGAAGTGATGGAAGAGCCAATGAGGAGAAATGCTATGCTGGACCTTCTTCTCACCAACAAGGAAGGAATGTGAAGGTCAAGGGAAGCTATGGCTGCAATGACAATGGTGGAGTGGAAGATCCTTAAGGCAATAAGGAGGGTGTGCAGCAAGCTCACTACTCTGGACTTATGGAAAGCAGCCTTTAGCTTCTTCAGCAATCTGCTTGGTAGAGTAAATAAAAGCCCTGGAGGGGAGAGGGTCCCAAGAAAGCTTGTTAATATTCAAGGATCCCCTCCTCCAAGCTCAGCAGCAATGCATCTCAACAAAGAGGAAGTCAGGCAGAAGCACCAGGGGGACTGCATGGATGAACAGGGAGCTCCTGGACAGACTTAAACTCCAACAAGAAGCCTACAGAGGGTGGAAGCAAGAGTGGAGAGTCTAGGAGGAATACAGAGAAATAGTTTGAACAGCCAGTGATCTGGTTAGGAAAGCTAAAGCCCTGTTAGAATTAAATCTAGCCAAGAACATCAAGGGCATCAAGAAAAGCTTCTGTAGGTACGTCAGTGATAAAAGGCAGACTAGGGAGATCATGGGACCTCTCTGGAAAGAAATGGGAAACGTGCTTACCCAGGATATGGAGAAGACTGAGGTACTCAATGATTTTTTTGCCTCAGTCTTCACTGGCAGGGGCTCAAGCCACACTGCCCTAGTCACAGTGACTGAGGAGGCTTCATTTTGAATCCTGGGTTCAGTTTTGGGCTCCTCACTCCAAGAAGGAACTTGAGGGGCTGAGACATGTCTGGAGAAGGGAATAGAGCTGGGAAGGGCTGGAGAATAGGGGTCGTGGGAGCAGCTGAGGGACCTGAAAGAGGGGAGATACAGATTAGATATTAGGAAGACATTTTTTCTTGTGAAGTTTGTGAGACATTAGAACAGGTTGCCCAGAGAAGTTGTGGATGCCCCATCCCTGGAGATGTTCAAAGCCAGGCTTGATGGGATTTGAGCAACTTGACCTAGTAGGAGATGTCCCTGCAGGGGGATTGGAACCAGATGATCTTTAAGGTCTCTTCCAACTGAAACCATTCTATGAAGTATAACTTTCCTTGATCATGCTAAACATAAATTATCACATGTGAGATTAATTGTAGGAGATGTTTGGAATCATGCCTGTGCCAAGTTTGCATTTACATCTTCAGATTTAAGAGCTCACAATTTTTTCCCAATATGCATGTAAATATGCGTCAAATTATTTGCTTAACAACCATCTGAATTTTCCCAGTCCGTTACTGGTTTATCCTGTAAAAGTAGTAGTTGTGGATAACTAGCAGACATTTTCAACTTTTGCATGTTTGTTTTGTAGTTTGTGCTTTTCTTGGACTTTTTCATGAAATGCTACATTAAAGTAGATGCAGAGGGAACAAGAGTAACAGGGGACGAAGACAAGGCTGAAGTGCTCAATGCCTACTTTGCCTCAGTCTTTAACAGTAAGGATAATTGTTCCCCCTCTGCACAAGGGTTGTGCACAGAGGGAATGACCTCAAGCTCCGCCAGGGGAGATTTAGGCTTGAGATTAGGAAAAAGTTCTTCACGGAGAGGGTGGTTAGGCATTGGAACGGTCTGCCAAGGGAGGTGGTTGAGTCACCGTCCCTGGAGGTGTTTAAGGTTAGGGTGGATGAGGTACTTAGGAGCATGATTTAGGGATTGGTGGGAATGGTTGGACTCGACGATCCAGTGGGTCTCTTCCAACCTGGTTATTCTGTGATTCTGTGAAAGGCAAGATGATATAAGAATATAAAGCATGTTCAATCTGTAATAGTATGAGAAAGACTATAGTGATTGTGTGCTTTCATACTGTGCAGTCTTCTTTGATACAACCCTAATAAGTATGGTGATTAACTATATGTTGTTGCCTATTCAATTTATTTAGGATGAAAATTTTGATGGTTTTGTAGTTGAAGTTTGGAGACAGCTGGGAAATCAAAAGCAAACGTGAGTATAAGTCTCTAGGATGCATTTCTTAAAAATCGTCTCTTTTAAAGCATGTTTTTAATTTGTCTGTTTTGATTTGAATTTGTTATTATAAATGAATGCATTTCTTTCTTAAACAACTGAAGGTTCTTCCAATTATCCTAGAATGAAATAGAAGAGTTTACTGCACTCTACATGAGCTCCAAGGTGACATAATTATCTTTGTAGTAGACCTAGCAGACCACTACTTGAGTTCTGCAAGATGTCACTGTTGAACAAGGGTGAAGGAGGTACCTCAATTGCATTCTTACTCAGATATTGGCCCTGGCCTTTATTTTATGATTTGGTTTGGGTTACTGGGTGAAGCTTGGAATCGTGGGATGCTTTCAAGATGACTAAATCTGAGTTGAATAGGAAACCTTCCAAACCTTTATATAGGTATTTTTCAGACCTACTGAAACTAAAACCAAAATCCCTTTTGGAAGCTCTTCTATGAAGTGTCAGAGAGTCTGAATTTATCATAGCTGCTAAAACTTAAGGGCTTATCCGTATTGTTTCCTGACATATTCTTATCTGTTTTCCTTGAGCCCCTTGGCTGTCTTAACATCTTGGACAGAGTGAAGGCAAGGCAAACTCCAGATTGCCGCTTCAGGAGGGAAAGGCAGGACATGTAGTGTAATAAAAGATTCAGTGAAGCCATCTGAAGATTTTCTCTTAGTTCTCTCAGGAAGTTCAGGCATCTGTTCCCTAAAGCACAGTATTCCTACCAGTTCTCTATTGCCCAAAGTATTTAGGGGAAAATAGCTTAAAAGAAAGCTCCACAGAATGTAGTCTTCATTATAGAAGACATTCACCTTTCCAAAAATGGTTACTTCAGATTATTCTGTTTAGGGCAAATGTTGTAGGCTTGATAGCATGTAATAGTTATTTCTGGAACTGAAGGTGCTGTTAACGGAGTCCTACCTTTTTCCTCAAACATTATCACTCGGGAACAGTGAGTTGAACTGCATGATATTTGTAGCTTTGTTAGGGACTCCACCATTTGCACTGGAATGAGTAATACTTATGCTAGGTGCTCTAGCTGATAATTAAGTAATTTGCCAAGTTGATCTCTATATTGATCTCTGAACCTATTATAATGACTGTAAGACAGCCAACAAGGTGATTTAAGCCATTAGTAACTGCCAGCCAGAAGCTGGGTGTAGTGGTCAGTTTATTTACTATGCTTTCTATATTTCAGTAAAATTGCTGCTTTTCCTCTTACTTACATGAATGCAAGACAGACTACACTACTGTAATTTTAAGACTCAATTTAAGCACACTAGGATAAAAGTTCTGTATTGCAAGTGACACACATGAAAAAAGCATCCTTTTTTTATTAGCTCCAGGGTGAGTTTACTTGTGGCATGGTAGATATGTTACACTTTCCCAGGAGTAATGCTGGTTCAAAACTGCATTGCTTGTCCCATCTTATGTGATAAGAACTGTTTGTACTGCAGGAGGTAATGTTGTGTAGTTGCTTTAGCTTTCAGTACCTGAGCATTATTTAGGTGAAGTAAAGAAGCACCGCTTACATATTCACTGTCTGTATGTTATTGATAGACAAGAGCGGGAAGTATTTTCTGTAACTTTGGAGAAGGAAAGGTTTTTTTCTTATAAAGGAGAATGGTAACCGCCTCCTGTGCTTTAAGTCACTAATATTTGAATATATGTGGTCACCTGTGAACAAGACTTCGGGATTACCCTAAGCAAATGTGAAAGATGATGTTTGGCAGAAAAACATGAATAGAAATAAAAGTTATGAACTGCAGGTTTTCCTTCTCGAGACCAATTTTCATTTAAGTACTTCATTGTAAACTTATCTGTGGTTTTTTTTTTTTCCTTTATTGCCACTCCCCTAGAAATGGTTAGGGTGTTTAAGTTGCAAAATAGCTTGTGTTGGGCTCGCCTCCTCAGAAACAAGCATTCTGAATAAGGCTAATCTAGGCAGCAAGCTGAAGCTAGACTTTGTGTGTAGAATAACAGTTGTTTTGTGAAAACAGAACTACATAATTACATTAAAATTTTGTCTCGTGATGCTTAAAAGTTATGGAACTGATGTCCTTCGTGAGATTCAGTCACTTTGTCTATCACTTGTTCTGAAACTGGTTGGCTTGGGGGTCCCAGGGGTTTTCCCTACCACTGTTTTTGGAGTGAACAGGTGCTTTGAACAGATCTTAAGGGCTAGAATTAAGTGAACTTAGCATTTTGGCAAGCTTATGTTTTTATTGCACGTTGAGTGGTGTTACTTTGGGATCTGTTAATTACCTTTTGAATAGCAGAGCAGAATTATTCCTCATAGACGGGTAAGTCTAGCTTTTCTTGTCCCTGAATAAGGAGCAGACCATGACCTTTTTAGCCCACAGAGTGGCAGTATTGTAACACGAGTCATACCTGAGCTTACTTGACTGTGTGTCTTTCCACAGTCAAAACGCCACTAGCAAAGCATGTTCTTGACTTTGGAAGAGTGGAGATCAGTTCACAGGTCACATCTGTCAACTAAGATGACCACTAATTATTCGGAGATGTGAAGCATTAATAGAACAGAAATTGTATATGCTCCATATAAAGCATCTGTATTCATTGTTATTTACAGAATGTAGGGGTTTCCTGGTTCAGATCGTTCAAGGTCAAACATCTGAAGGTAGCTTAACTTTCTTCTAGGTGAAGGAACAAAAGATCATAGTGATGCTCCTAGGAACAGACAGTCTGCCTTTAAATTACTTTTAGAGCTGTCTGATAATATAAAGACCTGCCTAGCTAATCCAATTTATTCATTTTATTTAGTGTGAACATGTTTTAGTTTAAAAATAAAATTAAAAAAACATTTATTTTCTGAAATACAAGGAATAGTGTCACATAAACAGTTAGCAACAGGTTACAGAGATTCAACACAGGTGCATAGCAATATCTGGAGATATGCGGCAGCTGCCAGGCTGCCTTATGAAATGGCAGAGTGGTGGTGTGGATCTATGGAGAAGTTATCTCACTTATCTCACTTAGAATCCTTATGGTGTTCATTGTTCAAAACTTAAAAAGTGGATATGTAGCTATTAAAGCAATAAATAATAAAATGACACTCAATTGTTCTAGTGCCTCCTTTCATGGATATGTGTTGAGAGGAAAGCTGTGGAAATTATGCCTGTTATATTTAATAGGGTTCTGGAAAAGACCCGTAATTCTATCCAGTGCACTACCTTAGTGATGCAGGAACACTAATGCAACACAGTGTTCTTTATCAGACTTGAAATGATTAGAGAGTCAGATTTGCTTATGGAACATTTGTGCATTATAGAACATCTAGGTTCTTCTATTTAGATGCTGAAATACTGCCTGTTCTGTCTGAAGAACCTGAATTGTCTTGATATGCGTGTATGAATGTAAGTTTTAGGGGCTTTTACTGACCAATTTAGGCTCCTGTAGATGTCTAATTACAGGTACTTCAGAATGCCATCTCTAGTACCGGTACTTGGTTCTTTGCTGTGATTTTTGGGAATAGAATTATTTATATACAAATCACAGGGAGGTCAAATTTAACGTGAGATAAAGACTGCATCTGTCTGATGCTACCTTCTCTCATACTGACAATCATTGTACAGTGGAAAAGTATTCAGCTTCCCATCTTTTATTCTAACACATAGGAAATTAATCTCCAAACAAAAATGTAAATCAGCCAAGATAATCCTATGCAGATGATACTTCAATTCTAATGTATTTTGCTGCTTCTTGTAGTTTCAACCTGCTTAATTAAGTAACTGTTCTCAAGCTGAAATTTACTTGACTGATACTGCAATAAAATATTCCAAGTTTTTCATCCTATGGTATTTAAGTTTAGAAATGCACATGGCAGAAATAGTGAGATAACTGAGCAAGCAAAGGTTTTCCATAGTTAGTTAATAGCCAGACAGGACAATGTCTCTGTTACTAATCTCACTTCTGGGTTTATTGGTTGTGTTTCTCTCCAGAGACCTGGGTCATGTTGTGAAAATGGCATGAATGTACCCATCAGAATATCGCAGCAGACATAAAAGTGCACACATTATTTTGATCAGTCTGGCATTAGTTGACAGATGGCACTGCCATCACACAGAATCGATCTGAAAAACGTGATTTTTTTTTTTTCTCACCACGTGCTACAGGCATTTGGTATCATGCAGAAGATGACCTTCAGACATCTTATTAATGTTAGTAGGAGTGCAAGAGCAAAAAGCTCTTCTAAAAGTTCTATCCTTCATGTTAGTCCCTGAAAAATTAATCTATTAATCAAAGATTTGCCATAATTCACTCCAGTTTTTTGGTATTAACTAGGCTATGAAATGACACAGAAGGGCAATTTTGTCTTGAAGCAGACAGCTTTATTCTGTCTAATTTTCTTGACAAGGTATAAATTTTAGTGAGTACTGACTACCCATTTGTGCAAAGAAGTGGTTGAAGTTGGAAAGTTGCAGAGTTCTGAAAGGTCATGTAACTGAAGAGAAGGATATAATAGCCTTATGTATCTTCTGCAAGACTTTTCAAATACACTCACAGTCCACTCTTGTGCACTGAATTAAACTGTGCTACAGGGTGTCCCAAACACAGTGGACCAGCAGCATTGGAAAAATGAATGAAAAAAATGAACTTTGCTGACAAAATGAACTTGCTGAGAATTTAGAGGTCCGCATCCTTTATAGGGCACAAGATACTCTGAAGTTATGAACTTTAGGAAAACTGACCTACTAAATGGTAGTGATACTGGAAGGCCTGGAATGGTAGGAACGAAGTAGACCTTAATTAGCTCAAGATAGAGTCCTAAAGCTGTCAGTGTTTTATTGGCTACTCTGAATTTAAATATGACAATGGTGAGGTATCTGGTAAATGTTTAATGAAGCCTTTTCAGGAAGACTAATTCTATTCCTACTTTCCTGCACCTCATTATAATTTTGAAAATGTCAGTAGCTTTTCTTTCAAAATTGCTCATAGTTATATGGGAGAATATTGTTTTTAAAACACTGGAAAGCACTGTTGAGACACAGTAAAGTTTTAATTTATAGTACACAAGAAATGAACTTTCTGCTATTGCTGTTTGGTGGAGAGGGGAAGAGCGCACATTTGATTTACATAATCAGCCTTGGCTGATAAACGGAGAGCCTAAATTAATAAATCATTAATCCTGTCTGATTTTCTAGAAGGCTTTCAGGGCCCAGAGGCCTGGCTTGACAGGTTAGTAAGTAGATGTTAATCTGGGTTTCTTGAGCCAGAATCTGCAGTTGTCCATCTACTCCTTTTTTCCTGACCTCCTCCAAGTTGAAGCTAATTATTTTTTTGGCCAGAGCTGTGCTTCGGATTTGGTGGCAGGAGGAGAGGAAGCAGCTATTTTGTTGCAGTCCTGTTTTTACTTGGAGTCCTGTCTGCCAGCTACAAAATAAAAGCGACAATCCAAACTGCGCTCCTGCCTCTTTATCAGGCGCATCACAAACCTCTGTCTTTCATTCACAGTTGTAGATTGTGTTTCTACACTATATGCCTTTCTGATTTTAAAATATGACTACTTTTGTGCAGTAACTGGTTTTATGGGTGTGTCACTGCATTTGTGGATACATTTTCACTTCTGCTGGCTAACCTCTAGTGTCTGACAGTGCCCAGAAAGGGGCTTGTCTTGATTTTTTTTTTTCTCTGCATCTAGTTTAAAATAATCCACACTGTGTTTCTTCTTATGCTTCAAAGCATTTCTGTGTGCATAGCAAGATGTTAGGAGATGAGGCAGATATGTGAAGAGTGATATGTGAAGATGTGAGGGCGTTAGCCTTGTTTCTAAATGAAAGTGACATTATATTGCTTTGCATCTATGTTAGGTTCTTTTGTCCTATTCTGCCCCTTCTTTTATCCTCTCACCTTCTAAATAATTAAATTTAAAGTCAGTAAATGAGTAAATGTTTTGAATGGTGTAGAGATCTTGGAGTTGCTACATCTAACAAGGGCAGCCAGGCAGAGGAGAGGGATCCCTACTGATGAGCATTGTAGAATAATCTCAATGCCAGAGGAAGTGATTCTTTGGTCAGATTTATCTTATATGTAATATCTCTGACATGTAAGAAAGGGTGAACTCATACTGCAGTTTGGGCATAATTAGTTAAAGAGGTCGCTTAACCATGAGACACAAATCATTGGAGAAGAAGGCTTAGCTAGTTTTAATATTTGTAATAGTTTTTGATAAGATAATGTCATGTGGGAGCCATGATGTGTATGCTGAAGTCAAGAAATGTGTATTTAATTTAGTGTTGTAGTTTTTAATGAATTCCGATGGAAAAGGATTCTTCCTTGCTGTAAATGATTTGTCTGAATAGTGACATTCTTAATATGGAATGCATATGATAAGGAAATAAGAGGGAATGCTGTTTCTTTCCCAGAGCAAGAATGTACATGCTGCAAACAGACCAAAAGCTGACTCCTGTAATCTCATGTCTCCTCCCAGAAGAGAAATATAGGAGGCAGCATGACAGTTCATTGTCAAGTGCTGTTAAGCACAGTCAGCTCTCATATTGTAAGCTTAAAATATTGATAATATTGGAAAAGCAATAAAACCTGCTTTATTTGTTTGCCAGGATTTTGAGATTAATGGCTTTTGTAGCATCCTTAGGAAGTTTTCAACAGACATCAAACCTTTTTAGGTAAAATGAAAATGCTTAGTTACCTTTGCATAGTGTCTACACTGTACAAGTTGAGCATCATTGCTATGATGAATAATTATATGGAAAGATCAGTGATTTCAGAAAAATATTTCTAGGGTGATACTGCCTTGAAAGGCATGACGGTATCAAAAGTTGTTTCTGAGAATTCATGTCTAGTGCAGTTTAAGAGTAGCAAACAACTTGGATGATTGCTTATATATATCCTCTCTTTCCTGCTTTGGCATGTTTAGCCTACTGGAACCCTTTGTGGGTTCACTCTGCCAGTGGGTAAATATGAAAGTTGACTTTGTTCTGAAAAGTCAAATGTCTTAAGGAAGGCACACAGAAAGGCCATATTTATAATGCAAATTGAAGGTAATATTGTACTACTCTTAAGGTAACAGTAGCCATTAAACTTTTTTGTTTCTGCAGTCTCTCTCGGAAGGATTTTCTGTCAACATCACCCTACAAATCAGGAAGACTAAAACCAGTTTACATGAGAGTTTTGGGATTTATTTTCCTATTGAAATGTTTAGAACATGGCTATGAAAATCAGCTTCTATGAAAGTCTTTAAATTATTCATATGGAAGGTTATACTTACAGATATAACATTGTCAAACAGTTATTTTGTACCTATACAGCAATATGCTGAGAAACAATACACAGAAAGAAAAAGCTGCAGAAATGTTTCTGAATACAGGCCTCATAAATGTCCCTTGAAGAGTGCATGTCTTGCTGTGAAAGCATTTTTACAGATTCTCAGACCTTGCGTAATAACGCAGTGGTAGATTGAATCTGTGCAACAGTTCTGTTTTCAGAACAGTGTTTGGTTCTTCTATTTATTGAGTTCTTTTTACTGAGTATAACCTCAAGAGGTGACCTGCTTTGATAAGCTGTGCTGGCTTTATATGCTAACTATGCATAATTAGATCAAACAAAACTAACTAGGAAACATTTTAGCCCCAAGATTACCAATTCTAAAACTGTCTCCAGTAGTTCAGTGTTCCTAGTCCTGGAAAAGGGTCAGCCTCTGATCAGTGCTTCTAATTTTTTTCTTCTGCCATCATTCACTACAAACCATGCTTGGCTCTCTAGCCATCTTCGTCTTTTCACTTACTTCTACTGTTCCTTGCCAATGTATACCACCAGTTTTACTGCCTTTCCTTCTAACAGTATATTCATGTTTCAGGGAGTTGACTCACTTGCTCATTCACCTTTCTGAAGCTCTGCATGAAGCACAACTTAAACTCATACTGGTCATACCTCCTGCAGTTGCAGCAGGGTGAGTATTCCTATGTAGATGGCAAGTTCCAGGTGAAATATACTTTCTTGTCTGATATACAATATATTCAAAGCTTTGGTTATAGCTGTGCAGCTTAAATGACTAGAAATTATTTGAGTTTCATTGGTAGTCCTGTCTTCATGCATGTTGCTCTGAATAGTCTTAGTAACTGTGCATTCATATAAACCTTGTGACTGTTGATGTTAAAATAACTTGCAGAAGGACCTTTGTATTGTTAACCCAAGATGTCTGGTAAGAACTAACAGGAGAAAAAGAGCAGAAACAATTTTGGAGCTTAATGACTTGTTGCCATGGAGTGAAAAGCATGTCATAAAGGAACTGTATAAAAAATTCCTGAGCCTCTTGGCACAATTTCAGCTATGATACGTAGTAGTTATTTTTTAAGAAAAACAAAGCTGTGGGAAGGAATGACACCTATAATAGGGCTGTAGGGTTTTAAAATTATTTTGAAGTGATAGTTCACGTGTACAGAAAATGTGTTTAGTAATAGGTTAATATTTAGAATTGTTAATGATTCTGTTTATTTGTGCAATGATTTGAATCTGACAGTTATACCAGTTTATATGCTTTTCTGGCTTAACAGCAGTCAGCAGATCCTATCTTTCAGTGTTTATAGCAGAGTGTATTTACTTCCCAAGACTATTTTTTGCAAAACCAAAAACCATGTGGAAAATGAGAATGTAATTTTATTTTAAAGAGGAATTGGAATCTTCTGTACATTTTTACATTTTTAGGAGAAGATTCTACATTATCTTTAAGTGATATACAGTAAAACAGAAAAATCACAGTTTTACTTTATTTCTAGTCTTTTTCTGGGAGGAAAATGACACTCTGGTATTTCAGTATTTCAGGGAGATTGTGTCTAGTCCTTCGGGGTTTTGTAAGATCAATCAGTGATTATATTCACGTAAGCAGATAGAACTGAAGACAAGTGTGGAAGATGATTCAGAAAACCAGCAGAGTGATGTGACTTCATTATTGTCATTTTAGATTGAAATGTGGGCTATGCCAGTGCTATACAGCTTTATTAGTGAGACTTTTGCCAGTATCAAGCTGCCATTTGGTAACATTTGTTCACATTATGATGCCCTTCAAGGTCAAAATATGCAGGGTATCCTTGCATCATAAGCATAACTTTCTGTTGTGCGGCCTTGTAAGAAGTGTTTATGGTGTACAGTAGTGCTATGAGGAAATACAAGGAATATATCATGCCTTTCACAGAATTGTGGTAATCAGGGTTATCTTATCCCCAAACCTACCAGGTTCTGAATCTCCCTATTCCACTTCCCTTGTTTCTCAAAAGTAATGAGTGTCCCTGTTACACTGTGGATAGGACAAATATTAAGGTTATGCATGTCATGAGTGACAACCTTTTACTGTCAGAGTGAGAAGCTCCAAATCTCTATTAGTTGTTTTGAAAAGGTCGGGGGGGAGCTCTTGTCATATGGGACTGTAGAATAATGAAGCAAAGCCTGTTGTTGAGGATTACATACACAAAACAGTCTTCATAAAGTAATTGAGTATGTTGCAGTGGGTTCTGTAAACTGCAGAACATGTGACAGATGGAACACAAGTACTATATAAACTGGGGGCAGTTGGCCAGTGGGTGATCACTACTCAGGGACAGACTGGACTTTGGTCAGTGGGTGGTAATCAATTGCGCCGTACACCCCTCACCTTGTATATTCTGTTATTATTAATATTATTTTATCGTTATTTGCTGTCCTATTAAACTGTCGTTATTTCAACCCACGAGTTTTACTTTTTTCCAATTCTCCTTCCCTTCCCATCAGGAGCAGGGAAGGGAGTGAGTGGCTGGACACCTATGTGGTGCTTAGTTGCTGGCTGTGGTAAAACTATGACACTGGTGTCACTCCTTCTGTAGGTTAGTGATCTAACGCCATCCAAACCAGTTCCTGAATACGCACTTTCTAACATTTTAAGACTGTAAGCCCAGAATAATACATAGCTATAATTTTTTTCTTCAGTAACGTATGAAGTCTGATTGCAGTTTATTTTTTGTAAAACTATGTATTTCAGGATGGCTTTTGTTGCTTTATATTTTTCTTTGTTGCACAGTGTTGCCAATTTATATCCTAAAAATGAAGTAGCTGGTTTAATGTGAAAATCCCTCTGTCTCCTTGTGTGACTAGCCACCAAAGCAATGATTTGAAGACCATGGCAAAAGCAAACAAAATAAATTCAATGTAAATAGGTGAAGTAAACACTTCCATAAAATAATTCCAGTGCAGAGCCCTTTTCTGTACAGTTTGAAGGTCTCTGACAGCCTACCTGCATTTTGAGGAGATTCCTTCCTGTCACATGAATCGCTCTGTTTCTGTCTCAGTTCTGGTGGGTTTTACTTCGTGCTTTGTGAGAGACTATTCAGAGAACAGTACTAGTTTCTAGTGCATTAAGAGAGTAGATCCAAGTCTCAGGACAGCATTAGACTTGCACTGTTCTTTCCTTTTCTCTGGACATGGCATGACTTGTTCCCTTCTCCTCCCTGTGCTCTGTTTTTTTCCATGGTCTTCCCATGTCAGAATACCCACCTTATAATCCTGAGGCCGTTTGGCATGCTGCTGCACTCCAAGTCTTGTAATGTGCAAAAAGGAATGCACTACATAAATGGAGTCAAGAATTTCTTGTTCATCTACTTAAGTTTTAATGGTCTGGTAGTCCAAATTATCTAGTTAATACGGAAAAGCCTCATTAACATTACAATATTATTATGCAGAGCCTTCCGACTTTCTACTCCTTTTCTATAATGTTATGTTCTTGTGGGTCCTGAGGTTGACACTTAGTATTCCTTGAGCAGAAAAATGAGTCATCAGCATAATGAGGTCTTTCTCAGGACCAATGTGATATTTGTGCTGGAGGTTGCTTTTTTGTCAGCCTTCAGTTTCACTTGGGGCTATTTCATGTTTTCATGAAACTCATCAGGTCGGTGAGACCTTTTCTATGTATTTTTTTAACAAAGTATTTATTTTCCCTTTTCCAAGAGACAGTAGTCACTTTACCACCACAAAGTTATTTGAAATAAAGTTCAGACCATAAGATGAAGAGGATTTTAAAAAGGATGAAGCTTTTAATCAGCACTGTTTCTTAGGATGAGGCAGCACATGTGTTGTAAGTAATCAGAGCTATGGGGCAGATGTGTTGTTCCTTACTGCATGGATGCCTTTGACTGCCGGGAGCCACTTTTGTAGCTGGTTGTACTTGAGCTTTAAGAAGCCAGCTTTCTCTGTCAAGAGAAGGTTGGGAGTTACTCAGAACCACGATTTTGGCTATTGCCCTCCAAAATTCTAGTGCAGCTTCCAGTAAGCCCAAGTGTTATATAGCTTGTTGTATTAACTCATTGCATCACAGAGCAATAACTGCAGTTCTTTAAAAATAAAGATACAGAAATTAAGTCCTTAAAAATCTATTCCTGGCTCATGAAGTAACCTTTGCAATGTCCACAGACCATTAACACTTCGATTTCTTGCAGATTTTTCTGGAAAATTGTGGGCCGGTATGCCTTTGCGTCGTGTGGGTGTTCAGTGATGGCCACAAATACTTTGATATTCTTGTGCTTTAGTTGTCAAAAATAATGAGAAATTACTGTGTCTTCTCTCCTGTCTGTCATTTATTCCAATCTTTTGTGCTGCCCCCTTATGATCCACATTTCATCCCTACTGATAATTCCTTTTTAAATGAATTTTCTTTTGCTGTCAATTGTAGTCTATTACAGATAAAGCAAAGGAGAACACTTTAAAACATTTTTCTCAAATTCTTTATCAGTCACTATCACACAGATGGTTTTTAAAATGCTAATGTAAGTAATTGCTGTAAGCAATGTTCACATTAAAATGCATTTACTCCTTTAAGTGGTAGGGGAAAAGAGGATAGTACAGACTTTAATATTTTTGTTGTTGTGATGCATGGTGACATTACCAGATTCAGTCTGGCAGGCAGAGGGACCTAAATCTCTTTGTCTATATACAGTTACATGGGGGCTCTTCAGTCTTGTTTTTCAAAATCCCTAAACAAGAACTGAAACCACTATAAAACTTCTGGATTCTTAAACACGTTTTGTCTTGAATAGAATTTGCTTTGTTGTGGAAACTGTGTCTTTCAGGACTGTTTTGCTGTTGAGCACCACACTGAGAATGTGAACCTTGTGTTCTCATTGTTTTCATTTTGGGTTTTCTATGAATTCCTAAAGTTTCTGGGATTTATTCATAAACCTTTATTGCCCAGGAGAATGCATTAGTCAACATTCATTTATATTAGTACTGTTACATATACCAGCCACCTCTGTGTGTCTTCCATGTATATCTTCCTATTACATTAACTAGAAAAAACACAAACTTATTCAGTAAATAGGTGGCTGACAGTATGTTCATCAGTTATGGAAACATCCTGAAATCTTTACAATATCCATACATGCTTTAAAGCTTAGAAATACATTGTACTTAATGATGTCAATAGGCAAAATCCTGGAGTTTTCTTTCTGCCATACTTGACGTTTTTGATAGTAGCTGTACTTGAAATTTTTTGATTTACAGGAGAACAAGGCCTCAACTGAAAAGTGCATCCCATTGTGTATTAAATATCTCATGTTATCAATTCTTTGTGTCTTGAAACTCACTATGGGTTTTACACTTACAGATGGTTGAAGGTGTGCTTTAATGTGCCTTACATACTTTGTTGGAATCACTGTAGTCTGTTAATCAAAAATACAGCAAAAAGCATGGAAATAAGTATCATTAAGAATCAAATAATATTTTAGAGTTGAGCAGCTGCAAAAGACTGATAAAGGAGGCATGAGCTGTATGTGGAATACCCTAACCAGCTGGGATACTAGGAGCTGGAACACTGGTCCTTTTGTGTTTTACCCTGATTAAATGTTAAAAAGAGAGCATAGTTAAATGTAAGCACTTTTTTTTAGGAATTTGTAATTTAGTCTCCTTTGATATGCATTAAGATCAAAGCAGTCTGGCAGCAAATGCTATCTGAAGGAAGACTCTTTTAAGAGCTAAAAATACTGGTTTGCTTAGAGAAAAACAGTCTGGAAAATGCAGCTTTGCACATGAGATCAAGTGCATGATGCAGGAAGGAAACATCGGGCCATCTGTTTAACTTCTCTGCTGCAGCTCTTGCAAAGAACTAGTGAGACTGATCCTCTAGCTGAAGCTTGCTTTCATAACTAAAGGTTCTGGGAAGCCTTTGGTTTTTGGTTTGCTCATAAAATGTTCTGAGATAAAAGAAAACTTCTTGAAAAATATTTCAAAAAAAAATCAGGCGTTTTATGTATTCCTTTACACCATATTTCACGTATCTGTTAACAGCATTGTCCAGAGCCAGTTGCACTGGCATAATCAAAGAGTGGGAATGTGTGTGGAGGCTGACAGGGAGGCAGGATCTCCCTTGCAATCTTTGCTGTCACAGAAAATGCATGTAGAATGCAAGTAAATGCATGCAAGTATTTCCATCCACCTGATGTAGCTGGTTTTATTCTGATACCACAAGCCTCTTTCTGAATAGGATGGCTGTACTGGGGTGAATTACCTTTATGATTAACTGCACTGTTGAAAAGTAAAAGATGGCAAATGGGACTTAAAATTTGGTTGCACCTGTTTTTTTAAGTCTGTAAATCACAAGGATTGAGTGGGTTATTGTGTTTGTTTCTCTACACTTACATGCATTATGGTATGTTAGTGATACTTCTTCAAAGGCAAAAAGTGAGTCTTTGAATCTGAGTAACTCTTTCCTTTCTGCTAGTAAATTGAATTTAATCTGACTAGATTATTACATATTTTTTCCATGTTCAGCAACCATTTTGTCTATGGTGTTTCCCAGTTGCTGTGAAACAAATGAGTAAAGAAAATTCTGAAGTTTATTTTGGTTGTGCTGTCATCAGAAAGAGCATCAGCAATACTCCTGTTTCCTGCTGTCCTGAGAATGAGCAAAGGCAGACAAAATGCTCTGAGGAGCTGTAGATAGGATGGTGTCTACACGAGAATTCTCAATCTAGCCGTGGTTGCATAACCATGGCCATTCTGGCATTGGTGGCTTATTATAGACAATAGATGTATGCTGTAACTGTGTTAAGGATCAGCTTGGTATACACTAAGTCATTAAAAGCCATTAGTTTTACTAAACATAGCATTAAATAACTCAATATTTACGAATAGTTAGTGGTCACTTTCCTTGGACTTTTATGGTCCCCTGAAGTATAATCCTTTGCACAAAGTAGCAATGAAAAATAGCATTGGCTGGGTCACTTCATAATATAGCACTGCTCTCTTTACTTGCATTTTGATGGTTAGGGTATGCACCAAGCAGTTTGTCTTGTGTGATGGATAGCCCTTTAAAACACCTGCCTTTAGGTTACAAGGCAGTAGCTGCTCCTTGAATAACAGATGATTCTTTATCTCTTGAAGTTGTATGGAATCTGTAAATGAGAAAAACTAAAATCTCAAGTAAACAAGTGAAATATCTTGACTTAATTTGACATGCCATTGAGAACTCTTTGGGAGTCTGTTATAAGGCAGATCACAGTTAAGATACTAAGAACTTGTTTTGTCATACGCTGAGTATAAAATGAAGCTACAAAAAGCATTGGTTATTTTGTCACTGTTAGGAGTGTTAGAATTACAGATGGAAAGCCTGCTGCATTTCTGGAAAAAAAATCTGCTCAAAACCTCCAAAACTTTGGAGTTTTGTAAGTATCAGTCATAATTAGAATGCATGGAAGACAGTTTTAAAAGTAGATTGTTTCAATTGTGTAAGGAGCTACAGGTACAACAAGGCAGCTTTATACTTTAGTATTTTTATCAAGTCTAGCATTATAATATTAGCTATATATCAGATATTGATCTTTGGTTTAAGTGATAATATAAAAAATAGCTGCTCATCTTGCCTGTGTGTTGATAACATGCTTACTGATACAAAGCAGAGGTTATTGAACAGCGTGTTTTGATTTGATGTTATGGGACATGTTGTTTGGGATTGTTAGCAAGAAGGGAGCACATTGTAAACTGTCACTGTCTTCATGAAGTTCTCACAGAACTACTACTGTTAAATTCCATACATTTTAGCTGGAAAAAATTCTCATTTCCTCACCAGTTTTTGATAGTATCTGTCAAAGTATTATTTAAATTAAAAACAAGCATGATTGTCTCCCATAAAAGGTGCACTTAGCCTCACAGTCTCATATCTGGCAGAAGTAATGGGAAGCACTAGTGGAAATATGAAGCTGGTTCCTTGTCTCTAAAACAAAGACTCTCCATATGAATTTGATGAAAGTGCGAGCTTACTTAAAATAGTCTGCTCTGCAGGTGTGCAGCTCTCAGTCTGGGATGACGTTTCAGGTGGGAGTCATGAACAAACTTTGTATAGAATAAATAAATAGAAGTCTGTTAATGTTTTAGTATGGGTCATATCTTCTAAGCCTTGGATCATTCTTCTCTGCACACTCACTAAATCTCCTACATATTCCTTAATATATGATTCCCCTGTAGTATCCAGCAAGTGTCCGTATGGTATAGAGCAGAACGTATAGGACAACATAGATTAACTGTGTGGCACATACCTAGCAAATCTAGTATATTTTGGATACATTAGACCTGTTGTATATGCAGTATAAAAATCAACCTTTGCTGATCCTCTGCAGAAGCATCTGGATATCGGTATAATCTGGAGCAAAGTGGTAGGGCAATATATGTCATTTGAAAGTGACCTACAGCATTTTCCTAAAAGCAATCTGCCGGCCTTACTGTTTTAAGTTCATAGATGATACCATATTGGCACATAACCATTTAAAAGGAGGTGATCAAATTATGAAGTTATTCCAGAAATGCTAAAAATTACCTGGGATTAATGCCATGAGATTAGATAAAGATGGATAGAAAATACTGTTCTAAGGAGGGCAAAGTAAAACATGGAAATGCATGGAAACTTTCTGGGCATAACTGCCGTGGAAGGGGATCTGGCAGTTTCAAAATGCCAAGGCAACACTGCTGTGAGATGTAGGGGGAAGGAAATTTTTCATTTGGAGATGACTAGCAGGGAGCTTTCAGGATGACAAAAGGTAATTATTCTGTTCTCAGTGCTAGATAGATCTCATGGAAAACTGAGTCTGGGATACTTTGTTTCCAGGAGCATGTTGAAAAATGTGTTTATGGGAAAGCGAGAAAAATAGCTAGAAGTGTAGATAATGTCTCCTTCTGAGGAAAGTTTAAAGAACTGTGTTTAGGATATTAAGAAGAGGGGAAAATTGTCAGGAGACGGTAAGTCTTCGAATATGTCATCGAAGGCTGTGTAAGTAACATTGGTATATTGGTCTTTTCTTCCAATCTGATGTAAAGATTAAAAATAATCTTAGAAATCTTAGTTTGAGCACTAGAAAAAGAATAATATTGGGTGGCAAAACACTGTAGAAACACCTAGGAAAATTCTGAAATCTTCATATGCATTTTAAGCTTCATGACACACATCTAGGTAGCAGGTGATGCAGTGCTGTGCGAGGAGAAATGGGAGAAGGGCACATTTATTAATTTCTTCAAGTGGCTGAATTAATACTCTACAAATGTCTACTTGGCAGAAGAGTGGAAGAAAGCTGAGTTAAGCCAGTGGGAGAACGAATTACAAGAATATGCTCTGTTGTGAAATAGGAGCAATGTAAATATTCACAAATACACCTTCCCTGTTCCTGTTAAAGAGGTGTGGGCAGCTCCTTGTGCAGGGGATATATCTAAGACTCAAGTTGTCTTTGTTCATTTTTTAGTAGATACTTCTGAAGGCTTTTTCTGTTAAGCTTTCATGCTAAAGTTTTTGGAAAGCTAGAAGTCTAGGGGTTTTTTTCTTTTAGTTGTTATTTTAAAAAGGGTGAGTGGGGCAAAGGAGTGGAGAGAGCTGAAGATACTTGTAAGTTAGATTTTGGCATTCTATTCTTAAATTTAGACTTTATAGGCTTGCATGTAGCCTTAAAGACATTTCCAAAATAATATCTAAAACACAGAATAGACTCATACTGTTAAATTTGTAACCTTTTATGAATTTTCATGAGTTGTCTAAAATTGACAAAACATTCTATACTGTGCTGTTTTGTACTGGGTTTGCTTTGGTTTTGTAGTAGTGGAGGTGAAGGGTACGCAAGACTGATGGTATATTAATATATTTTTGTAATGAAAAGACTAGTTGTCCTGTTTGGTAGCTTTGAAACAGCATTCTTCATACATTAAACTGTGAAGTTTACTATAGTGAGATATGAATATCTGGAGATAACCTAGCTTCTTTTTAGGAGATTCTGGGGATGGATGGAGGGAGAGTGGAATAAAGACAGTTAGCAGTGTTTTTAGTGTCATGCTGTTTAGGCAGAATTATTCCAAGATTGATAGTAATTTTGACGCATATTTAGTGTGCTCCCAAAATGAAGAGCTGAAATCCTTCCAGGGCTGTATGGGGGCTGTAAAGGTTAGAGTAAACTAATCCTTTCTTTGTGAAGGAAGAAAATTTACTTCCTGGAAAACAAGTCTTTATCCTGTTAAAAACAGTTGCTATGATGGAGTAGAAAGTGAAGAAAAAACTTTCCTGGAGAAATTAGGTAGTTTTTTCTGGTGTCACTGCTGTTCATGAAGATGCATTTATGTAACAGGATTTTCCACCTATTGGCCACTACTTGACTGTTCAAAATAGGTAGATGTTTGTTCTTTAGAGAGCTTGCAAAATGCTTCTCTGCTGGGCAGCACTCTTGCTCACAATGTGTTATTTGATAGTGAAACACATGCAGTTAAATCTGTGGTTGAGCACATCTTCTGTTTTTCACTTTCTTAGATTTTAGACTTTGAAAAGAGCGTGGTAACGCTGCTGCAGTCTTGGCAAATAATCTGCATCAAATTTGTCTGTCTTTATTGGCTTTTTGAGATGCACAGCAGTAGTGCAGCAGCTTTCATTTCAAAGCAGCAGGAATCCAAGCTACTTTTCGGATATTCAAACATAATGTATGGTCTTTATTCAAAATACAACAAGCATCCCTAACTTTGGATGGTTTTGTATTTCAATATGTAAAAATAATCTCCAGCCTCTTTTCCTGTTAGTTACAGCTTCTCTAGGTACATACCATCAACATTTTCAACTTCTAAACTTACAGTTCTCCACAATGAAAATTTTAGCTACTCAGCTTATTCTTTATTCTTGCTCCAAAAACATTTCAGACATGAAGGACTACCTTAAGTAGCTTCAGTTCTTTCTTTCCAGAGCTACTTTCCATGAAAATCAGCAGAATCTATTTAGTTTTCATTACTGCTGTGTAGCAGCAGTGGGTATCAGCTTATTTTTGCTACCCTGCCTCTTGAGGAAGATTGGCAGCAGGGCAAATAACTTGTCCCTCCTTTTACTTTGTACTGTGTGGTGGTGCAACCTGGCCATAATAATCTTATTTTCTTCGAATCAGTAATACTCCTGCTGCACTCTTCTGATCTTTCTACCCATCTATCTTTCTTATTTTTTCTTCCAGTTTGAAAATTGAGTTTATATAAAAGCAAGCAATTCTAAAATCGTTGTGTATTCATTGTAGAGTTAGCTACTGTATACACCAAATATGCTCTTCCATGCTTGCTGTTGCTAGTAAAGAAATTCAGTGCTGGAAGGCAATCTCTTTGGGCAAGCAGTATTCAGAAAATGGGACTTGGGAAGGAAAATCTGAAAGCTATAACTACGCAGTGTCCTGTTTCGTGTGCCTAGTTGATAATAACATATTGCCCTAGATTGTTCCTGTAGTCATCAAACTTTCTGTGAGTATCCTGAATAAAAGGCATTGTCAGGAATATAGAGAGTACGGTTACATATCACAAAATTTTGAAATCAGCTTTGTGCATAAAATTCAGCACTCAAGAAGGCATAGAAATCACTCTTAAGTGGGCTTTCTAGGCTACCTGAGTGGTGTGATAGTTTTCATTGCATATTAGAGAACCTGTAAAATATGTTTGACTTGGATCACAAGATATAGCTTGGGATATGAGTTTATATTAAAAAAGCAGAAGTAGCAGGAAAATTGGGTAGGAAATGGCAACAGACTACTTCTGAGTAACAGTTACTGGAGAAAATTGAATAACCTCTTCAAATTCTAGTAATGCTATTGAGTCATGCTTAGAGTCATGCTGTTGGATTCATGAGTTCTGTTTCTTCCCTGTATAAAGGCTTAAATTATAGGTCTGCCAGTTTTCTCTCTTTTCAAACTGAGTTCTGTTAGCTACAGTAAGTCTGGATGCTTGTTAACTGCTCTAAACTGCGTCTGTTTCCCTTGCTGATGACTCCCCTGGTTTTGCTGCTGTTTGTTGGGTGCCAGCTCAGTACCACATGGCTCTCACTCAGCTGTGAAAGGTTCTATGTATTTTGTAGAGATTCAGAAAGGACTTGAGAGGGATAGATCTATTCTTAGAAGTGGCTTTTTAAAGACTATGCCTTAATTTATAAAATTAATGCAACCAAGGTCTTACTGCACTGTGACATGTGCCGGGGCAGGTGTACACATACATTTTTAAATTCCCACTAGGGAAAACCATTAAAATAATTGCTGGGTCAAGTAACAACAGTCAAAAAGAAGAAAGAGTGGGATGTATTCCTCACCGTGTCTGGCCCTTGTAGCTCTACAAGTTCTGAGCCAGCTGCTGTAAAGCAGTTGCTGCATAAGTTTCAGTGTGAAGTTGGAAAACTTTCTAAAAGGTCTTTGCAAGGAGGAAATAAGCCTTAAGCCTACATTTGGTGTGTTAATGTTTTTATTAGGCTCGTATGCTCCAGGGTACAAGCTTGTTTTGCGTGCTGTTATGCTATTGGAATATGGCTTGCCTGGGCATCAAGCCCTGGCATAAAAGGCACTAGAATAGTTTGGAAATTAGGAAAACTAAATGGTGACACAGTGGATGTTCATTTATGTGCAGTCTTGCTTAAATGACTCCTCTGAAGAGGCTAAAGCAAAAAAACAGAGGAGAGCAGTTGGCCTCCCTAAAAATTGAAACAGTAAGTACAGATTTAGAACATTTTCATGCTTTGAAAGAACTTTCTTCTTTGACATTCATATTATCTGTTTTTGTCAAATAGGTGAATTTCTTATGTTGGCTCAAGAGTCGCAAATAAAAATCTTTAAGTCACTTGAAGACTACAGTGTAAGCAATACAAACTGGTCTGCCAGCATGCCTTGGTTCTGAGGACATTAGTTTTCAGGCTCATTTTCCCTGCGTGTCTGCTGGGATTTCATGCTTTGTTTTCAGGACATAGTATTGTTGGCGTATTTCTCCTTCTTGACTTCTGTTACTTGTTTAAACCAGATGGGCCACAGGTAATTAGTTTGGCTTCATCAAAACTGCGTAGGCTACTGCATGACAGGAACAGATCTCATGTTTCTCCCTATTTGGAGCACAAGTACTGCAAAAGCAACAGCTGGGATGGGATATGTGTATTAAGGAAGGGTGCCAGCCCACAATGTTCTGCAAAAATTTCATTTGGTACATAAATATAATTTTGGTTCCTGGAAAAAATACAGCAAGTTTTTACTTGTCATTCTGTTATCATTTACAGTCCCCTAGTGATATGAAGCTCTCATATTATGTGAAGTAACCTCTCCCAGCTCTTTTGTATTGTCAATCTGTAGCACTTGGTTACAGTTTTCTTGCTTGTCAAGCTGGCAAAGTTTTGTTTTTAGTTTTTAAATGGCTATCCTATCTAATTTGAGAACTTGTTGAAGAGATTCTTGTCATTAAGAAAATTTGCGTGTGATCAGTAAGGAGAAAGTCAGTTTTGGTATTTTTTAATTTTAAATTGTGATATTTTTCAGTGGACATCTGACAGATAGCTCTCATGCTCTTTGAAGGCGTCTGAATTTTATCATTTGTATCATGAAATAAGTGTGGCAGCCAGAGACAGTGCACAAGTAGGGTTGCAGGTTTTTATATCTGAATTTAAGTTACTGTGGTGAATGGTAGAGAATAGTATTGGAGGCAAAATAAACTATAGCTATGTGACTTTTTATAGTATTTTATTTAATAAGCTCTTAAAATCTATCATGAATGAATGTTATTACAATGTTCCCAGACTACCTGCACCATTTAAAGGATCTTCCTAATGCCTGGCCCAATTATCTTGCGATATTTAGGCTGTTCCAACTCATTAGAAATGAACTGCTAAATTGTCATATTTCCATTAAAATTCCTATTTTTTTCATTTGCTATTTCTTTCCTAATTTTTATTGGGATGATGTTTCTGTGACTTATTCATTAACAATAAAGTAATTTTTCATATTGCATGATCAAAATGTGGTTATGGGGGGGAAGAAACCTGCTTTTGTCTCTGTCTGTCCTATCACTTGTAGTGTGGAGAGCTGGGAGAGTGTTCTAAGAGTAGAACCAGATGAAAACCCATGGCTGGAAGAATGTATGTGAGCAGTGGTGATTGCACTGGTTTTATGGAGTCGATTTTATTTTTATTTCAAGAGGAATGGGGCTTTTTTTCAGATTGTAAAAAAAAAAAAAAAAAAGGAAGAAATTTATACTGACTTGGAATTTGTGTAATTTGTTTCTCCCACAATAGACTGACCTCAACATTTTGGTTCAATGGACTAACAGTTTTTATTTTGCCATGTACACTCTGATTTGTCATATTGATCTGGGCTTGTAGGCCACAAAATAAGATACTGTGTCTAAGCTCTGATTTAACTCACATTTAAGCTCTGATTTAACCTCACGTTCTTTTTTTGACAGTGAGGATTATAGCTGTAATTATTGTTTGTGGTTTTGAACAGCAGTATCATGTCAAGGTCATGTTGTTGACTTTGCTGCTTCATCCAATATTATTGCAGATAGAACTTTATTCTATTTTTAGCATGATTTCTGAGGAAACGAGGTGTCTGTAAGCTTTCTCTCTTCCATTCTTCGTCTCCCCACAGACGGATTTTTAACATTTGATGAGTTTCAAACAGTATTGATATAGAGTTTTAATAGTGAGGTCCCTGCAATTTAATGAAAATAGGCTGCTGGACAGATGAAGATGACCTGTCTTTACTCCCGGGACTCAGCAGTGAAAGGGCATTGCAAATGGAACATCTGTAAGACATGAGAGAATCTGATTGCAGAGCATCCATGGAAACGAGGATTCATAGAGAATTGTTTTCTAAATACTGATAGTGGAAGATAAATTCAGTGACCTGTTTTCCTTACAGCATTTTGGAGAACCTAAGAAGAGACGGGGTAGTTACAAAACTGCCATAGGATTTTTCCTGAAAAGAAGATTATTTCAGATTTTAACTTGTTTATGCATTTAACTACTTCATTATCAATGAATTGTGTGATGCACAGGGTACAGAGCTTAGCTTTTTGCTCTATTTGCTGCAGGACAGACTGCATGCAGGAGGGAACAGTGAATTTTTATTGAGTGACTGTGCATTAACTGAATTCAGCAGTCTGATTTGATAAAATGCAGTAGCATTGTACTAAGTGCAAGGAGTTAGTTATACTAACTGCGTATGACTAACTGCAAGGAGCTATGACAAGCAATAATATCTAATGATGAAGAAAGGTGGAAGAAGGGAAGATTGGCAAACCGTTGCTTTACAGAGAAAATAAATTATAAACAATAAGCAAATTAAGTCATTATTGAGAAGATGACTTCTGAAATGGATATATACAGGAAACAGAAAATCAGTCAGTTTTCCATTATGAAGGACTATTCAAAGACATGAGGCTACAGCAAACTCCTATGAGGGAGGAAGAAGGCAAGGTAAGGTAACAAGAATGCAGTTGAAACTTGCAGGGAATAGTAGTCAGTTACAAGACCTTTTTTTTTCTTATTTCATTTTGAGTGTAATCATAGTGAGACAAGAAGTAACTGAGAATGTAGAGAACAACAACTCTAACTGTACCTGTCCACTAATAATTCATATACATAAGCACTTTGTCTACTCGTCTTTTAAATACCTCCAGGGATGGTGACTCAACTACCTCCCTGGGCAGTCTGTTCTGGTGCTTGATAACCCTTTCTGTAAAGAAATTTTTCCTAATGTCCAATCTAAACTTCCCCTGACACAGCTTAAGGCCATTCCTTCTTGTGCTATCACCTATCACTTGGGAGACGAGACCAGCACCCACCTCTTTACAACCTCTGCTTAAATAGTTATAGAGGGTATCCCCTCAGCCTCCTCTTCTGAAGGCTGAACAACCACAGTTCCCTCAGCAGCTCTTTGTAAGACTTGTTCTCCAGGTCCTTCACCAGTTTTGTTGCTTTTCTCTGGACACGCTTCAGGACCTCGATGTCTTTCTTATAGTGAGAGGCCCAAAACTGAGCACAGGATTTGAGGCTGAGGGCACCTCCCTAGTCCTGCTGGCCACACTGTTTCTGATACAGATTGAGATGCCATTGGTCTTCTTGGCCACTCGTGCACACTGCTGGCTCATATTCAGTTGGCTGTCAACCAACACCCCCAGGTCTTTCTCCACCAGGCAGCTTTGTAGCCACTCTTCTCAAAGCCTGTAGCACTGCACGGTGTTGTTGTGTCCCCAGTGCAGGACTCTACACTTGGCCTTGTTAAACCTCATCCCACTAGTCTCAGCTCATCGATCCAGCCTGGTCAGATCCCTCTGTAGAGCTTCCCTACTCTCAAGCAGATTGACACTTCCTCCCAGTTTAATGTCATCTGCAAATTTGCTAAGGGGACACTCAATCCCCTCATCCAGGTCATTGATAAAGATATTGAACGGGACTGGGACCCAGTACTGAACCCTCAGGAATACTGCTTGTGACCAGCTCTTGGCTAGATTTCATTCCATTCATCACTAGTCTTTGGGAAGGGACACGATCAGGTAATCCAACTGCCTGATCATGTCAGCACTGACCAAAAGTTAAAGCATATTATTAAGGGCATTGTCTAAAAGCCTCTGAAATGCTGACAGTTGTAGGGTATCAACCACCTCTCTAGGAAGCCAGTTCCAATGTTTGGTATAGAAATGCTCCTGATGTCCTGTCTAAACCTTCCCAGCACTGCTTATTACTGAACACCAGAGAGAAGAGACCAGCTCCTCCTTCTCCACTTCCTCAGGAAGCTGTAGAGAGCAATGAGATCACCCCTCAGCCTCTTTTTCTCCAAACTACGTAAGCCCAGTCCTTAGCTGCTCCTCACAGGACGTTCCTTCCAGCTCTTCACTGGCTTTGTTGAATCCTCTAGATACATTCCAGTACCTTAACATCCTTCTTAAATTGCAAGGCCCCAAACTGCGCACACTACTCAAGATGAGGCTGCATCAATATTGAATGCAGCAGGATAATCACCTTCTGACTGGCTGGTTATACTGTGTTTTATGCACCTGCAAATGCAGTTTGTCCTCTTGGCTGCTAGGACACACTGCTGATTCATACTGAGCCTGCTATTATCCAGCACCTGGGAGAATGTCCTATATGCATCATGATGGACATTATATCCAGGCCTCAGCTGAAATTAATGATTTATTGTACATATATAGTATCACAGGTGTTTTTTACTGCAATTAAAGTGCCATAAATTTAATCTCTGTGGTGAATTTCTCCTTGTGGAGCAACTTTTGCCATCCATATAGATGTAAATTTGGCCGAAATTAGATGACAGTTTCCAAAGCTGAATAGTTGGGTTTCTTACTAGTGTGTGATAAGTTTCAGACTTAACTATACTGAACAATGATGTAAGAGTCATGCAAGAACACCAGTGCATTTGAGCAGAACATTAAGGAAACTGAATAACATTTGCTCAAGGTATTGAGATAGAAAAATACAAATGCAAATATCATATGAAGTGTCTGGCTCTTGGAACAGCAATAAAAAAGGATTTAGTGTAAACTAACATAAAAAGAATACCCTTTTCTGCTTAAATTTACTTCTTGATTCCAAATTGTTTTCTCTTTGTAGTGCATGTTGCATAATTTCAGTATATTTTTAGGACAGTATGAGCAGATTTCTTTAAACAGCTGGTTTCTCTTCTATTCAGTGTTCAGCTTCACTCTTTTAACAAGTACATTTCTTAGACTTCAAATGGGATTTAATGTTTGAACTGTGTCTTATGGTGAACTCAGAGCAAATTAAGTAGTTCAGAAGTCAGGGTTAATTCCATGCAAAGAGACTTTTCAGGTATATTAAATCATTTACTTTTCCTTTTATTCATCTTCATGCACCTGACTTCTGCTACTTCATATTTGTGATATTGATAGCAAGCATATAAAGTCACCAAGGTTTTAGTCACCTGACAATTTAACAATAAGCTGTCTTTACAATGTATCTTGTGCAGTGCTGATAAATGGTGATGAAGTTTCTGAATGTTCTGGAAATGGTATTCAAGGCTTATAGGAACGACAGGCTTTTGTGTTAGACTTGGAAACTTCTGTTCTCATGGACTTCGCATGTTACGTGCCTTCCTTTGACTTCCTGCGTGCTGGTTTTCTTAACAACATAGTCAATAAAACATACCTGCCCCTAAGTTAAATTTGCATATACATATCTGAATGATTGGGAAATCTCAAATGAGAAGTATAGTAGCTGTTGAAAAATATGTAGTTTTTTATCCTTGAGTGCCAATTCTCTTGACCAGAATGATTCTCAAGGCATGAATCAAATAGTCTGGTTTTTGGTCCAGTGAACAGTTTCCTGAACTGCTGGACTAGAGTAGAATTGACTGGGTTTGCTGATTGAGCTAGGAAGTGATGCTTTCTGCTGAAGTGTGGTGATGTTTTAACCCTATCCATGAATGAACAAAACATATTCATTGCTGCTGGGTTTGTTCCATGTTGGAAATGTAGACCCTTGCTCCTCAGGTGGAATTCATTTGTAGCTGAAGGGTTCAGTTAAAAACTTAATTTGGAGAAAATGATGACGATATCCATTTTAACCTGCATTTTGTTTTGTGATTTTGTTGTTGGAGTTTGTGGTTTCTTTTTTTCCTATTCCTTCACAGTATATATGAAAAATGTACATAGAGGATAAATCGCATGTACAAGTTTCATTAAAGGACTACCCAGCTTAATCTATAGAGCAATCAAACTTGCCCTAATATCTGATACACATTATAATTACATTTTATGCTTTTCACTTCATGAATAATGAAAACCAATTTACTGAAAATGTGTTTTGCTGGAGTCTGGGGAATTGCTTTGCCTAGATATCCAAGTTGCCATGACATTGTTCCAAAGATGTCTTTAATTTTATTTATTTTTATAGAACAACTTTAGTTTGCGATTGCAGTAAATAACAAGCATATAACTATCAAAAAACCTGAGTTCCAGCAATACTTTCCAGAAGTGAAGGTTTGTTTGTAAAACCTCCGAAGGAAAGGGATGAATTTTTCTCCTTATGATGACAAATAGTTCGCTGGTTCTGAAAACTTGAGGCATACAGAACACCACTAAGCATCATTCAAATTACAGCTACATAATCCCATGCATTTTTGCTCACGTTCATTGCCCCGACTGGCAAATATAATTCATACTTTGCTCCCTTATGACATGGCAGGTATGTTAAATGATTTATTCTGCCCTATTTTGTGACCTGTACACTGTAACCTCTTTCCTAATATGATTAAACAGAAAGTGTCCTTGTAAACCCATAAATGAACGCCTTTATGCTCTAGAGGTCCATTCAGCACATATTGTTGGATGGTGAATTTGCACACTGATCCAAAAGTGATAAGGGTCAAAATAAGTGATTTTTCAGTTTATTACTTGCATCTGTCACTAAGCATCTTTTTGGTTTTCACATTTATTATGGTACATGAGTGGTTTTAATGTGTATCTTGTCTAGACAGGGCTTGCCTACTAATTTCTAGATAAAGTAGTTGCTCGGTTTCTCTCTCTACTCTCCACAAATGTGTCTGAAGTGGCAGAGTCACACCACAGAGCTTGTAGCTGTTAAACCACCTTTTTTTTCTCCTTTTCTTTTATAATTTTTGCCTGTGAACTCTGTTCTCCTGGGCTATTTAGGACAATATGCTATTTCTGTACCTGTCTGCCTCATCTTAATGTGCTTCAGACCCCTCCAGCTGAGAACATGGTTCTCCTGGCAGGAACTTCTCTTTTTTAGTTCAGTCCCACCTTTGCAATGTGATTAAGATTTCCTTATATTCCCTACTCTACTGTGTTTGCTGCTAGTTTGAAGTTACGAATTCTCCTTGAAACAGATTTAGTGTTTTCAGGCAACTTGTGTGCGTTAATTGTTTTTGAGTTAAAGATTTGAAGGAAGTAGGTAGACTCTATGAGTCCAAAAGTGTCAAAAATACACCTCTCGCCCATGAAGATAAGGTAAATACTAACCCAGTACTAGATTTTGTGAATTAAGAATAAGCTAAAAATGGGGGAAGTAACAACTATATTCTGTATTTCGTACAAAGATATGCTGAAGACATAACTCGACTTTTATCTAGAGAAGATCATGGAATGGATTTCTTCTTCCTTCTCAAAAGAAGAAACGAACATGTTTTTTTCTAAAGAAAAGAGATTTATGTAGTCTTTTACTAAAAGCAGTCAATTGTACTGGACTTCTGCTTTTTAGGAGTTTTTTGGAAAGTCAGTGTGTAGAAACTTAAGTGTTTTTCACCAGTGAGAGGAGATTTCTGACATGCAGAAAATTATTGTTCCTTTTGAGTTTAATAAAAAAGCGCCTTTATTTTCAACAGCCATAAACATCCATTTATTTAAGTATGGCTCAAACAACTTAATTTTGTAAGTATCAGAAACAGTTTGAAAGACCAAGCAATTAAAGGTTTTGTAAAAGCTTTTTAAGTTCAGTTGATGGCTACCCAAGGCAATTTGATTAGACCACAGCCCTACAATCACTATTGTTGCCGTGCTTATTTGATAAGTATGCCGGGGAAGTCTGATTCTTCCTACTTCCTACATAAGCACTCCATAAGTAGCGTTGAAGTTTTTGTGTGGGTTTTTTTTTTGTTCCTTTCGGCATTTATTTTAAGAATGGCACTGAAATATCTCTTTTTTTTTTTTTTTTGGTCATCTTGGAATGAAAGGTTTTTCTTACCTGATCAAACAGTATGAAACCCAAAGGAGAGAATAAGACAGATTATTGTAGTAACTTATCTCTTCTTATTGTTTTTGTTTTGCTTTGTTTTAAAAGGACTAACCAGCCGGGAATGTTCACAAAGAAAGAATTTGATCAGTTGGCCTCAGCAATAGATGGCTTCAGTCTCATGACATATGACTATTCAACACCACAACGGTAAGATTCTATCTTTCTTAGGGGAAAAAATGCCGAAGGATGATCTGACATGTATTGAGATGAAGTACGAAGTGCTTTTTTACAGGATACAAACCTGTCTGGAACCGTGAATGAATTTCGAAATGCTGTAACTTTAAGTTACTTAGATCTGACTTCAAGCTGCTGATCGTTTTTACTTGAAAGGAGGAGGGAAGCACTCTTCACAATGCACCCATTGTATTTGAAATAAAAGTAGGTTCTAAGATGTAATATTTAGAGTCTGAGCAAGGATTTAATAAAAAGAATTCAAATATTTTCCGCTTGAGTTACCTTTGGTTGGTCTAAGTATATGAAATACAGAATAATACATATGTTTTCTCACAATTCTTTTTGTCTTAAAATATGAACACAATTTTCAACAACATTCCTATACTATATTAGCATATTGAGTTTTAACAGAACAGATACCCCAAAGGCTTTGAGCAGATAATTAGTGGGGAGTAGATGATGTTGATATTTATAGGACCGTGCTTTTCATTCACATTGCTATAAAGCTTGCTCTCCTGTCTGAGACAGAAATGGAATGAGCACAGTATCCTGACACTTTACGTATGACAATTCGATTACTCTGTGTACTAAGACTGTACTGTTTTTCATAAAGTAGCTTTCTGTGAAGTAATTGCTTATATAAATAAGTGTTAAACAGTCATTTAAACCTGCATGGCTTACCAGTCACTGGTTCTATCTTTCTGTAATGGTAGATTTTGTCTAAGTGCATTGTGCCAGTTTACAATAAAACCATTGAGGATGATATTTGAAAATAAACAAAGTGATAGAGTTTTGGATTATCATGTGGGCATTGTGCCAGACACAGTGGCAGAGAAAATGTCCTAGGTGGCAAGCTTTTCTTTCCCACTGTAAGAAGTTCTGCAAATATCATAGAATGATTTCGGTTGAAAGGTACCTTAAAGATCATCCAGTTCCAACCCCCTGCTGTGGGCAGGGACACATTCCACTATGTCAGGTTGCTCAAAGCCTCATCCAGCCTGGACTTGAACACCTCCACGACTTCTCTGGACAACCTGTGCCAGTGCATCACCACCCTCACAGTAAAAAGTTTCTCCCTAATATTTAAGCAAAATCTCTCTTCTTTCAGCTTAAAACTGTTACCCCTTGACCTATTGCTATACTCCCTGATAAAGAGCCCCTCCCTGTCATTCCTGTAGACCCCCTTTAAGTACTGGAAGGCTGCTGTAAATTCTCCCCAGAGACTTCTCTAAGCTAAACAAACCCAACTGTCAGTATGGGAGGTGCTCCAGCCCTCTCATCATCTTCATAGCCCTCCTCTGGACTTGCTCTGACAGATCCAAGTCATTCCTGTGATGAAGGCTCCAGAACTGAAGTAGTACTCCAGGTGAGGAGTCATGAGAGCATAGTAGAGGGGCAAAATGCCCTCCTTCGTCATGCTGGTCACACTTCTTTTGATGCATCCTAGGATGGAGTTGGCTTTGTGGGCTGCAGGCATGCATTGCTGGCTCCTGTTGAGCTTCTCATCCACCTGCAGCCTCAAGTCCTTCTCTTCAGGGCTACTCTCAATCCATTCTTTGCCCAGCCTAGATTTGTGCTCGAGATTGCCCTGACCCACGTGCAGGACCTTGCCTTTGGCCCTGGTGAACTTCATGAGGTTCACACCAGGCTTATATCTCAAGCCTGTCATGACCCTCTGGATAGCATCCCTTTCCTCCAGCATATAGAGAGCACCACACAGCTTGGTTTCATCAGCAAACGTATTGAAGGTGTACTGAATCCCACTGTCCATATCTGCAAAAAAGATGTTAAATAACATCAGTCCCAGTACTGACTCTTGTAGAACTACATTCTTCACCGGTCTCCACTTAGACATTGAGCCATTGACAACTCTTTGAGTGCAATCATCTAGCCAATTCTTTATCCACTGAGTGGTCCATCTGTCAAATTCATGTGTCTATGATTTAGGGACAAAAAAAGCATGAAGGACAGTGTGAAATGCTTTGCTCAATTCCAGGTAGATGATGTCAATTACTATTCCTTTATCCACCAACGCTGTAGGCCCCTCATAAAAGGCAACCAAATTTGTCAGGCATGATTTGCCCTTAGTGAAGCCATGTTGGTTGCCACCAGTCACCTCCTTATTTTCCATATGTTTCCAGCAGTGTTTCCAGGTGGATCTGCTCCACGATCTTGGAAGGCACAGTGGTGAGACTGACTGGCCTGTAGTTCCTGGGTCTTCCTTTTTGCCTTTCAAAAAAATGGGAGGTCATGTTTTCCACTTTCCAGCCAGAGGCAACTTCACCAGGCTGCCATAACTTCTCAAATCTGATGGGTAGTGGCTTAGCAACTTCATCCGCCAGTTGTCTCAGGACCTGTGGGTACATCTCATCAGGTTCCATGGACTTGTGCACCTTCAGGTTCCTTAGATGGTCTCATACTTTATCTCCTCCTTCAGCGGGCAGTTCCTGCAGTTCTCCCAGTTCCTGCCTTTGTCTACTGTGACTTGGGCAGTGTGGCTTGAGCCCCTGCCAGTGAAGACTGAGGCAAAAAAGTCATTGAGTACCTCAGCCTTCTCCATATCCTGGGTGAGCAGGTCTCACATTTCCTTCTGGAGAGGTCCCATGTTCTCCCTTGTCTACCTTATATCACCAACCTACCTATAGAAGCTTTTCTTGTTGCCCTTGATGTTCTTGACCAGATGTAATTCTAACAGGGCTTTAGCTTTCCTAACTGGATCCCTGGCTGTTCAAACTATTTCTCTGTATTCCTCCCAGGCTCTCCACTCTTGCTTCCTCCCTCTATAGGCTTCTTGTTTAAGTCTGTCCAGGAGCTCCCTGTTCATCCATGCAGTCTCCCTGGTGTTTCTACCTGACTTCCTCTTTGTTGAGATGCATTGCTGCTGAGCTTGGAGGAGGGGATCCTTGAATATTGACAAGCTTTCTTGGGACCCTCTCCCCTCCAGGGCTTTACCCCATGGTACTCTACCAAGTAGGCTGCTGAAGAAGCTAAAGGCTGCTTTCCATAAGTCCAGAGTAGTGAGCTTGCTGCACACCCTCCTCATTGCCCTAAGGATCTTCAACTCCACCATTGTCATTGAAGCCATAGCTTCCTTCGACCTTCACATTCTGCACCAGTCCTTCTTTGTTGGTGAGAAAAAGGTCCAGCATAGCACCTCTCCTCATTGACTCTTCTATCACTTGGAGAAGGAAGATAACTTCAATGCATTCCAAGAACCTCCTGGACTGCTTATTTCCTGCAGTGTTGCCCCTCCAACAGATATCAGGGTGGTTGAAGTCCCTGATGAGGACCAGCACTTGCCAACACAAGGCTGTGCCCGTCTGTTTTTAGAGGACCTCATACATTCAGTCTCCTTGGTCCAGTGTCCTATAGCAGACTCCTAGTATAATGTCACCTGTCCCTGCTGTCCCTTTAATCTGACCTCTTGGTCAGGTCGTCATCCTTCCCCAGGTGGACCTCCATGTACTCCAGCTCGTTATTGACATAGAGAGCAACAACCTCTTGTCATCTCCCCTGCCTGTCCTTCCTAAAGAGCCTGTATCCCTCTGTCCAACACTCCAATCATAGGATCCATTCCACCTTGTGTCTGTGATGCCAGTGAGGTCATAGCCCTTCAGGGACAAACACATCTCTGGATTGTTTATTCCCCATGCTACGTGCATTTGCATAGAAGCACTTAAGTTGTGTCCCCAATGAAACTGACTTTTGTGTCCCTTCACCTCAGAAATAAATCACTAATTCAAGAGTGGGCAGGCCTGTTTTGTGCTTCAAGCCACTGAAGAATATGCATTTAACCTTACAGGATTGTAAGTTAACTTCACTGATTTTTGGGTGCCATGGCTTGCTCTTCACAATTACAGTAATCAAAAAGAGAAAGCTGGCAATGAATGTGTACTGTTCCTGACAACCTGTTTGTTTTTTGCTGATTTGACAGACCTGGTCCGAATTCCCCTCTTCCCTGGGTACGAGCCTGTGTTCAAGTACTGGATCCGGATTCAAAATGGAGGAATAAAATACTTCTAGGGCTGAATTTCTATGGCATGGACTATTCTGCTTTGGGAGCCTCTGGGGAGCCGATCCTTGGTAGCAGGTAAGACTTCTTTCAATTGTAGGTACTTATGTATGATTCATTCTCACAAAACTGAGAAGTTTGCAAGTATTCTTGTTTAGTAATACGGATGTGTTAGTAACACAGAAATGACAAAAATGATAAATCTGCACATGAATTAGCCATTCAACAGTAAGACCTATAAGTTCTCTTCCTGTACGTAAGTGCAGAGGGATGTCGTAGTTATCCTGTCAGAACTCCTGTGGAAAAGTATTTTGTGTAATTGTCCCTCTTTCTTCTCTCCACATTTGTACATGCAGTTTGCCATCTTTGTGTTAAAATGTTCTGCAGTGTTCTCTTATGCTCTGTTCCATTTTGGGGGTTCATGCAGTTAACCTGAGGACTGTTTTTATCAGCATCTGAAGCTGTTACCTATTACTTGGAAATTTGATATTAGTTTCAAACAGCAATATGCCACCAAGTGTCTTCGAGTAGAAAAAGCTGCAATAAGCTCACCTGCAGACAAAAATCTATAACAAGATAAAGGGAAGTTTTCCAAAGCCAGCCAGAAATTTTATATTGATTCTCAGAGAAAAATATTTGTTTTAGATTTGACTTATAACTACCTATAATAACAGTGAGCTATGCAGAAATACAATAAGGGTACATCAAGCCAGAAGAAAAAGCAAGAAACCCACTGTGAATTTAGCAGGAAAATCAGGTTTATTCAGAGGTTTGTTATTAATTTAGAAAACAGAAACAAATTTTTCCAGGTTACTAAGTTCATTACACCAGGGATATTTCAATATAGTGACAGATTTCTTGTTAGGCATTGAAATATTCTCTGAGGTGGATTGTATAAGGTAAGAGCCTCAATTTTTTGTGCCTGTGCCTTCAATTGCACAGACAATTTGTTGTTATTGCACTTGCCTTTGCTGTCTTCCTGCTTCACCTTGGCTTTTTGTAGGGCTATAATACCATAGACACAGTTGTTTTCCCAGTGCTGAATGGTGTCTGAACCTTGCCATTTGTCTGTGGATGTTGTTACTGTAGGAACTACCTCTTGCAACTTGGTCACAAGTATTGTTTGTTAATACAATGAATCAATCTCAGTAATTATTACCCATTCTGGTGGTTTAATAAACCAAGTACTGTTGTTGGTAGCTGCAGGGAAGCTACATTCCTGTGTATATTTAGTTCTGACAAGATTTGTATGAAATGCTAATCCTGAACTAATGATATTATGTCTGTGATTCCCCAAATCACCTCTAGTGCTTCTGCCAATGTTTCCTGCCCTCTGGCTGTCAAGAATCAGGTATCTGAGCTGCTAGGATGCAGTCATTAAAACTTAACCACTGTACTAAAATCCTATTGGCATATAACCATCTGGTGTTGCTGACTCGCTGCTCTGCTGATCAGTTTGTTCCAGCTTGTCCTCTATTGATACTTCAGCCTGGCAGTATTTCTTCTTTACCTCAGAAGTATATATCTTTGGGTAAATACTTCTTCAATATACCCCCAAACTGAAGAAATTGTTTAGCCTTTCCTCAGGATCTTTACCTTTGATTCTTTTTGAGACCTATAGTAGGTCAGCAAGCCCCTCAAACTCATGAGCTTCTTACTTCCGATGTACTTTTTTTCTCCTTTATTTCGCTGCTCTTCAGACTTTCTCAGTCATTAGGTCATTATGTTTCAGTTGCCATAACACTAAATGTTTTTCTTCGTCTTCTCGTGGGAAGGTTACACAGCAGTGCAGTGGTTTTCTATTCCATGCCCTCTAAAATCTGTTGCCTTTATGACCCCGGAGCTGATAAACTTCTTTGCTAGCTGTGAATTAAAAGCAATGTAAATCAAAGGCTATCCAGTGGCAATGGTGCCACTTATGTTTAACAAATCAGCATTTTTTATTGAGCACATCCCTGATACGTTTAATGTGTCAAAGACACTCTGTCTATTTTTGTGTGGTGCTAAAAGGGAAAGATATACTCTATGTTCCACCTGACTGTATATAACTTCTGAATATATTCTGTGTCCAAGACACTTTTGTTCCAGATGTAGCTGTGTGTGAATTAACACCACTGTTAGACAATGCTGCATGTGCTTATCTTTTATTTAAAAGAATCTTAAAAGGGAATTTAATGTTAATTTTTAAACACTTAAGAAGATCAATATAATAAATGGCCAGTTGGAGCAAAGCTCTAACTTGACAATGAATTGTGCTATTCAGAGATAGAAAATAAGATGACTTGCAAGCTATGCAAGGATGTAGAGTTCTACTGGGAATTTTATTGGCTGCCTGTCATTCTGTAAGTAGCAGATAATAGAATGTGATACTCAGATATATTAGAGATGAGCTTTTTGCATGAGTTACCATGGCAGAGTCTCTGTTAGCAGCAATTTAAGAAGATTTGGGCCAACTATGACTCATGATTTTGTATTGCAGAAGGTAGCAAAAAACTTGGGCAAGGGAAGCTTTTAGTCATCAAGCTTCAAGGCTTTTGCAGCATTTCTCTTCATGCTGTAAGTCTCTCAGGATTTCTATTTCTATCACTGCATGCCGGGATTCTCTCTCCTGGTTGCTCATGGTTTATTTAACATTGGGAAGACACTAAAATTTCAAATAAACTGATTGACCGATTAGCTCTGTAAGACTGAATTTCCTCTTGATCTATTGTCCACCTCTCTGCTTCATTGAAGAAACTGTTAGGCTCTTTCTCTTTAAACTGTGCTGCTGGGTCAGATGGTAAAATCATAGCAATGATAGGAGGAAGTTACAATTGGGACTGGAATCAGAAAAAAAGTCATCTCTATATTTAATGTATTTAAATAGTTCAGGACTGTTTCAGGAGGTTTATTCTATTAAATGGCTTCTGGAATTTTCTGTTAGGCGTGGCTTCCACATATTGAAAGCCCTCTCTCTCCCATTCTCTTCCTGCCTTTGTCTGATTTTCTGCTGGCTGAGGACTCATTTTCATGAACCAGTGGTTTTTAGTGGTTGTGGATTATACGAGCTGCAAGCTTTATGTGTGAAATATGCTAAAATAGATAAATGTTAAAATGTGTTTCTTATTCCTAATAACAATAAAACCAAAGGCTTCAAGCTGAAATTTAATGTAAAAATAAGCTCTGAGGATGAATGCATTTTCGTATGACCTAAAAGTTTTTATTTTATAAATCTGCAGCTTTTTAAATTTTTCAGCTCAAGGAACATCCTATTAATAAAATTCATATACCAAAGAAGTTAAAGTTGGCAAAATATTTTATTTGTAGATATTTCCAAACTCATGCAAGGAGGAACAGACACATTTAAACAGCAGATAAATAAATGTCAAAAACCAAGAAAGATCAGAAGAATGACTGAAATATAAACAGCCATGTAGAAAATATGACCTAGATTAGCTTGTGGTCTGCAAGCACAATTTGGAATACAGGATACTAAGGCGGCAGAATTTAATTTTATTTTTTTAATAACAACTTCTTACAATTTGCCTTCTTTTCCTATTCAAGTACAAGATTACTGAGGAGTCCTTCAGAACAAATTGTTTCACCTGTTGCCACAGACTCTTTCCTGCTTAAATCTATCTAGTAATGCACCTGGACTTTATGTTCCTAGTACACTGCAATTTATACGTCTTTCTCACAGTACTGTAAAACGGATTGTAGCAAATTTTTACATGTTCTAGAAGTTCTTACCATGCATAGTAAAGTGTGCAATCACTCCATTCTTATACAGCTTGATAATGACCGTTTCACAGAAGACTAATGGCACATGGTTTCTTTGCAAATTATCATTGTTTTACTTCAGGCAAGCTCATGATTCAGTATTAGATTTTTACTTTAAAAACCTACAGAATTTCAATTATTCTTAATACAGGTGCTAAATAAATGCTGTCAGTCAACTATAGGGTTTCAGGCACATCTTTTCCAGCATATTTCCCTTGTGGATTTCCTCAGGGAAAAATCTAGGGGAAGAAAACTCTTTATTTTTTAAGAAGTTTTCAGATCTTACTGAAATTTATTGATGAGGCTCTCTGTAGACCTGATATATAACCACCAGAGATATGGGGCATTTTTTTTTTCTGAGGAGAGACTAAATTTACTTTACACTCATCAAGTGCCTTAGTTTCTTCTGACTTAAATTTTAATTTTTTTTTCTTAATGCAAAGATGGTTTTGGCCAACAGTTTCTATCACCAGACTGATCAGTTTTCTTTCATGTTTAGATTTGTGTGGAAGAATAAAAAGAACAGCTAAAACATTCTTGAGTGTAATTGTTTCTAAATCAGAAAAAGTATTGCACAGATACTGCTGTACTTGGCTATGCTTTTAAATAGAAACACTGTGTCTGCTGCCCTTATCAACTCATAGTTGTAAAAATCTTATAATCTTAGAATTGATGTCTTTGAGTAAGGCTTACAGAGACAGTTAAGATTTAGACCTTTGCAACATGATATCCACTTTATGCATGCAGATGCTTATAACATTGTTTTGTGGGGTCACACGTAAGAGCAATTAGAAATTACAAACAATTTGCCATACATCTTTAACTATTCTACCCTTTCTCCTGTCTTATAATTCATTTTCCCAAGCATCAGCAAAAAGAGAATTGGTTAAGAGGCCTTCAATATGGAAACTCAAGCACAGAAACAAAACCAGGGTAAAAAGAAAAAGTTTAAAAAGTGCAGCCTGAACATGGAAATAGCTTTTTAATTTGTAAGTAAGCAGCAGTCAAGGTCATATGAGACATGCAAATCATATATATAACTCAAAATTTCAGTGTTTTCTGCAGAGACACTGTGCTCCCAGTAATGTTTTCATCGTGTATTAACTGGGTAATGAGAGCTCAGCAATGCCAGTTTGCAGTGGTCAGATTACTTTCCCAGCTTTGGTACACAGAGATCTCCCTAAGGATGCATGTTTCACTGTTTACTCTCTGTATGCTCCTAATCCACAAATGCTAAAATCTAGGACTGATTCTATAGATTATAATTGCCAAAAGCAATCATAACTTTTCACTTACATTGTGATTGCTAAAATGTATTCCCTTTCTATATTGAGTTTTCTGAAGGTGCTTATTACTATAAAATGTATAATCCAGTGAAATGTAACTATATCTAAATCCATTAAAATTAATTCTAAGTCGGGCAAGAATATGGAAAGTGACAGCTTCATTGACTTTTACCTTTCAAGTTTTATGGCTCAAAGTGATGAGCATATTAAGCACAGACCTCTAACACACAACTACTTTGCATCTGGAAACACTTTAAGAAAATAAGTTACTGGGACTCAAAGCCCAGGACTCAGGGAAATTTTGCTTTCACTTAAAAAGGAAAAAATTAAACTTGTAAAACACTGATGTCTCTAAATTTGGTAAGTACAAGCAAACACGGATGATGAGATGACCTCCTCTGTGTTTTAACCTTTGTAGTAGATAAACTTATATTCAAGATTGCAAACTCCACTTGTCATCTACACTCCCACCCTATGTTTGAGATTAGCAGTAGGACTAGCTCATATCCTACAGAAGATGGCTCACAGAACTTACACACTCCATTTTAACCCTGTCACCCAGTAAACATCCTCACTCACAAAGTGGGGCATGCATGTATCTGCTCTAAGTCTGGGAATACGTCTACTTTGAACTTTACACAAAATACAGTTCTAAAGGAATTTTCTTTCCCCTTCCTGACCTCTAAGGCAGGTAAATAACAAAAGACAGAAGCTATTTGCAAAAAGTCTACAAAGATGTGGTATATGGAGAGATCTTTAGTTTTTTCAAAGTTTCTTTCTAAAATAGGCTAACAAAAACAACATTTGATTTAAAATGGAAATGACATACATAGAACTGTCAGAAAGATGTAGCTACTTAGGATATATAGATATATTTGGGGCATAAGCTTGTACACTTCATTTAATTTCCAAAGAACTAATTTGTAATAATACTTGTAATACTGTATTTTTTTCCTAGAAGTAGATCAAGCATCAGTCTGCCTTGATTTCCATTTTAGCCATAAACAACACTACGTTCCAGTAATGTTCTGAAATGCAACTCTCCTATTTTTAGAGCACAAAATCCAAAAGCTATTTTAACTATTATTTGTTACTCAATATATCTAGATCTATTTTCCTAAAATAGGCATGAACTAATTGAGGGGAGAGAGTCACCTCTCTTTACTTCCTAGGGTTAATAATATACTGAAATGTGAAATATCTCTTAAAAAACATAAAGAAAACAGTTATTGGACCTTATACCGCTACTGAATGTTATCAGCAGAAACGTCATTCAGTCACCTGCTGTAAACTCAAAATCTAAACAAACTGTTTGCACAAATCAAAAGCTGTTAATGTTGTGGAACATCCTTGTACTTTTGTTACTTCAAAGACTGTGTAGCTGTGCACTCCATTATTGTTTTCTGTAAGTATTCAAAACTTCAGGCCTGTTTCTAAGTCTTATGTATTTCCATGCTGGCTCCTGACTCAATTATCAAGTCTGAAACAATTGTGCACAAAAAACAACCTTGGGAAACATTAAAGTATTTTTACAAAATTTTTTCCACTACCTTATGTAAAGAGTAATTAATATGTTTTATAACATTACCTTTTTTTTTTTATTTAATGGTATTGTTTAAAAGCATTGTGTCAAAATAAAAGGAGGCATTTAGAGTGTAAGAGTCTGCCTACATCAAACTTCTAGTTAAAGTCAGGATTGAGCCCTTGCGGGAAAAAGTAATACCATACTTCGTTCTGCATCATGAAGCAGTCTCAGGGTGAAATACATGCTGTTTTCTGGATGAAGCAACGGCAGGAGTGCCACTGTACCTGCTAATGGATTTCAGTCCTTAGGACCAGACATGAGTCATCCCAAAGAAAAAAGGCCCCGAAGACTCATTGCGTGAGCACTGAGTCCCCGGCACCACTTTTGTGCCAGCCTGCCTTATGGCATACACATAGCCAATTCTTTTGCAGATCAGAAAAAGTAGCAAAGAACTATGCTTTATCAGGCATTACCCTAACAATGTCCCTTCTTCAACAAAACATAAATGATCTCATTACTGTCAGGTTTTTAGTAAAGAGAATAGACAATCAGAATCTGGCTCTATTCAAGCTGTAAAACAAGACAAACCCCATCATACAGTATCTGTCTTCAGAAACATCCATTCCATTATTTTTTAAGCCAACACAATTTTTCAATCATTAGACACATTAATTAACGAAAAAAAATGGTCTACCTCATCAAAACCAGTATGAGGCAGTAACTTAGACATAAAACAGTTGGAGGGATGGAACGGGGATGGAAGAACCACAAAACCCCACAAACAAACACACCAACTAAAACCCCAGAATGTATTTCTCTTGGGAAACAGTCAAAACCTCTCCCAGGTTAGAAATAAGAGAAAAATATCCAACTGCTTGGAGCCAACACTTAAGTCCATGTATCCATATCAGTGGTGGCTAGGCCCTAGATTGACTGATAAAATTCATCTAGGCTGCCAGCTTTTGGCTTAAAAAGAGAACTTCATGGCTTCAGAATCAGAAGCTTCCCAGAGGAATCTATGCTGCATATGATGTGATGAGTCAGCACAGTACACTGTGCCATTAGACTAACTTGTATAAAGGCACTAAGCATTTTCAGGAAGCCCTTTTCATCCCCAAATGATTTGCAATGGAATGACCAGAATGAGTATCTTGTGGGGGACAGTCAACGTCAGATAAAAATTAATCATTATCCTTTCAGCACTGAGCATGAGAGAGGATGGGGCGATGGGAAGTAAGGGACTGGTAGCAAAGGGATCTGGATACACACATAGCGTTCATTACCTGTTCTGTGTTGATTGTTAATCACCAGATATTTGAAGACATTCAGTCAGGGCTAGAAGTGAATATGCGTCCATAACTAGTGATCTCACAAGGCCAAATAAGGCTTCCAAAGCAATGAGTTTATTTCACTTTACAGTGGCTGTAGACACCCACACGCAAATCTATGAACATAAGTAAATTTTACTTGCAGTAAAGGTTTCTGGCTGTTCCCTTTGTTTTAAACCTCAGAAGTGTTTTTCCTGATTCCATCATTCTGTCTTTGAATGTTTAGAATACAACAATGAGACAGTAAAGAACTATATCATTATTATTTTCTCAACACTGAACTGCTTGAATATTGCCTGTAGCAAATTTACTATTGAAAAAGATCCTAAGGGACAGAAGAGTACATTTCACACTGTGCCTACTATTTAAAATGAACATCACAAATGACTACATTTTTTTCTTAAAACAGATGCACTGAGACATACACACTCACTCACGGCCAATATGCCATTGTACAACTCAACTTCAGAAAGACCATTTGCCTAATAAACATAAGCTGCCTTTCACAGCTTTGTCTTTAATGTCATATTTACAGCTTGAACAAGCTGAAATATGATGGTAATTTTACTTAATAGAATTACTTCATGTTCTATCTTCTCCACTTTCAGCTAACAGCTAACATGAAAAGGCTGTCCTACTTTGTTCAGAGCAATAGTGAACACAGGTAACAAAACTCAAGAACACTGGGCAGTACAATAAATATTCTGATTTCAGCTAAAGACTTCACCTGGGCTATGCTTGTGGTTTTTTGGGGGGTTTTTTTGAGGTGTCAGAAAGAACATCTGATCTCTTCACTGAAAGTAAGGGTCTGTTTTGCCTAACCTAATAGCTTTTCATATTCTCCGGTTTATTATGTTAATGATATACATTTAATCAGTGATTTAATGAGTCCTGTGCATTTGCTCTTGTCCTTCTTGATTATTCATTCCTCTGTTTTCTCTTAAAGGTCTTCCTTCTGCCCTGACTTACTGCCTTTTATCCTGCACCTTCAGACTCTTGCTAGTTTTTTGTCTTAGTTTATTGTTAAATATAACCATAATGAATGGAGTTGCTTTGCCTTTTCACTCCAGATAATTTGCCTGGAGGAGAGTTTTTTGTCAGGGAATAAATTGACAAATGTGTCATCTATTTAACAAGCAAAACCTCTACCAGGATTCATGTAAGGGTGGGGAAGAGGGAATCACTGTCATGGAAAACAAACTAAACTTTTGTTTCTGAAATGTGTTTCATACTAACAGTGGTTCAGGTGAATAATTTTTAGCATGAAAGTGACAGTGTAAGAATCATCTCATGAAGTGAGCCAAACAATTCAGCCTTTCTCCAGCTCTCCAGTGCATAATGGTTCTGCCCTCTATTCCTTTCTCTTTATGGTTCCCAGGCCTACTGGGAGGGCATAAATTAAGGGAAGGTATAGAATATTCTGCCTTCTTTGATAGCCTGCTGAAGAGGAACTCTTTTGACCATTTTTTACAGCCTTTAGAAGAATGAAATAAGTTTTATTTGCCAAGTGAGTTGCATTATTGGGGGAGGGTGGCCTTTGTTAAGAATAATTGAGGAATACTGTGCAGCAACAGACCTTGGTTTGGATTTTGAAAACATGTTTTAAAAATGTTGACATTTGATACTTTCTCCTCCTTCACAATATTAACTGGCAGCTTCCAAGATTTCCTCCATTATAGCTAAACAAGGAAGGTGGTTTGTAGTGTCCTCATTGCAGTAGCAGCAGAAGATTGTCTACAAACTATGTGTTCAAGGATAGTCTGAGGATGTTACAATATTTTCATCTACTTTAAAATTACTTTGAGGAGATCCAAGTTATTTGTCTTTTTTTTACTTTTTTTTTTTTACATTAGTGTACAGTGTAAAGGTTCTGAGTGTTGTCCAAGAAAGAATAATCTTTGTTAGTGAAGGATGCATAACACTGTCCTGTAGCAGTGCTGGTGGCCTATTGCAATGGATTTCTTCTATGCTGGAAACAAATAACAGTTCAATAGTATTACCAGTGCTGTAAATCTCATTACACTTGCTATGTTGTTCTATTTGGACTTGTTATTTGATGTGTAATTTTTCAGCTACTTGTTCAAAATCTTTAATACTTCTACAACATATTTTTAATTCATACTTTCACCTCATGGCAAGTTCGCTATACCCAGACATGATCTCTTTTCTTACACTATGCTAAAGCATATTTTTAAAAAGTTATTCTACATATAATTCCAAATTCTACATATTTTACAAACTTTGAGACATTGAAATAAAAAATTCTTGTATAAGAATGCTTCAAGCTGGTATTGAGTGTATTGTTTTCAGACAGACTTAAGCCTTCTTCCAGTGTTGCAGCCCAAAAAGGTGCATGCCAAAGTTGGAATTTATCTAACCCAAAAAAGGAACCAGAGTTCATAAAGAAAGTGAACTAGATCAGCATCTGAAATTCAACTCAAGATCTAGTGAGGGGGATAGAAGAGCATGTTAATCTTAAAATAAATTGAAAATATAAATCAAATATTTCAAGTATTTCAGGACTTTAGATCACCTTGACTTCCTTGTATTAAAAAAAAAGCTGTATTTTAGGCAAGAACAAACTTAAAAGGAAGCTTAGCAGAGATTGATAAGGAAGGGATGCTAGTCATTTATAGTTGCATAGCACAAATATTGCTACAATTGAAAAGCAGTAAGGCTGGCTGAATAACTTGTGTAAAACATATTTATTTATTTACTTGTGTTATGGCACTGTTAAATTGCAGAATAGTGCTTCCAATTGCTAGGAAATGTGAAATGTATAAAACCAAATTCTAAATATTCATTGAAGACAGGGCTAAAGTAAATTATGTATTGAGATGCCAAGGAGTGATTTTTGAACTACCAATGAAAAATAATATCTTCTTGCTAACTGCGTGAAGTTTCACTGAGGTATTTTTTCTTTTGAGGTCCTTATGCATGTAAGGGTAAGTAAGCCTCCCTAACATAAGCTGGTTGACAGTTGCCAGAGAATCCATGTGAAGCTCAACTGGGAAAAGTTTGCACTGGATTATGTAGAGGAAAATCCAGCTAGAGGTAGGAAATCAGATTTCATGAGTTGTGCTGTACATGGAATTTCTTACTATAACTGTAGACTGTATAAATGTTTGGAGGGGAGAAAAGTTGTAGGAAACTTCACTGTTTTCAGTACTTAGTGTATCCTTCTGTCTGCTGTCAACTGTGTGCTTGGTTGGGCTAGAGTAGGTTATGTCTGTGCATGTCTCACTATGTTTCTTTGGATGTGAATTGCATAGAATATTGCAACAACTTTTTGATGAGTAGTCTTGGCTGATAGGATGCTTTCTGCTTGACCATACATAAATTTGGAAGAAAGAACCTGATCTGCTTTACACTAATCTGAGACTCAAAATTATTATTAAAGTGTATTTGCTGTCAATTTGCACAGCAAGCAATATTCTGCTGGAAACAAGGTATGTAAACTTTGGTTTTCTTAATACTATTTAAACTGACAGGAATGATACCCAAATCTGCAAGCCTGTCTAAATGGTAACTGGTGTCAGTAAACACATTTAAGATGACCTCAGAAACCTCCTTTATTACCTGCTCTATCAGATTCAGAGTTCATGTTTCAATGGTTTTCACTAACTCATTTTGTCTCCTGAGGAAGAGTTCTTATGTGTTACTTATGTCATCTCTTCTTGGTACACAAGATGAGCAGAATTAGTTCATGCACATGAAAGTTTCAACAGTGATTAAAAATAAAATTTCATTCAGTATCAACAATTCTGCTCAGAACAAGCCAAGTTATTTTATAAAGTCGGTTTTAAATTATAAAGCTTGTTAATGTAGTATTACTCTCACGTTTATGGACTAGGTCTTTAAAATGGTGTATTTAATAGATTTAAATGTATTTGATACATACAGACGTAATATTAGGTAGATATCAAATAATCAGTGTGTTTCAGGGGAATAATTTTCAGTTTATGCCTGCCTTTTGTTTTTCTTTCACATTGGTAGTATTGGTCTTATTTCATTTTTGTCTCAACAAGCCCTGAATCTTGCTTTTCTTCTTATAGCCTTTTGTCTTTAAATTCCACTCAAAACTTCAAAAGAAAAATTTCTGAGTAGAGCAAAAAATTTTTTGCCAGGCTTCTATTATGCATTATCTGTACTTCAGAAGTATGTAGGAAACCCAGATATAGACTATATAAGCACAGTACAAATTAAAAATGCCCTGTTTCACCTGTAGTGATTTTGGTCCTCTGTAGATGCTTCGTTAGCCCTGAGTAATCTTTCAACTTTAGTTTTTGGTTTTTCCCCACAAGGTCTCTTTATCTTACTTACCTGCAAACTGTTACTGGATTTTTCATTCTTTAAGGAGAGGATTTCAAAAAAGTAGAGTTATTTGGGGGAAAAAAAAAGCAGGAAAAGGAAGACTGAAAAAAGTATCACATTCAAATGACAGATGGGGAGAGTTATCAATGAAGAATAGCACTTAGCCAGGTTACATAATTTCGATTTATGAAAGATACTGTTCTTAAAGAACTAAGGCTATTGATGTAGTAGGTAGTTTACTGGGAAACAGGTAAAAAATGGTAATTCTCTTTGCCTCGCGATACTGTATTCACACTTCTTTTTTTCTTATTTTTCCATCTTCCTTTCAAAACTGTTTGACAGATGCTAAGGTTAATGAATTTTAATTTTAATTTGGCCTTTTCCTTGGATTGCTGACAGTTCCTTCTACACCACAGGGACCTTTCTTTTCCAACTCACTTCATGTTTCTGTAAGAAGTGGAGCATGTAATGGAAACTTCTTCATAAATAAGTGAACTCAAATGGAACACAGCCAAACACTATCAGAACTGGCTCCCTGAATCCCAGTCTTGTGTTTTACCATCGTATGAGAGATTAGATTCATTAACCTCTCATTAGAAATATGTCAATGCTAAAATCCCATAGCATACTAGATTCAGCCTATTAGAAATCCCAAAAGGCAAGCTAATATCTTATTCCAGAAAATAAGAGTAGATTACTCATTTAGCTCTGTTCCATTTAATTGCTATGGAAACTTGTTAGATGCTTTTTCCTTTAGAATGAGCATAAATTGTATTAATCCAGACAGAACTGTTTGATAAAAACTTCTATCATACTGGAAATAGAAGCACTTGCAGTATAAAAGTATTTATTTCATTATTACTTTTTCTACATATGTTGATAGAGTATATTGCATGCATAGACTATGGTATATATTTTACCTATAAATATAATAACTTCTGCAAGAGTTTTCTCTGTATCAGCGATATCTTAACTTAGACAGAAGTTGCTATTTATAGAAAGATATTAAACCCTATTTGAGCAGATCCAAATGTATCCAGTTATTAAAGTACTGTGTTTAATTACAGGTACAGTTCAGAATATGAGGTGGAATGAAACATCTTTTACATTGCCTTTTGACCTAAGGAGCTTTCTTCTCTAATGAGAATAAGCACTGCAAACTAATTCAAGTAAGGTGGAATTCATCCTGAGTTAGTCATATTACCTAGCTTCTGCTCAAGCTTGATGCAAATGTCAGTTAAAAGTCCATAAAACAAGTAGCAAATGACCCTTTACTAGCAATACATTTTTGTGTGCGTTTGCATTCATCTGTTACTGTTAGAAAAAAGATTTCCATTTTGTGTAGCTATTTTAAGAAGCATGAAGTAATGCTTTTAAATTACTTAATGTCATTGCTTGAAATGGAAAGCAGTATTTTCAAAGACATTGCACTAGGTTATGCGGAGCTAGGCTTATAAGCCACTTTTATTAGGACATTTGAGTGCTATTTCAAAGTAGGTGAGGGTTGAACACAGGGTCATTAGTAAGGAAATGAGAAAGAGTTACAGTGGTGGAACCATGCTCTTCCCTGCCTGAGAAAGAAACAGGAACAGTTGCCAGAAAAAACCCACAAGATCAAGGGGATCTTGTACCCTCCTCCTGCTAAGCAGAAGTCAATAACTTAAAAGATGGGAGTGAACAGAGGCGAGTCTACACTTGGAGCAGCGGGTGAACCCCTTCCTTGCCCACCTTGTCTTCCCGGATGACACTATACAACAGGTATGAGGCTCTGGATTTGTAAAGTCAGTCATTCGATGATGTGGATGATGCTCCATCTATACCAGAAGTGTTGCCAAGGTCAGAAAGGACTACCCCTGGTATCATGACCACCTCCATGAGGAGGAAAAGACGGGTTAAAGCAGTAGCTCACTCCTTGCTGAGGGGGACAGATGGTCCAATATGCTGGACAGACCCTCCTCTTAGGGAAGCCTGGTGCCTCTCTAGGGCCCAGGTTAACAACATCACTAGGAAACTTCCTAGCCTAGTAAAGCACTTGGGCTATTAGCCATTATTGCTCTTCCATGTGGGAGGCAGTGAAGCCACAATACTTAGTCCCTGGGCAATTAAAAGAGACCTCAGGGCCTTGGGATGGTTGGTAAGGGAATCCGCAGCACAGGTAATTTTTTCCTTAATCCTTCCAGTTGCTGGCAGCAATCTTGGAACAAACAGAGGAAGCCAGCCTGTCAGTACATGGTATCACCGCCACAATTGTAGGTTTTTCAGTAGTGGAATAGTCTACACAGAACAAGACCTGCTGGCATGAGGTGGGATTTACCTTTCTCAAAGGGAGAAGAGAGTCTTTGCTCATGAGCTAGCGGGGCTGATTAACAGAGCTTGGAAACACTTGAAGAGAGAGCAGGACAAGCCTTGGGATGACACACCAAGTCTAGAGGGCTGAGGTACCAAGCATGTTCATCTGAGAGCTTCTGAGTACACTGGAGCATACTTGGAGATGGGCCAAGGGCTTCTGAGGTAATAGGAGCCAGCAGGGAAACACTGGTGAAGTGCCTTAAAGGAATTAAGGGGTTTTCCTCTAAAAAAGCTGCGGTGGCCAACAGTGCGGCTGAAGTGCCTTGTATCAGTGCATACAGCATGGGCAACAAATAGGAGGAATTGGAAGCCATTGAAAGACATTGAGGTGCTGGTGCATGTCCAGAGGAGGTCTATGAAGCTGGTGATGGGTCTGGAGCACAAGTCTTACAAAGAGCAGCTGAGGGAACTGGGATTGTTTAGTCTGGTGAAGAAGAGGCTTAGTGGAGACCTTATCATTCTTTACAACTACATGAAAGGAGATTGTAGTGAGGCATCTCTTCTCCCAAGTAGCGAGTGATAGAACAAGAGGAAATGGTCTCAAGCTGCAGCAAGGGAGGTTCGTATTGGATATTAGGAAATATTACTTCACTGAAGCAAGGGCTGTCAAGCATTGGAACAGGCCGTGCATTTTATGTTTTCTGTTAACAAACTTTCACTACTGCAGAGGAACAGATAGCCAAAGAGACAGTAAATCAAACTGGAAGTTTATTGTTTTCATAGTCCAAAGACATAAAAAGTAGTATTCTTAAAAAAAACAGGTGAAACTTGTTTGATAGTCAGTTACAAAATGGCTGGGGAGGCTTGAATTTGCATTTATTGGCTATATCACTTTTGAAGATTTTTTTGAAGATTTTTTTTGAAGATTTTTTTTGAAGATCACACAGATTTCTGAGGTGCCAAATTTAGGTGTTAAGACTGATTTTTGGTTTTAGGGTGCATGGGAATTTTAGAATCATTAAGAAATAAAATGGAAAACACCAAAACCTTGATAGGAATCAAATCCAGATAACTTTTGAATCATTGTCTTAATTGCAAAGCGAGGTGAAATTTTTCATCTCAAAGATAAACTCAGTTTATTGACATTCTTGACTTCTTTGAATTAACTGGCATGTAGATGCATAGAATCATAGAATCATTTACTTTGAAAAAGTTCTTATGAGCTTCAGGTCTAACTGTGAACCTAACACTGCCAAGGCCAGCACTAAACCACATCCCTAAGCACCACATCTACATGAATGATGCATTTAATTAGCCATTAGTTATAGAGGTAGGCCTGTGTTTTGACTCAGGATCTGTAATTTGTTGATTTAAGACAGAACATTTTTTTTTTAAGGACACTGAAGTTTGGTTTGGCTTATCTTTATTTTTGCCTGTAGCAAGCTCATTAGATTGCCCTAGAATCTCAACAAGGCAAAGTACAAAGATGGATCTCAGTTGCCTTGGTTTTTGAAACACTGTTGTCTGTTGTGCACAACCTAGGGAATTCTTTGTTCAGTAGTTTAGAGTGTGTTGTGGGATTTTTTGAGGGTGGGTTTGCTTTGTTTTTGGTTTTTTTTTAAGGGTAACTTTACTATTATTCTTTGCCAAAACCAAAGAACTTTTTCCTAGAATATTAAACTGAAGAGCACCTATGCGGTAGAATTGCTCTAAAGGAACAGCTCTTCCTGTTTGCTGATGATTCTTAGTTTTATCTGTGTTTTTTCAGTATGTGGAATTCCTGAACTGCACAATTTGAAAGTCACCTGTGAAACGTGCCTTTGTACACCCAAGTGGAACTACCATAAGTTTTGTGATTAGTTTTAACTAGACAAATTTTTGCTTTCTCTAGTGCAGAATACTAGGGAGAATGTAGTATGTTGCTTAAAAATAATGGCATTTAAAATCATGCTTGTCTATACTATTGTAATACTCGTCAGTCACTTATATGTACAAACAGAAACTTTGGTTCATTTTGTAACTTTCTAGTGAATGCCATTTACCAGGAGCTCCAAGTGGACCTGAAAAGCAAAACTGCTTTTGGCTCACACACCGTCTCCTGTGGCATTGTGTGAGCAGTGTTTCTTTTCCCAGGGCTGACATGATTGTGTATATTATTCTGAATATGTTCATTGCAGAGACGTGCTGTCATTTCAGAGTGATATTTTGTAAACCTCATTGAGATTTGATGTTGAATGACATTATCACTAATATGGTTTTAAAGACCTTAAGTCTCAAAAGACTTTAACTGTAAAGACCTGCTGGTGCTCTACTTCTGTACTTTTGGCACTGAAGAGACACTTCTGAATCTGATGGGCTTCTCTGTTGGGTTTTAGAGTTTCAGGATTTTTCCTTTTTCATATGAAACAAACCAAAATACCACTGATTATACATAACTTGTTTCTTACATTGCAGTGAGGTCTTCTCACAAGGGGCAGTGTCTACTAGTGATACACTTTAAAAGATGCGATAAATATCTATGTTCCTTAATGCTTTCTGTAAATAAAAATATTGCCTGTTTTCTACTACATCATCTTCAGGGGATAGGTCTCCGTTACACACTATACATTTTGCTAAGAGGCCAGCTGAAAATGAAAGAAAGTCGTTCCTTACCTCTCTGGTCAGTCACAGTTCAGCTTTCATTTTATCTTCTTTCCCTCCAGATAGCTGGAAATCCTGGATATAGCACTGATGGCAACACATGCTGATTAAATTTGCCATTGACCTCAGAATATCACGGGGACACATAATTTTCTTCTTTCTCCTTCTAGCACCTCATTCTTTTATTGGCAGTTCATTGCAGCTAGGAAGGTTCTTTCACTGACTATAGTGAAACAACCAACAGTGTAACTTGTTGAAATTTGCCAATCATACATTGTATCTGCTGTTATTAATTTCCATGAGAGCTATGTCTGCCCTACATACATATAAATAGATATCATGACCTGTTACATAACAATTATTTTGAAAGGTTTGAGAAAGAAAAGTTGTCCTCTAGAAATACCTTTTAAGTTTAAGCAATTGTCAGATAAATGTTTTCTTTACATACATTCTCTTGTAAGTACTAGGCAAGTCTAGAACATACTGATGTTAGCAGACATGATATTTAAGTTAGTTACACAAGACACTTTAAGGCACTGCATGACTAATCCATGTTAGTAAATCCATCTATGATACTAACGCTTGAGAAAGAGGTATCCTAAAAGAAACTTCAGGATACTTGGCGTTCTACCTGAAATAACAGTAAGCACTTTCTTAAAGATGTCTTTGTCAGGACTTGTGTTAGCTGCTTTTCTGCTTCCATGTCTGGTCTTGTGCAGTGATTCTGTTGAACTTAATCTTGCTTCCTTTACCTGCAGAAGAACTTGCTTTTGAAATGAGTACTGGGTAATCTGTTTGTGTATAAACTGTGATGGCTTAGCAGGCCCCTGCAGTATTTTAGCATAGATGAAGGTAATAATTACTTCCGAGTTGTTTGCTGTGACTTTGATCTTTGCTTTCCAACTTTGGCAAAATAAGTCTTACAACTTTATAGCTTTAGAATGTCCAGTATTTCTGTCAGTGATGGTTACTGGGTGGTTGATTCATAATCTGACAGTTGTTGCTGATTCAGTGGTTATGTATAGTTTCTGAACAGCTCTTTTACTAAGCCAAATTCATGTATGCATACAGTAACTATCTCAGTAACCAAGTCACATGCAGTGTTTAGAAACTGATGCGGATCAGCTGTGTGTCCTTTACAGCCACCAGTCAGCTAATACATTATTATGTGGTTTTAGAGCTAAGGCAACTCTAACCTTCCAATGGCTGCCTACAGTCTCATGTTCAATTACTTCTAAATTCAGTACTCATCCTTCATAATGGAAGCTTATGTAAGTTTTCTATTTTTGTCTCATTCTAGCTGTGGCATATCAAAACCTTTTGATACTCTTAATAGCAGTGAAATTGGAAATACACACTTCAAGGCATTTTCTTACTGAGATTGGCAAATGTTTGCAGTTCATGCAAACCTCAGTGATCAAATTGACTGTTCACCTTCTGTCATTCAGCCTGCTGTGGTGAATTGACATTCAGAAGCTTGTAGCTAATTACACTGGATAATAAAATATTTCCTTTAACAGTCGTTATTAGCAGAGAGTATACTTGACATTTTATATATTTATTCAAGATGATGCAGTTTTTAAAATGGTCCCAGGGAAAGGCAGGTCAGCATTTCTTAAAAGCTTGTCTTTGAGTGATGGCAAAGGGCCAGTACTAGATGGAAAGTCATAATCCAAGTGATTGTCCAGCAGGAGCATAACTGTCTCACATCAAGAGAAAGTTTCAAGATCCAAAAGGTATTATTAAGGCATAATATTTTGACTTTTGTAAAATGAGAATTAGCTTACCTTCAGGTGACAGGTGTTTTACAGAATATGGCAAGGTCTTGTATCTGAATCACTATCTTGAAAAACATCAACTGTTAAGTTTTATATAAACTTTGTAAGTCTTAGTACATTTTGGCTTTGATTGCTCATATGCTCATATTGCCAAGATGCTTGTTAGGTATTCGAAGTGCTTTACAGTGGTCACACAGTGTTTTTTGTAAGTAAAGCTTTGTAACTTAGCATGTTCATAAAAAGACTCAGGAGGTAATTACCCATTGCTTTATGATTTAAGGGTGATACTTACCACTTACAAAGAATTAGTGTGTACCACCTCCTTGTAGTTGCTGTGATCTGCCAGTATTCTCAGTGCTTTCTTGGCTGCCTTGACAACAATTGCACAATGCACAGATGCTTGACTACTTTTCACTAACATCCACATCTCTTCTGCTCCTGGATTTTTCTTTTTAAATCACAGGCTTTAAATGGTTGGGGTTTGGGGTTTTTTTCCCTTTCAAACTTTATACATACAATGAAAGATGCAGCAGTCATCTTGGGGCTGAAGACAAGTGGCAGAACATATATGCCTAGGATTTAAAATAGATTCTTAAGCAGCTTTCCTCTCTGAGGAAATATAAGGTGAGTACTAGGATACTGGATGATAGAATGATACATACTCCGTTAACCATGCATGAATGTGCTGTACTGATGATGCCAAAGCATAATATTAAAGGCCTGAGGCATGGGACAGAGGTATACACCATTGTTTACACTATTCTTAAAAGCTCTACAATTAATTTGAACTATTCCAGTGTTCAGTCATAGTATCATTGCAGGGTAATGCACACAATTTCCTTCTTTTTATGCTTTTGTTGGAGTGCTGTAACATTGCTGTATTTCAGTTATCTGCAGAGATTTTTGTAATCAAAGGTCAAGTGGGTGTTCTGATTTCTGTAGTTCTGTGAGCTACTACAAGAACTAGACACAGTCCCTCTTACCAAACAGAAGACTATAGTTAAATTCTTGATGTTGTTTCTTTAGCAAATCTGACTGTTTCTCTCATACAGATTTCACGGACAACATCTCTCTTGTCCATCTTTGTTTGTACCAAATACTGTCACAATCAGTGTGTCTCAACAAGCAAAGAATAAAGAGAGGGAGACCTCAAAACTAGTAATTTAAGAAATACAAGCCCAAGGAGGGAGTGTTTCATGAGTGTCATGAATCCAAGCGGGCTGTTGTGAACACTCAGCGATTTTGTTTTTAGACAGATGTTCCATAATTGCCTTATGCATTGTATTACCCATCAATGGAATGTTTTTGCAGCCTACACTGATGGTGGCAATGGTTGGGTTTTGCTTCTTAATGGAAAATTGCTTCATAAAATGACTGATTTCCTTGACAAAAGAGACTTTTAATTGGTTATGATGTTTAAATGTTTATTATGTATGTATATTATGTATGTATGCATACATACATAAATAAGCAGCTGCGGGAGATTTAAACGCGGCAAAGCCAACAGCCGTGCTCAGTCAGCGAGAGATGACAGCAGCAGAAATGATAAGTGCTGCAGCCAGGTGCTAGGTCGAGGCAGAAAACATGCTGTGTGGAGTGAGGGGAGCTCCCCAGCAGGGACCGACGGGTGGGCAGCTCCTGACTCCTGGTCCCAAACATTGCCATGTGGCGGCTGACTTGGGGAGCGGTCCCAGAAGCAGTCGTGGGAGATTTAAATGCCTCCTAGGAGCACAGTGACAGGAGTGCTGCAAAAAGGAGTGTGTATACAGGTCCCAGCCTCATCAGAAGGGCAAGTTCAGCGGTTTGTGAGAGCAGGGCACAAAGACAGGGCACGCTGGGAGGGCACAGTCTCTGTGCTGAGGAGGCAAGTTCTGTCAGTGAGAGTGCACCCTCAGCAAGTTTGCAGATGACACCAAGCTGAGTGGTGCTGTTGCCACAGCAGAAGGATGGGATGTAAACCGGAGGGAAGCTGGACAAGCTGGAGGAGCGAGCCTGTGTGAATTTGATGAGGTTCAACAAGGCCTAGTGCAAGGTCCTGCACCTGGTTTTAGGCAATCTGGGATTTCAATACAGGATGGGGGGTGACATGGTTGAGAGCTGCCCTGCAGAGAAGGGCTTGGGGATGCTGATTGATGAGAAGCTCAATATGAGCTAGCAGTGTGCACTCATAGTCCAGAGGACCAGCTATATCCTGGGCTGTATCAAAAGAAGCATGGCCAGCAGGTGAAGGGGGGAGATTTTGCCCCTCTATTCTGCTCTTGTGAGACCCTACCTGGAGTACTGTTTCCAGTTCTGGAATCCTGAAGTTAAGAAGGAGATGGAACTGTTGAAACAGGTCCAGAGGAGGGCTACAAGGATGGTCGGAGGGCTGGAGCACCTCCCATATGACGACAGGCTGAGGGAGATGGGATTGTTCAGCCTGGACAAGAGAAGGCTCCAAGGACACCTTGTAGTGACTTTCCAGTACCTGAAGGGTCTACAAGAAACCTGGGGAGGGAGTGTTCACAAAGGCTGGTAGTGATAGGACTAGGGGCAGTGGGAATAAACTGAAGAGGGGCAGATTTAGACTAGATGTTAGGGGGAAATTCTTCACCATGAGGGTGGTGAGGCACTGGCACAATTTGCCCAGGGAAGTTGTGGCTGCCCCATCCCTGGAGGTGTTCAAGGCCGGGTTGGATGGGGCCTTCAGCAGCCTGATCTAGTGGGATCCTTCCCGTGGCAGGGGGTCTGGAATTAGATGGTCTTTAAGATCCCTTCCTACTTGAACCATTCGATGATGCTACATATGGAATGAGACCTTTGTGTATATTCTGTGCCTGAAATAGTGGATATTGTCAGTGCAAAGATAGAATTTGTAGAAGAGGTAAGTTGAATGCTGTTGTGGCAAGTACCTTTTTCTGATATGACTGGGACGTTTTAGGTGCCGTAGGCATTTGAATGATAATATGTGTAATTTGGCCAAGTAGTACAGTAGTTATCTTTCAACTGTTCTATCATATTTATTTTAGTGTGATTATTTTTAGAATTCATGTGCCCCCATTTTTGTTCACTTAAAAATATATAATTAAATGACCCATCTTGTACCAATTAGATATTGTATGGAAAATGTGCTTGTATAGCAGTGTGCAGGATTATGAAAATGTAAGCCATTAACTTGCAAATATATTGAGGGAAGCATCTTCTATACTTGAGTGTAACACATCGATCTTTTGATTTTTAGCTAGACAAGTGACAGTTCGCTGTCTCACTCTCCATGCAGAGCCGAAAAATAAGGGGGTAGGAATAACTTCATTTCTTTTCTCATCAGTTGCTTTTGAAACATATGACATTATGGGTAAAACATACTTTATTAATTACTTAGGATTAAATCAGCTTTCAGTTTAAAGATGACCATTATTCTCTGCTGGTTTAATGAAACTGTTCAGGGTGAACCTTTTGGTATGTTTAACTTCACATTTGGGAACCTGTCTTACTGCTTTTCATTAACTGGTTACGCTCATCCTAGTGTGTCAAAAAACGTTTATATCAATAGGAAGATGTATCCATTTCACTGAGAACATGTGCACTGAGCTGAGACAGTCAGCTGATCTAGTGGAGCTAGTACCATCCTTTCTACTGTTATGTGAGAGTTGTAAAACGTTCCCTCAAGTGTGTGTGTGTATCCAGCTGGAGATTTTTAGTTGTTATTTATGTGCCAATTAATGGTCAAAAAAGAAGGTGTTGTCAGGCAAGTAAAATAATTCCAAGGCAGTAATTCTTAAAATACAAGGAGGAAAGGAGGTCTATTAAGAACACATGCATCAAGATCATCTATTTAATGGGACTTAGAAGATAAATTCTATGGTAAAATGCATAAAGAGGTGAACCTGAGCACTTTTAAAGGGCGACAGGCAACCACATAGTATCTTTGAGTAGAAACTAAGATAAAGGGACTACTTTTGCAGGTTTTGATGTCTGCTTTTTCAGGAAGCTTAAGGGACTCCAGTACTGTCACACTGGTTGTGTGCATGTATGTATAAATATTCTCTCAACATCATTTCCATGCTTGTAATATGAGTATGTGTGGCTTGCCCTGTCTTTAAAGACTTTACTGATCAGCAGTTTAATGAATTTGGTGAGGAACTGTTAATGAATTTGGTGAGGAACTGGACACTACTCTTAATTTTGTTATTCGCTTGTGTAGCCTTTGGCAAATTGCCTAATATTTGCATTTTGGGGATTTGAAAAATGTTGATACTTATTCTTGTATAATGCTTCTGTGTAAAGCTAGCTTTAGAGTGAAAAAATGATGAATAAAATAATGTTTATTTCTGTATATATATTAAACTCATCAGTCTAGAGTTTCTTTTCTTCCAAATTTAGTTCCTCAGGCAGATGCTCAATTCAATAATATTTTGATTTTGGTGCAGTTACCAAAATTATTTTCAGGGGACTGATTGTGGTATTGAAAGTAGGAAGGAGATAGAAGATTATCAATCACTTTTTTTTTTTCACATGTTCATACTTTGTCCTGCAGTAGAGCAGAATCTAGCTCCAAGTAAAGTGGCACTAATGTTTCATAGCAGAATGTCCAGAAATGGGGCAACGGAAGGAAAAAGTGATGACTCCAGAGATACACTGTCTTCAAAGTAAGAGAAGATGATTTTTCAAGGAGGATTTGAAGCCAATTATTAAAGTAATGGCTTTTGACTTTTATTTGGAGGAAAATGTGGTCCTCATAACTAATGAGCATTCATGGAAACTACTGATCTTTCTATCTAAATGAGAGAAACAATAGGTGAAATGTCTCTGAAACACTCAGTTTTCTCTGAAGAATAAATACGTGCACAAAGCCATGTCATGTTTTTACATCATGAAAGTTAGTGGGTCTGTAGTAGCAATAATGCAAGTAGTTCAATATTTTCACCATAGTGTTATGAAATTGGTTTCACTAGACATATATAGAACAGCCAGAAAGTAATTTTACATGATAATATTTTCCTTGGCTATTTCATGAAAAAATTACCAATCGAAAAATGTACAACATACCTAAATTAAGATGAGGATTTAAATGAACAATTGGAGAAGTTCTCAATGCAGGACTATGACAAATACATTTTAATGTTATGAACTACTGATGGATGTATGTATGATACACATAAATACATATACTTATGTACAAAATCTATTAAAATTAACATTTCTTTAAGAGCCTTCCTTTTCAAATTTCCTGATGCTTGTCTGTTTAAAATCTATTTGAAATCACATGTCTGTTGAAAAACTATGGCATTGGTTCAATTTCCTTTTTGCAAATAAACATAACACTAATTTTTATCTGTGTAATCCTGTAAAAGAAAAACTACAAGGTTCTATCGAATATATGATGAAAGGAGAGGGCATGTTTAAGAGATCTTAATCAGAATTATCAAAATGAAAGCATTATGTATAGAAAGTTATTTATAGTCAAGTAAGATTACACTTAAATAGATTGCACCGCTGACGAATAATTTAAATGGGCATAGTGAGACTAATGTCCAACAAATTTTGAGTCTGTAATAAAAGGTGTGGGGTGACACTGCTTTTCTACAAATTCCATGTGTTATCATCAGCTGTTTGCAAGCTTGCCAGACTGCATTCCTATGAGTGTTTGTGAAGGCAGGTTCTCATATAACTGAGTATTTACAGAAATACAAACACACAAGGCATGGTGCAGTTCAGGATTCAGACTTGTACATGTGTGTGTACAAGTAAGCCCTCACATGTGATCTGTGTGCCTAGAAGACCATTCTAGTAAGGTCAGCCTAGAGTTGCACAGCCCCTGGAGGGCTGCTAGTGAGATTAGCAGTCGTCTGTCAGTGGGTTAGCCTCGTGCTGTCTGCCTTCTCTTGTAGGCTGTCATAGGACAGCCATGGTGCAAGCACACAAGCAGATGTGTCTCTCCATCTATTTGATGTCATCTACTGCCCATGAACTGAGTTCCTTCACAATGGAAAAAAAGTAGTGAAGCAAATCAATGATGCAACATTTATTTTAATAGTGAGAAGATCACATAGTACAGGACACGTTCCCACACACATACCTCACTCACACATGACTCGTTACAGTTATGTGCTGTGTACAGCTCATGCCATGGCTACACACCAGAGAAGTTGTACTGCCAGGCACCTTCCATGAGAGCTGATTACAGGAAAGCACCCATCTTGGCTGAGATAACTGATGAGGTTAGAGTCATTCTGACTGTTCAGAACACGATATGTATAAAATTACATCAACCTTCTTCCCCTGGGGTTTTGATGCTGTCTCCCTTGAGGTTCTGTTTCTTCACATACATTGTGCCTGCTGCTGACTGTTCCTCCAGGGCTTTTTGGGAAGGATCTTGGCCAAAATAATACAAAAAAAGTTACCTAGATTAAGCAATTCATCTGTTCATATTTCATTCGTGTTTATATTACTGCACATTTTGATGCCTTTTGCTGAGTGCATTTTATATCTGCCTTTTTGCAAAAAAATAAAACTGGACATGGCAGATAAAGACAGGAGGGGTCACCTCAACTTTCAGCAAAAATAAATTGTCAAATTTCTGTCAATCAGCTGCTTCCACCAAAACCAGCAACTGTTCAGAGAAAAAATTACATTCTCTCTGTTTTTCTTTTATTATTATTATTTTAGCGTACAAATCTCATTGCATTCAAATAATTAAAATGCCGTAACTGTTTCCTCACTTCATTGCCTAATTAACAGCAATACAGGCCACACTAAATCAGGATGAATCTGTAATTTCAGCACTAATCACACAAGTGTGAGTGTCAGCATCATAATGAGATGCACAAATCTGGAGGTAATGAGGCTGTGACTGTCTGGGAAATTAGAGCAAGTACTGGCACAAATTGTACAGCAAGGTTTATTCTCATTTTATTAATTATATGCTTGCACAGGGAATTGTAATCAACTCAAATTACTTTAATTTGCAAAATTCATGTTCCAGCTATGAACTTGACATCTGAGTATGAAGTTGGGTTTCTCATCCCTCCCTCAGTGCAAAAATGACAACAAACTCCCCCTACTGTTTTTTTAGGTGTGAAGACTTTGGCATTCTAGTATGCAAGGATATTGCAAAGCTGGTGGCAGCACTGTTGCACAATGGTACTTAAGTGGTGATGGTACTGTCCTACTGTGTAGGACATCAAGGCTTTCTAAGATGGAAAGGGGTTTCAGTAATGCTGAAGTTAAGAGTACAACGCATAGAAACATTTGGAGCACAGGTGATGACCGGTATAATGTAATTTCATCTCTTCCCCAGTGTACTAAGACTCTTTGATTGATGAACTGAGAAACACCAGCTAGACTGTTCTTGGTTAAGTGAAAGGGTAGGTTTGCATTCTACCAAAACCTGTTGCTTGTTACAGTCTAAAAAAACCTGATTGAAACTTGTTGATGCATGTGAGGTTGATTGGTTTTATGAATAGATCGTGCAGTTTCTTCTGTGTTTTAGATCAAGGTGATTTGTGCTGATTCTGTCCTGTGGCTGCATAATAAAATTCCAGGTAATTCGAAGGTTTATATGGTGCCTGAATCAACTTTTTGAAACACACATTTTATGTTGATAGTCAAGGATGACAGCGATCTTTCTTACACTGCAGTCTTTTATGTATGGTTAATATTCAGCACACAAGTATCATACCTTAAACTCTCATTCTAAATGCTACTAGATTGGTACATGGTGATTTTTCTGTAACATGCTCACAAAAATCTCTATTCATTCTATCTATAGTCCATTTTTATATGGCATTAACATTTCTAACCAAGCAATTGATATCAAATCATTGCTGCAGGATTGTTCGCACGGGGCTGAATGAATTATATTCCCTGGGCTCTTTTTGTCATGATGTTGAGAAGGTTAAAAGGTGCCAGTGAAGTTAATTATTATCTTCAGTAGCATGATAAGCATTTTACAGGAAGAATGCTGACAGTAACAATTGATTATCTTTCACTAGATGAAGTTTGGTACTTGCAAGTAGCCTTTTGTATCAGGAGTTAGTAGCTAAAAAAGTTGTTCCAAACCCTATGGATTCTTCCTCTTTTCTACTTGTATTGAATGCAGTGTTACTTTTTGTATCAGCTAACAATGCCGTGTTGGTGAAATTTGAGAAAGAGGTACAATTTCCAGTTTCAAATAGTTATCAACAAGAGCTGCCGTATATGACCTTATAATGGGCCAAGTTCTTGGTAAAAGACTGTATGAAGAGCCACATTGTGTGTGAAACTGCTATATGTTGTTTTAGATGAAAGCTGTCTTCAGTCATGACAAAATGCATTTGATTGCATCTTTGATTCATGCTGGCTCGTGGTCTGCTCATGTTTCAGATCTTACTGGGTCTTTTAATTCTTTGCATTAAGGGAAAATGGTAGCCTTTAAAAACCTACAAAGGTATGAAAAGTTGCTTCTCTTAGTTTTCTTAATCAGTCTGCCTGGGTTTACTCAGTACCCTGCAGATAGTCTGTGTCATTAACCAACATGTGGGGTTTATCAAGGTACAATTGAAGTCATGCTAATGATTGTCAGTGTAAACCCAGTACTCACATCTTCATCTGGTATAACAGATGGTATTAGAAGAGCTTCACTATGGTCTTTCATAAGACTTGCTGAGTGCTACTTTAGAACAAAAAATTCTCTGCTGTTTCCTATTTGGCAAAACTTGATCTTAAGAATTTTGACTTAAAAGTTGAAGTTTGACAAAACCATGATTCTGACACATACTGTGAGGCTGGCTGTTCTGTCTTGAGATGCCATCTGTCAGGGTTCTTGGTTTTAGGTTTCCATTCCATGTTAGAAGATTTTGGAAATCACAAAGCTCTCAGGGTTTTTGCCTTAAAAGAGCAAGTGATAGACTGCAATGTAAACCACAGTCAGAGCTTATAGCAGGCATGTCATCTTGACTCTGACTTAGACAAAAAACTTTTCGTGGAAGCTATGTCTTTTTCTCAATTTTTGTTCCTCTTCAGTTTTCCCCACAAAGCAATTAGGCATTTTCTGAATTCAGGCTTCTTGTATAGCTGTACATCTTCTGTGACCTTTTATTCAGCTTTATGAATGCTCTGTTGACCACCATATTGCTTTGGAATTTATTTGTTGTTTGCATTCCAGTACTGATGTGCTGTAATCAGGAACCAAGACTGATTTTTTAAAAAAAGCTGTCAAAAAGTTCCCTATCACATCAGTGCCATGCACAGGATGAATTACACCTAGCCAACATCACAGCTCCTAGGAGTTTCCAGAGTTCCTGTTTATCTCAAATATGAAACTTAGGTCCAGAAATGTGCATTTGAGAGACTCAGATCTCAGAGACAGAAAGGTAGACAATATTATCTTCCCAGGTTCTTATACACTGAAGAATTAATATTGTAAAGATCTTCATAAATTTGTACACTGCACTGGGGGAATTCTAGGAAATAGTCAGAAAACAAGTGAGAGTGTAAGAGGATCTGGAGTAGAAGCAGCAGCTCAGCACTGAGAAATGGATCTTTTTTGTTTTTATCTAGAACTTACAAGTGGCAATGCTAATCGTATATCTAATTATTACATCTTTTCTTCCAGTTCCTTTGCCCTTCTGTGTAAGTAGGCTTAAAGATGCCTTTTTGAATTAAAAATTAAATGCTTACATTTATTGGTAGAGGTACCTAGAGTAATACATGTAAGATACTAAAACAGTAATATGAATTGCAGTTGACCTATTTTTGTGTGTCTTGATAGGTTCATATTAGCTTTGAAAGCACTCAGGCTTTTATACCATAAACTGTTATTCTGAAATGTGACTATCCTGTCGAACTGTGGTTAAAATGCTTGGTTACTTCATTCATTATTTAGAAGACTTTAGGCTTAATAGTAGCTTAAGATACACGTCATGTATTTGTAATGCATTAATTGACTTTGAGCATTGATCAACGCCTAATGTATAATTAGCAAGCAGGTTTAACAATCTGCTAGAATGATACTCTCTGGTGCTTTACTCTTATGTTCATATCTCACAAAATCCAGGGCAAAGAGAGGCCACAAGAGAAAGATTGTCATAACTGCACTGTTGTGGTTCAACAAGCAAAGATAATGCGTTGCTAGATTTCTAAGTGGGATGCTTGTTCATCATATCAATATCAAGTTGGTACTGGGAGGTAATGTAAAATGGAACATACTATGTGTAATAGTGATTTTAGAATTTCAATGTCAGGATTTATACATAAAAATAGCTGAACTTGCATCCCTCTTTTGTCGGTGTATATTTTACTATCTTACAATACGCTTCCACAGCAGGATAATTGGGAAGGTCTAGAGGGACTTGTTGCTAGCCCTCTCTCCCCTTTATTCACCATGTGTACTTATAAATAAAGAAATTCACAGGCTTAATAAGCTGTTCTCAGCTGTTATGCTACTGCCCTTCTCTCAGAACCTTTAAGGGGGTGTACTGCAGAAGTGCCTACTTTGGAGCAGTGCTTCACTGGTGAAAGCCTGAGCATGGCTGCCCAGGATGAATTTTGATAAAATAGCTGTATTTTGTTAGTGTAGATTTGAAAGCCTGAAGTATATACAGTATTCAGCAGATTCCAACAAGCAAAATCTTGATGATATTCCATATGTCATATTGACTTTCTGGGTTGCCTGGAAGAGTTGTTAATCTCATATGGACATCTGCAGTACAGCATGGCAGTCAGCTGTTCATATTCAACACTTCAGAGCTGTTTTAGTGAGCAAAAATACACTTCTGATGTGTGTAAACACATTTTTTTTATATTACAGGCAATTAGAATAAATTGTTTATGGAGAAAATGAAAAGCTTCTGCATATCAAAAATGATAATTTTGTCCCTTGAAATAGAATTCAAATAAAAAAACATCGTATGTAATAACAATGGTGGAATATGATCATTCTCATCATTCCAGCTGGCCAAATATTTGGTTGCTAGATGTTTTTCAATGCAAGGACTTGGTTAGCCATGTGAGATTGTGAAACAGCTTTCTGAGGTCACTATTCATCAAACCAAGACACTTGAAAGGCTTTTAATTTTTAAATTTTCTGCACATTTTAATATGAATCTTCTGACTGCAGATGTGACTTAATCTAATGTTTCTTATAGAAGCTGTTAAGAGGTAAAAACTGCTACATTATCTCAGAGTGCAAAACTGCAGTAAGAGTCTTGTGTAAGAGGAGTATCAGACAGGTCGTGTTCAGGAGTAGGTGCTGCTGTATACATGGGAAGAATTATAAGCATCACTGACAGCAGCAGCTGCAGCAATTAGCCAGTTAAACAGTTTTTATTGATGATCTGCAATAGCTAATAAACTCTTAACAAGCTATAAAACACCATGGATCAATCTTGCTATTAACAGACTGGATCATAACCAGTACTTATTAATTCTAACTAACATTATTGTTTAGAAATGTAAGGAGTAAGTGGACTACATGCCAAATGTAAGACTGGAGGCATCATTCTAAATAAATTCTAATAGTTTAGGGAATAATTATAATTTACTTCAGCAGGTAAAGCAATCTCTTTGAAAAGCAGGGTTTTTAGCTTTCCCTGTCATTAAACCAAGAATGAGACCTTCAGCTTTGGAGTCACAGCACAATCACAGAAAATCTGATAAATAAAACTCAGCAAGTCTGAGGGGATAGAGGGCACTTTCAATAGTTCCATATGACACAAAACTATTTTAGGGGAAACACCTTTCAAAAACGCAGGGCTTAAGTAACTTTAGTAACTACTCACCGGTGCTGTGTTTCCGACAGATTGGATGAATGTTATTTTTCTCAAAAATTATTATTTACTATTACACACTGGCATTTAATTTTAAGGATGAATAAATAGTAGGCTAATAGGGAGATATTTAAGGATTAAGAAATTGTAGAAAGCAAAATGTTGGCAGAAAAGATATTGCTTAAAGTTTAAACATACCATACATACTGAAGAACTCAAGAAGTATTTATTAAGTTGTAACGGACTAAGTTCACTAATATTCCTAGAATTCCAAGTGGGTGACTAATAAAAGATGTAACTGTGAATTTTTGGGAGGTTCATGCCAAATTTCCAAACAGTGTCAATGTTAATAGCTTACATTTTTAAATTTGTGGTGTCACATTTACTTGTATTTATTCCAGCACTGTTATTTTAGTGATACCATTACTGAAATGTCAGTTTAGCTGATAATTCAGATTATTTTTCAGGGAAATTGTTGTGATCCGTATTTGTGCATGTATGTACATACCATTATGCACTTAAAGATGGTGAGTAATTTTGCTTAATTTATGTCCTCTTTTTGCTCTATACATGAAAAGCACTTACATCAGTGTAGCATAAAACCCTTACATTAAGAGTTCACACATTAAATTCTTGCACGAAAATCTAGGCTTCATATATATGATGTTTCTAAACAGAGTTATTTCATGTCCTGGATGATTTTCCATTATCTTCCTCATTGGTACAGCATTCTAATTGAAATTTTCTGCACCTAAAATAACTGATCATCTTGGACTAATTTTGTAAATATTTGCTTGAATGCTTTGTAAATATTTGTTACACTCTGCAAATGTTTGGAGTTGGCACTAAAAATACTAGGTATAGCTGTCAGAGAAAACACTCCCAGTGTAAAGTATGTGAAAGATACTGTTAGTCTATTAACCCCTCAGTTACGAGATGAGGAATACTGCAACAGGAATCACACCTATAATTATCACAGCTGTCCTGGCAAAAACTTCACTTAGACTACAAATTGTTGCTAGAAAATTACCCATTGTTTCTTAATTAAAGACATAAATGAATAAGAAGCCTGGAGAAGAGAAGGCTGTGGGGAGTTTTTGTAGCAGCCTTCCACTACCCGAAGGGGGCCTACAAAGAAAGCTGGGGAAGGACTTTTTTTTGAGGGCATGTAATGGTAGGTCAAGGGAGAGTGGCTTTAAATAGGAAGAGGGAAGATTTAGATTAGACATTAGGAAGAAAGTCTTCATGATGAGGGCAGTGAGGCATTGGAACAGGTTGGCTAAGGAAGTTGTGGATGCCCCATCCCTGGAAGTGTTCAGAGCCAGGTTGGATGGGACCTTAAGCAACTTGGACTAGTGGGAGGTGTCCCTACCCATGACAGGGGGTCTGGAACTAGATGATCTTCAAGGTTCCCATCCAACTCAAACCATTCTATGATTCTGTGATCCTATGAGTAAGTAAAAGCCACTCTACTGAGAAAAGTTTAAGGTGAAATCTGTTACTACAATTTAAGACTTATCTGCAGGACGAACAGAACAAATACAAGAAACTGTAGCTAAACCAATGAAATAGTGGCTTCAGTTAACTTCACAGAATCACATTGTCACAGAATCACTACATTGGAAAAGACCTCCCAGGATCATCGAGTCCAACGATTCCTATGAACCACTAAACCATGCCCCTGAGTACCTCATCCATCCGTCTTTTAAACACCTTCAGGGATGGCAACTCAACCACCTCCCTGGGCAGCATGTTCCAGTGTCCAATGAACCTTTCCATGAAAAATATTTTTCTGATGTCCAGCCTGAACCTCACTTGGTAGACCTTGAGGCCATTTCCCCTTGTCCTGTCCCCTGTCACTTGGGAGAAAAGGCCAGCTCCCTCCTCTCCACAACCTCCTTTCAGGTAGTTGTAGAGAGCAATAAGGCCTCCCCTCAGCCTCCTCAAGGCTAAACAACCCCAGTTCTTTCAGCAGCTCCTTGTAAGACTTGTTCTACAGCTTCCTCACCAGCTTTGTTGCTCTTCTCTGGACTCGCTCCAGAGCCACAACATCCCTCTTGTGGCAAGGGGCCCAGAACTGAACACAGTATTCAAGGTGCGGTCTAACCAGTACTGAGTACGGGGGAAGAATAACATCCCTGGACCTGCTGGTCATGCCATTTCTGATACAAACCAAGCTGCCACTGGCCTTCTTGGCCACCTGGGCACACTGCTGGCTCATGTTCAGTCAGCTGTCAACCAACACCCCCAGGTCCTTCTCCTCCTGGCAGCTTTCCAGCCAGGCTTCTCCTAGTTTGTACCTCTGCTTAGGGTTGTTGTGCCCCCAGTGCAGGATCCGGCATTTGGCCTTGTTAAACCTCATGCCGTTGGTCTCAGCCCAGCAGTCCAGCCTGTTCAGATCCCTTTGCAGAGCCTCCCTACCCTCCAGCAGATCCATGCTTCCACCCAGCTTGGTGTCATCAGCAGACTTGCTAAGGGAGCACTCGATGCCTTCATCCAGGTCATTGAGAAAGACGTTGAACAGGACTGGACCCAGCACATAGCCCTGGGGGACACCACTTGTAACTGGCCTCCAGCTGGAGTTAACACCATTTACCACCACTCTCTGGGCCCGGCCATCCAACCAGTTTTCCACCTGGGAGCGTGTGTGCCTGTCCAGGCCAGAGGCTGACAGTTCCTAAGCAGAATGCTGTGAGAAATGGTGTCAGAGGTTTTACTGAAGTCCAAGAAGACCACATCCACAGCCTTTCCCTCATCCAGTGAGCAGGTCACCTTGTCATAGAAGGAGATCAGGTTAGTTTGGCAAGACCTGCCTTTTATAAACCCATGTTGACTGGGCCTGATCACTGGGTTCTCTTGCATGTGCTTCATGATCACACTCAAGATCACCTGTTCCATGAGTTTCCCTGGCACTGAGGTCAGACTGACAGGCCTATAGTTCCCTGGATCTTCCCTGCGACCCTTCTTGTAGATGGGCACAACATCAGCCAGCCTCCAATCCAGTGGAATTTGGCTGGAGGCTGGCTGATTCCAAATTGGAAATTGGACTTCAGCAGGTCTTCTTTGTTCCAAAGTCACTATAAACACAGTGTAAATTCAAAACAGTAAAGCATGCAAAATTACAGTTGGTGGTAATTATGGTGCCATCTGCTGTGCAGTCAAGTGCTTAAACTTTTTCAGATGAACCATAACCAAATCTTTTATTCAATGTGAGTGCTCCAAGAAATACTGGAATGTGTGGTTGATTGGAGAAAAAGACAAAGACATCTGCAATATCCTGTTCTATGGAATAGAATGAGTATGCAGGTAAATCCTCCAGAACAGCTCACCCAGCTCTTTAAGATAAGTTGAGATGTTTATTTTCCACTTGCAGCAGTTCTAATTAATGCAATTAATGCTGTTAATGTGGTGAGTTTTCCTCAGGGATTTCACAGAAAAGTTATGTTTCTGCAATTGGAGCTTACCTAGGAAATTCTTTGCAGGAGCTGAAAAGAGATGGAAGTGATGACACTAGCACCATTTGATTCTCTTGTTTCATATGCGGATTGCTGGGTTTGAAGATCACCGTTATCCTTGTGCTCATATCTTTGCTGGATCTCAGCTGCTTACAGTGCTTGTCATTCTCCTTGCCTCCCTGATGGTTTTCTTGAAGGTAGATCCATGTTTGTTCCGAAGTATTGGACTGTACCTTGCAGCTAGCTGCTTCTGAGTTTCCAGATAAGCATGGTTCCTGCAAATTCACTGTTAGCGCACACTCTCCCTGAGCTCCTACTGTACAGTTTCAGGTTTTGATCCTTACAGAAAAGAACGAATACGCACTGGGGCTTACTAATGGTCCTAGAAAACAAACACTCTTCACTTTACCTAGAAAAAGAAAAATACAGAGGGCAAAATAATAAATATCTATGCATTAATTATGGTTTTACTCATTGAGTATTATTTAAAGTTAACATCAGAGCCTCAAATAGTTCATTATACCCCTCCTGCACATAGATTTTACTGTCCTGATTAGGAAAAAAAAATCTCCCTTTGCTATTTTCTCCCCAAAGAGCCATTATGTAATACCTTTTTTTATAATTCCTTTTCTCTTCTCTTGTCTCTTTCCCAGGCAGCCTTGTCTGAGATATTTAGAGCCTGATAGAATTTAAATGTAAAGAGATTTTTTTCTGGTGTAGCAAGCTGCCCTCCAAGGTTGTTCCATATGAATAGCTAGTTAGCAAATGATTCTTTATTGCATCTGACCTAGGAGACCATATGTCACTTGGATGGAGAACTGCAGTGTGTGTGCACCCTGAGGCCGAAGTGATGCAACATTTTCATAACCTTAAGCAAAATTCATAACTTAGGGACATTTCCTGAATTGTTAGAGGACGGTGGTGGAAATGCATCTAGAGGAAATGAAATTTAAAAGATTTATGAGTGGATATCTTCTGTGGCCTGTACTGCAGAAGTAAAGAGAAAGTGCTCTGAAAAGATTATTGTGAAGTTGCTTTTGGGTAGAACATGGATGGAATAGCAATGGAAAGGCTTGTTAATTCAACTGAAAGCAATGTGGCATTTGCAAAGGCATGTATGTGAAAGAAGCAAATGAAGATAAGTCTGTTTATTAGTTTCACAAAATAAACCTTGTCAGTGGATTCTGGAATCCATTTCTGGTTAAGTCTGTAAATATTGCACTTCATTATGAGGAGACAGACTGCGCACATCCTAGTTTTTAAATTGCTATTAAGCAGCAAAAATGTGCTTACAAAAGCAGAAAAGAAACGTGAGGTGCACTGGATTGTCCAATTTCTGGTTTTCATTTGGATTACATTTGTAAATCCTGTTTCTCTAGTTTGAAAAATCTTCATTTTCTATGTTTATGTAGTTTGACAGGTGGGACCACCCTGACAAGGGCTGGTTTAAGTTATGGCCTATTAAGGATCTGAGAAAGATTATGACCTAGTGAGGACATACTGGGGCTGCAAAGACACAAAGACTGGGGCTTTCTAACTGTTAGAACTCCCATTCCCTATCCCCTGCCCCACACTGCTGGGGTAAAGAAGTAGAGAACTATTGCCAGGCTCACAGTCCTGGTAGATGGTCCACAAGCCAATAGAATGACAACAGTTCACACTCGACTGTGATATAAAACCTGACAAAGACCCCCTTTGAGTGGTTCTCCACAGAGCAGCAGGCTGAGAATGAAAAGCTCTCCCCTTGGATCAGGATCCTGCCCAACAGGATTTCCTGGGATTGAGTGCCCCCACCCTGCGTTTGGTGAGTGAGTGTTTCTTCTGGGTACATTCTTGAGCAAGGCTTTGCCCCCTTTGTATATGTGATTCTGTCTTCTGCGTGCTGTACACATGAATGAGAGATTTCCTTTGGTGAGTGAGTGACTGTGCACATTTTGCGTCATCCTTCTGTTGTCCAAAACGTTGGAATCATTACCCAGCATGAAATAGCTGGGTAAAATCTCACACACCAAGTCATGACATTGATTTTATCACAGTATTGCGCAAGTCCGAGCGCTCTGTGGCTTTCCACAAATCAAGCATACTTGACAGGAACCTCCACATTCAACTTATTACAAAAATTACAAAGTGAATACATGCCAAATACTTTCCTCTATGAATGATTAATTGATGATTAAATATAGTTACAGCCGATTGCACCATACAAGTTATCTACCATACAGGCTCCGTGATTATTGGCTTGCTGGAGCTGAGTTGCTTATGGTCCTCTGGCAAACTGGCGCAGACCTGATGATGGGGCCTGATTAACATGTCACCCCCTGGTACAGATGCCTAAGATGTACCCTGCATCAGATTCTCTGGGAACTCTGTTCTTTTAATAAGTACAAGGTCTGCTCTTTTATTAATATAAACAAATATTAGTCTGTTCTGCCAATTGCTTGTCAAGACATTTAGAACAGTGTATTCTCTTGCAACACTTCTAAAAGACTGATTGTGAAATGAGTTCTTAAGGCAGTTGCCTAGTAGTAATCCCTGACATCCAAACCTATGGCTTATTTTTGTTTGTTGGAGTACTAAGTAAATCCTCATTATTTTCAGTGACTGATTGTTTTGTGGATGCCCCCACAACACATAGTTAGCTATTTCACTGTTCTTTTCACATGAAATGACAAGTGGCTTCAAAATACTGTAAGTTTTTTACACCTCTGTAGTGAAATAGAGAAAATTAATTGCATTGAAATCTTTCAGTTTTACAGATAAGACTGTTTGTTCTTTTTCTTATTTTATCTACATTAAGCAATGTGCACAAGTTAGATTAAACTGATGCAAAACCTGTTGTTCCAGGTGAAGTTTAAGGTGTAGAATGTTTAGACTGGTATTTGCCTAAAATATTAGGAAGAAGAGTGATGAAAATTATTCTCTTAACGAGCAAAGCTTTGTTCTGAGAAATCTCTAGTGTATATTCATTTATCTTTTTGCCCATTTTACTTATTTTAATTGAATAACTGCTGTAGGCTCTGCCAATAAAAACTGTGTCAGTCCTATAGATATATTTTCATTTTGGAGACATGACAAAGTATGGTTAAATAGTCATGTGCTGGTTACTTTGAGTATTTCAATATATACCATTTGATAGATTAGCCTGATTTTGACAGAGAAAATACTTTATGGATTTATGTCTCATCCAAGTTGTTGCTTGCATTAACAACTACAGTAAGCTGAAACTTTGTGAGGTTGAACATTTACAGGAACACCAGGATTATCCTGTGCTATAGCCCAGAACTGCAAAGTGCCAAGAAATATTTATGCTTGGTGATCACAGAATCACACAGAATCACAGAATAACCAGGTTGGAAGAGACACACTGGATCGTCAAGTCCAACCATTCCCACCAATCCCTAAATCATGCTCCTAAGTACCTCATCCACCCTCACCTTAAACACCTCCAGGGACGGCGACTCAACCACCTCCCTGGGCAGACCGTTCCAATGCCTAACCACCCTCTCCGTCAAGAACTTTTTCCTAATCTCAAGCCTAAATCTCCCCTGGTGGAGCTTGAGGCCATTCCCTCTCGTCCTGTCCCCTGTCACTTGGGAGAAGAGGCCAGCTCCCTCCTCTCCACAACCTCCCTTCAGGTAGTTGTAGAGAGTAATAAGGCCTCCCCTCAGCCTCCTCTTCTCCAGGCTAAACACCCCCAGCTCTCTCAGCCGCTCCTCATAAGGCCTGTTCTCCAGCCCCTTCACCAGCTTCGCTGCTCTTCTCTGGACTCGCTCCAGAGCCTCAACATCCCTCTTGTGGTGAGGGGCCCAGAACTGAACACAGTGTTCAAGGAGCGGCCTCACCAGTGCCGAGTACAGAGGGAGAATAACCTCCCTGGACCTGCTGGTCACTCCATTTCTGATACAAGCCAAGATGCCATTGGCCTTCTTGGCCACCTGGGCACACTGCTGGCTCATGTTCAGTCAGCTGTCAACAAACACCCCCAGGGCCTTCTCCTCCTGGCAGCTTTCCAGCCAGGCTTCTCCTAGTCTGTACCTCTGCTTAGGGTTGTTGTGCCCCAAGTGCAGGACCCGGCATTTGGCCTTGTTAAACCTCATGCCGTTGGTCTCAGCCCAGCAGTCCAGCCTGTTCAGATCCCTTTGCAGAGCCTCCCTACCCTCCAGCAGATCCATGCTTCCACCCAGCTTGGTGTCATCTGCCAACTTGCTAAGGGAGCACTCAATGCCTTCATACAGGTCGTTGATAAAGACATTGAACAGGACTGGACCCAGGACTGAGCCCTGGGGAACCCCACTCGTAACTGGCCTCCAGCTGGATTTAACTCCATTTACCACCACCCTCTGGGCCCGGTCATTCAACCAGTTTTTCACCCAGGAGAGTGTGCACCCGTCCAGGCCAGAGGCTGACAGTTTCCTAAGCAGAATGCTGTGAGAAACTGTATCAAAGGCTTTACTAAAGTCCAGGAAGACCACATCCACAGCCTTTCCCTCGTCCAAGAGTTTAGTTACTCGGTCATAGAAGGTGATCAGATTACTCTGGCAAGACCTGCCTTTCATGAACCCATGTTGACTGGGCCTGATCACCCGGTTCTCTTGCAAGTGCTTCTTGATAGCACTCAAGATCACCCGCTCCATGACTTTCCCCGGTACCAAGGTCAGACTGACAGGCCTGTAGTTTCCCGGATCCTCCCTGTGCCCCTTCTTATAGATCCCTAAAGTATTTGTTATTATGGAGTATTCGTTATTTTCATTCCAAAAGTAAAGAATTCCCATCCTTCAGTCTTATGCAAATTTCCAGAATTTTGATCAGTCTGGACATCTTTTTTTTAAATCTCAGATTCCACGGGATCATCACTCATGCTCATGCTGTTGCAGTTGTGAAATCTCTGAAACATATCGCAATGATCATAACTCCAACCATGGTAGTGTCACAGTACCACTTCTGTTTATGATACTGCAATGATTAAATTAAATTTTAGTATGCTGCAATTGCATTCTTCAAATGATGTTTGGATTTTTGCAAAAAAGGTATTTGCTGCTTCTGTTTAATACCAGTTGGAAAATAATATTGATGTTGCTGTTTCTTTTGAATAAACAAAAGAAGTTAAAATTATTGTAACAAACCTACATTAACCAACATTCCATTGGCACTGACTTTTTAAGAGTCAGTTTTCAGTGGTAACCAGTATGTTTTGAAACTTGGAAATGTTCACAATGGGAGAATTGAAAAACATAGCAAACTATTAAAAAATGTAGCTCATCTCTGTCTGCAACTGATGTGCTGAAATACCTTAACACTGATTAAAAATAATAACCACTTTATCAGTGATCTAAAATTCCAAGTATTAACAAACTTTAATTTTGAAAAAAATATGATCATATCCAGTGACTAATTAGTGCTAGAGAACCCATATATAAGTGACAAATTGGGGTTTACTCTTCTTTTAAGGTGTTTCTCAGTGTATTTCCATGGCATACATTTCCAAAAGAGTAAATATTCTTCCAAATTTCAACCACCTGGATTGTTGAAGTATATTTTGCATTCAAAGTGGCAGTTTATATCATTAAGATGCCTACTGCAATTAATGTTAAGGACTTGGTTCTATTTCTAATGCTTTTCTAAATACTCTAAAATCAGTATGCTTAGTTAGATTTACCTTGGAGTTTGGTATGTGTCCTGGCAGGGTTTATGTACCAAATCAGCATCTGTTGGAATACAATTCAGTATCCCATCTCTTTTCTAATTCCTCCCCAGCCCACAAACTTTTCTGGCGATTAGCAGATTCTGTTAGTGCTTCTTCCTATAGAGAGATTAAACCATGATTAATGGAACTGTCCCCCAGACTTTTTCATTTGCTAGACATCTCCCTTATCTGCTGCAATGCCATCTACTTGCCCTGTGGAAAAACAAAATTGAAACAGGTGCTCAAACAGAGATAGGTTTTATATTGACCTAACTAATTGCAGTATGTGTGTGCAAAGTAATACAAATGATTTCTGGTTTGCTATTTATTTCTTTGTTCAAGTGGATGTGTAGCAGACAACGGCATTGGCTGCAGAGTGGTCAGAGTCTGGTTAAAAGTGACACTTAGCTGAATGTTGCTGTATAATTTGTTTAAAAGTACTTTAGAGATATTATAGGCTTCCAAGCACCAGAACTGGGAACTTCATTCAGAAGCCTTTGTAAGCTGAGTGAAACAGTTTAACACTTGTAGTTCATGTTTCTGCAGTCCTTTTTTACCAATTTCTAATCTTATGCTTCACTTCTCAATGACTTGAGTCCTAGAATGGTGCTAACAGAGAACCACCTATAGATACCTATTTTCCACACGACCTACAGGAACTGAGTGAAGCTCCCACAATCCAAGAGGAGGTGGTTAGAGACTTGCTTGGCCAATTAGACGTTCACAAGTCTATGGGCTGAATGGGATCCACCTAAGGGTATTGAGGGACCTGGCAGACGTGCTTGCCAAGCCCCTTTCTATAATCTTCCAGCAGTCCTGGCTGACTGGGGAAGTTCTACTGGACTGGAGGCTGGCAGAAACTAGTCTGACCTCAGTGCTGGGGAAAGTCATGGAGCAGGTGATCTTGAGTGCTATCATGAAGCACATGCAAGAGAACCAGGTGATCAGGCCCAGTCAACACGGGTTCATGAAAGGCAGGTCTTGCCAAACTAATCTGATCGTCTTTTATGACAAGGTGACCCACTTATTGGAGGAGGGAAAGGCTGTGGCTGTGGTCTTCTTGGACTTCAGTAAAGCCTCTGACACCATTTCTCACAGCATTCTGCTTAGGAAGCTGTCTGCTGCTGGCCTGGACAGGCGCACACTCTCCTGTGTGTAAAACTGGTTGGATGGCCGGGCCCAGAGAGTGGTGGTAAATGGCGTTGACTCCAGCTGGAGGCCAGTTACAAGTGGTGTCCCCCAGGGCTATGTGCTGGGTCCAGCCCTGTTCAATGTCTTTCTCAATGACCTGGATGCAGGTATTGAGTGCTCCCTTAGCAAGTTTGCGGATGACCCTAAGCTGAGTGGAAGTGTGGATCTGCTGGAGGGTAAGGAGGCTCTGCAAAGGGATCTGTGTAACTGGAAGTGCTTGGATGGCGTGCAGGTATTTCACACTGATCTGCTGCCAGCAAAAGCAGGTGACACAAGTTTTGAGTTTTAAATACCTTCACTCCTCCTCAGGCTTAGTATTGCAGAAGGGCATGAACACCATCAGGCAAACTTTGAATTAATGCATTTTTTCATGAGTGAATAATGCATAAACCCACCTCTTACTGCCACCAACAATCCATGTTGTTTTGTAATGAAATATGCAATTCTTTTATATTTGAAAAATGTAAAGTACATTCATTTTACAGTTCAAAATTTATGACCTTCTTAATTTTTCATTTTAGCACTTTTTAAAGTTTGTAGGTATGTTTAAGTGACATGATAGATTTCCACCCTGTCCCTTACTAGCACTTGAAATAAAATATGATAGATTGGGAACTCTTAAGGTCTGAGCTTTCTTTTTTTCCAGTCAATTAAAACACGAGCTGTAGAGTCTGCTAGCAAGGTTGCACAAAGCACTTAATTCTTACAGAAGTCTTCCATAATGAAAGTTCTTAATAGAAGGGAATCCTCTCAAAATGTTTGAGGGTCTGTGCTTCACCAACTGTAAGGCAGTACTCAAGGTGTTGGAGTATGAGACCTAGAATGCAAGTTACATGTTAATCTGCCATGTACAAATCAGAAATAGCAGCATTTAATTTGTGGGTTTTGCCCTTGTATAAATACCTTTATAGGCAATTTTTATTTATGTGTTTTGACAATGGGGATTTTTTCAAAAGAACATTTATTGTGGTAATTAACATGGAGGTATACTGTTTTTATAAAAAAAAAGTAAGAAATCATAATATATCAGATCTGGATTTATAAACAAGAATAGCAGTGTATTGATTCTGACTTTCTTTCAGGGCTCCTATATGACTCCAGATCTAGGTCTTATAACTTTGTTTATTTGCTTTACAAATTATAATTTGTTGATGACATTCTGAACAAGACACATGGCGAAAATTGTACCGACGACCATTGTGAGTAATCAAAAAGTGAGATGCAGGGATGTATGTTTGTTTTTAATATGGCTTCAGGTTTTCCCTGAGATAAATCCTCAAGTATCTCTTTCAGTTACTGGCTCAGCTGGACTTGAGTCATATTATAATGTGCTCTTAGTACTGCTGTGTCCAATGTCATTCTGTTTCTTTGTTTTCCAAATGTCTGTTTGCCAAGTTCTTTCTAATGGGAGATGGTACTGCTGGTGTTCATTCTACTACATGACTTTTCTAACTGTTGATTTTTCCAGTGTCTCATTTTACCTTTGGAATTTTTCCCAAGTTTCAAGGAAGTATCTGGTATTCCGCAATACTAAGTTATGGATTTATAAAGTGTAATTATCAATGAATACCTGCAACAAGGTAACTAAAAGCTGTTTTGTGTAAAGATCAGCGTTAGTCACATTGGTTTTATTGCTGAGAGTATTTTCCAATGGTTGTTAGCTTGCCCTCTACATACTGCAGGGTGTTTTAAGATATTCGACGTACACAGATAGAAGAATAGTTTGAAATCAGACTTCTGCCAATCAAGGATTGCTGCTGAATCCTTCATGGTCCTTTCCTATGTTAAGAAAGCCCCATAATTTCTTTATAAATGTACATACATGTACATATTTTATGAATGCACACACAAGTTAGACCTTAGTCTTTATGATAAGCATCTAAAAGGACCTTGGAATTATTTCATGTTGGTATGATATTCAGTCTGAAGTGTCAGTGTGTTTAGTAAAAGCAAGTATAACAGTGTTTTGTAGTGAGGATATTCCATGTTCATAAATGACTTGCCTGTAACCATAGAAGAGATGGAGGAGTAGCAAACATTCAGCTCGTTGTGTAACACTGACAGATGTCCTGTGTGCTAAATTCTGGGTCTTGCTTATTCAAGATTTACTAAACTAATTTGATAAAACTTGCTTTCAATGTCTAGTTCAGCCTTATAAAATTGAGCTAGATATCAATGTTTCTTATCAGTAGTGTGCTGAAAAGGATATTTTATTTATCTGTCTCTACAAATATAATCCATAATGTAAATTGAGTCATTTTTGTTTACATCTGATACGAAAAAGAATTTGAAGAGTGATGATTTTGGTTTGTATTCTATTTTTAATACATGCAGGTATGTATATTGCCTTTTTAAATACAGATATTTTAATAATCATGCTTACTGGTATTTTAATTATTTTTCAGTCCTAATGTTTCTATGGTGGTCCCTGAGTCTCATATACAGTTCATCTTAACTTAATCTGTTATGTGTTCAGAAGCCGTGTACTTTTGAGTCTCTCAGTTATATCCTTTCCTGATCTCTTTTTCCTCCTTCTCCTGCTGAACATAATCTCTCTCCATGAGTTTCTTCTCTCCTTGATTACTACAAGTGTAATGATCTTGAGTTTATATTGTGCTTTTCTCTGCATTTAAGAGTAGTATTTTTTTTCAAAATAAACTACATGCAAATATTAACTCAAAATAATGCAGTCACACTGACTGCTTTCTAATCCATGCTTAGTTTACTAATGATCTCAATTCTGAAGTTCCCCCAGGGGTTTCCCAAGACATGCTTAGTGATTTGTGAATTTTTAGCATAAAAAATACAATAATTTTAAGCATAAGTTTGAAATGATGAGCACATTCTTTGAACTCAAAAAGGCATTTTCTTCAAAGCTGAAAAAACACTTGGAGAAAAATCCTCCAAGAGGTTTAGTAAAATTCTTATGAGAAGAAGCTAAAATTTTATGCAATACTTTAAAATGTCACTGGAGTTGTTAGAATCAAACTAAATTTGATTTTAAAACAGGCAGAAGAAACAGGAGAGATGGAGGAGTCTACCATTGCAATGATATCTGTACCCTGCCTTATTTTACTCTGTTTTTTCACAGAAGACTCAGACTAAGCATCAGCACATAGTTGCTCCCTCTGTACCCGTCTGATTTGTGGAAATAAAGAGGAGCTCTAAGTTCAGCAAAAATAGTTAAGTATTGCAAAGGTAGAACTGGATGCCTGAAAACTGCAGGAATATTAAGGACTCCACATTAATAAAAGAAAAATGCATGAAAGTAAGCATGTATTAATGATTAATGAGTAGTGATTAATGATTAATGATTAATTAACTTATCAAATGAAGTTAATTTGCAGAAGCAGTTAGTAACTACTACATTTAGGCCAAATTATTTCCATCTACGAGTGGATCAACTGAATTTTGAAATCAGTAGAATATGCGCTCATTTTTTTTACCATGGTGCATGACTAAGATATATACAACCACTCTTTCCCTATGTGTTTTAAGTTTCCTAGAAATCAGATTGCCTTCCAAGATTACTCTTAGAAATTCTTCTTTGACCCCTTCTGTGAAGCGTTTTTTCTGAATTAGAAACTTTATTTCTTTTTGAAACAAAACAAGCAACTGACCTACTTGTTGAGGGCTTTCTTCAGTGAAAAATTGAAGTATGTATTTTTGTATTCAGGATTGTATGTCAGCACATGCATTTTCTATATAAATTCTGGACTTTGTAGCATCCAAAAGTGTTATCACCTACTGAAAATGTCCCTCTTATTTGTGAATTGATACAGGACTTGCTAGAGTGCCTAAAGCAAGTATTTCAGATGTATTACTGTATCACCATAGTTTTATGTATCATGTTGCCAAAGGTGAATATTTTTCTCAATCTCCTGCAATGGAGATAAATCTAACTTTTCGTCTCTGTTGTGGAAGTACCCTGAAATCTGACACCAGTTAGCAACAGCATCAAGATCTTACATATGTATATTTAGGATACGTATCTCCTGGGATACTGGTTATTATTCCTTGTAATGATTATAACTCAGTTTGACTTGACGTGTGGCATATAGTGTGGCTGTTCATAATGGACTTCTAAAAGGGGAAGAGAGAAAAAGATACACTGTATATAGACTGTAAAAAATACAACCAACCCCCACCCCCATCACTTTTCTAGTGTGAAACATTTAAAAATAGTGTCGTGTATTTTAGTTTCATTCTGGAATGCATTTTTTAATTCAGTCTTCCATATCACCTCCCATTTCTGTTACATTAATTCACACTGCAGAGTAGTCTTGGAATATACAAAATTAATTCCTTTTGGACAAGACTGAAATGGAAGCTGAACTCCACAAGTATATTTAGTTCATTCACCTTGTAAACTTTCAGTCTGTGAAACCAAATTAGGGCTAGTCCTGAAACACACACTGTATGAACATTCTCAACACCAGTTATTTCACTGTGCAAATGCACACAGAGGTGGGGAGAGCCGCAGTGTGCAGGATGTTGATGTACTGGTGACAGTCATCATAGAGAAATCTTTTTCTGGGGGTGGAGGGGGAGGGGACCCCAGGAAAGGCAAGAGCTTTGATATGAGACCCTCCAGCCTGTCCACATCTTTTTTTTGTATAGCAGGGACCATAGTATTCCAGCTGTGGCCTGACAAGTGCTGAGTAGAGTGGGATAATGACTTCTTTATCTCTGCTGGTGATGCCCTTGTTAATGCACCCTAGCATCCTGCTGGCTTTTTTTGCCAGAGTATCACACTGTTCACTCATATTGAAGAAAAATGTTAATCAAGTTGACAGTTACTTTATTTTTCAATAATTGTATTAAAATAGCGGATTAAATATGCATCAAGAAATTATTTTTATAATAATCAGTCATTTACCAATACAGGCCCCATTTTTCACAATGGCAGGCTTATATTCCAATGATGATTTTTTAATACATAGCTCTTACTGGTGACACACATTAACTTCTCTGTCTTTTACTCCATGTAAAAAATGAGGTGCTCAGAAGGTTAATTGGATAATGCTAGTGAGCATTAGAAGATGCTAGAGCATATGAAAATAAGAGTTATTTCACTTGTCCTTAAAAAAATCTGAGGAGACCTTTAACAGATAATTGTTCACACTTCTGATTTTTTCATAATTTTATAGGAAGTTCTGGAATGGGTGAACTAGTCGTTACATATGTGTAAAATGTATTGAATAGTATTTCCTCCATTAGCAAAGACATTTTGTGCTATGAGAAAGCAGTTGCTTAATGACCAACTGTCTAACCAGGTTATTGTGCATGCTAAATCAAAACTGCAAGGTTCATTAACCTCTGCCATGCTTTGGAATACATAAATTATGGAAGTTATTACTATGTTTTGCATACAGTGGTTGCATAGTTATATTCAAATACACTTTCAGTGCAGTCAAAGTTAAGGAGTCACTTAGTCAAGTTTAAGAGGTGCTGGAGTTGAATTGTTCTGTGTTTGCTTGCGTTAATGAAAACTATCATCATAGCTATTTTCAGGAAAAAAAATGTAAAGCTCCAGTTTAAATTTTTAGTGCTGGCCAGTGCAGAAAGATTCTTTCCATACATAAGGACTTCAGTGTATATGGGGGTGAGATGGAGTCCCATCAATAATAGTATCCTACATCCTAGCAGTTCTCACCTCTGAGATATGACTTTCTGTTCTTGACTAGTGAATGTATTGTTTTCTTAGTGGGTGTGAAAATTAAGCTAAAAAAGCAGATCATGTAGTCTTCTATCTCCCTTTGAAAATACTTTTAAGAGGCAAGTGAAATAGTAGTTGATGATTTTCTATGTGGTTGTGGAAATCCTACGCAAGTAGATTTTAGTGTTGTATGGAAATTAAAGATGTTTGTATTGTACTTCTTTAGAATGGCAGTAACGTTAGAGGTAAAATGTAATGTCCTATACACATCTGTTTTCTAGATGTGTGTATACAAGGACTGAGACACAAAAAATGGGACTGTGCCTGTAATTCGTTTTATTTAACAAATTAAGAAAATCAACAGTCACCTTCAAAATAGTATATTTTACTGAAATATTTCATAGACTTTACAATACGACTCTCTAAAACTCTGAATATGTTTTAAGAATAAAATAAGCTTACGTTTATGTAAGATTTACAATCTTTCAAAACCAAAGCAAAACCTTCAACGTGGTTTTTGTTACAGAATTAGAAAGTTATACTTAAAAGTAGACACACAATTTGACTTGCAAATTCCTCGAGATGCATCTGAAAATCAAATTAAACAGCAAAAAAAGCGCTGTTGCTGCTTACACAATGAGAGGTAACTAATTTTGAGCACTAAATAAATATTTTGAGGTTATTTTCTATATTTTGGTTTCATTAAATGTTACTAAAATATGTTAATGTTTTGAGTAATTTATTAATTTATAATCCAGCTAAAAATGCTTTTGGAATTATTTGTGAAACCAAATGCAAGTATTTTTGTTCTAACAATGACTAACAGAGGAGCAGGGGTAGGTTTTGCCTATTTGTTCAGGAAGGAGAGATGTGATTTATTCGATACTAGAAAAACGGTAGCTGTGTGTGGCTTTCTAAAGCACCTGTAAGTCTTGGTTTGACTCACAAGTTGGTTTGACTTGCTAAAGAAGTTGTAAGGTCGAGAACAGTGATGAAGAATGATACCAGACATCAGTCAAGAATTCTTCTAATACTGGAAGTTGTAGTTAGTAAATATAACAGAGTTCTAAAATTCTAGTGATCTCCATCAATTTGAATTATTAGAGCTGAATGTGTTCAAGAAATTATTTAGCTACTTCTGTCTTTCAGAGGAAGAACTTGTTTCCAAATAGATTCTTTATTTTAATTAGTAGCCTTCCCACCTCTGTATTAATAGCTTAATATTTATGCATCATCTTGAAGTGTGAAATGCTGTGACAATTTGATGGTTTTATGAATCATTTCAGCACTCTTCTGTTCAATATGTTCTCGTTTTATTGTGGGTACAAATTAGCAAATTGCTACAAAGTTGGTAGGTTAGAAAGTGGAGGTGCAATTCAAAACCCTTCTGCCATGGGAGGAGAATCTTTAATACCTGCCAGTCAAGTTCTTTAAATTATGTGTTATAGCAACTGGCTGTCCTCTTCCATACTTAAAATACCTTGTGTCAAATAATTAGTACTGCTTAATTGTATGTTATTGCAAAAGAGACAAGTAATTAAAGAGGTTCTTGCAATGTCTACAGGGTCAGAAAGGGTCAGAAACTACTTGTAATTGGAATTTATTTCATGAATATGAATTAATACATCAAATAATCAGACTCGTCATTCCCTGTGATCCAAAATAAGTATCCAGAATATTTGAATTGCTCTTGCTTGCTCAGAAACATTAATGGATAAAAATTATCTGTTGACCCCACTCTTCTTTTTCTTTTCCTTTGTCTCTTCTTGTTTAAGAAATTTATGATGTATGTTGTATTTAGTCCTTCCCTGTTGTGATATCCACATAAAGTACCAGGTTTGGCCTTTTCTGTGTGTTTCTCTGTGTGTTGTTGGTCAGTCTGGTGCTGCTGCAGGGTTTTTTTTTTCTGTTGTCTTGGTTTGATCCTCTTCATGGAAACTTTCTGAGCATTAAAGACAGTAATCATTGTAATCCACAAATTTAGGGCTTTGAAGGGAAAAAGATTATGTGCAACATAATAATTGGAATTTCAAGTTAGCAAGGTTCAGAATCAAACAGAAAAAAAATAGGTCAACTAATCCCAGTTATGGAATTAGAGCTTACTGGAAATTCAAGAACTTGCTTTTTTAACAGTCTGAGGAGGTAATTTTTATTTCTCTTCAGAATTTCTGGATATGATTCACAAACCATTTTTTTGATGTGAAGTACAGAATCCGTCATCAGACAATAATAGTTCTTTTCTTAAAGAGAAAACTGTGCCATCCTGAAGGGAGAAATTTAAATGAAAAAGCTTCTGAAGTGGTACAATAGCTGTTTTGTAGACTACATACAATTGGTGTAATGCAGTACTGAGGTTTCTTGCAATAGCTATGATGGAAAATGAAAGAACAGATTACAGCCTGCCAATTTATGTGAAAGTGATCACAGTTAAAATAATACCCAGCAAAAGCCTTACTAATCCCAGACATGGGTCAGTAAATTTTTCAGTGACTGCAGATGGAACTTTTTCATCTAATCCAAGCACTGTTCTCCATGTTATTCATGTTCTTGCATTACAGGGCTTTGCAGTTTCATGGTTGACAGTCCCATCTGTTTCTTTTCAGCTTCTAGCTTTGCTATCATCCTCTTTTTAAGTTTGCTTTACTTAACAAGGCCATTCATACCTTATCTCAGTGCATACAACTGCAGCAGGAGCTAGTGATAATTAGGTGTGTGAGACTCAGGGAGTTATTCCCATGTGGCACCTCTGCCATATGGTTTTGAAATGACTCTTTGCAATGAAAAGTAAAGCTTTACTTCTCACCTCAGGCATGCCTTAAGGTAGAAAAGTTAACTTATTTCTGGCAATGAACCTATTTAGTATCTTGCCAAACTTCATTCAATGGAATCCATGTTTTAATTAAAATCACAGAATCACAGAATAACCAGGTTGGAAGAGACCCACTGGATCATCGAGTTCAACCATTCCTATCAAACACTAAACCATGCCCCTCAGGGCCTCGTCCACCCATTCCTTAAACACCTTCAGGGAAGGTGAACCAACCACCTCCCTGGGCAGCCTGTTCCAGTGCCCAATGACACTTTCTGTGAAAATTTTTTTCTAATGTCCAGCCTAAATCTCCCCTGGTGGAGCTTGAGGCCATTTCCTCTTGTCCTGTCCCCTTTCACTTGGGAGAAGAGGCCAACACCCTCCTCTCTACAACCTCCCCTCAGGTAGTTATAGAGAGCAATGAGGCCTCCCCTCAGCCTCCTCTTCTCCAGGCTAAACAACCCCAGCTCTCTCAGTCGCTCCTCATAAGGCCTGTTCTCCAGCCCCTTCACCAGTTTTGTTGCTTTTCTCTGGACTCGCTCCAGCGCCTCAACATCCCTCTTGTGGCGAGGGGCCACCTGGGCACACTGCTGGCTCATGTTCAGTCAGCTGTCAACAAACACCCCCAGGGCCTTCTCCTCCTGGCAGATTTCCAGCCAGGCTTCTCCTAGTCTGTACCTCTGCTTAGGGTTGTTCTGCCCCAAGTGCAGGATCCGGCATTTGGCCATGCCACTGGACTCTGCCTAGTGGTCCAGCCTGTTCAGATCCCTTTACAGAGCCTCCCGACCCTCCAGCAGATCGACACTTCCACCCAGCTTAGTGTCATCTGCAAACTTGCTTAGGGTGCACTCGATGCCTTCATCCAGGTCATTGATAAAGACATTGAACAGTTTCCCTGGCACTGAGGTCAGACTGACAGGCCTGTAGTTCCTTGGATCCTCCCTGCGACCCTTCTTGAAGATGGGCATAACATCAGCCAGCCTCCAGTCCAGTGGTACTTCCCCAGTCTTCCAGGACTGTTGGAAGATGATGGAAAGGGGTTTGGCCAGCACATCCACCAGCTTGGGTGGATCCCATCTGGCCCCATAGACTTGTGGGTGTCTAGTCGGACTAGCAAGGCTCTGACCACCTCTTGGACCGTGGGAGCCTCATTTTGCTCCTCTAGCTCCAGGGTTTGTACACAGAGGGGACAACTTTATTTACAATTAAAGACTGAGGCAAAGAAGGCATTAAGTACCTCAGCCTTTTCCTCATCCCCTGTCCCTATTGTTCCTTCTGCATCCAATAGGGACTGTATGGTCTCCCTAGTCCTCCTTTTATTATTTATATATTTATAGAAAGATATTTTGTTATTTTTCACTGACTTTGCCAATCTGATTTCTAGTTGAGCCTTAATCCTTCTGATTTTTTCTCTACACAATCTCACTTCCCTCCTGTAGTCCACCCAAGAGGCCTGTCCCCTCTTCCAGAGCCCATAAACATTCCTCCTCTTCTTGATATCACTCAAGATCTCTCTGTTCAACCAAGCTGTTTTTTTACCCTGCTGGCTTTTTTTCCGGAACATGGGGCTGGCTTTCTCCTGAGCCGCTAGGAGGTTTAACAAGGCCAAATGCCGGGTCCTGCACTTGGGGCACAACAACCCTAAGCAGTGCTACAGACTAGGAGAAACCTGGCTTGAAAGCTGCCAGGAGGAGAAGGACCTGGGGGTGCTGGTTGACAACCGACTGAACATGAGCCAGCAGTGTGCCCAGGTGGCCAAGAAGGCCAGTGGCACCTTGGCTTGTATCAGGAACGGCGTGACCAGCAGGTCCAGGGAGGTTATTCTCCCCCTGTACTCGGCACTGGTGAGACCACACCTCGAGTACTGTGTTCAGTTCTGGGCCCCTCACCACAAGAAGGATGTTGTGGTTCTGGAGCGAGTCCAGAGAAGGGCAACAAAGCTGGTGAAGGGGCTGGAGAACAAATCTTATGAGGAATGGCTGAGAGAGCTGGGGTTGTTTAGCCTGGAGAAGAGGAGGCTGAGGGGAGACCTTATTACTCTCTACAACTACCTGAAGGGAGGTTGTGGAGAGGAGGGAGCTGGCCTCTTCTCCCAAGTGACAGGGGACAGGACAAGAGGGAATGGCCTCAAGCTCCGCCAGGGGAGATTTAGGCTTGAGATTAGGAAAAAATTCTTCACGGAGAGGGTGGTTAGGCATTGGAACAGTCTGCCAAGGGAGGTGGTTGAGTCACCATCCCTGGAGGTGTTTAAGGTTAGGGTAGATGAGGTACTTAGGGGCATGATTTAGGGATTGGTGGGAATGGTTGGACTTGATGATCCAGTGGGTCTCTTCAAACCTGGCTATTCTGTGATTCTGTGATCTCCTTTTTGAAGAGCTCCCAGCCCTCATGGGCTCCCTTGCCCTTAAGTACTGTCTCCCATGAGACTTTGCCAACCAGCCTTCTGAAGAGCTCAAAGTCTGCCCTCTGGAAATTTAATGCTACTGTCCTGCTAACCACCCTCTTCACTTCTCCTAGAACAGCAAACCCTATCATCTCATGATCGCTTAGTCCTAGGCATCCTCCTACTGCCACATCCCCCACAAGGCCTTCTCTGTTCACAAACAGCAGGTCCAGGAGGGCACCTTCCCTTGTTGCTTCATTCACCAGCTGTGCAAGGAAGTTGTCTTCACACACTCCAGAAACCTCCTAGACTGTTTCCTTTCTGCTCTATTGTACTTCCAGTAGATATCAGGAAGATTGAAGTCTCCCACAAGAATGAGAGGCATCAATCTAGAGATTAACCCCAGCTGTTTATAGAAGAGCTTGTCAGCTGCTTCTCCTTGGCTGGGTGGTCTGTAACAGACTCCCATCACAAAATTTACCTTCTTATGGGCTCCTCTGATTTTAACCCACAGGCACTCAATCTCCTCATTGCCACAATCCATTTCAACAGTGTCCAAGTCCTCCCTTACAAAGAGGGCTACCCCACCTCCTCTCCTTCCCTTCCTATCCCGCCTGAAGAGTTTGTACCCCACCATATCTGCACTCCAGTTATATGAGTCATCCTACCACATTTCCATGATAGCAACAACATCATAGGCTCCTTGCCCTACAACAGCTTCCAGCTCTCCCTTCTTATTACCCATGCTGCATGCATTGGTGTAAATGCACTTCAGCTGAGCTGCCGAGCCTTCAGCCCTCTTAGAGGGAACAGAGTTCATTCCCAATTGCTTGGTAACTGGAGTAGCTTGTACCAGAGTGCCTGTATCTCCCTTATCACCCCCAGGTGTGTTCTCCCCCACTTTCTGTGGGGAGATGATCAAATGCTTTTCTTGAACCTTTGGAAAAAAGGCATTGTTTACTGATGAAATCAGAAGCAAAAAAGGAAAATTATAACCTTTATCCCTAACAGGTTTTATTTTTTTAAAAAAGACATTCTTTCTTTGTTCCACGATGTATCAAGTCTGTCTTCCACTATGCTTTTAGTAACTGATGTCTTGCAGGACTTTTTGTTCTTTAATTTTCATTGGGCTTCCTGGATTCACCTTCTGTAACATGCATCTCATAGTGTTTGTTAATATTTAACTTCTTTAGATTTACAACTTGTAAGTGTTTAAAGGATATTCTTCTATTAATTACACAGCTCTACTGGTGATTACTCCATATGTTGGATGACTTGTGTAGGGAATGCAAAGTGATAGTATTGTGAAAGTGTGAAAGTATTATTGCAATTTAATATATTTGCATATGGAACCTCTTGGGATACAAAAGCGCCCTACTCTCTTACCTTTGGCAGTGTACTAGGATAAATTATGAACACTTACTGTCTGAATTTACTTACATAGTTGCAAAACCCAGACTTCTATCATTCAGACACAGCAAAAGTATTTATTTTACAGCTTCTTCAGGTAGTAACAAAATTTTAGAGTGTACACAGGTCCCACATATGCTGTGGCTATAATTCCTATTTGCAGTGTTCCTCTAAATCCACAATTTCTTCAGCAAACCAAAGATCTTTCTGTATAGAGTACTGTATACCTGGTAGGGGGCTATAATTGTGGTTAATGCAAGAAGTAATGCTGTTTTAATTTTTTTTTAATTATATACAAAATTGTTAGAGGTAAAATAGTATTCCATTTTGAAATTTCCAGTTAATTTAAAGGGTGGGTGGTAATTTTGTCCCTTAATTGGTTGCTGTTAGGTTTAAGTAGCAGCTCTTTTGGAAATAATTTCAAATATATATGTGTGTATTAGTTTTTGCTTTAAAATTTAGTCTTTAATAAATTTTATCACCTGGCACAGGTATGTTTGTTCAGTGGAAACTAAACAGGTAAAAACATACAAATATTTGTCAGAGTTACAACAAAGATATGGAAGATGTTCTGCAGCTTTTTTAAAACTGAGCAATGCCACATGAATATTAATTTAACTAAATGTAAAGAGATACAAAATCCTTGTTCTCAAGTATTTATTTGATGAATATACCTTCTTAAAAGGGCATAAATCTCCACTCTCAGTGGGTAAAATACAGTTTATTGCTTCATAACACATATTCAAGTCATGCCAAAAATGGAGGACTTATATGCCATCCATGTTATTCTAAGGCATGTTAAAAATGTACTAACCCACTGAGATTTGCATTATTTATGAAAGATTAATAGTAATTTACATGAATTTGTTATCATTCTATTTTTTAAAAAAACAAAGGCCAAAACCCTTGTAATAATTCTGATTTTATGATTTCTTTCATATGAAGGTAAAACTATCTGCTGCATTGAGCATGATAATACCACGCATCTGCAACTACTTTGTGCCAAAAAAACTACCCCTGAACTGTGTTCTCTTGTCTTGTAGAAAGTGTTTGGTGATCAGGTCTTCAGTGGCTGAACTTGAGACACAACAGGTGATAATTAAAAGACATTTTTCTGCTTTGTGAGAGGTAGGTTGAAGCACCAAAATCTAATTGACATGCCAGCTAATTAAACTAAAAATTGGAACAAAAGAACACTGAACATTTTCAAAAACTACATGTGATAACCAGTAAGTCCTGATTTTATCACCAGGGAGAATTTGGCAGATTAATCTCTGCTGGGTTTAGTCTTTGCTACTTCTAAAAGTCAGATAATATTACAATATGCTTCCATTTAGGAACATTATCTGGAGTAGGTTTCAAATGCATTAGTTTTGAGAAACCATAGATAACATTTATCAGCAAACTAGGGCCACAGAGAAAGAGACAGTAAAGCTTTTCAACTCTGTAATTTTATAGCATCTTTTAGATTATCTCAATTGATCTTAAAGAATTGTACATTTTTTTGTAAGGAATTACTTAAATACTACTATTTAAAAAGTATTGCATTTTGAAAACAGTTACTACATACTTTTTGAGTGAACAGAAATAGATAAAAATAAATGGTAGCTATTTTGTTCTTGTTTGTCATACCAGCATTGAAAAATTCCATCCTAGGGCTGTGATAGCTGAGAGTATGGCAGTGTCCTGGATGGAGGAAATAATACCATGATAGTAATACCATACAAGGTAGTGGTGAATGCTGCTTCTTGCTTCTTGGACTGTTATTTCTGTAGTTTAAGAATGAAGCTCCAGTAGCAGAGACTATGTATATGGGTATTTCCACTGCTTTGAAGGGGGAGGGCTGTTCAACAACTGGATCACTTTTATGGTTTAGCATTTTGTGTCAGCTGTGCTTTCACAGGTCAGGTTCTACTGAAAACCCAATAGTCAAGGGGCCAGGGAGAAGCAGGCAGAGATACAGGTAGTGGAAATGATAGGTGTGACATTATTGTCAGCTAAGAAATCTGAATACTCTTCTGAGGCTACTTGGAAGTGGAGATCTATTTCTGTGTGTCATTCTCAGCATCTTGTGAAGCAAATGGAATCCAAATAGCAGTCAGCTTTCTCAGGCTACAGTCTCCTACTATAGTTAGTTTTGTTCATCGCCTGAAGTTCTGCTTCCTTGCAGAAAACACTGCTTCTGTCTGGCCTAAACTACTTCTCCTGTTTATGGAGAGAGAAGAAAGTCAGCATTTCTCTCCTATGACTGTTCCTGACCTATGTTAGCTTTGTATATCCAGAGTCCTGCCACATGCAAGTTTTGGGCTCTGCCTGAATAAAGAAGGTCCCCTGGGACCTATGCTTCTAGCACATCTTTCCCTTCATCCACAGCATCCTTCTTCCATGCTTGGTGCCTCCTGCTGCTTGCACACAATGTTTATTCCCTCTTATTCTCCTTTGCTACCAAGTGCAACCTTTCCATAACTATTCCCTGCATGGGGCTTGGCCCCTGCTGATGTGTTAGCCAGGACAACTTAGCAACCCTGTGGAAACAGTGGCCTTGAGCACCTACCTGACAAAAGCCTCCTAGCAACCACAAAGGTTGCGCTCCAGTACCCCAGATGCAGGGCAGACAGGGCTGAGGTGGGGATTGGAAGAGCTGTGCTGCTCCTTTCCTGAGACAGAGTGAGGAAAAGCTGCTCCTCCTGGCTTTTGCGGTTGTTAAATCTAGTGAGTGACATTGCTATTCACTTTGTTTTTCCATTGGGATGGTTTTAATTCAGGAGTAGTCAAAGAGAGATGCAAGGAGCAACTGGAAGAGTTAGTGTAATATTCGCTGGCATTAAGAGCATCTGCTGTTCCTAGACTGTAGTGGAAATTGATACATTAAAATCTTTGGTGTTGAGATGGTAGTTATCCCGGATTACTATGGAAACTACCTTCATTATGGTAGGAGTAAGCAATGCTTTCACTGCTCAAAGCAATTCTGGCATTGCAGTCTGGAATCTTCTGGTATAATCATTCTGTAACAGCATTGATAGTCTGAGGCTTGTCCTGAAAAGAGTTTTTTTTTTCCCAGTGCAGTGATTGATTACTAGATGGAGGCACCTAGTAGGATTTCAGTTTAATACAAACCTCTACATTCTGTCCTTTTTTTCTTATGCCACATAAGATCCAGGTTACAATCCCATCCAGAGAGAGAAAAGTGAAGAAACACTACATATAGATCTATATCATACAGAGGTGGTTTTTCAAAAGTAATGTAACAATGTGTTTTCAACTCTATTTAGAACAATTTGCATGTGTGCAGATGTTAAATATCTCACAAAATAGCACTTGGCTTTTGATCAGCCCAGTTAGGAATAACTCCATTGTGCTGGTACAACCAAACACTTGAACTACCACTTTCATGTGTAGTATAAACAAGCAATATTATCAGATTTAGAGAGTATAGAACAGGTGAAACAATTTGGTTATCAACAGAGACAGCATGCGTCACTCCAAATGTGTCTGTGTAAACAATGATGGCTTTATCAAGCCATGTGAACCAGTGAGCCTTTGCAGTGCAATGTTTTTTAATAATTGAGAGAAAGGGTTATCTTATTCTTTGTAGGGCTGGTGGCCATTAATGTGTCCTGTAGGTTTCATATTAGATTTAATATGTTTGTGGTTTGTAGTGGTGATGGTGAATGGTCTGAATTTGGAGGAAAATAGGTTTCTTTTCACAGTGTGCTGCATTTTAGACCTGCAAAATATAGTCTTGACAATCTGCTTTAAAGGAGGCTTTTCAATTTGTCCCTGATGTGTATAGCAGATACAATTGTGATGGTTGATGAAAGCATTTTTAATTGTGAATTATGAAGTGTGAAAGAGGAGAGGATCTGCTTCATATCACCTTTTAAATTATTAGATTATTTACATTAGACTCTTTTACACATGATGGTTTTTCTCTTTTCTACTGTAAATTTCAACTTCAAACTGGAAGGAGGAGGAAGATTCTTGCTTGGAATTGAACACATAGGGAGAGTTCCATCTGGTATTGTTCATAACTGAAGTGAATCAGGAAAAACAATAACCTTAGGGTGATCTGTTTCCTAATTTGAGAAAGAATATCGTTAATTTGTTTGCCCAGTAGCATGCCTACTTGGTATTAACTCTATGATGAATACGAAAAACAGCATCACATTTTGTTGAATACACACAGTTTTAAAGTGTGTACAAAGGCAATCATGACCAAATGAAGTTTTGTTTTTATCAAAGATATCAAATCAATCAATGTATGGAGTTCATTAAAAAATATATTCTAAAAAAATATCATTTCCCTGTGGAACCTCTAGCTCATAGTCAAACTAAACTTTTTTTTAGTAAGACTAAAGAAGTTACTTGAGCTAGTCCGTATGGTGTGTTTTATTTCTGTTCTTTTGTCTTTTTTTTATTTCTGTAAGCTTGCCTGAATCCTGCTTTTTGTCCTAACACAGTAAACTATTCTGTCATTAACTTGTCTTCTGCCTGACAGGCGAATGCCCTTTGGCCAGAGCAGAAAGAGAAGTCCAGGTGATACAGATGGTTTTTAAAGGCAATAAACTTATTCTTTCAAGACAGCTGCCAAACCCACTATAAGCAATGATCTATTGTGTGTTAGACTGGATAAATTGGAAAGAAAAATCTATATCTAACTGAAAAAAATACAACCAAAAAGATTGTCTGATACTTCAGCTGGAAAGTTGATACTTGGCAATGGTCAAGAACAACAGTGATTTCTGACACAAAATATGCAAAGTCGATGCATATGAACAACAAACAACTTAGTAAACTCCTGTTATCATACAAGGTCTAAAAAAATTGACACTGCTCTTTTTATTTAACAAATAAAGAAAATCAACTGTTACCTTCAAAACAGATCTTTTCTGAGTAGACACACAGCTGCATACAATGCTGCCAACATTCAGAGCAATTCCGTAGAGCTGTTTCTGAAAGGTTATTGAGGATCTCTGTTGTTACTGCTTTCACATCTCAACTGACAAAAAATGGGTTCCTTTGAGCACCACGTTGATCTTTGGGAAAAAGGGTGCCAGGTCTGGCAAATAAGGTGGGTGTTACCAGCTAAAAACTGCTTTACAGGTAAAGCATTGTGGGCTGGTGCACATCAACATTTTCTGATGACAGACAAGAAAAGATTTGTATTTGAACACATATCTATTTGTACTGGATGAAGCAATCGAGTTGAGCCTTGTCTCACTGTAACAGGTTAAAACATGTTCTGTAAGAAATTTTTTATCCCACCCCTCCTACTCTTGGTTCCTGAGCTATAGGGTTATTCTCCAGTATTTTTGTGTCAGACCATGAAAATAATTTTTACTGGAGAAAAAATAAATCACATTTTGTAGCGACAGGTGTATTGAAAAAATGGAAGAACAGGAAAAAAAAAGAACCAACCCAAGCCATATCATTACAAAATAAAATGGAGCTGCTGAACAGCAGTGTGTTATTGAAGGCATACAAACACATGTGCAAAGCTTCTGCCTCAATCTGCTTATGTCTCTTTTATCTGAGAAATATTTATTGGCTTAGAAATAGAGATCTTGTTTTCTGTAAGGAGATTTTTGTATGTTCCTCTCATATCTGTCAGCTTAAGTCAAAACCTGAAACATATAAATATTCTTACCTTTTTCTGCCTGGTATTTGATTACTTCTATTATTTGATCAGTATCTAAGTGTAACTTTTATTTCTCTTTTTTTGTAAAGAAACATTATTTTGATTATATTGAGAAAAGTTAGCATGCAATTGGGCACTTGCAGCTGTACTCACAGTTCCCTAGGGTAATTTGCCAGTGTACCATTGTGTACACTCTCAGATGGGTTTTTTTATTTGTAAAACCTCTGTGAAGTTAGATGAGAATACGGGTACTATAGTGCACATAGAAATGCTGTAATATTTGTGCTCTCTTCTGTAGTCACAGGAAGGCACTAAAAAGTTTTAATGGTCATGTCTTCAAGACAAGAGCGAGAAGTAGAGTAAGTTTCTGAAATGCTTGACTGCCTTCTGTGTCTCCAGAGTTCTATAAAGTAGGAATAGTTGGCTGCCTGTCTGCCATTGTGTCCACCGAAGTATTATTGTTTCTAAATTATTTGTGAATGCTAATCAAGGTGCACTTTTGAAGGGCCCAGTGTAATGATAGAAATGTTGATGAGGTCCTGTTTATTTTTATTGTGCTGGTGCATCACGGCAGAATGTAGATAGTCAATAGGTTAGTGTGAGGTTGATGAGGAAGCACCAAAACCAGTCATCTGTCAAGTCAGTGGTAAAGTATTGTGGAGAAATCAGTGAGAATAACTTCATAAAACTTACTGAAAGCAATGCACCTACAGAGAAACTACTCTGTTGGAAATCTGTTACTATTAAAATAGCAAAAATACTATTATTGCTTTTTAAAACTAACAGAGCAAAGGTGCAGGCAACAACGGAGAGAAGATTGATAGAGAAAGATGATGCTTGCTTGTAGATATTTCGTTCCTGGGCTGCTACTAGGATACTTTTAACAGCTTTGCCCATGACACCGCACAGTAGTTAACGTGGAACAGTTAAAGTGAACAGATTGGTGTCTCTCTGCAAATTGTATTTTGGTTTAAGTTATTTTACCTGAAATAATCCAAAGATCTTAACAGAACTAGTTTTGAGTAACATACCCTGCAGACAGAATAAAGAAGGATTCTAGTGTGTGCTCTCTACTCCACTCAAATGCATAAATCCTCAGAGTAAAAGCTGTTTTAATGTTAGTTTAATGTTAGTTCTTTTGATTCTCTAGAAGATACGTACTCGCTCTCTTTTCCTTGGATAACCTGTTTGCTTTTGGAAGAATTTATGAGATTTGTGTTAATAAAATCTGGATTATTTAATGTACAAGAAAGGGTTATAGTGGTATGCAAAGTTTATATCTTTACATTATAAATATGGTGTTATTGAGAAATGAATAGTGAGAAGAGTAAAAAGGTGCTTAAGTGATCCTCATGGGACCAGTGTGCTGAAAGCTTATTTTGTTGTTCAGTCGATTACCGACTTCTATTACTGCACACTATATAATACAATATATACATACACATATATAGAATACTCTGCAGCTAATATTTTCATAAATATATGCATGCTCACAAAACTAATTTAAAGGCTAATATCTAAAGACTATCAAATTGCCAGGCATCTCTGCCTTTTGCAAGCTGCAATTTTAGAGATTGAGTGGGTAAGAACACAAAATCTCTGATCTTTTTTCTTTTTCAAAACTTTCTTCCTTTTGTGTTTTCATTTATTACCATTGAAAGCATCCTTTATCCAAAGTTTCATGATTGAATTATTTAGTAGCTTATAGTATATTTGGCAATTTTGCAGCTGTTCTTTAGAAATGATCTTCTAACAAGCAGAGGAGGCAAAAAAATTTCTCTGCTTTAAAACCTTTTAAATTTAAAGTTTAAAAATATCTCCAGGTTATATTGTTTCTTGTCATTTTCTTCCACTATAAAGGAAATAGTTTCAGAAAAGCCTAAACAGCTAAAATGTGAAAGTGCCACGGTAATTGAAACTTAACAGTAAATAAAAGGTGGTTTCGACTTACAGGTTAAATATATATATATCCCCTCTGAAAAATCTTATTTGAGAGGTGGATATTTGCCCTTTCATACAGTGTCCCAATGTACACAAAGTAGTGGGGAGGCTGACCAGTACTGTTTGGAAGATATATCCACAGGAGTACTACAATGAAAATGGTCTGGAGGTGTTTCTGTATGTTTGTTTTGTGTCAGAAATCTAAGCTCTTGTGCTTTAGAATATGTCCTTCTATGTAATTTCTTTTGCTTTGATTAAGAGATTCAGCTCCCAGAGAAGGAGGAAAATGGACCCTGTCTAGTTGAGTATAAAACATTTCTTGCCATGCATAAGCACTGTTGATGGTCACAGTTATGTAAATGCAATTCCTGGCAAGCTCAGGGTTTAATAATTAAGTTAAGTCTACTGTAATGGAAGAAGACTGAAAAGAAAATTTGTGGTGTTAATTTTAAAGCTGAATAGTATTTTTTTATCCTTTGACTGAATAACTCAAGTTTGCTGTGGTGTAAGAAGCTCAATTTGCTGCAGCAGGAGCAAATGATTAGAGATCATACTTCTAGTCACAGTTAGGTTCATGTGAGACCTGAGGAGAAAATGTAGAGTGTTAGAAGAGAGCATCAAAATGAGATGCTCAGTGGTTTCCTTTTCACTGATGCTTTTCTGTTGAAAAGCAACTCAAGACTAGTAAAGCAAAGCACCTGAGGACTAAAAATTTTAACCCTCATAAATAAATCCTCATCTAAAAATTATATGTGAAGATAAAGATTTCCCTGGAATGTATATTCTTGTTGCAAAAGATATACTAGACACTTGATATTTTATATTCGTGGTTACCCATGAAGATAAATACCTTCTTCAAGGGGACTATAGATCATGGTTTTTACTGTAACATATTCTAGTGCCATACCATTTTTCATGTTTTGGAAGAAAAGAAAAAGGAACACTAGCCATAAATCCTGAGAACCTTTCTTCTGGATCCTTTATTTATTAGTTGAATGCACAGCAAAGTGTAGTGGTGTGTAGGTGTTGCCACATTAATGATGTTCATAGACAGACATCTTTGGCAGGACTGGCTTTACAAGTACTCCATCATATGTACATTTTGGCTTCTCATTTACTCTACAGAAAGCAATGTTTGTTTTAGTCCAGCCTGACCAGGAGGTTAGTAAACAGGAGTATGAAAGTCATAAGAATAGTAGTTGGTGTCTGTAGACCAAAGACCCAACTTTTTGACAGAAGTTGCTGTAAATTGCAGTAAAACACTGCAGATTTGTAGTTCTTTATGAAAGGTGTCAGGCAGACTTAAAATTGTTCCCATATGCTTTTGTGTTCTCTAGCCATTTTTTCACTAGGTCTTAATTTTAAAACATTCAAAACCCAGTTATGACAACTGAATTGATAGTTGAGCTGCTTGTCTATTGTCAGGAGGGAAGGATTTGAGGAACAAAAATAATGCTTTTGTTAGTTAAAACCAGACCTATTTAAACATGCGAGAATGGCAGTTCTCTGTTTGCGAACAAGTATTTGCAAGGTGGCTATGCAGGTAAAATCTGCCTTTTGTTACTATTCCACTACCTGGTTTTAGGGCAATAGAAAGCCTACATGGAACAACTCTGATTTGTTGCTGCAACTCTTCCAGATCCTCACAGCATCCTCACTGTCTGGCTGAAAAATATGAAACATGCCTTTCAGAAGCAGTTGCAATTGAAGTACACAGGAGCTTGCTGTTTTGAACATTGTACCTTGAGTGATTTTGTACTTAGTAGAGACAATGTAAAACGCAAATTAATATGTTTCAAGTGGGTCCCCCAAAATTAATGGGCAGTAGTGGCAGTTTTGGGTCTAATATTTCTTTTTTTTTCCCCAGCTCAAGCTTGGAACTAGTCTTATCATCACAGTTGTGATTTGAATATGAACTTGTTCATTTTTGCTTTTACATACCATGATTATAAATGCCTAGAGGAATTTCAGGGAAATAAATTAAAGGGAAATAAATTTTCTGGTCAGGATAGGTTCTCATTAAACATAGTCCATGCCTGAACAGCTTTAAAATAATAATATACCTTATATATAATAGGCTATAATAATTGCTCCAAGTTGCATTTCTAATTTTAAAAATTTTTCATACGTATGTTGAACACACTTTAACTGTATTGGGATTTTTAACAAGTGAAATTAGGATTTCCAATCTAGAGTCATACGGTCAGAAATAAAGCTGTGTACCAGGATGTCTTGGGTGGTAAGTCTTGTCTTCTGGGCTGTAACATCTTGGCCCCATGTTCTGTGTGACTGTTGCCGCCTGTCATTGTTGAAGTCACCATTCAGGAATGGGGCAAGGTGTTAAAAGCTATCCTTGAATTTTAAATATACAAACTAGATCTCTTTGCGTATTTCTCTAGTGGAGCAAATTAAAATTTGGTATATCTTAAACAGGAATGGGCAGATTCCAAGGTTTAACTTGCATTATTTGAAAAGGTACATGTGTGTAGTAGGAAGAGTGCAATAACTGCTACCCTGTGTTTGCCTGTGTAGATACTTATGCAGCATGCATGGCTTGGGTTCATTTGACCTAAATACAAAATGAAAATCTTTCTTAAAGCTACTAGAAGTAGCAAGCCACAGCAAAAGAGAGAAGATATTTTCTGCAGTGCTGAATGTTGTAATTGCATTTAGACTAATATGGAAGGACAGAAGAAATCTTTTCTCACTGAGAAATACAAATTTTTCTCTTTTTTTGAGATGTATAGTAAGGTGGCATTTCAGCACTGATGGAGTCAGGAGAGTGGCTGATAGAAATCTGTTATAACATCTTTTACATAGGAGGTGGAAGTTTCTTATTTGAAAACAAAACGATTTGAAGGCAAATTTCTCCATGCAATTCCTGTGATGAGCAGAGAAATTATTAGAAGAATGAGACATTGTGGAAGACACAGTTTTGATAGATTTTGCAAAAACTGTGTTTGCCTGTGATAGCTTTATATAATCATCATAGAGCACTGATAATGAGGCTTTGATTTCAAATTCCTGATACAATCTCCAAGGGAAAAAAAAGAAACATGGTGCTTGACCTGTGGCCAGATAAACTCCCAAATGTTTAGTTAGGCAAGTTTTCAGCTGAGTAAGGTTCAGCCTTCTTGTTGGCCAAAGATGCAGGTTTAAAAGATGTAGAAGAGACAGAGAAGCATGTGCTAAAGATTTCTCGTATTTCTGTGACACAAATGTGGCCTCTTATCCTTGGTGGTTGCTTGCCATCTGGTCTTCTCACATGAGGCAGCAAGCAGCATTTTTTCTGTTGTGTAGTCAGAAATGAAGACACAAGGAGATGCTGTCTCTACACTGAGACTATACTGTGAGCTAACCAAGAACACAAATGTATAGCATACTGACTATTCCACAAGTGTTCCCTGTGCAGTTTTTTGGGTACAAGTAGTACTCTGTCCTCCCTTTGTGTTAAGGAGTATGAGATTGGTCATCCCTTATTCAAAATGCTGGTACAAAAGAACAATGCCAAGAACCTAATGGTGGAGAAAATCCATATGCAGTTACTTAGTGGTAACTTTTCCTTGACAACAAGCTCTTTTGTAATTTCATTTTTAGAAGATTAACTAAGCCTGTTTTATAGGGAACTTTTGTAATCACATAGTAGTGGTTTATAATTAAGAATTGCATTGATTAGCCTTGGAGAACACAATTAGGTACAGCCTAGTGATGACTTCAGTTCCAGTGCATTGGAGTATAGGAATCAGATTGTAGATCTTCATGTGCCTTCTAGGCCTTCATGCGCCTTTATGGATTTGCCAGTTGAAGAAAATTAATTCACTGCTTAAAAAAAAGCTTAAAAATGCAAACATAACAAAAATTTAAGTGGCTGAGGAAATTAGTTGTCAGCAAGAATGTGTCTTTGATACAGTGTTCAACATCTAAACATGATAAACCTGCTTTTTCAGAAATTTATGCAATGTAATTTCATAACTGATTTTTAGAAAAGTTAATTTTGTTTCTATGTTTCTAATTTGTAGGTACATTGAAACCTTGAAAGAGCACAAACCGAAAATTATCTGGGATGAACAAATTGCTGAACACTACTTTGAATACAAAAAGTGAGTGACAATTATTAGCTTACTGTTCTGCAAGTATTTTTGTGCATGGCCCAATACACAATGAATTACCAGCTAACTGTAGCATGCAATTCAGCAAATGGAAATTCTTCTGTTTGTGATCTACATGTCAAAAGCATAAAAAAACTGCAGCATAAAAAAAGAGTGCTTCAGGCAAGAGAAGTAAATCAGAGGATTAATGAAATGACATAAGCTAAAACAGTCTTTAGAAGAGAAGTCTGATCAGACATATCCTCAGAAGTTGTCTGTCAGTTATCTGCTGAGTGTCAGTTAATCAGCAGCTCTGAGATTAGTCCTGTGAACTGGTGGGTGATTACCAATAACTGGGCCAAAAATAGTTCTGAGAAAAATCTGTGGAACAAGAACCTGGTTTTACAAGTCCTACTGGTAAGATTGGCCAAGAACAGGCTTCCACTTAACAGAATGGGCTGTAAAGAGGGACAGTGAGAATAATATCAAGTGGCTTCCTCATAAAGCTTTGAAAAGGACTGAGAACGTGAAGGGAAAGGGTAATAACTTTCTTTGTCGTCTCTCTTTCATCATGAAATGACAAGTCAATTCCTGATGTTGTGAAAAAAACCTCTATTTAAAACAGCTTTTAACAACTCCCCAGCAACATCGTATTAAGCTTCAGTGATAATTCGTTGGTTTTGTATGCAAATATACAAAAATATGGTAAAATTATACAAACAAAATCCTACTACTTCCAGAAAACTATGCCTTGTTTGTTATTCATGGTAAAGTGAAGAAGACACACCACTAAAAACAAGACTGAAGCACATTTTAGGGTGCCTCAAAGAAAAAAAATTGAACTACTTTGTTATTTACAAAATACCTTCTTGATTTAAATATTTTTAAATGTATAAAAAAAAAGAAAAGAGCAGAAAAAAAATGTCCTGCTATTATATATTTAGGTTAATTTTCAAGGTTTGTCTTAGTCTATAATTTTCTCCTGACTTCTCAGCAACACATATTTCTTATTGCAAAAAAAAAAAATATTTACCTTATTTACTCTTATGGTTTGTATGAAACAACTTGAATCTGTGTTCCCTTATATTTAATTCTTTGGTATCTTGCTGTAAAATTACTTTGTGCCAAACAATCACAAGTTTTTTCATATTAACTAAAGAGCAATAAATTAAAAGCTTTGTTTTACTGATTTTTAATGCACAGTCCAGCTGGAGACACAATGGCTGCTGAATGAAAATTTGCTCTGAACAGAGTAACTCTGAGGGTTCTGTTTGAATGGCATGCTTCTGGGATTCATTTCTGAAACACATTTCCTAAATGTCTCCTTGTAAGGGGAATGTGTGGGAAAGGGGTAGCTTGTCAGTAGTATCACAGCATTTACTTTTGAAAGCAAATCTTTGGAGATGCTTGTTTGTAGGCTTTCCGGAGGAATTTTGATGCATAAAGCATACTGGATCTGAAAGTCACTCTAAACTTCATGTGCTGCACTGTGCTTGGCAGGTGGCCTTGTTGCTCAGCATGCCTGCAGTGGTTCAGCCAGCTGCAGGGGGACATTATTTAAGGGAACTCTTTTTCAGATACCACTTTGGTTTGCAAATGTTCAGTTACATTGTAAGGGGATGGCATCCAAGCCTGAAATATGCTTCACTGGTGAAGCATTGCACCTGGAAATTTTGTGTTTCTGCAGTTGCTAAGAAATGAAATCATGAATCTTTAAGCAAAGCATAGCTAATGATCTTCATGTAGCAGGCAGAGACTAACTATTACAAATAGTTACAGGAATCTGTTGTCTCTTGAGTGCTTGTCCCAATGCACTTTACAGGTAAGTATGTGTTTAAGTAAGCTGGGAGATTTTAGGAGCAATGCCTACTTGATCTGTTCATACACTCATCATTTACTCCTACTCTAACTGATAAAGTGGTGCTGTGAGACCACTTATAACTCATCTTCTCATTATTAGGAGTTTAAAATGCAGCCTTGGTATCTGTGCCCAGTGTAGCTTGCCCTGTCTGTATATTTTATAAAGCTAGTGTTTAATTTAACCTGAAAGATGGTAATATGGGGAATTGGGGAAAATCTTTCACAGTCTGCATCTGACAGCCAAATATCTTTATCTTTTTCAGATGGATATTTAGTACATGTAACTGTCTTGCAATCTGACATGTTTATAATCCAGTTTTAACAAGATATCTCAGTGTATTTGCTTAGATCTAGTATCAAAACACATGTCTGTTGTGACATCTCTTCTTGGATCCTGTATTTTCACTGTTGGACTTTTCACCTCTTTTATGAGTTGTCCTCTTTCAAGCACACTGGTATGGGGTAAATAAGTGTTGTGGTTTAGCTCCAGCCAGCAACCAAGTACCACGTGGCTGCCCATTCACTCCTTCCCCTCAGTGGTGTGGGAAAGATAATCAGAAAGAAATATGTAAAAATAACCCCTTGGCCAACTCCCCCAGTTACATACTGAGTATGATGTCGCATGGTGTTGAATACCATACCAACCTGGATCAGCTCTCCCAGCTGTGTCATCTCCCAGCTTCCTGTGCACTCATCGCCCTCTCACTGGCCAGCCAGTATGAGATGCTGAAGAGAATTAACTCTATCCCAGCTGAACCCAGGACTATTAGTACTGTGTCTGACTAGACACAGTGTTATGCCCAGAGAAGTTTGGGACTTTCGATTTAATGATGAAAGTTACCTGATTTCTTCCCAAACGTTATTAGGAAACTGTTCTGTGATCTTTAGATGGTTTGAAAGGCCTTATCTTGAAGCTTATTAAGGAATCCTTTAGATAACTAGGGATTTTCGTTACTGTAATTGTTGCATGATGCTGTGCAAAGACTCCTTTATCAGGTCTTTGACTCTATAGAGTCATGCTTTGAACTTTCTAGCTTTCCAGCTGAAACATTGTCAAAGCCCATTTAAGTAGGATGGTATTGTCGGGAGGACCTTTCTGACAAATACTCCTGGAACTGATACCTTCAGGACAGTACCATGGTTGCATAATTTCCTTTTAGATATCTTGCATACCTTCTCTTAGTGGCTTTTCTTTCCCCACCACTTTGAGTTTACATACTGTGGTATGTTTTTATCTGCAGAAAAAAAGGGAGCAGAAGTTGAAGTTCTTATGTGCAGTAGAAAAGGAAGAGAAGTAGAGAAGATTTTGGCCCTACCCTACCCTCAGTAGAATGAGTAGCAAAGGTGCAAGTATGGAATGAATGGAAGCTGATGGCAAGTGTCTTGATTTCAAAGACAGAGTGCCTTAGCTTCCATAGTGGGATGGACACTAGGCAAGAAATCTCAAAGATATGAGCTACTAAATGGCAAGCAGTATCTGTCTTCGATATGGGCTTTTGATTATAGCTCATGTGCTGAATGTACTGGCACACATACTGAACACACATAGCTCATTTTTAATAGCAATATCTTCTTCAAAGTAAGAATAATAGTTTTCTTCAGCATTGTCTATGTTTCCTTTTAGTGGGAAGGAATGACTGGCTTTGAATTACAGCCTCAGATAAAAATCCTATGGGAATCTATCAAAGCTATTGTGACTATTTGGTTTTACTGTTTTGCAGAAATAAAGGAGGAAAACATGCTGTCTTCTACCCAACACTGAAGGTAAGTGCCGTTTTTTCAGGTCAGATGGCTATAGGAGGAAAGAGATGTTTAATTGACTTATTGCATTATTGAGAAACTACAGAAAATGCAGAACTGTGTTTAGGTTTTTGAGAGTTTACCCTCATATAGTTGTTATGATTCAAAGCTTCAGCTGCCTAAACAAGAAGATTGTTTTTTCTGTCATCTTATGCATAATGGGGTTTTGGAATCTTTGAAGATTAGCCATGTCTAAAGATAAGACTCACCAAGGCAAACCAGTGCTCCGAGAGGATCTATTCAAGTGCATAGTTCATGTGCTGTCAGAAATGCTGATTGTCAAACAAGAGCCTGAAGACATTTTCCTTCTGATCATATTGATGGTAAACTTGGGGAACTTTTGCTTTTCTTTGTAACGAAGTCCTGATTCTCCCTGTCACCCTGCAACACCCTGTTCTCTTTAGTTCTGTTTCCCTTCATTTTCTGTTTCAGTAAATACTGCTGACTCACAAAAGCAGGACTCTGCTTCAATCCCTCCCTTCCAGCCAAAAAACAGATAGGAAGCTCTAACATCTGTAGGCACCCACAAGCAAGGTCTGCAAGGAGCAGCATGCAGTGGATACTGCAAAATAAACGACAAGTGCTTTTTGTGGGCGACACTCTGTTTAAGGGGCATTGAGGCGCCCATTTGAATTGAGAGGGAGTCATGAGAGGTATGATGGAGTTAAGGTGTGAGATACTGCTGAAAGGGTGCCACAGCTTGTAAAGAATGGACTACTATCCATTGCTACTCTCTCATGTGGGCACAAATAACACCACAAGCCAGAACCTGGGCAGAATCAAGGAAGCCTACGAAGCCCTGGGAGTGAAAGTGAAGAGTGTTGGTGCCCAAGTTATCTTTTCTTCCAGTTTACAATGGAAGGATAAAAACAGAAATAGACATATAATGCAAATCAACTTCTGGTGCCGTGGGCTGGTGCTGTCATAAGAGTTTTGGCTTTTATGACAATGGGACTATAGCTTGTTATGGAGGGACAGGATCTGCCTGTCCAGAAGATGCAAGGAAATCTTTGGCAGCAGGATGGCCAACTTGGTGAGGCAGGCTTTAAACTGAAGGACTCAGAGGATGGGGCACAAAGTGGCCAGTGCTCACGCCATTACATCCAGCTGGAGAATAAACCAGGCTAACCATTGCAGTGACAAATGATCTTTATTTGCCTCACAAGATGAGAACCAGACCAACCACCTCAAGTGTATGTGTGCACTTAGCCTTGGGGAGCAAATACAAGGAAGTGGAGCTCTGCACTCAGGCAGGAAGTTATGATATAGGAATAACTGAAACATGGTGGGACAATTAACATGACTGGAGGATCATGATGGATGGATTTAGGCCCTTCTTAAGACAGGCAGGGAAGAAGAGGAGGAGTCACACTGTATGGCAGTTGTTGAAGACCTATCAAATGCCTGTAGGACAAGATTGAAGGGGTCATCTCCAAGGGGGATTTTACAGTAGACAGCTGCTGCTGACCTCCAAACCACAAACAGATCAATGAAGCAATACTTGGGTCATTTAAGCAAGCTTTGAATTAACAGAACCAGGTTCTTCTGGGTGACTTCAACTATTAAGACATTTGTTGGAAGAAAAATACAGCAGCTTACAACATCTATCAATTTGTGGAATGCATAGAGCACTGCTTCCTCATACAAATGTTAGATGTGCCAACCAGGAACGAGACATTGCTGGACTTGCTACTCATAAACCAAGAAAGTTTAGTACTAAGACAAATTTTTTTAGATTTCAGAAGAGCAAACTTCAGCTCACTCAGAACTCATTTGGGAGTGATTCTGTGAGACAATTCCTTAGAAGATAAAGGAGCTGGTGAGTGCTGGGAGATTTTCAAGAACGCTCTCCTGGAAGCACAAAAACAGTTCATCTCCTTAATATGGTTACTTGCAGCCTTAGTTCCTAAGAAGCCATCTTTAGATTTTCTCAAAGCTATAGGCAGGATGTTAAGCCTCTGTGGGCTTTTAATATTGGAAGGGAATTGCTTCTGTAGGGAATGTATATCATATTTATAGACAATAGAGACATTTTTTGTGGTTAAACTAGTGTGAAATGATCCAAAGTATTGTTTTTCTGAGCAGGCTTGTTCTCTTAAGTTCCATTAGTACAAGGCTTTTTTCCTTCATTAATCTAATAGTGGTGGAAGTACCAGCACATACGAGATATTAATTACCACACCTAACTATGTTCCTGCTTAGTAGTACCTCTCTTAGAGTGTTAGAAGGTTTCACGGTGAACCTATCAGAGAAAAGGTAGGTTGTGCTGTATGTTGTTATGCTATGGTTTTTTTGGCCTCATGGGAGGGTTTCACCTTCCTATTGTCAATACTAACTAGATTAGCAACACTCATTTCTGTACATTTCTTTCATTATTTCTTCTCTAACAGATACTTACCTGTGGTGGTTGGTGAATTTACGGAAAAGGGTTTTCTTTCCAATTTCAACAAGCTTGTAATAAAATATTTTCAGATTTGTATATTGGGACAAATCAAAGAGTTGCTCACAGAATGGTGATCAAGATTGTTGGCAAACACCTAATTTTATTATCCCATGAAAAGTGTGTTTCTTCCCAGTTTTAATGTAATAATTACTGGTAGGTTGCTCAAAATTTGTTTGTTCATGATTTGTTAAAAACAGTCATGCAGTCATGGATGCCAGGCCCAGTGATTCTGTTAATGATGCTTTGATACTTTGTTCTGTTTTCTATGGAAATGAGGTTTAAGCACATCCCTGGTGTAAGCAGTTTAAACATTGCAGTGCTGCACTTCAGAGTAAGAAAACTTGAAAATGAAAGATTGAATAACAGTTATTTTTATCATCTGAATGAAACATACACAGCACTTGAATTGTGGCAGTTTCACTTTTAAACCAATGGCTAAACTAACTTTAAATCAATGGCTGGAGGTCAAATAGGGATACCTTTAAATATTACTCTCTCAGAATCTTTTTAAAATAGAATTGTGATAATGAGAATTGTGACTCTGTCCTGAGGGAAGCCAAGGGTAGGTAAGAGATCTTGATGGTGTTTGACAAATTGTTTTAATTGTCCTTAGTGATGAAGTTTTATTTTACCCCTGAGACATTTCTGAGAAGAGTTAGAATTTCTGTACATTGTGAAATGATAGCCTAAATTAGAATAGTTCTTTGCACAGTTCATAAATCTGATTTATTTCTGTGGCATTTTGTCTGTTTAGCTGGTTATCTTTTATTAGGTCATTGAATTAACTAGTGCAATTATCTATCTCTTATTGAATAAATGCTTGCTAACCAGAAAGTATTTGAAATACAGACTAGGGGGTTTTTTGTATCTGGTTCAAGGATAAATGTTTTTTAAAATGTGTTATAATGACATGAAGAAATAACAACATGGACCATCAAATGTCTCTGACTAAAAGGTAATTGCTTTATGTGTCTTTGTCTTAGTCCCTCCAGTTGCGCTTAGAGCTTGCAAAAGAATTGGGCACTGGAATATCCATCTGGGAACTGGGACAAGGCCTGGATTATTTTTATGACCTGCTTTAAAATAAGAGACTTTATTTGCTTCATGGAGACTTCACCATCTATTAATTTGAGTATCCCGGAGAGGTGATTTTTAAAACTTTTTTTTGTAATTAATGGGATATCTGTATTAAACTTGAATTTTTCCCAATAAAGAACCTTAGCTGATTTGCAACACAGATGTGATTGTTGGTATCTGATAAAATTCAGAGGAAAAAACCTCCACAAAAACAAACAGAGATTTGTTTGAAGTTTCTGAATTGAGAGTCATTGAAAATAGACCAATGTAGCTGGGCTGCTGTTAGAGTTGAAAATATTTTCTAAAATGATTTCTACAAGAAATAAAACAGACAAGTTAATGCTTCTGATCAAAGTTTAAGACAATGACCTCTCAAACAATTACTGGTAGTAACCAAAATGAACAAATAAATCCATCAGATTATGTCCACCAGATTTAATATCTGCTTGACCCTTTCTTTGTGTCTTGTAGTCTTCTGCTAAGGTAAGTGAACATAAAACATCAAGGAAGAGATTAATTTGACATCTTTTCCTCAACCTGGTTGAAAATCACACACTGACAAGCTATGCTGTTAGTTCTGTTTTTTCATGTTAGTAAATTCTTTAAGTTGTTCAAAGTCAGTAATTTCAATTTATTACTTGTTTCTAAATCAGTTTTGTTACACAAGAGATGCTCTGTGCTTTCTCTCTTCTGCTTAGCCTATGTAGTGTCACAGTTTACAGTATTTCGCGGTAGTGCATGATGCGTTAGTAGTTAGTTTGTGGGAACTGTAACATTTAACAACGTGACTGTAAGTGAAATGAAATTAATTACATGGATAGTCCCAAAAGAGAGAACCCCAGAGGAGCTCTGATGGCCCCTTGACTTAAGTAGGTGCTGTGAATGTGATCAGCAGCTTCGTGCAGTAAGCTCTCATTCTTCAGCTGTGCATATTGGTGCTTTCACCTCCATAATACAGAATTATTATGAACCAAAAAGCTGTAACAACCTGTAAGTTTAAAAGCAACACCAGAAAACCCCCTCCTGAAATGGTGTCCCTGCTTTTTGGTTCACAATATTTGTGTTTGTAGAAATACACAGGCAGTTTCTTCTAAGGAACAAAGAGGTGCTGAGAAGGTGCTGGGAATTTGATGAGAGTGCTAGTGGTCACCAGCAGAGGCTCAGGCAATAGATCTGTATTCTTCTTGCCACTTAGAGTTGTCACAAAGATAACTGCATTCCTCTGTTTGCATCCAGCCTTCCCAGTAATTAATCTCAGTGGGGAATTTGTCTGCCCTTGCTGTTTTCAGCAGAATAAATCCCACTGTAATCCACCATTGATTAAAGAACTATTGATCCTCACCTCTCTGATTTAGTTCTGGCATCTCATGACTTCTCACATTGCAAGTATCCAGCAGGGTTTACTAATCAGGCTTCTTTCTTCTGTACCGTTAGTAGTAAGATAATTTGTTACTTGAATCCCTGTGTTCAATTAACTTGAAATTTCTGTTTAGTACAAAAGCAATTTAAAGTCACTCTGGCCATGATACCTAGAATACCACGAAAATTAAATTTTCTTTCACTGTGTTTTCTAGTTTAAGTGGCAATACTGAACCAGAAGGTCTCAGAAAAAAATAATAGTCTGTAAGAAATGAAGGGGTTGTGATATGAAATGGCATCCATTTTCATTATAGCTAGCAGGTAATTTTCAAAACCACGTGGGCAAGAAAATATTTCAGTTTAGCTTGTTGTTTCCTCTCTAGAAAAGATATGTCATTTATCACATTTCGTAATTTCTAATATGTGATGATTCTCTATGGAATTCAAGATTCCTATTTGTCTGTGAGTACAGCTATGTTAGATAGAAGTGTCTTTTCCAGCCTTTGAATTAGAATGAATACCTCTGTGTGTCAGAAAGATCATGCTAACCCTTGCTGCATCATAAAAAATAATTACCTTATTAGAAGTACATTGGGATTTTAAGACATCCATGGTATATAAGTGGTTGAGGCCAAGGATGATGCCTCATGTCTCTAAAGGCATAACATGTTTGTTGCTTTAGAAATTGTATTCCAAAACAAACAAACTTGGCATAATTCTTTATTGTGAAGTTCTCTATTAAAAGAAAAGGTGAGCACCAGAAGGCATGTGAGCTCCAGAATTAGTGAAGATCGGCATTTGATGGATCGGTCTTACGTTCACTTAATTTTTCAGTGCATGGGAAATTGTTAAGTTGCTTTTATTAGATATCAGAAGATCCACAGTGTGCCATCAGTGAGCCACCAGAAAAATAGGTTTCTTCTGCAATTTGCACCTCACTCCTTGTATGAAAAGATGAGAGAGATGCTGGTATGAAAGTGGATTCTGCAGAACATCTGTTTTTATGACTTTCCCTCAGACAAGTGGGGAAAATTGAGCAAAGATCAGAAGAAGGTGGGTGGAAGTGTTGGAGTTGCACTACTGTAAGGTCATGGCAGGTGACTTTCATTCTCTCATTTCAAAAAAGAAAAGGAAGTACTGTTTCACAATGCAAAGAAACCAATTTTTTATAATGAAAAAACCCAGTTTTCTGTAAAGCAAAAAAAAAAAAGTATGTGTTTGTTCTTCCATAGAAGCAAGTACTCCACAACTGAGGTCCTTGCAGGGCAAGGCCAAAGATGTTGAACTTAAAGAATTGAGGGTATGACTGGGAAGAAATATCTAGTATTCTATTAAAACAGCTTACATCTAGTACAGCAAGTGGTGAAATGGAAGTATGCTTATTTCAACAGAATATTTAATCATTCCTCTTTATAAGATACATCTAACAGAAGAAGGCTGTGCTCTATAACCTTGTTCTGTTGCAAGAAACATTTCTGTGTATCATTGTAAGATTGCAGGTGCTATGAACATAAAGGTATCTTTTAGTTACCTGATGCAAAATGGAGCTTTCTTCCAACTGACCTTTGCTCTTGTCTTTCCCTGTGTTTCACTTTTATGCATTGGCTGAGAAAATGAAGTAGCAGCTGATTCTGGTGCAGCTGGCCTTTGATATGAAGCTACTGTTTCTGCTGTCAATTATTGTCCCACACATCATTTTAATAGTTGCTAAAAGTTTTTTATTTTTCTGTATACAACTAAGTGTTTTATCAAGACAGAAAAGAACACTTGATCTGATTACTTTCAGGATCATGCGAACTATACTCCTGGGATAACAACATTGCATCTTATCTGAGGAAACATGTCTCTTGTGGTACATGTATCTGTCTTGGAAATTGGAGGTGCCATAGAGTCTTTGTAATCAGAAACAGTTTAAACAGAGAATTGTGGAAAATAAATTGTTTAGCCTGTCTCATTGTGAGATGCTACTTCTTCAAGGAAGATTGCTCTGATACCTTGTTCTATAGTTCCTTTTGCTATCATATCAAGGTGTCAAACTCAGAATTAACTGTAGCTTCCAGGCAAGGAACTTGGATTGAAAGAGAAGAGGTAGGGTAGACCTAAGGAGGACAATAGGAAAACAGCTTCTTTAACAACTTCTTATTACTTAGAAGTTGAGCAAGTTGTAAGAGTTCAGTTTTGTTTATGGGCTTGGGTGAAAATATAAAATACGTTTTCTGTTCCTACTATGAGCTCATAGTAGGTGATTATTTTTAAGAGTGGGATGGTGTTTTGTGCATACCTCTCTGTGGAAACTGCCAAGTTAATGGGTGTTCGTGGGAACTGTAATTACAGTCTCTCCAGAATTTGGAAGTGTCTTTGAAGTTTAATGTTTTGATTAATATACAGTGCAGCTGTTGGACTTAAGTTAAACAAGAGGCAGCACAAAGCAGATGGAGTCTACCTTTGCAGCTTAAAGAGGCTACACATCACTATTTCCTGAAAAATCTCTTTCCCTCCATGACCTCTTTTTTATGTAGTAATTGCAAATTAACTAAGCCTGAATTAGTGACTTGTAGTCTTCCAGGTAATCACTTTGACTCTGTGTGTTGGGGAAAAATACATCTTCTGTTTAGGAAAAAAAATAAAATCTTTAATATGAATAAATAACTGGAATAGAATTTGATTAACATTCCTTAAACAAAAATTTGTGAAAATAAATAACATCACTTATCTTGTTAGTATTTGAGAAATATGCCTTTAAATGTATTCTATTAGAATGATAACATTAGAACAGAATGTTATTTTACAAAAAGATGTGGATGAATGGAATCAAAGACTCAAAATTGAAAACAATTAGTCCTTCTACATTCATACATGTATCAGTTACCTTTTCTGGTAATGTTTACTCAGTTATGTAACTTTAAAATTATTTTAGATAAAAGACTGTAGAAAATCTTATACATGACTAAAAGTTTATTACAAGTTTTTAATGAAATAACCTCTTGCTCTGACTTCCAACATGTTAGAACTAATTCTCAACTCAACTGCTGAGAGTAAAGCAGAGGGGCACTTTTGAGTTGCCTTCACATGGCACATAGATTATCATATTTTGATCCATCTGTTGTGCGGAGTTTCAGTAAGTTAAAATTTAGCTATTGTCTAATGTAAGAATGCAAAATGTAAAATAAAATAAAATAAAATTCTGCCCCTCTGTGTATGAATTCTCAGATGGCTGCCCAGGTGGGAGTAGAACTTAATCACAGGTCGTTATCTTGCTCACATGTTTTTCTGAAGAAGGGTAATGAAGCTCCAGTGAAAACATTCAGTGTAGATTAGCAGCATATTGACTTTCTAGAGACTTCTTCACTCTCCTAATTTCATTTACCAGAAGCTACTAATCACAACTGACATATATGTGGTAGAAGAAGAGCACAAATCCTTCAATTTCTAGATTACTTGCTGTGGTTTTTTTTGTATAAGTGGCTTGCTGTAAGGCTTGCAGGATTGCTGTATTATTCTGAATTTTTCAAAGCCAGTCACAATTTCTTGGAGCAGGGCTATCTAATGTTCCAGATCTGGCATCTTTTGCTGTGAAGTTCCTACTAAGTGTATGTTTGCAGCAGGGGTTGCCTTTGTCAAAGGTCAGTGTATTTGGAATAGAAGTCATAAGATTATGCAGTTTCACCAGTTTCCTCCAGTAGATTTGGCAGTGGACAGGTGTTGTTGGACTCTATGACCTTAAAGGTCTTTTCCAACCTAGTAATTCTGTGATTCTATGATTCTAATACGTAAAATCTGTATGTTATGGCTACCTTTGCTGTTTATTGTACTAAAAAATATAAGATTGAATTTCGGTTTTGTTTCTTTATTGCATATTTCTGCAAGTGTTGAAGCAGCTCAACAAACCCTCACAAATGTCGCAAGTTTTCACTAAGCATTACTCTTTTTATTCTTCCGTATTCCTGCATTTAGGAACGGTATACTACTGTGATAGGAGCTTTTGTGTAAAATAAATGGTTATGTTGGTTTTGCTTTGCTATTTCATGCCGTTATGTGAAAAACCTCTGTGCTAATTCATTTTGCTCTCATTAAAACATCTGATAAATCTGGCTATGTGAAAGCCAATGGGCTTTGTTTTGACCTAGAGTTAGAGATAGCGATAAGTCTGGTAGAGGTGCTTGGAATTATTACTGCAGGCCAGTTGTACTGATGCAAGTAGACAAATAGTTTCCCTATAAATGGCAAACATCAGTCTTCACAAATATGTTGTGTTATGTGTTGGAACTGAAGATGAAACTTAAAGACAGTTTTCAGGTAGCTTACTTGTATTATTAGCTGGAATTGTGTTTTATGGAATGATGCCTTTAGAGTCACGGCATTAAATGGTTGTCTGCTGTATCAAGCCTTTCCATGCTGCTTCTGCTTTTTAACTCAGAACTTCCTATTAAAATTAAATTGCTTTTTATGTTAGCTTGAAATTGTTTTATGGACTTACTGTGTCAAGCAGTGGCTCAGGATTTTAAATTGTATCTAATTCTTTTTTTCTCCTTTCATGTCAACCCTGAAGTTGTGGTTGATGTGAGGATGTAATCACACACAAGAGACTGGCTGAGCTCATGTCTTGATAGCCCAGTTTAGACACGTATTGACTATCGTAAAGCACTGAAAATTAAAATATACCTTTAGTATTTACTTTAGGATTTGAGATTACTGACTTTGATACAAGAGGGATTGGGCAGAAAGTTTTAAAAGTTTGGGGGTTTATTGAACCAGATTTTTTTAGTTATTTTAATGAGTTAAAAAAATACATGAAGTGACAGGGAAAATCTTCATTGCCAGCATGAAGAATCCCCTGTTCTCTCTAACACAGAGTGCTTAAAACTTCAGCATGAGCAAGGTCCCAGTTTTGTGTTCAGATTTCATCTTTTCTCATTGGCAGCAGCTATGGAGCTTATCTGCATGTATTTAAGGAAAGTAAACTTCCAGGTGTTCAAGGAGTTAGTTAGCAGGGCCCCCTGGGAAACTGTTCTCAGGGACAAGGGAGCAGGACAGAGCTGGCAGGTCTTTAAGAACGTTTTCAGTAGCTCCCATCCCCAGGATGCTCCCATCCCCAGGTGTAAGAAGTTGGGAAAGGAAGGCAAGAGACCAGCATGGATGAGAGTGAGAGGACGGACAGGTTCCTGAGAAGAGCATAGGGTTGTTGCTGAGTTGTGTTGGTCTGTGGTCAGGAAGGCCAGGGCACAGCTGGAGCTGAACTTCACAAGGAATGCAAAGAATAATAAGAAGGGCTTTGGCAGGCGTGTCAGCCAGAAAAGGAAGGTCAAAGGAATTGTCCTTCCACTGATAAGCATAACTGGGAAACTGGTAACATCAGATGAGGAGAAGGCTGAGGTAGTCAGCAACCTTTTTTTCCCCAGTCTTTACTGGCAACCTCTCTTCTGACACCTCTTGAGTGGATGGACCTAAAGGCAGGGAGTGGGGGATCAAAGTCTCTCCTACTGTAAGAAAAGATCAGGCTCAAGGCCATCTGAGGGACCTGAACATATGTAGATCTATGGGACTCAATGAGATGCATCCCAGAGTCTTGAGGGAACCGGCTGATGTAGTTGTCAAGCTGTTCTCTGTGATATTTGAAAAGTCATGGCAGTCAGGTGAAATCCCTGGTGACTGGAAAAGGGGAAATATTGCACCAATTTTTAAAAAGGGTTAAAAGGAGGACCCTGGGAACTGCTGACCTGTCAGCCTCATGTCTGCCATGGAGCTGATTGTGGAACAGATTCTTCTAGAAATTATGCTAAAGCAAATGGAGGACAGGGAGGTGATTTGAGACAGTCAGTGTGGCTTCACCAAGGGGGAGTCCTGCCTCACCAACCTAGTGGCCTTCTAGGATGGAGTGACTGCATCAGTGGAAAGGGAAGAGCTACAGATGTCATCTGTTTGGATGTCCATAAGGCCTTTGACATGGCAAAACACCCCCCACAACATCCTTGTCTCTGAATTGGAGAGACCTGGATTTGATGGATGGATTATTGGGTGGATAAGGAATTAGATGGATGGTTGCATCCAGAGGGTGGTAGTCAACAGCTTGATGCACAAATGGGGATCGGTGGAGAGTGGTGGCCCTCAGGGGTCTGTATCAGGACCCGTTCTGTTTTAATATCATCATCAATGACATAGTGGAATTGAGTGCACCATCAGCAAGTCTGAAGATGACACCAAGCTGAGTGGTGTGGTTGGCTCGCCTGAGGGATGGGATGCTATTCAGAGAGATCTGGACAAGCTCAAAAGGTGGGCTTGTGTAAACCTCATGATGTTTAACAAGGCTAAGAGCAAAATTCTGCATCTGAGTGGGAGCAGCTACTGGTATCGATACAGGCTGGGAGATGAAGGGATTGAGAGCAGTCCTGTAGAAAAGGACTCGGATGCACTGGTGGATGAAAAGCTGTAAATGAGCTGGCACTGTGCGCTTGCAGCCCGGAAGGCCAGTCACATCCTGGGCTGTAACAAAAGAAGTGTGACCAGCAGGGCGAGAGAGGTGATTCTGCCCCTCTGCTCTGCTCTGGTGAGACCCCACCTGGAGTATTGCATCCAGCTCTGGAGTCCTTAGCACAGGAAAGACAGAATCACGGAATTACCAGGTTGGAAGAGACCCACTGGATCGTTGAGTCCAGACGGGTTGGAACAGGTCCAGAGGAGGGCCATGAAGATGATCTGACAGAAGGAACAGCTCTCCTGTGAAGACAGGCTGAGAGAGCTGGGCTTCAACAGCCTGGAAGAAGAGAAAGCTGTGGAGAGACCTTACTGTGGTATTTTAGTACTTAAAGGGAGCTTATTACAAAGATGGTAACAGACGTTTTAGAAGGGCCTGTAGTAATAGGACAAGGAGTAATGGTTTTAAACTAAAAGAGGACAGATTCAGAGTAGATATAAGGAAGGCTTTTTATTATTATTTTATTATGTGAGTGGTGAAACAGTGGAAGAGGTTGCTCAGAGAGGTGGTACGGGCCCCATCCCTGGAAAAATCTAATGTCCGATTGGAGAAGGCTCTGAGCAACCTAATCCAGTTGAAGATGTCCCTGTTCATTGCAGGTTGGTTGGACTAGATGGCCTTTAAGTCTTTTCCAGCCCAAATCATTCTATGATTCTATGAACGTTTAATGTGGTGGGCAGGGCAGGAAGGGGAATAGTGCTTGTGGCTGCTTGAGGGAGGTGAGAGGGAGAGAGCAGGGCAAAGCGATTATTTTCAGAGAAAAACACATTTTCTTCTTGTCTCCCTTTCGTAGGAGCAGCAGAGAACTGGATTTTACAATAACCCAAACCCCTGTGTTCCCAAGATTATTCCTGTGCATTTTTGAGCCTTGTCTCTCTTGGAGCTAAGGAATCAGAAATATTTTAGCAATGTCAATGCAGTTTCTTTGGTATATATGTTTGTAAAAACTAAGGTTACTCTCTGATGGCTTCTCCCCATGCTTTTTATCAGAAAATTAAGTTATTGAGTGAAATTTGCAAATTGAATATTGTAAATATGCATTGCCTTCTCAGGTGCATATATTGGCATATGAATTTCAAGTATATGCAGTATTAATTCCATTTATCAGGTATATGTGAAGCCTTTTCCCTCTCAGGAGTGTGGGATTGATAGGGATAACTGTATTGAAAAAACAGGTAGGCTTTCCAGAGTGAAGCATTAGAACAGAGCAGTGTTCAAAAATGCAGCCTGAAAGAGACCCAGCAGACAAAGGATGAAGGGAAACAAAAGAGAAAATTACTTTTTCAGTGTTGAGTAGTAAGCCTGTCACAAAGTGAAATGGGAGCCAAGATTTCGGACTTATCTCCCATCATCTGGTAGCTAGACCCTGCTGCTGAGTTTAATATTAGAGACCAGAATAGGGTCTTCTCAAAATCATTCATTGCAGTGAGTTGGGAATGTGTGTGTGCTGAAGTGAACAGAGCATGCTGCCGTTCTTTGTGATACTGTGGGAAGTGATGAGTCCCTCCCCTCTCCACCACAGATTAAGGGAAAATGACCTTGCTTGTACATAAGGAGACAAGTAACGCCGCAAAGGATAAATGGAAAAAGTAATTTACAGAGCATGTAATCACATGGAGAAATTAACTATACATAAGGCAGAAAGCTGCTGACAGCAGGATCTTTAAAATGCCTGAATTCTTTGCTAGCCATGAAATACTGATTATACCCTTTTATGGCAGAATAATAGTGTGTTTTAGTCCTCCTCCCATTAGCTAAATTGTTATTCCCATGAGGTGTCTTCTTTCAACTCCACAGCCCCAGTATCTGAACTTTTTTTCCAGCATCTTGGCAGTTCTGCATATTCTGCATGTTACCTGGATAAGCTGAAAAAAAGGAGAGAAGAAAGATCTGTCATGGATTACGTTTGCAGGCTAACCTTGTGCTTTTTAATCTTCTTGCATATGTACTTCAGGGGATATGCTTCTCTCCTTTGACACTGTGTGGTCTATGTGTTCATGTGATATCGAGTCAAACTGCTTCTCAGCTTTAATTTCCAAGCTCTTTTCTTTGCAAGTGAAAGCATTCTTTTCTTTGCTGGCATTCAGACACTGTTGGTGTTCAGGCAGCATCGTTGCTTAAAGATTCCACAGGCCCTATTTTGTTTTCTAGGGTCGTTGTTTATAGTAAAAACAGAATTTAGTAGTGCAGCTGCAGCTTGATTGCAGCTCTTTTAATGAATCTCAAACAAAAACATTATCCTGCTTCATCTCCTGCAGTTGTTTTGACTTAGTGAGAATGGGAGGGATTGAAAGAAGTAATAATGCCTTTCCCCTGTCCTGCAGAAAATGTAGAACCGTTATTTGGAAGGACAGAGTAGATGCTGGTTCTGAATGATGAAAAGGAGAACAATTCTGAGAACAAAGCTATGCTGTGAAGTTGTATAGCTCAGCCAGTTCTTACTGATAATGCTACTTTTGTCATAATACCCTTTCATTTTTCAAGGTATTTCCACTGGCAGCATCAAATAACTCACTTGAGGCTGTTCTGGAAGTAAATGGTTGCATCTGAAAGAGTTTAATTTTGTAGCAAACCCAAAATAATGAAAGCTTTGCTTAGTGGGAAGCATTCTACAGTGCAGGTGTCAGGCACTTACCTAAATTTGGGCAGTTTCTTCATGGTCGTGGGGAGACGTCACCCAGACTGACTCAGCTGCTAACAAAGCAGGAGGACTCACTGCACTCAAAAATGTATTTGAATTTCTGAAGGTGTTGGAGCGGTCTGAGCATGCAGCACAGAAAGTGACCAGCACCTGGTAAGCCCTCTGAGTTTTCTAATGGCATCTCTCCACCCAGTGCTATTCTTTTGCTGTAAAGCTCTTTTCTGTCTGACAGTAAACCTTGTGATACTCAGCTGAGAGGCAAGATTTCATAAGTAGCCCCTTGAAGGTGCATCATCCTGAGGACAGATGTTTGGTTTCATTTCAAAATTCTGTATTTTAATAAATGTCTCATGCTTTTGCTATTTCTGTTGGAATAAAACAGTTCCAGTTGGAAGAGACCTACAATGATCATCTAGTCTAGTTGCATAACCACTACTGAAAATGAACATAAGAAGTTGTGGGAACACTTTACGGAGAACAAGGCCTTGAAACAGAAAGTCGAAAGATTAACAGGGGCCTGCTGGGAGGAACCCAGCAGCTAGTTCAGTGGGAATGAGTACCAGCTGAAAGAAAAACAATTAAAGAGAACTATCAACATAGTTAATTTTAGTGTAACTTGGTTTCTTAGCATGTGCAGTAGTTTAGCCAATAATATGTTAGTAATAGCTTTATGGACAGCTACCTTCAACCAATAATACACTGTAGATACCCTTGTGGGCACCCAGTTAAATGTATAAATATGTAACCCAGCTGGAAATAAACGAGCAAGATTTGTAACCTCATATTAAGTAACATCTTGACTCCGGCCGTTTTCCTTCAAGAAGTTATTTAGTAAAGTGAAGCTGAGGTTAATGATTTGCACAAGAGTCAAGATCCGTATGGTTCTGTGTTGAATCACCTTTATAAGTATGTCTAATCCTGAGTCTGTGTCCTGGGCCATGTCCCATATATGGTCTGTTTTGAAATGTAAATTAGACGTTGATAAATCTGTTTGCAGTGTCTTGGCCTGAGGTCAGGTGATGCTTTGGAGAATAAATCCCTCTTACTTCCAGTATTTGTAACTGGCTGGTAAAATGTGCATTTGTAGTAATGGCTGTTTTCCACCTAATTTGAACTATTTCAGCTCATTTTTTCAGTGTTAATTTAAACTCTTAAGAATTAAGAAGGATAAGAAAGGAAATTAAATTATGATGAGATAGGTCTGCCAAGGTTTTTACTGGGACGTGTAGAATTTATGGCGAGGCAAACTTGACTTACCTGTCAAGATAGGAGATTATAAAAGAATTTATTTAGAAAGAAGCTCAACGTCTTATTTTTTTTTAATGTCTCATGGATTGTTCCACACATTATCAGAATAATTACTTTGCGTGTTTATGTAAGTAACGTTATTTTTTTTCAGATTATTTTGCACTTCCAAGCTTTTTTTCCATTAAAACGATTCTGTGTTTTGTTTTTGTTACTTCTGTACAAAGAAGCATTTGTAGGCAATTATAATGAGTATTTCTGAAAACTGTTCTTATAGAATAGGTGTTCAATTGTGGAATAAAGCATCAACAAAAATAAGCTAGTGGCCACACAAAAAAAGAACTGAGAAATGAAGATCATTTCATTACCAGATTTGATTGTTTCAAGGACTGGCCTGTAGGTCTGGCAATGGAATTTGAATATTATTTGTTTTAAACTGGTCACTTTGCAGACCTTAACTGTTTCCATGCAATGATCATATGGGCCACTAGTGGAAGAAGGAGAGAGATCTGAGTTATGGGGAAATGGTTTCCTCTGGGCTCTTGCGAAGGGCCGTGCTCTGCAGTGATACAGGACAGCTTCAGAAATTTAAATCTCAGGTACTGAAATTCTTATGGGTTAAAAGCTTGGAACCAAGGGGAAGACTACGCTGCAGGAGTACATGACTGAATTGAGTTTTGCATATGTAGGAGTTAACACGTGGGTTACGTGTGTATGAATGATACCAAATTCTGTGGTTGTTGTAATCCCCTGTTAATAAAGGGATTGACTTGTAGTACAAAATTACTTAAATAATTCTGCATGCTGTATTATCCCTTCCAAGGGTTTTGAAGCTGGATGTGCTTTCTAGCCCTTAGTACTTCCTTACTTTATTGTACTACCTGCAGAACTCGATTTTATGGAATTTTAATCATGGTCCTCGAACATGAATAATTAAGTACTTTGTTCCACACTGATGGGCCTGTAGATGACATGGGAAACACAAGGCTGAGCCTCAGCCAAATACATCTAAATGGTAACTTTGTGTTTTGAGATCTGACAACATCATGGAAAATTTTTGAGTTATGTTGATTTTGCAACTACTCTCTTGGGTCCACGTATAAATAATGTAAAGGGAATGGCAGTGCCCATGTGCTACCTGTGTCAGAGGTGTCCCCTAGCATGGAGCAGGGCAGTGTCTTCACCAGCCTGTGCTGGAAGAACCTTAGACAGCTGCTTGGTGTTCCACTTTGTGTTTCACCTCAGCAGTAATCTAGTTTTGATTCAGCTCTAGCTTTGCATGTGTACACGCAGACTCTAAGCTCGTTATTTCTTTCACTTCTTGGCGTCCTCCAAGTTTTGCCCCTGTGGGTGTAATGCCTGTCTATTTGACCATTTTTTGTTATCTGAGCCTGTCTAAAGTCTAGAAAGGGAAATTCAAGTTTGTATTTCTGTTTACGGAGAGGCTGCTGTGCCTGCTGGTTCCTGGCAGAGGCGTTTCATCGTGCCAGCCCCCAGGGGAATGGTGATGCTGCGCAGAGGGGAGCAGACCTGGCTGCAGTAGAAAACTTGGGTTGGAGGGAAGGGCACAATAAAGAAGACAAGACTATTATCTAATTCAGTACGGTCTTAGTAACAATCCACACACCCCATGAGCTCACAAGGCTGCTTCAGGGGGCATCAGGACTGCTTGTACTGCAGATCTCCACTGATCTTGGGTCTAAGAGGCCAGCAGGGTTTCAGCACCCTTGTGGGTACTTCCCCGGCCCTTTTCCACAGCAGAGGCCCCAGACGGGACCTTCATTTGCCACTGTTTACCTAGTGAGCATCTGTCTTACTGTTGATCCAGTGGAACACCTTAACAATATGAAAAATCTCAACTAGTAGCTTTCTTAGTTTCCCCTTAGCCCAAGTTGTGCTATATCTGAAGTGGCCCAGATGAAACCCAAGAGGCAAGTAATCCATCGGACTAGATGGCCTCTTCCCTATTAGGTAGAAAATTATTTCTCAAAAGCCCTTGTATTGGATACATATCCAGCTTATTCATTTTAGCGTAATTTTCCAGCAAAAGCTATCTTGGCTGAATGCTTTTTTGAAATAATATAATGGAAAGTAGCAGAGATGAAATATTAGACATGCTGCTGGTCTTGCTACCTTTAATCAACTGTTTATCTGTCTGCCTCTTTACCTGTAGTGTTTCCCATCAGCATTATCAGAGCAGTGTGTGTCCTGCCAAGAACTTCTTTCTAATTGCTAAGCTGATATTTCAAGGCAGGAGAAAAGTGAGCTTTTGCCCTTCAAAAGTAAGCCCATTAACCCTGTGTCTAGAGAAGTGGGGGCGGATGTGACTGTGGGAGTCACATATACTGCTTTAAAATTAATGGATTTATTACATGCTTCTCCTGCAAGTGTGGGGACATTTGCCTTTATCTAATACCACCATGTGTATATATAAATTTCAGTGGGAAATTGTTTATCTTCCATGCACTGTTAAGGATTTCTCAGTCATATAGAAGTACTTAAGATTAAGACCTTAATATTTAATAAGCTCTCTGTTGTTGGAGTTAGTGAGTGTGCCAATGTGAGATTGGGTTGGCAGCTCAGTGGATTAATGGAAACATAGAGTTGAGTTTAAAAGACCTGAATGATAATCTTCAAAAATGCTTAGGCATTGTGGTTGTGCAGTTTCCCTGGGGAATCATCATATTCTTTGCTTCAAAAGTTGCACTGAAGACATAACTGAAACTAAAGGACACCCTTCCCTACTGGCAAATCTGATTTTATTCCTGGGGCTCAGTTCCTTCTGTGTGCATTTGTACACCTGGAGTGTCATTTCTTGTGGGTTTTCACATCTTACTGTAAAATTGCCACAGGAACAATTTTCCGCAGACCTAAAAAGAAGAGTTGCAGAGCTGAGCAACTTTCCTACCAGGATGTAGATCTTGCTTAGGCTTTAAAATATACAAATGTTGCTATTTGGAAATACCGAGGTGAAAGTAATGTTGAGGCTGTGATATGTGCTTTCAATTAGGCAGCCAGAGGAAGTTTTAAAAAGGCTGGCTTAGCTAGCTGCCTGATTATTTTTCTTTTCTTTTCTTTTTTTTGTTTTTTAAACTCCTGTCTGACACTACATGGTGCTTCTGGTTCGTGTAACCCATTGCAGTAGTACTTTATTCTCTGATAGAGATCTGAGTAGTCTCACTGTAATAGCAGTGTAGTCACAATGTGATGCATTCCGGGATATCTTTGGACAAATTGAAAGGCTTGAAAATATTTTCATTGTAGGAGATTGCTTTTTTCTTATTTATATAAGAACCTAACAGTCTGAAAGGTGTCTGGACTTAGAGTTGATTTACTTGTGTATGCATTTCTGGGATTTATCTCAATTTCAATTTAATTTGCCACTTCACTTCATGCTATAAAGCTCTCAGGGAATCTTTAATTTCAGTGAGAGTTCACTAAATTAAAATGAAAATCGTCAGTACAGAGAATGATGGCTTTGTCCTGAATTTCTGCTCATACTTCACCAGAGCTAATTGTGCAAATAAGGCGCAAGGGCACAGAGTTGTTTGGTACAAGATCTGACTGTGCAGCTGAACACCCTTACTTTCTGTTTAATTGCACTGATTTAGCATCAAAAGCTTTTTAACTTGTAGGACACTGCTTGTCCTTGTGATGCATCAGCTGTGACACACTTATAAATGTGTTCTTAATGTCATGTAACTCAGCAGTTTTCAGTAATGTTTCAATTGCATATAAATTCACCCCCACTTCTCCCTGGATTGATAGATACCCTGTGAGTCTGGCAGTGCCAGAGGTTGAAGAATATAAGGAATGGGTGTCTGTACCCCTTGTAACTGTTTGTATCTTCCAAGTCCTTCAGCATCCTCCAGTGGCTCTGTGAACCTGCAGCACCTAGATGGGGAGTAGGTGGTATTGCAGTCTGAAGAGAGCAGGAAAGCAGTTGAACAGGATGCAAGCAGGATCAAGGAAAAAAGGTAAACACGATTGCCCATAACATTTATATGTGTATCTTTGGCCTTATATACACTAGGTTGGGTTGGTGACTTCCCCCTTTCTCCTGTTGACAGTATCAGCTGCAGTGCCTTTGCTAGGAGGTTACCTGTATGACTTCTGGAGCTGGTAAAATCCTCTCTGTCAAGGGGTAGAATGATTGCCCCCCAGCTGCAGCTCCAGCTGGGCATCACAGCTTTTGTCATTCAGATCTGAGTCACAGCGTGCTACACAGGAGAAACGGTTTAGTCCTCCAACTGAGAGAATCAACATCTGCAGAAGACTAAAAACCTTCCAATCTGCTAAATCACAGGGCTAAGAGGAACAGTTACAGAGGGACTTCATACATGCTGTGCTGCATCTGTTGTGAATGAGCTGACCATGTATTTCATGGGATACTGCTCTATTTTCATACCTTGCAGCTGGTCTGCTTGGGTGGTCTCTTTTTATGTTTCTCCCATATTTTTCATGGATGTTTTTTCATACTCGTCACTTTTTGTTTTCTTCCTCACCTTTCCTCATACAGAATTCTGGATAAACTGGAGTCCCGAGTCATCCAGAGCAAAGATTGTTGGCACTGGAATATTCTGCTTTTAAGAACATACATATCTGGTTTTTTAGTGTATCTTAACTCAGTTCCATCAGGAATGAGTGTGATTTGCAGCAAGCTTTTAATTGTGCCAGTTTTTCATGTGATAATCCTTTTTCTTGAACCTACAAACGCTTATTTCAAAGGACCTTTTGATAATGGAGATTGCATTATGTCAGGGTGACAAGCTGTGATGCACAATTAGGAATAAGTAGGTGTTTAATAGGGAAGAACTCTCATGCATGGACTTGACAGAAAAGAGATTTAAAAGTTCAGTATTTATTAGCACCAAATATCAAACAAGTTCCATGACAACAAGCTGTATTTCCAAGCTGGTGAGTTATTTTGTTAAGGAAAAGCGAGTTGGTAATTATATGACACGAGTTCAGGCTATATACTGTTTGCATTTGCAAATCCATAATTCCTTCAGTTGTGCACAGGTCTGCATTCACAATTTCTGTTCTTCCCCCAAAAGTAGCAGTATTTTCAACCATGAGGTTTTAAGACCTCTCTCTTCTTGAGACACAAAGTAGCATAACTTAGCTGTTCACCAGGAGAATTGTCAAGCACCTCTTGGTTTTAAGGGGAAATACTCTTGCTTCCCTAAAATACTTGTGTCCAGTTCCTGCAGCTGAGCTCACAGCATGAAGAATTTTCCCCAACAGCTTTACTTGTAGCTCCATGCAGCCTCCCTATTCAACTAATGCCAACATAACTTTCAAATGAAATTAATACAGCTGCAAAAACAGCAGTCGGGGTGACGGGGGGCAAAGCAGGGCTTTGGTATTCTGAGGACTATAAAGCTTTCAGTGACTTTGACTGTCATAAATGATTCTGGTACAGGCCTGTAGAGTGAAAATAGGTGTTCCAAGAAAGACTAGAAGCAGCACCACAGTGAAGTGCTCTTTTCCTGGAGTACTTGCAAATGCTTAATCTTAATTTAGTCTGTTAACAGCTTTAACTCCCTTGTGTGTGTGTGTTCAGTTCTTTGAGAAATGAGAGAACTGAGAATTGCCTTTTTTATTGGTAGATGCTAGTTAGCCTGCCACAGTACAAAATGGGAGGATGCATACACTGCTCTGGTCACCTCAGTAGTGTGGGGATGCACGCAAACATTTCACAGAAATAGCAATCTCACCATTTCTAGGCATTTTTCAGCTCAGTATTCAGGGTGCTTACTGTCTGAGGTGATATAACATCAGCATCCATGGATGATACAGTAACACTGAGTTAGTTTCCAAGGTAAATTGGGTTAAAGAGAAGTAACCCCCCCCCCAGTACTAGTGTCTCTGAACAATGTTAAACAACTAGTGACAGTTTTGCTTGATAACAGTGCTCATCTAGCCATTTGTGGGCTTCTACTGGAGAACTGAGGACACTGAGAGCAATTCGGATATAGTCACTAGTTAAACCTATAACTAGGCTGACATGAATTACTTGGTTACAGTAATCGCTTCTCTGCTATTGTCTCCTAACTCAGTGTCAAACCTGAGCTTCACAAGGCCATGTAAGATGCCTCACTTTGGGCAGTTAAAATTATAAAATACAAATAACTGAATCCCCTCTGCATTTGGCAGACTGGGACCTTGATTAGCAAGGTATCCTTGTGTGCAGAACGGCAGGTTTGAGTGGTACAGTAGAAATGGAAGGGCAGGAGCAGTGATGGGCTTAAGCTTTACAGCTGAGGAAAGATATTTGTAGAGGAGAGGGATGATGAGGTGGATCTGAATGGGCTTTCACTAACCAGTTCCTGAAATCCTTTTATTTCTATAGTAATTTTTAGTATCTTTGGGATGAATGCTTGACACCTGAAATTCTTGTGCTGTCAATATGGAAAAATAAACACATAAGCAATATGCATTAACAGTTGTTTATGCTGTACTTTGTTTTATGTAGATTTAATTATCTACAGTTATATATTTTTTGTTGGTTGTGATTTGAACTAGTGTCGGTAATACCAGTGCCACGGGAATGTAAGAAGAGGTTTATAGCAGATAATAATCCCGTGCTTTTGAGGTATTCTTGTAACCATGAGTCCAGGGAAGTCTCTCTTAAGAAATTCTGTAGTAACAAAATGTTCTGCCTAAACAGTTTCTGGATAAAAGATAACAGGGAGCAAGTTGTTTGAGAAACCTGTTTGACTGATTGGCCATTTCTTCATTAAAACCCCATGCATTGCAAGATGACTTATAGGCTCTTTGTGTAGCTATCTAACATGAAATGGTGTAGATTTTGTAGGGAATCTTTTCTGGCTGTTGGAGTCAGGAACATAAACTGAGCAATCCTTACAGGTCAACAAAACCCACTATTTCAAATTAACAGAATAACATAGTGTTCTACGGGGAAACAGTTTTGGGGGGTAAGTGGGAAGCAAGGCCTAGGGTAAAATGCCCTTTTTGGGCAACTGATGGGATTTCAGAAAAAAAGCCTTTCAAATTCTACTCACTATGTGAGTTAATAATGATAGATTCTTTACTTGATTTTTTTTTTTTTTTAAACATATGGGAAGGTAAAAAACACAGGACTCTGTATTTTGCACTTCTGATGTGTCAAGACAAAACTTTGGATGAAGTTTTACAGGCTACCCTTAAATCTCTTTGAAAATTATCACCACACAGGCAGTAAGTACTTTATATTACACAGCTAGTATAATCAGCTAAGCTTGAAATTCCCAGTTTGTGTTAAGTACCTTTAAGAAAAATAGCAGGATGTCAGCTGAAATATGAGGCTAGTGATTAAAATAAACACCTCTGTCTATGCCAACGTGTAATTCAAAAAGCAGAGACAACTGAACCAGGGGATAGCTGCTGGGACTTAATTTTTCTGAAACAATGTTATCTTGAAAATCAGTAGCGTGCTCTGTTACTCAAGTTTAAGCATTAGTGGACAGACAAATTAGACTGTAAAGGTAAAACTGCTGCTTTGTGCCCATATATTTCTGAAACAATATTTAAGGTAGCTTTCATGAAGTGTAGAACCAATGGTGAATAAATGAAACTGAAAGGTGACATATTAAAATCCATTAAGAAGAGTTCTTTTAAATGCATACCGCACGATGAAATTGTGAAATTCACTGCCACAGTGTACGGCTGAAGTGGGAAGTTTCACAAAGTTAGAAAGGGATTAAATATAGATATGGTTAGTGAGACCATCTAGTGGTACATATAACAGGATGAAGAAAACTCCAAGAATGCAAATGTGTCTACTGAATTGATGGAGTTGTAAGAAACTTCCACCATTGGTTTATGTTATCCTTTATGAGGCTTCCTGCAACAACTTCTAAAATCTCTGGTTCTCCCCTTTCAGGCCATGTCTAGCCTTATGCTGTCGCTATTATGCTTATGGTGGTGTTCAGAGGCAGTTTCGCTCACGAACCTGTTTGACACAGAAGATACAATTGATTGTATTGAAAAAGGCAGTGTTAGACATGACTTCAGACAAGACACCTGGCTAACCAGACTTTTTCCTGATCTGACATTGTAGGAGTTCCTAGCTGTCTTATTTTAACACAGTCTGGTGTTAATTTTCCATTTACCTGTGAAATGTCTGAATCTAAGCAACTACCTCAGAAAAAGAGAAGTCCTTTTGTTTCAAAGCTATTAGTAAAAGACAAGTTCTAAACAGAAAATCATTTGGCATGGGTCTAAGTATTTAATTACACTTTAACCTGATCCCCCCAGTATTTTCTGAATTATCAACTATCACGTAATTTCAGGTTGCCCTTAAAAGGAAGAAGAAATAAGTAAAGAAGTGTAAATTTATCTGGGAATGGGTAAGCCACTTAATAATAATAATAGAAAAATCTATAAGGAAGGATAAGTTAAGTCAAAGATAGGTAATGAGAAATGACAAAGAAACGAAGTATGTTGTCTGTTCTTTTAATTGCATACACTGTGTGTGTGCACTTGCACATGTCTCTGGGTATGTATAGCTTGTAGTGTAGTTGATTATAAAGAATACAAAAGACATTCTGTTGTAAACTTTAAAGAATATTTAATAATTTTTTAAAAATAAAATGTATCTATTAAATTTTGTTCTTTATATGAATGCACAAAACCACACCATTGTACTTGCAGTGACAAAATCCAAAGAACTAAGGAGACCTGCCCACTGTAGTAAGATACCGGTGACAATCTGGGAGAAATCACAATGGTATTCAAACAATTTCCCGTGGTGAGTCCTGACTTGATTTCTTACTGTGAATTGTCTAACTTGGTATCTGTGAAGATCATTCACACTTAGCAAGAGTCCCTGCAGACAGAGTTAATAAAGAGCCTGGTTTAAAATAAATGCCCCAATCAACTGCTGGTTTCTGTTGCGTTATTTTGGTGCCACGTTTATAGCACAACAATGAAGCTAAGTGGTAAGTGAATGGCTTCAACTTTCTCCACACTAACAACCTCCAGTCCTCTCTATGAATGGTGAAGAGGCAGCTGGGAGCTGTGTGCGCTGAAAGATGTAACCGGTTCTTAATTAGTTTGTGAGAAGTGAGGAGTTTGGGTGGGTCCACATAGCAGCTCTATTGCTGATGGAGGATAAAATACTTCTACAGCTTCTGTGCAGTTCCTTCCTCATCATATTACAAATTCTACAATGCTGCATTCAAATGGTAGTTATTAAATGAAAGAATAAACCTCTACAAGTTTCCATTTTTTGAAGGGGAGGAACGAAGTATTCATAGAACAGAAACTGGAGTGAATTTCAGTGATTGTGCACTCTAAGATGTGGAGCTAAATAATTCTGTTTTACAAGCAATAAAATTTGGGTGCTACTGATGCTCTACAGGAAAATAAACCATATTATATTAAATATATATATATATACACATGTTATTATAATTGTGAAGATAAAAAGCCAGAAGCATGTTGGACTGATTCTAAAAGCTAAATCCTGATGTTACTGAATTCAGTAGGTAGAGATCTGCGCCCTGTGACTTCATGTATTGTTAATTCTTCTTATTGTTAATAAGAAGAAAGAGCAATGAGTATAAATCAGGAGGGCTCTCCTTTGATGTCTCTGTTACCTTTGGCTCCATCTTTAATTTAAATGTATCAAGTTCTCCTTCCTGATTAAAGATACAAAGTGAAAAATAATATGAAAGACTTAACTCAAAGTGACAAATCACTAATGGAAGCAATTGGAATAACTTCTCTGTTGTTCTGTAAGCATACAATATAAGTGGCCTTTTAAATGGGTATTATGTACACAGGGCATTTCTGGTCAACCAGTTCAATATGAAGTTTTATGCATAATATGGAACTATCCTTTTTGTTTCATTTTTTAAAAAAATGTTGCTGTTACATACCACAAAGTATTCTGACCTCATCACCAGAGAAAGGATGCAATGCTTTTTAAAAGAGAATATGACAAGTCTGGGGCTTGTTATATGCAGTATGTTCAGAGGTTCAAAACTGGATTTTGCTGGTAATGCTCTAAGCCCCAAAGCATTGGTTTGGTCTGTGTGAAGAGAGTTTATAGCATCAAATACAGAAAATGGTCCAGTTCAAATCATAAACAAGTTGCAGTAGCATCTCAGTTGGCAGTGTTAAAGGTAGTGTTTAAAAGAATTATTAGCAGTGTGTGGTTTGGGGGTCTCTTTTTTTCTTTTCCTTTCCTTTCTTTTCAGCAGTTAGTGCTGTATGTTTCTGTTGCAGTGACTGGGATTTACCACGTCAGTATTGCTTATAGCCCCTATAGTTTTGGTTTTGAAAACCAAAACATTTTATCCTGTTGTAAAGACACCTAAACTGTAGAAAATTATTAGAGGCAACCACAAAGTGTGATTTGTATTCAGTGTCTGTTTCTTATTTTGTTGTTTTCTGTAGATTTAGCAGAAACCTAGCAGTCTTCCCTAAGAGCTTAGATTCATATTACTGGGAGACACAAAAGAGAGTTTATGATCTTTTTTTCCCTACACCGCCATCAGGCAGATTGATGAGAGTTGTCCTCTGGGAGCTGTTGTTGCACAATGATTTGCTCTTACCAACTGAGCCATCATCAGCCTGCTGTCTCTGTGTTAATTTTTAATGGCAGGGATCACTAGAAGTAGACTTGTCTACCTCTTATCTTTCTTAAAAGTCAATGTTTTATTAATGTACTCATTGCTCATTATGCTTCTTTTCAGTGGTGGAACTCTGAGCTGTCAGCAGGAGCACTGTGTGTACAAACTATACACCATGACCAGAACTAATGGTACTTCTAACTTGGAATTGTGTCTATGCAGGCAAGAACAGAACAGAGTGCAGGGAGGGAAGGAAGGAACTTATCATTTAGAGCAAGAGAGTTGACATGTCAGCTTGGGCTCAGAAGCAGAGACTGGGGCGACAGTAACACCAAGAGTAAATCTCTCACTTGGGGTACAGGCTATCTGTATGTGAGCTACTCGCTTAGTTTGACCTCTGTCTTGTACTGAGGTCTGTTTAACATTTGTTAAGGGTCATTTTCATGGCAGTAAAATCCTTTAGTATTGGTGAGGTTGCTGTGATAGTGATTAGGAAGCCACATGAAAGCAATATACTAGTTGTGTGCATTTTAACTTAGCCGGCAGAGCTATGTGCCCCTTGCTACAGAGGTCAATGCATAAAGCTGCGGGGCTAGGAGTTTGGAAGATACTTGCTCTTTCACACACCAGACTGTCCTAAGCACTTCCCCATAAAACATGGGAGTAGTTCAGGCCTGAGTTTGAGAAGACTGCAGGAAATCAGCAAAGAGGAAAGAAAACCCACAACTTAAGCAGTAAGAGTAGTATTTGTCAATGGTGCAGGTCCAGAAAAGGATAACTTACAGGTGTTAAGGAGACTGTTCAATAGGCTGTGGGTTGATGAGTCCAAAATTGCTAAATCAAACTAAGCAAAATGTCACTGATAGCTGAGACCTGCTGTTCTATGCACTAAAGTACCGGGTTACTTTTTGCCTGAACTTAACGCATGCCTCTAGTCTGTCACGGTAAGAATGGATTTCTGGGGAAACAGGGCACCATGGTTGTCTATCTGGTCTATTGTCACTGGCTGAGAGGTCCTCAAAGCCTGACTGCAGGGAGCACGCCAGCTGCATTGCTCTCTTTCCTTGTTCCCTGCTTCCTCCCTTCCACTTCTTCCTGTCACACGTGCATTACCTGAGGCTGCTTGCTGATGGGGAAGTGTTTCCTTGAACAACAGAAAACAGCTGATTCTTAACCTCATCACTAGAAGGTGTGCACAGAAGGGGTACCAAATTAATTACTTCAGTTACTAATGCAGGGTGGGGAAATCTGACAACTGGTAGCTGTTTTCTGGCTAAAGAAAATTATGATTTTGGTTTCTGCAGATTCCATAAAGTGTGGGGCATATTCTAGCCAACAGCCAGGTGGAGGGAGATCTGAGAGGTGACTCCAGATCTAACAAAGACTGATGTGTCTTGGCTGTTGTAAGTATGCAGCTGGAAAGAAAAAAAAAAGCTACACAGAAAAACATCTATAGTCTTAGCTCTCAGAAAAATGAGCAATGTGCAAAACATTTTTTTGGTTTTTTTTCTCAGTAAGGTAAACTATCATACCTGCAGAAGATAATATCCCAAAGTAAATTAATGAAATGGTGACATTCAGGGAAGGAACAGCTGACAGCTTTGTGCCCATCTTGAAGTGTGGAAAGGAATGATATTTTTTGGCAGACTAACTTGAAACAGGGATCATAAAAAAACAGAATAGTAGAATGACAGAGAGCCCACTCACAAGTTGTTCACTGAAATGAAGATACAGCTGAAAGTAATTACTTGTTTCCCAGAGGTATAAGTGATAGTGCCTCCTACAAGAAATAATACTCAGTTATTTCTGTTGGAATGTAAAATGGGATAGAAATGTTCCCTGTTTCTGAGGTTAGATGCCGGGTATTTTCACCTCCTTTCAGAACAGTATGTGTATATGAATGTACTATATAATACATATACAGACAACCATCTATATACCACTGGCAATTAATAAGTGAGACAATGTCCAATGTTTTCCCTTAACAGCCAGATTCTGTACAGATTCTGATTAAAAGCCTGACTCTGCAGCACATGAGGTTAAAAATACTCCTTTAAAATAATATATTTCTGAAGGTGATCCTCTCCTGTTACAAAATCATCTCAAGATACTTGGAGGCAGAGCTGCTTGATCTTGACTTTTAGCTGTGTGCAAACTGTAGTCGTTACAATTGCATTCAGTGCTAGCTACTCTGTACCTTCTTCCCATACTGAAGAACACTCATTTTATATGCCCTCTCTTCCAGACCACGAAATGCAGGAAGGCAACCTGGCAGGTTTCGCAGAAGTTGCCTCAGTGCAATCACTTCCTAACTTCACTTTGCAGATTAGCCCCTTCTAAGCAGCCTCCTTTGCCTTTCCATCAGCCATAAAAAAGGAACCGTTGCTCTTTGGAGGTTGTCTTCCGTTTAAAGTCAAGGCTGCTTCTTACCTGTGCCCGTACTGACTTTTTCTTTCTCCTCCTTCAGTGGGGTGATTCACAAAATCTTCAGAAAGATAGCATTATACACAGTTATAGTACAAAGGGGAAGAAAATAAAGGTCAGATGAATAAACATGAAGGAGGTTTCTCCTGTGTCTTTTGGAGGAGGAGCAGAAAGACTGGGAATGGTATCTATGCACAGTAGGTGTCTGCCTTGACTACCTGACAATACATGGTCATTGCAAAGGTGAGTCCAAGAATCTAAGAGAAAAACAAACAAAAATATCTTTTTTAGTAAGTAAAAAAAAATCCCTATTTATTGAAACAAAAGAGAGAAAAGCATGCTTACACTGCCTTTGTTCACAAGCAGGAAGACACGTCACATACTGTTTTTTCTGCTGGCTCATTTTTTTGTTTTGTTCCTAGTTTCTGTCTGCCTTTTGTCATTATTTGTGTTGCTGTTTTATAGAATGAACAGTAAGAGCATGGGAGAGTTGATCTCTCCATGAAAAGCAGCCACCAGACACTGGGAAGAGGTATATTGGAAAGAAATGTCTGGATGCCTTGCTGGAAAATACTTTATAGTAGCAACCCACAGCTGTGGAACTGCGTGACTATCTCTCTGTCTCTGTAGCTATTACTTGAAAGACAATCAGGTTCATCCCTGACATAAAGCGTGCTGTGGTTTACTTCACTTTTCTAAGTGTATGTGTGCACAGGTCCCTATGGGAGAATCACTGGAGACTGTCCATGCGTTAATCGTTACCATCAATGCCTCATCAACAAGGTATGTGTTTCTTCTCTGCTTATTCGAGAGAAGCAGCAGGGAGGGGGTGGTAGTTCTCCCAGTCCAACTACTGACCTGCTGTGCCATCTTTGGCACTTCATCAGAAGAGGGGACGGGGAAGAAAGTCTTATTTTCCTTCCAGCTGAAGTGCTTACATGAATGTACTAAGTGGTTGTTTCTGTTCATTTGCAACAGCACTGTAAAAATTGTCATTGAAATAAAGGTTTGCAAGTGGAAATTTTTTGTATGAATTCTATTTTAAGCACTTAATTTGACCACTTCAGACTTATTCTTTAGATAAACAGTAGTTCCTGTTAACGAGGACTTCAAAAGACTACATGAATAACAAGCATACTCCTTTATAAATGACAGCTTTAGACTCATTTTTTTTCTTTATCTTCATTTTCTCTTTTTCCACAGTAAAATAGTAGGTTTTATAGTAAGCACATGCCTTTTGGAAGTACCTCCTGAACACTGCCTCTTCTACTTTCTAGCAACGAAACCCCTTCAGGGACAGCTGTATTATACAACCTTGGTGGCTAAATTTGTTTTATAATTTTGAGCAGGCATAATTAAAACAGATAGAGCAGAAGAATGTCCTTCAAGCTGTGTCACTGTATGATTCTAGCTATAAAATAGTTAACGTGAAAACCAAAAGCTGTTGTGTGGGGACAGAACAATATTGTAACAGCAGCAATAAAGGCAGCCCAATGCATTTTAGGTGCATCAAAACTATTGTCATCAATGAGATTTAATCGCAGAGTACAGCTGGAAGACAGACAAAAAAATCTTTTGTCTTCTCAGGTATTTCTCACTTGCTCAATACTTCACAGCATTTACTAAGACTATTAATTAGCATTTTTAAATTGTCTGAATTGTTTTCTCCCATGCAAGGTAGCCATTTCTTTCTGTCAGAAAAATAGTATTCTCTTCAATGCCCTAAGTATAATCAAGATGTACAAGAAGGACTCTGACACAAGCTGCTGTCAGAGCAGATATTAAAATATATTTTTTAAAGATTCATTAAATGCTGAATAAATGCTCAAAAGCTGTTTTCTAAAAATATGGTAATATATTAACAGTAGTCTTACGTTGTCTCTTTGCCCTGTGACCTTGTGTTTGTATTTTTGCCTCAGCATATCTGCTTACTAGACCACAAAACAAAAACAAAACTCTACTGACTTTGGGCCTGTGAGGAGTCAGGCATTTGCATTAATATGTTGCAGCCAATATGGGTCATATGAGAGGGATCCTGCCTGATGTGACACTAGTGGGAGTGGGAGTGGAATTCTGATCCCGGGCTCTCTCTCTTGCTGCTGCTAGTGGTACCATGCAGAATTATGAAACCTCATGGGTTAATCTGGAGTTAAGTGGTATTAATTAACTCTGCGATGCCATCCTTTCTGCTTATATGTTGGGTGTGAGAAAAAGGTGGAGCTGGAAACTAAAGCTCCATCTTCACTGCATTCCCAAATGGGACTTCTGGGCCATAAATGGAGGGCTGATATCTTTCACCTGTGTATCCTCCAGCTAAGGTTTGTGCTATTTTGGAGGATAAATTATGGCCACAAATATGGCAAGCTGGATTAAAGACACAGGTACATCGCAGACAAGGTACTACACTGATGACTGTTTCTTCTCTGACAAATGTTATGCTGGAAATAACTGCAGGTCAAAATCTGTTAAGTGAGTCTATACAAGTCGTGCCTACCTAGTTTCCGTGCAATTAAAAGGGCATGGTTTTATTGGCAAGGTTAAGTAATAATGATAACATCCCAACCTGTAACTTAACACTAGGACTGAGCATGGTGTTGAAGACTTAAGCTACTTCTAGGCTACCTTGAAGTTAGGTATTTAGCCTAAGTGGATCGTCTTCTTTCTCTGGAGAAATACTGGACAAATACAAACACCCTAACACACAATTCACCCTACCCTGACTTGCCTTCTGTCTTTGTACGGTGGGGACTACTTCTCTACTGAGTCTAGTCTAAGTCTTAAATAAACCACTCTCTAAACTGTCTGTTCTTTGCAGTACATTGTAAACCAGAAAATCTGTGCAGTAATCCTACTTCTGTACATTGTATATGGTATTATAACTGAAACATAAAAGACTTAAATCTTGCAGAGTTTTACTCCAACATGATGCAAAATTTGGAATTATTAATACAGACTTGGACAGAGTATATCAGGTTCTATGGTTACTTATTTAATTAGGATTTGAAAACTGATATTAAACTGTACCTGCACCATAGCTGTGCACAATCCAAAGATCCCCACTGCTAGTAAGTTTTCCTGGAGCCATATTTTCACTGTTTCATAGCAAGGCTGGAAAAAAAAAAAACAAACCCACCCAGAATATTATATTAGCCATAAACACACAGCTCTACTTCCCTGGGAATATAAAGATAGAAAAGAGTCAGATCAGACTAAGCTGCTAGGTTGCTTGGATTATCATTTCAGCATTGGAGCAACTACAGTATATTTCTGGATTGAAGCTTGAACATGGAGTACTAATTGTAATGACATCAAAAAGCGCGCCTCCAAAATGCTGCATGACCACTGCGCCGTATCAGCTGGGTCACTAACTGAAAACAAATAAGCAGTGGATTTAGGTCCTCTCTGCCTTCTAAAAACCAACTAGAAGCAGTCAGAACTTCAGAATAAGCCTTTAAGTTTCTACATGTTTCAGGAAAACAAATATTCATTATTTTTCATAGATATATATGTATATCAAACTCAAAAGTTTCAATGAGGGCTGCTCAGTAGCCACTCTTGCTGCACGTGGGCCCATTGCATACCATTTGCCATCATTTCAAATCGCAGTATGGGCACTTATACATTTATTTTATTCCTGCTTTAAATCCTGCAGTAACTGTAACCTCATGTTCCTGGCTCAGCACAGGTGGCAGAATTGACCCAAGTGAAACCTTTCTTTAAATAATCTCTATAGAATCACTAGGTTGGAAAAGACCCACAGGATCATCCTTGTGCAAATATTTTGCTGCCTTGTAAACATACATGGCCAAGAATTATGCAGCGTTTAATTAGTGGCTTTCACAAAAGCATAAAAGAAAAACTATTAATGCCCACCACATGACATGGTGTTAACCTGCACGGGTCTTCTTGGTGCCCCAAATGAAACAGAAGAACATTTAATTCTTTAAATTCAAAATTTGACTTGGAGGTGCTCGAGTGCCAGTGCAAATCCATGCGTATGAAATCTCATTAGACTGTGGCCAAGAAAGCTTTACTCATTCATTGTCTTCACAAACCATTAGAACCAGCAAAACTTCCTTATAATTCCCCTTCATCATCTGGTGTTACTCCATACCCGTCCTGGGTAATTCCCTACTTGTATTTAGCACAAAAAATTTCTGAGCTAATTTCAAAGAATTTAGGCTTTGACAATCTGCTCTAGAAAAATCTTGCTGAGGACTTTATAGGGAAATTATCCCATGGCATTTTGAATTTGATTACAGCGAGTGCAGAAAATTATGGCAAAAAAAGTGCTGCTGGCAATTCAGTGTAATGGTTACTCTCCGGCTGTGCACTGGAAGCCCCTGAACTAGGGTTTCTGGCAGGAACACGACATTCCAGGCTCACACAGTCCTCTTGCCTCATGACTGCCTGGGCCACAATAACCTATAACCACATAACCATGGCTTATGCTCTGTGGTAGATGAGCCATTTGCCTTTATGTCTACCTGACTGCAGTAAGTGGGACATTAAGAAGGCCAATCCTGACATTTTCTGCCTAGATCTAGCTAGACTGTGCTCTGGATCAGTGTTGGAAGGTACCTGTCTGCAGTGTAAAACAGAAGCTCAGAGCCTACTGAAAGGAAAGGCTTCAGCTCATAAAAATAATTAAATTGCCAGTTTCATTGGAGGTCAAAATCCACAGCTCAACATGAGCCTTCTGAAACCTTCTGATTAAAGATGAGTATGGCTACAACATACCTCATCATGTGAATAGCCCCTCAAATGACTCGCTGCCTGCCCTTTACGTGGGGTAGGGCAGCTGCCGAGCTGCCGGAGAGCTACTCACCGCTTTCCACCAGGTGCCTGGGGAATGGAGGCCACAGTTCTCACTGAATTCTAAGCAGCAGGAGTCCGGTACCCGGGTTGTATTGTACACTTCAAACCAGTCAGTGTAGTTGGCAACTCCACAGCATCTGAACTGGAAAAAGAAGAACCAAGACGATACTGTAAGTATGATCTGTCACTGACTTCCACTCATTCTGACTTCTTCCTCCTGGAGTTGGACATTCAGTGCATTTCAATTACACCAGCAGAGGCTTGAAATTTTAAAGAAATACAGTATTTCCTTAGCTTTACTCAAATAGACACTTTCCCCCATTCTTTTATATGTCTAAATAGGGTCTTCTATGTAGCTAATGTTGATACAAGAAACAAAACATGTATTTGCAGTGACAGGAGTTGAAAACAGCACAACCCCAGCCAAGCAGTAAGGTTAAGAGCTGATGTGATTATGCAGGACTATAACAATCGTTGTAAGAAAAGAAAAGATACAAATACAGCACCCAAGAGATGAAAATACTGGGATCTGTACGGCACACTACTTCTGAAATTGTGATTGCAGTTAATGAGGCAAATTTCTCCCTAAGCTGTTAATTACTGATCACCTTTGAAAGTTTGTCAGTCAGTAAAACATTTATTTCCTCTCCTCTCCTTGGTGCAGTTCCTTGATGTCATCATCTGATGCTGCTAAATAGTGATGCTTTAAGTGTCTGCTTACAACGACACAGTGGACATTGACTATGTTAGGCCTATAATCGGAAGGTTTGTTCCACTTGGATAGCAGGATGCAAGGTACAGGGAATATATGTAACAGTACAGGGAATGGCTCTGTGAACATCTTTCCCCTCTGAGAACTGGTATATTCCTGTGATACAAAATAAGCTAAGACTCATTACCATGTACATGCATACACCATCTGTCACTCCTGTGCTAACTCAAAAGTATGAATTTGTCAGTATTTAGACACTTTACCACTAATGAGTTAAACAAGATGACACTGGGCTGCAGAAATGCTTTCTATTATTGGCAGTACTTCATGCTTTTTCAAGGCTATGCCAGCCACCTACTTAGCCCTAAAATGACTTGCCAAGATCTTATGTGTAAACTTGATTTCATATAAGCTTGTACAGTATTTTTCACATCTCTATAGAGACCATTTCTCTTGTTTCTGGTAGACTCATAATCATGCAGATGTCTGAATCACTGGGATGAAGGACTTAATTCAGATTCTGATGTTTACACTGCCCTGAGAGAGAGTTTTCCCTAAATGTCTAATAGTTATATAGTCTATGGGCATGTTTACGTCTTGCTGCACGTATTAAGAGATCTGCCATTGAAGACCAACAGAGGGCAGAGGTGTCACGCATTGCAATGGCAGAAAGTTATTTTAGTGTTCACAGCACTGTTTTAATTCTGCCAAGCAGAAGTTGGAAATCTTTCTGAGACTATCATCTATGCCCCAAGGTTCTGCTCAGAATTCTGATTTGGTCCATAGCAGGAATTGATCCTCAGCTTGCAACTTTTTGATTTGTGAGTTTAGAGGCTTCATTTTCTACCAACTGACCTGAAAGTTAAGTTTGTGACTTTCTTTTTCTCCTCTATGTTCTTATACACCAGAAAGGAGCTCTGTGCATACCAGGTCTCAAAAGCGGATAGGAGTGGCATGGAACACATGGCACGCATTTGAGGAAAGCTGCTTTATCTAACAAGAAGGTCTTGCAGGCTGTCATCATTAGAGTCAGAAGACAGCTCTTTGACAGACAGTGAGAAGTGACAGCTTGTAAATAGCAAGCATGAGAATGTATCTCATCTGTGATGTAGAGAGCGTAACAGTAAGGGCTGAAACATTTGAGTGATGTTCTGGCCAAATACAAGTGACACAAGCTCGCATAAACTGGGACTACACCCCTTCTCCCCATAACACTGCCTGGCTGAGGGTGTCAGTGTCTGACAGACTAAAGAGATGAAGATGAAGTACAGGTTTTGTAGTTACGGACTCAACTAACAGTGTTGAGGATAGCTGTTCCTATGGTGCCTGTGAAGCAGAAGGTGGGTAGCCTATGATCCAGGGTTGGGACTCCAAAGGGTACAGCTTCCTCATAAAGAACGGGGTGCAGTTGCACAGACAAGATGCAGCTGGACAGGCATTGCCTGCCCATGCAGATCTTCTGTATATTGTACAAGAGCCAAGGATTAAATATCGATGCTTGCCTGCCACTGCTGGCACACATGACAATCCCAGAAATGGTAGAAAGGACTAAGAAAAGATCAAGGGTAAAAAAGAATGAAGTAGCATAAAGATGAATAGTCTTGAGACTGGAAGAAATAATGTCTGGAACTATAACTGGAAGACAAGTCACGTCATTGGAAGACAAAGGAGCGATGTGCAATAAAATTAAGCAACAGATCACGCGCAATCCCAAAGGAGAGGAGGTAATGAACACTGAAAAGTACTAACACCACAGACACCAGGGTGTGCACAAGCGAATGAGTGAGCAGTGTTCAATGAAGCCATCATGTGAATGGCATTTCTAGGGAGCAGAGGTACTGACCCATGGCAGTTGGTCAAGAGGCAAGGAAACAAGCAGCAATAGGACTGGATGAGTCACCAGTATAGATTCAGAAAAAAAATCCAGCTAGAAGCCAAAAAGAAGGATAAGCTGAGAGCTCAGTAAACTGAGAGACCACATTATGGAGATCTAAGTAGAGACAAAGAGTGTGGGAGTGATTTTGGATCATGTGACAAGTGACCGATTATCCTGTGTGCATGAAGCTGAATGACAAGTCGTGAAATTGAGGGAGATGAGGGACTATTAGAAGAAAGGGGAATATTGAGGACCAAGACCAAATATGAGCATTATTTTTAGAGTCACATTGTATTTAGAGAAACATTTACAAGGTTTCTGAACAAGGAGGATGGAGAAAACTCGGGTGACATGGAGGATAATTTCTGTAACGAGTAGTTTGTTGTAGTCAGTTATATCAGACCTCATGTTCTGCCATAAAGGCTGATGTTCTGCCATTGCCAGAAAGTTAAATGGCCTGAATGCTGTGAAGCCATTGCAGACCTCATTCTTGCTACCACCACATTCATTTTGTAGTCACATTTACAGTCTCATGTTGCTCCCTTCACTAGTTTTAGACAAGGTTCTGTTCCTAGTTTCAACAGGGAACAATACACGTTTTTTTTAGAAATATTTACAAACTAATAGTGCTTATTTTGGGATACCTGGGCTACCGTACTTTAAAATGGGGTAATCTGCTGAAAATGTCAGCTACTGTCTTGAATAGCAGCAACTTTAAGACCCGTTGACTTGGATACCTCATGCCACTTGATTCTAGGGCTTGCAGTTGTGAAAGAGCATTCATGGTTAGGTGCAACTGTGCCTGCATGGAAAAATGTGGGTACTTATGGCATAAGGTGACAATCAGGTAGTAGTTCTGGGAACCCTTGCTACTGTTTGGAAGAATTGCTCAAATGCCCAGAAGTATCTAAGCTCCTGTGCTGAAGATTTCCAGGAATACTGATTATACACTGCTGTTTGTTTCACATGCTTTATGTGGGAGGCTCTGTCTCCAGAGATGTCAAAACATGTTTTTTCCTCCTTTGTTAGAAAGAGATGAATCACGCCCCTAGTGATTACCCATGGGGTTCTGAAGCACTTAGTTGGTTCCCAAGAGCTCAGGACACACAGCAGCTGCTCAACATGACAATGCAGTCAAAGGTGGTGCTGCTGAGGAGCGCTTTTCCCAGCCACTCAGTGCCAAACAGCACTGAGATCTGTGTGCTATATTTATTGAATGCAAAGCTCTGCTTGCAAATAGCTTCATTTTTGTGTTAAGGAGTAATTGCTTCTCCAGCATAGGATATCTAGGGCTGGTAATCAATGTTAAACACACAGCTTCTATCTCAGTACAACAGAAATGTAAGGACTTTGATTCTTGTATGTTTTTTACATGGAATCTTAGTATTGAACACTAAGTACGTTTTATTTTCTTTGCCAAATACTTGTAAAATCAGCTGGACTGGGATACGGTTCAGAAAAGAAATTGGCATCCAGTCCTTTTCACAGATAGGTTTTAGCAGTTCCTGGTTTTCCAAATGTGACAGAGAACTAGGGACAGGGTATGGTGCCTTTTATACACCTCACTGTAAAAACTGGTGAATAAGATAGTTTTATTCTAAAATCATGTTTAATGGGTGGTTTGGATTGCTTCAGCAGTAATTCAAAGTATAGTTTGATCCAAGAGAATCAATGACTGGGGTAGAGGGAAATGGGTCAGATTTTCTTCTCAGTGACAGTGGTCTAAATAGACATGAAAGGCATTACACAGCAGGAAAAGTGAGCTGAATTTGCTCGCTTTAGTGAAGCCAATGCATTTTCTGCATGCCTCTTGAATTACTGCCTGGTTAGTTAGGAGGAGTGTTCAAATATTTATTACAAAGATCTTGGGGATGAAGCAACGTTTTAAAAATTAATGCCTATTTCTCCTTTCCTAATGATCTCCACCTGTAATTTTAACCAGTCCTGGTTGGTAAGGCATGTAACACAGTTCATGGTAACTTACATCCTAAACTATAAGAATTTGTATGCTTTTGTAGTCTTTAGTCAGGACACACTAAAGTCACCTGCTTGTGTTTCTGATCCTCTTAAGGTTGTGAGTCTTGTTAGCTGAAGGTATTAAAAAGAAATCAATAAAGTGTTCTAATCTGAAACAGTTCCCTGACCTAGAGGCTTAATATAACTGGAAAATGCATCTAATGCTTCTCCTCTAACACATGTTGCATGGTTGCAGCTCGACCCAACTCCTTTAGCAGCAATCTGGACAGATCAGTCATGGACCAAAACTACAACTTTCTCCTTAAATACGGGCCTGACATTCACTGTTTTTTCCCTTGTTCCCAGTTACTTAGGAATCGCATGCTTTTGTTAAAAAGAGGAAAACAATTTCTCAAGGCACAAATTTTCAGAGAGGAAATCCCCCTGAAATAGGTGCTCAAGTTTTCACACTTGAATTAAAAAATAATCACCACTCACAAGTCACTGCATCTGCACGGGGTATTCACACTCCTAATCAAACCTCCCCTCTGATTTGTGATCAGCCAGCCTCATAGAAATGGAATGCCATCTAAATGTGGTTCTGTTTCTGGAGAAGTTTTTTTTCCTCTTCTTTAAGCAAAAGTTGCCGTACACAGTCATACTTAGTGAACTCAGGGTGAGGATGGCCTACCTTAACTAGTAGTAGGATAAATGAAGAACTATGCTATAGATTAGGTCCCTCATGTCTGAGCCTACCACTTTGACCATGGTACCATCCTTCTGCTCAAGCTCTGAAAAGTACTTTTGCAAAGAAAGGAGTGTGAATGCAGAGAGGACAATGGAGAAGGACTCATGATTTCTGCTACTATAGGGTTTTTCTCATGTCATATTTTCTTCGGATGCTGCTGTTTTTCATCCACATACAGACATGGGCCATGTCTCAATCAATGACTGATGTGTGTTGGCCCCATCAGAAAAGTCAGTGCTGAGACTCTGTCTTCCATGACAATGTGGTTAGCTCTAACATGGCAGGTTGAGAGCTGTCTTGTAGGAGCCAGAATGCAAAAAGCAAGTCTCAGCTGGGACTCCTGTATTTGTCTAATCTTGCTATCGGTGACTACAGTTACCAATAAGGGTTGTAAGTGGTAACAATTATTACTGAACACAAAAAGTAATACTTGGTATTTACATAGCGATATTCAACTGCAGTGTTTTATATAATTAACTGTACTGGGATTGCTTTCTCTGCACAACTGCTATACTCTCTTCCTAAATAGTTTTGAAAGATACATGTGAAAACCAATTATGCAGAGTGGTAAAAATAGATCTGTGGGAGCTCTTTGCTCTTCTCCACAGTGCCCAGCATAAGCAGCACAGAGACTTGAACACTATGATAATTTCACAGTTGCCAGGTTAGAAAAGAGTGATGTAACATGACTGTACTTGGATTGCGAGATGGCACTTTCCTATTATCTTTTAGGCTTCTAAGACCTAGCTAACATTAGTTTCACCTGAGAATTATAAGGTGCTCTTTAAACTGTAATAGGTTTCAAGGCCAAAGGAACCATTAAGACAACTGAGCGCGATCTGTAGCACTACACAGACCACAGACTATTGAATCCTGCCTCAAACACAATCTTGTCACTGGACAAGACCGTTTCCTATGGACAAAATCCCTGCCTTGACTTTAGAGAAAAAGAATCCACCATCCTGTTGTACAATAGCATCCTACCATCAGACAGCTATACCTGGAGTTAAAAGCTCTTGGATAAACCAAAGTCCTTTTCTTTCAAAACTCATTTCCCTTCCTCCTCTCTTTTTAAGGACTGGAATCACATCACTACCTAGTATTTTCCTGGTTACATAAAGCTTTTAAAATTTCTCATCTTAATATAAATTTACAAAATTCTCGTTATTCTTTTACATCTTTTCTGAATCCAATCCAACTTGTGAAAATCTTGGAAAAACGTGACTGGATGAACTAGACATAGTTACATCTACAGAAAGGGAAGCAGAAGCACAGGGTTTATATCCCCTAATGTCTTCATGTGATATGTTTTCCCTAACCTTTGTTGTTTGCTTTTAATAGTTCTTGGGTTGTCACTGAAACTAAATTAATATTTCCTGCAAACATCTTAATAGTAGTAATTTTTACTACATTTTTACTAAGCAGAGTTAAGTCAGTGTAAAAGAGTAAGACTTGTATTACTGCGTGATATAAGCAACTATATTGAAAGTTTTAGCTACATTTCACATAACTTACTCTTGGGCTAGCACCACAAAACGCATTTCTCTTGTCTGTAATTGATGCTTACTCATAGTTCATCATAGTACTGCAAGAAAAACATCAACAGTACTGCAAGACGCTGAGGCCTTTTAAATGTAACTGAAAGAACCTCCCACATGTAGTTGTTAGGATGCAGGACTGGAAAGCTCGTTTGCTGGATCTGAGCTGTTTGTCTCTCACACACACTATAGTTGCTGTCAGCCTACTGAACTCAGTACAAACTGCTCCCATAGCCCCAAAGATGCACATGGAGTTTGGCCAACTAGTTCTTCTGTTAGTCACCCCAATTTTTTAATTTCTCAGACCTTTTCTTAGCAGCCTGCTGCTCCTGTTATCTACTGTTGTACAGAAGAGTATACGTGAATCTTGACATTAACACACCAAATGATGTTCAGGGTTTCAACCCAAATGGCAGCAGAGGAAGTCAAGGGTACATGAGCAGGTTTATCATATCAGACTGTGCTAGGCAGCCCATCCATCATCTCAAATAGTTTATATGACGTTGGAAGCACTGGGAGAGGTTATAATCTTTGACCGATTTAAGACATTTTTGGCCAAGGCAAGACTAAAGCCTTGCCTGTCTATATCTATAACACCTCTGGAGGAGAATTTGAGAAAGCTATGCCAGATTTTCTGAGTAATGCCCAGGCAGTACAAGCGCTTCTTCCTAAAGCAGAAGAAAAGTTTCCTCATTCAAGAAATAGAGGAGAAGAACTGATTGAACTGAATACAGGAAGAGAAAGACAGAGCTCATAAACCTGAATTGTCAATGATGATGTTTCCTCAGCAAGCCAGACAAAGACAAAAGGAGGAAGCCAGCTATGGTGTTCACTAGTGTTTATGAGACAAACACTGGCTGAGAATCAGAAGGATGCAACAGCGGCTGCAACATAGCAAGAAGTATTCCCAGATGATTTGTGATGGTTGAATTCTGCTGGGAAAAACATACTGATTGCAGAGGAAGTTGTAAACACCATGTCCAGTTTCCATTTTGGCTACGCTAGAGGAAAATAGCAACAGCAACTAATGGAGACAGGACAGAAATTAAGAGGCATTGAATTTGTTCTTTGTTATTACACTATTGCTTTTCTTTCCAACATAAGCTGCCCCTTTGACATTAAAGAAGTTACTGCTCTTTTCCTGTCTGACAGTTTTCACTCTCCACACAGCACAGAACTATATGATATCTAGGCATTAACACAATATAGATTTTTAAGTGAAATAAAATATCTTGATCAAACGAGAAATAAATAAAAATTACCACTTGTTACAAAAAGACAGAAAATTCAGTTGGTACTGTGCTGACTGGGTGGGAGGAAGAGATTGGCTTGGGATCTGGAGGTTTAATTAGGTTCACACCCAGGATGTGCTGCTACAGAACCCAGAAGGTAAAGAGGAATCAAAATAAGTTCAGACTTACATCTGTTTGAATGATGCTCCATGCATTAGTCAGGCCAATATTTCCATCTGTCCCATACAAATGAAGCCCTTTCTTCAGATCCCGCTGAGCATACTTGTCAATCTAGAACCAATAACAAACGACAGAAAGCTCAGAATTTGTCAAGTACCACATTTCATAATCAAAGTCAAAGAGCAGGGAGATGTTGAACAATGGTCCATACTGAAATGAATAAAAAGTTAACCTACATTTCCTAAAGCCTTTCTTCATTAGAGCTAGTATCTATTACAAGTATCTGCATTTTACAAAGAACATAAGTTCATATTCTGAGTTAGTGTTCACATTTTTCATCACAGACCTCCAGAACAACTTTCCCCTCTCTCTTAACCACCAAATGACTATAGTGAGACTGGATTCAGTTTAATCACACCTTTTTTGCAAATGAGGCCAATATATGAAAACATTCAACTACACACAGCATTTCGTTATAGCTTAATATCTTTAATTATGACCAAGTACACCTCAGCATCTTCCTTATGCTTCCTGGGAGATCAACAATAGCATTAACATTGCACTGGTGCTCTGAGTTATGCTGATTGTATTGGCCAGGGTACTCCACTTCTTATAGCAGGATGGACAAACTTATATTGAAGCAGCTATATATTGAATGAACTATCTAAAATTCAGGACAGAGAGGACTTAAGAATTAAGTTACTAGATGGCACTGCTCTTAAATGAAAGCATTTTTGTTGATTTCATGAAAGTACAAACCCCTGGTTTAGAGGCTTTTGCAATTGAAGATGGTGCTTTCTCATTTAGAGTCCCTGTAGTAAAGCCAGCTATAGTTGGATCCACTGGTCACCACTGGGTAGTATCCAACATGTCTCTTTCCCAGTCTAACCACACATACACATTTCTACAGAATCAAGTGAACACAAAAAAATGAGGTAAATAATAAATAGATATTCACAATTTTTCTGCTGTAAATGAAAAGCACTGAATAGTGCTGCTTAAATATGCCTGTATATGCCCTCTTCCCTAGGTGCTTGTTAGAGCTCTGTTCAACATCAGAGGATCAGCAAGAGGGGTGGACAGACCTGTTCCCATTTTCTTCTCCATCAATATGCTATAAATCTGACTGCAAGATACAGTGACACTCTGAAATCTTTCTGCTGCAACAGCCAAAAAGAAAATCAAAATTAAATTCACAACTTTTCTTTATGGGGACAGTCTCTTCCATATTGGACAACAGACAGATATGGCTTATCCTGTAGTGACTGCCTCTCTGACACCAGTCATTCCTGCTGGGAAGGGTTTAAACTGAATTAACCGATGCTAATTTCAAATTAATAGAGGGAACAAAGGTATTCTGCTCCTACCATACACTTGGATTTTCCTTCTACTTTGCTCAGTCAGAAGTGTTCTTATTTGCTCATGGGAAAAAAAACATGGAAGCAAAGCATCCTCCACAATGTAAAACAGGAATTTTCAACCCACTACACTGTATCTATTAGGTAGTAAATGTACAGTTACTCAACAATATGACTCTGTAAAAACTATGACCTCAAAAGTTCGTCATGTCCAAGACATCTTTGCTGCCTGTGCAAAAGGTTGTGATTGGTTTCTTCAGTTCTTTTGTTTCCTTCCTGAAAGTTTACCACCATCAAGCTGAGCCACTAATAAAACAGATTTGGGACAGTACAAGAAAGATGTACACATTCATCTCAGCCCCTTAACAGTCATGCCAGACCTTTCTCATGGACGACTATCTTGAACAGTAGATACTGTGCTTCCACTGTAATTATCATGTAAGCTCCTTTAATCTTTATGCAGAAATTATATGTAGTCACTGGTATGTTAATTAGAAGAGAAAATCAAAGCTGAAAACTATCATTAAATTTGGAATTAGTTGAGAAAAAACACAGACAATAAATGATAAACTTGAATGTTTGGGGGGCTCCTAGGCTTCATTTAAAAATAAGGCTGAACTGGATTTCAGCTCTTTACTAACTCTCAGCTCCCTCTGTCTCAACTGCACCTGCTGTGGTCTAGAGCAAAGCCATCCATTAGGACGGAAGGGCACGGTTGTGTTGCTAGGCTGAAAGAGGGCTTTGAAATTTAGTTACTGTCCTGCAGAGGTAGCAAAGTAATTTGTCAAAAAACTAATTCAGACAGGGACAGGGGTGAAGACGAACAGCATAACTGAGGGCAGGTGGGAACAGAAGTCTAGCTAGTAGATCTGTTGCCTTTAAGACAAAAGAAAAAGGTCCATTTGAAACACTAATTAATTACACCTGAGAAAATCTGCCATGTAAAGTGAGAGCGCTATGCATCAGCCTACACTTCACATCACCACTAATCTGGAAAAAGGAAGAGAAGGTGAAAAGAAACAGGGATGCTTTTATCTGAAAGGTAGATGCCATGCTACCAAAAAGACGCAAAATGCAAAGTTTGCATTTCCTCATGCAAATTTTGACTTGCAAACCAACGCAGCAGCTCAGCACTACAATGCTTTTTACCAGGGTTCACAGGCCACAGTTGTTAATACAATCTTCACATCCTTTTTGAGATTAATAATAACAACTACTACTACTACTTAATAATAATTCAATAAATCATGATCAACATTTATAAAGCACTTAAAGATCAGGAACAATGTTTTATTAGTATACATGGTCTCAAGAAACTTGCCTCGCCAACATTCCTACTCTTCCTTTTACTTGGAGAAGGTGCACTAGCAAGCAACTTGCTGAGGCAAAATGAAAGCAAGCTCCTTCTTTCTCATAAAATTAACCACTTTTCCATGCACAAAGACTGTAAGACCTTTATACTCAGAACATAACTGGCAAATTTCTATATTTCAGAAACAGAGTAAACAGCAGAGCATTACTCAAGAAAACAGACACTATGTGACCAGTTCTCTCCTTGCTGTTTCAAAAAGCCTCAACATCAACTCCCTCAATATGAAGTCATGCACATTGTGTGACCCATTATTATTTCCTGGTTTGAAAAGAAAGTGCCTGTTTGAATATTGCTTGGAAGAGAATATAAGCTTTTTATAATCCCCCAACACACATGTGTCTCCACTCCTTATCTCTCTCATCTCTGCAGGCTGAAAATCTGAAAGAGGCATACTATATGCTGTGAAATGTCATGCTTCAGATTTCTTTATTTTTTATTCCATGTCCACTGACATTGGAAGGTATCTGGAAAGCTCACATTTTTTTATATACACACGCACAGAGTGTCACACTTGTTTAAGTGATTGTAAATGCAGGATTTTACCTAGTCCTCCTCTACTGAAGTTTCTAACTGATGTCCTAACCAAGTGCACTGTGAATGCACTGAAGATTACTGTTCACTGAAAAGCAGCTGATTTAAAACAACTTTTTCAGAGAGCTACTCCTTTAAGCACTCACACGCTCCTCTTTGCTTACACTAGGGTCAAAAAAGGTCTTCATCATCACCTAGAAATAACCTTGTACAGCACAACTGAGGCTGTGACCCTTTGGTACCAGGAGAAAGGGGAAGCAGGCACTGGCCTTTGGTCTCCTACCACTTGTGCCTGCAGCTAAGGTACCAGCACTGGTTTCTAGCCAGTTACATATAGCCTTTTTATTAATGTGTTACCTTGCATGAATTAATCAGTCTTGATGCAGAAGTATCCTTGCACTTCTAAAAGCACAGAAGATCACTTCTCTCATTCAAGCTGTGAGTGGTTCAGTGTCTACGTGCAGTCCTATTAAAAGCACATTGACCTCTGCTTGAATAATCTGTGCACAAGGTTATAAGATGGATATTTTTTCCCTTAATTGAAGCACTGCTTGAAGCTTTAGATATATGATACCCAACAGCTTTGACCAGAAAGGGATAAGTAAAACTCAACAACTATTTGTGGAGCATAGCTGGCAAACATTCCTCCAGGTCATTCTGTTTCTAACTTCAATTTTGTTTCTTCCTCAAAATATTTTTAGAATAGCAGGAACTTTTCAATATGCCTTTATTCTAATTGTATATTTGATTTAAAAGAGAACTCATAGAATACCCCCAGCTGTCTCTTCTGCCTTTAATTTGAGTTTTTCAGAACGATCTTTCTGAAAATGAAATGCTGCACCACGGTGATTCATTATGTCTCCTGACAAATGATCCCACCCCACATTCAACAATCTGTCAGCTTCTCTTGTTTGTCTCTGTGCTACCAGTCCTTGGCCAGGCAAAATGTCTATTGCAAAACAGGGACTGTAAGTACTATATTAAATATTCTGCAATTTGAATCTGCTGTGTTCTCCCAGCCGCATGCCAGGACCTCCATAAAGCACAACTCTATTTAGTGAAAGAGCACAATGAAGCATAACAAAAACTCTCATCAGGCACACCATTATTCTAAATGAGATGCCTATTTTTAGTCATGTGGAATACCAGAGATTTCCTCAGAAGAAAGAGTTTCTGAAAGATTAGGCACTAAGAAACTTTTATCAATGTGGAAGTGAAGCAGAGAAAAATGCTTTTCCTCCTTGGGATTCATTCATCAGACGAGAGGAGCAAGGTTCAAGCTGGCACCTCATCCACATCAATTCTTACGACTTCTGGCTTCAGACACATTGGAAGCTTGCTCAGTGCCATCAGATTTCAGTGGTGTTTCTACTAACATAAGTTAAATGTGTCCTGGTGCTTAGTGTGGTAATCCACTACAACCCACAACTGCAAAACCACTTCTTAGAATGAGGCATGCATATTACTAGCACTCTATCTAAGGTAAGACCCTGTTCCCACCGCAATGAGCAGAAATACTTTCTCATTGACTTTCACTACACCCTAATTTGGCTCTTCATCTCTGTCTTATTGAAAAGACTTCCTGAATAACATATACTACTTTAAGGTACATGCAGAGAATTTCAGGCAATGAAGGAAACTGAGTATCTGAACTAGAGAAAAGAAAGCTACAAGAGATGCAGCAGAACTGGAGAGGAACTGCTGCAGAGGTCAGGAGAAGTGGCTGGCAGCAGCTGATGCAGTGAGAGAGAATGGGCAGGGATCTATCTGAGCTTCATCGAAGTTACAATTGTGACAAAACATCCCGTAAAAATCTTACTCAAGCCTGCAAATAAATTCCAGCCAAATTAAAAAGTAGTTCCTTCTTAACCTGCATTCCCTTGAGACAGCTATGTAAACTGTAGCAGTTTACATGTAAGGCTTGTTTTACTGTCAGGTTTGTCCCCTCACTGCTTCAGAAATCTGGAGATTCCAAGCAGAATTGTGGCTGGCTGGCTGACAAGCCCAGCTGCAGAAGCCAGCACCCTTCAAAAGGACCCAGAGCTGACAGACTCCACTTTGCCTTCTTGATAAGACAACCTAAGAACAACTGAGGCTGAGATAAAAGCTGTGTAGCAGCAGCAATGACAAAACTCCTGTTTGCCACTGACACAGACATGCTGAAATCGTTACAGAAACATTCTGTGCTACAAAAACACAGTGAGGGTCATAATTATTTCCATCTCTGTATTACAGATGGGGGATTGCAGTAGCCTTCTCAGTTCCCGGACATGGTTTGACAGATTTCTCACTCTCTGTCTAAATGGAAGGCTTTGGAGTTTTATCTTCTTACTCTTAAGGCACGAAACAGAAGACAAGTACTGCTCCCTGAAAAGCACAGTCCTTTAATTTTGCTGCTGATAGGGAGAAGGAAGTGCTTTAGGAAACGAAACTTCATGAGCAAACAAGAAAGCTGTATATGGACAGAACACTGGTATTATCAATAACTACAGCTAATATGATGCAAGACTTTGATTAAACTGAAGCTACATCAAAAATGAAAGCCAAAGTTCTTCCTTTGTCGCAGCAAAGTGAGAGGGAAGGGTGGCTTTGCTGTAATCCTCTTTGGAAGAAAGGCCAAAAGAAGTCTCTTGGGGAGTTCCTTATCAACTCCCTGATAGCATGAGATGTCACTTAGATCCTGGCATGGCCTTTAGCCAAAGCCTAGAGGTAGCCAAAGATGTCCCCAGCTTTCTAACTTGCAGGTAAATGGAGTCTTAATTTCAAGTCTTAGTGCTTCCCTACCACACCATGAACAAAAATTCCACCCAACAAGCCCCCTAAACTGGACAAAGCCTCTCAGCAACATTTCAGTATAGGTAAGTAAATATTCCTGTCCTTTCTGTTGATTGCTTCCTCTACCTCTCTGTCTCCCCATCAAAACAGGAGAGGCTGTAAAGAAATGACAAAATATCCAAGTTTCCCATCAGGCAGAACTTTTAATTTAAGCTCCGGCAGGGGAGATATAGGCTGGACATTAGGAAAAACATTTTCACAGAAAGGGTCACTGGGCACTGGAAGAGGCTGCCCAGGAAGGGGGTTGATTCACCTTCCCTGGAGGTGTTTATGGCATGGGTGGATGAGGTGCTAAGGGGATTGGTTTAGTGTTTGATAGGACTCGATGATCCGGTGGGTCTCTTGCAACCTGGTTATTCTATGATTCTATGATTCTATAATCATTCTCTACAAATAGCAGGGAGTGGGAAATCAAATGTAAACAGAAAGTACCTATCTATAAGGTCATTTGTGGGAGCCATCTCAGAAGAGGTGAGATTGATTGTGCCTACAGGTAAAGCTTGTTTTAAATGAGATGTCTTGAAGCCTGTCTAGAAGATGATGAGAAATCTCACCACTGAAATCTTCCTTATACCATCTCCCCATAAACACAAACCTTCTAAGCTTTTACTAAGTAAGAGACATTACATGAACGTTGCTCATGTTTGGCAGATAAGGCACAATAATACTAATTTCTTGTCGGTGTTATCAGTGTTATACAGTATCTCCAGGATGCTTTGCCGAGATCTGTGGGATTATCTCCTCCTCATTTCCTTTCCAAATGTAAAACAACTCCAGAACATAATGGTTTTGTGCAATTGCTTCCATGAACACAGTCAACCACTTACTTAGTGAATTCTCTTTTCCTAGCTTGACCGCAAAAGCCTAGGTCAGGAGTTAAACTCTTGATGGATCTTCGGAACATCAGTAAGTTAGTTGAAAGGCTCTAGCAGTGTTTAATACCTAGATAAATACACTGGCAGAGTAACTTCAGAGGAAAAGCAGAGAATACAGGAACAGAAGATTATAGGAAATGGTTTGTGAGTGGGAAGGAAAATGAATATTTCTGAAACACACTGGCTGGGTCAGCTGAGGGAAGACCTTTCAGCTGTGCCATAGGCTTCCTACATAGTCTTGAAAAGTCCCTGTTTCTCTTGTGTTTCAGTTCACTATTTATAAAATAGGAAAAGCCTGACTTCACTCATGCCATTAAATTAATAACATAATTTGGAGTAGGTATTTGAATACTGAAACGAATCTTGAGTATGAAGCCCTGTACAGAATCTGAGACAAGAACTTGAATTACTAACCTGAGAGGGTCAGTAACCCTCCGTACACCAAGGGGGTAACATAGAAGTTCATCAGGAAACAAAATGAAGGACAAGTACATATTGCATTGGCCTTGTGCAGGAAACTGGTGAAACTATAACAGGAGTGTCTCACCATGTGCTCAGACAAGAACCGAGAAGTTATGATAGTTTTTATAACAGAAAGCTAATAAGAAAGTCAAAGAGCTTAGGTTTTTCAAATCAGTTTTTCCTGGGTCCATGGTTTGTGTATACAATTAACTGCAGTTTAAGTCACTGTCTTCTGCCCATGCTTGTGCTGAAATGCAGGCATCAAGGCACCTGACCCGGCAGAGAGCTGAAGCTGCAAGAAAGGAGCCACTGAAACATTCCCATACTCCTGCATACTATTAAAATGCCAATGAATCCCAACAGCAGCTTTGGTACTTCTTTGTTTGAAACAAGAAGTCACAAGTATGACAACTCACAAGGGTCTGCAACTCAAAATTTTCATGCAAGAACAAATGCAAATGTTTTCAGTAAAATGTACCTGATATTGTCCAAATGATTCCGTCTAAGTCCAACAGAGAGACAGGCATTTTATCGTTGTTCCATGGGAAGCGTAAGTTTAGCTTCCTATCATTGCTGGTATAAGAGGAAAGTATGCCTTTTGTAGCCAAAAAGACCACTGCCACCTAATCACTTCTTACATACAGCACAATGCATCAACACCCCAAGCTTATTTAAAGAAAGTACATCATAACTAGCTCAAAGATATGGTTAAGGTGCAGCTACGCACACTCTTTTATTACATACAGAATGAAGCACAGCTCACTGCCCTGTGCATGGGCACTTCCCAAGGAGATTGTTCTAGACCTCCTTAATAAAGACCCAAATCTTGGTGTTTTTTAGTGAACTTAGGAATAAAAACTTTCAACATGAATTCCTGGCTTGCTATTTCTTGTTCTAAAGGAGCTTAAAAGCTGCAGCAATAATGGGGAAAGGGCTGGGTAAAACTAGGTAGGTAAATCAAATCAATTACATACACAAAAAGCTGACACTGGCAATTAATTACCACGATATTAAATCAACTCTTCTTGGGCATTATGCATTTTGAGTGACAAAAGCCTCACCAGCACGTTGGAGGAATTTCAGGTGAGTGAACACTGAAGTGCACATTTATTGTAACATATCTAACAATTTATACAGGGTTCAGGATACATCTTATGCTGATTCCATAGAAGAAAACTTCTGTTTACATATAAACAAGCTCTTCTTCAGATTATTAAGCTGCTTGGGGAAAAACTGACACCAACATCCTCAACAACATCAGCAAAGCTGCATATCATTAACATTGCCATTTCTTTTCCAGAATGACACTCCCTTTGTAGTAGATTTTCTCCATGTCCTTGTTCCAAAGATTACTGGCACAGAGGAACTTCTATCCCCTTTCTCCAGTTATGTATCCCACCAACTGCTGCTTTCAGCAATGCTTCTCTGTCTTGACACATCAGCCTTCTGTCTCACAAACTATCCTCAAAGCCCCATCTCATTTCAGTGCTGCTCCTCTTACTCTCTTGAATCATCTTTACCCAGACACAGTCCTATAAGAGTCGTTCTTGTCTTGCGTGTTACAGTAAATGGTAGTTTTGCTTTGATATCTAGTGGTTACAGGACCACACCTGTGCCAAGATATAAAGACTCCTCTGAGCTAAGCTCATGAGCTAAGCTCATGTATTGAATTTCTGAATCCAGGCCAGCAGAAAAGAGAAATGCCCATTCTTTCATAGCTTATGCTTACACTGAGAATACTCCCAGGATAGCTGTATTCAGTTTCTTCGCCCTTTTCTTTTTTTTAAAAAAAAAAAGAAAATGAAAAAAGATAATCACTTTCATCTGTCCTCAGTAACCATCAGTATAACCTCAGATAAGTAAATTGGGAGGGATGGTAATTAACATGATACATGCTGCTGAGCCTTTGTTCACAAAGAGCTGTGAAAGGTGGGTTGTGTTTATGTTTCAAGTGCTAACAACCTGTTATGTCCATCTATACAGACAAAGGCAGAAAGCCCCCATCCACCTAAGGATTCATGAGTCAACAGAGCTTGAAATCCAATTAGCTGCCACAAAGGCTTCTGGACAACAGAGGCAGATCAAGGCAAGGAGACAAGCCTTCCTTGTAGGAACTAATGACCATTGTGTGATTATGGATTAGGCAAAACAGTAACATTGGACACAGACTCCTTTGCAGATGCTGTGAGCTGGGAAAGTGAAAGGCAGCAGTTTATTCACAGAGATGAAGGACTTGGCCATTTGCCCACTAAGCGATTTGTTGCAGCCCTCCCATGGGATCGACCTTTGCTTCAATTATTTATAATAGTAATTTACTTAGTTTAAAGGTGAATGAGAGAACTTCTGAACAAGGGAGAACACTACTATAATACCAAAGGAAGAGGTTATAGCAAAGGCAAAGCACTATGCTCCCATTGTGGTAAGAGAAGATGAACAAGTTCCACCCCCATGCAAGTGTAGGCTATCTGCAGATCCAAACCTAAGTTCATTTCCTCTTAAATTCATTACTTTGGTCGGAAAATATTACCCAAAATACAGAATTTATCCACTGCCACAAAGTAAATCACCTCTGCAAAAGTCAAAACAATTACACCCTGACTAGATAAGGCCTCTGGTGGCACCTCAGCCTTGCCAGGGACCATGGGAAAGGTATATAAGCTCCTCACGGTTAATCACAGGCGTTGCCGTTGCCACCTCTTGGTGGCAGAGCTGCTCTGCTGAACACAGCGTTGCCAGGTCAATTGGCAACTAGTAACAACCAGGATAAGATGTAAAGCAGTGGAAGAGAGGGCTGCTTAAATCATGTCCTCAGGTGAAGAAATTTTCCTGATTCCTTAGAACAAAGGGAACAAATGTCTACTGATAAGCCACCTTTCTCTGAGCTACACCTAAAAGACACATTAAAAACTAACCCAACCCAGCCCACTCAAGGGTTAAAATCTGATACCCTGCCTGGAGAAACTTGTCTGGAAAGAGTGATGCTGTAGAAACAGACTGAATAAACTGTGTCTTCCTAAATCCAGGGAACATGAATCCTTAGGGAAAAGTGAGATTTGAACACAGCCTGCTTTATTATTCTTAAGATATGCTTTCTCCGAAATTAACTCATTTTAAATAAATAATGCTGTAAGGCGAAATACCATCGTCCTTGGAGAGAACAGACCAGCAGGCAAAGTCAGGCTCACTACAGCAAGCTTTATGCCTACTATGGTGTGATCTAGGTTCAGCCTGAAAGTGGGAGAAGTGCAGAATCAACCGCCAGAGAGAGAGTGCAGCACAAATGTAGATCCAGGAAAGAGACAGAGGGCTTTGGAGGAACATGTGGCTACTTTGTAGAAACTCAGAAAGACCACTGTAATAGTTGTCTGGCTTTATCTTGAAGAAAATGAAACAGGATCTCAATATCCTTCCAATACACATCAGAGAAGGTAATTATCTCCTTACCTATATTTTCTTCCTTGAAAATATGTTCTTTTCTCCCAATCACACAGGCATGCCTACTTGCAAGAATCAAAGTGCTATTTCCTCAGCTAGTAGAAGTCTGCCTGGCTCCACTAAAATCAGTGGAGCTGCCTATATTTCTAGCAGTTTGGCATAGTCACACATGTCTCCAGTGGCTCAAACCCATGCTTTTATTAGGGCACATGTAAGCTTGTAAACCATTCCCTTTCCAAAACAACATCTCTGCCACTTCGGGAGTTCTGACTCTCTGGAGCTTTTAATTCTCAGGTAGCTTTTCAGTGGAGATGTTATAAACTGGTAAATAAAATGTCTTGACAAGTTAGCAGATAACAAAAGCAACATAAGTGAAAAGCTATTGCTAAATGCCCCTCTTATTTTAATGAAACAAACAATTACAGCTCTTTACCACACCTTGTCAAAACCAGATTTTATCATGAGTTGATTATCTGGGACTCAGCCACTGCAAATGAATAAACACCGTGGAAATTGCTTCCCATAATAACAGAAAACAAGCAAATAAACGAACTGCCAGCCACACTCGTGTGGCACAAACCTCAAGTTTCCAACATCCTTTCTACTTCTAATAACGTCAGAAAGAAAAAAACACATTTCTCATTGGAAGTCACTCAGGTTGAGTGGAGATGGAAACATGGCTGTTTTGCTTACGTTTAACGGGGATAAGTGATAGTACCTTCACTAAGCAAGGTGCTAGAAGACTGCAGTACTTCCATACAGAACAGAATTATATTTGCTGTTTCTTCACATGAAGAGTGGCATTTACCAAATGAACAGCAGACACCTTGCTAAATGGCAGCGAAATTGGATGAAAGGAGAATCCAAAAATCTTGAAGCAAGGTTCACTCAAACTGCTGCTACCTGGGGAGACTTCCTGTACCCCAGAACATGGCATGCCTGGCTGCCAAACTCAGCTGCCAATTGTCTAGAGTTTTGGCTCCCCTCCCAGAACCCTACTGGGGTGAGCAGTGTGGACAGCATCAGCGCTGCTGTCTGTGGTAGATGCAGTGTTTCAAACTACCCAAGGCACATGTCAGCTTCTTTTGTAATCAGAAGATCATGTAAACAGTGACACACAGCCTGCATATCCAGATTATCAGTGGTCATCTACTCCCCATCTACAGCCAGTGGAGTCGGACGAGACAGAGGAGTCTCAGTTTCTCAGCTGCTTGGTGGTCTCAAATGAAGGGAAAGGATACTCAGAGGTGCCAAGTGGAAACAGCAATAAAAGCCAGCATAAATTAATGTACATCCTATCCATATGAGCCGCAAGGGAAACAATGGTTTGAGCCACCCTTGCCTTACTCTGTAAAAACCAACACACTAGTAAGTATTTGAAGATCACATACCACATGAGCTAGAGATACGTAGATCCCAAGTGAAATGGGATGCTCATGTCATGACAGAAATTAGTCCCATTCCAAATCAAAAGGAGCCACTGTTCAGGAAAGAGGAAGGAAATTTGCAGAATTGCTTCCTGTCAGACTGCCCCTCTCCTAAGAACTGACCAAGGTCAGATATACAATAATCCAGGCTCAATTAGATCACTGCTAGTCCAACCACCATCTCCTGCAGACAGCAATCACTTTAAATCAGTTCTAAGCTCAAGATGCATTTTACTTGGGAACCTTAAAGGACTTATCTCCACTGGATGATTTCATCTTGACTTAAATGACTGCCAGTAACCTAGAGGTCACTGACATATTTGTAAAGGTTAATTTGGATAATCTCCAAACATCTCTGGTTTGCCTCTGAGATCAAACTATTATAATATTGGCTTGGCTCAAACATGTACCTAAGTGTTCACAATTGCCTTTAAAAATGTGCAGATTTTCCAAAGCTTATTGTCAACCAACTACAGCTCAATACCACCACTCCCTGTAGTCAGTACAAGCATGTGGTATAAGCTGTATCCTCTTACCAACCTGCTATTCTAATCCATCTCCTTTCTCTCTCTTCCAGAAACCCTTAAGACTTAAAAGCTTTCTGTCAGTAGCAAAAACACTGCTTTCCCCTCCCATGCTTTTTTCTTTAATTTTGGTTGCAATTTATGTCTACTCAGTGTTCACGTGATTGACTTCATACAATATAAAAACCTTCTAGAAGAAGTGCCGTTTCAAAAAGGTAGTGTGTGAGCTAAGAACCTGAAATTAGTTTCTGCCATGTGTAAGTGCCCCTTCTAGGAATGACATCAAGATCCTGGAAGTAAATTGTCAATGATGACTCAGTTTATTCAGAAACAGTCTATATCAGAAGGGTGAGTTATACTTGGAGACGAGCAGAAACAAAGTGAAAAGTTAATTCTGCCACATATGACAGTGGTCTCAAGAACACCACAGAAGATGCTCCTCATCTGCCTCTGGCTTGTTTTGTATTCATTGCTCATGCTTCTACCTTTCAAAATGAGTCCCTCTTTCCTAATTAAGAGATTAACTTTTTGCCAAAGAGAAGCATTGTGCCAAATCTCTTGAAGCTGAAAATCTGCCTTCCCCCTCCCGCTCTCTGTCGGCTAATAATACTGATTGAGATAACTCTGAGACCTTTTTCTCCATGGAGGATTCATCTGGGTCTCCCCACCTATCTAAACTTACTGCTTTTGACACCTCTAAAGAGCTCAAATTTGACTGAAATTTGCTATCAAGTTCAGAGGTTTATGGGGCCATAAGAGAAAGAAAAGTCAATGCAGCCACCCTGAATGTATTTTAAAAAGCAAAATTTACAAATTAAAACTAGGGGATACACTCAGTGGCGGTTTTAGTGGGTTCTTGACCTAAAGTTATTTGTTATTTGTCTCATTGCAAGGGAAGGAAGTAGAAATCACAGCTAATGAGATTTTGTAGATAACACATAAAACTTGCTGTGCATTAAATAATCTGCTAATATCACTTGGCTCTGGTTACAGACCTTCGCAGCTTATCCATCCAAATACCAGATACTTAGAAACAAAGATGAGACATCACACTATATGACTGGAAAACATATTCTGGAAAGCAGGAAATCTGTGGGAGGACCGAGGCAATGAAGATGGATATGCTTTGAGGGCAACACTTCAAACTTACAGACAAAAGAGTCATGGATATATTAGACACAAGCTGTATAAAGACTGAGTTCTATTGTTATCTCTATACTGCACAATTTATAATAATGTTTCAAGAAATCTACCGAAAATTTGAAAAAAAAGTTTAGAAAAGAACTTCAAGAACAAACGGATCACTGTGAAGTGTGCTTCTCTTCACATGACAGACACTCTTGGATAAACTAAATAGACTGACAAGATTAAAAAGCAGCCTAGTTGCAGTTTTCAGGTACCTACATCGAGAAGCAATTCTCAACAATAGTCAGCACTTTATCAGAAAAAGACGAGAGAGTTAATGATTAGAAATTTAAGTTAGACAAATACAAGATAGAAAAAAGGCATAATTTTAACTGTGAAAAAAAAATCCTTGGAACAAATTATTGAAGAATAAGGTGCAGGCAACAATGTCTTTAAATCAAGGCTCAAGAATTTTGCACAGTTATAACTCAGATATAATTAGTTTGATGATAAGAATAATTCATGAAACGCTATGGAACATAGATGACCTTATCCGTTTCATCTGGTATTAAAATTTATTAATACAAGGCTACAAGGTTTTCCAAGGACAGGGACTTCATTAGTCATGCCAGATTATGTCACCTATGCCCTGCACCTCGAACTTTGCTTCAAATCCATCCTGAAAGAAAAGTTGACATAAAACTTACTGGTCTCTTTAGCACATCCCGTCTTGGAGCCTCAGACACTGCTTCCTTTAAATTGGCACTGATGCTTTTGGGGCATGTATTCTTCTAGTTCACAGTCCAAGTTCTCTGAACGAGCTCCCTATCTGCCAAATCCACATCTCCTCATCTATATCAACACTCAGGCGTGCTGGTTCCAGTATTGCACGGGCTGGTGCTGACTGTGTGATAGAGCAAGGGTCTTCTCAGGAACATGTAATCCAAGTTAACAAGGCCAGCTGCTCCACAGTCACAATCCACATGCAGGCTCATCTACCCTGCAGCACACCAACAGCATTCTTAGAGGCTGCTTTCATCTGGCTTTACATGGCGCAGTGTGAGAGCCTGCATGCAGTCATCACCCACTACTGTGGCTGCATGGGAGAGGCCAAGTCTAAGGAGTCACAGCTGAGCAGGTCACAGCTGTGCTGCATTAATGCCCTCAGCACAGGCAAACACATTTTATTCCCTCTGATGTAACATCAGTACTCCCAGATAAACAGACAAAGTTCCTTCAAATATACCTTTCATTAATCAGTGTCATATAATTCTTTTGTCAGTCCAAACAGTTGAGACCCTTTGGTTTCTTTAATTTTGTTAGCATTATCACTGCCTCCGTCCCTTACTTGTCCTCTCTGATATTATTCTGAGATATCGCAGGGTACAGCATCACCAGGTCCACTTCCAGACCATACCCAACTAAAATTCATGTAGTCAGGGCATCAGGATTGAATCCCAGTCTGTGTTGAGCACACAGCACAGCAACAAAGGCCATTTATGGCCACAGACACTGTGCTATTTGCTGCAGTCACTTGCTTTAGCTTTTCAGCATCTTTCTTCTAAAGAAGGCCCCTGTGTGCAGCCTTGCTATTCAGAATCCCATTAACTTCTGATTTGAAAACCGTCCATCATCTAAACTGTAACCATTTCAGAAAACATTGCACCATGATTAGCTGGAGTGACACTACCTGCTATTCACGACTCAGAACACAGTAAAAGCTACCATTCATGCAGCTATGACTGTGACATGATTTCACACTTCTTTCAAAATTTGATATAGACAGACCTGATCAACAGCAATAAACCTTCTATGGCATTCAAAGAGGTTTGGAATTGGGATCACAATTTTCTGTAAATGATCCTATAGGTTTAAAACCAAAAGAAGATGCTCCCTAGTGTTGCTGTAGTGAAAATAAAATGTATACACACAGACTTGCAAAGTGCAGGGGTTTTGTGTCTTATGAAGTTTTTCTGAGGTACTGGAAGGCTGTAAAGAGTTCAGAACAACTTATATGCTAGAAAATGCATTTTTAGCAAGAATGAAAACCTGTCTAAAACTTGGTCTGCTGTTTGCTCATTATTCACCATTGACGATTTTCTCTCAGTACATTTTATTCATTCTATCAAGGGAATTAAAACCACTCTATTTAGCCAGGATGACAAACTGCTACAACCTAAATATTAAATAGCAAAGAGCCAAACAGAATGCTTTTTGAAAAACCTGCAGGTCTGAACGAAGAAAAACCAAAACCCCAATCTAAACCAGCAGCATTAAAGAAATTGCAGGCTGAGATTAGTCTGCACTAGACACTAAACCCAAAGAGGAACCTTGTCCTTCTACCAGTATTGGCAGCTTTCTGGATACTTTGAGAAGTCACATAGTACTTGCATGGGGACTTGTATAACACTCCAGCTACTGAACCCAGCAACTACAGTTGAGAATTTTGGCTTTTATTCAGAAATGGTTTATTAAAAAATGTTGAGGTGCCATGGTTTATGCTAAAGGTTTGAAAATCCAAAGCACGGGGAAGCTCCCAGCCCTCCCCACCCCCCAGCTTAGTAAGACGAAAGAGTTATATTCTGCCTCACCACCAATGCTGTCTTGCACAATATCATACACTGAAAGCAAGTCGTTCTCAGCTCTGGTAAAGCCCTAACATAGCACCACAGGTGAGTGTTTAACAGATACTGTAGCTATTTAAACTATTTATAGTAGTTCAGAATCTAAAAAAATAACCAGTATTGACTATACAGTGCCTTCACCTGATCATCAAAACATACTTATACTAATCATTAAAGACTATTTCCTTCTTATAATATACCTGTAATTTTTTACCCCTAAACAGTTCTTATTTGAATCTCATTTTTCTACAAAGCATGGCCACTTGTACAAAAGGCAGCAACCACACGCTCTCAGCTGTGTACCTCTATGACCAGCAGAAGCTACCTCTCCTGTGGTCACACATGGACTGCTTGACTATGCAACACAACTGACAAGGACAGTTGTGGAAGCCTTTGCTGTGCCAACTTATACCTTTCTTGTGTCTGACTGATGGAAAATGCAATAATAAAAAAAAAATTACTCTCTTTATCTCTGATGACCATTTTTTTTATCTGTGATAAAGCTTCTTTATCCACGATACTTCTTCCAAAGCAGAGAAGAAAGTTACAGTATAAGGGTTTTTTTTCCCTACTACTAAACTGCTTGACATAATGTTGCTGAAAATTTTGGCATCACATCTGTGAAGACAAACAGAGCAGAAAGAAAATCCAGTGGCTCCACTTACCTTTCTAATTAACACTGAAAACTTGTTGGCTGTGCAATTTCAGAAGACTCCATCCAATCTAGTATTGCTTTGGGACTCAGCACCACTCAGGTCAGTGGTCAAAGTCCACATCTCCAGATGTGTAAGTCATAAAGAGAACTAACTCCAGTGAAACACTGTCACTGTCATTGGAAGCCTGCAGCATATTAACAATGACTAAAAAAACGAAGCCACAACTCTCAAACTGTGTTGTGTGAAAAGAGCAAGGTGGCAACAGCTCTGACCAGAGGAAAAACTCAGAATCACTGAAGAAAGTACTAAAGCCATAAATAGCAGAGTAGCCAGGCTGTACTTGAAGGGCAAGGGCTTTGAGAAACTGTGGCCACCACATGCCAGCATGGAAGGGCAAAATGCTCCACTGAAGGAGGAAGGTGACAATGTTCTCTGCTGTCAACACAGACAAGGGTCCTTCAGAGCTCATTAGCACTAGTAAGAGATCTGCATAGCCTAAATGGAAAGGACCACAATAGTACTGCAGAAAGTCTTGAAACAAGTACTGGATTCCAATTGTTCTGAAACTGCGAAGGCCGTATCCTCATGAACATATTTCACTGAGCAGTAACAACTTCCTCAGCAAACAATGTCTTTACTGTCAAATGCACACAGAAGTCCATCAGAGAAGCATTCAGTCAAGAATCACAAGTGCTGTAAGGTAGAGGTTGAGCTTCGAAGAACGCTATCCACCTTGCAAAAGGGAATGTTTCATTGCATAGACAAACAATTTGCCAATAGATGTGTGCTCAGAGAATCTAATCTTGGCAACAGAGTTGAAATCATGCAAATAAAAAGCCGCAGATATTCTGGTTTTGCATAAAGCAGCTTTGCAGATAAAAATGACACCCAGCATACATATAGTAAAAGAGTTCCATCATCCTTAACTGAGAGGACTGGAATAAATTTCAATTACTAAACCCATTGAGTTTACTACTTTCTACAACAGAAGTGCTTAGACTTATCAGCCAGGGCTGAATTTCCTCCCACCAAGACAGCTTATGCAGATGCACGGTTGGCAGTGGGGAATCATTTAACAAACCAGAAAAAAGCAGTGGAAAACTGTGAAAGCTCCACTCAGTGGATGGCTGTTTCACCAGAACTATGTGAGCACTTAAAAAAAACACAGTTTCTGAAACAATCACAGTAAATGTTAATATTGGAAAAGATGTATCAAAAGCTCTTCTGGTTATTTTAAACAGATTTAAAATAGTTTCCAAATTACATTAAATATTCTTAATTTAGGACAAGAAATTTCTCATTATCTTTCACAAATCTAATTAACTAAATGAACATGCTCCAAGCAACGGCAAAATCCCTACATGCACTTTTGAGTAAAGGGATTCTCTTCCTCATGAAACTGCAAACCAGCATCAGGAATCCTCCCTACAGAGGCAAAGTGGTTGCCAAAAGGGACAGCAAAGAACAATTAAAGCTGCAAAACCCACTCAGGACTATAAAAGTATAACTCGGTTTAGAAATGCAACGACTGAGAGCCTCAGGGTGTCATTTTTGTCCATAGCAGACAAACATTTTGTGCACTCTAGTAACAAGGGCACTATCCTGGGAAGCAGGATTAGAAAGCGTCGATCAAACCAATGGAAAATATAGATCTGAACTGGCATTCACAACAGCAAGTTCTGCAGGAGAATGTCACGCAGACAACACACCAACAAGAGAAAATTACTGGAGCAAGAGAAAAATTGTGATTTACTTTAAAAAAAAAAATTCCTACAGAAACACCTCTGATTTGACCTGATACATAATTTATAGAGGGTAAAAAATGCCACCCTTAAAATTACTTTGGCCCTATAGATTTTAACTGTCAAAACCAATTTATTTGAAACCTAATTAATGATTTGCATGCTTCATTAAGTTTTTGCAAGTACTTTTAAACTTAAATCACAATTAGCAAATCCATCATTTATTGATGCAAACATTAGGACTCTAATGTAGTGTGACTTATGATGAAACAAGAAAGGAAGGGACGAGGGTGGAAAAACATGCCCCCTTCTGCCACAAAACACCCATTTCATCAGGAAAAAACATCAGATAGGAAAAAAAATTAGGTTTTCTCCCTCCTGGGCTCCTAATAGGCAATATAATAAGAGCTTTTTAATGTTAAAATTATCTCTAAATCTTGGGTGAGAAGATACAAGATTAGCTCAAGAATAAGTGTAAGTAATAAGTTTTCTGTTTTCTTCTTATTTACAGAGATACTGTAGAGATGAAGTACAGTAAAACTCCATCCTCTGAAACAGAAACATATAAATAAAAGCATGTAAAACAAGTAAAATGCAACATATAAGGCCATATATCTGTTATCAATTTAATCCCTCACCATGCTGAATTCTAGAATTCTGGCTGAGGACATGTAAAAACAGTTGAAAGAGGATTATTATATTTTAATTGATATTTAAGGACTTAGAATATAGTTAGTCCAAACTTTACCAAGTGGATAGTTTTCAAACAAATGGCATTCAAGTACTTCTCAGGGGCCTGTGTGTATCTGATCCTACCAAGAAAAATCTCCTTCATGCTTTGTAGCCACCCCTCTTCAGTGCAACTTGACAGATAGTCAGGAATATATTTATTTTTAATTCGAGATGGCAATTTTATTTACTGTACTTTATTTACCATACTATCATTCCTTGTCCAGCACTTATGATTTCTGGCTACCCATTCTGAACAGATGTGATAAAAAAACCCTTTCACTTACTAAGTTACTTCAATACAATTCCCAAAGAAAACACAAGTCTTAATGCAGTGCAAAAGCACTGTTGTCACAGAAAGGTGGGTGATGCACAAGCACAAGTCCCTGCACCTGTAGCAGAGTGAGGCTGCGCCATAGCAAGAGCGAACAGTGTAATGTCTGTGAGTACCTGGTAGAGGAATCTCCACTGCAGTGAGAAGTGAGCATGCTGTAGTTTGCAAGGTGATTGACACTGCTCACAAGAAAGGATAAGAAAAAGAAAGATGAAAAAGAACCACAACTCCCTATAGTTCTAGTACTATGCAGCAGCATGAAAAATTTGGATATTTGGTGCAATATAAGAAAAGAGGATAAAGGAGTTGCTCTCACTGGGAGAAGCTCTCTCACTTCAGTGAGGTTGTTTCTAAGTTCACTCAAATAGAATTCCTGAAATCACTGGCTGGTTGCTAAGCCAGATTTTACATATTTTCACTCTCAACATTTTGAGCTATGTGGGTATTTCTGCGAGTTTCTCATTTATTTTTATATATACATAATGAATAAGAATATATGTGGATAAGACCATTAAATAAGCTAAATGTAATGCATTTTAAATAAACCTGCTACTTCTTTTTTTAGATCTAAATTAAATGCAAAGTAAGCACCTTGAATGCCTGTGGCTAAATTTATCACTGGGAACTTAATGGGTGTGCTAATGAAACATTTACGTGCACATGTTTTGGCCATAAAGAGAGAAAATTTGCACATCCAATACATCCAGCTTTACATCCAACTTCTCCTCTGCAATGATCGCCTCCTTAACACGTACAAATGAAAAACTAAATGGGGAGAACTGGCAAGGTTCAAAGTCTAGACTTTTTTTTTTTTTTTTAAATTCAGACAGTGTTCAGGCCACCATCTATGAGCTGAGATTTATAAAGTTCTGCCATTCACATTTTCAGTTCTATTCAATAAATGCCATTATAACATTTTCAGGCTAGTAATAAAAAAGCTATTAGTGTGTTTTCTTCATATTAATCAATTCAATATGGGGATTGTGATGTTAACATTACTTTATGTTACTGCATTCATAGTTTCTCATTCTTACAATATGTAAAATAAACAAAGGGGTTTTAGATTCCTTATAGATCCATTTTTATCTCAAAGTGAAAGCTGTGCGAGATTTGTGGTTTCAGACTCATAGCTGGTGATAAGCTTCTCCTTCCTTCCTCTTCCCAAACTAAATACATAAAGAGACTTTAACAAAATTAATTGCACTATTCAGCACTCATTAATTTCTATGCTTGTGTAATTCATTTCCTTGCAGATAACAAAGCAAATGGAGGTCTTCTTGCTGCCAAGGTTACAGGATTCAAGAGCAAGCCTGCTCAGGACTAATGGGGAATAAGTAAAGAATGTCCCTCATCATGCCTTTCACCGGGGGCTAGCTTTTCACAGAATCACAGAATCACAGAATAACCAGGTTGGAAGAGACCCACCGGATCGTCGAGTCCAACCATTCCCACCAATCCCTAAATCATGCTCCTAAGCACCTCATCTACCCTAACCTTAAACACCTCCAGGGAGGGTGACTCAACCACCTCCCTTGGCAGACTCTTCCAATGCCTAACCACCCTCTCCGTGAAGAACTTTTTCCTAATCTCAAGCCTAAATCTCCCCTGGTGGAGCTTGAGGTCATTCCCTCTCGTCCTGTCCCCTGTCACTTGGGAGAAGAGGCCAGCACCCTCCTCTCCACAACCTCCCTTCAGGTAGTTGTAGAGAGTAATAAGGTCTCCCCTCAGCCTCCTCTTCTCCAGGCTGAACAACCCCAGCTCTCTCAGTCGCTCCTCATAAGATTTGTTCTCCAGCCCCTTCACCAGCTTCATTGCTCTTCTCTGGACTCGCTCCAGAGCCACAACATCCCTCTTGTGGTGAGGGGCCCAGAACTGAACACAGTACTCGAGGTGCGGTCTCACCAGTGCCGAGTACAGAGGGAGAATAACCTCCCTGGACCTGCTGGTTACACCGTTCCTGATGCAAGCCAAGATGCCATTGGCCTTCTTAGCCACCTGGGCACACTGCTGGCTCATGTTCAGTCGGTTGTCAATTGCATTAAATTTTAATTTAATTTTAATTTTAATTGCATTAAATTACTCCTGCCACAAGTCTGCATTCCTTAGGACAGAGGGACAGCCAAACAACATATGCTGGCAAGATAATCCTGAACAGCAATTTCTGCCACAACTTGCTTCATGTTTATTAAAAAACATTACTCCCAGCTTGGGAACCAATAATTTATCATCAATATTCATTTATAGAAAAGAGTATAGCCACTCACTCAATTCCTTCATCAGCAACCCCAGTCTTCGATCCAGGCATGACATGAAGCAGCCTGTGCTTCGTGAGATAAAAGCAGTAGCATAAAATCTTCACTTTCCCTCCATCTAATTCAGAATTGCTGGCTGTAGAGGTCAGTAAAGGGAACACATCCTTGATAAAGGAAGATCCCATGGATGAGGCAAAGCCACAGAGTACTGTGGGAGCAGTCTAGGTGTTTCTTCTCTTGTTGTAAATCAACAAATTCACTTTCAGGTGCCATACATACTTCTTGCAAAAAACAGCTTTATATGCAGGAAAACACCGACCTGGACACCCTTCCAGAATCCTCAAACCCTTCTTATACTTTCTGATGCCGCCCAGACCTGGGGAGAGACATTGGTACATCCACAAAGAATGGAATATTTTCTTACTTTTCCTAGACTTTTGAGTTAGAGGGCAGAAGGACAATTAAATTTCTTACTTTATAAAATACTTCTCATTCCCCATCCAATTTTATTTAAAAAAAAATCTATTGAGATAAAAGATTTGTTTAATTTATTCTTCCATTTCAGCTTCTAGTTCCTGATAAACCAAAGGACGAGATCCAATGTACTTCTTAATATGAATGCATCTTTATCCTCAATGGACACTCATATTTCAAAGGGAATATGAGAGGGTCAGCACTGTGGTCGCAGGACACTAAAAAAGAGAATGTTAAAATGGAAGAATTCCTTCGGTAAGAACAAATCTTAAAGCGTGTTGCTGTGGTAGGCAGTGCACTGAACTACATCCCACCACTGATGTGCAGTTTCACACTACCGCAGAGATGACCTGCAGACATGAGGGGGGATTTGGGTCACCACACCTCACATCCCACGAGGTCTAACTTTCACTAAGTGTCACAATTCAAGTCTCTCAAAGTGGGTCAACAAGGGAGAAACACTCAAATCACTCTCAGATTAAAAACACATTCATTATGCAGGATGTAGTTGACTGTTAAATCTCATTTTCCTTCAACATTAATTTTTCTTTTTATCGGGTTCCTCCACCACCACTTAAAAGAGCACCTAGAAATTGCATAAAAACAAAATCTGTACCAACTGTCAAATTCTTGCCTACTTAACTCCACTCAACTCTGTTCAATCAGAACACAAGTAGTTTGTGTGCAACCTAAAATTCACACTGGATAATTTTTTTTTTCAAGGACAGAAGGTGAAGTGATCTGCAAGTCAGAATTGACCTGAAACATCTCAATGCTTTCTTTTCTCTTGGAAGGTTAGAGTAACAAGAGTTTTGCAAGCTTTTAGTAGCCAGCATGAGGAAAAAAAGGCTGAAATGGAGGTGTAACAGATGCAGATTTTGTCTGCATTAGAATATACAATGCCCTGCCTGTTAGTACTTGAGCTAGTGTTTTGCCAGTGCAGTGCCTGGAAGTAGTGGACAAGAAATAGCATTATCATACAAGGCAAGAGAGGACTCTCTGTCCCACTAGAGGATGGTGAGAAATTCTGGAAGGGAGCAAACAGCACTCCTATCTTCAACGTGGCCAATATGGAAGAACCAGGAACTACAGGCCTGTTATTCTCACTTCAGTCCCTGGGAAGGTGATGGGGCAACTAATTCTGGAAACCATTTCCAAACCCACGCAGGACAAAAAGATGATTAGGAGTAGTCAGAATGGAATTATAAAGGAGAAATGATGCTTAACTAACATGATAGCGTTCCACAATATGGTGACTAGCTCTGTGGATGAGGGGAGAGCAGTGGATGTTGTTCACCTTGCCTTCAGATATCTGTAGCTCTGCAAAGAAAGACCTCAGGGTCCTGGCAGACATTAAGTCAACCATGAGCCAGAAATGCACTCTTGTAGCAAAGGCAGCCAACAGTACCCTGAATTGCATTAGGAGAAGCACTGCTAGTGTGTTACTGGACACAATCCTTTCTCTCTAATCCGTACTGGTGAGGCCACATCTGTGTCCAGTTCTGGACTCTCCAGTACAAGAAAGAAGTGGACTTACTGGGGTAAATCCTGCACAGGGCTATAAAGATGTTTTGACTGGAACATCTTTCATATGAGAAGAGATCAAGAGAGATGGGACCGCTCAGTCCAGCAGAAAAGAAGACTCAGAGGCATCCTTATCAATGTGTATAAATAAATCCTGGGAAGGGATGAAGAAGAGGAAGTCAGACTGTTCTCAGTAGTGCCCACCGAGATCACAAGAGGCAGCAGGCGACAAATGAAAAAGCAGGACATTCAATCTCAATAGAAGAAAACACCTTTTCACAGTGAGTGTGGTCAAACACTGTAACAAGTCGCCCAGAAATTTTGTGGAGTCTCCATCTGTGGAGATATTCAAAACCTAAGTGGACACAGTCCTGGGCAGCCTGCTGTAGCTGGTCCTTCTTGAGAGGGCTGGACTACCTGATCTCAAGAGGTCCTTTCCAACCTAAACAATTCTATTATTCTGTACCATAGAAAGGGAAACCTGGACAGTGCTTGAGAACACGGATGTGAAGTCAGATTACCACAGCAGAGATTAGGAAACAAAGATCCACAAAAATCTAGACTTAATTTCTCTTATAAATGAGTGATTTTTATGCAGCCAAAGTTCAACCAATTTATTAGCAGGCAGCAGCATCTGAAACATTCTGCACTGCAAGATTAAGGCATGTCAGAGAACAAAACTCCCCAATTACTGCAGTTGCTATATAGTGAAGCCTCCTATACGCTGTAATATATCATCTTACACACTAAAGTGAGCATTATTTGGAATGTGGGGAACAGGGAGATGATATAAAAAATCCTGAAATTTAAGGATAATAGCTTGGCTTCATGGAAGACAAAATGTAGCTACCAATGATTTCACTGGGGCCAAGATTTCACCATTCAGCAAGTGGTTAAGTTCTGTATTCATTCAGTGCTGACCCCTAATATTGTCTCATGTAACTAAACCCCTAAATGGCTTAAAATGGATATGGCAAAACTGTGATGTCCACCAGCAGATAGCCATTCCAGTGTCCTAGTCTTATTCATCTAATTGTCACACACTGATGCCGCTACATGAAAACCGATATTGTGTAGAATAGAATTGAAAGGGAGAAAACTTAAGATAGGCAATCGGAAAAGCAAACTTTGTTGCTCCGTACTGTTCTGCTATAACAACATTCGTTATGAAAGAGCTGTCTCTGCCATTTGTACATAAATCAGAGTCAAAGACAGCATGAACCAGGTTTCCATTGAGAACACTCAGCTATGGGAAGCCAAACTTGGCCACTGAATGGCTAACAGCGGTGGTAGTAGCAGCAAGAGCACTCCATTGACATTTAGTTAAATATCAGTCTCAGCGCACTTCAGAGTATGCAACATATTCTCCTGCTTCCTTTGCAGTGCCCAAAAGATTTCTTTTTTATTTTCTCAAGCTTCCAGACCTTGAAAAAAAACATTGCTTCTCTTTCTTTCAATGTGTTCAGCTGCTTGTCTGCAAACTACAATGCATTCCTTATTCATCAAGAAAGAGGTGGACCTTAAAGAAATCCGCAGGGCATTTTCTTGTGCATGTATGTTTTATGGAGAGTAATGCTGATTCTCACATAGCTTTTAAATATCCCTTCAACAATTCCAATTAATTCAAATCTTACTGCAACTCCTTTGGTCCTGAATTTTTAAAAGAAAAACTAGATATCTTCTGTGATAAATCTAACAAACATCTGGCTTGAATCAAAATATTTTTCTCTTACATGCTTCATGACTTCCCACTTCCATTATTCTCTAGAGAAAGAATTTTCAGTTGTTTTCTTAAAATTAAATCTTAAAATAACCTTTTGAATCTTTTTCATTTTGCTTCATTTACATAATTTATCAACTTCTAATGCAATTCAGTTTGCATTTCAATATGCCTTTCAAGGTGACCTCTGAAAAGGTTTCCTAAATGCCGAGATTAGGATGTTGTCAACAGAGGCAACATCAGCACAGCTGAAGATGATGACATGTATTATTCTGCTTTCTTGTGGTTCAGAGTGGCAAGATGCAGATAACGAAAACATAGAGCAGAGCAACAAGATCCTTGGCTTATGGATGTAAAGTGCAAAATGGAGCACACAAGAAAATCAAAACATATATTGTTCAATAGTCTATCACAGAAGAAAAATCATTAGGAAATTGTATCAAAGACATAGTAATAGGAGGGGGAGCGCAGGTAAATGAATAGGTTTCAACAAGAAAGAATTGAACCTATGTAAATATTCTTTGCTCTTAAGGATTACTCCCCTGCAATTTAAAGGCATACAAGAGGGTATACGAAGTAACTGCAGTAAAAAGTGAATTAAGATTATGCTATGGTTAAAACAATCTTTGTACGTGCCTCATTCCCTGTGAATGCCAGGACACTTTAGCAATATTGTGTTCTACTACCATTATCAAAATTATCAGAGGCACTGAAAGCATCAAGGAGAAAATGTGTGCACTCAGAAACTGTAAAATAAAGTTCTCTCTGCTTCCTGTTAAGATTTATCCCTTTATACAAAACTTACTTTTCTCTATTCCAGCTCAGTCATTTCCTGTTACCAAGTCAATCACTGATTTTGGTGCTCATTTGTAAAAAGATTCAGGAAGTCCAAGATCCCAAGTGATTAAAGATAATTAATCTGTATAAAATGATTACAGATATACCTGGTCACTGTTTTAATGGCATCGGCAGTAAAACAACAAGCAGGCATTGATTGCCATTGACTAGTAACCACCAATAATTATATTGGTTTTGTAGGTTTGGGAATATATTTGACAAGGTACAATGCCAGTGTCTAGAACACCTGCTGAACCTCCTTCCTACACGTGAACTTCACAGCAAGGATTCAGCCCACAGCTCTCAGCCAGAAAGGCAACACTGTCTTGCAGTGCAGCAATATTTCCAATGAGAAGCTACGCTACACAGTGGATGCTTTGTACAAATCATGGAGTTTGGGTATAAAGCACCTGAACATGACCTGTGGCCTAAAAGTCAATACACTCCACCTAAGAGAATGTAGAAATAGTAATGGTTTACAGCTATAGATCAAGACAGCTGGCTTTCCTCATTTCAACTAGAGTCATTCTGTGTATACCATTGTTGAGTTCAACAAAAGGAAGGACTTGAAAGAACTTCAGCTGCAATTTATATCTAATAAAACAGTCTATCCACCATACTACTATTCTATTGCAGCTGACAAATCCAGGACAACGGCTACGTGGTATTGGCCTGCTTACAGTCTGGTAACACAAAAAGCCATCTTCCCTTCTCTTTTTGTATACACAAGAATTGTTAAAAACTTAGTTTACTGTCATTTTCTAATGTTGTCTGAAATACACTGCAACACATCAAAAATGTTTGTAGAATGAATAAAAAAATCTGCTGTTTCCAAATAATACGTCAGTAATTTCTTCGCATTTGCTGTTTCCTATATTTAAATGCCTAAATCTGCCGTAATTATTTATTCTATTGCCTTTCTAAAACATTCTTTTCCAATTAAAATTGTATAAAATGTGTACCAGCAGTTAAAACATGCAAAACCAGGGGTCAGTCATCAACTAAAACTAGTGTTGATCGAGTGTATGTAAACCAGTGCCATTCACTTGCATTCTATCAGCACTGAATACCAGCACACATTCAGTTCCTGATCCACATAGATTTTGAAATAACTTCTTATTTGTCTAGTGGAAGGTGTTCCTCCTCATGTCTGAGAGGTTAGAACCCTATGGTCTTTAAGGTCCCTTCTAATCCAAACCATTCTATGATTCTGTGATTAGACGATTCCGTGATTTTATGATTCCATGATTTGACCACAGATGAGTCACATAAAAACATGTTCTCTGGAATACTAAGGTCCCATCGCATTCATTTTGACGTGAAAGCAACAAGTATTTCATAGGAGACAGCATACTCTCAGGATTTAGTCTTTAACATTACTTCTCCCAGTTAGCAAAAGCAGAGCTGAACTACTTACTCATCACTTGTAACGTGCTTTAAGATGCCTGGGCAAAAGCATGAAGTTGTGCAATTTATGTAACAGCCACCATAACTGCATTCTAAAATTTTCCTTCAGAAAGGCTGATGGAAGACCTGCACCACTAATATTTTGTCTACTATGAAACCTGAAGCTTGAGACACTAGTGTGGGAAACAAATAATTGTAAAAGTGCTCGCACAACAAAGATATACTCTGATGTGCTCCTGAGATTAAGAGTTAACCTCTAATTAAGGATTACAGAACAGCAAAAAGGAAGACCTTTCCCTTTCTGTGGCCGGCTGATACATTGCCAAATATTTATCAGAAGACCCTCAGATGAATTTAGTGATGTTAGGAAATAAAAGATAGACCTGGCTGGCTTTAAGCCAGGCATAATGGCAGCAGCAGCAGCTGTGTACCATTCACCTGTACAGATCTGGGAATTGATATCCCAGTCAGCCAGGCTGGAGGTCGGAAGTGGATTTCTCCTGAGAAAAAGCACTGTACAGCAAGACAATATGAACAATATTTAATTCATTGCAATATGAACAAAAACCCATACTGACTAGGATGAGACATTTACATTCATCTTCATTTCTGAACGCATCCAAAATAGGAAGGTATGTGGCATAAAGAGCTGACAAGCTACTGCATTATCTAATCTTTACAAAAAGCATTTGTATTAGGCATAGAGCTTAATTTAGGAAAGTTTGATTTTCCTTTCCCTGTATCCCATCCCCCGCTAACACTTTACTCAAAGAATCAATTAGGCCTTGATCAACCATTGATCAAGAGCTCCCAATGGGGAGCCCTAATGCATTTTATCTGCAGTTATCATTTCTAAATAACACCTATTCCTAAGCAGGCACTTAATTCTTTTCATCAATACTGTACTATCATTCAACAGGGCTGCTAATAGCATTTTGGAGGTGCACATTCAATGAAATCCTTCTTTGACAAATGAATTAGTGAAACTATTGGGATTTCCTTTGGCATATTTGCCTTTTTAGTCACACAGGTGAATAAATTCCATTCCTCTTACCTCCTCCTGACTAAAAAAAAGGTTGAAGCGAGGTGCTGGACTTCAACATAGTAAATGGAAAGCTGTACAGAATAAACAGAAAAAGATAATGCTTTGAAGCAAAAATTCATGATTTTTCCTAAATTCCCTTTGGACTGAAAGATGGGATGCATCTTTACATTCTCCAGAATTTTTCAATGTCATTAGCATTTCCCTAGTAGTATTGCTTTTAAAGGGAATACACAAAAGGTACATATCAACTTTGACAAGGCTTCAGTATATGATTAAGTCAGACACATGCATTTAAGCATGCACTTAAGTTATTTGCTGAACAGGGACAGATTTAAACCTATGCCTGAATGCTTTGTTGAAAAGAAGCCAAAGCGAATTGGTTGTAATGTAATTCTTTTGATGAAACTGCTGCAGCTCCCTACTGGGTGATAACAGTACTGAAATGCTAATAAACTAGCTAAAATCAAGCTTATTACCAAGTAAAATAAACCAAGAGACACTTCTGCCTTTTCTTATTTTGCACCACCATTTATATAACATTATTTTGCATTAGAGAAATAAACTACTTGACCAGGGCTAATGCATCAGCCTCACAGAGCAATAATTGTAGTGCATCGCAATCCAGAAGACAATCTACAGACTCCTCTATATCCACCTGCAATGCTGCTCCTGTTTATCTAAGAAATAGCTTTTACCTATGTCAGCACTTACGCAAAACCCTAACTCCAGAACACTCTCAGAGAGATGCTCCATGCCAGGACCTGCTCAACCTGTGGAGAGCTCTTAAAAAAAAAAAAACAAACACAAATGGAACTCTAACTGAAAAATAAAGCATTAATACACAGGCTCTTCAGAAACTTTTGCATACACATGGACTTGCACATTCTGAAGCATGTTATGTTAATGCAGCATATCCCCACAGAAATACCACAGAGAGTTAAAATGGCCTTGTCCTCGAGAGCCATTTGCATGCCAACAAATGCAGATACTGCCCAGACAAGATACTGTCCTGAAATTCTTGCAGACTTGCACAGCAGGAGGAACAGCTCTGTTCATTGATACAAGGGGCACAACAACCCTAAGCAGAGGTACAAACTAGGAGAAACCTGGCTGGAAAGCTGCCAAGAGGAGAAGGACCTGGGGGTGTTGGTTGACAACCGACTGAACATGAGCCAGCAGTGTGCCCAGGTGGTCAAGAAGGCCAATGGCATCTTGGCTTGTATCAGGAACGGCGTTTCCAGCAGGTCCAGGGAGGTTATTCTCCCCCTGTACTCGGCACTGGTGAGACTGCACCTCGAATCCTGTGTTCAGTTCTGGGCCCCTCACCACAAGAAGGATGTTGTGGCTCTGGAGCGAGTCCAGAGAAGAGCAACAAAGCTGGTGAAGGGGCTGGAGAATAAATCTTATGAGAAGCGGCTGAGAGAGCTGGGGCTGTTCAGCCTGGAGAAGAGGAGGCTGAGGGGAGACCTTATTACTCTCTACAACTACCTGAAGGGAGGTTGTGGAGAGGAGGGTGCTGGCCTCTTCTCCCAAGTGACAGGGGACAGGACGAGAGGGAATGGCCTCAAGCTCTGCCAGGGGAGATTTAGGCTTGAGATAAGGAAAAAGTTCTTCACGGAGAGGGTGGTTAGGCATTGGAACAGTCTGCCCAGGGAGGTGGTTGAGTCCCTGGAGGTGTTTAAGGTTAGGGTAGATGAGGTGCTCAGGAGCATGATTTAGGGATTGGTGGGAATGGTTGGACTCGACGATCCAGTGGGTTATTCTGTGATTCTGTGATTCTGTGAAGGAGGATACAGGGAACCAATATTTCTACTAACAGTCAAAAGTTTCAACAGTGAGAAGTTTTAAAATGTACAACAATGGGACAGTGTAGGCGAAGTCAAATGCTGATGAAGAAACACTGATAGAACAGGCAGGCAATCTGAAGAGTGGGTGCAGGCTGACCATCCTGCCACTTCCGCAAGATTTTGCAAAGTCTGCTGTTTTCCAGTAACTTAAGACCACCTGTAAACTGCATACAATTTGGATGATCTTGTCCCTTCCCCTTAACTTCCATTCCTCCATTTTCAAAAAGATTAACATCATGTGTGCGTGCACTGTGGACAGCCCTGTGTGCTAGGCTGACTAGGAGGAAGATGACATCCTGCACTATTGAAGCTCTGTCAAAGAAAAGCATGAAAAACTTTTAGGTTCTCTGGATTGAAGCTCTATGAGAACAATGGTTTCTGCAATAGGTTTGAACTGAACTTTCTGTAAGGATAATATCTTCAAATTGATTGTGAACCCTTTCCTCATGCTGATGAGCAGCTCAGCAGCATCAGACCATTTCTGCAAGCAACATGAGTGCAGAAAATGGAAGATAAATCATTTTTTCCACTTTGTCTTAAAAGTCAAATGTGAAAGAGGTTGTGAGGACTGAGCTATACTTGAAATCACAGCCACTACATTCCAGTCCACTGCCTATAATTTGCATGGGACCAGGCAAAATACCAATCAGGAATTCCAGTAATTTGTAAAATGTTTTGAGAACTGAAGCAAGAAATGCATTAATCTACACACCATATTTTTATAAGCTAGCACTAAAAGCTACAGAGGAACTCATTACAATTTACAGACACAGAATATGAGCATTTTCACATCACATGAAAAACAGAAGTAGCCATTAATTTTCAGTCCTCTACCATGCTGTGGACCATTTTCAACACAGCTAAGCAGGCATGGAATTTAGGCGGTAATTTTCACAGGGACCCCAAGTGAGTTAATGGCCTAATCTTCATTGAAAATTCTGGTCTTAACTTTGAGTTGCCAATAGCAGTAACTGCTCCTATAATAAAATATCATAGTCAGTGATCCTTCAGTGGTTTGTTCCTTAAACTGGCTTATGTTACTCAGTTCAACATTTCAAAAAAGAAAATTATGGTGGTTTAGTTACATTCTTCCATTTGTGTGCATAAGATAGTGGGGCACCACAGCTCAGCCCATAAATCAGGGAAAACACAGACATCTGAATAAACAAACCTACTAAAAAAAAAAGTAAATATGGACTTCTTTTTTCTGTGCCTCCAGGAGAACCATCACAGTAAAAATAAATACAGATGCTAAAATCAGAAGGATTATACAAGTTAGAATGAGTACATGACTGTGCATTTTATTAGCATAATTTATATTCTAGCAGGGTCCAATCTGGTCTTGTGAAATATAAGGAGTATCCAGGCTCTGACAGGATAGAGCCCTCCTGCTTTCTCTTTATCACAATAAAATTAAGGGTAACCTTATCAGTACTCCATGGATCTCTTGTGAATACATAGTGAGCCTCACATAGAAATCATCAACTTGTAAAAGTGTCAAATCCTGCTTTGTATTAATGGAATCAAAATAAAACATATGAAAGAGAATATTAAAGCTATAGTTGGTGGCCATTCACATTCGGACTCTGATAATGTCACCGAGTTTGGACTGTTTCAAATAGGGTCATAAATTTAGCCTAAAAAATAGTGTTCCTAGAGTGATAACAATGAACGTTAGTTCTCATAATCACACAAGCTCCATTCAATACCCAGATTTCTTGGGCTGATATCTCCACCCTCACAGGGGAAAACTTGCATATAAACATGGACAAACACCAATAGGAGATCTCAAGTCCCTCGGGTTGAAGACAGCCTTCCCTATCAATAAAAGGGAAGATGACATTCTAGGGCACAGGAGCAAGTTTGCTGCTTAAAAGCTCAGAGATGCTCCTGGCAAATCACTAGAACAAGAGGTAGAGTAATTTTCTGGGCTGCTCCCAAGCTGATGACTGAGAACAGGTCAGTCTAGGCTGCCTTGAGTCCCAGTAGCCTGTTTGGTCCACGTCCACAGTCACACACTCTTCCATAGCAAAAGAATAAATGTGCTGTGCCAGAAACTTATCTGTGAATGGATGTAAAGAAATTTTGTCTTCAAGCTTTTTAATAATTAGCATGCTACTAAAGTAACAGTCCCAGCAATGGATACAGATAGACCGCTTCAGCGCTCAAGATCCTGGGCATTGTGTCCACATACACTTAGATGCACACTTACCCTGTGGCTGATATTGTGGTGCAAGCACCAAATTGCTACTGTGCCCGTTCTACAGCAGAAGGAACAAAACGGACATCATTCACTGGACAGGTGTTATTAGGTCAGCTACAATACCCATCAGCAGAGTTCAGTCTCTCAAATCCCTTGCTGTCAGCCAAAACACTAAATTCTAAATTTACAATTGGCCCCAGCTGCCAGCAGAGTCTTGGGTAACTGTCTCAGCTACTGCATTTCCGTGTAAATAGGGTAATAACACTGCCTTCCTTCATGTAAAGAGGAGAATATTGATTAAGCTTTGTAGCGAGGGATGAAGTAACTACATCAAAGCCCCTCTACTTGACAAAGTAGGAGTAAATGAAAACTGCAAGGGAATCCATTATTCAACCTTACTCAAGCTAAAATCAGAAAATAATAATTGCTCCTATTTTATCCTGGGAAGAATTTTACATGTACTCCTAATTAACAGCAAGCTACCAGGTATTTGAGAAAAATGCTTTTTACACGTGAATGATACAGGAGCCCTCCAAGTCTCAAGCTGTAGATCTTTTTCTATTTTTGCACATAAAATTAATCTTATTCTCTTCTGATGTGCAAGTGTTAGTGAAGATTATTCCTTTGCTGATTTTCCAAGGAACTGCACTAACTGAATTACAGTGGCGAAATTGTCTGGGTTAGCCGCCTCCCCACAACAGAAAGTGTGGCAATACCGTTCTTCACATCAGGAAAGTGACCACATGAACCCTAAGCACGTTGTACAAAAATACTAGTTTGGGGCTGCTGCTGTTTTATTTATTCTGTATGCAGGACTGTACATGTGACACAGAGGCAAACTATTGATTTCTTGGTATAGGACCATGCATTTAAAGTGATACAGGAACATTAAGAGCCTCAAATTTCTTAACTCAGTAAAACTGCACTTGAACTGGAGCCTATATTTTAGATTCTGTTTTGATCTTACGGACAACGCTAGTGTACCTCCTCCATCAACCTACACATGACTCACAGGACAGTTAAATGTTCTGATCTCTTTATTAAGAACAAATAAAACCCACTGCAAATCAAAAGGCTGAAGGAGGGAAGGATTCCTTTCTGAAGCTTTTTCGCTACTTTTTCGTCTGAAATGTAAGCATAAGTAACATTTATCTTTTAAACCTACTTCTTAACATTTTTGAGTCTTCTGTGTTCAGGACAGGTTTTTATTATGTCATTATTTAGAAACTGCTATCATTTCTCTTGTTAAGATTTCTTAAGCAAAGGTTCTCTTTCCTCCCCTGAACTGCAGCAGAGTAGTCTCCTATCTAGCAATTCTAACCGTTTCTGTAACCCGAACTCAATATTCTATTCACAGTGAGGTGAGTCCATTGATTTATACAACAGTGTGATAATATTTTCTAACTGATTCTCTTCCTAAATATAGCCAAGCGCTGTATTTGGGATTTGGAGGCCCACTGCATATTAAGTAGGTACCTTTATTAAGCTGTCATGTATGACGTGTACATCTTTCTCCCAAGAGGTTACAAGTAATTCAGAATCCAATAATGTGTACAAGTTATTTTAAATTGCCCTTTCTACTTTAATTACGTTGCAAGTTAATTCCGTGTTCCAGTTGCAGCATGCCGTCAAGCAACCTAGCTCTTTTCAGTCCTTCAGAAGTGCACCTTACAATCACTCATAGTGTTCATTAATTAATTTGGAGCCCTTCTAGAAAGTAATGTTGACATCTTATCCACTCCTATTATGCTATTTTGACTTGCTGTTCCAGAAGCAGCTTTTTATTGGTCATGTACTTGGTGACTGGTAATTCATGGCAGAATTTTGCCACCTAACCTGCGATTTTCAAGCTCCTTTAGCCTTGCGCTGTAAGAGATTTTGTTTGACCATTTTGATTCAATAGGCATAATTACACTCTTGGTTTGGGTTTATTCATGAAGGAGGGTTTCCTTAGGCAAACTATTTTAAGGATATAATTCAGACACGCAATCTTTCCCTTAGAACAGAAACACCAAGTCAGCACACGAACAAAGGCCAAGCAGAAGTAATATCTGAAGCCACAAGTAAAGGCTTTCTTTATTAAACTTTTATACATTTACACCGGCTTTCCACTAGAATCTAAATATACATTTACTGCAACGAGCAAGTCGCAAAGATATTGAATTATGTGCCTTTGCCTGTGCTAAGAACATCTCCTTTGTAACAACATTAATATGGCTCTTAAATTGTAAACTTGTTTTTTAAAATCCTATTCGTTCTGATGGGTGTTTCTTCCTAGTAAGGTTCATTGGCTTCTTTGCTTTTGTGTGTGTGTGGTTGATGTCTTTTTTTCAAATGGCGTATGCACTCAGCAGTATCTGTGACCCTGAGTTCTACACATGAGCAAGCAAGAGAGCCCTGTCCCGCAAGGCTGTTTATGAATTCTGAGAGAGCTCCTTCTGAGAGAGGTGTCTCAAGGAAGGCAGAAGCATGATGTGCATACCAAGCCAAGCACTTCATGATTTATTTATAGGGAAAAGGAGCATAAAAATTGCTGAAGGGGAAAAAAAATGAAGAATCTGACTTACCTTGTCGGTATAGACGAAGAAGAGAATCACAACAGTGAGCTCCAACAGAAATATAATTAACAGCATGATAAAAAACTGTCAAGAGAAGAAGGGGCAGGGGAAAAAACAAAATGCAAAAAACATCAACATCTATTTCAGCTTTTTCTGGATGCACAATAAGTACATTTAGCCAATCATGCGGAATGGGGAGTGGGAGTCATACAGACAGCAAGATGTAAAGCTGCTGTGTTAGAGCAGAACAGAAGGCACACAACTCACAGCAACTGAAATGCGAGTAAAGGAAACACAACAGTATCTGGGCATGCATATGGCTTATTCATATCACTGATTTCAGTAGAACAGCATGAAACACCACAGCAATCTGCCCTCCCAACTGGGCAGTGCACTATTTGAGAGTGACCCTTGGGGACACTTCCCAGGTTGGTTGTGGTTTTTTTTTCCCTCTCCATCAGATTTTTCCAATTAAGAAGATACCAGTGAAATCCACAGCTTAAACTTCCCATTGCAAAAGAAAATAGCCTCGTGGATAAACCATAAAGTCATAGCTCCTTTCAAGAGGAACTGTGGGAAAAGTGAAAGGCACACCAAAAAGCTTGTATACAAGGCCAGCTTACAAGCAGCTTCGAGTAGCTACACAAAGCACCCACGAGTTTCAACTGAAAGGGGCTCGCCTGCACTGAAGACATCAAAGTAAAGTCAGTTACGTTTCTTTTTCTCCTCATAAGCTATGGAACTGTCTGAAAATCAATAGTCAAAAGCTCAAAGGAGTGGCTAAAAATGTTTTAAGACAGGGATTTCACATAGATCCTCTAAAGCCCTCAGCTCTGATCAACTGCAGTGAGAGGAAATGTTGGCAATGCCAAACACCTCTGAAAAACCATAACCCCTCCTTTTTGCAAAGATGCTGGATAGGTCTGCAGCACAGGTCTGCAGCAGCATCAACACAGTAGTTGCACAAACTTTAGAGCAAGTGCTATCAAAGCACTAATGAAACAGAATTTTGCAAAATGGGCAAAGGAGAGAGGGTAATTTTGGAAACTTTTTGAGTTCAGGCAAAGGTCCTGCTCCCTATAATACACTTGGCAGCCTGCAAGTCAGCAACACTGACTTAATTGAAATCCCATCCCCAAGAAAAAAAACAGTTACCATCTTTTCAGCTTCAACCACGAGGCTGCAAACCTATAGAAGTTTAATAGCTACAAAGCCTCATCAGAGCTTCTTCACTGCCTGGTAAGTCAAATCCAAACCTTTGAACCTATGGATTTCTGTGACTAAATGGAGGGCAAATGGTCAAGAAGGGGAAAATACCTTTCTCCACTAGTACAATTACACTGTCTACACAGCTTATTGCATTTTGCTCCATGAGAGTAAATTTTCAAATCTTCATCACCAGCATCTTCACACCTGCCTGACTCTAACACTGGATCCTATTACTACACAGTTTTGAATCACAGAACTCATTCACTCTCATGATCCAAGCTGATTTCTATATCATTACAACCCAACACTTACTTTCTGTATAGCTTTGCAAACCAGCCTTGGTACAGCTTGCTTATTTTCACATTTATGATTTTAGCCTGCTGCATAGCATTAACTGAAACAGAACAAAGCTTACTACTCTTTGCAAAGATATACAGATACTTTGCTATATTTTATTTGTCTCTGGGGTACTTTTTTGGTCATCCACAGAGTCTGACTTTTTCAAAATGTGCATGTGAATACTACTGTCACCCTGTGCAAATCAGTGGCATAGCCTGGATTACGTTAAGCCATTTCTGGAACAAAGAAAGGACTTGTAGTCATTATAAACAGCGATCAGAGTTTCCTACCACAGGACGCAAATTTCATCAGTTTATAATTTTGCCAGACTTTAATTGTCTATGCTTACATATTCTGAACTTGCATCTGTTTAAAGGATAAAAGCTTTTGGACAAACTTAAAAAATAGTACTTCAGTTACTCCCAAGAAAAAAGCAGGGTAAAGTGTGTTATTCCGGCCAGGTTAAATTTCTGGTGGCTTAATTTGAAATCATCTCAGTCTGCTGCTTGGAGCAAGGACGCCTTTGAGAGGATGGCGGCCTGTGGAGGACCCTGTGCTGGAGCCATGGAAAAAGAGCAAGAAAAAAAGAGTGGGAGAAAAAACAGAAACCCACACCACACTGACACCCATGACCAAGTATGATGTGTGGGGAATGGGCTGGAGACTGGCAAAGGAGGAGAAAATGTGTCTGGAGGGAAGATAAAGTGTTTCCTCAGGTGTGTAATTGTCATTATGTCTGAAAACTAGCACTAATAATTGAAAGTTTATCTTAATAGGCAATAAAATAAGTGAAATTTCATGGCTTGAGGTTTTTTTCCTGCAATAACAAGTCATACAACTCTGCCAAACCCTCCCATCTTAGGACTGGAGCAGGCAGCTGCTGTTGCCAACTATGTCCCTGTGTCCAGCAGCAGAAGGCTATGGGGTGGGTCTTCTGGCGAGAAGGTGCTCCTGCCTTCTTCAGTTCATACGAGAGAAATAAGTATATTGCCAAAGTAAAAGATGCTAAAATTGTAAAATCGAGCACTCAAAATTTAGGACACGTCAGAATAAAAGTCTTCTTGATTATGTACCATGTCTAACTCTTTCCCTATATAGGCTCAGAGGGTCCTCCAAGCAATTACTCATGGGAATTTATATGTACTGCAGATTTCAAAAATCACACAGTGAACAAAAACATTGTTCAGAAATTCAAAACCTAGATAAGTAGGATTATGCTTTTTCTCCATAGAAAAATATTTTTGTTTTTAAATAAAACCTCTAGTTTTATCTTTCTTAATATCTGCATTGATTGACAGAAGGTACACTGTTATAACACGGATAACTAATATGAATTAGTTATTCTACTGTGTGCAGACAGCAGAGACATGCACTGTATCTTCTGTTGCAAAGGTAAGTTAGGTGAGGTCAACTTCAAAGCGGAGGCTTCAAATTCAGCACCAAGTATAAGCTATCGGCACTTAAATGTCAGAACATTTATCATTCCCCTCTAAGAAAGAACCCTACCTGAACCCAAACCAACACAGCAGAAAGTAAAAATCAAGGATTTAGATGGAGCTGGCTGCAAAGCATTGCCTGAACACTTCAGCACATCTTCTAATCCAACAGACAAAAGTGAACGCACAGACGCATGCACAACTTCAGCCTCTATTCCCATAGCACCTTCCAACAAAAGTTCACTTGCAGTTCCATCCTCAGTATCATCCCAAAGGGAATGACGACTAATTTGAGGCCAGAACCAGCTTGGCATATCCAATTCAAATTTAAAAGGCATAAACATAAGCCCATCGAAGGCTCACAGCACCTAAACCCCCAACACACCTGCTAGAAGCTCTCACGGCTCTTTTTCAAATGAGTTCTTTCACTGTGGTGATAAATACAGAGAAGAATAAAAATTAGTTTTGCTTTGGTTCACTGAGGCTGCAGGCTGCTGGTATAATAAAGATTTATGTATGGAGAAACAACAATCCCAAAAGAAGGCATTCATGTAAAACTCCATAAAAAAAGATTAATCTGACCTTGTACAGAGAGATGCCTTACCACACTACTTGTGAAATAGTGGGATGTAACCTAGTAGAGGTTCACTGGAGAGGTGCATACTGCCCTATGAAAAGCATACAGCTTTTCATAAATTACACCTGAAATAAACTCAGAGAGGTTTTGATGAGAAGGGAGGTAAGGTGACACCTTTCTGTATAGCTACTACTGCTGATTTCCAAACCTTAAGAAAACTAAGGCCAGTTTCTCAGCAGTTATCTTCATGTTCTACAAAGCCTATGACTTTGCCACAGGTTCCCATTAAAGGAGTAGAGAAAAGACAGTACGCAATTGCTATCAAAACTACCTCATAGCTATGCATCACCCTCCTGATGTTTGAGAGAGAAAAACCTATTAGAGAAGAAAAGGTCCCAACTTACAACTCCATCTTCATTGGAGCTCTACTAGGCTTTTGACCCACTAGTTCTGTTTCACAGATCATAGAATCAAAGAATGGTTTGGGTTGGAAGAGACCTTAAAAGACCATCCAGTACCAAGTCCCCTGCCATGGGCAGGGACACCTCCCACTAGATCAGTTTGTTCAAAGCCACCCTGACCTTGAACACCTCCAAGGATGGGACATCCACAACTTCTCTGAAGAAGCTGCTCCAGTGCCTCTGCCCCCACAGTAAAAAAATTCTTCCTAATATCTAACATAAATCTCCCTTCTTTCAGTACCCTTCATCCAGCCTCTTAATATCAGAGGGAGAATCAAGAACTGTTATTTACGGACATCATTTAAAGCACATCTCCATTACAGCTCATAGAGGCACTTCTCAATAGTTCAGTTATGCTGCTCAGATTGCCCATCTCTCCATGTCAGGAGTAGCTGACCTTCTCACAGTTTCCCAAAGACAAAAGTGACCAAGTATAATGAAAACCAATCTGACCGTCTTATTAACATCCTAATGTTTTGCTATGAGATTAAACATATAACTGATGGAAAAGTCAAGAATGCTGTGTTTACCCTGATCCCTGAAGTAATGCTTCTAGTTTGATTAGACTCTGTCTCAGAAGGAGACAGTAAAAACTCAGTGTGCCAAACCCTCTTCTGAACTTAGTTAATGACAAGACAGAAGCATCTTGCAAAGTGTTACTCATATCTCCTTCAACAAAAAGCAAGACATCGTATGTGTTCCATCACATAATGCCTATGCTGTTAATCCGCCTGTAAGGGGGACAGTTAACTTTTTTTTCCTGTCAGAGACAATATGAAGTAGAACACATCAGCAGGTAGGTCGCTCCAGTTAGAAGAGTTCCAGCAAGCTAACTGCTCCTGTTCTGCAGCAGCTCCCAGGATGAAGAGAAAAAGAACACCCTCAGACCTACAGGAAATCTTTCCTCTGTAACATCAATGGCAAGTTTGATAGTCTAGCATTCTGCCTCTTAGTTAGAGTGGATTACCAAGTCCTCACTGATCAGCTTTAATTTCAGTATTACATTTCACATTCTAACTATTAAGTACCTCAAGTAGAAGAAATTACAGAGATCACATTGGGCATAAAATGGTTGGTCTTGCAAGAATAGTCTTAACTTTGTAGCCTGGGAGCAGTTTTAATTTGTCTGCCTGGTGCTAATGTGTACATATATTACTTCGGTCACAAGAATAGTCGAGCTGTGGCTGCTAGAAGAAGGAATCTCTTAGAACTACAAAACATACAGATTGGCAATGACCCCAGGGATCATTTGGTTGAATTCGTTGCTAAAAGCAGAGTCAACAAGATGAAGCTGTGCAGAGCTGTGCCCAGACATCTTCTAAGTGTCTACAAGGATGAAGATGGATAGCCATCTACAGCCACACTGGACAGCTTCTTCCAATAATTGACTATCTTCATGACAACAAAAATATTCTGTATCTCTAATTGATACTTCCTTTTTTCTAACTTGTGCCTTTTACCTCTTGCCCAACCCCTGCGAATCCTTCCAAAAACTGTATTTTCCTTAGATTCTACTGTAATGTAGTTGAAGATAGTAATAAAACCTCCTTGCTTTAATTTCCCTAGAGAGAATAAACCTAACTCTCTCAGTCTGTCCTTGCCCCATACTGATCATGGTGGCCCTTCACTGAACTCCCTCCCTCCTGGTATGTATGTGCCTTTTCTACCAGGAAGCCCAAACTGGACTAAGCACTCCAGGCACAGCCTTATCTTTTTCTAGAAGGCTTTATTCCTTCTCAGTGTCAGTAAATGTAATGGAATGTGGGGATTTGTATGGCCCACAACTACCCAGTTATGTTTATCCTTTTATTCTGATTTAATACAAAGACACATATTGAAGGACAGGCTCTCCACACATTTGAAAGGTTCTGATGAAAAGGAGAAGGTCCTTTATTTTTGAGTTAAAAGGTAGATTATTAGATTGTGTTACTGTGCTTTAGGGCTAAAATATCTGCCAATTATTTTAATATTGATTGTTAGATCATAATTTGATATGAACAGAAACAGTATCAAAAATTACATCACATTCTGCACATAACCTCCTCTGCAGGGGTAGAATCTTATCTTTAATATTCGAATTATAAACAGCATCTCTCTTTTCTGAATAAACAAAGTCAAACATTTACCTACAAATTCACAGAACTCCATTAAAGTCAAAAGAATTGATAGGACTTCATAGCAGCCACATTTTACCAAGCCCCCTGAAAATTAATTCCTCAACTTTACTATGCTTTGCAATTTTCCTGTTCTCTTATCAGGATCTATATCATTTATATTGAACTAATATCTACCAGACTGAGCGAAGATGCCTCATCACTATGATTGTTACAGTCAAAATCTTGTATCTTCCCTGCAGAAGTGTAGCTTCCCCATGCTTAACCAAATTAAAACAGATGCGTCAATGAACTTGTATGCATAAAGCTGAGCAGGTGCTCACTTCAGAGGTCCTGAAGACTATAAACTATTGGCAAATTTACTACATATTCCACGATTTGGAAAAAAATCAAGTCATATGATAAGTCAAAACCAATGCAAGAATTCTCACTGAGGTACTGGAAAAGAGAACTCCAGGTAATGGAAAACCACCTGCTCTTTTTAGGGGTCATGTACCTGCCTTCAGGCACCAATGCTTGCCAAGGTTGGCTCTGGCATTCTATGCACAGCAATACAAAGATCATTGCCAAGCATTTTAGAAGGTTTCCCAGAATAACTCTTTTGTTACATACTGATACATGACTTCCACAAAATAAAAACTGATATGGTACAGATTTTATCAGCACTAAAAAGAAAAATTGAAAAAGAAATTGAAACTATTTTCCACTTTTGAAAGCAAAAGTGTTTAAAGTACCACTAGTTCTCAAAAGAAGTTTGATTTAATATAATTCCTCAGAGGAATTTTGAACTGATATGTTAATAGGGAGTGAGAACATTATGAAAGACTTGCTTAGTTTTTTTTAAATTTTCTTTCATTTTCTTTTCCAAGGAACTGAGCAAGGAGAGGAAAACAGTAGAAAAAGTGCAATGGGAATTGTACTTGCATCTTAGAAATTAGTACCTCTGCAACATAGAAGAACGAACAAAAAGAGAGAGCGATGAATGAGAAATTAAAAGACAGTGCCCAGACCATAACAATAACTGGAATTACATTCAAAATCCCAGTGCATTGCTCTTGCAATGAACTTCACAACAAAAAGGAAAGGGCAGTTTGCTTCCAATAACATCGATCACAGTTGACTCCAATTCTACATCTCAGTACCAAGGTTTTTGCTGACAACTGGTTTGAATTCTCCTTTTGTTAATTCCATACCACTGCTCACACTTAGTGTCCTCTATAGCACCCTGCATGCCTCCTACGTGCCCATAGTTTTAGCCTTCCCAAATACCTGTAGACTTAAGTCCCATCTGAGCCCTCCTTCTGCCAGGCTGAGCATATTTAGCTCTTATAATACTTCCTTGGTAGTAAATCTCTTTAGCCTCCTGATCTTTCTTTTCCAATGTAAAAATGATTAAGTTTGCTCATAAACTTTAAAAAGGCAGTAATGTATACCATCAAACTTAAAAAGAGAAACTTCGTTATGAAAACAGCACCTACCTAAATTTGGTTCATCACCTATTATTCTACAAAAGCCTTAATAGTTAATTCATTGTGATTGTGACAAAGTCATGCATGCTTTATGCCTCCTGAACACACAGTACAGCCCTGTTTATGTTTGGCCTATATTTTTTTTAATGGATGTGCAAAAACTCCTGCTGATCAATAAGGCTCAAAGAAAACTGCAGTAATAATTTCTGGGAAGATATACAATATATGCAGGTTTAACACATTAACAGTGTTTCATTTTTGTCTCACTACTGCTTTCCGTTGGAATCATTCAGTCTTAACTGCATTAGTGAGAACTGAATATTCCCACACTATGTGTCACGGGATTTTAACTGGCATTTTGTTGTGGTTTTGGTAATTTTTCATCTTCTCCAAAAACTGAGTCAAAATCAATGAAGGGACATAAAATATTAGCCATCTTGCACCACCAGCTAGGTGGTTACAGGCCCATTTAACATATCGCAGTTTATTATCCCTTGGCAGAAATAAAGGTCTCACTGGTCTTCGACTCTTTTTTAAGGGTTCCTTTGTTTCTTCTGCAAACATAAAGCAAACTTGACATGATCTGGTGTCAATCTTCATCCTAGTCAAGACAGAAACTCAGCCTATTTGTGAAGTACAACACAGCTGAAGAAGAACTAAAACATTAGACTAGCTCTTATAAGACACAGCGATGCTCTAGTAATAACAAAGCAGTTGCTCGAGTCCACTTAACACAGCTAATGGAAATAGCAAATACAAGTAAATGGTTTGGCTTGGGGTTAATCCAGTATTCTCCATCTAAGGCAAAGACACGTAAAGTTAATTAGTGTCTGAACATACACCATTTACTCAGACTTTAACATCACCTGTGTACTTAGTAAATGGAGCTTCTTCCCGGAAACCTACCATTCCCAGGACATTTCTTGTCATCTGCAGCTCCACCATGAAACACAACCAGATAGCTCAGTGCTCTGAGAGGAGGAAGAGGAGAGCAGCAGCAAGTGGTCTCCACACACCCTGTTTAGGTAGCAAATGAGTCAGCAGGGCTGGTTTCACACATATTCACACTGAACATCTGACTGACCCCAAGTACTGGGCAAACTGACAGAAGCTCCCCCAAGATGATAAGGGCAAATGACATGACCATGCTGCTTAGCCAACTTATGATGAGCTGAAGGGGAAAAAAATTAATCGGAAATACTGTACTTCTCCATTTACTCATATTTGCAAATCCTGGGCTGAACTTGCAATGGGATCTCACCTGCTAATTACAACAATAGAAGATTTATTTTACTTCTAGAGTCTCAAAACATTATCTAGAAATTGCATGGCATGTGTAAGTGAAGTAAATGGTAAGAAGCAGGTGGTCATGAAAAGAAAAAAGGACAAAGAAGAGCATTTGTATTTAAATTCTACTGCTGGTTTTCCCTGCAGTTTGCTGCTCCCAGACATGCTACATCAGTGGTTGCTGCATCAGATGCACGTGAGTCAGTCTTGCAGTAATGAACAGCAAGTCAATTTGGTTTACCTAATTCTGCCTTTTATCTGTAATATTCTTCTACCAGGGAACTGAAGTATCTATAGAACCAACACAGATCTGGTTACAGTGTAGACATCACTGATTTACACTAACTAGCCTCCATTTCTTTACCTTCAGAGCTTGGTTTTTTGGAGGGTTAGGTAATTCTAATCCTTAAAGAAAAAAAAGCCAATGTTGTTCTTAAGTAAAAGAAACAGTGTTAAGGTGGCTAAAATAGCAAATTAATGATTGGGAATATAAACAGAGATGCTGCTTTGGTGAGCCTATGGCTTTCTATCTAAGCAGATAATTTTATTGTTATGAAAAAGAATTATCAAACATTACGTTCAAAAGTGACATGAATGTCTGGGCTGGCAAGAAGCATGCAGGTTACTTGTACTTTACTTTTGAAATTGGAGTAATCCTGTTGCCTACCAGATCTTTCAGGTGACCCTAGATCTGGAGCAAAAGCCCATCAAAATCAGCAGAGGTAAGTTTTACAGATCAGATAACAAACACATTTGAGCAGAGACTGCAAGCTCTTGCAGAAAATTGGCTTCCTTGGAAATGTTTCCCTGACCACCATGTAGTCTTATGCTCTGCTCTTCTACTGTGTGCTTTACTGGATTACTTAATTGTCCTGGTAATTTGATATGTAGTGAGGTATCTGTGACCCACCTCAAATTCTTACAAGACTGTAGTAGGGCAAGAAGAGGCTTGGTTTCTGGGTTCCCTTTTGAAATGGCTCAGAGAAAGGTTTCTTTTCAAGAAACTCTGGCAAGAGAAAATTGATTGAATGCTGAGACAAAAGATAGGGTGCAGGAGGCTTTCTAAGTGATATGGAATTTTAAGCCTGCAGAGACTGTGAGAGAGAGAAGCCAATTAGGAACTCGGAAACATTGATAGCCATTTAGACAAAGAGATTAAGCCTTCTACTGATATAAATTAGCATAGCTCCTCTGACTCCTGCACATGGTGTTGTCACACTGTTTGACTGTCATAAAGCAGCATCTTGGCAATACAAGAAGGAATACAGGCATTAGGAAAAGGTTCTTCACTGAGGGGGCAGTTGATCACTGGAACAGGCTCCTCAGGGCACCAAGTCTGTCAGCGTTCAAGGAGCATTTAAGCAACACTCTTAGTCATGTGGTTTAGTTTTAAGTAGCCCTGAAAGAAGGAGAGAGATGGGCTTGATGACCCTTACGGGTCCCTTCCAATTTCAGATACTCTATTCAAAGCATATCACATACTAGTGGTATCGCATCAGTCTATATTAGAAAAAATAAGTACTACTCTACGAGTTAAGCCCTTCCTACACGTTGAGTTCAGGACCAAGTCTAAAAACAGGAGAGAAGGAGAACACATTTATGCTTTCTCTCCTCTACTTTCAGTACCTTTGATTAACTGCTACCAGAGATGAAGAAAAGAAGGAAGAGGAGAACTCAGATCCCACGTACTCCTGAGTTTCACCATCAGCCAAGCAGAAGATAAAACTGAAAGGCAATGAGGAGAATATTCTTAATAATTAAGAAGCAACAAATATAGGGGATTTTGATGCTCAGTACTTACAGTCCAAACAGGTAACAAATTAGGGCTTTCATGTGAAACACAGCACTACACAGAGAATACATGATGTAGAATTCTCGAGCTGTGCTTATGGTATCTTCCTGATCTTTACATTACTTGCTTGCTGATGTGGCTGCTGCCATGATTTCTCTGATTCTGCTGCTCAGTTTGCTAAAAGAGCACAAGCTCACGTGGTAAGCTGGAATGAGAATATACTGTTTGGTCTGTAGCATTAAATTACTGAAATGAAGTCATTCACGGGCTATTTCTTTCCCATTTAGTTGCCTGAAAATAAATTCCCTGTCACCACTGGGGTTTCAGCTGTCAGCTCTCTGATCAGATCCAGTGACACTACTGAAAATAGTAGTTTTTTTATTCTCCTTTTCTTACCACTCATTAATTTTTTCCTCATTTTCTTTATTGCTATTTCACTTACAGATCAGGTGGCTGAAGTTCAGAAAACTCTCAACAGCACAGTACAAAACATCACAGGCACTTATTTTCCCCTTGGACTATTCCGTAAATAAGAGTCTTTTGATATCTGGATAGTCATTCAGATATGTATATAGTATCAGCTCTCCACAGCTGGTCCTGACTGCATATCAAGGTGTAATTCTGATATTATTCATTCCAGCAACTGTGACGAACTCCTCCCTCACTTATTAAGATGAGGTCCTCATTTAAATTAAGCTGAACGCATAGACCTATCTGTCAGTGATCACTTTCTTTCCATTTCTCATTAATCACTGTTTCAGATTTTCTACAAAAAGAAAATCAGGCTTATTCACAAATCAGTAATAAGGGGAAGGAGGGTATATCTAAGCTGTCTTCTTACTTACCTAATCCTTGATCTGATGGAATATACTTACTCCTATAAGAAGGCAGCTGGTTTTAGGTAATCAGAGACAAACCAGCACCTTGTCTACCTCAAGCCCTTTTCCTTTTCTAATATAATCCTGTATGGGTAATATATGGTGAAGAATCTCCTGTGTCAATGTAGGCCTTTTAAGGCCTTAAGTTGTACATAAGCAAGACTCATCTAACTTGCTTGATTGGATTATTTGCCACATTGCACAACCCAACAAGTAACAGAAGAATGTGTACTTTGTACCAAATCATTGGACAATAAAAGAAGTGTCATAAAATCAGAGAGCAAAATAGAAGACAAGACTACCTATGGATCTTATTTCCTTCCTCTACATGTGTTATTGTTTAAGTTGCAGATTTCTGGAAACATTGTATGTGTACATGTGTGCTTAAACAACCAAACAGACATAAAAATCCTTCCTTCAAAAAGGGCTCCATACTGCTTTTTACTAGTGACTGTGATTTCCTGGACCAAAAGTAAGTTCATTTTTGCAAAAAATCTGCATTAGACCACATTCGAATGCCCTTTTTGGCAACTTCTCTGATTGTCCTGCTTCCCATTTAACTAGGTAATGTTGCAATCAGGCTGATCAGCTCAGCTTGGACAGCCTGCAGTGGAGCTCATAGAAACCAGCTAATTGTGCCCATCAGGCACTATCGTCAAAATAAAAATTGAGAACTAACTTTGCTTTGTGATATTTATTTATCATTTCAACATAACACATATTATGAAAGAAATAAAAATTGTCATTACTATTATGGAATCATGGATTAAATACTTAAAGGTCATTGTAGCACACAGGACAACCAGACACGTCCTGCTGTAATCAGAGAGAGGTGGCAAAGGCACAGAGTTAAGATTTAGACAATTTGGGTTTGCTTGATAGCTCTCCCACAATCTCCCACTGCAAACTACACAAGGCATTTAGTTTCACTTTGCTGCAGATTCCCATCTGTTTAATGAGGATAATAATACTTTCCCTCTGACTTATCTATTTAGATGGTAAGCTCTACTGGTACTACTTCCTATTATCAGACATTTTATACAGAATGAGCATTCTGATCTCATGGGCTGCCTGCAGGGGATATTGTAACACAAATAATAAATAACATAACCCATCACGATTTAACATCTAGAGCTGAGATTTTTAACTTGGACTATCCATGTAATAATGACCTTTTTCAGTGCAAGCACCTAAGTACAAATCTCTGATAAACGTGCGTGAAAGGCACAGAATTCAGGCAATTCAGTTCCTCAAACACAGATCTTAAAGAATTAACCTAAAAGACAACGTTTACACAGACACTTCAGAATCAGCTAGGTCAACATTCGAGCACAAAAGAGAAAAATGTACTTAATCAGGCATAAACTTCTTTAGCATGGAGAAATGACATGTGTGTGCATACAATATAGCACCTGCCTAAAGTCAGTACTACAATCAAGTCACTAATCATGCTGGAGTGGTACAGCAAGCTAGTGTCTCATCTTCTGCATGGACTTGCCCTCAGCTTAAAAGCACAGGCATTGCAATGTGGTTAAGAAGACTCAAGCTAAATGTTTTGCCAAAATTCACAAAGAAGATGGATACAGCTAACAGCTCTGATGAACATTAGAACTATAACACATTTGCAAAGGTGTAGGGAGCAAAAATAGATTTCTAATTTTGTTTCAATACAGTCTATAGAGTTCTGCAGTACAGCTAGATGGTTCTGCAACACAGGATCTATTACCTACAAAAATACCCCAAAACAATGGAAGCCCATAAACTAACTTTCTGAAGCCAGACCCTCAGTTATTACCTCTTTCACCTGTTCAGGACAGTGACCCTACCCATCAGAATAAAGCTGCCATTTTTTAATTACAGCTGAACTTGTAGCAGAGAGGTCGCTGCTACACTTTATTGAGCAACAAGAATAGCAGAAATAGCACAGTAATCTTACAGAAACTAGAAAGCATTTTTCTCCTGCTTCACTCCCCAATTTGCATCTACATTCAGATGCAAGATTACATAAACCAGGTTGTAAACTTATTTCAAGAAATGCTAGTTGCTCTGATTTCCCCAGGGAAATCCAATGATGGAGAGGTTTATCTTCTTCCACATTGTAGCTGGAGCAAATAAGAATCACTGCAAATATCTGTTCTTTTTAACCAAGATCTTAGAATGACAGCTGCAGAACTCACCTAATCTGTGTATTTTTGCAGAACGCATAGGATGGCTGAGGTTACCTTTTTTTTTTTTTCACACTTTATTTTAGATTTTCATATTATTTTATTTCTTTGAATATAGATAAATAGTAATGGGCCTGTTTCTTAGGAGATTAATGAGGCATTGTCCTGGCTATATGTTGCCACTGAATAAAGAATATCTGCCAGCTCCTTAGATGGTGGACACCAGGTAAGTTCTTTGAAGTCACTCTGTTCTTTAAAGTCTAAACACTCTATTCAGTGGATCATTCACGACTATTGCACGCAGCTATGCAAAAACCTTATTTACAAATTAAAATTTAGTTTGACTTTCAACCACCTTTTCCCATCTGTGCTCTGCTACTTAAAACACTTTGCCTGTCCTCCTCTGCTACTTAAAACACTTTGCCTGTCCTCCTTCCTTTCAAAAGTCATTGGTAAATGCCAGAGGTAAGCAATTACTATCATGTACACCTAACATCACAGCAGCCTAATACCAAACAACTTAATAGTTTTCCTCTGACAACCCAATACAATTGTTGTCTGTGGAAAATACAGAAATACAGGATCAGAGCCTCATCTGCTCTGCAACTGCACAAAATGTAAATAGATTTTAAAGTCTCTTTGATACTGCTTACTTCTCATTCACTCAAGCAGACCCCTTAGGAGTCAGATCATCGAGCAGTAACAAGCCAATACACAAATATCCTGATGTGTCCTCCACCACATAAAATTCTGCTCCTCCAATGCAGGTGGGCTGAGCTAGTTTTTCCTGCTCTGTTCCCTCCCAGCCCATTTTAGGATTCCACTGGTACACCATGCCTACTGCAATATTTCCAGTCTTCCTCCAAACCATGTATCCTAATAACAGCAGTTTATCCTCCCAAATATATCCTTCCCCAGCTTGTAACTGCCACATTCTTGGCACTTTCTTCTGCTCTTACGAAGCAAAACAAGAGGTGCATCTGTTGCGTGGGAAACCTGTCTTTCTAGTCCTTGCAGGTATAAAGACTACCACGAACCAATCATCAGGATGGGATATACTACAAGAGATAACAGCAAGTTTGAGATCAAAATTCGTCTTGGTTAAACTAGGCATGTCCATGTGGTCTCTTATAATACTGTAAGTGTTCTCAAGAAGATCATAAGAGTGTGACTTTGGAGTTCAAGGTGACAGGAATACAGTACAGGCAGAGCATCTGGAGATTCAGATGATATTCACATCATTTTATTACTGCCTATAGTCATACTAAAAAACACAGTGAAACCTGCTACTCACTCAAAATATACAGTGATGTTCTGCTCAGTGGAGCAATGTTTGATCTCATATATGTAAGTTATAACTTGAATATCTGCCATCCCACCATGATAGCATCCCTGGGTACACCTCCAGCTTGGTTTATTGTACTTCCTTTTCTTTTTGTCTACACAAATGCTATACAAGAAGACATGGTAGTGACATTACACATGAGCAAGATAACTTATTCCATAAGCTGCTGTCACATTTGTGGAAATAACTTCTGGAGACATAAATTAAAGGAATTCCATTAAAAAAAAAATCAATCTTAGCTACTACCAGGAACAAAGCCAGATGTTAAGGAGTAGCCTGGGAGGCACAGAGCGAAGTGTAAGGGCTTGATCCTGCAGTGACTGTTAGACACACAAGGTTGCCAATGCTTAGTAGCTTTTCCTTTACAACTTAAATAGTAAATCATATCACATCACAGCTGCCACAAAACAGTCCTCTTAAAAAGCAATAGAGAAGGGGCATTCTCAGGGATGTTCAACAAAAACCAGAGATAGCTTGGAAAGAGACTATTTTCATTTTGGCAGAGCACAGTGTTGGGAACACCTGTGAAATAAGAAAGGATGAAGAGATGTAGCAAACACATATACTAAAACCAGCCTTGGCTTGACATTCAGCAAGTTCTTTCATTCCAGTATTCACTTCTCCACCTATGTTACCTAGAAAAACAGGAGCTCAGCAAAACCAAATGCCCAGGCCCTGAACTTAAAAGCACTTTGTCAAACACCAGTCAAAATATAATCAGTAATCTGAGGAAAAGAAGACTAAGAACAAACACACACAATAAGGGTTTGTCCCAGAAACAAAGGCTTCTACCACCACCCATTTCCCTTCCAAAGAGACTCAACAGGAAAACTCACAAGAGCTTGGAATTCTCACTGGTATTTAATGAGGGTAAGTAAGTGCCGATGCACATTGTGGAAAGGTTTCTAGACTAAACAAAAAGTTAATTCAATTTTGGCTAATGAAACTGTATTTCAAACCTCTATAGTTGGGCTTATGCAGAGTTAAAGTAGCTGTAATCAGCTCTAACATAACTCAGTTTTGAAGAAAACTGAGTAAAACAGAGGTCACACTGAATAGCTATGGTACACAAAAGTACACAGATGGACAGAGCAAAACGCTGGTAACGTATCAGATCAAGATTCCCAGTTGTCCCATGCAAAGAGTTCCTACATTAATTTGGATTAATTTGCATTACTTCACTTGATCCATCAAGTACAATCCTTACATCATGCACTGAAAGGCGTTAAATTAGTCCTTACACCATGCACTGAACAGCATAAGATTCCAGGTTTTGTGTAGCATGTGATAGGAAGAGCAGTTCCTGCAAACATTTGCATATCCCTAAAAGGACGCCTGTCTAGGGCTGGCTGAGGACATTGACCCTAGCTGCAGCAATGACAGCTGATCAACAGAAACTTGGTCCTTGCCAAAACAGTGTTGTAGGCCATTAAACCAGATGCAACAAAAGGATGAAACCCTTCCAGTACAAGGACTGACTGCCAGATCCTGACCTGATCCTGATACAAAAGATGACACCACTTATTGCTGGTCACACCTGAGCTAGGACTTTAATCAAAAAAGCACAAAGTATGTGATTGATTTTGCCCATAAGCTATACTATTAGACTTATCCTCCTGCAGACTTCTGCTATATGGGCATTGAAGCTGTAATCCAGTAATTATATCTTGCTGGCCAGACACTTCCTCCACAAAGTGGGTATTTATAAGACTGTTAAAATTGTCAAGGACTATCAGCCTCAGATTCTTGCTTCATTTTTCCCAGTGTAAATTTTGATCCACAAAATTGCTCTAATTTCAATTTAAGTTGTTCATTTTAGTTTCAAACCACCTACCTTCCACATAAATAATCCTTAATAGCCTAGACAGACTAGTTCTTAATTTTACTAGTTGAAAATCAGCAGAAACACCTAATTAAGGCAGGGGTCTGGAAAGACTACTCTACTGAGGCTTGGAATCTCACAGTCACTTAAAGATTTTTACAGGGTGAAGAATTCTTGGGGGCTGTGTGCAGTTCTGCAGCTCCCAAGGGAGCAAAATGAATATATGATGCACAGTGAGGAGCGGCCTTTTACAAAGGAATCACCAGCTCATGAAAATAAACCTCAGCTCCCCTTGACTCTGAGGTTTGCTAAATGTCACAGTAAAGTCCTGGACTTGAGCAGCAAGATCACCTCACTTCCTGGTCTTAAGCTGAACAGGACTCAAATACATTAACACCAACCACAGCTGGCACTCACTACTCATTAAGTCCAGCTTTGAGTGGTATAAAATTACATTTTGATACAATACATTAGGGATGTGCCTCAAGCCTCTGCTAAATCATGGACAGGTGGCAACTTATTAATTTTTGGTTCACTGCAATCTTCCTGTGTTGGCACATCTACTTCCTGAACGTTGCAGACTTTTGAGATGTAATGACTGGCAAAACCAGCATTGCCAAATCTGACTTCATTTCCATTTTAAATCAGAATCAATCTCTTTACAATGTTTCCTGTCTCCACTGATCTTTCCTGTCCAGGACTTCAGGTCACCAGTCCTGCCTGGGTAGACATTTGGAGTAGATATCTATCAAAGGGTGAAAAATGGTTCACGAGTACACTGCAAAAAACACCTTCACAAACCTCTCTATCTTCTCCAAACAGTACAAGGAAACCCTCACCACCGCTAACCATTCCCTTCTGTCAGGTCTCCTCCTCTAAGGACAGGTTAAGAGCATGGTCAGGAATGTTCTAGAAGCTCCTCAGAGCTATCGAAGTTCGATTCAAACATGACTCACACTTCATCCATGTGAAGCAGGCAGCTTCTGTTGAAATGCAGGACACTGTAACATGGATTGGAATAGCACCAGCACCTTAAAACAGCAAACATTACAACAGCACAGAAGCTTAATACTCACACTCAGCAGGAGGCACTTGTTCTCCTTGATGGCGCCTATGCAGCCCACGAAGCCAATGATCATGACAAATGTCCCTGTGACGATCAGTAGGTTGGCAGCTGACAGGGATGGGAAAGAAGAGGAGAGAGTGGCAAAGTTCCCTTGGGTAACAGCCAGCCAGATGCCTACTCCCAGGATTCCACAGCCTCCCAACTGGGAAAATAAAAAGAAACAAAGAAACTCAGTTATCATATCTGAGCAACACCAGATATTAATCCACAACAATACTGCAGTGGTAGAATGGCTCTGCTGAGGTAAGCCACACAGTCACACGTAATAAGAAATGGTCTCTCCCTATGGCATTTTCCATATCGGAAACAGGCAGAAGAGAAAAGTATAAAAAAAAACGTAGAGGGGGAACTCATCAGTAAGATGCAACATTCAAGCAAAAGTCACAGACTTTCTAAATCCAAGACACAACCAAACAGCAGGTCTCTTCCTCTCCAGTGAAAAAGAAGACACTGTGTAAAGGAGAAATTCCCAAAGATACAGAATTTGAAGGGATTTTAAAAAATCCACATCTTATTTAGGTACCTCAGAGAGCTGGTCAGAATGGCTGAAGCATTTTTGATCCCCTTTTCTTCCCATCCCAATAAACCATCTCCCATCCTTGGCACATGCCATAAATTTTGTCAGAGCATCCCCTGATAGCCAAATCCCTCTTCATAGTTCCTGTCCAATGTCCAGCCTCCTTGTAAGCAAGAGAGCATTTAGAGTGTAAACAGGCCAGAGAAGGAGGGAGAATTCTAGCACAACATTAAAATGAACAAACAGATGTTTACTCTTAAGGTGGCCACTGGTTTAGTAATACAATCTTCGCAAGTGGACTTGGCTGGTTTTGAAAAGTTCGAGAGGGGAGCAGTAGTACAGGCTCCTCAGGCATGAGAGCAAAGAGAAGGGAGGATTCCAATGCAGGCAGCAGCCACCACAAAATCATAAAAATCATAATTATTACATGCACAAGGAACTTTTAAAAAACACAAACACTTATAAGCCTGCTGCTTAAAACTGCAAGAAAGCCTGCAGAATTGTAACAATCTAAGTAAAGCTGAGCAATTAAATAGAATTAAACCAAAGGGGATTTTGCAGTATTACACAGTCACACAGCAGAGGATCACTTAGGTTTCTTTCTTTCCTGCTCTCCCTTTAAAATAACCAATTTTTGTTGAGTTTTATAATTACATTTTATTATCCAAATCAATTAAAGCTAGGAAAGAAATAGCGTTCATGGAGAGTAAGCCAGACACAGAGGCGTATCAATTAAATGCCTGCATAAAGTGAATAAGGACATAAGGCAGCTCATGAACCAGGGAAGGAAAAAGACAGAGCTAATCTTGAGGCACAGGTAAGCCTCAGAAATGAAACACAGAAGAGAAACATAAAAGCCAAAGCAATTTCTTCTACTAATTGCTAAGGCTGCCTCTGCATGCCACTGAATTCCCTGTCAATGCAGGACAAAGAAGGAAGTCATGTCTCAAGGCAGGACTTCTCAATCCAGATGCAAACCAGTCTGTTTTGTTCTGAACGAAGGAGCTAAACTATACCTCACTGTAATGTATCTCAGCTGCATTGACCTGTATGTCTCCACTGACAGAAGACAGACTTCAGAACATAGAGACTTGGATCATCTACTTCACCAGCCTCTTCATATGCAGGCATTCCATATCACCACATTCATCCTTTCACAAAGAACTCCTTACAAATACCACACAGGGACAGTCCAAGACCTTGACCCTATACACTGGAAATATCTCCCCTCTATGCCCATTTACAGACTATGATAATTTACACAGTCTAAAATGACTGAAGAATAACCAGGGGAGAAAAGAGGAAAGAACACTTAAAGAAGGTAACCCATAGAAAATCATTTAAGGTAACTGAGAAGATATAAACAAAAGCTATCGACATCACACACACACACACAGAATAACCAGGTTGGAAGAGACCCACTGGATCATCGAGTCCAACCATTCCCACCAATCCCTAAATTATGCTCCTAAGTACCTCATCCACCCTAACCTTAAACACCTCCAGGGACGGTGACTCAACCACCTCCCTTGGCAGACCGTTCCAATGCCTAACCACCCTCTCCATGAAGAATTTTTTTCCGTGAAGAATTTTTTCCACCGTATTTTTTAGAGTTCAGCTTTAATTACACTAAGCAGGATCCAAATGCAGAAGTTAGCTTTTGAGGTCCAACTTCAGACTGAGCAAAGTTTATCAAAAAAACTTTGGCTGAATTTTTATAACCTCCAGGACTGTTTCCTTGCTTGCAATGCTATGGGTCACATATTACACTGTGCCATAATTACCCCTATTTTAAATGAGAAACCACCTTGGTTAAAATACTTCTTAATGGCACTGGCACTTCAGGACCTTTGGCAAACTACACAGCAGTCACTCCACTGCATGTATCAGGGATTTGACTGACTACCATCCCTTTAAAAAGAAAATAATCAACCCTATGGAAAAAAAACCCAACCCCAAATAAATCCCCTAAAACAGGAATAGAACTCTAGAGGTCTACAGGACTACAGAACAGCATTGAAGGAGAGGTAGCAGACACCCAAGTTAAAACCGAACTGGTCAAAATGCTGAAATACAGACAGGAATAGCACTAAACCAACTGAGGAGTGGGATGAAAAGTACAACTGTGCTTCAGCCTCTCTGGCCTGGTGGACAGTTCTGCCTTAAAATCCACCTCAGAGCCACAGGCACAATGAGACTATGCAAATGACCTAATTAAGCCTAATGAAGCCAGATGCCCAGCAGCAGCAGAGGCATCACCTTGCAATACCTTTAGCTATTACTTCCAGTTTTTTGTCTGGAAGTAATTCAACAGCACCAATAAGAAGCAGCTTAACTCATCGCATTTCACGGTCCCTGTGTTGCTACACTGCTTTAAGCGATACTGACACCTACAACTGTCATTTGTATTTTGGGAGGTGAGTCTCACCGAAGATGCTGCTGTGCTTGGTAAAGGCAAGACCTGCTTGCCCGCTCCTCCATCACCCATTAAATTCTTCATGATATACAATGCGTAATTGAGACATCATTGCCCTTAAGACACCTGATTTCAGCACCTTCTCCCTCTTCTTGTCTATGGAAACTGAGAATTCACCAGTGGCATAAAACTTAACAAAAAACCAGGAGAGAGGTGGGTTTTTTTCTTTTTTTACAGCTGCATCCAGCGACGGGACAGTGAGTTCTTTGGTGGGGTGGCCATTAAAAGGCGGTGGGTCGCTTCCCTGAGCGGGGAACAGCCTAAAAAACTCCATCGGGGGTCGGCGCTGGGCTCCTGGGCAGCGGCCGTTCCCGCGCGGTGCCTGACGGGAGGGGGCGGGCCCGGGAGCTACCGCGGGGAATTCAAGCGGCCCTTAGGGAGCACGTTAAAACAGGGCAGTTCGAGTAGGCAGGGCGAGCGCAGAGAGGGGCTGCAGCACGGCCAGAAGGGACTGAGAACCATGGTGGCTACCTGTCAGAAGATTAAGGCTGCACCAAGCATGATGGAACCTGCCACGCAGATGGAGCCCCAGTGGGCGCATGCAGCTACCCAGACCCTGGGCTGCAGACAGTGCCCCCCTCCCACACCAGCTCGTGCCTCTGGTCCTGGCTCCACTTGTGAAAGCTGCACTCAAGTGGGGGAACTCCGTTGTATGGTGGAGGAGTTAAGGGAGGAGGTGAAGAAGCTGAGGACCATCAGGGAGTGTGAGAGGGAGACAGACCAGTGGAGTAGTGCCCTCTCACTCACTCAGCAGCCTGCTGGAGCTGGTATGTCCAAACACCATCCACCTGCTACCTGCAAGGTTGGGGGAACAAGAGATGGGGAATGGCAGCAAGTTCCTGCCAGACAAAGGAAACCTGCTCCCCTCAACCAGACAGCAAAACCCAGATCCCTCTAGTAAATAAGTACCATGTGCTGCAGGTGGAATCCTGTCCTGAGGATGAGGATGATGACCCCCACAGCCTAGAATCTTTCCCTAGGCCGCACCATCCTCAGAAAAAGATAAAAACATCCTCCTTTAAGAGGAAGAGGAGGGTGATTGTTGTAGGGGACTCCCTCCTAAAAGGAACAGAGGGACCCATTTGCAGACTGGACCTGCTCCACAGAGAGGTCTGCTGTTTACCGGGGGCATCAGTGAAGGAGGTAGTTAGAAAACTTCCTTCCCTGGTACACGAGACAGACTACTATCCTCTGATAGTAGTCCAAACTGGCAATGATGTTTTGGTCAACAGAAAGACCAAAGCCAACAAGAAAGACTTCAGAGCCATTGGGAAAATGATGGAGGGCTCTGGGGTCAGATAGTATTCTGCTCCATCCCCAGGCTAAACAGAGAGGACATGGAAGTCAGGAAGAAGAATTCGATTAACGCCTGGCTCCGAGCCTGGTGTGAGGAGAGGGGCTTTGGCTTCTTTGATCATGGGGTGGCTCACGCACCCCCAAACTCTGCTGCTAAGGTTGGGACACGTGGGTCTGCTAGAGGGGCTAATGCCCTTGTTAAGAACTTAGCTAAGCTCATAAATCAAGCTTTAAACTAGATGTGAAGGGGGAGGGGATTGAGACCAGGCTAGACAGGAGCGAGCCTGGACGTGGGGCACTAGTGATTCAGAGAGGGCGTGCTGGAGAGGACCACCAGTACAGCATCACACAGAAAGCCAGGGAGAACACACCTAGGGGTGGTAAGGGAGATACAGGCGCTCTGGTGATAGCTAGTCCAGTTACCAGGCTTGGGAATGAACTCTGTTCCCTCTATAGAGGGCTGAAGGCTCGGCAGCTCAGCTGAAGTGCATTTACACCAATGCATGCAGCATGGGTAATAAGAAGGAAGAGTTGGAAGCTGTTGTAGGGCAAGGAGCCTATGATGTCGTTACCATCACGGAAGCGTGGTGGGATGACTCATATAACTGGAGTACAGATATGGTGGGGTATAAACTCTCCAGGCGGGATAGGAAGGGAAGGAGAGGAGGCGGGGTAGCCCTCTTTGTAAGGGAGGGCTTGGATGCTGTTGAAATAGATTGTGGCGATGAGGAGATTGAGTGCCTATGGGTTAGAATCAGAGGAGCCCATAAGAAGGTAGATTTTGTGATGGGAGTCTGTTACAGACCACCCAGCCAAGGAGAAGCAGCTGATGAGCTCTTCTATAAACAGCTGGGGTTAATCTCTAGATCAATGCCTCTCGTTCTTGTGGGAGACTTCAAGCTTCCTGATATCTACTGGAAGTACAATAGAGCAGAAAGGAAGCAGTCTAGGAGGTTTCCTTGCACAGCTGGGGAATGAACCAACAAGGGAAGGTGCCCTCCTGGACCTGCTGTTTGTGAACAGAGAAGGCCTTGTGGGGGATGTGGCAGTAGGAGGATGCCTAGGACTAAGCGATCATGAGATGACAGGGTTTTCTGTTCTAGGTGAAGTGAAGAGGGTGGTTAGCAGGACAGTAGCATTAAATTTCCAGAGGGCAGACTTTGAGCTCTTCAGAAGGCTGGTTGGCAAAGTCTCATGGGAGACAGTACTTAAGGGCAAGGGAGCCCATGAGGGCTGGGAGCTCTTCAAAAAGGAGATCCTAGTGGCTCAGGAGAAAGCCAGCCCCGTGTTCCGGAAAAAAAGCCAGCAGGGGAAAAAAACAGCTTGGTTGAACAGGGAGATCTTGAGAGATATCAAGAAGAAGAGGAATGTTTATGGGCTCTGGAAGAGGGGACAGGCCTCTTGGGTGGACTACAGGAGGGAAGTGAGATTGTGTAGAGAAAAAATCAGAAGGGCAAAGGTCCAACTAGAAATCAGATTGGCAAAGTCAGTGAAAGATAACAAAAAATCTTTCTATAAATATATAAATAATAAAAGGACTAGGGAGACCATACAGTCCCTGTTGGATGCAGAAGGAGCAACAGTGACAGGGGATGAGGTACTTAATGCCTTCATTGCCTCAGTCTTTAATTGTAAAGAAAGTTCTTCCCTTTCTGTACAAACCCAGGAGCTAGAGGAGCAACATGAGGCTCCCATGGTCCAAGAGGAGGTGATCAGAGCCCTGCTAGCCCGACTAGACACTCACAAGTCTACGGGGCCGGATGGGATTCACCCGAGGGTATTGAAGGAGCTGGCGGATGTGCTGGCCAAACCCCTTTCCATCATCTTCCAACAGTCCTGGAAGACTGGGGAAGTACCACTGGACTGGAGGCTGGCTGATGTTGTACCCATCTTCAAGAAGGGTCGCAGGGAGGATCCAGGGAACTACAGGCCTGTCAGTCTGACTTCAGTGCCAGGGAAAGTCATGGAACAGGTGATCTTGAGTGCGATCATGAAGCACATGCAAGAGAACCCAGTGATCAGGCCCAGTCAACATGGGTTCACAAAAGGCAGGTCTTGCCAAACTAACCAGATCACCTTCTATGACAAAGTGACTCAGCTCCTGGACGAGGGAAAGGCTGTGGATGTGGTCTTCCTGGACCTCAGTAAAGCCTTTCACACAGTTTCTCACAGCATTCTGCTTAGGAAACTGTCAGCCTCTGGCCTGGATGGGCGCACACTTTCCTAGGTGGAAAACTGTTTGGATGGCCGGGCCCAAAGAGTGGCAGTAAATGGTATTAAATCCAGCTGGAGGCCAGTGACAAGTGGGGTTCCCCAGGGCTCAGTCCTGGGTCCAGTCCTGTTCAATGTCTTTATCCATGACCTGGATGAAGGCATAGAGTGCTCCCTTAGCAAGTTTGCAGATGACACTAAGCTGGGTGGAAGTGTCGATCTGCTGGAGGGTAGGGAAGCTCTGCAAAGGGATCTGAACAGGCTGGACTGCTGGGCTGAGTCCAGTGGCATGAGGTTTAACAAGGCCAAATGTCGGGTCCTGCACTTGGAGCACAACAACCCTTTGCAGTGCTACAGACTAGGAGAAGTCTGTCTAGAAAGCTGCCAGGAGGAGAATGACCTGGGGGTGTTGGTTGACAGCCGACTGAACATGAGCCAGCAGTGTGCCCAGATGGCCAAGAAGGCCAATGGCATCTTGGCTTGGATCAGAAACGGCATGACCAGCAGGTCCAGGGAGGTTATTCTCCCTCTGTACTTGGCACTGGTGAGACCGCACCTCAAATCCTGTGTTCAGTTCTGGGCCCCTCACCACAAGAAGGATGTTGAGGCTCTGGAGCGAGTCCAGAGAAGAGCAACAAAACTGGTGAAGGGGCTGGAGAATAGGCCTTATGAGGCGTGTCTGAGAGAGCTGGGGTTGTTTAGCCTGGAGAAGAGGAGGCTTAGAGGTGACCTCATTGCTCTCTATAACTACCTGAAAGGAGGTTGTAGAGAGGATGGAGCTGGCCTCTTCTCCCAAGTGACAGGAGACAGGACGAGAGGGAATGGCCACAAGCTCCGCCAGGGGAGATTTAGGCTGGACATTAGAAAAAAATTTTTCACAGAAAGGGTCACTGGGCACTGGAACAGGCTGCCCAGGGAGGTGGTTGATTCACCTTCCCTGGTGGAGTTTAAGGCACGAGTGGACCAGGTGTTAAGGGGCATGGTTTAGTGTTTGATAGGAGTGGTTGGGCTCGATGATCTGGTGGGTCTCTTCCAACTTGGTTATTCTATGACTCTATGATTCTAAAATGCTGACGCTGTGGCTATAGCCATTTGGATCAGGACTCAATATTCCAGGTCAGTCGGTCAGCAGGAGTATCTCATTACCTTGCTCTTTATTCAGAGATACTCCTAATATATATCAAGCTCTCTAGCAGCTTATTGTCTTCTGATTTTTTAAGAGATAATGCACAGCTCTTTCTTAGGTTGATTAACAAAACCCTGAAATGCACAAAGGGATTCTTTGAGCATTAAACCATCTGACTCAAACTGGATTTCAGCAAGTGCAGCTTAGGAAATGTCAGCGCATACTACTGAGTGTTGCTTCACCTTACTTCAGCCTTGTATCTTTTATTGCACCAAAATGTCCCATTATGGTCCTTGAGTAAAGTCACTAAGCTGTCACACCAGGCCCTTGGAAACAGGCTCTGCCCTTAATTGCTCTTTAAAGACCACTTTACACCAAGGAGTGAAGCACACCTCTGATATCCAATGTCCAATGACCACAACAACACTCAAGCACCTGATTAAGAAAATGCTTCAGAGAACCATCAAGACAGAGACAGGAGCCCTTCAAAAGAAGCAGAATATTTTCTTTCGCCAAACGTTCAAAATCTCACTCACCCCAGTATTCTGAACTGAATAGCAGTGTAATTCCTAGTCTAAGATCCAGGGGTTAGAGGGTCATGTTTATTTACTTTGGATCAGAGCGAAGAGAAAACTGTTGTAGTTGGTTCTATACTGCCTGTCTGTTTTGATTTCTTCGTCTTGGTACCTAAGGAGATGTTAAGTTAAGGAACAATTTTATTTACTTATTTATGATGCTCCCCTTCCTCCACCTTTTCTCCCAACCCCCAGTCCTCATTTGTGTCAAACAGTCAGAAGCATAGCGATAAGACCTGACATCTTTTAGGGCTGAAATGAAACAAAACCAAAACCAGCAACAGGACTACTCTTGACAAGCTGAGGGCTTCCATGCACGGTAAAGCTGTCGTGGTTAAAAGAGAAAACATTAAAACAAAAAGATCAGCAAGAAGTCAGCAATGTGATCCTGATCTATTGGCAACCAAACATGAATCTGTATTGAGTCCATATGGTGAGTATAGGGTTGACTTTTCTTTAAGGAAAAAACTGACACCACCACCCCGTGATGTCAGGCTACTGACAAAAGCCTTTTTTAAAATTCCCTTGTGAAATATTTGACACACTGTTAGCTTAATCTTTCGTGATAACCCACTCTCTTGCAAGCAAGGCATCTCATGCCAAAATCTGAAACAAAATACAGCTTCCTCCATCTTTTTTTTTTCCCATTAAATGTTAATTTTTTTTGTAATATCATTTATTCTAAAGCCAAAACAGGAGAACACCATAAGGGACAGTGTTATAGCCCTAGGACTTAGGAGACTGCAGTTAAGAGTCTGTGCAGGACAGACCTCAGTGTCAATCTCAAATAATTTAGCATGTGTGAGTGGCAAAATCATGAGTATACAAACACAAGTACTAGGTACTTTGTGATCCCTGGACTTTGCAACTGGCTATGGAAGAAATTGTTTATTCTGCTCAAAGCAAAATGCTCCTAGACATTTACACAGCAGAGTCAAGCAGTAAAGTGGGTGACTTACTCTAAAAGCATAGAATCACAGAATAGTTAGGGCTGGAAGGGACCTTAAAGATCATCTAGTTCCAACCCCCTTGCCATGGGCAGGGACATCCCACTAGATCAGGCTGTCCAAGGCCCCATCCAACCTGGCCTTGGACACCTCCAGGGAAGGGATGGGGAATCCACGGCTTCTCTGGGCAACCTGTGCCAGTGTCTCACCACCCTCATGATGAAGAAGTTCCTCCTTACATCAAGCCTAAATCTGCCCCTCTCCAGTTTATACTTGTTCCCCCTCATCCTATCACCACCAGCCTTTATGAATAATCTCTCTCCAGCGTTTCTGCAGGCTCCTTTCAGGTACTGGAAGGGTGCAAATATAAGATCTTCTCAGAGCCTTCTCTTCTCCAGCCTGAACAAGTCCAACTCTCTCAGCCTGTTCTCATATGGAAAGTGCTCCAGCCCTCGGTCATCTTTGTAGCCCTCCTCTGGACCCATTCCAAGAGGATTCCAAGAGACCCATTCTTACGTTGAGGATTCCAGAACTGGACACAGTACTCCAGATGAGGTCTCACAAGAGAGGAATAGATGGGTAGAACACTTCCCTCGACCTGCTGGCCACGCTTTTGATACAGCCCAGTATATGGTTGGCCTTCTGGGACATGAGCACATATTGCTGGCTCATGTCAAGTTTCCCATCAACCAGCACCCCCAAGTCCTTCTCTGCAGGGCAGCTCTCAATCACATCATCTCCCATCCTGTACTGAAAACAGGGATTGCCCTGATCCAGGTGCAGGACCTTGCACTTGGCCTTGTTGAACCTCATACGGTTCTCAGAGGCCCACTTCTCCACCCTGTCTAGGTCCCTCTGGATGACATTCTGTCCTCCTGGTGTGGCAGCTGCACCACTCAGCTTGGTGTCATCAGCAAACTTGCTGAGGGTGCACTCAATCTCGCTGTCAATATCACTGAAGAAGATATTAAACAGCACCAGTCCCGGTACAGACCCCTGAGGGACACCACTAGTCACAGATCTTCATCTGGACTTTGAGACATTGACCACTACTCTCTGAATACAACCATACAACCAGTTTCTTATCCACCGTACAGTCCACTCATCAAATCCATATCTCTTCAATGTAGAGAGGAGGATGTGTGGGGGACTGTGTCAAAGGCTTTACAGAAGTCCAGACAGATCACATCCGTCAGTTTACTGGTGTCCACTGATGCGGTTACCCCATCATAGAAAGCCACTAAGTTGGTCAAACAGGATTTGCCCCTGGTGAAGACACGCTGGCTGCCATTAATCCTCTAGCATAGCTTCTAGGAGGATCTGTTCCATGATCTTCTCAGGCACAGAGGTGAGGCTGACAGCTCGGTAGTTCACAGGGTTGTCTTTTCTAACCTTTTTAAAAATGAGCACAATGTTACTCTTCTTCCAGTCACCAGGGGCTTCTCCTGATTGCCATGACTTTTCAAATATCATGGAGAGTGACTTGGCAACCACATCGGCCAATTCGCTCAGGACTCTGGGATGCATCTCATCAGGTCCCATAGACTTATAAAGGTTCAGGCTCCTCAGGTGGTCACAAACCTGATCCTCGTCTACTGTGGGAGGGGTTTCATCCCCCTGGTCACCATCTTGTTGTCCCATGACCCAGGAGGAGTGAGGAGAGCAGTTATCGGTGAAGACTGGGGCAAAAAATTTGTTAAGTACCTCAGCCTTCTTCTCATCTGTTGACATGAGGTCACCATTTCCAACCATCAGTGTGGGTATGTTCTCTGACCTTCCTCTTTTGTTTACATACCCGTAGAAGCCCTTCTTGTTAGTCTTTTTCTTCCCTTGCCAATATTCAGTCTCTCTCTTTGATAAGATACACAGATACATGCACTTGTTCTCTTAGCAGAAAAGCTGCCTACAGAATTAGATCCTCCAAATTGTTCTAATAGGCTGGAAAGTAAAATATTCAGACTTCAGTGCATGCATTTAGAATTGATCTTACAGTATGGTAAACAAAGCAATCCCCAGCAGCCCCAGATATATGCACGTTGTTGGAGAAAATTATTCTGAAGTTACAGCTACACGCTTACAATACTGCAGGAGAAATTGCCTCATTGTTCATGATAATGGTGTTGCTGTCTTTAAGTGTGTTTTTGATTGGTTTTATTATGTGGAAAACGCAACTAATCGAAGTGTCTCATATTGTATCTTATTTGGATCTACCCATCATACTTCCCTTTTCAGATTAAAATAATTCCTCGTGCATTAAAAAATACACTGATAACAGAATTCAAGTGTAAGGTATGACCAGTTGTTTTGTAGTTGAACTAACTCATTTGGAGGGGTTTTCTCCCCTACTCTCCACATATTTAAACAAGGAGGGCTTTCTCAATCCCACTCGCTATCCAGTTACTATTGGGCAAACATGTTTCCCCCTCTAACTAAGGAGTAAGAGTATACAATGGAAAAATCAACATCAAAGTATTAGAAGTAGTGTTGTGAGCATTATCCAGCAAATGTTCTTGTAATATAAGGCAGATTTAAATAATTCTTCCTTTCAGCTAGACACACAGAGGAGGTGGAAATGGAATACATATATACATTGATAGGATCAAATGAATCAAGAATCATACACGGAAAAAGCAGAAACGTGTGCTAAAATGCAGAGGACATGGAACTTCAATCAAGCAGATGCAAACAATCTGTCAGTGTAGCTGCTGGCTATCTTGGAGAAAGGAGCGGCGACTTCTGGAAAACACCTTCAAGCTGACATTTCATGGCTATTAGACTACTTCTGCAGCAGGGCTGTAGACATCATGTGCATCACAACACCACTACTGACTGCTAGTACATATACTGGTGGTGTATGTCACGGAACAGATCCTCCTAGAAACTAAGCTAAAGCACATGGAGGACAGGGAGGTGATTAGTAGCAGCCAGAACGGCTTCACCAGGGGCAATTCCTGTCTGAGCAGCCTAGTGGCTTTCTATGATGGGGTGACCACAGCAGTGGACATGGGAAAACCAATGGATGTGAACTATCTAGACTTCTGTAAAGCCACATGGTCCCCCCACAACAACCTTCTCTCTAAACTGGAGAGACATGTATTTGATTTGAGGGCTACAAAGATGATCAGAGGGCTGGAGCACTTCCCATACGAGGACAGGCTGAGAGAGCTGGGCTGGTTCAGCCTGCAGAAGAGAAGGCTCGGAGGAGACCTTATAGTGACCTTCCAGGACCTGAAGGGGGCCTACAAGAAAGCTGGGGAGGGACTTTTTACGAAGGCTTGTGGTGACAGGACTTGGGGCAATGGGTATAAACTGGAGAGGAGCTGATTTTGAGTAGACATAAGGAGGAATTTCTTCACGATGAGGGTGGTGAGACACTGGCACAGGTTGCCAAGGGAAGTTGTAGATGCCCCATCTCTGGAGGTGTTCAAGGCCAGGTTGGATGGGGCCTTGGGCAGCTTGATATAATGGGAGGTGTTCCTGCCCATGGCAAGGGGGTTGGAACTAGATGATCTTTAAGGTCCCTTCCAACTCAAACTATTCTATGATCCTATGATTCTTTGCTTAGCGTAGCATAAGCTGCATTTCTTTTGCTAGTCAGAGGTCTGAAGTTTAGCAAGTATGGGATAGTTTACAGAAATTTAACAGATAAAGGATGGTAGGTTTAAAATTTAACACCTTTGTGTCTCTGATTGTATTGAGGCACTAGAGCTCTGCAGTGCAGAACTGAAGGATATGTGCAAACCTTATCCAAAACAGCCAGGATCTGAGCTGTGCCCTTTCAGTAACAATTTTAAAAGAACTAGGAGAAAATACTTGAAAACAATCAGTTAATAGGGACCAAATTGCTGGGACTGAATAGATTGGAACAGTAGCAGTCCATAAACACCAGCGTGGAATGGGAGATGTGAATAAAGGATCATTATTTGTTTTCTTGAGATATAAAAAGTTACAGGTTCTTTGGTCTGCAGGCCAAAAAACAATAAAAGTAAGTAATTTTTTCACAAAACATTTAATTAAATTCTGGAATTCACTGCCACTGCGTTTTGTGGATGTCAAAACACAAGCAGGTTCAAAAATGACTACACAAATCAGAGGTGGGCAAAGCATCCTAGCGTTTATTAAAAACTATATTCTCCATGCAGCTCTTGCAGGGGAAGGACCTTAAACCATTAATTGAAGAAGCTGGTAAAAATGTTCTGTTATCTCTCCTTTTTTCTTTTATTGTCTCTAAGACTCTCTGAGCAACCATGATCTAAAACAGAGTTTCAGCTAGATGAAAATTTTTCAGCATCATAGGAATTTGTGTATTCTCCTTACTTCACTCTCTTCCCCTCCGTAGTTATAATTTTCACTTACAGTTTGAATTTTTGCTTGCTTACTTTGCTTTGCATCAGCATATTTTCAGAGACAGGATTACAGATACAGAAAACAACCGAAGACTTAAGGCCCTGTTTCTTCTTACCTATGTATCATGCACTTTGTTTCATATCAATGAAAGAATAGCTTATTTTGACCCAAAATTCAGAAATCTGTTCATTCACAATATTTAGAAACAAATTCAAAACTCTTTCTCTCCCTCGGATCCAGTGGACCTATAAGAGCTGCATTTTATTCCAGTGGGCATATGGATTCTATTCAGACTCTTCCTCTCAGTCTTCACAAATCTGGAGTAGAGACATAGTCTCTACACACCCAGTCCAGTAGATCTTTTGCAGTTTGATACAGAATAGTTGGAGGGAAATCCTAGAACTTATGCCAACATGTAGCAGACTCTTGTATTGGTGCAACCAACAGCTAAACTAGAAACAACACAGTGCCCACACTATAGTACATTTATTTAAAAGAAAAAAAGAAAAGAAATAGAAAAAAAAAGGATTAACTTATCTAACCGCATTTCTGAAGCAGAATAAGGATACCTCCACCTGAGCTCCTCACACCCATGCACTCCTATCTCCTCTACAGGGCTGCCTTCTGCTCCTGCAGCCATGGCCCAGGTTTTCAGTATTGTTTATGGATTTGGGCAGCTGCCAACAATTTCTCAGCTGTCATCATTCCAAAGAACTTGAGCTGTCTCATAATTTGCATCAAAAAATCAATGAGCACTGGGCTGAGGAATCCTCTAGATCACTGTAAAGCTTTCCTGATTTCCCACTCCAGAGACTAAGCAGCCTTTTATAGCTCGGCTCAATGCAAGCATGTCCTTTCCACCCACACTCTATCCATGCATCCTTAGCAGCTTGATTGTCAGGCTGGCTAGGTCAGCACAGTCCCCTTGAAGAAGTCTTTTCAGAGAAGCACAAATAAGGGCAGAAAAGTCTCCAATTTATTGAGTCTTGGAATATACCTCAAAAGTCTGTTGAGATTTGGGATTTCAGCAATGGGGTACATCATGAGTTTTGTACAGGGGTAGGGGGAAGAAAAAGTAAAAAAAAATAACTTCAAGCCTGCAGTCTGTAAAGCCCCAGTGGAGAAGGGATAAACTCAGGGGACCTTTCCCTCACCTAATTCAGTCTCACCTCTGTGCCTGGCAAGATCAAGGAGCAGATCCTCCTGGAAACTCTGCTGAGGCATATGGAAAATAAGGAGATGACTGACAACAACCAACATAGCTTCACTAAGGGTGAATTGTGCCTGAAAAATCTAGCAGCCTTCTGCAACGGGGCTACAGCGTTGGTGGAAAAGGGAAGAGTAACTGACAACACCTACCTGGACCCGTGCCAAGCATTCAATGCTACCCTACATGACATTCTTTAAATCAGAGACACATGAATTTCAGAGATTGATCACTCACTGGATAAGGAATTGGCTGGATGATCATACTCAGAGATTAGTTGGCAATGGCTCCATGTCCAAGTGGAGACCAGCAATGAATGGTATTCCATAGAGAACCAGTATTGGGACCAGTGTCGTTTAACATCTTTGTCACAGATGCACCCTCAGTAAGTTTGCTGATGACACCAAGCTGTGTGGTGTGGTCAACACTCTGGAGGAAAGGGATGCCATCCAGAGGGACCTTGACAGTCTTGACAGGTGAGCCTGTGTGAACCTCGTGAACCTCATGAAGGCCAAATGCAAGGTACTGCACCTGCATTAGGGCAATCTCAAGCACAAATACAGGCTGTGCAGAGAATGAATTGAGAGTAGCCCTGAGGAGAAGGACTTCAGGGTACAGGTAGATGAGAAGCTCAACATGAGCCAGCAATGTGCATTTGCAACCCAGAAAGCCAACCATATCTGCATCTAAAACAGTGTGACCAGCAGAGCAAGGGAGGGGATTCTGCCCCTCTACTCTGCTCTTGTGAGACTTCATCTGGAGTACTACATCCAACTCCAGAGTCCTTAGCACAGGAAGGACATGGATCTGTTACAGTGAGTCCAGAGGAGGCCATGAAGATGATCAGAGGGCTGGAGCACCTCCCATACGAGGACAAGGCTGAGAGAGTTGATGTCAATCAGACTAAAGAAGAGAAGGCTCTGGGGAGACCTTATAGCAGTCTCCCAGTACTCAAAGGGGGCCTAAAGGAAAGATGGGGAGGGTTTCTTTATGAGTGATATGATAAGGAGTAACGGTTTTAGTCTGAAAGAGGGGAAATTTAGAAAAGATACTGGGATGAAATTTTTTACTGTGGGGGCGGTGAGGCACTGGCACAGGTTGCCCAGAGAAGCTGTGGATGCCTCATCCCTGGAGATGTTCAAAGCCAGGTTGGACGGGGCTTTGAGCAGCCTCATCTAGTGGGTGGTACCCCTGCCCATGGCAGGGGTTGGAACTGGATGATCTTTAAGGTCCCTTCCAACCCAAACTATTCTATGATTTTATGATTCTATGTTGCTCTATTCCCAGATTCAATACTTTATTTTAAGTAACACTACTCTCTCTGGTACATTTTCTTAAGCCAAAATTTTGTTTTGTTCTGGTGTCATTTAATTCCAGTTTTTAACTCTTTCACTAATTTCTCTATGACTTACAGGAAGATCCCTTAAAAGAGCCCAACCAATTAAAGCACAATGCATTTCAAATGCAAAAATCTCTTCTTGCAATATGGGCTGTTACATACAAGAGCAGCAGCCAAACGTATTCAAGAGCCGCATGCCTACACTCCCCATGGACGTCAACCAGCGTGATTGATCAGTCACCACCTTGATCAACAACAGTCAAGGATCTAGCCTTAATGTCACACTAGACTTCTTTTTATGAATGGATTAACATGCTGTCTGCCTTTCCTTTACAAGCCACTGTCTTGTCACTGGTGCAATGCAGTGCATACCTCTCAACATGTTTTCAGAATAGCTGTAATGCATCATCTTCCACAGGCCTGAACATGATATCCTGCATGACAGGCAAGCAACCATTACACATGCATTTGTTGCTGAGGGCTACAAGTCTAACCCATGCTCTGCCTGCCAGCATGACATCCTGAGTTTCACACCCCCACTGCCCTCTAACTGCATGGTAGTCTTGTCAGGTTCAAAGAAACACACTTCAGTAGCTCGTGTTGTTGCTTTCCTTCCGTTTAGACATTTCTCTCCTACAAACAGGCTTTGGTTTAGGAAATTCTGTCCAGTGTGTGAGCCTGACAAATACCATGATTTTTTTTTATCAAGCTTAGAAAGTCTACAAACAGGACTTTTGAGCTTTATGTGGGCAAAGAAACGTCACAAGAAGGGCATTCATTTTCACAATGTCAATAACGTAAACATAAAATGCTGCTTTTTCAGTTACTCTGGTAAGGATTGAGCCTCAAGAGCTTAAACCTTAAGAAATTCATTATTCTTTCTCATTTGAGTTCCACCACTAAACTGAAGACTCATACAACTGAAGTAAATTTGGGGACAGTTGAAGATGACATCAAAAGATGGAATATCATGCCGACACTCCACTAATGGAAAAGTGAATAACAAGTCATTCAGTTAATCCCTGCTGTTTTATAAGTAGCATTCTTCTACGCACTTGTTCTGCTAAATCATAGTTGTCTATCAACCACAGTTACAAAAAAAAAAACAGAATTACAACATTTATGGGTTAATATACCCAATCGAAAAGTTACGTTTTCCTTTCCCAGGCTCAAAATTCATTGAAACACTCAAACTTGTGCTCAATCACATCCTCACCCAGGAAAGCATTTAAAGCATGTGCTTAACTGCCACTGACTTTGAATAGTCACTTCTGTAGTGCACTAAATTGACCAATACTGTGAAGCCCTATCACTGAAGATGCAAAACATTGCAGAAACACAACAGGGGAGGATGACCTATGAAGGCAGCATTGCTGATATAAAAAACCAAACACAGAAGATTAAAAGATCGTGATTATTAGCATGACAAGCATCTAATTTGGAAACTTGCCTAAACGCTAAATCAAATTAAGGATTATGAGTAAGTACTGAGTTAACGACAACTCACTGAAATGCAGAGCAAATGCACGTGTTAGAAGAGGAGAAGGGATGAATAGATGACAACAAAAAATTAAGTCTCCTTTCAGGTTCTAGTTTTAACTTCTGTCAAATGGGAAGTGTTAAAGCATTTTCATCTGCTCCTCAAATGTAATTTCTAAATCCACCTGGGGTGGCTGCAATGAAATCAATACAGTTGTAAAGAGGAATACATGCATGAGGTCTGGAACCAGAATCCATCAAATGAAGTCATATCTTTTAAAAAAGATGCAGGAATGAAGGAAAACTGTGTGTGTTCTGGAGTCAATCTTCTCCCATTCATAAAATAATACAAAACTTTTTAATTACTTTGTAGCACAAACTGGTAAAAGATCAGAGCTGTAGAGGCAATTTGAGTCACCCATTGTCACATACACAGCACTAAACAATAGAAGCCAATAAAATAGTAAAGTTCGTTTTTTATAAAACACAAATCCTGTGATTTTGATAGCAGACACAGGACAACCATGTGATCAGGCCCAGACAACACTGGTTTATGAAACCTTAGTGACCTTATCACTGTCTACAACTACCTGAAAGAAGATTGTAGTGAGGTGGGTGTTTGTCTCTTCTCCCAAGTGATGGGATGAGAGAGAATGGCCTCAAGTTGCACCAGGGGACATTCACACTGAGCATTAGGAAAAATTTCCCCAAAACTCCCAAAAGGGTTATCAGGCACTGGCATGGGCTGCCCAGGGAAGTCATTGAGTCACCATCACCAAAGGTATTTAAAAGACGGGCAGATGAAGTGCTTAGGGATAAGATTTAGTAGTGGACAGGAACATCTGGGTTTGATGATCTCAAAGATCTTTTCCAACCTCGTGACTCTATGATTTCTGTAAAGGAGATTGTTGACAGAGAATTTAAATTAAATCATTTGGTGAGATGCTGGGAGAAACTGAGGATAATGAGCATCTAATAACATCTCCAGATGCTCAGTTTCTGGTTCACCACAGACTTTTTGCGTTGGATAAAATACAGGTTATTTGGTGTCTTTAGTGCTCTTCTCCCCCCTAGAGGCATTGGGTGGGTTTAGAGTAGGAGGCAGTGAAACATTAAAATGACAGGGGTCATATAAAAAGCAAAGATCAATAAACAGCTTCTTAAGGAGTACAAAGATGACAGAGATGGTCTTTCTTTTTCATATTACTCAACAAGTTTTTAAAACATGTGCTAACAGGCACAGTCTGCAGAAAAGTAAAATGGAAAACATTTTTATATTGCATGTTTAATCCATCCAGAGGCATGCAGATAGCACAAGCTTGGTTGCTATAGAAACATCCATAGTGAATATAGATACTACAGATGAAATGCAAAATTAGTTGTATATCTGAAGAGGAAAACTGCTGATGGTAGAAAAAGAAATTACGACAGTTAAAGCTGGTATCATCCCTCAAAAAAGCTTTAAAAAATAGTCTTGACTGTATAACGCAATACTTGATTAAATAGTCTGAACAAATAATTTCCTGCAATGCATCCTGGCAGAAGCTAAACTTAATTCTGGAAGTTGAGTCAGATCACACAGGAGTCTCTGGTTTCAGTGCTGGAATGCGGGGACAGGTGGCTTTAACTAATGTGTTTAGCTCTTTACATTCCAAGGTGGACCTTAAGAGCATCCTTCCCTTAGGTCACAAATTACACTCATGCATTTCACTGTGATTATATTTAATTCTCCTGATGGAGGCCTTCTCAAAGTGAAATTGGGTTTCATTGCATAGGTATGATCTACACAATAGAACAGGTCTTCTCCAATTCCCCCAATAACAATACAGCTCTGCCACATTCTCCCCTCCCATTCACCTTTCTGAAGTACTCAGCAGCCAGTAGCAGTGTCAACAAGGATATGTAGGTTCACCATCAAATACCGCTCCTACACCTACTAGCTGACAGCAGAGGGGTGGAAACGAGGCTCACTGGGAACATCAGCAGTACAGCACTCCCTTCCCTCAGTACCATCATAGATACTGCGCCTGTGACCTGCACTCTCGGATCACATGCTGGCAACACCTAAGGACAGACAAAGTTGTCACAGGTACTCTCTTCCCACTATTCTCCAAGTCCTGCCTCAAAATGCACAGAACTCTTGGGTTGATTCCTGGCACACCCAACTCTCCCCTTGAAGAGCCCTGCTCAGGAATTGAGCTCATCCCCAGCAGGGACAGGAGGTTTTGGGAAGCAATAAGACTTCTACACAAAATTCCAGCTCCCAGCTGTGGGACATGACTCCAGCACAACTCTCCCATCTGAATGAGTCACAGGCATGAAAACTTTTTAATTGCTCTTTATTAAGAGGCTTCTTCATATTCATGCTTCCAGTAAATGTAAGACACATACCAGTCCATATCATAATAACACCACAGCATGATTCAACAGAAGTAAAATAAGATGCGAGATTAGTGTTGGAAATAAAATGAACTAGAAAACAACCAGAACACAAGGTGGGGGTGCTGAGGCCTCAGGAATAAAAGAAAATTGGTCAATGAAGGACTGGTTCAGATCTCTCTAACAAAACTTCCCACCCTCTCCTATTATCTTTGTTTTCCTTGGCCACCATCAACACATCTCTCACATTTCACAGTGAAAACCTGTTAGTGTCTATGATGCAACTTAACCCTTTGACTGCATAACAGCTCAAAACGAATGCTCACCATCTTAGTGTTCTTAACTGTATTAAAACAAACACCAAAACCACCCAAGGGCACCCAAGGGGCATCCAAGATGCAAATGCAAACACAGCTCCATAAAGGACAGCTAAGTACACCAGCAATAGTGACACTAATGATGAAATGTGAAATATATTAAGAAGCAGTGAGACCTTCCTTTTCTTAGGTTTAGCTTTTCACAGAGATGGTGAGAATGACTGAACTTGTGTATCGCAAGCGGCTTTTAATTAGAAGTATTTTTTAAACAGTCCCATCAATAAGTGGCTCACATGGTCCTCGGAAGGGTTTCTACCATGTTCAGTATTGAACCCTTGATCAATAACCATACCCTAATAACAAGCAGCCTCACATCACAAAGCTCATCTTCTTTCACTGAACACCACCAGAAAGCTGAGCAAAACACATTCTGAATCTTTTATAGATTCTTTTTAATGGATTATTAATAATATTTGTATAGGCAAACAAAGTATTTACTACCAGCACTAGTGCCTAACAATACCATGTAAGCACTGTCTTGTAACAAAACCAGCATTATGACTGGAATAACATCTCTCATGTTAATAGTTTAAATGTCTTCTCAAGAAAACTACTCTAACTGGGTGGGAGTACAGGAGAAAGCAAAAATTATTCCCTTGTTTTATGTTAACACTTTCTAATGCCTGTTTATTTATAGTAAGTTTTGCTATGCAATAGCACATTTGAGGCTTTTCTGCACTCTTCCTAGTTCTATTTATACAAAATTGCTTGTTTCTCACGCCACTTCCAAGTGTGGGCAGTATGCCATCAGTAATGAATGTTACCTCAAATAATATTTTTTTTCTGTGTTATTTATGCCCATAGGGAATGCCACAGACCTTTCTTAACATCAACCAAATATCTGCTACGGAAGCATTTCAGATGCTTTGGAATAAAGATGTTTAGTTAAAAACAGATCTGTGATCAGCAGCTTCATTACAATATACAGATAGGAGAGCTCATAGAAACCCTTACTTTTACATTTTATTTTGCTTTTTCTGTTTCAGGGACCTGTAGAAATAAGTGTAAAGTCTATGAAGTAAAAAAAATGAGTATAAATATTCCCATTGGGACTGTCCAAACAATGTGCTCACAATAAGGGCTACCTACAACACTGGAAGGACGGGATGTCATCCAGAGAGACCTGGACAGGCAGAAGTGGGCCTCTGAGAACCATATGAGGTTCAACAAGGCCAAGTGCAAGGTCCTACACATGGGTCAGGGCAATCTGCAATTTCGGTACACAATGGGAGATGACATGATTGAGAGCTGCCCTGCAGAGAAGGACTTGGGGGTGCTGGTTGATGGGAAGCTCGATATGAGCCAGCAATGTGTGCTCACATCCCAGAAGGCCAACCATATACTGGGCTGCATCAAAAGAAGTGGGGCCAGCAGGTGAAGGGAAGTGATTCCACCCCTCTAACCCTCTCTTGTGACACTTCATCTGGAGGACTGTGTCCAGTTCTGGAAACCTCAGCATAAGAAGAATATGGAACTGTTGGAATGGGTCCAGAGGAGGGCTACAAAGATGATCCAAGGGCTGGAGCACTTTCCATATGAGAACAGGCTGAGAGAGTTGGACTTGTTCAGGCTGGAGAAGAGAAGGCTCTGAGAAGATCTTATATTTGCACCCTTCCAGTACCTGAAAGGGGCCTGCAGAAACGCTGGAGAGAGACTATTCATAAAGGCTGGTGGTGATAGGATGAGGGGGAACAAGTATAAACTGGAGAGGGGCAGATTTAGGCTTGATGTAAGGAGGAACTTCTTCATCATGAGGGTGGTGAGACACTGGCACAGGTTGCCCAGAGAAGCAGTGGATTCCCCATCCCTTCCCTGGAGGTGTCCAAGGCCAGGTTGGATGGGGCCCTGGACAGCCTGATCTAGTGAGATGTCCCTGCCCATGGCAGAGGGGTTGGAACTAGATGATCTTTAAGGTCCCTTACAGTCCTAACTATTCTATGATTCTAAGTACCCATCTGGTCATTCAAGTACCATTGAAACTTCAGTTCTGGGCCCCTCACCGCAAGAAGGACGTTGAGGCTCTGGAGTGAGTCCAGAGAAAAGTGATAAAGCTGGTGAAGGGGCTGGAGAAGAGGCCTTACGAGGAATGGCTGAGAGAGCTGGGGTTGTTTAGCCTGGAGAAGAGGAGGCTGAGGGGAGACCTCATTGCTCTCTATAACTACCTAAAAGGAAGTTGTGGAGAGGAGGGAGCTGGCCTCTTCTCCTAAGTGACAGGGGACAGGACAAGAGGGAATGGCCTCAAGCTCCACCAGGGGAGGTTCACGCTGGACATTAGGAAAAAATTTTTTACAGAAAGGGTCATTGGGCACTGGAACAGGCTACCCAGGGAGGTGGTTGATTCACCTTCCCTGGAGGTGTTTAATGCATGGGTGGACGAGGCCCCGAGGGGCATGGTTTAGTGACTGATAGGAGTGGTTGGACTCGACGATCCTGTGGATCTTTTCCAACCTGGTGATTCAATGATTCTGAACTTCAGAATATTTTCAGACTAAACTCCATCTTCTTTTTTGAAATTCTAGAGGATAAAATGCAGAAAGATTCCACATCATTCTCCTAACTTAAGGTCACTTTTTGACATCTGGTGTGCGATTCAGGTCACCTAACTTCAGATGTCAATGCTATTAATGGTGTTCAAAATCAATGTGCTTCATCACAGTTCAAAGCCTGCCTTTCACTGGTTGAATAGCTCCCTAGATGCCATTAATGGCATTGACCAGAACTTCCCTGACCGCAACATCAGTCCAGACGCCTAGAGTTAGGGTAATCCAGATTTCAGCAAAAATCCATCTGCCCAGACTCTCCTTTCTTTGTCACTGGAAAGAAACGGGCATCTCCAAAGGCTGCCTCAGCCTATCCTGGAGTACACCCAGGACAAATAACCCTTTGGGAAATCTACTCCATGTAGTGATTGTAGGGTAGCCACAGCAAACGGCATAGACTTAGACATGAAATCTCTTCCTTGACCTGTTACAGAAAGACAGAAGAGATGATTCTCTCTCCAAATGTCAGGACATGAAACTTTACAATCCTCTCTGAGCTAATATGGAAATTATAATAACTCATCTACCCTTATTAATTAAAATTATGTATTGCTTTTTCCTTTTTTATGTTAAAAACATGCTATCACAGATATTAAAACTCCATGTGTGTACAATTATACTCAGAGAGCATGAAGAATCAAATTATTTCAGTTTAGCAAGTCTGATCCAGTCAATGCTCATGGAAAGCACTCAGCTACACTTATATTCCTACGCTTAGTAGCTTTTAATAAAGGAGTATGACTGACACAAAATTATAGCTTTTTATTACTTTGCCCCCTCACGTTATAAATTCATGGAACAGTCGTAGTTTATTGCATTTTTATGTTTGTCAGTTTTATTTACACACTCTTCTCTTGCCATTGGAAGGGAAAAAGCTTTAGGGTTTCTGCAGATCCTCAATCTGTGCTGGGGCCTGAAATGTGATGGAAACAAAGACTTCCGGCTAATCTAAAAATAAACTGTCATCTCACACGCTTTCTCAGCAGAACATTCCATCATAAACTGCTGCTACTTAAATATAGCTTTATAAATTATATATCTTAAGTCTTTGCAATATACAGCAGTTTACCAATAAATGTTCTGCAATACCTGCTAAAAAAAAAAACAGATATAAAATCTTTGCCAATGATGATAAATGATTACAGCTAAATAACAGTCAAGCTGACAAAGCTGAAATGTCCATAGGGTGTATTGTAATTCAAGTGCCACAGGTAGAAAAATAATAAAAAGCTTTCAAATTCAAATGTTACAGCTTTCAGCAAAAAGAGGAAATGGAGGGCCCTGTGACACCAGGCTGCACCCCAAAACAAAATGGTGAAATTTATTGCAAATTTGATGGGCAAAAGAATAAATGAGCTTCAGGACAGAGACTTCTGCAATGCATCTATGTTGAGTGGGACAAATCTGACTAGGAAATAAAATCAGAGAGTCTTGAGAGTGGGATAAAAAGGAAGTCAAACACTGAGACGTACACTGTTGTCCCATCAAGAACAAGAGGATATTCTGGATAGTGAATCAGTAACTTCTTGAGTTAACTACAAAATTAGTTTCTCTAGATAGGAAAGTACAAGGCAGCAACAGAACTCTCAGAAAACTCTCAGTTGAGCTCAGGCTAAAAATCACACTTGTGAATCAATGGAGAAGTCTTATTTAATAACTCATCACAAGGCCACTTACAGTTTGTATCTGTACAGTAGAGAACCTGCTCACAATTAATGACCCAAAGCCACTTAAAGCTAAATGACTAATTTCAAATTGTAAATGAGCAGCTCAGTAACAAGAAAAATCTTGAGATGATTTCAGCAGCCTCCATTCCCATTCTGTTATCCATTTAAGAGGCGGAACACAATCAAAGGGACAGAAAGGAGTCTGCTTTTAACAGCTCATCTCCAGAAGATGAAGTGAATCCCCAAGGGGCATTCACTTTAGCATTTTTTCTGGCATTTCAGTCCCACCATGGTCTCTCACTCTCCCAAGGATGAGTAAGCTTTACCTGTGAAGTAACAACAATACTTGGTGCCTAGAATGATGAGATCTTACCTAGCATGTGGCACATCTCAGGAACTATTCTAATGCAATGGGATTTTGCCAGGACAAAAAAACAACACGAAAAAACATCCAATTTTCAGTCTACCTCCTCTCTTTCCCCCAGTTCTCTTAAGAGTGTAACTGGCCATTAAGAAGATGCTCTCAAGAGAAAAACACAGGCAACAAAAGTACACAGCTGAAATATTGCAAAGGAGGAAAGCATAGCAGGATCAACGAGAGTCTTCAAATTAAAGTGGAAAGATAAATTGGAGAAACATGAAGGAAGATCCTTGGAGTAAACAGTGTACTGTCCTCAACTAGTTCCATCCAGATTCAGTGATCTGGATGAATACGACCTCTCCATCCCTGACCTTCATCCCAAGATATTCTATCTCAGTAACTTTTGTTGTTCTACAGTAGCTCTGCATTCATCCCTAATTTGAAGATTTTCTGTGTTCACTGAACCAAACTCCCTTTCTGCTCAATGACTGTGATGCCTAATTTGCTTATAGAGGGGGAATGAAAAAATTCATGGAGGAAGGGGATACCAACAGGATTGCAGCATATAAGTCAAGGGTCAGTATGGTATCGCCAGAGGGTTGCAGTCTAGTGGGAACATTTACACTGCTCCTGGGAGCACAGAAGGTATTATCTGAAATGCTTGTACATCAATGCATGCAGCATGAGAAATAAATAGGATGAATTGGAAGCGTGGGTCAGCTCCCAGAGATACAATGTGATTGATATTAGGAAGAATTGGTGGAATGAGTCCCATGACTGGAGTGCAGAGATGGAGGGCTACAGCCTGTTCAAGAGGAATCAGCAGGGCAGGTGAAGTGGATGTGTTACACTGTACACAACAGAAGTTTGGTTGGACAGCCCTTACAGTTAGTAATGATATGCTTGAGAGCCTTTGGGTTAAGGATTAAGGGCATGGAGAATGAAGGAGATGTGGTGGGCATCTAGTACTAATCACAGAGACAGGATGTAAGCACCAATGGGTACAGACAATTAGGAGAAACTTCTGGATTGGTAGCCCTGGTCCTTTTGAGAGGTTTCAACTTCCCAAACATTAGCTGGGAACACCATACTGCTCTGACAAGCAAGTCTTGGAAATCACTGAAGTTCGTAGGAACGACTTCTTGTCACAAGTTCAATGAGCCAATTAGGAAAGATGCCCTCTCAAACTTGCTATTTGTAAACAGAGAAGGACTCATAGGGGATGTGACTGTAAGTAGCTGTCTTGGCCACGGTGACCATGAAATGGTCGAGTTCAACATCTTCAGCGTAATAAGAGAAAAGTACAGCAGAATTGCTACCCTTGATTTCAGGAGAGTAAACTTTAATCTATTTGGGGACCTATTTACCATCTTTTTAGAAGCACAGGAACAGGTAATTCCACTGTCTCCTAAGTCAAGCATGCAGGGCAGGACACCAGCTTGGGTGGAGCTGTGGAGCTCAAGTGGAAAAAGAAACTGTATTGTCTCTGGAAGTGAGCTCAGGCATTGCAGGAATTATACAAAACTGTGATTCACATATGCAGCAGGAAGATGTGAAAGGCCAAAGCTCAATTAGAGTTGAAACTGGCCAGTGTTGTTCCAGACAACAAGAAGGACTTTTTAAAACATGTTAATGGCAAGAGGAGGTCTAAAGAAAACACTGGACTGGTACTGTGGACGATGCTCACCTGACTCATAGAGATGAAGAAAAGCAGAGTCATTCCATGTGTTTTTTATGTCAGTCTTTAATAATGCTGGTGGAGTTTGGGATGTCCAGTGCCCTGAGTGGAAGGACCATGAGTATGGGAACAGTGATTTCCCATCTGTGGACACTAAAACTGTAAGGGGCCAACTGTGAGAGCTGAATGTTCGCAAGTTCATGGGGCCTGATGGGATTCATCCCAGAGTAGTGAAGGAAATAGATGATGATCCCTCTTGCTCATCTACCAAAGCTCTTGGGAGTCAGGGGAGGTCTCTGCTGACTGGAAGTGAGCCAGCGTTAGTTGAATCTACAAAAAGGGTATGAGGGAAGACTCGGGGAACTACAGACCTGTTATGGAGAGGATTATTCTGCATCCTGTTGAAAGGGATTTAAAGAACAATGCAGTTATCAAGCACAGTCAGCATGGGTTCACAAAGGGAAAGTCTTGTTTAATTTGAAATCCTTTTGTGATTAGGTCACCCACCAGTGGATGGAGGAAGGTGCAGGGGATGTAGTTTTTCTAGATTTTAGTAAGGTTTTTAATGACTTCCCTCACAGGAAGGACAAGTTGTCCAGCTGTGGGATGAGTGGGTACACGATGTGCTGAGTGAAGAACTGGCTGAAGGGCAGAGCTCAAGCGGTTGTAGTGAATGGGGCTACTTGTGGCTGGCAACGTGTCACCAGCATGGTTCCTCAGGGTTCAGTTCTAGGGCCCATGCTGTTCAATATATGTATTAATGACCTAGATGCAGGGGGTTGAATGCACCATTAGCAAGTTTACTGATGATACCAAACTGAGAGGTGCTGTTGACTCTCATGAGGAACAGGAGGCCTTGCAGAGGGTTCTAGGTAGGTTGGAGCACTGGGCTATAATTAATGGAATGAATTTAACGAGTCCAAATGCTGTATCCTGCATCTGGGAATGAGTAATGCTGGGCAAAAGTACAACTTGGGAGAGGAGCGGCTGCAGAACAGCTCTGCAGAAAGTGATCCGGGTGTGCTGGGCGACAGCAAGCTCAATAGGAGTCAGCAGTGCCCTGGCAGCCAAGAGGAAAAACCGCATCTGGGATGCATCAAATACCATAACCATCTGGTCAAAAGAGAGGATTATCCCACATCAGTGTTGATGTGCCTTCACCTTGAGTATTCTGTGCGGTTCTGGGCCCCATGATTTAAGAAGGATGTGAAGGTCCTTGAATGTGTCCAGAGGAGGGCAACAAAGCTGGTGAAAGGGCTGGAAGGAATGTCCTTTGAGGAGTAGTTTGTCTAGTTTGGAAAGCTCTGGAAGAAGAGGTAGCTTTCTAAGACCTAGCCTCTGCCTTCCTGTCACTGCAGCAGCAAAGGGAGAGCTGATGAAAATATGATGTCATTGTGCCCCTTTATTTTAAGGAATAAAGTTGGTATTGGAAAGCTATTGTCTGGATAATTGTTTCCTTCTTGGTCTGAAGAATCTGAGATTTGTTGCCAGCCTTCCAGGGGCAGTGAAAAGCCCATCCATTTTCTCCATTTTATCTAGATGAAATGGCCATGGGATTTGCTCAGTTGGGCAGCATCAGTGTGAATGATTATGAGGAAATCCTAAAGCACCACCAAGACATGCACAGCACTGCCACTGCTGTCTATTAATCCTCTCTTAATAAAAAAACAGTTCTTACAAAGCACAATTATCCTCAGTTGTAATCTTTAGTAGCTGTGGCTGGTGCAAGCAGCTAGCACTAGGTTCTAAAATACTTAAATACTCCTGTCAGGACCTCCAAGCAGCCATGATCAAAGTATGACACCATTTTCAGTGAGGTCAATACTGCATCAGAGTCAGCTCTCTTCAGGCTTTCTATGTAAAATATCATCCTGCTCTCCCAAGCCCAAGGCTAGCACAATCAAGCTGACCTTAACAGCTTTTTAAGTACAATTACATTATGTTCAACATGCTTGCACAAACTCACACATAGAAAAGGCAGAGTGGGAGAGATTTTAGAGAGACAGTGGAAAAGGCTTGCCCTACAGTGAGACCCTGCTCCTCAGAAGTGACTTCCCAGCCAGTGCTCCCACTGAAAGAAGCTCTTGTTTCGTAGAAGTCTGATACTGTCGTGCTTGCTTAATGTTTTTTCAGACCAAGATAAAAACTTGGCTCAGGCAGGAATCTAAATAGATTCAAAGTCAGGCCCTTTCTCTTTAAACCAATATAATCCAGGGTAAAGGATGCAGTAAGCCTGCAAGCTCTACAAGTAGAGAGAATATAAAAGTGAAAGACTTAGGAGGTAGGATCCAAAATGGTAATGGTTATGCCATTGCATCCATTGTGGAATAAGACAAGCCAACTGGAGCAGTGACAAATGCTCCTTAGCTGCCTCCCATGACAAGAACCAGAAGGGCAACCATCTCAAAGGTATGTATGGCTATGGTGGATACTCTGGCACTTTAGTGTCTTCAAAGACTTACATGGAGGAATCCCATTGGTTAGGACTCTTGAAGGTAGGAGGGTCCCATAAAGATGGGCAGTACTCAAGCACTCATCTCCTCCTCCGAGATCATGACCAGTGCTTCCCTAGGAGTAAAAAATGAGCAAAGGGTGCAGGAGAACTGCATGGATGAGCAAGGAGGTTCCAGAAAAAAAACCAAATGGAAGAAAAGAGGCTTACAGAATGTGGAAAAAGGGATTGACCACTTGGGAGGAATATAGGAATGCTCTCAAAGTATGCAGGGATGTAACAAGGAGGGCTAAGGCCCACTTGGAATTAAATCTGGCAAGGGGCAACACAGACAACAAGAAGGGCTTCTTCAAGTATATCAGCAGCAAAAGGAAGACTAGGGAAAATGTGGGCCCGCTGCTGAATGAGGTGGGTGCCCTGGCGACAGGATACAGGGAAGGCAGAGATATGAATGCCTTCTTTGATTCAGCCTTTACTGCTAAGGCCAGCCCTCAGGAATCCCAGAACCTGGAGAAAAAAACAGAAAGCCTGGAGAAGGGAAGCCTGTCCCTTGGTCAAGGAGGATCTGGTTAAAGATCATTTAGGCAAACTGTACACCCACAAATCCATGGTCCCTGATGGGATGCACCCATGAGTGCTGTGGGAGCTGTCAGATGTTATTGCTAAGCTGCTCTCCATCATCTTTGAAAGATCACGGAGAACAGGAGAGTTGCCTGAGGACTGGCAAACAGACAGTGTCATTCCAATCTTAAAAAAGGGCAAGAAGGAAGACCTAGAAACTACAGGCCAATCAGCCCGAGTTCCATCCCTGGAGAGGCAATAGGACAGCTCATCCTGGATGTCATCTCTAAGCATCTGGCAGAAAAGAAGTTTATTGGGAATGGTCAACATGGATTCAGCAAAGGGAAATCATGCTTAACCAATGTGACAATCTGATAGCCTTCTATGATGGCACAACTGGCTGGGTGGATGAGGGGAGAGTGGTGGATGTTGTCTACTTCAACTTCAGCAAGGCTTTTGACACCATCTCACATAACATCCTCATAGGTAAGCTTCAGAAGTATGGGTTAGATGAGTGCACAGTGAGGTGGATTGAGAAGTGGATGGATGACAGAGCTCAAGAGAGTTGTGATCAGTGGCAGAGAGTCTAGTTGGAAGACTGTGGCCAAGGGTTTCCCTCAAAGGTCAGTACTGGCCCCTGTCTTATTCAACATATTCATCAATGACCTGGATGAGAGGACAGAGTGCACCCTCAGCAAGTTTGCTGATGATACAAAACTGGAAGAAGTGGCTGATACACCAGAAAGCTGTGCTGTCATTCAGCAAGACCTGAACAGGCTGGAAAGTTGGGTGGAGAGGAACCTAATAAGGTTCCCTAAAACAGGGTTCTGCTCCTCAGGAGGAATAACCCCCTGCACCAGTAAATGTCAGGGGCTGACTGGACGGAAAGCAGCTCTGTGGGGAAGGACCAGGGAGTCCTGGTGGATAACAAGTTAACCATAAACCAGCAATGAGTCCTTGTAGCCAAGAAGGGCAATGGTATCCTGGGCTGCATTAAGCGTGTGTCCAGCAGGCTAAGGGAGGTTATCCTTCCCATCTACTCTGCCCTAGTGAGGCCACATCTGGAGTACTGTGTTCACTTCTGGGCTCCTTAGGTCAAGAAAGTTAATGAACCACTAAAGAGAGTCCAGCAGAGAGCCACAAAGGTGCTCAAAGGACTATCTTTCTTATGAGGTAAGGCTGAGAGACCTGGGTCTGTTCAGCCTGGAGAACAGAAAACTGAGAGGGGATTCTATCAATGCTTATAAATATCAAAAAAGCAGGTGTCAAGAGTGTGGCGCCAGACTCTTTTCAGTGGTGCTCAGTGACAGGACAAGGGGCAACAAGCACAAACTGGAGCACAGGTAGTTCTATTGCAACACGAGGAAAAACTTCTCTCATGTGAAGGTAACAAAAGAGTGGAACAGGCTGCCCAGAGAAGTTGTGGAATCTCCTTCTCTGGAGATACTAAAAACCCACCTGGACACAGTCCTGTGCAACCAGCTGTAGGTGAACCTGCCTTGGCAGGGAGGTTGGACTTGATGATCTCCAGAGATCTCTTCCAACCCCAACCATTCTGTGATTCTGTGAACATCCCCAGAGTGCAGTTGATGCTCCTGGCACTTAGGACAGTGAACACACTTCAGGGCTTTCCTCCAAAAGTGCGTTCAACAAGTAAAGCATTCAGCTCCCATACTATTAAATTGACATAATAAGCATACAATTACCTTAAAGCCAGGTAGAAATGGGAGATTAACTCTGACAAAGGGCACAAGAAGCTCACAATGAAACTTCTACATTTTTTTCTCCTACCCAACAGTGGCTTTCAGAAAGCCAGGCTTATTACAGATAGAATCAACTCACAATAAAACTTTGCTATAGGGCAAGAAAGCCAATGGCAGAGAAATAATTTCTCTCTGCGAAGCATCTGCTTGGCAACATCAATAAAGTCAGCAACTCAAACTGCACAATTAAATAGCGGCAATATTTGTATGAAAAGGAGAAATGCTCAGTATTGCCAGTGAGAAATGGTTCTCTCTTTACATCACCCCCTATTGCTCTCCTTTATAAAATGGACAGTCTGAGGCTACAGCAGGAAGAGTGTCCAACATTTCTTCAGGTGCCTCTCAAAGTATCGACACATGCAACAGCTTTGCACAGAAGCTAAGGCAGAAGTATTTGGATGCACGATTAATCAAGTGTCAAACTCTTTTGCAAGCCCCAGTCGTCACCTTTTGCAAATCAGTGGCCACAGGGAAGCAGGAGGCTGTCCCAGATCTGCAGCTGGAGTGTGAACCAAAGACTACTTGTTGCCTGTCTCCACTGTGCAATATTTATCCCCACCACAAATGCTCACTACAGTCTGTATCTGATGGCACTGGCTAGGAAAGCTCACGCTTGGGGGCCACAATAGCTTACCACCACCTGTCCCACAACTAACAGATTGATGCAAGGGCAGCCAAAGTCCTTCTGGCACAAACTGGGAGAAAGCTATCAGCCAGGCAGCATAGAGGGAGCCTGCAGCGCTTCCAGCCTCATGTGGCCCATCTGAGAACAGGTTCAGCTCTGAGGAGATGATTTCTATGTGATGCTGGATGGTCACAGTGAGAGGCAATAACCACTTGCACATGATGCTCAGCACTGACACTTACCATCCACCTTTCTGAAGACAGAGCTTTTTTTTACAAGCATGTTATTCACAGCTAAATGCCACACAGGTGTTGCTCACACCTTCTGCCCCTCTGTCTTTTCTGGACCAAGTGCAGATGAGGCATTTGTGAAAGAGATTTTGCATTCTCCACTCAGATTTAATGCTGCCAATGTAGTAGTATTAATATATATATACCGACCATAAGGTTTAGAGCTCTCTAGATAGACTTTGATTAATGAAATGCCCCTTCCCTGGGTTTGCAGCTGGTTTATAAGGGGTATGTGGCAGGATTTGAATATGCCCAGGAAAGTTTATCCAATCCTAATCTGCTACCAGTGGTCTCTGCTGTCTGTGTTATAATTTGGTAAACCTGCAGTTGGGCAGGGCAGATGAAAAAGAAATAAACTAGTTTAAGACTGACTGTGCTGTAGAACACATCAGATAACTCCTATGGTATCACACATGGCTTTAAGAGAAAGGAAAAAGAATTGCTACATCCACTGAAACAGAATGACTTGCATGCCCTCATACATGCCTATTCACATGCATGTGATACATAGCACATGCTCCTAATAGGGTATTCACCAAATCTCTGATGTAATTTAAAGCATTTCAACTGTTTAAAAGCATGAGTCACATGACACAGCCAAACTCCACTTCTACAAAACAGCACAAACCCACAGACATCTAGGAAGCTATGCTAACATGCAGAACCTTTTCCTCTATGTCACATATCCCCTTTTCACCCAATGCATAGGGAACACGGCAGCTAGTTAACGTAGAAAAGTAAATACAAACCCCTTAACTGTATTCAGTTAAAAGATCTATTGGGAATTTCATACAACTCACTAACTTTCTGCACATAAGCCAGATAAGTCAGCAGAGCATTTGCAGCAAGATCAGTGGACTGGAAAATTTGGTCAACTCACACAATCACAGCCTGTAAACAAGAAGAGTCTGAAATGGTGAGAGAGTCTCTCCAGAGGAAGGAGCAGCAGCAGCATGAAGCTTAATGAAGCCAAATAATTGAATCCTCTCTTTTGTTTTTAAATGGGACTTTCCAAGTTTGTTCACTAAGAATACCAATCCAAAACACAGGTCCATTTTATAACGCCAAGCATAAAAGTGGCAGCGAGGCTGGCTTCTGATAAAGTTCTCTCCTTTGAAAGACTCCTGCTTGGATATGCCCAAGCACTGGTCTAAATGGAAAGAATAGAGCAGTTCTCTCTCTTTGCTGACATTATCCTCCCTCAGTGTTTCAAAGCAGGTGTAAAAAGCTGACACACATACAAATAAAATATCTGAGCCAGCCAGGCACAGCAAGTATGAACAAATCTTGCTGGTGTTTTCCACCAACTGTGCCTCTAACTGAATTACCAAATTACAAAGAGAGGAGGGGAGGAAAAGGCAACATTGCCACTTTCAGGGCTCTTTCATATCGTACTGCAAAACTCTGTAGCAGAAGTCTTACTTTTGAAAAGTGTGGCAATAGTTGACATCTTATAGAAATTCTACCTGTAAAATTTTATTTCCGAGATTAAACACATTTTTTGAAGAGGGATGCTAAAAGCATATTTTTTGTGCACGTGGGTGTGTCCTTCTTACCCAGTGCCATAATCCATTCCCAAACTTCCTCTAATTTCAAAGAGTTCTGCTTCAGGGTGCCTGTCATTTAACCTTACTGAAGCTTTATGGTCCTAACATTGCTATATAGTAAATTCAAAGCAACCTTTTTAAAAATAAAAGGGTGACACTGAAGGCAAGTTCTTTAATTCTGAAGAAATTCCTTGGTTCTGAAGAAAACTGCTTGAAGGCCTACCTTACTCCCTCTGCCATTGCAGACGTTTTCAGCTGCTAGGGCTGTTTTCCAGATATACAAATGTCTCCAGACAACTGAATCGTCAGGTTCCTCTGAAGTTTTTTATGATTACTACTCCCACCATCAAACAAATTATTGTCATTTTTTAATACAGAACCTACTTGTGCATAAATATGCAGTGTTGAAGCACTACATGACTATTTACTGGTTGCTATAAAACCAGACGGGCCCAGAAGCCTGTGTTTACTCTCACTAGCAGGGCAGAGTCTATTCAGCCTTGGTTCATCTTCTCTTTTTGAGGAATAGAGAGCAAGAAGGAAACAATCATGTAGTTTTATTCCTATTCACTATTTTTTATATTGCTTCTAACATTTCTGGAGAAAGTACAATTCAGTAAGGAAGGGCAGAAGGGCTCTTCATTTTGTTGCCACAACAATGGCATTTAAAAAGATAAAAATTTCTAGCAAAACTAGCAACTCACAGAATATTACATGAAAATAAAACACCAAGAGAATTCACCAGAATCAGAGCTGAGATACAGCTTTTTTCTGCACACCTAAGTTTCACAACCTAGCGCTCCTAAAGTCGGACACCAGCATCACTGTGCTGTGAAGTTCAAACAAACAGTTTTACGTGAAGAAAGGTGCAACAGCTGAGTGAGTCAAAGGATCTTTCACACCCTTGGACAAACTCACTGCCACTCAGTAAATGCCACGCTCTCAGAAAACCCTCTAATGGTATATTCTAGAAACCAGAAGCTTGAAATAACTGTGATATTATTCAAAACACAACAACACAGAAATACAAAAAAGGAAAATACAACTGAGGGGAACAAAAAGTAAAAGAAAACCTGTAAAACATAAGAAACATGAAAACTTTGCATGTGCGCAAATGGGCAAAAGAAAAATGTGTACATAACAGGCAGGACCTTCCACAAGCATAAACCACACAGCTTCATGGACTTCATCAAATATAGGTCTGGCACTGCTGTTTAGCAGCTCCTCTTCACCAAAGGTTTCTATCCCAGGCCCATACATTATCCCTTGTCCAACAAAATGAGCAGTTCCCAGCTGTACAAATGAGCTTTCCCTGTCATTTCCTGTTTCCGTACCCTCTGTAAAGACAACTATTGCCTCTTGGCTGTTACGTAACCTGTCCAATTCTTTTGTGCTACTTGCATCTTCCTTACAACACTGCTCAGTTCCCCACACCCCATTAAGGAGAAAAAACAAACAAACAAAAGGGAAAAAACCCCAAACTCTTGCATCATATTTAACTGCCTTAATCACTAAAAATCATATTCACCTTTTCTCATTCTGCTATTCTTAAAACTCTGATCACACCCTTCATATGAATATTCTTCCCAAAGGATTTAAACAAGTCTCCACCAAAGATGGATGTTTACTTGTTGTTATTCTTCTTAAAATCCCTTTGTCCTGGTACATGACAGAGTCTTCACCAAGTAATCTTCTACGCTATATATCTAGGAAACACTGTCTGTCAAAATTTCAAAGGACGTCAATCAAAGTTGACAGCATGTATTCTCCAAAAAACTCCAACATTTTTTATCAACCATATCGGAAAGCCAAATAGTTGTCAAGGGATTGCAATAGGTGAAACTGCTGCTCTTCACAGTGGTCACATACGATGTAAGGGAATGCTACCCCTGAAAAAGTCATTTCTGGGAACTAAAAGCAATCAGGCTGCTGTAGCTGGCCACTGCTATATTGTGATAAAGCACTTCTCTACAGAACACCTTGCTCTGTGCAAAAGGCCATTTGAAGACAGCCACGTAACTCAACAGATCACAGCAGAGATGTTGTACTGACAGTCTGGTTGTGCTATATAACTTGTCGTTTGGGCATTTGATGGGTGAGTGTACTCATGATGGAAATCTTCAGATCCTTCTTCTCTTGCTCTGCACGTTTCTGTAATTCTAACTGTTTCATCTGTCTGAATTTATTGGAAGAAAACTGTTCAACAGGAAGGTCAGGAGAGCAAAGAGGTAAATCAATCTAAGCCTGAAGGTTAACGCATCTACAGCTTTCAGTGTGCTGCACTCTTCTTGATCCGTGGTATAACTCTTTCTTTTATAATGGAAAACTACTTAACTTAATTCTATTAAATCTCCTTTTCTATTAATCATTCACCTGTATAAATAAGAAGTTACTCTGCTCATTCGTAAAAGAACTCTTATGTATTATAACACCATCTCTCTCTAAACTAATGACTCACTGACAAAGTGGGCATCTGCCATTTGGCTGCAAGACACTTGATTGCTTGGGATAAACCAAGGAGATTAAAAAATGCAGGCTAAAGATGCTTGTCTGTTCTGAAGCCTGTCTAAGGTCTTGTAATAATTTCTACTAGCTAACATAATTACAGTGGGTGCAAAGGTTAACTCATGCCTGCCTAGAAACCTCAATATCCCAGGACGTTACAACTCCAGGAAATAACAGTTGTGGTTGTGTTTTTCTAGTGAAACATTTAAACTAACTGCAGCACATGATGGGACAAGGGAGCGATGAACATGTTTTATTAAGTGTTGGCACAATAGAATAATAGCTAGATGAGCACAGGGAGAGAGAATGCTGCAGAATTAGAAGCAATTTTCCTTATCAGCTTTTACTAGTAGAATTTCCTCAGGGACCTGCAGAAATTAAAAACTGTTTTCTGAAAAACAGAGGTGAGCACACATATATCCTGGCTGTTTTTTTCAGCATCCAGCCTACTGCTTTTTGGAAGGGTTCAACTCTGGACCTTTTTCTCAGGCAAGCAGCTAACAGCATAGGCTGTCTCAGTAAAGGACTCAGAGTATAAACAAGAAACACAGATTTGGGAACAATAGTATTATAGCAGAGACGCAAGCCCAAATGTATTTGGATGCTAAATGGAAAGATAGAAGGGTAAGAAAGACTCAGATCCACTGCTGCAATAATATTTCTACTACAGTCCATGAAGAGGTCTCCAAGTCATTTTGTGAAAATGAAACACCATTGTTGTCTTGTGGATTGTTGTGGGGGTTTGTTTTTTGTTAAAAATAGAATGTTTATGAAATGGTTTTGAATTGTTATTGCTCATTGTGGGATGATTGCATTTTCCTGCAGAGCAGTATGAGATGCATTTATCCAAGAGAGGCACAGGTTACATACATCATATAGGGGAGCCAATGAAAGTGTAAGCAATGCTTAAAAAGCTTCCAAACAACAAAATGAATTAAAAAAAAACCCCATACACCACATGCAAGATTTGTATTATTGCAGATGAATAGAGGGCAGAAAAGATACAAAGATAAAGTAGAAGTGGTAGAAACGAACACTAAACTCTTGATTCCTGTCTGATATCTCATCTCCAAGGCTGTTCTACTTTCAAAAAGTTGTATCTACAGGCTTGCTCAGCATGATCAGTTAATTTCCATCACTCCTTTAGCCAGGTAAAGATCGACACAATACAAACTTAAGGGAGTAAGTTCAGCTTCTAAAATCCTTTTATCAATGAAGATTGAGTAAGCCTAAAAGAACATTATGTTGCGGGGTTTTTTTGCCAGCTATTTCTTGGCTGGGAGCTGAATAGGAAGGAAGCTAGTTGAACTGACAGAGAAGATGTCTAACATTGATTTTTCAATAGATTTCACTAAATTGTTGTCCACGCAAACCCCAGTGTGGACACTCCTGAATTGGTTTAAAATTGACTTATAATGATTTAGCTTATGTTGACTCTATTGACTCAGGCTGTGGCCACAGTGGCGAACAAAGGGAGAGGAAGAGGAAAGAAAAAGCATTCTTTGTGTCAGAATGCAGTGTGTTCTGCAAAACAGCTTAACAAGTACAACAAGGTTGCTTAATATATGTTCTTATCAACATCGAGGTTACAATTTGCCAGAGACAGGACGTAAAGCCAAGGGGATGTTCATGTAACTGCAAAAGATTCATAGATTATATTTTAAAGAAAATAACTCAGTTCATCTGGAAGTTACTTATCCTCAACTGAGGCAGGGGAGTCAAATGTGCGTGCACTCGGTCCCAGCTGTTAACTTGAGTTTGCCCATTTTATTCTCTATTTACTGGATAAGCAGCATTTATGCTGATTGCCATCACATTCAGATGAAGGACAGGCACTTCTTAAAATATCCCATTCTGACTGTTTCCAAGTGCTAAGGCATCAGGAGACGCTTATGCTGATTTATTGTGCTTTGAATGGCAGTCATTCCATTGTGAGGAAGTCCTGTTATATCACAACACCAAAGCCAACTTTACAAATCACTTACAGAATGGACAGTGGCCAGGAATAACCTGTTGGCTCACATCAAGCTAAACAGCCACCTCAGTGCCAATGCTAGACTCCAAACAGTGGCCCAGCATGGGAACAGCCTGTGACTGCTCACTAGCAGAAGGTGGGTCAAGAGTCCTGTAGCAACATAAACTATTTTCATAATGGTTGCGGAGCATCAGAAGAGTGCTGGGCATCAATGTAAGCTGCCTTGAGCACAACACCACCTTCCGTGGAATCAGGGCATGCTTAGAGATGGAACATCTGCATTTCTGGTGGGAAGATTTAAAGACAGGTGGTTATGGATCAAAGAGAGTTTACTGACTGATAGATATGCTCTATACTGACAAATATATTGAAAGAAAAAAAATGGACACTTGCCTTTTGACAGCAGTAAAACGACAACAAACCTAGGTATTGACACAGGCCCAAGTATTCAAGTTTCCTCATGCCTTTTTGACTTTGAAATACCCTCTGTACAGATATGTTTGCCTTTGTAATTGCAGATGTGAAATTAAAATCTTCCTCTCCATCCCTGGACAATCATTTTTTTCCTCTCCACACAGTTTATAGGAGCTCACTCTTCAATTTTTTTTTAATAACTTGTGTTGTGTCTGGTGCTTTGGGGAGTGCCTGTGATGGAAAGCACTTTATTATTTCTCTGTTTGAGTTCACTGCAAAGCATTCACCAGACCCTATCACCAAAAGGATGAATCTAGTCAGCAGTTTAATCAAGCACTGATTGAAAAATTAAAGGTGGCAGTGATTAATATGGATTTAGGATTTCTTTTGTTTGAATGGGTTTTAGCTAGAAAACATGGCAGTTGGGGTTTTTTCCCCTCTGGAAGAGAGAGGCGGGTGAGAGGAATAACACAAAGGAAACATCTTTAGGCAAATCATTTCTCTACTCTTAGCGTTCAAATAAAAGTGAAGGGAAGAGGTTACACAGTGCTGCTTATTATCCTTAGGTAAATACCCACGTGCAATTTCAGCAATCACAAGCGCGCCTCTGCCTATAAGCAAAGATCCAGCAACATATACTTGGACCAGTGCCAGAAAGCAAAAATTCTGCCCAAGACATGAACAAATCTTGTGATTGAATCATCAGTCCAGCTTATGAAGAAATAAGTACTTTTCCAGGAGCATATACAAAACAAATGCAGTTAAAGTGCTTTACATTTAAAACCAAGGAACGAAGACCTTTGAGAGCTGATAAGAAACAATGAAGGACAGTCACACAAAATTAATATGAAGGTCCAGCTCAGATGCAGCGGCCCTGCCTCTGTTCACTTAAAGGGATTTTCACAGACACTGACAAATGTGGAGATACATACCTGTACCTCCCTTGTAGAAACTTGAGTATGCATCCACTGTTCCCTTGCACATTCTGCAACCAGTTACAACAGTACAGGAGGTGGAACATACCACCATGGTTTGGATCAGATTTCTAAAACAAATCTCTGCATGGTAAAACACACTGGTAAACCTAGCTGAGGTTATAGAGATGCCAGAAGTTTTGTCAAACTTTTTTGTATTGCCCCCACTTACACAATACTATTATAAATTCACAGAATAAATTCATACTGAAGTTGACTCTAAGTTATTGTGTTTAAGTGCAAACACCTTTGTGCATGCACCTACTTTAATTTAACCACCTCATAGCACTTTAGATCATCTGAGGACTAGGGATGAGCCAGGATAAGAATGGCCATGCAAAATTTCCTTCAGAATCTCAGCCAAACTGACACAAGTTTCTTACACTAGCCTTCATTTCTTCCCCAACAATGGGTAGCTCCTGCCTAGTTATCTTTGCTAAAATGTCAGACACACCTCATCACCCATGACGTCTTGAAAAAAATTAAAAGAAAACACAAAAAAAGCACAGGCAAACAAAGAAAACTATTTGTGGACTATTAAGAAAAGTCTTGTCCAAACAAATTATCAAAACTTGCACATCAGCTAAAAGACTTATTTTTCCCAAGACTTATTTCCCCCTCTTTTTTTCATGCTTGGCCAGAGTAGGCAATTTACATTTTCCCCAGACGTCTCTTGTCCTAGCACATATCTTCGTAAGAAGTTGCTTGAGTGGAAATCTAGACCCTGTATTCAAAGCACTTAAGTTAATAAAAAGAAAGGTTAACTACAAAATGGCTCTGGGGAGAAGTAAGTTTGTATGCAACTTCAGATTTTTTGCTAACTAACACACAATTGCCTGGTTCCAAAGGATTAATCTCATTTAACTATGGGTTGTCTGAAAGAAAGTAGGTGCTGGTAGGCACAAACCTAGTAATTCAATCCCATGTGCCCCTGGACACAAACATAATTATATTATAAAGAACTTCTGCCAAAAATGAAAAAAAAAATAAAGCACAATATATACTTTACGGCTTACAGTAAAAAAAGGGTGGTTTCATTTTTCATGTGTACCTGTACTAGTAAACACAAAATAGAACAACTCAATGAACCCTTCTTGGAAATTCAGTAATGAGACACTGCAATGTCACGTGTGTACTGAAGATGTTATATATAGTTAGAATCAAAGTTCTACCAATTCATTAACAAGACAGCTCTATTGTGATCAGTGTTCTTTAACCATTTTGTTAAATGGTTAAATTAACATTTTTAACATCAATATCTGCAAGAACCCAGACAAGAGCAAAGAGCTGTCTCTGACTTTCTGGAGGTTCTCCTCTCTTCTGCATCTAAGCATCGCATGACTGGCTGAAGTAAAACATAATCTGCTTGTGCTGCTTATGGTTGAGATTAGTCAGAACAACCACCCCAAAATGTGAGACTCAAATACACAACTTCATCACACAAGGGATTCTGACAGGAGCTGGAAAGACAGGGCCAAGGCAAACACAGTCGTGGGGAGACTGTGTTTATTCTACAGAATAATAAGTATAAAAAATAATCTATGATAAAGCAACTGAGCAGAGAAGCAGGAATCGTAGCAATGTCCAGGATTCCTAATAAGCCCTTTAGCCCAAGAAAACCTCTTAGGCCAATGTTTTTCAGAGTAGACTCAGATTTTGTCTGGTATCAAATGCTTTCCAGCTTCATAAACACCAAGTACGTTAGCTGACGCCCAGAGAGGCTGCATATGATCAGAATCTCTGAAAATCCCAGGAAATGTCTGTCTCCTAATACAAGACGCATCTGAAAATGGACAGGACTTGGCTTCTCTGCATATCTGTCTCTCCATCTGCAAAAGGAGCATGAAAATATTTTCCCATCATGAACGGGGTAGCACATGGCTTCTTCACTGCTTGCAAAGCTCTTTTGAAAGGGGAGAAAAACCAAAACTATAAAAAAGAAAAATCATCATTACTGCTATCCAGATGTTTCATACCACTACAGCCCACTTTCAGTACCCCTGGGGACCGCCTCTTCTGAGCAAAGGGTTCAAAATTATGAATGGCCAAAAATAAACCTAGAGGGAGCAACAGAAGATGCAGATCTGGTTGAGAGAGGACCACAGTTACAAGGAAATCCAAGTTTCTACTACTGCCACTACCAAAGAAGTAGATGCCTGATAAATATGAGATGGCAACTCACCAGCAAGTGCAGAAATTTCTTTTTTGCTGCTGAATCACAAACGGTTGGCGAAATTCTAGGGTACTTCATTTCCTGGCAGATCACCAGTTACCTATGAGGCATGACCTCCACAACTCCTGACATGCAGTAACTTTGTAAGTCTGCTGTCACGCACAGCAACAGACCTCACGTTAAAGCACTACAGAGTGTTTTCTCCTTTGTTTCTATGCAGTCAATTTTTACCCCTAATGAGATACTTTAATCACTGTTTCCTCTTTCCAACTTTGCTTCACAAACTTTGCTTCGCAACCCCAGGTGGCACATACCACCTGACATGATGCTTTTGGTGTCAGTCTTACTGTCCCATTACATGGCAGACTTCAATATGCACACACTGCGTCTGTCAACCTGGCAGCAACTCCACCACTCTTCAACACAGCTCTCCAAGCAGCTAGTGGAGCTGAGGTATCTTTCCTGCCTTCTCTTCCCTTTTTCCCTGCTTTGCTCAAAATAGGTCTTCTGCTCCCTGCTGCCAAATAATCTCTCTCAGCCCCTAGGGGCTCAGATGAGAAGCCACGTTGTTCCTTCTCAGCCCAGCAGCCCACATTACTGCTTCAGCATGAAAAACTACAGCTAGTGTATGGCGTAAATTTTTACTATCACTCCCTTCCCCTCATAAAACAGGCATTGCCGATACCAGACTGCTGTGCTTCATGCATAATTCATCAGGTTCCTTAATGTGCAAAAATCTCCTCTGCAGTTCTTTTCTCTGCATTAAAGTTATCTGTGGGGAAAAAAAGGGTCTGTCCAGCCCCTGCCTGAGATATTAAGAGGACACCTGTATTTTAAAGTGTCTGTTGGCTTCTTTAAGTTACCATAAAAACAAATACATCAGCAGTGTACCTATGACCATAAGGATCTACAGAAGGTGTCACAGGGATGGATATAAGACTGAGCTCTGCCACAAGAAATACAGCTGTGCCTGTACTGCTTGGCACTTATTTCTGTTTATAAAGAATCCTTCATAAAACCTCTAAGTCGATGGAGAGAGCAGTGCACTCCTGGCAGCATGCTCTGGTTATGGGGGAGCTGGAGTTAGGGATTGGACACTTGTATACATTTTATTATTTTTTCATCAATATTCTTATCTTCATTATATTATTGTTAAGGTATTAAAGCTGTTTTACTGTTATTTTCCAACTAGCAAGTCTCTCTCTCGTTTCCATTTTCCCTTTCCTGGGGGATTAATTGGGACTAAAAGCTGCTCACTTTAGCTACTGACCTTGCCAGGGTGGGGCTAAACCTGGGACAATCTTTAGCTCCAAAAGCTGCACCTCCAGCTCTCTCCTGGCATTCATCTCCTCCTTGGTAGTTTGCAGCCCCTAGTTCTCATCAGCTAACTGCTTCCAGCTGGGAGAAGTAGCAGGATCATCCTTAACCATTTCTGGTACACCACAATGACCATTCAGTAAGCCCAGCAGAGGAAACACTGGCATTTGGTTCCTATTATTGCAAATACAGGAAGGGGAACCTTTAGAAACTCAGACCATGTTTACACCATCATGACCTATCACAAACCTAAAGCCTACATGAAATAGTGTGGCATTCTGATCCTTGCATGAGGTGCAGCAATATCAGAGAGGCTAGCAGACAGAGATTTGCCAGGCTTGGGGATGAGCAGACAGGAAGAGTTTGACCCTTTGGACCCACAGACCTTTGCTCAGTTAGTGAGTATGCCGAAAAGTTGATTTCTGTTGCTGCCAGCCATCCTGCACCTAGAAAGGACTGCAGGACAGAACATGTATCGCTTTACAGGCAGACTGTCAAAGCCTGTGACTGGTCTAGGCTGAGCATATGGTCCCCATAATATATATAAGAACCAGCTACTGCCTAGAGAGAGGAAGATGACTTAAGCCGGAATAAGAAAGCTGCAATGCCACTGAGTGATTTTGTGCCCTGTGGAGGCAGAGTTCATTTTAGGCAATTATCTCTTATGGTCCCTACCAACTGCTCTCCTCAGCGCTGACGGGCTGCAGTCCATACTAATGAAGATAATGGAAGAGATCTGGACGCTGGAGTGATTCCAGAAATAAATTCCCATCTCTCCAAAGACTGGAGCAATCTAGCAAAGAAGGGCATCATGCAGCACATATGGCATGCCAGGAGGAGAGAGCTGGAGCCAATCTATTTCATCACCTATGGAGGAAAACGGAAAAGGAGCAAGAAAAAGGAACAAACATTTTGTTATGAAAATGCAAGACAACATTTCACATTGTTTAGGATGATGTACTGGGTGGTGCAGGCATGACCCAAATGATGTCTTTCACCTAAAAAAAACAGTCAACATTGGACAGTAAAAAAAGTTACCTGTTTCATAAGCCTGATCACTTGCTTCAAGCATAGACTGAAATATAAAGACTTGTCTGATTCTGAGCAGGGGTTATGTTTCTGTTGCTAATGGATGCTAAGTTATACACATTGCCTCTATTCAAATCAGAATTCATAAGGTCGGATAAGGAATCAATTCTCCATAGTTCTTTTTGCCTCCACCAGAAAGTTACATCAACATAAACCATGTAAGAATTTGGCTTTGCCCAAGCATACCTGCACAGATGAAAATAAAAAAAGATTATACATTTGAAACAAGTAGATGTGACAGAAGTGTTATTAACTTGCTTTGCAGTGATTTGGCCAGTCTCTTCTTCCACCTTGTCTTGTCTCTGTAATGCCAAAAAAGCAGCAAGACTGCACAGAGATCATAACAAGCTTAGATGCAGAAGGAAACCAGTATCCATGGCCAGACACAGGGAGCCCGGGAGGCAGTGCGGCAGTCAGCAGGTGAGTGTCTGCAGGGCTCCCGAAAAAGTGCTTACCCTGGACCAAAGCTCACTGTCACCAGCTGTGATGCAATCATGGGACACCTTGCTCAGATTTGCTTTCCTGAGCCATCCTGTGTCCTTGCATGGCCAGTCTACAGAATTTATTTTTCACTATAGTTCTCTTCTATTTATATTATATATATCCCATTCCTATAGTCCCGTAAACACATGGGGTGGGAAACAAGGCTTTAGACCTGAGTTTTACCTGCATTTAACCTGTTCTGTAAAGGGGCCTTAACCAGTGCTACTGCTTTGTTTCCTTTATTTCCCATTGCATTTCCAGCTTTACATAGAGGTGCCTCAGTAGACACTGGATACGAGCTCTCCATTTCTAACATAAAATTCAGTGCTTAACTTGCATGCTTCTTCTCCATACCCCTAGTCTTGGTGCTTTTCTTTAGAAAACTCTCATGGAAAAGGAATACATTTAGGTGGATCATGCCTAGTTCTGTGAGGTTTGTACTAAGTCCTAAAAAAGGGTACCTTGTTAATTTTTTTGCCAAGTTTAAGTTACATTAAATATAGAAGACCTGTGCAGGTTCCTGCTAAGATGCTGCTAATATTCAGTTGTCTTTTAAATGACTGGATATGTTCCTGAAGTATAAACCATCCCCCTTCCTCACTCACCCCACAAACTTCATATATTATATAAACATGTGGATATTAAAATTATACATGACTTTTAAAGTAACTGGTATCTGCCTTTGAGATATTAGGCAAGTAAATTACAGCCCGATTAAGAGACTAAGGAAAAGAGACTAAGCAAAAGATTTGAGGACTATCAGTTATATGGTGCTATGGACATCAAAAGCAGAATAAATTAAAACTGAGGTAATTTTAAACGTTGGATACTCTCCTGTTCCTCTGCAAGAAAGTCAAATGGAACAAGGGCACTGGAACAGAGTGTCCCAGTGGGAACTGAAAACAGAAGCTTAGACACAGAATCTGCATTTAGTTTATTATTTTGTTGGTACTTAAACTCTCAATCTAACTTGGCTGTCTGCCTCCTCAAATTAAAACAGCAGAACTTTACAACCTCATGGCATTGCCCGTCTCCAGGGATCTGTTGCAAACATTTGCACCCTTCTGAGATCTAACAGAACATGAGGCCTGCAGCTTTTTAAGGTGATGATATATCTATTCATAAAAGCTTCTGGTGATAGGACAAGGGGGAAGGGATATGAACACGAGTTCATGCAAGGCAGGCCTTGCCAGAGTAATCTGATCACCTTCTATGACCAAGTGACTAAACTCTTGGACGAGGGAAAGGCTGTGGATGTGGTTTTCCTGGACTTCAGTAAAGCCTTTGATACAGTTTCTCATAGCATTCTGCTTCGGAAACTGTCGGCCTCTGACCTGGACGGGTGCACGCTCTCCTGAGTGAAAAACTGGTTGAATGACCGGGCCCAGAGGGTGGTGGTGAATGGAGTTAAATCCAGCTGGAGGCCAGTGACAAGTGGGGTTCCCCAGGGCTCAGTCCTGGGTCCAGTCCTCTTTAATGTCTTTATCAATGACCTGGATGAAGGCATTGAGTGCACCCTTAGCAAGTTTGCAGATGACACCAAGCTGGGTGGAAGTGTGGATCTGCTGGAGGGTCGGGAGGCTCTGCAAAGGGACCTGAACAGGCTGGACTGCTGGGCTGAGACCAACGGCATGAGGTTTAACAAGGCCAAATGCCGGGTCCTGCACTTGGGGCACAACAACCCTAAGCAGAGGTACAAACTAGGAGAAACCTGGCTGGAAAGCTGCCAGGAGGAGAAGGACCTGGGGGTGCTGGTTGACAATCGGCTGAACATGAGCCAGCAGTGTGCCCAGGTGGCCAAGAAGGCCAATGGCATCCTGGCTTGTATCAGGAACGGCGTGACCAGCAGGTCCAGGGAGGTTATTCTCCCCCTGTACTCGGCACTGGTGAGACCGCACCTCGAGTACTGTGTTCAGTTCTGGGCCCCTCACCACAAGAAGGATGTTGTGGCTCTGGAGCGAGTCCAGAGAAGAGCAACAAAGCTGGTGAAGGGGCTGGAGAACAAATCTTATGAGGAGCGACTGAGAGAGCTGGGGTTGTTCAGCCTGGAGAAGAGGAGGCTGAGGGGAGACCTTATTACTCTCTACAACTACCTGAAGGGAGGTTGTGGAGAGGAGGGAGCTGGCCTCTTCTCCCAAGTGACAGGGGACAGGACGAGAGGGAATGGCCTCAAGCTCCGCCAGGGGAGATTTAGGCTTGAGATTAGGAAAAAGTTCTTCACGGAGAGGGTGGTTAGGCATTGGAACAGTCTGCCCAGGGAGGTGGTTGAGTCACCGTCCCTGGAGGTGTTTAAGGTTAGGGTAGATGAGGTGCTTAGGAGCATGATTTAGGGATTGGTGGGAATGGTTGGACTCGATGATCCAGTGGGTCTCTTCCAACCTGGTCATTCTGTGATTCTGTGATATAAACTAGAGAAGGGCAGATTTAGACTAGACATAAGGAAGAATTTATTCACTATGAGAGTGGTGAGGCACTGGAACAGGTTGCCAAGGGAAGTTGCGTATGCCTCATCCCTGGAGGTGTTCAAGGCCAGGTTGGATGGAGCCTTGGGCAGCCTCATCTAGTGGCAGGTGTCCCTGCCCATGGCAAGGGGGTTGGAACTAGATGATCTTTAAGGTCCCTTTCAACCCAAACTATTCTATGATTCTATGACAAGGGTAACAGAAAAGGAAAACACAATGCTTTGGTACTACTTATCTTGCCTTTTGTTAAATTCTCTTAACATTTCCAAATAACTGCAGAAACTAATAGAATGGATTTACCATGTAATGTAGCTGCAGTCGTAAATATATCCAGATGCAATCTTGCGTGTACCTGGTGCTGTGTGTAGGGTTGCCATGAAGCAAAGGGGAGAGCATTTATATCAGAGAGCCCCGCCCAGCTGGGAGCCTCCTGCAATGCCACTGAGGACAATGGCTGAGCAGCACCGCTTCAAAGAATTACCGAATGACCTGAGTTGGAAGGGACCCATCAGGATCATTGAGTCCAGCTCCTATCTCTGCATACGACAACGCCAACATTTACACCACGTGTTTGAGTGCATTGTCCAAATTCTTCTTGAATACTGCCAGTCTTAGCACCATGACTGCTTCCCTGGGGAGCCTGTGTCAGTGCTCCACCACACTCTGATTGAACAATCTTTTCTTAATATACAACTTAAACCTCCTCTAGCACAGATTCCTGCCATTCCCTCCGATCCTATCACTGATAGCCAGAGAGAAGAGATTAGAGCCTGCTGTTCCTCCTGCCCTTGTGAGGAAGCATTGAACTGCTAGGAGGTTCCTCCTCAGTTCCCTCTTCTCCAGGCTAAACAGACCAAGTGACTTCAGCAGCTCCTCATACAACTTCCCCTCTAGACCCTTCACCAACTTTGTGGCCTCCTCTGGACACGTCCCAGTAGCCTGATATCCTTTTTATACTGAGGCGCCCAAAACTACACACGGTGTTCAAGGTGGGAGCACGCCAGTGTGGAGAAGAGTGGGACAATCACTTCCCTCGACTGGCTGGCAAGGCTGTCCTTGATGCACCGCAGGGCATGGTTGGCCCTCTTGGCTGCCAGGGCACACGGTTACCTCATGTTCAACTTGCCATCAACCAGAACTCCCAGATCCCTTTCTCCAGGGCTGCTCTCCAGTCTCTCACTCCCCAGTATGTATGTATTCCTGGGGTTGCCGTGTCCTAGGAGCAAAACCTGACACATGCCCTTCTTAAACATCATGTGGTTGGCAATTGCTCCAACTTGTTTAGATCCTCTGTTGCCTCTTTGCCCTCGAGAGTGTCATCAGAAAACTTTGTTAGTAAACTTTTAACTCTTGTATCCAGGTCATTTATGAAGATATTAAGGAGTCTAGTACTAAGATGGATCCCTGCAGAACCCCCAGTGACTGGTCACCAGCCTAATGCAACTCCATCTCCAGTATCGTAGGTGCTGCTGGGGTTTAACTGGTCCTTGAGTACTGAACACCGTTTTTAATTCCTCTGTTCTCACAGGATCTGCTTGATACTTTACCCTGCACACTCCTAACAGGTTTGCTTTTTTTGTGTTTTGAGTTGCAGTCCATGTGCTCAGGGGAACATAAGACCAAAGCTGTTTCACTTTTTGCAGCATAAGGGCCTCTATTCCTTCCCACTTTGTTCTTTAGTAATTCCATGAGGCAGAAAGCAGGGATGGAAATATCGATTAACTTATACTTTATGTGTGAAAAGATCCAAAGAATAGTTAACTTCTTAATTAAAAAAAAAAATTAAAAAAAGACTCTTGTAGAGAAAAAAGGAGGGAAAATGGGTTATAACCAACGTTCCCTTCATTCATGGTCTTTGCCCCTGAGTTTTATTCCTGCCATCAGTCACTTTTTGCAGCAAACTGTGCCTACTTCTAAAGAATTCCTTAAGATACATGGTCATTAAAATGTCTTCTCAGTTCTCTGAGTGGCTTCTCTCAGCCTCATGCAGTGACTCTCCTGCCTCCCATACTCAATGTCTCTGCAAGTCGCTTCCCTTGCTCCTTCTCAGCTGGGGCTCAGGGAAAGTGTGACACCCTTCCCTTGCCCGAGGGTTTCCTCTGACTCAACCATCCTATTTACAGGAACACAAGGAAAATAGTTGAGATTGCACAGGTCAAACACACAGCCTGCAGCCTGACACAGCCCACGACTGCTATGTTATTATCCTGGGAAACTAATGAAAACTCTTGACTGCTTCTTTCAAACAACCGTCAAAAGTCTGCTGTGCAGTGGACGGCATTCAAAGGTCTTTCTATTTGGCAAACAGAAATACAGTGAAATTCCAAATAAATGTGAACTGTGGGATCTGAATATGGTGTCATCCAATGCCTTCATTTTTAATGATGTGGTATAGCCTATGACAACTTTATTCCCCATGAGTGCTGCATGAGCCTCATCGCAATGACCTCTCCACTGGTATAACAGCTCTGCAATATATGGCAGTAATGGATTGCGCTGCTGGCAACCCACACGGAAACCAGTAACTAATATCCACAGAGCACATATAGATACAAGGTAATTGTAGAGACAGTACTGAAAGACAGAAGCAATGACAGGCTGCACTTTTGAGTCCCCTTAGCTCTACTGCAAGCCTGTTTGGGATGAACATGCTTTTTCCAGCTTTCCAAAGACTTATGTTTTCTGTGGCTCCATTATCTGGTGCCTAGAAAATGTGAGCCCAGTACTCTGCCCTGCTACCAGATATCCTGCATCAGTGTTGCTGATGGGCTCCACTGACTAGCTATGTCCAGCACATCAAGGCCACCACACAGAAGAATGTGACAGGTCACAGCCAGCAGCTAGGTGCAATTTCATGGGACTCACATTGAAACCTCCTGCCATGATGCTGAAGAGGAGAAAATTGCCCTTGTTATTTTGTCTTGGCATGCAAGAAGCCTTACATGGGGCAGTAAAAACCCCCAAAAAACTAAGAAGCCAAGTCTGTGAGCATGATGACGTTGCTGCAATGTGAAATGGTTTTGCAAGCTACATGAAACCTCTGATGCAAGAAAGCATTTAAAGCAGAGGCAAGGGTCTGAACAGAACTGATAAGAGAAACAGGTGAGACTGCTTAAATCACAGCAGTATCTTAATTCTGAATTACCAGGGAAGGAAAAGGAGGACCGTCAAGCACTGCACTAGCCTCAATGATAGAAGGAAACCCTATTGCCTGACTAGGTGAGAAAATCCATTGATTTAGGTAGGATATTTTCTCAGTGGTAGACCAGTGTGTAATACTCTGAGCAGGTTAGCATATATAATTCAAAATCACTTTTCTCCCCATCTGCAGATTCAGTGAAGCTTGTAAGGGTTTCCTTATAAGTAATTTTAAATATTCATGCAGTGTTCATCAACCATGTGTCCCAGTAAACCTACAAGGACAACCTTAGGCTTTCTAGGCAATTCCTCCTCAAAAATAGTACTCTTGCATGCAAACATTTGCCTGCATGCTGCAATGACAGCATATGCAGCTGCTTACAATATTGAGCATTATTCAAAGGAATAGTGTTAAAGCATTAACCCACGCTGTGAAATGCCCTATCCCTTCTCCTAGAGCCAAGTGAATTTTGTCTTGTCAAATAGCACCACTCTAACACCATCTTTCCTTTTTGCTTGTCACATCCAAAGAATATCCTGCAAGGATTCCCTGACTCCTAACAAGACTTATTTTGTCAAGTCTTCATCTTCTGCTGAGAGCTGGAGATGTCAACATTGTCTTGCATCTTATCTCTAGTGCCTTGCTGTAGAGGAAAAAGTATCTCCATTACGTATTACATATTCTCAGCCTAACTGTAACAGATGTAACTGTACTGCTTTTGGTTAAATTCCATCAACTTCAACCAGACAAGGGATATATCATAAAATATGAAAAAAGGCAACCACATCTTCAGGATTTGGGTTTTTTTTCAAAAAACATTTTCCCTACATCACAGTGGGAACACATGAAAAAGAAACAGAAAATGACTGTAACAGGACACCAGCTAGAAACTAATTTGGATCTTGTGCTTTGCATAGCACCTGCTACTAGACAGTAGCTATCCAAAACCACTTCAGTCTGAAGAGTTTACAGTCTTACATGTTTGGGTTTGTTGCTTTTTTTTTTTTTTTGTTTAGTTTTCATTTTATTTTGTCATGTCTTTAACATTTTGTTGCTCACTTCTTTTCCATCAGATCCAGTCATTCTCTGTGGCCCAGTCTGAAGCCCACTGAAGTCTGTCTCATGATATTAGAAGAATCTGTTACTCAATTATACGCAAGGGGGAGGAAACAGCTCGTGCAATCTACTACATGGAAACATTTTACTGAACTGATTGTCTGTCCACAAAATACAAATAAAAAATTTTAGCAGCCTGTTTCATACACTTCACTCTTTTCAACCACACAAAACCGAACTCTTCTCAATGTTTTTGTTAGTATCAACTAATTCCTAAGTTATGTATAAAGATTAGCTAATAAAACCACGAACATAAAAAAATAAGCATTTAGAACAAGAAATATTTTAACTTAAGAGAGACCAGTACCAGCAAGACGACTTCAAAGAGAGCTGGCTACCCCTTTTTGCTCTCAGCCTCTATTTCTCTACCCTCCTCAGTCTTGCAATATGAGATTTAAAGGTGCACTTGGTATTAACTGTTCTAAGAAGTCTTATCTGCAGATTAAAATCTGCCCTTGAGACAAGTATCACCAATATTTAATTCACTGTTGTGGAAAAAGATCCACCTGTTTTGTGAATCTTCAAAAGTATGTGGATAATGTCTCTCATTTACAACAGGCCAAGTTAAAAACAGTAACAGTGCAGTTTTCTCTGCATCTAAAAAACCATTTTTCTGTACAGTCACAGAAAATAATGCCCATTCTGTTCTCGCTAGCTCCATACTCAGAGAAAAACAGAGAAAAGCACTAATGACAATAATTTTACAAAATGAACATTTACTCATTCAATCAAAAATAATAAGTAGGCATTAATGACAAGGGCCATTTTGTCTAAATATTCTGCTTCTAATAGAAACACACTTGATTCAATAAGCACTGCTTCAAAGCAAGGGACATCCAAGGGTCAGCCAAGCACACTCCTGAGCAAATTATAAATGGTCTGGATAAATGAGATTAAAGTTCATTCTTAAAGCAAGCAAAATAAATAAGACACCAGCACTGTCCAACTCAATTCAATCTACTATCAAGTACAAAGAGATGCATCTTAGGCACAGGATATTTTTGAGCACTTCAAGACAGTTTTCAGTTATTTAAAAATATGTTACTTCAGAGTTTTTGGTCTGGTTACAATAGCAGTTGTTCCAATGACCAGGAACTTCAGCTGATTTATTTTGCTAATACCCTCATCCCTTTCCGTGTCACATACTGGCCCGGTACTCATCTCTACTACATTACTGAACTTGATATAGGAAAAAGGCAAAAAGAATGAAGTTATCTAAAACACTGCAATGGAAGAAGCTAAAAAACACATGCTTCACTTTTTTTGTTCTTTCCCAAAAATTGATTTGAAATCTGCCTGACTGCTTTGTTTTACACCTTCATTGCTAACGACTCTGGGCCTGCACAGTTTGGGCAATAATGCTAACGAATCAGTAGTTTATGCCTACACCGAACTGGAGCTGAGAGGTGGGGTGGAGAGACATAAAATATAGCTGGTCTGGTATATTTTCACTAATGCAGTATTGTAACAACAAGGAAAAGTTCTGTAAAATGTAATAAACCATTATTGCTGTACCAAAGAAAGACTTTGGGAGACTTGTCCACCCAAGAGTTTTGAGGGAACTGGCGGATGTGCTGGCCAAACCCCTTTCCATCATCTTCCAGCAGTCCTGGATGACTGGGGAGGTTCCACTGGACTGGAGGCTGGCTGATGTTGTGCCCATCTATAAGAAGGGGCGCAGGGAGGATCCGAGGAACTACAGGCCTGTCAGTCTGACCTCAGTACCAGGGAAAGTCATGGAGCGGGTGATCTTGAGTGCTATCAAGAAGCACTTGCAAGAGAACCAGGTGATCAGGCCCAGTCAACACGGGTTCATGAAAGGCAGGTCTTGCCAGACTAATCTGATCACCTTCTATGACCGAGTAACTACACTCTTGGATGAAGGAAAGGCTGTGGATGTGGTCTTCCTGGACTTCAGTAAAGCCTTTGATACAGTTTCTCACAGCATTCTGCTTAGGAAACTGTCGGCCTCTGGCCTGGACGGGCGCACACTCTCCTGGGTGAAAAACTGGTTGAATGACCGGGCCCAGAGGGTGGTGGTAAATGGAGTTAAATCCAGCTGGAGGCCAGTGACAAGTGGGGTTCCCCAGGGCTCAGTGCTGGGTCCAGTCCTGTTTAATGTCTTTATCAACGACCTGGATGAAGGCATTGAGTGCTCCCTTAGCAAGTTTGCGGACGACACTAAGCTGGGTGGAAGTGTGGATCTGCTGGAGGGTCGGGAGGCTCTGCAAAGGGATCTGAACAGGCTGGACCGCTGGGCTGAGTCCAACGGCATGAGGTTTAACAAGGCCAAATGCCGGGTCCTGCACTGGGGGCACAACAACCCTAAGCAGAGGTACAAACTAGGAGAAGCCTGGCTGGAAAGCTGCCAGGAGGAGAAGGACCTGGGGGTGTTGGTTGACAGCCGACTGAACATGAGCCAGCAGTGTGCCCAGGTGGCCAAGAAGGCCAATGGCATCTTGGCATCTCAGCAGGTCCAGGGAGGTTATTCTCCCCCTGTACTCAGCACTGGTGAGACCGCACCTCGCGTCCTGTGTTCAGTTCTGGGCCCCTCACCACAAGAAGGATGTTGAGGCTCTGGAGCGAGTCCAGAGAAGAGCAACAAAGCTGGTGAAGGGGCTGGAGAACAAATCTTATGAGGAGCGGCTGAGAGAGCTGGGGTTGTTCAGCCTGGAGAAGAGGAGGCTGAGGGGAGACATTATTACTCTCTACAACTACCTGAAGGGAGGTTGTGGAGAGGAGGGAGCTGGCCTCTTCTCTCAAGTAACAGGGGACAGGACGAGAGGGAATGGCCTCAAGCTCCGCCAGGGGAGATTTAGACTTGAAATTAGGAAAAAATTCTTCACGGAAAGGTTCGTTAGGCATTGGAACAATCTGCCCAGGGAGGTGGTTGACTTGCCTTCCCTGGAGGTGTTTAAGGTGAGGGTAGATGAGGTGCTTAGGGGCATGGTTTAGAGACTGGTGGGAATGGTTGGACTCGACTATCCGGTGGGTCTCTTCCAACCTGGTTGTTCTATGATTCTATGAAAGTGTGACACTTCTTGCAAACTCTAGCCACTGCCAGTCCAGGTCTGTAAGATCAATGATGAGTTGTTTGTGCTTGTGGCTATGTGAAAGGTTCCCAAACTATAGTACACAAACAAGAATTAAGATGATCATCTTTTTTCTCCTGAGAAGACTGAGTACTGCCTGAACCACTAGCCACTTGCCTCTGTGCATGGCCTGTTACGGAGTCAAAAGCTATTTGCAGCCACTACTGATGTCACTGCCACTTGGTACCCCATAATCGCTGCCTTCGGTATCTCAGCAAGCTCAGTATGCAAAACCCCCAGGCTATACTGTTTGTACAGTGGGATATAATAAGAGGATATCACAGATTATGAGAGGACATTTCAGCAGCAGTTCCTTGACCCCTGAAAGGCAGAATTAGGTACGAGGAAAGGTTTGTTTATGCTGACTGGTAACACAGCAGAAGAGAGAGAGCCACTGCATGCTGAAGTAGCTGCCCAGGCACGAACAACCCTTGTGATACTAAAAAAATGAGTGAACCGTGATGGGGCACAGCAACGCTCTGAATAGCAAAAATCCCAGAATTTATAGATAAAGCAGCTAATTCTCCTGGTGCTCTGCAAGGAGTCTTTGTTTCTTCTCTAGCACCAGGAGAAGTCCATCGTTGTATAAAATAGGAGTGCAGTGCTCTCTGGAAGCTGACTTACACAGACTCTTACCCATCTGTGATTAACCAACATAGCAGTAGCTATGCCTGTACTTTGCAGTGAAGGGTTTACAAGACAATTGACCATGACTTTTCATCCAAAGGTACTAAGAACACCTAAGCTAATACAGTAACTTATTTAAGAGAGCAGGGGGGTTATATTCACTTAGTTTGCCAACAATGACATTGAGGCAAGATCAACAGCAAAGACTGCACTGTTCATGACACAAACGAAATCTTTCGTAGTTCTTGGCCCCAGAATCTGCATTTCTGTTCCTACAAATGCGATTAAATCCAAGAATATTTAATCTTGGTATCTGGAAAACTACTCTGTCCAATATTGCAAATCCCGCAGCTACAGTAAAACCAAAATAAAACAAACAAACAAAAAAATACTGTCCCCCTACTCTTTCCTATGGATTTCTGTGGAAAAGTCTCCAAGAGCATATACTTATACAAGTGAATGTATAGTGCTAGGCAATGACCTCTCCAGTTGTGAGTTATTTATATGTAAAGTTGCCACAGTAAAGCACTGCATTAGTTCTGCTCTATTTCAGCATTCACTGACTAATGCAGAGGAGACAGTATCAGAACAAATACCTGACAAGTGCAGTTAATTTCAAGAACTGGTGTTTTGAGAGAAGCCCTTGCCTCAGCCAAAGCATATGTGATCCAGGGATGAATTATGACACTGGGTCCAAATTCTTTGAAATTAAATGGTTCTGCCATAAATATTTGCTTGGTCAGATGATTTCAGGCTTTTGAGGGGGTGTTGGTACACACAAATATAATAGTCTTGGGAAAAGGGGAGGTATTATAGAACAAAACAGCAAGAACAATAATACAAACCCTTTGGGCTGAAAGGAGTTTTCAAGGAACACTTGCTTACAATTTGTTGTATTCATGATCTTTGGAAATACACCATTCAGCTTGGAAACTTCTCTAAGCAATATCTGTTACCACTCAAAAAGGGGAATGTATTCACTATCCTTTAAATTAAAAAGGCATTTTTTTTACCCTTCTTGATTGTTTATCCTCTGTTGTCATTACAATAGGAAAGCACAACAGCTTTCCTATTATAAAGCCATTTGCTGTTGTCTGCATCTCTGCACGGGAAGAGAGAGATGATACAAAAATACAGTGAATACAAAGTAAACTTCATCTCAGGCTCCTGTAGAGCTACTAGGCACATACTGATATGAGATTACCCTAAATGGGAGTGCTTTATAAAATATGATGTAATACTAGCAGACTAAATATAAGAATTTCTTATTATAAAATCTGCATTTTTTTCCTATTAGAGAAATTCTGTGTTGTTTCAAAGCAGCTCTTCCAAACTCTAACTACAACCACAGAATGCCCATTTTAAAATGGATATTTCCCCAGCAAGCTTTTCTGATGGGTGTCCTTGAAATTTTGCAGAAGCAAACAACTGCAGCTCTAAAAAGATCATTTGGCAGCTTGCTGTTGTTTGCTGAATCTCTCCCTGAGCCTGCTCCTCTTTTGTTTTCTTCCCTCTATAAGAATGATCTCATAAAGCATGGATATCTTGGAGACTGCAGTGTGGAACTGCAGTTCCAAGGGTTTTTTCCTCCAAGACAAAGAGAGATCTTTGCTTGAGATAAACTTAAAAAAACCCTTTAACTCTACTGCAGTTCAGGTGTGAAAGCAAGTGCACCTCAATAACAGCAGGTTAGGAAACTATTTGTGGCAGACTAGAGCAAAGTCTAGATTTAAACACTCCAGAAATCTGAATCTGATGTTGTCTCCTCTAATTTGCACTGCAAAAGCTCTGACACTATAAAGTATGAGGGGTAAACCACTTGTCTTCTTTAAATGAAACAACCACAAAAGCTTTTGCTTCATTCCCTTTACAGTAGCTAAGTTCAAGTGTTAGAGAAAACTGGTCTACTCCTCTTTCTTATAGATATTTATCAGGAAATGTGTCCCTTTAAATTTGTTTATCTGCTTCTACTATTTATCTGCTCACTAAAAAAAACCGTCCTTGACCATCTGCAATAACTGACCAAGCCAAAACATTGCTGAAAAACCTGCCTATCAAAGGAAAAAATTCTTCACGGAAAGGGTGGTTAGGCATTGGAACAGTCTGCCCAGGGAGGTGGTTGACTCACCTTCCGTGGAGGTGTTTAAGGTGAGGGTGGATGAGGTACTTAGGGGCATGGTTTAGGGATTGGTGGGAATGGTTGGACTCAACGATCCGGTGGGTCTCTTCCGACCTGGTTATTCTGTGATTCTGTGATAAAGCTATTTACTGTGATATGCTCATGTTCTTAATATGTTGCAGTGTTTTTGTTCTGTTTAAGGGGCAACTCTGGGAAACATTAATGCTGGATGGTATGAAAACAAGGGCAATACCAGACCAGACGGCAAGAAGAAATCAACAAAGTAGCCAGATATTTCCATCTGCTCAGTGAACAAAGGCACTTTCATGCCACAATTTATGTCTTACGATGTGAGCTGACACCACAGTGAGAAAGGAAACTCTTGTCTGCTCAACATATAAGCAACGACATTCAGAAAGCAATGTACGCTTGTTTTCTTCTCGCTACAACTTGTAATTACAGATTTTTTCCACTTTTTTGCTGTTTTTGCACTTTCACTGATGCATCTCTAGAATACTTGGTTTGAAGAGTCTCTTAGAGAGCTGAAAATATTAAAAAGCACAATATAGACATCTTAGAGAAAGCCCCTAGTATGTTGTTCCTTAAGATTCAAAAAAAATATGGTTGGTACTTAAGATTTACGCATCTACTAATGTCTCTGCCAGCACAGAGATGCAGCGTGCTGGTTTGTTGCTCACAGTTAATATCTGAGTGGGAGTTACACTGTTAGTATCAAGCAGCATAGAATGAACTGCACTTGGTAAAATTCCCCAGCCATTTCCCGGCCTTCCTCTTCTCCACCTTCCTTCTGAGCAGGATTGTTTTCCCAAATGAGCATAACAACAGTGATGGAGGAGCTCTGGCTCCCTGAGGTAGCCAATCTACTATATCACTGATGCTACAAAGACAATTCAGCTCAACTTACTGATTTCTACTTCAACAGAGAATGCCCACACTGCCTCTGGACTCCTCCATCGCTTTGCCATCGCGGTGCTGAGGGATGCTGAAACTTGTACCACAACATGGAAATGAAATGTTGCTGACATCAGGACTTAGTTTATGTGAAAAGCTTGTCTCTAAGTCCCATTTTAATGAAAAGTAGTATTTACTGAGATGCTCACATATTGCCAGATGCCCAGGTACTCTTTAGAAGCATTGTCACCCTTTGCGGTGCTGCATCCATGACACCATCTGTTTGCAGCACTGACAAGGTCAATGATTCACTGCAATAATCAATACAATGTGCTGCTCACGAAGGCCATTCAAGAATTTCAGCTCATTCAGAGTGAAGCCACCTGTTAATGCTTCTGCAGTGTCTCCATTATTCCTTCAAATTTCTGGATCTATGCTGCCAGATAATTGTGCTCTGCTTGGATTAATTTCTCCGATAATTCATCTGTTGGCTTGGGCTGCTGATACATATATCTTATTCGTACAAACTTCAAAGATAATTGTCCCCTGCTATAGTTAAGCAGAGGCAGGAATGCATTTATGGGTTAGAATCCCAGGTAATGCAACGGGAGGTATAGCATGCTGCAGCCTAAATCACTGTTTTACAGGTTTGCCACAAAGACTATTTTTTCAGGTAGCTACCAACAGAGAAAGAATGCCTGGCATGTATTAATCCTTATCAGGGATAGACAGACTGAAGTACATTTGTTTATAACTGTGTTAAAGCTTCGTAATGTATTTTAATAAGCAGGTAAAAAGAAGAGGCTCTCACAGTTTTTCTTTGGTGGAAAACCAGGAAACAATCTAAATTAGATATGTTTTTGTACACAGAAAATAACACAGTGTGAAGAGCTGCGATGTTTTTCTCTAAATAACATCCATAGAAGCAGACTACATTTTATGATGTTACTCTTGCTCTGAGGGTAGGAGATGCTTGTTATCATTTTGCATGGTGCTGTGAGGAGCTTTTCTGTGAAGTTTTCTCACTCACTGATCCTAATCTCCACAAGAATCACTATAAGGCTGCACTTTCTATGAGGACACTAATAGCATGAATAGGCAAATAAGTTAATACATGACAGATAAAATCTGGAGGGTGTACACAGCATTTTGTTTTGATACACATTTTGCATCTCTCATCATACACACTGATGACAATAATGGCATTCATGCTTAAATATATTTTTAGGCTGTGACAACTCATTCCTAAAGAAATTAAGATCAATGCTTCAGTTAAAAGTAAGCTCTATTACAAGATTTGTCAGGACATTCTAAAGCCATTGTTCTTTGCAATATTTTTATTTATGAAAATGTTCTGGTGATATAAATTGATTATTTTGGCAACATATTTTAGTATCTCACCTGTCTGGAAGTGGAGATTGCTAGCACATCAATTAATGAATTGAAAGTTTCTCTACTTACACTGCTGTTTCACTACGCACTTCTCTTTATTCCCTACTGACAGTCTCCACTGTTCCTCTTAGTGAATCACAGTGTTCCTACAGTGATGGTGCCTTAACAGGACTCTCCTCTCTCTTCCACCAGTGATTAAAAAATGTCAGTGGCAAAGTCTAACACGCAAGCCAGAATCCAGCCTAGATCCAGTTTCTGCAGGACATCAGACTGAAGCAAAAGCTTGTCTAGAAACAATATTGAGGATCTACCAAGTGCCAGAAACTGACAAAACACACACAAAAAATTGACAAAGTACAGTACTGTGGATTCCATTATTTCGAGCTTTTGCTTTAACATTAAGTTACAACTGTAAAGACAATCACCATAAAATTTATTGGGGCCTTTACCAGCCATTTAGTTTTTTTTATGTAAATATTGTAGATTCAGAATGATTTTGACAGCAGCGGCTGGTTCTGCCTGAGGGACACCACAAGTACCAGGATTACGATACTCTGTAATGCTCAATGCCAATTATTGCACAAGTGAGACTGCTTTTTTTACCAAGCATGAAGTGTTTTATATAGCCATGGCTGGAAGAGTTACTTTATATTCTCCCATAAATATGAAGAAAGTATCACTTGGAGAATCTTCTAAGACAAAGCTGCATGAGCTGAAGCAGCCACTTTGAAAGAGCCATCTGTAAATAGAGGTTGTTACTTATTATTTGGCTGGTACACAACCACTTGATCTTCAAGCAGGCTATTGCAGGAGCAGATTAGAACTAAAGAACAGGCAGCATATAAAATACATTACTGTTAACGGCAGACACTGTTCTATGAGTCCCCTGAAAACAATATCATCTCATATGAGTGACCATATTTATTTTATTGTACTTGACATGATACTGCCGCTAAAGAGTTTTCCAAAGTAAAGAATATTTGTAATTTAGGATGCTCCATAAGTAGAACTTTGTGTAAACAACAAACTAGGTCAGGTCATCAGACTCAGACTGAATGACATGCTTTAGTGCACTGTTTGTCCTATTCTTTTGAAATGAAATATTTATTTAACTGAAGGATGACAGAGATTTGCTTTGCTTTGATCTTACTTGGAACATAGGGAATGCATACAGTGAAGACACAATGAAGGGATGTCTGAGTAAATTAGTATATCATGAAACATTAAAATATGTGCCCTTAAAATCTGATTTTTACAAGACAAATAGATCTTACCCTCCCCTTCAGTACAGTTTATTTAAACAGGATGACTGGCTTTTATTTTCAGCAAAACATTGAGTGCTAACATCAAGGTCATTCTGGTATAGCATTCATGTACATATACATGCATGTGTGTAGCATACCTTCACTCTAGAACAGAGTGCTGAGACTCATTGCAGGAGGCACCCAAACTAAGAAGCTAACAGCTATGCTACATGTTTCTGTAATGCAAAAACAGCCTTAGCACAACAGGCATATGTCCAATGTTAACTCTTGAATTACAGTCCTGAGCAGGTGATAGATTAATTTGGTTGGGGGTTTTTTTAGTACACCATTTCACTGAATTCAGGATGGCTGTGGACATCTACTTCAATACAGATAACCTGAAATGACTGAGGTTCATCTAATGTTTAACTTCACTAGGCTGAGAAATGAGAGAGTGAGCCAGCAGTTAGCAATTTAAATTTACATCAGTTTCACCAACGACTGAAAAAAACCCCATCTGAGATACAGAATTCTGGTATCTCACACTTAAAAGAATTCTGATGTGGTCTCTTTCTCTTTTGACCCATACTTTATTTAGGTACTTTAGACGGCTTTCCTTCTTCATCAATAACCCAGAAAACTCAAACAGGTCACACATATGGAAATGCTGGAGGAACTAATAGTTTAGAAAAGAGATTACTCAAGGGGAAGAAGATCACAGTCTATAAATATCTTCAAGGCAATAACATAAATGTATAAATAAAAGATAGGAATCAGTCAGTCTCAGAAGTTGGTAGGTAAGTTGGCAGCATGAGTTAAGGAAAAGAATAACTGGTAAGTGAACAGCATCTCCAGGGAAGTTGGCTAGGAACCATTACTGAAAATATTCAAGAACAGGTAATATCAGATACTAGTGGGAAAGATGCATTAGGCAGACCTGCAAAATCCCTGGAGCTAGACTAAATGTTTCCAAGGTATCTTTTCTGGTACTACTGTTGCTATCCACAACATTAGGGTAAGACTTAGAGAAAAGAATACACTCACTAACCTAAATGTGGCTGGTTAAATTACAGTTATCTGTAATCAGGTGTTTCATTGACTCAGCATCTGCCATCTAGTTCCTAAGTCATAGCTCTTCTGACATGTTAATGTAGAAGGTACTATACAACATCGATAGAAATCCAGTTGCCAATTATACTATTAATAACATTGAACCTATCTGCTGCTAATCTTATTGATATAAATAGTATTATTACTCCATCAGGCGTCAGCAGTGATGTTGAATGACACTGTGTACAGTAATTTCCCTGAATGACTCATTAGGCTCCCAGAGAAATATGACCTCCTTACACAGACGCACCTGGCTTGCCTGAAGCATTAATGGCTCAGATGTCTTTCTTCCTCATCAAACAAACAGCCAGTAAAGTGCAGTGATATATTTTTATTAAATTAAAACAAACCAGAAAACCCTCCAGTACATGAAAGCTAGGACTGCAAAGCCAGACAATAACAGGTTGCCTGTCACATTTCAGGTTTCTCTCCAGTGTATGTGCATTGGGATGCACTGTCAAAAAATATGTTTCCATAGGAATTATGTTTCATTTAGTGGCTCTATAATCACTTGGTATTTTTTCTTAGCCTACACATTCAGTATATTGCACCACATCTTATTTCTGTACACCCATAAAACCTATACCAATTGCATTACACTTCCAGTTCTTTCTTTGTTACATTAACTAACACCAGAAAATTTCTCTTTTTGCCTAGATATTCCAAAAGCATTTGGCATTATTACAATCTTGGTTTGGCAGACACGAAGCTAAAGCTAGCCATGAGTAAAGCTAAAGCAGCTAAAACTCTACATTCAAGGAACAAACTTGGGATCCCCAGCGTGTGATTTGCTAAAGTAAATATCATTTTTACGGCACTCCATACATGCAAAGCACAGATCCAAGCAGTCGCGCTTGCAGCTGGGAACATTCAGCATTTATGTAAATCTGGCCTAACATTCATCCTACCAAGTAGCTGTATAATTAGGAATGTACCAACTGCTGCTCAAAGTATTTTGGCATTGTATAACCTTATCCTTTGCCTGTCAGCAATCCCTGGCCATGTTCACTGCATAGGTTCCAAACAAGATAAGGGGTCTATGAAGATCTGACTCATTCCCTACACAACCTTGCAACTTTCCTGCACGTCCTGCATTAGGAAGGTGCTCTGTGGAGAAAAACAGTATAAGAGTACCCAATTAAAGACTATATCATAGTGTATGAACACAAAGAGGGTGAGTTAAGACTGATAAGACAACAAATAAGAACTCCCACGTCTACTACAAAGGATGGCTTCAACTATTAACTTCATAAATGACTGCCACTTTTGAAAAAAAGCAAAACAAGCATATTTTCCTAGGTAATAATTTAATACTGATCTTTACTAGATTTACAAAATCACTATCCTACAGTTTCTTACAATTCTTTAGAAACCTGCAAACATTGGATGATATGGTAAATATTTGAGGATGCGTGGGTTTAGCAATAACCATATAATGCCTCTTGTATCCTATTCCAAAATTCAGAGATAAGTATGAACTAGCTTAACCAGCCCATGCTTTACTCCAGGCCTGTGACCATTCTCTGCCACTACTACATCATGAAGAGATCAAAAAATTCTTAGCACGGAGATTTTTTGCTCAATGCTTATATTAAAACTGGCAAACTATAATACATTTCTACTTCATCACTGATTCCAACCATGTGTTAGCATTTCATAAATGATGCTTACAGTTTTGGGTAAGTCAGTTTGAAGAGTGATTCGTTTTCCTATCTGCTAAACCTATAAATGTTTGCTATGCAAATGTGTATGACTTCTCATCCCATCTATTCTCCCCATTATTTCACCTACTTTTCACAGAATCACAGAATCACAGAATAACCAGGTTGGAAGAGACTCACTGGATCGTCGAGTCCAACCATAATTTTAGTAATTTATACATATATTCTGGGCAACAGCCTTACCAAGCATCATGCAAGTGCATTTTTTCTTCATGTTTATGCACTTGAAATGTGTGTTGCTTTATATTTCTGTTCTTACTATACTTCATTCCCTACATTGATTCCAGAAGAATAACCAGTTAAATCCTCACCTAAGCCAGTTGCTAGGGTGCCCTGCTCTAGGCATAGAGGAAAGCAGACAGCTCTCCCAGCCTCACTCCTAGTGAGGCTTTCTTGCTCTATTTGTCCATGCTTCCCTTCACCCTCAAGTTCAGCACAGGCTGTCTCCTCGGGGCAGTAATTTTGCCTAGACTGCTGAGAATCTTGACTTGCCCCTAACCTAAATAAATGGTCACAACTCAACATGACTAAAGTCAACACCCTCCAGGAACACTATGTATATGGGAAAAACAAATACAGCTACAGCAGTATCATGAGGGACCGTCTGCAGACATAGTAATTAAGCAAAGAACTCAGCCATTTTAATATATAATTATTAGACAACAATCTGTGGGAACAGCACACTTAAAAAAGGGCACCTTCAGCCCTAATGACAGTAAGACCCAGGGAAGCAATTCCTGGCTCTGTGTGTGCAGCATTGGGAAGATTGTTATTAAACTGGTGTGTGCAGTTCTGGGCTATAGACAGCAATGCGCCTGTGAGCAACTTAAAGTAAGAGCAAAGAGGGATCACAGATGTGTCTCAGGAACTGACAGATTTATCCTGACAATGTAAGGACTAAGAAGCTTTTGATGTATTTAGGATATCGAACAGTAAACCTAGAGGTGATGTGAACACCATCGAACACTGTTTTCATAGAAAAGAGATCAGACAGTGTAGCCTTCATAATTCTGCTGATAATAGCACAGCAAAATCTATTGACTTTAAGCTAAAGTGAGACAGATTTAACCTTGAAATAAGGCAAAATTTCCTAGGGAAAGGATAATTAAGTATTAACACTGGTTACCACAAGAGGTGATAGGCTTGCCCAGGATCTGAAGACTTCAGAACATATGTGTTCTTAATGCTGCTTCTAGGAGAAATGTTATGGCCTAGGCAGCTGGGAAAGAAGAGAAGAAAGTTGGCCTAAAGGCTCAAGGAGAATCCTCCTGACCTTGACCTCTATAAACCTCCCTTCAAAGTGGACCAAGTTTATTTACTTCCACTGCCGGCATCTTGTAGGTCTGTATTGCAGCATGAGTAAAGTCAAACATCACTGCATAGCCTTGGGTGCTCGGTGGCTAGAATCAGAAAAGATTTTTCCACTCCATGAACACCTGACCAGGCACACTGTGGCTTTCCTTTGTTTGAATATTCCTTCTTTCTCCAAGGCATCAGAGCAGCTGCAGCTAGAGCTACAGGCACTGGATGGAGAGCTACTGCTGAGCTATATAAACGAGTCCTTTTTTCTTGACGGCTGGCTGGTGAGCATTACTTGGATGCTCAACAGCATGGAGATCACTTGATGTGAAGTTAAAAAGGAATTTTCTGAGGGCCTCGGGGGACTTTTTTTGCCTAACTCCCCTGCACAGTGCATAGCTTGCCTGCTAGAAGCATGTGGACTTATTTCAATTAATACATTTCTCGTCTCTGTTGCTCTCTGCCAGGAGCACAGTTTAATGCCCTGAGAAAACAACTCCTTAGACTACCTGGGCTTTGCCTTAAAATAGGGAACCTTGACTGATCATCTGAGTACAAAATTATTTACATGCTATTCATTGTCTCTCTTTCCTTCTGTGCTCTTGAGCATATAAATAAAACTCGATTTACTATACAGCCATCACAAAAACCAGACAACAGATTGGCTGAGTAGGATCACTGTCTCACAATTCAATTTATCCATATCCTTTTGGGTATTTTATTTGTTCTCTATATTAACAGAATGTGTAGGAAGAGTAAGAAGCAGTTACTCAGATCTGATGTACTAATCACACAAGTCCAGAAGGTATATCTGTTACTGCAGGCTGGCAATCCCTTTTTTCCCCTCGTAATTCAGTCTACAGACTGAAACACTGACCTTCCTGGTCTACCTGCAGAGTGGTTCACACTGCCTGGTTTTATGTGTGAAAGTGCTGAAGTTCAGTCTTGTAATCATATATATCCACCATGATTAAGTCTAACCTTCCCATATAAAATCATCTCATCTCATTATGTGTATGCACACACATGTATTTGTGTCTATGGCTACATGTATGTTCATGAGCTTCAGACTCCTGGCTACAGCACACATTCATACCAAAACAAACGAGAAGCTCAAAGCTATCACAGACAGGTTTGGTGCAGCCAAAACCAGAAAATACAAATTAAGGATTCAACTTTCATTTTTCATTCAGGATCTCAGTGTCTCTTTCATACACACTTTCTGGAGCTGCCAAAGCTTTCCTGATATAAGTTCTCATCAGAAGATTTTTCTGAGTCATTATTTCCCCTGTGACTGACTGTCTGGCAACACTTCCCTTAAGAAGTCTGGCAGCATTAGGAACGTTCTCACCTGTGGAGACCCCAGAGAGCTGCCTTTACAAAGCTGACATTTCTGCTGTGTGGAAGAGCAGGCTTTGCTCATTACTGGCATAGTATAGGGACCAAAAAGGAAAGAAAAACAGCTTTTCAGGGAATGCTGGATGAAAAGATACTAATCCTGCTTCAATAAAAGAATGAATTTAGGAGAAAAAAACACAAGGTGTGTCTGATGGCAAAGATAAACTAGAATACTAAAGAACTTAACTATTCAGGGTCACCTCCAAACAGAAAAGACATTGGTTTTTTCATTCTTAAAGTACAACGGTACACATGAGAGGCAAAACCCAGGAGATAAAAGTAAAGTTTGATTCTGATTTACATATTTGGAGGCCTTCACTTAGATTTTTCACCTAGGACAGCCTCTGTCCTGCAAGCATAGGACCCTAAGTATTTTTCCTCTTTCAAGTCTTTGAGCACTTTCAATGGATTCGCACTATCCGAGATGCTCAAAGGCTCTGTCTAGCCCTGCTGCTCTATGTACACTTCAAAGCATCCCTTCTCATGCCTGCCCACGATCTGCTAAGCTTCAAAGCTTTGTTCCCATTATTGATATTCATGCCATGTATACCTCCACCTGTTTGCTCATAGTGGAGACTCAGTCCTGTTCTTCCTTGCACTACCAGAAGAAGTTTGATGATGTAGCTCACTTAGAATGAGAACAAGGACACACTTAGAAGGAAATAATTACAATGGATAAAAGAATACTCCAGCCCCCAAAATACTGTAAAAATATTAAAAAAAAAAAACAGAAAAAAGAGCATTTTTAAAATGCTGACGCTACAAGATAGCAGTAGGAAGTAGACAGTGAGAAGGTTTTGTTAGTCAAGTTGCAGAGCAGAAGCTCTGTTTTGCAGAGGCAGGCATGACACCAATAGATCTGTTCACCCACATCTCTGGTTTCAGAAAGAAATGTTTTCTACAAAAACATTAAAATTAAATTAGGGCAAAACCAACTTCTAGACCACTTGTATCTCGCCTTCCCAGAGGAGAGGGGCACCATCACAGATGTTTATCAGCACTTCACCAAACACCTACTCCATCCCCTGAGGTTCAGCTGCTTGAGACTCAATACCAGACACAGTACAGGACCACCATGAGAACCTGGCTTAGCTTTATTGGAAAAAAATCAGTTATTGAACTGTGAGACAATCCATAAGCTAAAGGCAAGCAAGACAGAAATTAAACTGTTGAGATAGTACCAACAGTCAATGATTCAAGAGAAAAAACACTAACATGAGAAGCTATAAAGCTCAAAGAAAAAAATGTAGAGAATCAGAGACAGCAATTCAATACAAATGGTCAAACATCAACTTGACTGAAGGAGCAGTAGAGGCCAGCGCTTTCCCACCAGACTGGTGCTAACTGGCAATGAACGTACCACCTATTATGTCTCCACATTAATGTTCTGCTAGCCTGGAAGTACTTTTGTCCTAGCTGACTACTATATGCATTAGTCAATAAATTAGCAGTACGTACTCTTCAGCTGCATAGACCCTGCTTGCACGATCTCCCTGCACGCAGTCAGAGATGCCCAAACAGAAATGACTCACTAGACAGAGGGTTATAGAGAGTCTCTCAGTCTGCAAAAGCAATTTGCTAGCGCACTAAAATTATACACATCCCAACCAGACACTTCCATGTGGCTGCAAAGAAGAACCAGATAACAACACTCTTTATTTTGTTCCGGGCGTGACAACATAGAGGCGGGCAACATGCTGATACAGACACATGAAAGTAAGTGCACTGGTTCATTCTGCCTTTTTGAACAGCACGCCAGCAGCAGTATAATCTTCCTCTGAATATCCAATAGGTATCTGAAAATGATAACCCAAACGCACAGTAAAAGGGTCTCAAGAGAAAGAAAAGAACTGAGTGACAGTGTTGCTGCTGCTGCTGCTGCTGCCATTGCTGCTGCTTAACTCTGATGCGTGATGCACAAAGAAAAAGCAGACACAGATAATAGCTGTTTTAGAGCCAAGGCCATCAGATCAGCTCTGTTTTCCACAAAGCCGCAATACATCTGTATTTCTGTGCCCCAGAAGGGGCATCTGAGAGAGCACTTCCCAAAACCTCCACTAGTTAATTGTTAGGTAACTCTTTAGGTCATGATCCACAAAGTTATTATTTCATATATAGTATGATCAGACTGCCAGCAAAATCAGCAGTAACTAATGCAACCACTTCAAGATGCATTCTACTTGACTGCCCAGCTGTCTTCTTTACAGAAGCTACACATTTTCATTTCTCCTGTGTCATAAAAACTTAAAAGTTTTAAAAGAACATAAAGTCTATGCACCTGTTTATTGTATTAGAATATGGACAAAATACAAGTCAACATACTGTGTTTTTTTCACCTGGGTATTGAGAGGAAGGATGGCAATAACGCAATAGGCACCTATTAAGGAAGAGAGTTGATAAAGCGAACCAGAATAAACACTGTGAGCCTGCTGAAATTAAAACTTGTTTTGAAGTCCTGTGACACTACCAGGACTTTAACACAAGTTGAAATAGGGTATAGGTGAAAACCATATTGCAGTTCTGAAAAAATTACAGAATACAACAACATTACCTTCAGACCCGACTGAAAAAAAGGTAGAATAAAATGAAATGGAAATGATTTCCTTATTTTTCTCCAGTGTTGAAAATCTGTACTGAAATTGCAAATGCTTCCTGTCTTATTTGTGTAGGCAAAGAGTGAAGGATCTTTAGCACTCACCCTCAGTGGACTTCATTTTTCACATCACGTTCTGCCAATGTGATGCTCACTGGGACTGAATATGTCAAAGCCATTGGCAAAAGCAGAACAAAACATTGCACTTCTTAAACCTCTATAAACAATATTCGGATATGAAGAAAAAAAATCCCTGTTAAAGGGACCTCTATATCTATACCTGGAGACAGAATTCAGCACTATGCATCCCTGCATCCCTAAGAGTGCACTACATCTATTACATCAGAAAGCAGGAATAACTTGATTTTCCTTTGGCCCCAAGTACCCATTTCTATATGACCACATTTCTTTGTAATAGCTGGAAGAAAAAAGATTATAACTTTATAATATACTTATTACTGAATGTAAACGATCATACTGTATGTATGAATTAAACCCAACCTCTTTGTGAACAGGATTCACCTCTGTCTTCTCCCCTATACTGTGTTGTTTACTGAGATTTTGCTGCTTTCTGCACCTTTTCTCTAACCCTAAACAGAGACAAGAGCCAGTTCACCCATCACTCAGTTTTAGACCTTAACAAATACCTGTATCACTCAGTTCAGGCATGTTCCACTTACTTTTCCTGTGCTGCTTTATCACTTTTCTTCCCTCTCCAGGACCAAAGCCCAATTTCCCTGGTCTCCATTCCTGATACTCATCCTTCTTCTAGCTTCAGGGCAGTTCATCCCAAAGGGAACAATCACCAGGGAGTTATGGAAAACCCATCAGGTCAGGAGGAGCCAAGGCATGAGAAAGCAAGCAACTGGAAAAAAAGGACTGAGCTGCCTCAGGTGCTTTCAGACAGACAAGCAGAAGAGCCAAAAAGTGAGGACAGGGACAAGGCATGGAAGCCCAGAGGTTACATTAGCTCTATATTGCTGTTTCAATGTAGTGGAAACATTTCTTCTTGAATTTTTGGTTCTGCTTCCACTTGTATATGACATGATAGCATGTCATATACAGTCATTAAATCTGAGTGGATTTTTATAGCTGCTATTAGAACTGAATTTTACCTTCCCCCCAAAAGATACCCTGCTTAATAAATTAAATTTCAAAGGCAAAAATAATCACCCACTGCCTTGTACATTCCCCCATTTTCACTAGAAAATGAATTAAAGAAAAGGAAAGTTTTTGTGTGATAATCAATATCCATCAAATTCTTAACTTCATCTTCGAGCCAAAGGCTAGTAATAATATTTGGATTAATGACACACAGCAACATATCCTTGTTCTGCCATGTCTGAGGACCTAAGTATTTGCATGAATCACTAATGCACTGAATTGCTGAGCCAGATCAACAAAGCTTTCAAATGCACTGTCTTGTTGATAACCTCTACAAAACACAACTGTAATTCAAAAATGCTGATCCACACTAATGCACTTATTTCCCAGTACTTCACCATGCAGTCCAATAAAAACATTAATGTACTAGAAGTGCTGATAGAGTCCCATTACAGCAAGATTTCCTCACCATAGAAGGATCCTGGTTTTCTTCCCTGTGAACTATGCTTTCAGTAAATGTTAGGCTGGAACATTCAAAGAAGAAGAAAATATTAAACAGCTCTGTCCTTATCAGTCAGACAAGGTTATGGTGATTCAGAAATGATGACGTACTTCTTGCCAAAGAGGCAGGGGGAGAGAAACAGGAAAAAGCATATCCTGGTAGATGAAGGACGAAAGAAACAAATGTTGAGGTAACTATATCTGGGATAGAAACAATTTTCTTCTGCTTTAATTTGACTCAATATGTTAGGTTGTAGGTCCTACAGGTCTAGAAATAAGTGATTCCCCAGGTGTGAGGAAGGAACTTGGTGGTTTGAGGAAGGTGGTGAACTACTGCCAATGACTCCAGCTGGTGTGACCCACATTGGCTCACTCCCTCCTCTCTGCCATAAAAGCTGTGTAGAACTGAGAACAGTTTTTTTTACTATATAATCCAGAGCACTGTTTCAACCATCACAGTCAGGCACAAGATGCTAAACTACAAACATGGCTCTTACAAGATGGCCTTTATATAGTTTCACAGATACGAGGAATTGCACATTAGGAAAAGGACCTCAGAAAAACATTATATGTCCTATCGTGATGACATGGCAGTCATCTCTAAAGACTTTATATATTTTAACCAAGATCTCTACTGAAAAAAAGCCTTCTGAAAGAACCTCAAGAAGTTAAAGCTGCTCTCTGTGGTTTAAAATATATCAGTAGAAACTGGGCTGTCAGATTTTCTATATGAAAGCAAAACTGAATGTAAAATATTGTTTTAGCGTAAACAGGTAGATATCCAAGAGGAGGCTTGACACAACAGCACAATATAATCTATGGTCAGAATAAAATACATGTTCTTTATGTTTAGAACATGTCAACACTGCCAGGTGAAACTCCTTAAGGTCAGGATGGGAAAAATATTTTATTTACAAAACAGTTTGTAATTAAATTACCACAGTTTAGTCAGCTTGGTTTCCTAAAAAGACGAGGCATATGCAATGACCGCACTATCTACCTGTCCATCTACACATCTCTTTGTTTCTCCTCTCCAGCAATTTCTGAATCAATTCACTTTATGAGCTCTCTGTCAAATTCATACAGCAAGTGTAGATGCTTCTAGAACAATAAACTTCTTGTAAGCTTTGTAAATATCCACAGCTGCAATGAGGAGAGAAAGTCATACCTGTGGTGGCACTGAAGAAAAGGCAGGAAAAACAGCCATGAGTTTATTTTTTTGGCAGGAACTAATCAGTACATGCATATAATGTGCATACCAGATAGCCAAAAAGCATGCATTTAGCTCTGAATTTTATCAGGTGTGGTCTCTTGAGGAAAGGCAGAGCTTTCTGCTGCTGCTCTCCAGCCTAGTTCTCCCAGTTGTACAACCCACCTACATGATAGGAGGGCAGTCACTGTTTGGAGATTTACTTTTATGCCTAAAAATCAGATAAATGTAGATGTTATAAAATATAAACTACTAGTTGTAAGAATTACTTGGGTCCTGAATCTTTTAAACTTTTAGATTATACTGGGTTTGTGTGGCAAGGCTTTGGTACCAGAGGGTCAGTAGGGGTGGCTTCTGTGAGAAGTTCCTAGACGCTTCCCTTTGGTCTGACAGAGACAACGTCAGCCAGCTCCAAGATAGACCTGACACTGACCGAGGCAGAGCCCATCAGCAATGGTAGTAGTACTTCTGTAATAACATATTTAGGAAGGGGGCGCAGGGGGAGTTGGAAACTGTGCAATTGCAGCTAGAGTGGGGAGCGAGAACATGTGAGAGAAACAACTCTGCAAACACCAAAGTCAGTGAAGAAGAAGGAGAAAGAGATGCTCCATGTACCACAACAAATTCCCCTGCAGCTCATAGAATTGTAGAATGGTTTGGGTTGAAGCGACCGCAAAGATCATTCAGTTCTATCTTTCCTGCCATGGGCAGGGATACCTTCCAGTAGGTCAGGTTGCTCAAAGCCTCATCCAACCTGGTCTTGAACACCTCCAGGGATGGGGCATTCACAGCTTCCCTGGGCAGCCTGTGCCTGTGCCTCACCACTCTCATCATGAAGAAATTCCTCCTTATGTCTAGTCTAAATCTGCCCCTCTCCAGTCTATAGCCACTGCCTCTAGTCCTATAATTACAAGCCTTTGTAAACAGTCCCTCCCCAGCTTTCTTGTAGACCCCATTCAGGTACTGGAAGGTCGCTATAAGGTCTCCTTGGAGCCTTCTCTTATCCAGGCTGAACAACTCCAACTCTCTCAGCCCGTCCTCCTATGGGAGGTGCTTCAGCCCTCTGATCATCTTTGTAGTTACTGAAGAACTGTAGCCCATGGGAGAGACTCACAATGGAGAAGCTCATGGAGAACTGTCTCTCATGGGATGGACCCCATGCTGGAGCAAGGGAAGATATGAGGAGTCCTTCCCCTGAGAAGAATGGAGCAGTAGAGACAACATGTGATGAACCGACCACAACCCCCATTCCTCATACACCTGCACCACTAGGCAGGCGGAGGTATAGAAAATAAGAAGTTAAGTCCCAGAACAAGGTATGGGGAAGGCATTTTAACATATTTAAATTAAATTCACTTTCCCCAAGTTGAGTCTGTTTTGCACATTGACAGTAATTTGTGAATGACCTCTTTCTGTCCTTATCTCAATACACACGCCTTTTATTATACTATATTTTCTCTCCCCTGTCCAGCTGAGAAGGGGAGTGATAGAGCAGCTTTGGTGGGCACCTAGCACCCAGCCAGGATCAGCCCACCACACATATCTATTTTCACATAGTCACCTGCATGAGTATTGCATGTTCCTGGCAAAACACTAGCCGTGGAGGAGGTTCAGAGCAGCCACTATGAGGAGAGGCTGGGGCTGCTCCATGCTGGATAAAGACAGTTTCAGCTGTTTCCAGCTGCCTACACAACAGACACACCACAGGTCACAGTTGAGCCCATGAGGCAAGATGGTGGCACCTCTGGGAAAAAAACATTCAAGACTGGGCAGAAAACAGCACATGGGCAAAGGAGGGCAGAACAAAAGGAGTGGGACGCAGCAAAAGGAGCACCAAGAATTCCATGGTGGAGCAGATAATTCTGACAGCTTGCAGAAGACCTGTGCTGGAATAGATTTTCCTAACATTATCTGCAGCTTGTGGAAAGCCCATGCTGGTGCAGAGAAAAAGTGTAAGAAGAAAAGACTTGCAGAGAGAAACCACTATGTATTGACCATACTCTCCCTGTGCCGCTTGGCAAGGAGGAGCTGGAGTCTGCAGTGAAGTTGAGCCTGGCAGAGGGGGGACAAAAGGTGTTCTAATGTTTGCCTTTTTGTCTCTCAGTATTCAAATTTGTTGTAATTGGCAATAGATTTGTATTCCACAAGTCAAGACTGTTTTGCTCACAACAATAACGTAAGCAATCTCCCTGACTTTACCTTAACCCTCAAGCTTTCTTATTCCTACTCTTCCTATTGTCTTGAACTCTCCCACTGAGGAGGAGGTGTGACTGAGTGGCTGGGTGGGAGCTCGGCTGTGAGACCATGTTAATTGACTCCAGAATGACTCCAAATTTCAATATGTAGCATTTGTAGCGTAAAACTGACTTCATTGCAACAGCCTTTGTGCTATCATTTGGCAAATAACAGACTATTTTCCAGCTGGCTGGATGCACGTGGCACACTGAGAATCCAGCCCTCTGTCTAGTATTAGGTTGAGTTTTCAGGTAGAAGAGGAAAATAAAAAGTTAAACAAGAAAGTAACAAAACCACAAAGTAATCCTTATGTTAAAAACATGTTACTAAAATGAATCTTGAGTACGCATTTAACTGATAATGGAGATTTATGGGCCTCCTGCTGTTAGGTAGACTATGCCTGAAGGCCCTTAGGGGGCCATTTATAGTTCTAACAATATATTGGTCCTTCTCACAGTACCAGTTCTCATGAGCAGCAACTGATGGTCAGAGGTAGAATATACTCTGAATAAAGGATACCTACACACATAAATATTTATTTACCACATTTTTTCTGTTTCGCTACAATACTACTAATTCACTTTTAGATTAATTCAGAATAATCACCACAAAACTCACAAGCCACTAAAGTCCCAAATTACACTGGTTTTTGAGCATGCAGGGGAAAACAGATGGCAGTACGGCCTTCCACCTAAGGGTGCCAACTAACCTCATAAGACAGGATTCAGAAAAATCATTAAGACAATTTTCAATTTTAGAGGCCTTTGGAAGAAGTAAGAGTTCTTTTTATACCAGATTCAATGAAGGGTAACTACTGTAACACTTTATCAAGAATTACTACATTACCGCACATGCACTGGAGAACACTGGATCAAAAATGAACAACATGTTCTAATACTCAACTTGGGCTCCTTATACAGAGCACAAGTTAGTAAGGTACTCCCAAGTTATTAAACTACTTCATATTGTAAAGCACAGAGGGGGTTTCTGCTATCACTATACACGTATGCACATCAGTTTTCAGCACATGTCTGTACCTGCTGACCAAGGACAATATCCTCCCCTGAAAGGAGAGTAAACTAGTCCTGCACAGAATTCATGCTCTATATTTTGGAAAAGCTCAGAAATGCAGAGCTGAGAAAAATATGTAGCAGAGTCAACTCTACGGCTACTACAGCAGGCACAATTTATGGCCAATCTGACCTAGTATTAATCCATTCCTGTCTGTGGAAGACAAATTTGATTTGACTGCAACTGAAAACTGAACCCCACTGAAACTTCAAAGTAATGCATTTATGGAACAAATAAAGTACCTTTACAGCTTTTCATACAAATTATTTTCCTATGTAGGTTATTATTAAATGGATAAAAAGTGGGAGCACACTTGTAATTACTATACACAAGTATATTTTACTTTGTCAAATTTAATGGAGTTTCTATTGAAACTGATTTATTGACATTACAGTTTGTTTCACTGACTAGGTAAAGACTGGCAGGATGACACCTATATTGTTATTTGACTTTTTTGATGTATTCCAAAAAATCTTAAAAATAAAACTATATAATAAGAGATGGTCAGAAGAAAACTGTAATGTCACTTTTTACTCTTGGGTAATCATACCATGAAGAGGAATACACAGGATTCTGCTGGAAAGACAGGAAGGAAAATGGACTGTGTTCCTAGAGTAGGCTCATAATTAAAACTTTCCTCTTCTGAATGGTCCCACAAGCACAACTTCTCATTCACAGTACAGTAATTCCTTTCAAAGGAAAGCCTTAGGAGTATTGTATAAGAAATCGCAAATTTTGTAGCTCATGTATGAGAATCGGTAGTGATAAGATTAAAAAAAGACAACCCTAAAAATCTTAAGATGAAAATAAGCATTGTCAGTCACTCTGTACGTGAAAGAATTTCAGACTCCAAGTGAAGCTGAAGAAAATAAGCAGAAAAAATATGGAAGAAAGTGTTTAGAAAACAAACACAATGCAGTGCTGAAAATCAGGAAATAGAGCAAATGCAGGTATGGAAGATGGAAATATGAAATTACTTCCAAATAGTTCTGACTGTCCTTTTTCTAACTTAGAGCTTCATTATATAACAGCACCTTTTGATTTCACTGTGCATTGCATATGGTGGACAGGAAATCACTTTTTGATTCCAGATTAATTCCATAAGCCCTCTGCAAGATCTCTGGTCTGTCAGGCAAACAACAGACGTCTTGGAGAATTGAGAAGTGATAAAGGCTAAAATGATAGATTTCTGTAAAAGTCCAATGCCTTACATATTATGACAGCATACAGTAGCATGAGTAACAGCTTTACTAAACAACATTTACTTTATTAAACTATGTCTGCCCTATCAAATTGACTTCTGACAGACAATGTCAGCAGCAGCAAGCTCAGAGGGACTGATGCTGGAAGGTGACAAAAGGTTAGCATGTACAGGCCAGGACTGTTTCTAGCACCAAAGAAGAAAACATTCGAACCTCAGAGACCTCAGCATACTACAAACATGCCTCTGGCTTTGCTGTTTTGGAAAATTTCGGTCTCAGCAGGTCAGACATGTCCCATAATTAGATTAGAGAAAAATACATTGTTTTGCTCATGTTTTAAAAAAACAATAACAATGTTTTCTTGAAAAAGCTCTAGATCAGTAGTGTAGAGGGGCAACTTAGCAAAGAAACAGCTTTCCAAGAATAACAACTCAGAAGCCATTAGAAAAACTGGAGCCAAGTCCTCCTTAACAAAGACATTCAAGTTTGTTGCAGCTCACTTTGCTGAAGACTATTCACTCTGAGCTGGCTGCAGTCAGGGCTGCAGGAGGACAGCCAAGGCTTTCCTATAAGAGCAGATTTCTCACTCAGCCTTAGCATCAAAAGCACACAAACAGTTTCTTGTTTCTCTCCAGGTTCTGGCATGGTAGGAAAAAACTACATAAGGTATAAAGGTGTAAGAAACGGCACAAGAAGGTGGTCAGCATGGAAAGCAGAGAAGCATCCAAGTTTATGAAGATGAACTGAAGAAAAAAAAAAGCCCTGGACCACCAAAGTCTTGAATGAAATCTGAAATATGAATCTCAACATTTCATAAATACCCTTCTTGGAAGGGAATAGCTAGGAAGCATATTTGAAAATTTATTTAGTAGTCTTATTTCCATTAAAAGCCCCAACCTACTATTATTTCAGTTACTCCATTAACAGAATTGATAGAAAATTGATGGGTAAATGTGAAACATCTTCCTCACTAATACATGACAGGATTGCCGTTATTATAGGATGCCAGTATTATATCTTTCCCTTAAGATATTTAACACAGAAATGCCAAACTAATGCTACACAGGTAATTCCTATTCTGGTACGTAATTTTAAAGCACTTTAGAGTTTCATTAAGATTCTTTGGGGATTTTTGTTCTGCTATATAAATACACATGGACATTGTTGGTATTTATGAACAGTTTTATGATGATAATGGAAGTATCCTGTTTTATTTTATTGTAAGACTGGGAATATTCACAAAAAAAAAAAAAAAAAACAACCAAAAAGTGTCATTGCAGTTCAAAGAGCAGGAAATTAAACAACTAAAGGATTGTAGCGTAACCCAGCACCCAAACAAAAACTACGGAACCCAGAAGATCTTAGTGTTTTTCCTCAAATATTTACAAAATAGTAAAACTGGCTACTTCTGACTTGTTTGCATCTGACACCCAATTCCTTAAATACGACAGTTACATGTAGTCAAGCGTTTATGGTTTTTACACCTAGAGCTAATGTGAAAGATGCTACTGCTGAAAGCCTTAAGAGCAGGAGGCGTGAAACAATAACAATGTCACATTCTGAAATTGCCGTTCGTGCATTAGTTTAAAAAAAAAAAAGAAATACTCAATTCACTAACTTTTACAGAGGCTTGAAGAATAAGTTCCTTTAACGTGCCTCCAAACTTGAGGAAGCTCTTAGCAGTTATAAGTACTTTCATGGCTCCACATATGTATACGAACACTTGCAAGCACACTGACAATTCAGTGCTTAAATGTACCTACACAGCTACTGACTAATATTTTATTATGCAGACGTTGCTTATTTTGAAACAGATAGGCCGGATGAAATCTTGTTCCTATCTCATGTGTTCAAACATGCATACTTTAACAAAGATCTTCAATACAGAGTACCTAATAGTCAAAGGAACATAAATGATTAAAGTGATTCAGTTACAAATGTGTTTTTGAAACCACTTACCTAGTGTGCTTAAGTTATGCTCTTGCAGTCACCACAAGAGATTGTATATAAATACAGTCGACTTGGTTTTCAAATGAAATCAACATCTAAAAGCTCACACAAAAACCTCTGGTTTTACAGCTGTTCGTTTACCGTGGAAAGACACCTACAGTTGACTAACAGCCAAGTTTCTGAGAAGAAGCACTGCTTACTGTTCAAGGACAGGAGAGATTCTCCTGGTTTTTGGTGCCTCCCTATGAACAATGTTAACCAGGACAAATCTGGAAATTGAATTGATTATGGTTTGATTCAGAGAGCCGATATTCAAGCTGGAACCACAAAGAGGCAACCGAGCTCTGGCGAGGAAGGTAGTAAAGTAGTGTGTCCACTGCCAATCCTGTTGGCCAGGCGGTTGAAAAAAGTATGCACAAATCCCATCCCCCCTGTAAACAGCCCTCTATCCTGAAATGTAGATATCTATAAGCAGGGAAAAAGCCTTGTGACTCCTTCTCCTCTTATATAAAAAGAATTTAAAGAGAAGACAGACTACAGTCCTTTGCCATAAATAGCTGTCATCAGAAAGGACAAGTGTCATCTAGGTATCATCAAGACCTTAGCGGCCACCCTGTATATATTGCCATTTTGGTAAACACAAAACTGTATTCCAAATGCCAAATCATTGTACCTCATACAATTGTACTTTGGTCAGTTTTATGCTATGATACCAAACTTGTTCAGACAAGAAGGATCCTTGAAATTACTAACGAGGAAACTTCGAGCTATAAGGCAAGTCTAGACAAAACTCACTGGTTCTCTCTTCTTACCTCCCTCCCTTAAAACAACAGATTTATTAAGGCACGGCCCACCAGTCTAGGTCAATTACTGGGAGAAGGCCAGGGCATGGTATATCAATTGAAAGACTTTCTACCTCATTAAAGGTGAAAATAAAAGGGATTTGGGCAACAGCAGCCTCTTGTGCACTTGCTGATGGGATCTGAGATTTGCTATTGATTTTCCAAGTGGAGGCATTTTGTTCTCCTTATAGTACTGAAAGGACATTTTAAAATGAATGACACAAAAAAATCTGCTCCTCTAAACCTCAGTTATAGTTGAAGTTTTCGGGGATACAGTTACCTGTTATTAAAACCCCTCTCTTATTGACTAGTGCTTTTACAAGGCTTTCCATAGTATTTTTGCTTTTATTGGTATACAAAAGTTAGGCAGAGCATAAAGCCCATGTGACTTCCAAACTGCAAGGTAGTCTCGCACTTCAGAATCAACTAAACTGAATAAAGTTCTACAACTGGTCTTCTTGTATCTAATTCGTGACCTGCCCCAATTAAGTACATAACTAATAACCCCATGAATAGAATTACTTACATTAGAGACCACGTGCTGAAATAAACTAATATACAGGGGAAAACATGTATGTTAGAAACAATCAGAGAAGGCCTTAAAGCAGACAACAAGCAAATAAGTCAGAATTTGAGGAAGTAAAAGCATAAACGTCCAGAAACTCTTATTTCTCTGGCCAGAAGCACTGGGCTTTACAGATCCTCCTGTCCTGCTGAGACAGATATACCATCGTTCTAACAAAGTTCCCTCTGAAAAACACATGTAGCATTTTTGTTCTGTAGGAACTGCACATGTTCTGTAGGAGCTGCACATCTGTAATTTTCTTGACTGTATTTAAAACAACATCATAGGAGATAGCCATGTTATTTTATATCTTGAGAAAAGAGAGACATCTGTCAGAGCAACTTTCTGTCACCAGAGGCTGGGTCTGCAGCAGCCTTCCTTGCCCTCCAAAAGTAATGCACTTTCTCAAAAAGGCTGGGGCTTCCTGAGAATTAGCCAAGGGCACGTAGTGAGTGGTGAATGAGCTGTCTTATCACTACCCTAAACACTAGTGATGTCAACAGGCTAACATTACAAGTAGAAGTCTAGACACCATTTTGTCATCCAATTTAATCTCTGTCAGCCTCTTCACTTCCTTCTCTCCACTCCTTTGCTCACCTGCTGCCTCTTCTCCATAATGTAGTAAGTATACCATTAACATAACGAGGCATAGGCTCTATGATCATTCCCATCTCTTTGCTTTCAAGCCTGTCCCCGCTCCGGACCATGTGTTTCAGCAGAAATAAATACTATTGATACCATCTGGCACAAGAGGATGAAGCAACTGATGGGAATTTTAGTTGCTATCAAACATTTGTAAAGTGATGGACAAACTAAGGCCACCGTAAATACATGATCCTTATTGCTCCTGATGGATCTTAAAGCAAGCAGGAAGAAGCACAGCCTAAGCATGAAACAATTTCAGAGACTAAGATATTATAAAATGAGTCTTGAAATGTATTAGTTTGCACACCACTTTGAATAAAACACATAATTACTTTACAAACTCACATCTGCCTAACATGCACAGCCTAATGTGACACTATTTGCAGATCTCCAGCCACTAACATCATAAAAATAAGTAAAAACAGTAATAATACAGAGGTTTTCAGAACAGCAGGAAGGGAACAAGCCGAGATAGATGTGCAGGAAGAGCTCTAGAAAGTTCTGCAGAGAAAACTCAGCCACCTGCTGAGAAACCTTTTAAGAGGCAAATTCAGTCAGAAAGCCAGTTAAGTGCAAGTCCAGTAAAAGAGAAGTTTTCTTGCCTTCTACAGACCTGTAAATATTGCTTCCATTACTATCCTAACCACTACCAGACAGGTAGGAATCCTTAAATTCACAAACATTTGCAAGAGACAGTATATAAAATCTAATTGGAACATATGTTCAGACCTTGAAATAGCCTGAGCAGTTCCTCTCCTTGACAGCAGTGATAGGCACATCCAACTAACAGCTTCCCTACTGCTAAGGACATCGGTCCCCATCACTGTCAGAAACAAATCAAATCTAAGCAGGTTAGAGAGGAACTGCTTAGCTTCTGTGAATGCACAAAGGCCCAGCTCACTTTGCATCTTAGGCAAGGAAAGAAACATCAGCAATAAGAGAAAGGGAGAGACTGAATGAAGGAGATAAACGGAGAAGAGGAGACGAATACGACATTCAGGGGGGTGGTTGACTCGCCTTCCCTGGAGGTGTTTAAGATGTGGGTGGATGAGGTACTGAGGGGCATGGTTTAGAGACTGGTAGGAATGGTTGGACTCGATGATCCGGTGGGTCTCTTCCAACCTGGTGATTCTATGATTCATGGGTTTTATATTGAGTTAGTGCTGCCCATAGCTGGCTTACAGAGGCAGTCACACCTGAGCCTTGCATCCCTCCTCACAAGACAGTGCTTCAAGGTGTCCAGCAATATTTATCAGGTACCAGAGATGAGATGGATTTTATGAAGCTTTGAAGGGAGGTTGAGAGGGCAGGAGGAAATGAGGTACTAATGCTGATCATAACGAAAACTGCTGAAGCCAGCCATAATGGGACAGTGTAGCATGTCTCAAGTGAAAATGAAGGCGCTGAAGGATGTACCACACTACATCAATGTCAGAGACTGTCTGGTGCCTCTGAGCAACTCAGAAATGGAAATATGCTGTGATTGCCCATGCACAGCTCTTTGTGGTTATAGCAGCTATCTGCACCTCCTCAAAAATTATTATAAAGCTAAATTTTTCATATTAATGATATAATTGTGTGGCAAGGTTGTGGGAAGTACAGTCAGAAGACAAACACACACTTTGTAAGGAAGGCATTCTCTTATTTACCAACTTTGTTTCTCATTTTCACTTAATATATTCTAACTGAAGGGGACAAAGCTAAATAAAAGGTTAGAAGCTGTACTTAAGATGGCACTTCCCAAGCCTCAAATGACTCAACCCCCTTCAGCAATACAGAATCAAGGTATATACTCTCCTCTGTCCCACCACTTGTTTTTAAATGCCCTGTTACCTGTACTTATACTCAGCTCCACAGCCAATCCTCTTTCAACAGTAAGGTAAAGAGAGATTAAAGAGGTAAAATAACACTCTTAGAACATTCCAAGTAAGTGAAATGGTTATTTCATAAAGCTTGGGCAGTGATTACTGTTCACTGGGTAACTTTAACTTCTGTTTAGACTAGTTATCATTTTTGTTATGCTGAACTAAGGGGGCAAAACCATATTTGTATCCTATCTGTTAGGCAATAGAAGATCTGACCTGACAGATCTGCAGCAGACCAAGTCCCTCTGCACTTCAGAAGAACTTTGAAAAAACACCTTGCAATAGTTGTGCTTTTTCAGGTAGACAAATCTCTGATGCTATGCAGTTTTGCTTTGCCCTCTCTAGTGAATGCATACTACTTACCAGATGATACACTATTGCCAGTAGCCCAGACTGTAATTAGATGGTATCCACAACTACTTTTAGGGGACAATGCATTCCATCAAAATGAGACTATTTCATCTTTTTACAATGTTTTTGTACTTTGTAGGATAGAGTAGATAAACATACAGGGTTAATACTTTACATTGTGAGGAATAAATTTTCTCAACTGTGTGTATGTGCCATAGCCCATTATCTAACATACAGTCACAAGAGACACTGCTTCCTAGACATTTGTTCACTTTCAGAGTCCACATGCCATTTTTTGCTCACCTACTTACTACGACACCTAACCACATCACAACAAGACTAGATGCTAAGTAGAAAGCACACAACCCAATCAATAAATGCCAAGTACAGCTGAAACATTATTCTGCATTAGGAATAAGAGGCTTTAAGTTGCAGTGAAGTAACTAACACTCTACTGCCCTAAAGATGAGTTTCTAACACTCCTTTCTCATAAAACACAGCACACCATAGCATAGGAACTGGCATATACAAACCCTTGAGATACAGAATAGAACTGAACTTCAGAACCCTACGCAGGAGCTGCAACCACAAATTCCTTGGGTGAAAGGGCTGCAGAGGCACCACCACGTGGTGCTGGACTTCTCTGATGGGTGTGTTCCAAGAATGCAATTTCCGCTGTGTCTAGACTATAAATTCTGCTAAGTGTAAGCTATGAAGTAGGCTATGAAGTATAAAATACTGCTTTCATCTCTGTATTTCTAATATACGTTTCATCATTACACCAACATTTTATTCCCTTCATGAACTGCTCTTAATTTAATAAACTGAGCCTCAAAAATTTGTCCAGGAAGATACACTGGCTTTCTGATTAATGCTACTTGTACAACTGGTGGCATGTGGAACTATAATGAAGTCTGGAAAATGTTTATTTTGCTAATTCTAAAGGTGAAGAATTAGTTAAATTAGTTTTTTTCAAAACTAGGCAATTCCATGCATTAAGATGACTTTAATGCAACTGTCACGCTCAGCCTTTGTAGTCACTGAGAGTTACACTTGTTTATTGTGTCTGAATAAATATGATATGAGCGTTCTTGGGCACTGCCGTAAGGTTTATGTATGCTTGAGTGGTACAATCTGCATTTCTATATTTTGAAATATTTAGGTTCATCAATAAAGCTAAAGGGCAGTGAATTAAAAATCAATACAAAGGCAAACTTCTTAAGGCAACAGAGAAGGAGTTCATGGAATACATAATTGCTAGAATACATTAAAGACAGGTGCTGGTAATGAATTCTAAGAGACCCAGTGTTATCATTATGCAACCTCACATAAAATGGGTAGTAAAAAAAAAAAAATCACACTTTGGAGCATGAACTGGCAGATACAACGGCAATGAAGTAACTCCTCTGCCTTTTCAACCTTAAGTAAATTACCACACAGTTGATTAGATAAATTCCTGAAAGGAGCTGCAGGTCACCTTGACAGAGCTCCATCGCTGATACAGGCGGTGTGCTGATGCGCCACAGGAGGCAATGAGCTAATTCAATACAGCAAAGACTGTATTAACAGAGTATTGTTTCCTGTTATGTTCCTAATACAAGGAAGCTTGAAAAGCATCCCTCATCCTTCCCAAAACATAAAGAGGAAAATAGTATATTTTTGTTTGCCTTATGAGAGTAGTGACCTTGGTCAACCTTCAGAAAAAGAAACTATGTGCAAGTCTAAGAATACCTGTGACATAATGGTGATGGAAAGAAATTCCACAGACTTATGTTTGCAGAAGACAGAAAAAAAAATTGAACAAGAAGAAAAACCTCTGCTAACACAGCAGTGACAACCACATTTCATTTCAAATCAAAACAGTCTTAATTTCATCTGGAAATCAGTGCCAGCATGACACTGAAAGACAACTTTAAACAGAAAGACTGGACTGCAGCTAGTTAAGGGAAATCTCATCTCAATTACTTGTGGCACTCTGAAAATCCGTTAAGATTTTTTTTTTATCCACCATCCCCTGCGCGTGTGACAGCCAATGCCTTTTTTTAAGAGAGAACACAAAAGCAGCACCTACAAGAGAAGTACAAAAAATTTAATGAAATCTCTAAATACTTCCCATGATACATGCATAGGAACAACTACAGTAATACCTAAGTTAAGCTGCTTAACAAATCTAACACGAATGAGATAAAAGCAAATACCTAATCAGGTGGTAGCTGGTTTTGCCAGCCTCTTCCCTAACCAGTCTGACTCTGGACGCTTATTACTATAAAACCCTGTTCAGTACAGCGCTGGAGGGGTCCACTACCCTCACTATCTAAGTACCCTGTTCAGCAGGCTTTGTAGGTTTCTTCTTATTGTATATTAATGAGCTATAGATCTCTAAAGGCAATAGGAAACTGGATAGTACTTATAGAAGCCACACAGCAAAACTTTATAGTGTTTGACTGGTACATTGTACAGACATCAGCACAGAGACAACCTCAGTCACTGCATGAAACTTGTACTGAAACTATTTGCTGAAAAAATACTAAATATTATGCTTATCACCATCTAAAAAAAAAAATTAGCCAAAATACCTCATTACAGAGTTCCTTGCCCCAAAGATTTGCAGAGTGCCATGAGGCTTTTTTACTGTGAACTAAGCCAAAATGTTTCATTGAACTTGGATTAAGAAACTACTGAATTGCATGTCCCTAACAGCATGTTGATTTATGTAAACTGAAGTATAGGCCCGTATTTTATAATATAAACAGAATGGCCCGGGAGATTATATTTCCTATAATGCAATGCAGATCTTCCTCTGAGGGATCTGTATGATATATTATAGAAACTGTGTAATTCTGAATAATACCTGGAGATGTAGTCCAGAAAAGCAGGCCAACTCAAAAGGGAAAATGGGAAATAGATCACATTTCTTAACTACAATCCCCATCTTGTATGTAGCTTAAATACTAAACAGGCTCAAAATGAAATATTGCAGATCCAATTAATAATAGAAATTAAGCATTTTCAACCTGAAAAGTGTTAAAATATTTCATTTTGATTAAAGAAAATAAAATTGAATGTTTTGGAATTCCCAATATCTTAAAATGCCCTATTTCACATTTTACACTAACCTGGATCAAACCCAGACATTCAAATGCAGGCATTCCCACTATGATGGAAACTTCAAACTTTGCTTAGGTCTATTCACAGTTAATTCCCTTCCTTAATTTCAAAGGCAATCCTGAAGTCATGTGTAAGAAGTGTAATTTGGTCTGTTCCTGCAGGTTTTTTATCTTTTAAAAAAAGTCTCAATTTTCTGAAATGTGAATGACTCCAGTGAAATTTGGAGAGATGTTATTTAGATGCTAGTCAAATGTACATGAACACACCAAGGCACCGAGCTCAGACAGAAGTCAGTACGTCGTCTACAAGCCACATTAATAAGTCATATTGACATTGATCCATGTAAATAAATGCTAACACTTACTTGGAAAAATTATTATCAGATAGTTCCCTTGGACTGCAGAAGACGACCAAGACAAATCTCAGTGAAACTATGACACACAAATCCTCCTCTCCTGAACTGTCTGCATCACCACCCATGGAGACAAGCTTTTCTGTATACATTACATAGATCCTTCCCTTCTTGTCCCATGCACATACATGAATTTATCTCGGGTACCAACTGATTTGGTATGTGCAAACATGCAACAGTGACACACAGTCAAGTTCATGCAGCTAGGGAGCCAGCAGCAGCAGCAGCGTGTGACAAGATGGGGTGGCCCTAATAAAACATTCAAGTGTTGATTTCAGGGAGGAAAATAATACTACATGGTTCTCAAGGGCAAGAAGAGAGAAATGCCAGCTCCTCAAGCCAGCGACCCATCTTTTCAGCTCCCCACACTGCTAATGGCACAAGTTCTTTCAGCAATAAACAGAATTTCCTAAGAGCTAACCAGACTCCATCATGTCCACAGCAGCTTATGGTTACTCTTACATGTAAAGACCAAAAAGCTTCTGCTAGTCTCTGCCTTTCACCATCATGCTCCTAATCATTACATTAATCCCTCTTTCTTGACCTATATTAGTCCCCACAAGTGTTTAAAGGTGATAAGCTTGATGCCACACTGACTAAAATACAAAGTTGTAACTCTAAAACTTCCAGTTGTGCAGTATTTAGACTCATATTCTATAAAGGTTTCTATCCTCAGAAAGTTGTGGCTTACTTGAAATTTCTTCTTAGTATGGCTTTGGAGGTAATACAAGATTTTAACCTCCCTTTGGTGGGCACAGAAGAGGGATATGAAAACAATGAATGACACGTTTTGGCATCATAGGCCATTCCACAAATACCATCACAGAGGCATTCTAGGCTCATTGAGTTCTGCATGGTTGTGCAACCTACATAATGTATAGGTTAATCCAGCAAGATGAACAGGATTTGCCATAGTTTTTTGAATTTGGCAGAAACAAGGCATGATCATGCTAATAAAGCAGGCCGTACATCTATTAACCATTCTCTCTTGCCATTAATTCACTCACTAAACATCTATAACAACCACCAGAGCAAAAAGCCAACAAGATCACCCCAACCATCATCATCACAGCCACCAACCCAGCTTTCTTCCTCCATCTGTTAGTTGTATGAGCTCCAGTCATCCTTATTCCCCCATCCTTATCCCTGCCCACACCAGTGTCAGCGTGCTGAGTCAGCCAGTCCTGCACTACCTTTTGTCAAACAGCCCTACTAACCTGTGGGGGAAAAGTTCAGCTTGATCCTAGCTGTTAATCAGATTATGCTCTGACGTATTTATTTTGCTAAAGTTCGCACTTTTAAAGACGTTTGAATGATCAGTGGACAGTTCCATTAATAGCCTGTCACACACTCAGCGGCTTAAGGAAGATTTTTCTTCTGGCTAAAGGAAGTTTACCTTTTGGGATTTTAATGGCTGTGTAGCACATTCCTCATTGTACATTTCTGCTGACAGGCTGTGCTCAGAAATGTGCACCACAAGAAAGAGTATTGCTCCCCTATCTCCATTTACTCCTCTATTATAACCTAGCTGTGCTGCACTGACCACATTTACCTTTTCCAAAAAGAATCCATTCAACACAAAATGGTATTGCATGAGCCACAAGAGGACTGGAGAAGCAACAAACTGAAATTGGAGGCAGTCAATTAGCAAGAGCCGACAATGGCTCTTATGTTTTCCTTACCTTTTTGTAAGGCCTGGGGGAAAGGCATGAATCAGGCTGATAAAAACAGGAGCCACTCACCTTTGCATTACTGGTAAAAACTAAATCCCAAGCCAAAACCAGCAAAATTTTTTGCTATCCCATGAAGTTTATTTGGCAGTTTATAAGAAACTTGATAGAAGTAAGTCACATTGTATGGAGCATTTATTTGCTGCCAACTAATGTCCATCCAAATGTAGGACTAAAGCAAGGACAAAGCCCGTGGGACCAACATACCATCATGGTCGAGCTACTGGTGAGATAGCTTTGGTACAGAACAAGGGAAAAAAACAACTTCCTTCTGAAGGAGGTGGCATTACCACAGGAAACCTTAAAGATGCTAAAATTTTCCTTTTTATTTCTTTTTAGATGTGTGACAGCTGCTCCCATTTGGCTACTTTCTCACAGAAACACTTCTATATTACAACACCCTTCTCCTGTATAGTTTTACTCTGATTTATTATATTTTTAGTCCCTACTTCTCCCATTATGTGGTCACTGGACTTTTCCAGCAAATGTGGGAAAATGCATCTCCTAGAAACGACCATGTCTTTATTGCACAGCAAGAAGTACAATTAAATGACCTGACATCTGCAAAGGGAGGCCTTCAGCAATAAGCGCTTTAGATGCTGTAACAGCAATGCTAATAATTGACAGGCAGCTGAGGCAACACCTGCACGCAGCAGCTATGTCCCATATTTGAGGAACATGGAAAGTTCAGAGCCTCAGGAGTACAACTGTAGGTATGCACCCATGGACAGGAAGCCCTGATAAACTTTATTTTCACCTGTTTCTTGAGTATGACACTTATTGAGCACAACAAAGGCAGACTGTGGTATGCCAACTGCACAACACAAGCTGGCACTGGACAATAGACCAGGGCAACCCAACTAGAGCCAAACACAGCCTTTGATGCCATCCCATTCCATCTCAGAGGGATGGGCAGAGCAGACAGGGGACACCAGCAGCTGCCATTGGCCACCCCCAATGATACAAGGTGATGAGAAAAGCCTGGGGTCAGTTCAGGGAGTCCAATAAGAGCCTGCAAGAGATATGCTGAAAACAGGGCATCCCATCGAGCTACACTGAAGCCAAAACTGCTACCAACAGCACCCATACAGAAAAATCAGCCCATCCCAGGCCTAACATTGGCCTCCTTGTGGGGTGGCTGCAGCCAAAACGGGGTCATGTGGCTGGGCAGGGCCAGCAGAGCCTCCTAGTGCCCTTTATGCCCACCCAAATGCCTTGTGCACAGCTGCAGCAGAGCTCTGGAGCAGCTTTGGTCTCAAAACAGCACATGACAAGGACTTATTTTAAATGCTTCCCTCCATGTTTTGCACACACACTGAATGGTGGTTGTTAAGATTTTGTGCTTTCTGTTTAAAACAGACAAGCGCAGCAGTGGGACCAGAACTGAAGTTATTGGATTAGGTGTTTAGTAATTCTCCTTATTGCCTTCAGCCATGTCAGAAAATTGTATTACATTTGCAGGGCACTTCTCCTTGGCCACTGCTTGCTCTGCCATGCTGCAAGGAACCCACACTGCACCTCAGCCTCCAGCTGGACAACCATCACATGGGACTCCACAAACCTTCACTGGGCATTAGATTTGTCAAGGGTACTTACCTGTGTAGAATGTTGTAATTTTTACCTTGCCTTCATCTGAACTGGATCAATTTCAAACACCTTGTTCTCCTCCAAATACTTATTAAGAGGAATTCTGTAATAATCAATTGCTAGCAGACTTGTTTGCATTCATATTTCCACATCGGGTTTCCAGCCAGACTGCTACTCCCGCTGGCAACTGCACACTCCCCCTCAAAAATCCATTCACAGCCATTTCTTTCCAACCTTTTCTCTCCTCCTTCTAGTCATCAGGATTACACATAATATTGATGACCATAATTACTCTGTCTCTTAAGAGCAGCTGTCTGTGAAAACCACAGAACACTGATTCTATATTTTACATTAATAAGTCTCATAAATAAACCTAACTTAATTTACAATAACTGTTTTTTCAGAAATAAAAAACTTCCAGTCCAGTTTATAATTCCTTGATGGCTGTTTAAAACGTTGGGTTGTTTTTTTCATACTAGCGTACATATTTTTTATAGTTACTGCTTCATACCGCAACAAGAAAAGAAGTAGAGAAAAGGCTTGCTTGCCCACCTCTAATTCAATAGTAAGAAGAGTTGAAAGACACAGCAGTGAATTTACACTTGCTCCCATTATTCTTGTTCCCATATGCTTTGAAAGGCATATTAAAAGAAGCCTTAGATGCTTTACTCTTACTCATGCTACACAAGAATAATTTCTAATACTGTCTCTCTAGAACAGAATTAGCTGTGATGACATTAACAATATTTTGTGGTTAGAGAACTGGTCTGGGGAATCAGAAAATTAAAACTAGGGCTCAGTATTTGATGGTTATGGATTTCCTGCGCTTTGTTGAATACAGAATTTCATCCATCCATCTAATTAGTCATCTTCCACCCTATTCCCCTGTCATCCATACTGAGCAGCCATATAGCTTGTATTGTAGATAACCAAACTACCTCTTGGATTATGCTCTCTCCTCACTTCCACAAAAGGGCTCACCTATAAATTCAAAACGCAGAGAACTGTGTTCACATTTCCCTATGTTTCTGCCAACTGCATGTTCTCGGTACTGGGTCACTTGGGTCAAACAACTTGGACACAGCCACTCAGTTTTCCTGAAAACTCACCTGGTACATGGCCACTGACCGGCAACCTGTCTGGCACAAGAGTGTTTCTAAAGCAGTTCACACCTTTTAATCCCTTTGAAATCATATCCTCGATGTCACTTGCATAAAGGGGTTGGGATAAACATTCAGGTTTTCTAATAAGTAACAAATACATAGTGAAGAATCACCAAGTGTGATCCAAATGGTAAATTTGTTCTACACCAATACAATAATCAATGGATTACTATTTAAAACAGATTTATTTGCACCCTATTCAGTGGATTACCTGCCAAGAATCTCTAAGAGATTTACATTCTAAGAGATCGCACATTCTAGTGATGTATTATTACATTTCAGTCTTTCATGTTTTCTGCTATCTGAAATGACTCCACAGTACAGTATTTTATCTCATTTACTTATGAGGTAGTTTAGGTTTGCTTATGCCTGTGAGATCTTTTTTAATTCTATTTTTTTTGAGAGGACTGTTAAGTTGCCATCTCTAGTATTCAGTCACAGTTCTGGGGCACCACATGCAAATCTTTCTTTCACCTGAACACAGAAAGGCTGAGATCTGAATGGATGTCTTGGTCACACTCATCATTATGCTACGGCATCCAAACAACAATAATTTCAGTTAGGCCTAGAAATACAAACTCAGAATCTCTCTTTGGTACAAATGACATCACAGAAAACAGTATAACAGCAATTGAGTCAGTCACGAAAAAGTCACTCCCATGTAAAGGGATCCACACATGATATAGGGTTGGCATCGCACTATCTGTGTGAAAATACCGATTCCCCATTTCCAATAACTTATAAAAACAAGTACTTGCAGCTTATCAGCATTATTAACATCTGCAAGCTGTTTAGTGTTCTCCTTACACTGGTTCCTCCTGGAACCCTAGAGAACAGCGGAGTCTCAGCTAACAACAAAAATTACCCATGGTCATGGCTTCAAAGAATAGCTTGAAAATTTGAGATCTCTAAGACTTAACAAAATCAGATGGGAACTAAAGCATTCAGATCTCTGTTTAAAGTCTCATGATTTTCTAAGTAGAGACTAGAATGCTTGCCTCCTCAAACAAGTTCAGCCTTTGCTCATCACTGTAAGTTAAAGAAAATGCAAGGTAAGCTTTTGACCAACCTTGCCAAAATGCACATTTCATCAAGCAGAGAAATATAAAAGGACCTCAAGTTCCACTTGCTGTATCTTCAGATCTCAACATGCATTGTAAGCTTTACTTTATGATTTTATGATTTTATGAAAGTTCATATGACTGGAAATATTAACATTTTTTTCCTCCAGGTGAGACTAGGCCTTTTTCAAAACAATAGTCTGTTTGCAGAACTACAAATTAGTTGCACTTCACCGATCTACTGAGACACAAAAATCCTAACTGACCTACTAGACAAAGAAAAGAGGAGAAAGCAAAGCAGCAGGCAATTTTTATATTTTTTTTCCAACAATATGCTAGTAATGCAGTCATTCTAAAACCTAAGTAAGTTTTAATACAATTATAATAAATAGGTTTTCATAGAAGAACTTCCATTTAAGCCATGAAAGCTCTATCTAACATTTGAAGAAAAGAAGACGACTGCATAGTCATGTGCAATTGTTAGTTTTGCCACTTGCTTCCTTTCCTGGGACCATCTGCACTTTAGATGCAGATGCTGAAGTAGGAAGTAGAACCATTAGGTATATAATTATGTGCCTTACTAAACACAGTAAACATTGGAATATCATGAAAAGACAAAAAACTACCTATGAGAAGCAAAAATCAGGCACTAAACATAGTCCCATTCTGTAAAGACAATATAATCTTCAATAAGAGCTTTGCATATTAAATTTAATGGATGTGAACAGTCCCACTGACTTCCCTGGTGCTTTTTAAAAGTATGCTTCACTGCTAGTGTTTTGCTGAATGTAAGACTGAGTGCTCAAATGGAGGCACAGCACCCCAAATACCTGATCCTGATCTCACAGCAAACTGTATAACACAAACCATCTTTCTGAAGTTAGTGGGTACAAATATCAGCCCCTGTGAATTAAGCGGTAATAGTTCCATTCAGTTTAGAAAGACACCACTCAACTGAAGTAAAAAAAATGTAAGAGAGAACAGAAGCAGACTTGAAAAACATAAGCTGTTTGTCAATGAGGTAGCAACAAACTGGAAACGAGCTTTTGGTATTTATCCCTAATTAGGCAAAGCAAAAATGGGAAAAGATAAATCAGTCATGACTATTAGGTCAAAATTAAAAGAGAAAGGTGAATGCTAGAACATAAGCCATTCCTGAAAATGATTTAGCATTTTCTTCTGGTGAGTTGGAAGGTAAGCATTTCTGAATAAATTACCCTTTCTAAGTCTTGATTCACGCTTCAGCACTTTTTTTTGAATATGTGCTTAAGTCCTCTTGTTAGGGAAACTTATTTAATCACCTGCTAAAGTTCTTTTCTAAATTGAGACCTAAATCAGCATCTATAAAGCTTCGTTCAAATCAATCGGAATCTTTCAACAGACCTTACTAAGTGCTCTGTCACTCACTAAGTCAAAGGAGACTGAACCAAGAACTGTTTCTCTTGGAAGAATAAGCCCCCAGACTTCTGTTCTTAGTAATAACTTTCTTTCATCCTGTAATATTAAATGAATGCACAAACAGTATGCAATATAAAGTTATTAAGCATCTAGACCTGAGCCGTTCAATTAGTCTGCTGCAATGTAATTAAAATAAAATAACATTAACTCAAAATTGAAATTCACTGCAGTTGAGATTAGCAAAGCCAAAGAATAAAAGTTCATTAGAATTAGATGAAATTCATATCCAGATTCGTCTAAACTCTGGGTAATTAGCTAGAAACAGCTTGGCATTATCCAAGGAGGATACAGGTAATTGGGTTCAACATCCCTGAAGATCTGCTATGTTTCTTGTGACAATAAACCACTGCCGCTCGGAAGCTACTTCCCAGTTTTCTCAATCAGCCTCATCTGACAAGGGCTATTGACCTGATAATTTACTTGTCAAAATTTGTTAGTCAAGGCACAACAAAAGCAACAAGGCTTGTGGGTAATCCAAGAGATTAATTTCTTGTAATGACTTTCAGGGATCCTAACAATTATAGTGGAGATCAAACACATGTCCGCAAGGGTTTAGTCTAAGCTAGGGATCATATGGTGGAAGAAAAGCAGTTCAAGAATTATTATATTATTTTATCCATGGTGGCTAGAGAAAGATAAAATTGGATGCAAAGTACACACTCAGTAAAGCACTTGATCACCTGACTTCAGACCCAAACATGCTTCACTTTATCAGTTATAATAGAATAGTTAAGGGTTGGAAGGGACCTTACAGATCATGTAGTTCCAACCCCCCTGCCATGGGCAGGGACAGTTGACACAAAGTAATAAGAACGAAGCCCTGAGAACTTCCCATTACGCCCAAAACGATCTTTGGGCAATCCCACTAGATCTGAAAGTTTCTTCTGATTTATAGTTGACTGAGCTCACTATATTTCTTAAAACAGTGTGTTGTAGATACAGAAGGAATAAATTCCAGCTCAGTTTAATACTGCTAATTTTATGGATACAGGAATCAAACCTCTAAAACTGTGAAGCTAAATTAAAATGCAGGATGCTTTTTTTTTTTTTAATTAAAAGTTGGAAGTCTGAATCTTCCAGAATATTTGAGTGATTCTGGAAAGTCTGACATTTAACTGGCACCTTTTCTTCTAAAATGAAGTCACAAATGTACATGCAGAAAAATGATAAGGGTTATTCTGAACTTTTAACATGAATATAAAAGTTGGGATTTTAGGAAAAAACAGAAAATATTTTAAGTACCATGAGAAAATTCTATGAGGACAACACAGTCATTTTGCAACATTGGTCTTGTAAGGATAACAAAGGTAAAAAGAAAAGAATGTCTCTTTGTATTCAGCAGCTCAAATTCTGATGCCACAAGCAATGTGGTCCAAAAAGTATAGCAATGCACCTTTTTCACAGCTATTTTCCAGAACAGAAATACAATGTCAAAATGCTATATGAGATGGCCAGCACAGCTGATTTTATCAGCTATGTCACCTCCTCCAGCACTACCCCTGGCAGTAGAAAAGGGAAGGAATTCCAGAACTGGAAGTCACCTGGGCTTTCAGTGTGCAGGGTTGCAAGACAGTCAGTTTTTGGCATGCAGAATTCAATCCTGCTCCACATTCACAACTCCCTCAAGCAGCCGCTCATTCACAAGCCTGCTCTGCATCTGAAAGTCTGACATTCACAGAGAAAAGGCATCAAGGGAAACAAAGAATAGCAAATCAAATATGCAAGGCCTTTCACATCCTACTTATGAGCAGATATCACCAGCTAGAGCAATAAAAATGTTTTCTTTCCTGCATGCACACAGGAGAATGAAGCAAAATTTAATTCTAAATGCAAATCCCAGAAGAAAAAAGTCTTGAAGAAGGATAAGGGCAATAGGGAAACCCTAGAAACAAAATAAGGTGAAAGCATATGAGAAAACACACACAGAAATCAGTGATAAGAGCTCAAGGATTTTTGCTTGGTTTTGTTATCAGCTTTAATTAAAGATTCTTAAGGTTTTTTTTCTTCACATGGCTCATTTCTCCCCTTCACATCAACCAGCAAGAAAACTGGCCCTCAAGGTTCTTTCTAGTGTTGATAAGGTTCATCATCACTTTTCCCATCACTGAGCTCTGGTTGCCAGCTTCTAGTCTCCATCTTACTGGGAACACTGACTGGGCAGCATATCCACGAGAGCGCAGTATTAGTGTCAGTTCAGACAAAAAGTTGCATGCTAATAAAGTCTTTGTACATGAAATAAAGAACCAGTAACTCCATAAGCTAAAAATACTGTTATGCAGGTTTAACAGGTAATATAATTGAACAGGTTTAAAAGCAGATCTATTTTAAGTCATGTGAAAAGAAAGGTCATTTTTTGTAAAGTGGAGATACAAGGGAAAGCCAGAGACTTCAGGATTTGCTGAACATTCTTCAAAGGACAGGGAAAGCAAGTTGCTGAAATGACTAAACAAGAACAATAAGAAAAGACAGTGGCTGAGAACATTAGATCAGGTATCCGTCCCTTCTGTGGGCCTCTGAGGAACTGAAAGTGCAAGTCTCCTAGAAGGCCTCCCACCACGTTTCCTAAGGCACTTCACAACTAAATTACAGAAACACAAGCTCAAGGTCAGACTACCTCGGTGAAATTCTTCACCGTGGGATATACAGGAGATCAGATTAGATGATCCACGGTTCATTTTTTAATTCAGTAAGTACAAAGCCATCAACAATTACTTCAAAGGAACTCCAAACTGTGTAACATGTAGGACAAAGAACTTAAGCGATTTGCCCATAGTCATGGGGAAGGTTCTCACAGTGTGAAGAGAAGAATATTCTGCTTTTGCTCTCATTGGTATAAGGTGCAAGAGTTTTCTTCTCTTTCAACCACATACATGATCCTGTAGAATGGATGGGAAAAGAATACATTGACATCCAAGCCCTTTTCTCGACTCTTCCATCCAAATAAATGGTGACAGAAGAAAAAGACCATTTTGCAACAATGAATTAGTAAAGATACTGTGACATTTCCCACTGCCTTGTAAGCCACCTTGTTACTACTTAACAGAAAACGATGAGAGCAAGAACAGTCATTCTGTTCTCATTAGATTTTCAGATGTCTTCAACTAAGCTTTTCTGTTGCATCATTCTTTTTGTAGTAATGTATTTACTGAATAGAAAGAGCAATAAATGTGCCTGAGAGTCTTCAACCACTGGAGGAGGTCCACAGAAAGACTGAGGAGTCTCCATCCTTGCAGATACTCAAAACTCAACTGAACAAGCACATGAACAACCTGATCTACTGAGACCTGCTTTCAGCTGGCCTAATCATCAGAGATACTTCTGAACCCATATTAGTCTGATTCTGCCACTGATGATCTTACATTGCTCTTCTACAGTCCAAGGCAGCTGGGAGCACTTCTTCCTCAAGCAATCAGCTTCAGAGTGGCAATGCAGCTACTTCAGCAGGGGAATGCAGCTGTCACTTGTACTGATGGCAGCCCTGAGGTTGCCTCCATTCCATAAATCGGATCCTACAAGAGTCATACAAGTGCCTCACAGAGAATTCAGTTTGACCCAGATCTGATTCCCTGAATGACTATGAAATCTGCTGGTACTAAGCATTAAAAAATCATTTTCAAAAACTGGGTGGACAAATAAAAAATAATAACACAAAAATCCTAAAACCTCATAGGCATAAGACAGCATGAAGCCCAAAATGCAGAATCAAAGAATTTATACATAGTGTCTGAATTACAACTTTAAACTTCAAACTTCTTATTTTTTGTCTGCTAAAGCAAAAATATATAGGATTCTGAACCTTACAAGCTTCAAAAACAACTTCTAAAGAATGTGGAGTAAGAGCCTATGTGAAGCAAAGCTGTAACACACCTCCTGTGTTATTAAGAAGTATTTATACTCCTAGTAGAGTGATACGTCTTAGACATTTTTAAGTGCATGAAAATTCATTAGAACTCAGTATAAATGCAAGCGCTAATGTGACATTTTTAACACAGCAGCAAGTACATCTTTGGAGTTTGTGTAGACGGAGAAGCATTCTTAGACTGGGACAGCACTAAAATGCATCTAATGAGCTGGGAATTATTTTAAGTTACCAGATCTATAGAAGGTAGGTCACTACGTTTCAGAGGTGAAAATGATGTACAATTATTCACAGAATCACAGAATAACCAGGTTGGAAGAGACCCACCGGATCGTCGAGTCCAACCATTCCCACCAATCCCTAAACCATGCCCCTAAGCACCTCGTCCACCCTCACCTTAAACACCTCCAGGGACGGCAACTCAAGCACCTCCCTTGGCAGACCGTTCCAATGCCTAACCACCCTCTCCGTGAAGAACTTTTTCCCTATCACAAGCCTGAACCTCCCCTGGCGGAGCTTGAGGCCATTCCCTCTCGTCCTGTCCCCTGTCACTTGGGAGAAGAGGCCAGCACCCTCCTCTCCACAACCTCCCTTCAGGTAGTTGTAGAGAGTAATAAGGTCTCCCCTCTTCATGTTACCTCTTCATGGAAAGGAAAGACCCAGTGGCCTCAAGTCAAAGTCAGAAACAAAGATGCAATTGAGAAATAATTCTTATATGTAGTTAACAAGTTATACATCTTGGTTTATTCTTCTCTGAGACTTGACCGCTGCTTTCATTTTGAACTTTACTGTTGAACTGACCTTGCACAAGCTATTTAACTCACCCTAAGTGACTTCTCAGCCACTACAGAACTGTTGAGTAAGATAAGTGGTAAGACACTTTCTCTCCTAGTCATCCAGCTCCATATGACTGTAGAGGCATCATGTAGATTTTCACAGATGAAAAGGAGATTTTTTTTTCCCCCTAATAACTTGAAATTTCTAAATCTCATTTATTTACTGCTAAATAATTCCTTTCCCTCTTTTCTCATTTTAATCTCATGTCATCATGCTTGTTTACCTCCACTATATTCTGCCACATTCTTAAATGCTGCTCACAATTACCACTATGCTTTTTCTTACCCTCCCATTCCTCTTCTGTAATTTACATACAGTACTTGAACCCCTAATGGTGTCAAAGGATTCCAAACCAGATTTGATAGATCTTATTTGAAAGGCAGATAAAGACGTCCTCACCTTTGGTTTGGGATATAATTCATGCAACAAAACCAGTCTGGTCTAATAAAAAAAAAAAATTATTAAGAAAATAAAAATGCTCCATGGAGGACAACAGATATAAGTTATAGCAAGCTTCTGCTTATTATCACTTACCTACATTTCTCTCAATTATTTTTAAACCAAGGAATAACAATGTAGCAAGTTGTCCACTGTAACACAGATACATTTATTCGTCTTTTCCCCCCAATGCCACCAAACACACAATACAGAGTTAAAAAGACCTAAAAGGAAGACACAATTTCTACCATCACGACTTAACTGTAATCAGCCAAGCTATGGAAGTTTAGCCAAGCTGAGAATACGGTCCTATCTATTTTTGTTAAAGATACATTTTATCTTACACTACATTAATAGCCTAACTAACTGACGACACATTTTGCTTGAGCTTAAATTGCCGGTCACAAGCACCATTAAATATTTGAGGCACAACCATGCTGAAGTAAGGCATGGTTCTGTTAACTCTAAGCTTGAAACATAAAGTCTCTTGGAAGTTTCATGGAGTACTAAAAGATCCAGGAAACTTTAGAGACAGAATCACAGAAACCAGTTCATCATGGCCAGCAGAAATTGCTACGTATCAGCTAATAACTCTGTACTTTTTAAAGTCCAGAAGCAACTCAGTCTTTTGGTATAATAGTACAGAAATTAAATCAGGGGTGAGGAGGAAGGGAAGGTTGGAATTTAAACATTATTTTAAAAATAGATTTAATTAAAAGAAAAAGGACAGCTGATGCAACAGGTGGAAGCAAGGGCAGATTGTCAGATGAACCAAGGGAGTCTAGTTTAATATTGTCTAATTTTAGGTTAGTGGTTTTCAATGTTTAATCCAGAGACAGCAACAACTGTGGCTTGTGTCAAATAAAATGGTGGGAAATGCCAGAAGAGAAACACATACCTTCACCCTATTAAGAACAGAATCGATGACCCACCTTTAACAGCTCAGTACTCTGAGACCAAGTTGAGCATCAGTCCAGCAGTGCTGCTCTCCAAGTCACCACAGTTCTCTAGATAATGGGGCTGATCAGAAGCCAAGGCGTACACAGACCTGCAGTAGTGTTGGTGGGCACTCCACTGGACTTCAGCCCAACGCTGTTCTCGAAGAAGGATTAAGGCCAACACTAGATCAGCTCAGCCATGGTTTGGTCTATCTTAGTCTTGAAAATGTCCATGGATGGGGACATATTACCTCCAAGTACCTTATTACAGAATTGCATTACCAAACAAATGAAAATGCTCTAAGTAGTTTGAAGCTTCCAAGCTGCAACATTTGGCCACAGCACTCTTGACATACCACATGCAATTACTGGGAAGGCTTTGGCTGTGTCATTTTTGTTGCTGCCTCCACGTAGTTGGAGGTTGTTATTAGATGGCCCCTTTCTTTTCCCTCACCAGAGTGCACAAAGCTATTTCTCTCAAACTCTGCCCATATTTCATGCTCTCTCAGCCATCCTAGCTGGTTTTGTGTAACCTGCTTTGCTCTCCTGGCATCCTTCATGAAGTGGGCAACCCAAAATTAGACCAAACATACCACATAAATCCTTGCCAGTCTCAGAGAGGGATGATAATTTCCTTCCATCTGCTGGCGACAGTCCTCTGTACACAGCCCAGCACGTAGTTCATTTTATCCACATACAGAATGCGCTGTTGGTCAACGATCGCTTTGGCGTCCCTCGTATCTTGCAAGGCCTTCATAGGAGGATTGCTACTCAGCCACTTGGCTCCCAACCTGTACAGATACACACAGCTACTCTACTGCAAAAGCAGAATTTTGCATTTCTTGTTAAGGGGTCTCCCTTGGAGACCACCTTCAGGCTTCTCAAGATGCCTCTGGGCTGAAGCTCTCCCCTCTGGCACACCATCAACAGAAGCACAGCGTTTTGATCTCTCAGGCTTTGCAAGTAGAATTGATAACAGCTATAGTTTTTCCTTTTTCTTTTCCTTTTAAAAAATGGATCCACACTACAAAGAAAATAACAGAGCTCCAGCAGTATAACTGCCATTCCCAAATATGAGGTGTTAAAAAGTGCCTCAAGCATCCTTCTCAGGAGCAAATGTTTGAAGGGAGAGTTGTTTTCCCAAGAAACAGCAATATTGCTGCTGTGAGCAGAAAAACATTGCCATACATCTAGCCAAAGATTCTGCATCCAATTCAAACAGCACATGCTATAAAGCAGGAAAAGCTACACACACTAGCTGGTATCTAAAGTGTGGTTTGGGATGCCTCTGAAGTATTAAAGAACCTCTCCCAAAAGATAATGTATTTCTGCTGATAAGCCCTAGCTGTCACTCCAAAAGAGCAAAGACCTGCCTATTATATTCTATATCACTATAGCTTTTCACAAGTACAAGGTATCTTGGACTTTGCAAAAATGAGTAACACTTCCTCCTGAAACCACTTCAGATCATGTTCTGTGCAAATAATTTCAACATAACCTTATATTTTAGAAACTTTGAAAACATTACTGTCTGACTCTCTGCATTTTAGGATATCCAGTCATATCCCAAGAACTTTTACTGCCTTACTGAGTAGGTAAAATAAAAGGTGCTCTCCTTGGGATTTTCTTCTGGCGTAACCAAGAAAACAAAAAAGTGCTGATTCCACCTTGGTTCACAGAGACAAACTTTTCTATGATGCTTTACAAAGATTCAGAGCTTCCTTGCTAGCCTGAATTGGGCAATTTAAGCATTAAATACTTGGTTAACCAGTAAAAGCATTAATCAATGATAAAAGCAGGGGACTAAGGCAGAATTATGCAGTTAAACCAGAATGATCTCAAGGCCCTGAAGGAATAGGGATGGTGCAAGTACAGTTCTTACTCAAGAATATCCCTCTTTAAGAGACATTTTATTTTAAACTGCAGCTATAGAAAATGAAGGGGGTCTAGCTCTTTATTCCCTATGAATAGCTAAATTAGACTTGGAATAGAAATTCCTATGGCAACCTGACCTCTGACTGTACCTGTACCCTGACTGCACTGCCAAACATTACTCATTATCTGGTTAGAGCTAACGCAATGTGGACTTCACTGCACACTTAATTTTTGTTTAAAAATGTATTTGTAAAACACAAGAAAACATCTTTTAGATCCACTATGGATCCTACTCAGTTTCATCCTTCTCCATCTCCATATTGGATGTCAGCAGACACTTGTATTTGGTTTCCCTCCCTCCTCCTTTAATTCACATGGAGGGGTTTTGGGCTTCTGCCACCAGGCTCAGAGAGTTAGCACACCAACCACTGTACAGTACATGCTATGTGAGATGAACTACTGGTTCAGCTCACATTTCTAGCTGACAAGTCTCTACATTAAAAAAGAAAGGGGGCGGGGAAGGAGGGGTTTGCCTTGGTAACTCCAAGGACAGATTGCAAAAAGCATCGAAGACTAGAAGCTCACAGGCTAACACTCTTCCCTAAGCTCCTCTATTTGCCCACTGCCTCTTGAATCACATCCAAACAAACCACTGAAGGCAAATGAGATTTGTTGGGGGACACCAGAAAAAGTAACTTGTTTAAGAACAAAGAGTGGTGAATGTAGTCCAGCCAAGGGGCTGCAGGTAGCACAAAGGAAGTTGCTGCTGATCAACTCTTTCAAAGTCATCCATTTGACTGCAGTTTACTTTCATCTGAGGCTTGTAAAACCTGTGCAGACAGCCCCTGAGCAATGGAAAACAAAATGCACATCAGCAATATGTCTCTGTGCTACAGAAACAGTGTGGTATAGTGCCTGCTTTCTCACTCCTCTCCAAGATTCTTTGGAAAAATTATACAAAAGCAGCTACTTTATGAAAGGAAAATACACAATCTAAAGTTGATTTATCTCTGTCACACGCCACTTATCTGGAGTGCATGTTTTCCCTTTCTCAGAGATTGAACAGGATGACGACACTGAATGGCTCTAAAAAATTCAAGCTAGAGCCACCAGCTCTTCAAAGTCAGTCAAAATAGTCATCAGCATTTGAAGTAACATGCAACTACTGGAGGTCCCCAAGCAGGCAGCACACATGTACACTTCCATTCATCCTACCAAATTCCCCTGGAGCGAACCACAGAAATGCTGCTTCTGCTGCTAGTGCAGAGCCTGAACTACTCATTTGAGGGAAGGATGAATGGAAATATCTGCAGCAGTCCATGAAGGCACACCAAAGCTAGGCTCAAACACCAACTGGCTGGACAAGAGCTCTGTCAGTCCCATTATCCCAGCTATAGAAAGAAATCAAAAAGGTTTTGTAACTGTTTTTTTTTTTTTTCCTATGAAAGAAGCAGCAGCTTACTTATATCAACTTCCAGTTGACAATGCAAGGTCCATTTCAGCCAGCAGAGCTCTTCCAGTTCCCTGATGTGGCCAGATCATAAGCTATGTAAGGGATCTCTTCCCCAAACTGAGTAGCATTTGCCTCTCATCTACACCACTGCGGAGTTTGTACCAATTACAGAAGTCCCATAATTTACTTTTAACTTTTCTTCTTCCTAGACAGAGATGCAAAGAGAGCAAGAAATTCAGCTTTTCTAACACAAATTACTGCAATCATAGTTCAAGGCCAAGATCTATGTGATCTTGACTCCCCTAGGGCCTTCCTCCACCCCTTCTGCCCCAGGGGCTCACGGTAAGCTCAGCTCTGAGCCTTCAGTCACTGCCTCAGCTATCATAGAGATCTGACTATCTCCAGCTCCAGGCCCTGTCTGTGTCTGGTAATGGACCTTCTTCATCAGGACTCTGCTCTGCATACTCACTTCCCAGCTTGACCTCAGGCCTGCCTCACTCACCACTATAGACTTGCCTGGTGTCACTACATGTGGTCCTGACCCTGACTTGTGTTCTCAGCTTGACTTTGGACCAGCTTCATTACCACAGATGTGTTTAATGATCCGGACTCTCAGCTGACCCTGACTGCCATCCTCAGCCTGGCCCTGCTTGCTCCGCTGGGGTAAAGTGGAAATGCACCCTGGCCAGCCAGACTCTGCCCTTCCTGCCAAGCTACTGTACTCAGATGCCAGACTCTCATCTCTTAAGGAGCACAGCCAGTCCTCATGGCACCCCAACATTCATGTAAGAGGTGACATATCTTCAATTTACTCATTATACGAACAAAACAAGCCCAAGCTGTGTACTGAAAAAGAATAGATAAAATAGACATTCACGAGGCAGAAGGCAAGAAAGAAACCTCTAGTACACTTCAGATGTGATTTTAGCACTAGAAGGAAATTATCAAATGACTTTGTCCTGTGAAGTTTCTGTTCTGCATTTCACCTGTAACACTCGCTCTTCTCTGGCTTGTAAGGAGCTGGTAGGGAGGCAGTCAGCTACCTTAAGCCAAGATACAGCCTTCTGCCAGAGAAAATTACTCACACCTTGAAGACCTCGGGGCTTCCTTAGAGAATCCTTGATGTCTCTGAGATTTTGATGAACTGTAGAAAACATTCATTTTTGTGAAAAGCAGTAGCTTAACAGCTGACAGAGGTTCCAACTGTGCAGGTCTCTTATAATAACTGCATGAGCTGAGACTCATTAGCCATCTGTACAAAAAAACAATCAGAAATAGAGAAGATAACAGCCTCCTCTTATTCAAAAAGTGCTTGTCCAGCATGCAGCTACAAGCAGCAGATTTTGCACAGCCGAAGAAACTGTGAAGCAGATCTTTAGGGACTCTAATCCAGTGCAGGTCAACCTTACTTCCAAGGAACTAAGGAACTAAATGCAGGAACTTGGGTTCCTAGGGTCAGGCTTTGCTGGCTCAACAGCAGAGCAGAGAGACATAAGGGAATTCATCTCACAGCCATAAATATCAAACGGAATATCAATGTACTTTCACTTTCTCTGTAAAAATATGTCCTCTTCATTTGCTTCCACTACGTATTTTACACTCACTGGAGGAAAAGATGACAAATCTTCAACTTGTCAGCACTGGAAGAATATGGTCTGATTATTCAAGTAAAAAATGGGGACTTTCCAAGTTGTGATTGACTGACATGTTTAACATGCTTCTCTCCACCAGAGCCTAATACTTGATCTCATAAACTTCAGTGCCATCTGCCCTGCTGTCTGTGGAGTTAACAGCAACTTTTAATTGCAGTCGGTCACTTGCCTGGCCTCAATTACAGGACAGAGTCCTCTTCTTGGACCTGCTGCCTCCTGAGCAGAACATCACTCTTGGCAGATCACACCACCAAATGTGACCACGAAAGGAAGGCTGCATTCAGAGTAGGCAGCAATTATTTCTGGATCACTCTAAGTATTTCACTCCTCTCCCAATGATTACAGACTTTTTATATGTTCACTAACAATGACTTGTAACACATCTGAAAATACATACACTCCTGCACACACATAGCAGAGAACAGCAGGAAACAATTCAATCACTTTCAAGCAGAAAATAAAAGTTCGCCATCCCATCACTTTCTTACATGGGCGTAATTACTGAGCATTACAATAAACTCACTGCATTGTTTACTATGCTAAGCCCTCCCATCTGGTTGTTGTTGTTGTTGCTTGGTTGTCCTCTGACATTCTGACTGCAAACTCTTTTGAGTTAAGGACTGATTTTCTGTTAAAGGAGTAGAAAATCTGGTCTGAGGAGGCCTTAGTCTTTGACTCCAGTCTTTAGAAACTATCAAAACATAAATTGGTTGGTATCAAACATATCTGAAGCTATTTTTGTTTTGCCATTAAATTAACTTTCATCTTAAAATAAACGGTACTAAACTGGAAAAGACTCTCTGGAACTATCAGTAAAAAACAGCTCCTCTCCAAATCCACTTTCACAGCACTTTGGTGCTGATGAAGTGGAGAGTCAAGCTTGCTGAGAGGTGAACAGGAGAGGTGACCCAGCCTGGACAGTGAAGTATTCCATGTCATACACATCATACTTCGTGTAAGAGCTTAGGGATCACAAAAGTCTCAGGTTCTCTTCATTGATCACCGGAGCTCAGAGAGGACTTTGTCTGCCTCTCTGCCCCTGAACCCACCCATGTGTTCCTGAATACCGTTTCCAGATCCGGTTCCTGAGTCCAGTGCTCACCTGCTGGTCCAGTTTGGGACCTTCCCAGCACCTGCCCTGCAGTGTCAGCAGTGACGGGTGATTCTGGGGAAGCTGGGGGAGGAGGAGGGGTTGTATACTTGTATATATTTTATTATCTTATCAATGTTTTTATCTTTTTATTAATGTCGTTGCACTAAAGTTGTCTTCCTATTATTTTCCAACCCGCAAGTCTCTCCCTTCCCATTTCCCTTTCCTGGGGGCAGGGGAGGGAAGGAACTGGGATTAAAACCTGTCCAGTTTTAGCTACTGACTTGTCTATGGGGGACTAAACTGGGACAAAACTCTTTCATAGTTTTACAAGTTCTGCAAAATGAAGCAGCTTAAAGACATGTATTTGTCAAAATAATCAAATGTCTTGAAAATACACTACAGAAACCTTATGGAGTAAGGATGGAGTTATTTTTACTTAGTTGCGTCCCTGATCAAAACCACACTTCAAAACACATATTCTCTGGCTGTAGAAATCTTTGAAACACAGCACACAACTCATCAGCGGTAGCAGCACTGAAGGGAGACTGCACCAATATCTAAATATCTGTACAGAAAGACAATAAACACAAATAAAACCAACCCTGCCATAACAGGAAACAGTGGCAGGTAGAAAACTGGCTGAAGGCTGATTTGGACTCAGTGTGTTTGTCTCTAAGGCTGCTTTTTCAGAGCCACACTGCCCAGGCAGCAACACAGCAGACTGCTGACACTGCCACCCCACAGTTCAGCCCATGCCCTCCAATCCACTCTCATCCAGGTTGGAAACTAAGAGGTTGCCACTGCCAGTGTCACAGCACATTCAGAGCTGAATTGTTATTACTAATGATCATCATTGACTTTATTTGTGGACATGCAGATACTTCTTTTTTTCTCATTTGTGTATTTTTCTCTATGAATTTAAGTGCTCTGCAAAGTCTGAGGTCAGAGTGGCTGTTCCTAGGCAAACATCAAGACTGTAAATTCAACCCTGCTGACAGCCCTCAGTTCACATTCACAACCCTTCCTACTGGTTCTTCCTATAGGTTCCTCTAAGTGAAGGCTGTAAGTCATAAACCTGTCAAGTGACGTAAGGAACACGCAGAAAAATGATGCAACAAAAGGTGCCAGGCCAAACACTGCTGGTGCTCAGGTTTCTAGTGTAAGCAATTGAGCTGTAGCGCAGCTACACTGCCTATACCCTATACCCAACTGTAAACACGAAACAAGCACTTCCTTTTCACCACACTCAAATTTATATTAAAGCTGACTTTGGGATGTACTCTGGCATAATTAGGCAAGTTATTTAACCTGCCAGGGGTGAGTTATCTGCGAGGGAAATCCCTTTCCTTAATTTTTCTTGCAATTTTACATTTTTCTGGGCAGAAATTCTTTTCCTATTTGTGCTGTATGTTTCACAACATATTTCAGTTGAGACACCTCAGCGATGCTGCAATGCACAAAAGAACCAGCTCTAAACTAATCTGCTCCATGTGTGGGATCTGCTTCTGACACAAGCAGGTACTGCAGACAGCAGGCATCACCCACCACGTGGAGTGAAAGGCCAACAACCAAAACCCAAGACAAAATGCCCAGGAATGCCTGAAACTCCTTCTGCTACCATACCCTTCTTGAAAAGTGAATTTTGAAAGAACCAGGAACCTCGAGCCTCTCCTCAGCATATTGGCTGCTGATGCTATGCAGGAAAGCTCCATTAGGCCGAGGGCAAGCCAGGATGAACAGAGCTTCAAACTCTGTTCAAGAGATAGAGTAACCCTCCCTCTCCACTTTCCATCTCTCCTGTTTGGTGTTTGCCTAAAGGTGCGAGAACAAAACAAGTTTGTGCTTTGCCTATTTTAAAGGAATTGCTTTTCTATTTCAAAAGACACTCCTGTCATCAGAGAGCACATACACATCACAGCCAGCAATAGCTTCACATTTAAGTCTTCAATCTGACTGTATAAATATGTATACTGTGGAACAGAAAACACTCTGACAGTTACATAAGAAGCTTGACAGGATAACCACTCCTCTGCCTACGTGCACTAAGCCATCAGCTAAATAATTATTCAAGCTCATGGGCTTTTTTCTTCCTAAATACATTCTATTTACTTGATCTCATGTAATGACTCTTCTCTGAAATAATTAAATTCTATCATGTAGATTCATAATTAAATGGATTTACACATACACTCATATCAAAAAATAAGATGGCATCACTCACCTAATAGTGTCACTTGGCATAAAGTATACTCTTTTGCTCAAATAACGGCTAAATTCCAATCTTCATGCCTGCAGCAAATAAGGCCTTAATCTACAAGCTAACCCATATTCCTGCAGCCAGGCATAGAGCAAGGTTATATTCCTTACAATTAATGCTCTGAAATCTGGCATTTTATGGCCTGAAGTGCAAAGAAGTTTTTGAAATCTATTTTTTTTTTTGTGCCTGAATGGAGATGTTTTTACACAGCCTCTTTCTCAAGAGGTGAAAGCCCAATATTTTACTCAAAAATGGTTGCATCAAGTCAGAACAAACTTCCATCCAGAACAGAGGTGAATCTCCAACCACACCCTATGCCAGAGGAAAGAAAAAGCGTAAGGAGAGAGGCAGCATACAGGAACAGTCGCTCAGAGCCCTGCCTCCAGCTCCAGCTCTTGGACACTTCCTGAGCCTGAAGTGTCTTTATGTTTCATAGCCTGCAATAGGCTTTATTCCAAATTTTCTCATTTTTGAACTCATGCTACCTATCAGTACAAGGTCTGACCAAAAATAAACAAGACTGTGCCTGTAACTCTGTTTAGCATATTAAGAAAATCACCCATGGTTATCTCAAAATAGTTCCCTTCTGAGTTGACATCATTCTGTCCCGAACTTCACATAGTTTGATCAAAGGTGGGGCAAGTTCTCCACACACAAAAATGTCTTTGGACATCAATAATAATAATATTCATCAATAAAACTCTTTTTCACTTGGATGGAAATGCCAGTAGAACGTGACTCCAGCCTTCTTACAGCCAATTGGCCTGAGACAGCTTTCAAGGAAGATAAACTTCAGGCTTACTCTCACCACTATTTTCAGCAGCTCAATTACAAATATTGCCAATAGACATGAAATTTTGATCTCCTTTCAGGAATTTCAGCAACTTCAATGCAGCAGTGAATATCACAGACCATCTTGCCTCTAAAGTAGATTTCTGACTTCAATTGCATTTCTTCTGACCTCTCATTGCCTAGGAATGTCCTGTATTCTTATGTTTTGGAAGCTGGTAACAGAGAGTCTCCTCTGAAGAGCACAGGACTAGGCAATTCTGGGATGCCAGAAGTCAAGCAGGCAAGACAGAAGGCCAGCCTGGCTGAGCAGGGATCTTGTACTCGAACTGAGCCATAAAAGGATGGTGTATGGCCAGTGGAAAGAAGTACGAGTGACATGAGAGGGCTATGGGAATGCTGTTCACCACTGCTGGGCAGAAATTTATGCAGCCACATCTCAATTAGAGTTGAAGCTGGCCATCACTATGAAGAATAATCAAAAAGGCTTTTTAAAATATGTCAATAACAAAAGGCAAGCCAGAAATAACACTGGCCCGTTACTTGATAAGCATGGACATCTCATAAACAGAGATATAGACAAAACAGAGGCATTTGATGCTTTTTTCACCTCTGTATTCAATACTGATGATGACCTCCTAGCAGTTTACTGCTTCCTCACAAGGGCAGGAGGAGCAGCAGGCACTGATCTCTTCTCTCTGATGATCAGTGATAGGGTCAGAGGGAATAGCAGGAAGATGTACTGGGGTGGTTTAGGTTGTATATTAGGAAAAGGTTCTTCAGTCAGAGGGTGGTGAAGCACTGAACAGCTTCCAAGGGAAGTAGTTATGGTGCCAGGCCTAACAATATTCAAGAAATTTTTGGACAATGCACTCAGACACATGGTGTAAATGTTGGGGTTGTCCTACACAGGGACAGGAGTTGGACTTGATGATCTTGGCCCCTTCTAAGTCAGTCCATTCTGTGATTCTGTGACTGCATCTTTGCTGGAAGGACTAAAGGCATACTCAACAGGAATAAAAAGGTAGCATCAAAATGAGTTTTTAAAATTTAATAACAAGAGGGACATATTAGGACACTTGCAATTTAAAAAGCAAAAGCCTGTTAAGCTTGCTTTAATACTAGCTTAGTTCATTAATTAGAGAGTGACAGGGAAAATAAAGGTAGAGGAATTGTCAGTGATGCTAGAAGTCTGTACTATATATTTTGTAGTTCCTAAACTCATCATTTGTTCCTAGTCCCGTGATTTCATATCAAATTGCCAACAAACAAATCCACTTAAGGAACTGTTCAGTTCCTCTTCTGCTGTAGTTTAATTAGATTCCACCAATAAGTCTCTGAAAGCAACATCATTTCTTGTCTCAAAGTAGTTAGCTGAGGCTTGTTCTTTTCATGTGAAAAAGGTCTTTGTCATCCTGCCTCCTTCAGCTGAAATACTAGACAGTGGTTCACAGTGCCCTGGTACAACCTGCTTCTTGCTCAGCGCCTTCCATGGTTGTATGTCATCATAATCTTCTACAGGTCAATGCTTTTAAACCTGCTAGTCCAAAAACTTACAAGGCTCTTTTCCCCATTTCCGTTGGGGATGCTGTCACCCTCTGCAGTCACTAAAGTGAAGTAGATTTTAGGCAACATATTGAATGCATTTCTAGAGAGTTCTGGTCCAAATCATCTACAACAGTGTTTTGCCCAGTCTGAACAATTTCAAGTGTTGGAAATGGTGAGAGCTGCAAGTAGAAAACTCTTCTTATGTGATATTATCACATGGTAGCTATTTTATGCAGCCAAAGACACTGCAAGAGGCAGCACTGTAAGACCATACACTCCCGCTTATTGATGTCAACCAAACGCTTTTTCTCAAATTCTTGTTCCTAAGGATCCAGTCAGCGATGACAATCCAGACAACACAGAGACTGCATATATACATACTACAAGGTCAGCACGTGAAATACTGGAAATGTGTTTTAACTCTGATAAAGACAAAACATTTATGAGAACAGACAATTTGCTATCAATAACAGAAACTTGCCAGCCTCTGAAGGATGTTCACGTGGAGGTCTGTTTTTCCACTCTCACACATAAAAAAACCCATGCAGCATGCTTTGGGACGATCAAAAAAATCTGCTTTACACTAACAGGTAATTTATTGCTTGAGGCTGATTAAAAATAACAGGACTTGACTCTTAAAAGCAACTCCATGCAGCCACTCCATTCACATCTTTGAAACACCTCTGCTTCACGAATGCAAACAAGTCTTTGCTCATAATATGCATTAATGCACAGCTAAATATCACAGAATGGTTGGGGTTGCAAGGTATCTCTGGAGATCATCAAGACCAACCCCCCCGCTAAAGCAGGTTCACCTACAGCAGATTGCACAGGAATGCGCCTGGGTGGATTTTGAATATCTTCAGAAAAGAAGACTCCACAAGCTCTTTGTGCAGCCTATTTCAGTGCTCCATCACCTTTACAGTAAAGAAGTTTTTCCTAATGATCAGGTGGAACTTCCTCTGCTCCACTTTGTGCCCGTCACCCTTTGTCCCGTCACTGGGCACCATTGAGGAGAGTCTGGCCCCATCCTCTTGACAACCGTCCTTTAGACATTTATAAGCATTGATAGAATCCCCTTTCAGTTATCTCCAGGCTGAACAGACCCAGGTCTATCAGCCTTTCCTCAGAAGAGAGATGCTCCAGTCCCCTAATCATTTTCACGGCCCTCCGCTACACTCTTCTTAATACAACCCCGTATATCATTGTCCTTCTTGGCTATAAGGGCCCATTGCTGGTTTATGGTCAACTTGTTATCTACTAGGACTCCCTGGTCCTTCTCCACAGAGCTGCTTTTCCAGCCAGTCAACCCCTAACCTATACTGGTGCAAGGGGTTATTCCTTCTGAAGAGCAGAACCCTACACTTGCCCTTGTTGAACTTCATTGGGTTCCTCTCCACCCAACTTTCCAGCCTATCCAGGTCACGCTGAATGGCAGCACAGCCTTCTGGTGTATCAGCCACTTTTTCCAGTTTTGTATCATCAGCAAACTCAGACCCCTTATCCAATTAATAAAACACTCTCAGAGCAACTGGATCTTCTTTCTGTCTTACAAATTTCTGACAACTCCTTAGCCAAATTCTGACGACAAAGCCATTAGGAATACAATTTTGTAAGCAAAATTGTCAGAGAGGACGAAAATGTCATCCCACTGGAATCATCAAAATGTATACCTCCACCAAACGAGCCTACTCCTGTAATAATGCCACTCCAAAAAGTGCCTGGTATTAAAATGTAATCTACTTCATTTAAAACGAGATCAAATGGTCTTCAGTAGTTGGTAAAGATCCCCAAATGCCCACTCATGCCTTTTTTCATTATTTAGGAGAATTGTGCTGTCATAATGGGAAGCACTAAAAGGTGTACACAATCTCAAAGCTATGTGTAATTGTGCATCCACTGAAGCATTTGAAAAAGATCCTTGAAATCACTGGTGTAACATTAGGTTCCAAAATATCTTCCTTGAGACTTCAATGTAGGAAACAAAAACCTGCCTTCCTGCTGGCAGAGAAGATGCTCTCTCACAAGCCACTTCTATGGAAGTGTGCAAGCACACAACTAGTTTTATTGATTTGCAGGATCGAAAACTTAACGTACCTGTTCCAGCAGTTCTAGAAAATATTAACAATCAATTAAATAAAGTAAAACAATTGTCTTTGAAGTATTCACTGCACACTTGGGAATGGACAAATAAAGGAAAAGAATGAAGTGGTTTACATTGCCTTTATTTGCAGGGTTTCAGCAGACGTGGCAAGAAAAGCAAAACACCTCCTGCAAGTTTGTAAATACTACTGAAAGAAGAGGCAATGAGAATACAGACAACTGGGGACAGGTATACACTTGCAAAGATGAGAGAAAAGAACAAAATCTGCAAGGGCTTTCCCCTACCACTTGTTATTCAGTAGATAGGTAGCCTTGGAGAATGGCCTGCTGTATAGCTAATTAAGACAGCTTCTTTCCAGTTGCTTTAACTGGCTTTTGATGAGGCTTAGCTTTGAGATCTTTTTATTCCTAATAAACAGGATCATTACAGTAGTACTTGAGGACAAACCAAGAATAAAAGCCACCGATTAAAGTAGAATGCAAAAAAGAAAAAAAAATGTGTTAAAAAGGAAACAGATAGGAGGGTATTTTAAAACGATCTGCTGGTTTGCCACCTGAAAGTCAGACACGGCCAAAGGAATAGGAAAACACTTCTGCTCTAGGTGCCTTATGCTACTGAATTGCTGCTCAGTGAAGCTCTGCAATGAATGGTGTTGGGCATAAAGTAAAACAGTCATTGTGATCTTCCCCATTGCCTGAAATTGCACAGCCAGGTAAAGGATAAAAGCCCATGCATTTAAACTATGCACTACAGTCTTTAAAGAGCCTGTGTAATCTGACAGAGCAGTCCCAACGGCTTCCACTTACTGCAAGGTAATACAAAGTACATCCTTTGACAACATCACAGAGGAAAAGTGCTTTCAATGGACTTGAAGATATTTACACGCCAATCTCTCTAACCAACAAGAATAAATCAAAATCTATGATACAGCCGATGATTTTTTAGTGGAATTCTTCATATGTCATGAGACTTTATGTTGGTTAAAATATGAATTAAAGACATCCAAAGGCATTCTTATTTCCTACTGAATTATTGGCCAACAGCATGGCAACCACTTGTGAAGACCTCACAGGAAATTATGTTGTATCTCAAGAAGGGAAAAATAAAAATTAAAAAAGGAGTAAGAAATCACAGTGTGCCACTGTAGAACAATGCCCCAGTCAGATCTAATCAGAAAACCAAAGAAAAACTGAATAGAGTACCAGAAAAGCTAGAGAAGATTAGATTGATACCTAAGTCAAGAAAAAAACCTAGGAGACAAGAACAAAATCAATCCACTGTGCAAAGAAATAGTCTGCTAGAATCCACAAGATCTTATCTGGAGTGGATAAAATGCACTCACACTAGTATTCATTTGTGTACAATAGAATAGGTTAGAAGGTGAAGGAAGAATGCAAAGTTGGAAATAAACAAAAACAACCCACATATATCACACTGTAGAACAGAATGCAATTAATTTTTATACAGCATATTCATTGTAAAACGCTGTAAATCACCTCACTGCAAAAGAATCAATAATGATCTAAGGGAAAAATAAAGTTTTACACCAGGATAAGTAGAGAGGAAAAGGCTTAGAGAGGACAGAGAAGAAAAAGTATTGGGAAAAGAAAACCCAACAATATCAAACATGATAGGGTTAGTTTAGAGTAATAGGGGAATTAGTGTGTGAGTTAAAAATTGAATGCTTGAACACATCTTTAAGTAGAGATTGAAAGTTTTTTTCCACTACAACAATAAAAAATATCCAACCAGACAGAAATAATCCAATGGCATCAAAGTATCAACAGAAACAATTCTATCAGAATGGAACACTGCTTTCCAGCTCCCCTTCCCTTCTACACTAGCTGGCCAGTATTAGAAACAGTTACACAGATTTATTTTTAAAGGTCAGAATGGGTCATTACAATCACCTAGGACCTGAACTTGTGTGTAATGCCAGGAGCAGAGTTGCACTCTCCAAGGTTCACATCCACAGACACCATGCCAGCTGTGTTAAAAAAAAGAAAGCACTGAGAGCCTCTTGAATTCATTCCAGTGCTTGCCCCTGAATCCTTACCCAAACCCATACCTTCACATACACTCGTATCCCAGAAGACTGAAGCCAAGTCCTCTGTAATAATTAAATAAAATATTGAGTGTAAGACACTAGGTGGTTACATATTCAAATTTATATTGTCTTATTTGTTTAGCCCTTAAACCTACTGACATTGGAATCCACAATCCCATCTTTTCACCCTGCAGAGCACACTCTCCTAAGCCATTTCTTTCCTAGCCACATCAATGTGGTTTGTAAATCCTCTTCATACCAAGACACTTGCTCTCCTCATCTGTATTCACAGCTGCCTTCACCTTAAGAGGGCTGCTGCACATCACCTATAGATTTCTGTAGGCATCAGCACTAAGTGATTGCTTATTAGATGGACAGGGGAAAACTCAAGCTTGTGGGCAGCATTATTTATCATAGAAACTACGAGTTTCACAATGAGAAGTGAGGCCAGAGAGGAGAAGGAGGGGGAGTAGTTCTGCCAGGGTTGAAGGATGCTGCACCTAGGCAAAGCCCAGGGTTCTGGAAGGGCAGGTAAAATCAATTCTTTGCAATGGCTAGATTCCCAGTGAAATCACCTTTAAGCTCAAGCTTTAACCAGAGACTGAACTTGGCCTTCATGATTAGTGGGAAGCAACAAAGATAAAGAAGATGTTGGATTATCCCTTATCCTTTTAGGATTAGGTCAGTTGTACCAAAGACTGCACTAGAGCTCAGAAGACAACTCTCACAGAAGAAACACAGCGCAGTATTGACTCCCTAGCACTGCTGCAGACACTTAAGGTCTGGAATGAAGTTTGATGAGCTTAACTGAAGCAGAAAGCAGCATCTTTCCTCTAGATAGAGACACAAACCCACACCTTCCAGGTCTGTGCAAAACTACAGTAGAAGCAATTTTCTTTCTCCCATCCACGAAGAGCTTCCCAGTGGCTGAAAACACCAGGGTGTCTACAGGTGTTCACTGGTTAATTAAGTAATCGGAAGGCATCATACTCCTTCATAAACATCTTGAAGAGTCATTTGAGTTTGTCACCTTTATAGGAGAGTTCCTGTCCTGGAAACCAAATCACCTACCCCGGAACCGCAGTCTGTAGAGAACAGTGTGACAGAAAACTCTTATGTGCTACAGTCATAATTACACTCTGGTAGCCTACAATACTTCTGATTCTAACAGCATCCAGATCAGTAGCAATATTTAATAGCAGAGCCTTAACAAAATGAAATTAAAGAAATAGAAATACCACCACAAACACTTAATAAATTACATTTGGGATATCAGGGGACACATCCTTAGTAAAAAGCTTCACATCCCCCTAGGCTGCCTCTCCTCTGCTTTCTTATACACTACCCTATCATGGAGAATAAATTGGTTCTGATTATTTGCTAAAAATAGAAGACATCAATGAAAGTCACTTCCAACTTCTTTAACCACTTCATACTGCAGAAAATGTGCTGTTATTGGAAGAAGGATCAAGCATGCAAGTCCACTTCCATCTCTTGGTCATCTCCACCATCACAGTCAAACACTGAGAACACAGGTGGTAACTCCTGCAAGACACCATTTTAAATCGGCATCACCATGTCTCTCACATTGTGCACAAGAGCCCTCACAACTAATTCAGAGCAGAGCATCACTGCTTTCAAGACCACTACAGCTGTGCATATTATACATTTGGCTCCTTTCATTCTTTGTTCAGATCAGAGGATTTTTTGCCTTCTTCTAAAATAAGAGGGATTTTTTCTTGCCAATTCCTCACCATAAAAAAGAAACAGATTTCTTTGAAGTCAGAAGTATTAGTTAAGTCTGTAATCACTATTGGATAATAAGCATCTTTCAAGAGTAAAAAAAGTTGCATATGTGAAAATAATTATGTGCCTATAGATATAAATAGATACAAGGATATCTACTTTATATTTTAGTTCCTCAACACCTTTAAGAACTTGGCTTTTTCTCCTTTGGGCATCCAGCACAAAACTGGGCTCAATCTCCTTTTTTTTTCTTCTAAAAATCTCTTTTGCAGCAGCAACCTGATATCCTGGTGCCCAGCAGCAATATTAATCATTGAAACACTCTTCTGCTCCCCTAGCTTCTCTGAAGCTGAAAATCTGTTGTTATGTAAAATGAGTGGAGATCACAGAGCAGCTGATAAAACACAGTTCTTATAGCTGCATGAATGTCAGACTGAAATGCTGCTACCTTTACCCTTTACTGCCCTCCCCTTCCTCAAAAAAAAAAAGAAAAGAAAAAAAATGTTGTCACAATTCTTATGTTGCTAATTCAAGATGTCATCTCTAGGTACAAGACAAAGTCCAGAGGCAGAGAAAGGAGAGCTTTGAACTGGCCTTAATTTTATTTTATCCTATAGGCAAACTCTGAATACAGGAGCATCTCTGGTAATCCTTTCTACCTGCCAACTAGTGCCTACACCTGTTTAGAACTACAGCCAATGTCAGATAAACTCTCTTCTAAATGGGTGATAAGGGAAAGGAATCTCAGAAAGTCAACACCAAAGAATACTACATCACACTTTTTCCACTGCCTTCTCCCATTTCTTTGCTCCTGCTTACTCTGAAAAAAATTGTGACTACATCTCTAAAACAAGTGTCCATCTGGCACCTCTTCCAAAAAGCAAAGGCAAGGTATTGCAGTGTCCAATACCCAATCATCTCTATTACACTTTGTCTGTGGGAGGATTAAGAGCAAATATTTCATGAATAGATACTTCCTAGCAATTTGCCAAAGCAGGGAGAAGTGTAAGCTTACCTAAAGCTGAAATGGAATCCTGCTTGCACCTATTCCATGGAACAGATGAAGACAGCAACACAAAAGGAATGAAAAAAATCTGTGTCACTGAAAGATACAAGGATCCCAAAGCACTCAAACTGTAACTGTATCATACACTCAAATTCATTAAGGAACCAGATCATTCTTTTAGTAAAAAGACTGTCAACTTGAGAATCTTTGAAAGGTCCTAAGCTGGTCTTATATTTTGGCCAAAGCATTCACTTTAATGACGTATTTCTCTCTCCCACTGCCAAACTGGATACTTCACAGTATCTATTCTCATCAGGATGCCTCTGCTTGTGATATTTGACACTTCCTGACATCCTTCCCTGCTACGCCAAACGAGGCTTGGTTTGCCGGCTTAAATAGCTGCAGAAACGGTGCTTCTATTAAATGAGATTTGGTGAATGTTTGTGTTAATGTTGTTTCCACATAAAACTCTGGGAAAAAGGTTGAAAAAAGTGAGCACCACTTCGCTCCAAATTCTGGTCAGCAAGATACAAAGCACTGTGGGTTACTCAGTACACTTCACTTTAAACAGAGGGTTTGCCATCTGTTCTGCCCTCTAATTACAAAATATAAACCAAATATAACTCACTACAGAATCATAAAAAGTAAGATATAGGAGATTAAAATTCATAGGGAAAAACTCTTTATTTAATGTAGAAAGCATGTGCAAGGTTTTTCTTACATCATCTTTCAGGCAGTAATCTAGGGAAAAGCGAAAGGAGAGACCTTCTCCAGGATACTGTCAAACATGTTTCTGGCAAACCTGGTCCCTGGGCAGAGGGAGCTAAGCTTCAGGAAAAAGGTGCTGCCACAATTTATCTATCTATGCAGAAGTAGAGGTATTACTACTATGAAATGGGTAACACAGTCATAATAATCTAAGGACATAACTAGGGAAAGAATGCAAGAAAAGATATCAGCCAAAAAAAAAAAAAAGAAAAGAAAAACACTCCTCACCCCGCAGTTATATTTTTGCCTATGCAATTTCTCCATTAGGAACTACTATGAAAAAAAGTCTTGTTCATTTTTTCTCTGATTTATCCAATTATCAGACTACAGTATTTCAGTTTATTGAGCGACACAGAGTCTCACTGTAATGGGAAAACATAAAAGGAGCAGCTGAAGACAAAAGTGGGGTTTTCTTAGAAGCTGGAATCCCTTTTTGGGAAGAGCAGCAAGAAATAAGGACTTCTCTATTACTCAGACTGTTGCAGCTACAGGCAGCACTGGCACATGAGGTTAGCTGTGCTCCAAAATTCTGAAGACCCTTTACAACACTCCTGTGCAATCTGACACACAGTTTCTTCACGGAGTGGGATGTGATGAGTACTGACAGCTGCCACAGGAAAGTGGCCCTTGTGGCCCTCCACCATGTGACCACGTCTAATGACAACACAGGCTGCTGCCATGGGACTGGCAATCCTTGCACGACCTAGAATTCCAAAGACATGTAGCACTTTGCTTGTTGCCTTCCCAGATAAGTCTGCCTAATTACTGTTTCCTGAATTAGGGACATTTAATGAAGATGGAGGAGTTGGGAAGGGAGAGGCAAACATAAGGAAACATCTTTGGATTTTGAAGAGTCAAACATAACCACTGCTCAATACTTAGCATCCTTTACTATAACTGATCACACCAAGTGAAATCATATCTGATGACAGCAGGGGAAGTCTGACAACAAAAGCCTGCATGGACCCGCTCACTTACACGTAAGAAACTACAACAGATCAATCACGCGCATCCCTACAATACCAAGGGCACTGACCAAGCTAAAAAGCACATGGTAATTGAGTGCACTGCGGACAATCTTCCCTGACCTGACCCTCATCTAATCTTGGATTTAGACTAACCTTGGTTTTAGACTCCAGACACAGGGAATTTACATCAAATGAGGTTTGATTAGTTTGAAGGTGAGCAATGTAGCAACTGATTACACCAACTGAAGGATGGTTCTGACAGATAAACCAGTCTCCAGTTCTTGTGTTTACCAGCAAAACACCCTTCACTAAGGGGTTGATCAAACTCCTAGCACCAGGCAACGAACAACACACTTCCAAGGGCCAAGTGGGTATGATATTTTAAAGTGTTTACAGGTAGAGTGTCCTGTTTGCCAAAACATTCCCCACTAAGCAATGCTAAAGACAGTTTCCAAAATTCTGAGCCAATACTCAAGAGATAATTGAAGACAAGGACAGAATACATACCTGCAAGTGACCTACAGGGAAGACACCCCAAAATAGACGGGGCACTTTCTGGATACTTGCAGAGTATTAGCGGCCTTGAATTTTTTATTTTTTCTTTTAAAGAGTTGGGAGGAGGCACAAGCCCAGAAATAGAAGCAATAAAAGGGCCTGTATACCAATATGAGAAGCTCAAGTGGTAAAACAGATGAGTTGGAATCTGCCAGTAAAAGAGGGTTTTAACAAAAGAGGCACTTCTGAGCATGGCAGAGTGACAAAAATCAATGGGATGTCATTCAGGAAGGATAGATTAGGTCATAATCACTGGGAAGGTTACTCTACTGAAAGATACCTGTAACCTACCAACACAGTATTATTGACTGAACAGAGGGAACTGTATCTTCAAACCTATAGAGCTACAAAGTCTCCAAACTATAGCAGTACCTGTCTTCTGGAAAAATTACTATCTTAACCTCCAAAGCCAGAACAAATTGCCAAAAAAATCCAGATCTTACTGGAGTTTGTGGAGCCTCTCACACTGGTTTCAACAGAACTGGAACACCTTTCTGGGTTTTAAGTACATGGCCTTAATGTCCCCAGTTAAGACAACCATAAATGATCTGGAATTATTGATCATTTTAGGTTTTCTGCACCTTCTCCTGAGGTGTCTGGCACAGGCTTTGTATTAGACAATGTCTGTCTGATCAAGTGCTGTAATGGTTGTGTGACGAAAAAAGGAATGCCAAATAAATAAAAGGAAAAAAGCTGAGGCTATAGCTGATGTGGATTCAGAACAATCATAAAAACAATGATAAAAATCAGTTGCAATAAAACCATCCAAAGGAAATGTGTAAATCAACTCCTGCAGACAAACAGAAGGGAGATATTCAGATGGGCAACCACTTCTGCAACAGCAGAATCACTAGCAAACTTTCCTTATACGATCTTTTCCCTAAAGCTAAGGAGAAGCCGAAGTCAATAGGGAAAATGCTGGGAAAAAGATACAGCATCAAAGGGAATTCAGAGCAGTGAGCAGACTGCAGCAGTAGCACTTGTTCTGCTCAAAGATGTGCTGAGAGGAAATCACTGTGCAGGCAAGAGCTGTGATGAGTAGTGTTGATGGAAAGTTTGCAGATATTAAATGAGAACAGTGCTTCGTAAGACACAGAAATAAAAGTTACATTTCCCATTGTGAATGATACATGTAAATTCCCATACAGATCCTCCCTCCTCTCAGTAATCAACAGTTGCATCATATGTGCAACTACAAGAGCACAGCTTGGTATCACAGTCCTCTCCATGGTACTTCCACTCAGACATGACACTGTTAATGACAAAGGAAGGTCCATAGGAAAAGGCATTTTGACCCTTTGAAGTCAAGATAGATGCTTTTCACAAGCAAGTGACCCATTGCTTCTAAAATTATACAAATCACGCAGAAGGAGGGAATGGAAGCAGTCCCAGGCACATCATTCCAAGGTTGTAGAGAGGAGGTTGTAGAGAGGAGGGTAATGGCCTCTTCTCCCAAGTGACAGGGGACAGGACAAGAGGGAATGGCCTCAAGCTCCGCCAGGGGAGATTTAGGCTGGATATTAGGAAAAAATTTTTCACAGAAAGGGTCATTGGGCACTGGAACAGGCTACCCAGGGAAGTGGTTGATTCACCTTCCCTGGAGGTGTTTAAGGCACAGGTGGACGAGGTGCTAAGGGGCATGGTTTAGTGTTTGATAGGAATGGTTGGACTCGATGGTCTAGTGGGTCTCTTCCAACCTGGTGATTCTATGATTCTATGATGCACCACTCCGACTTATGGGGAAAAAAAAAGCAGCACCTTGCAGTCTATTAATACTGCCAAAAGATCAAAATTAAGCATTTGTTAAAGACACACCAAATGTGACAGTGCTGCTGCTTCTGCCTCTGTCTCTCCATCTCCGGTATGCTGTTTAACATGCATGTGTTCCTCAAACACTACATTTGAAGTGGGGACAGCAAGAGCAGAGATGTCCAAGTTTATGCTGCATTTTTATATTGTTTCTGTAAAGCTCTTTTCACATTTTATTAATTTAGTCAAACAACTCACGAGTAAACATTTTGAATAGTTTATTCAGCTCTGCCTGATACCGGAATTAAATTCTCCCATTTGTATGATTCCTCTGCGAGGCTTACAGGTAGTACATTAAAAACTTAGAATCAAAGGTAATTAAATAAGACTGTGATGTACAAATAATATCTAGATCGCTGCATGAACTCTTCAGAGTGTCAAGGGCAGCTATAAAGTTCAAGCCAATAACAGAAATTCTTGTTTAATTAACATTTTTAAAAGAAGCCGATAGCATGCTTAGGGCTTCCTAGAAGAGCGCACCTATCAATTACAGAGACAATCAACCAGGGCAGAGTGGAAGACTTAAGAGACAGCTCATTAATAGTATTTCCTTGGTGATAAAATCCTCAGGTCATAACAAAGGTGCTCTGGCTCATTGGCCCCAGGTGCTTCTTCTGAAGGGTCAGGGAAAGTAGTATATACAAATTAAGTAAGAAAAAAATAAAAGCAGAAAATCCCTGTCAACACTATCTTCACAACTGCAACATTCATTCAAAGAACAAACCCACAGTATGTAACTCCATGGGCAGCGTAAGAGACAAAGTAAATTGCCAACAGAAGCAGAAGCGTAAAAACTGCACCTAGGAAGCGCAAGTCCCAAAGCAGGGGCTTGTGGAGGGGTACACAGATGCCTGCCAACCCTGCAACACCCACAAAAGCAGCGCAAAAGTGGTATTTCTCCATTGTAGTCATTCTGTAAAATTGCAGATCTATTCTTCTCAGATTATAAAAGTTACTCAAATTATTCAAGACACAAGAACTCTAAACCCTCTACAGCTGTTTTTTAAGCAGAGTCTATTTTCCAGTTTTTAAAAAAAACAATCCTAATATGAGGCACAGCAGCAGGCCCAGAGGTAGAAGCTGAAAACTAAATGCAATCTGCTAAAGGTTACAAGAAAACTCAGTCTTGCTGTGACATTCTCAGGGCTTTGCTCACTGCGAAAAAAAAGGACTTGATCAGCAAACTAGAAGCAGAGCATCTAAGACCACTGAAATTACTTCAGCCTTCTGCCTTTCACACAAACCTTAGATTATATAACACCACACATGACATGGTTAACACTTCTGCTCAGTCTTGACATTTGCTGAGAATCACAAGTCTGGAATATGACAGCTGAGGACCCGTTTTCTTGGATCCGAGTCACAGACACCTTGTTCAAGGGCAAAGCTCCTCCTGTCTTCTGCAGGCAGAAGTGCAGGGCACAGACTGGAAGAAGTTGTAACTGACTGAAGAGTCTGAAGAGACTTGGAATAAAATTTCAAAAGACCTAAAAGGTATTCAGTTGTAATGGAAATTCAACAGGACATGGATATTTAAGTAATATCAGTTCTTTTGAACACACCAAGCTCAAAATTGTCTCTATCATAAAAAATTTTGGTTATTCCCAATCATAGAAATTATACAGTAATTAATGGCCAAGCACTGACAACTTCTTCAAGAATTTAAGAAACACATAGGCTTTTCAAACATTCTCTTTTCTCCTATCATATGTATGTAACTATACAATCTAAATGTCATAGACCCAAGGCACAACTCTTTTGGGATCACTTCGCTTCCAGCTATAACATTCAACAATGCTTTTTTTTTTTTCTCTTCCAGCACACCTGTTTACCACCTAATAGCTTGGAATGGCTGCTGTTAGCTAATTGAGTTTGTAAGGAGGTCTTGTTTTTCAAAATACTAAAACTTCTGCTCTGCTGAATATTTTGACTTTTTATACACAAGCAATTTTTAATTATGTCTTCAATTTCAAGCAGAAAGGTAAATTAAGAAAATCTTACAAATAAAGCCAGTGTAAAATGTTACTAGATTTCATTTTTGTTTTACCTCTCTTCACTTTTTTTAAAAGCAACGTCTGTATTAGACATCACAATTTTACAGCATCACACCTAATGACACGTAGTTAAGCAATGTGACACAAGACAAATGCCTCTCCAGTGAGGGAGATAAACATCAGGTCCTGCAGCACAAGCAAAAGTGGTGATAGTGGCTGTGTGGAAGCCTAAATTGAGCTCAAAGTATTGGTTTTAAAGCAGCTGTATAGAAACAGGATTTTCTTGGATTATATTGCTTAATGGTTTTCTGAGAATAAAAGTATTTATTTCCATGTCTCACATACTGGTTTTAAGTGGATAATGTAGGGAAACTGTTTATTTCAAACCTTTTGAGATTTCCCCAGTAATGTTAGAGATGGTCTTCTATTATATCAAAAAGAGTTTCAAATATAGATCAACAGTAAGTAAATAGCCTGGTTTGTGTATTCCTTCCCTAACTGGTAACCTGCCAAAAAAGTCTACTGAGACTTTTTATTCTATGATCGATGGATCTCAGTGAAGTAATTATCTTGTATTGTAAATACATGGTGTTTCTTGCAACTCCCATCTCTTATCTTGTACTACTTATTTCAAGGAAATTGATATGATTTTGTGTTAATATCCCTAAATATTCATATAACTTGATGTATTGTTTCCCCCTCAAATAACATATGCCTGTCCAATATATACACCTACTGTTCTGGTGTAATCATTAAAACTTCCAGACTTGATACATCTTTAAGTCCCTCAGCTGTCACTTGTTATTTCAAATTCTAAGTGAAACAGGATCTTGTTAACCAAAATTGAACACCCACTCACAAAAACTCAGTTATCTCACTCTATCATACACATGCACACACACATGCAAGTAGTGATGAAACCATTCAGATAAAGCAAATTATTCTACTTACCACACAAAACGAGAGCATGCCTAGGGCAAACACCCAGCTATTATTTCCTATAGCTCTTCATTTTTTAAGCATTTGCTCTTCCAGCTCAGGACAAAGTTAGCAGCAGCACTGAATTGACAACAACGAAGATTTTGCAAACATTTTGGAAGGTGCTGGTGATCTCAGAACATGCATCTAAGACTGATAACCTTGCAAAAGCTTTTTACTATGCCTTTTATAAACCCCAACTTTACTTTATGAATCCTATTTCCTTCTACACTGGAAAACAGCCCCATTGCATGATACTTGCATGCACCAGTACCCACTACTACATTCCCCCTAAAACTTCTCAGTGGAACATCAGTGCCAAGATGAGCCAGATTGTACTTCAGCCTGTACTTACAACACCACAGGGAGGCTCTGTTTCTTTTCCTTCTTGCCATCACCTGTGTGGATGTGCCAGTCCAGCTGGCACAAGGATGTGGCACCAGCTTGAATTCCACAACATATATACACCGCCTTCCACAGCAACAGCACAAGTGTCTACCTGGTCCCATTGCTTCTTTGTAGGCTCAGCTGAGGGTATATAAGGGTCGCAGAGCCGCTTTAGCAATGCTGGCATCCCTACAGCCACACGACAATCCCTGCAGCAGAACCTATAAGGCACCTGCACTTGTAGTGCAGGAGCTACAGGCTGGACAACCCTGTGCAGCACGGTGACAGGTTTTTAAGCACCATCTGAGCCCTCTGGCCCCGCAGCAAAAGCCACATAAACCTTGCAGCTGAGTCCATGGGTAGCCGAGGCTTAAAGGTTTGTATCTAATTAACACACCACAGCTACTGGGAAACCAACTGTGCCCCTGCAGTTTCCCCATTTTACAGGTATTGTTTAGAAAGAACAGACAAAGCATTTGGCAACAGGGGAAAAAACCTAATTTGGGAACAGAAAAAGGCAGGGTGCAGCTGCAGAGACTAAACCAAAACCAAACTAAAACTGTTGTGTGCAGCACTACGTCTGTGAGCAACCTGCCAGGCAGTCAGAAAAAGGGTTAAGTTGGACTGATGTTTGGGGAAAATGGACATGTTTGGTAATTCAGTGGTAGATTTGATAACTTTATTGAGGGACTGAAAAAGCACATAATAGCTAATGATATCTGTGATGAGAAAAAGATGGCTGTTTTACTGAGCATAATGGGGACTAAAGCCTATAACTTGCTGTGCAACCTAACAGCTCCTATTGTAACAACAGATAGCGAAGCATGTGCCAAGACTATGCAAATCCTAGAGTCCCCAGCCCATAGACACCATGTGGCCACAGAGCATTTTCACTTTTACAGACATGATAAAAGGGGTATAGGGGACGGACCCCAAACCTCAACATGTGGCTAGAATAAAGTAAATTAACAGAGCGTTGCCAGTTAGGACAAAATGAGATGATGCACAAAGAGGATGAACTTGCATGCAATAAGCAAAGAGAAGCAATCCAAACCCAGGTACCGATGGCATCAAGTGTGACTCTAAAGCATCAAGGTCTGGCTCGGATCTCACTAGCAGGATGGACCATTTGTGTAGTTGCTTGGTGCTGTGGTGGAGGCAAGCGCATATGCTGCAGTAAATGGTATACAGTACAACACCTCTTATTGCTTTAAACTTTCATTTTCTTTCTCTCCTTACTAGCTTTCCATCCCACATATATGTCAGGAAGTTGTAGTATCATCACTGGAATATTCCCACCCTGACATGCATGTTTCCCCCCCAAAAAGCATGCTAGGGAGAAAACAATGCAAAGGTGTGCTTTTGGTGTCACAAAAAACTTCACATTCCAAATGAAACCTGGGTCAAAGCGAAATTCCATCGGACTGAGAAAAATGGCAGTGTTTACAGAAGTTGTAAAAACATTGTGAAACAAAACAAAAAATCACGTTCTTTAATAAGAAATAGAGTGACATGAAAAAGTACAACCAGTTGGAAGAACATGCCAGAGAACTTCATTTATTAGTTAGCAAGTTCTGTTTACAGTCCATGGGAAACAGGGTACAAGTGCCCAGCACTAGGGACACTTTAGTACTAGACAGATAGATAGATATACTCTTCCAGGTAGTAGGGCTAAGATTTAAAATAAAGGGTCTTCTTTCACATCAGAATTATCAAGTTACTAAAACAGATTAGGTTGCAAAAGGGAGCGCTCCTAACACACGCACAGGGAAACACACACCAGTATTACAGAGCAGGTGACATGTAACTGAAAGCAGCTTGTGCTAAAAAGCCTGGGTGCTCCAGGCTGTGACATTGAGCATTAATTCACCAACCACGATGCAAATAGAGATCCCTTATCACATCTGCCACTGGGAGCGGAGGGCAAGGGCACAAAAGCAGAGCAAGATGCTATCAGCATGTTCTCCACAGTACAAACTGATTCGCGACACTGACAAAAGACATGCAACAACAAAAATCTGAAAATGAACTCTTGCTGGTTCTAACACATACAGCTACAATAAATGTACTCTTGTACACTCAAATTGCTGCTGGTTTTCTTTGCACTGAAAAAAGAGCCAAAAAGCTTTCAAGGTTGTCTCCTTTTTCACTTTACAGACTGCTATGGCTATACAGTTTAGGCTTGCGAACATCAGAGAAGTACTAGCAACCATAAAAGTGAAAAAGTCTTGTGGTTGGACATCATGAATTGATCCATGAACAAACAACAAAACAATGTCTGCTTTCTCATGCCCAAAGACACTTCAATATATCCTTTGTTAGTGGGAGCATGTGTATATAGGATGTACTAGAACATTTCGGGGTTCTTTATTCCTGTTTGCAAAGTAATTCTAAAACAATCAAGTACTGTGTGTGGATATAATAAGTACAGAGCAGGTGGTGGAAGTATTAAAAACTCTGGCCTTCAAGGATGGAAGCTCTTTACAGATTGCAAGTGGCAGTGGAATTCAATTCACGTCCAGAGTTCCAGTTGTTCTGCTCAAGAAAATGGTATCAAACATGTCACCTCAGCTCTCCTTCCCATGCTGCCACAAATAGATTAGTGAAAAATTTTTTTCAGACATAAGTAAACAATTTGTACTACAACCCTGGATAAATGTCAACTAGAAAATAAAATTATGAATTTTCATTTGGACAATATGAAGGCAATCCCTCTACAAATGTCTACAAACTTGAGAGGAGCAATCTGGAGGATAGGATATAGCTTCAGGTCAAAATTGTATCGTGTCTTTAAAAGAAAAGTAATGTAATAAAATAACCATGAATAACCACCTCTACTTCCACCAGTGGGTAGGGGATGTTAAAAAATTTTACTGAAAGACAACCAAGACTTGGATTTTGTAATGTTTAAATCCTTCAGGACAAACTGGAGCTCTGTTTTATAACAAAAATCCATCAAATCCATCTCACCCAGTGTATACCTTCATAACAGCCAGTGGTGAATACTGAGGGAATGAAGAATATCAGCAATGTCACAGAAATGCTCTAAAGAAGGCAACCTACATAAAAATCCACATGCTTACTAGAACCAAACATGTTCACGTATGGTGTTTCCCAAGAAGACTTGTTCTCTTGCTCCTACTACAGGAGTTCCAGATCAAGAATTGCAACAAGACCAGAAATTGCAGGTACCACTACAGGTACAGGTACAGACCACAGCATGAGAGGGGAAAGTCCCTATAGGAAGTCTGAAGCCCACAAGATTGTCTTCTACGGAGGAAGACATCAGATAAGACTTTCTAAGCATAGCAGCACAAAGAGGTACCTGGTCTTGGTGCTTGTAGAGAGTGAATGAACATGCTTACTTAGAATTTAGCTCCTTCTCTGTGCTCTCCCTTCTAAATATCGTGTAGGCAGCAAGGAAAAAACAACTGGCAATTAAAGAATGAAGGAGGAGATATAAAACAAGCTGGATCCACTATCTAATTTAGCCACAGCAGCTGCTGTCTGTGAGATTAAGCTTTCACCCCTCATTTCTGCTCCTGAGGGAAGCACCTTGCTCACAGCTCAGGTAGTAGTGCCTTTGCATGCTGTTGCACAGTTTAAGCTTAGAGACACTGAGCAACAACAAAATCTCATTTCCTACACCAAACATTCACTTTCCCTTTACTCAGCTCCATTCTGCCTCTTCAGGTCCAGTGCTGCCTGACTGCAGCACAGAGAGAGCATCATCATCTTTAAGCCCTGTGGGCTGTAAAAAACAAATTGTCAGCATATTATACCAACAAAGTCTCTACTGAGGGAACAACTAATACTAGAAAAGCACGTTTTGCCATTACAGCCTACATCAGTCTTCTCAACAAAACAAGCTCTCTTGGCGCAAGCACAATTTTCCTGGGGTAACTCCAGTTTACATGAAGATTTTGTACTCCCACCACAGGCCTGCCACACAGTTGTTAGTTAAGTCAATGAGATTTTTGCTTCTAATGCTAAGCCTGTTTTAAATAAGAGACTTAAGTTGTTTAATTCCAAGTATTGTACCCTGTGCCGGCTGTTTGATCATAAAGTTGGTCACTGTGACAAAGAAAAGTCATGCAGGAAAAAAGAAAGTGGACTTCACATGGAAAAATAAAGTGTAAACTGACATCTGCATGAAGGGCGGGTGGTTGGTTGGATTTCCCTTCCTCAGAGTATAGTTCTCCTCATTCTCCAAATCTCAAACTAAATCTTATCAGGAAGACAGCTGTATTTGAATGGAGTGGGAACAGACACTTGGTAGGTTTACCAACAACGCATCTACTAATGTCTGCAAGCAGAAGCCCAAAAGGCTCACTCCCACCGTAAGTTATATCCCGAGGCCTCTATTACTATCAGAGTCCTCACTGATAAAACCAGGAATGAGAAGTTCCTCTCTGAACACCTCATGTAAAGAATGTGTGAGCACAGTGTGCTGAAGGAGGTAAAGCATTAAATAAGAGCCAGTACAGATTATTCAGTACACGCAATGAACGTGTAATAAACAAAATAAGCACAAGTAAGTCACTATCATCTTGATCAGATATAGTGTTTAACGGTATTGCAGTGGGTGATTTCTCAAAAAGGAGCTTACAAAATACAGCTGGAGGGAAGAGGGAAGCTTTAGTAACCAGAATTTTTCCTGCAAGGACAGATCGGGGTGAAAACATGGAGATAATTGTAAGAAGAACAGATAATCAAGTATGGTGTAATGTGCAGAGTGGAAACAATAACAGACAAAGCAATACTGTAAAAATACAGTACAGATCAAGCTGATCTGGATTTAGAGCTAACCCTAAAGGACACAGCTAAGAGGGACTCCAGCAATATCTGCTGCTGCACTATTTTGAAAGTAACTGAGAAGAAACAAATGTATGGGGGTCAGGGAAAGAATAAAGAGAGTTATATTAGTAATCTGGAAAAGCAAGCAGAAAAAGAAAAATCAAAAAAAAAAACCCAAAAAAAAACCCCAAATACTCAGAAGTCTTGAAAGTCTGTGTATAAAAACTTACAAGATCAAGTCATTCTGGTCCTTTGTCCTTGTACATCAACATTCTGTCTCATCCAAGCCACTATTTCAAATGTATGGCATCTTTAGAACAAGAATCGGTGGAATCACATTAAATTATAAAGCTCTGCATGCATTCACACTAGAAGCAGGTTGGGAGGGTTTTTTTTTTTGGAGGGCACTAGTTCTTCTATTGAAGACAAATTTAAGATGTGTTACAGTATGACAGTCTAATTACAGACTGCAATTTCAATTTCATTTATGGCTGTTGCATCTTGTGATGGTTTAACATTTCCTGGAGAAACAATTACAAGACAGTCCTAAGAAATACAATTTGTCTCAAATCTGCATGAGTCCGCAGAAGTCATTCCATCCAACTCCACATTTCATTTCTGAGCTAGTAGAGCTCACTTTATGCTATAAATACCACAGAGCAGTGTCTTTATGTATTTTATATAGATACTGTATATTATTCATATGGTAACCTGTACAGATTTGCTACCTTATCCAAAAGTTATGTTCTAAATAAATAAATCATGTAGCAGTATTAGTAGCTGTCATGTTTGAAACAGTACTGTCTGGAGACAAACTGAGACAGGGATTTTGTTCTTCTAGATACTCTGGGGGTACGGAATCACAAATAATCCCGTGGCCAAAAGGTTTATATCTTAAAATAAAGACCCAAAGTGGGTGAAATCTAGGCAGAGTGAACTGTGAGGTGACAGCATATGATGTGGTGGCTACTCTGACTTTCATCATTGACTCCATGATGAGAAATCCTCAAGAAAGAAGCACTGGGTAGCCTTCAAAAATCTTCAACCCAAGATATGGGGGAGGAATAATGATGGAAATGAACTCACCTGTCTTTTATCTTCCTCTGCACAGTTCAAAGTATTGGCCACAATAGATTTAGTATCTGTCATGGTCCAGAAGAGAGGATAAAATCTGCAGCCATTTCACTCATTGCTTCAAAAAGCCCTGTTTCTCCATAACTCCAATACACCATATCCTATGGGTCTATCCACTGATGGGCTTCCTCAGTTTTTTGTACTACCAGTAAATGTGAATTAGGTACAGTAGATATACTTGACAGCAAAACTTATAAGGCAAGGTGCTTAGTCCTTACCAATAGCCATGGCCAAAAAGCCTATCTATGTTAGCAAATCCACCTAAAGCAATGAAGCTATTCTTTGACATGAGTAACAGAAGCAGAAACTGGCCTACAGTGAGCAATTTGAATATATTCTACAGTCAACTTTAAGGCAACTTTTTCTCACTCAGTAAGTCTTCTGAGCCTGGTTTCCTAAGGAAAAGAAGATTATGAAATTGAACTGGCTGAGTGTCCCACAAATAACTCAAGTCCTTTTGTCACTGTTACCCTTATTTGACAGACACACACTCCTTCAAATTCATTAACTTCTTCAAGGTTTTCAGAAGGTACACATTTAGGTAGCAATTGTAGACCTTAGCAATGCCTTCATTGGGAGATAATACTCCAGCATGATCCTTAACGGCCATTAGAGAGAATCCAGAATCCACACAGAAGGAAAGAGACTGTATCAATGGCATCACTATGGGAAAGCATGCTGGTGCCCATGTAAATTAGATACCTATCAGGTAATACAATCATATCTCTCTCTCTCACTTGGTATCAGCTCCCAACAGTTCTGCTTCTTACAGAAATGCCTTTTTTTGAAGTCTGTAATTCCCATATTAAATGGCTCTCTTTTCTTTAAAAGCAATGCGTCTTAAAAATACATCCCCTGAGAACCCTCACAAAGTCAGAGGCAGAGAGATGTCAATCAGAATGAGCAGTTTCTGGAGAAGTAACAAAGGAGAATTAGAGACTGGGAGGCAATTGGAGAAAATTACATTTTGGGGTAAACTTCCTATGTTTGAGTTACACAGAACCAAAGTCATTTTTGTTTGCCATAGATTATAAACCTGTTATACATGTGTGAATACACATCCTGTCTTTATATCTAATCAAACCATCTTCTCCGAGCACCACCCAGTTGATGGGCTTGTGACTGTCTCCCTTGCACAACAGCATGCAGCAGCTCCAGCTGCTAAATTCAACTCCATGGGATGTGTGGCAGCCCTTGCCCATCAGAGGAGAACATGCACAAATAATGATGATGAGGTGGCGTGCTTGCTTTTAAAATGGCTTACTGCTCTATTGGCAACATTTTTTCCACCAACTTATACTTGCAGCCAAGTACAACTACAAAATGATTGCTGTCCTCAGCCACTAACTCTGTAGAGTTTCAGGCTATTTTAGCCAATGATCTCATTCAGCTGACTGATGAAGGATGGAGGATGCAGATGAAGGACAAGGAACCCAATTCAACAAAATCACCTTCTTCTCTCACAAAATTCCAGAGTCTTGGGAATAAGCTCAGCTAACAGCTCTCCTCTCAAGATATAATAATAATAAGAGATGGTTTCCTAAAGGTGGAAAGAAATGAAAACACACCCCTCTGCCTACTCCCTCCAACCAAATTTGGACAGAATCACTCAAAGACTATCCAATGCCTCATGGTGCATTTTCAGATCAAGCTGTTCCTTTTTTAAGCCACTCTGCACGCTCAGTCTTTGAGATATTATAAACACCAGCATAGTTTTCACAAGACATACCTGTGCCGATGAAACTGCAGTGCAAGGAAGGAAAATTATGCCAGTAATGAGGGATTTCTCATTTTCACCACCTCCCTTCCTTCCTTCCAATTACATCCAAGTAATAAAGATTGACTGCTGCCAATATCACTAGTACACTAGGCCAGTAGTTAGTGATGAGCTTCCCAAAACTGTGGTCCACAAACCATCAACAGCGGCAAAGCCAGAGCAAGAGACCCATATCTGGTTCCTGGAACCAGATTAAATAGCTTCTTAGGTTTTGTCCTCACATACCAGTACATTCAGAAGTGCTACCTGCCACTTCCTTGGCTCTGTATTTCCACACATTACAGATCTGCACTTTTTGTCTCCAAGATACATCATTCTTAGGGCTCTATCAGTTGGGAATTTTATATGAACAAAACAGCAAAACAAAGCAAAGTGCCTTGCCCCACCTCTTTAGGCAGGCAGGTGGAAAGCAGAGCTCCAGATGCTCATCCCAGCACTAGTGTCTCCAGCAGATAGCAACTCCCGAGTTTTCAAGCTACTAGATACTATTTTCCTGGCTCCCTGGGAGCTGACCCACAGGAATTAGTCTTCACATATCATTTTGAAGACTTCGCCTTCTTTCTAGTACATATAACTTTAGTATATTTATAACAAGGAGACACATGCATAGAAACAATTAATGCTAAGTTTGATAAACAACATTGTCTCCTTTCTTTTTGTTGCTGTCTCCTCTCTATAACTGGCCTTCTAACACTAGCAATTAGCAAATTCTGTGCTTTACTGAATTTCTGTTCATTAAAGCATTTCCTGAAGAGTCAGATATAGAGACTCAGTTCTTTGATGCAAAAATTGCTACCAACCTAGCTAGTTTTCTCTGTGTAATGATCTACTTCTTTATTTGCATTTGTCTGCACATCTTAAACACCTGTCTTGGTGCCGAGCTGTGTGTGTCTGGGGCTTGGTGCAGTTTGGCAGCAGCAGAGGGGAGGTGTAGGACCCAACACTGTTGTCCCCATGTGTCACCCCTCCCTCCAGCCTGCAGCTGGGCTCCTTAGTGTTCACCAAGCCACTGCAGCTGAGGGATCTGCGCACTCTGCAGAGACAGAATCACAGAATAACCAGGTTGGAAGAGACCCACCGGATCGTCGAGTCCAACCATTCCCACCAATCCCTAAATCATGCTCCTAAGCACCTCGTCTACCCTAACCTTAAACACCTCCAGGGACGGTGACTCAACCACCTCCCTTGGCAGACCGTTCCAATGCCTAACCACCCTCTCCGTGAAGAACTTTTTCCTAATCTCAAGCCTAAATCTCCCCTGGCAGAGCTTGAGGCCATTCCCTCTCGTCCTGTCCCCTGTCACTTGGGAGAAGAGGCCAGCACCCTCCTCTCCACAACCTCCCTTCAGGTAGTTACAGAGAGTAATAAGATCTCCCCTCAGCCTCCTCTTCTCCAGGCTAAACAACCCCAGCTCTCCCAGTCGCTCCTCATAAGATTTGTTCTCCAGCCCCTTCACCAGCTTCATTGCTCTTCTCTGGACTCGCTCCAGAGCCACAACATCCTTCTTGTGGTGAGGGGCCCAGAACTGAACACAGTGTTCAAGGAGTGGCCTCACCAGTGCCGAGTACAGAGGGAGAATAACCTCCCTGGACCTGCTGGTCACGCCGTTCCTGATACAAGCCAAGATGCCATTGGCCTTTTTGGCCACCTGGGCACACTGCTGGCTCATGTTCAGTCGGTTGTCAACCAACACCCCCAGGTCCTTCTCCTCCTGGCAGCTTTCCAGCCAGGCTTCTCCTAGTTTGTACCTCTGCTTAGGGTTGTTGTGCCCCAAGTGCAGGACCCGGCATTTGGCCTTGTTAAACCTCATGCCATTGCTCTCAGCCCAGCAGTCCAGCCTGTTCAGGTCCCTTTGCAGAGCCTCCCGACCCTCCAGCAGATCCACACTTCCTCCCAGCTTGGTGTCATCTGCAAACTTGCTAAGGGAGGACTCAATGCCTTCATCCAGGTCGTTGATAAAGACATTAAAGAGGACTGGACCCAGGACTGAGCCCTGGGGAACCCCACTTGTCACTGGCCTCCAGTTGGATTTAACTCCGTTTACCACCACCCTCTGGGCCCGGTTATTCAACCAGTTTTTCACCCAGGAGAGTGTGCACCCGTCCAGGCCAGAGGCCGACAGTTTCCTAAGCAGAATGCTGTGAGAAACTGTATCAAAGGCTTTACTGAAGTCCAGGAAGACCACATCCACAGCCTTTCCTTCATCCAAGAGTGTAGTTACTCGGTCATAGAAGGTGATCAGATTAGTCTGGCAAGACCTGCCTTTCATGAACCCGTGTTGACTGGGCCTGATCACTGGGTTCTCTTGCAAGTGCTTCATGATCGCACTCAAGATCACCCGCTCCATGACTTTCCCTGGTACTGAGGTCAGACTGACAGGCCTGTAGTTCCCCGTATCCTCCCTGCGCCCCTTCTTATAGATGGGCACGACATCAGCCAGCCTCCAGTCCAGCGGAACCTCCCCAGTCATCCAGGACTGCTGGAAGATGATGGAAAGGGGTTTGGCCAGCACATCCACCAGTTCCCTCAAAACTCTTGGGTGGACTCCATCCGGCCCCATAGACTTGTGGGCGTCTAGCTGGGCAAGCAAGTCTCTAACCACCTCCTCTTGGACCTTGGGTATCTCATACTTCTCATCCAACCCTTGGGGTTGTGCACAGAGGGAACAATTTTCCTTACTGTTAAAGACTGAGGCAAAGTAGGCATTGAGCACTTCAGCCTTGTCTTTGTCCCCTGTTACTGTTGTTCCCTCTGCATCTACTAGGGACTGGAGATTCTCCCTAGCCCTGCTTTTGCTGTTGATGTATTTGTAGAAAGACTTTTTGTTGTCTTTCACAGTCTTGGCCAATCGCATTTCTAGTTGGGCCTTAGCCCTCCTGACTTTTCCCCTGCACATTCTCACTTCCTCCCTATAGTCCACCCAGGATGCCTGCCCCTTCCTCCAGAGGTCGTAGACCCTCCTCTTCCTATTGATGTCAAGACAGGAGCATCCCTGACTACACATACGCACCCAAAGTGTTCGAGTAGTGTTTTTTCGGGCAAGGGTTCTTTGAGCTGCCAGTGACTCCTGGAGTGCCCGTCCCCAACTCAAGAACTTTCCCGAAGGAACTTCTGCATGTGCCCCATTTTGAGAACTTTCCACACAGATACCCCTCCTCATATAATAACAGGGGACAGAGCTCCTCTATAAATACCCTGTGCCAAGAAGCAACATGTGTGTGTCCTCTGCCCTGTGGATCACATTTCCCAAAGAAACCTCTGGTGGATTAACTACAGTGGTGATTATTTTTACCTTATGTTCCTCTTTTTCTGCTACTTCTCTTCTTTTTCTCTCCCTATCCTTATTGTCTCTTTAAATCTACCTCAGTTTTCATTATTTTCTCAGCAGTTTTGGATGAATTTGGTTGTATCCAAGTTCTTGTTGTGAATTGTTTGTGGTCTTGACTGAGATCTAAGTAATTGTTGCTCTAAGTTGTAGATGCTTTGACTGAGCTTGAAGTAAAGAGTTGTAACTTTAACTGCATACAAATTAAGAACTGGAATTTTGAGAAGACTCCTGGAGGGGTTGTCATTGCTCTGGACCGCCTCACAAACATATAAAAGGAAAATAACACCCCCAACGATCTGAGGAGGTCCATGGGGCTGGGTCATAATACTCTAGCACAAGTTCTCTTAAGGAAAGCCACAGTCATTGGAAACACAAGTACAGTTCTGTGTCAAAGAATGGGAATGCTGGCATAAACCAACATGGATTAAGGAGATAACATTTCTCTCAGAGGAGTTGCAAATGCACCAAGAGCAATTTATGCAGGACTCTTCATGAAGAGAAGAGCTATTTCAGGACTATCAGATGTTTTCTCTATATTAATAGCTGCTGGTCTGCTGTACCAGTGGACTGATTCAGCACCAACTCTCACACGACACCTCAGCCTCTAACACTTGTGAAGGAGCTTTGTGTTCCCTTCAACCCCCAGAAAGGGAAGGAGAATTTTGATCTGTTTTCTTAGTTATGTGACAGCTTTTAAAAATCCTTCTACTTGCGCACTGCACCTAATCCAATAAAACTTGCCAGGGACAATTAAAATCAAGGCCTCTGAGATTCTGTTTCCTATAAATTGATCAGACTTATAAGAAAAGGGTCTTTTCCTCAGAAATGCAGTATTAATACCATCAGAGCTGCACAGGGCTGAGGACTATTTTTCTGCCACGCTATGGGAAAGATAATTGAATGTACTAGGAAATAGGCTACAGGGATGGACAAAATGGACAGGAATTAATGAATAAGAACAGGAAGAATAAAACGACAATAAGATTTCCGAAGGAAATAAAAGTATTTGTTCAAAATAGAATAAGTAGAAACAACTTATAACAGGCTTTTAATTAATTTATTTGGAGATCAAAGCATTAAAAAAAATTCTTTTCCTGCTTATTTTTGTTCATCACTAACAAACTAACCAGAGAAGGGTAGAGAGGAAAGGTATAGACAGCGAAACTTCCGCGAGCATGTATGCAAAGAGAAATCCTGTCTTCTTGCAGAGACGCTTCTTTAATTTCACAAAGTAAAATATGACACATAACTGACAACTTGAAAAACAGAATGGCAGCATCGACCTGTAATAATACCGTGATTTTTTTATCATAAGAAATAGATTGGAGGGGTTTCCGCTTCTACTAGAGATAGGTCAGCATAAGCTGGTATTTTAAAAAAAAAAATCACCCTTTTTAGTTACTCTCGCCACTGTGAGAAGATGAAGACTGCATCTATTATAACTACATGCTGTGCAAACCTCATTTGGATACGATTATCATCAATCATTCCTGCCGTGCAGGTAGCATGTGAAAAGGAAACAAAACAAAAATTGTGCTGCAGTATTTGACATCACCCACTCCCCTGCTCATATGCTTTGGTTCACAAAGAGCCCAGTTGGCCTATGGTTATTCTCTCTTTTTGGGACCCCTTTCTTTTCTCTCCCTCCAAGCGTTTGAGAATAGCTTTGACGGGTTCAGAAGAAAGGAAAAACCTTTCCTTCCCACTCAAAGGATTAAGGCTTTCCTACAGAAAAGCATGTCAATTATTATATGCCATCTTGCCTTTGTAAATACATACACATTAGTTGCAGCAGTACTACTTCTTACCATATGTGTATCCTTCAGTGGAAGCCAAATAGTGTATAAGAAATCAGAATGCAGTGAGTATCCTTTGTGGCAGTGCCATGTATAGTTCTGAAAAGAGCTGTTAACACCAGCATCCTATTGCATTTCTCTAGTACAAACTTCAACTACCTATCGGTGCTATAATCTCAACAAGAAACAGTCAGTAGAGGTACAAGGCTCAAAACAGCAAGAAAGATAGTGTTTATCTTTTTCAGAAAAGTCTGAGCAAGCTGCAATAAATATTAGACAATATTTAGGAATCCAGAAGCAACTAGAGTCAAGAGTTTAAAGGTATACCGCAGTCTTATCGATACTCTTTCTAGCAGTTATAAAGGGTATAAAAAGAGTATCCTCTTTGTGCTTCACAGCTCTAGTTAGTACCACGCCAATTCAGTGGACTTGCACTAGTTTATCACATCCTGACTCTTGGTATGACTCGGGTCAGCAGAAGTTGCCTGCACTTCATGGTTTCTGATGCACCAGCACTGCAGCACGCCTGCTTTTAAACAGCTGTACAGCAGCACACACTACAGAACAGCCGTTTCCATCTCACTCACAGCCTTCTATGTATCTCTGACAATTCACTAAAGCACAATCAGTAACACAGACATGGTAACATTCAACTGCAAACACAGGTCTCCTCCTTAAGTGCCAGGACAGAAGCGGTGTCACTTCACAATATCCCTTACTATCCTCAGCATGTTAATAAATCACTCTGGAATAATGAGGCATTTAAAGGCACCTCCTGAGGACCTCGCAACAGACCCTCCCCCATATGAATCTGGACAGGAGACTATGAATGAGAAATCACTTCCCCTCCTCCCCTAGGAATCATGCTACTCCCTTTTTTTTACAAGAAAAACAGTATCTGTAACCTGAACCTCCCACTGAGCTTCTTTGCTCACCATCTACAGCCGTGTTCCATCTCACAGCAGTGAAATTCCCAACCCCCCTGCTCTTGACAGCCACTTCATTTATTCAAAAGATGATGTGAAGATGCACGTCCCATCACAGTGTCCTGCTGACACACACGTGCCTTGCAGTGATTTGATAAACTCCTGCCACAGAGCAGCAGCCCCAGAAGCGAGGAGGACTCTGGCCTCCATCCAACTTCCAGAGCCACATCTTCAGGAGGGAATCCCAGTGCTAGGACTCATGACTGACTGGGATGGATAACGATCACCTGGAGACTCCTGATACAGGCTTTAATGTTGTGATGTATCGAGCGTGCCATCAGCAATACAGCAATAGATGTAAGCATGTGTTCAACCTTTAAATCATGTCAGTTCTCTAAGACAACGCAAGACTTTTGAGGCAACAAAAAGAGCATACAGCTCTCACTGGAGCGAAGCGATGAAAGCATTCATGCAACTGGCCTCTATAAACACACTCTTCTGCCTTGTATCACGGTTTTGAAACACAGGTGAAGGACAGGAAATGAGAGGGTAAAGGAAACCCTCGGTAAGGTGTCCACATAAATCAGAGGCCATAGAAAGGGTAGACCAGGTATCACTTTGTTCAACTTCCAAGTTCAAACTTCTAAGCTTAAAAGCAGTAACAAGTTCACCTCCCATCACAGTAAGCAGACACAAATGTAACCTCCTCACAGTTTCAAACAGGTACTCACCCAGAAGAGCAGGTTGAAGACAAACATTAGGTACTTGATACACTGCAGGCAGTTGTGAGCCATGCTGCACCTCTTCAGTTCTAGGAGAAAAATAAACGAGAGATCCAGGTAAAAGACAACGTACTTGTTTCCCTTGGGAGTCGTGTACTTAGCCTTAGTGGCCTTAGGGCCTGGGTTGGTGTGGAATCCAAAAAAAGAGTTGCTGGTAGCCCCAAACTGGCCACCATACATGCTGCTGTAGCGACGGAAGGTGCCATTTGGGAAACTGTAATCCTTGCTGTCCAGGGAAGGGCTCCTGTGATAGGTCGACTCATCGGTGCTAGACCTGCGCATGGTGGCTTCAGCTCGTCCCGTTGCAACTGCTGCCCTGACAGTCGTCAGATGTAAACGGTGCGGGCGAAAGGTTTGCGATTTTCTTTCCTCCTCCTCGCTAGGAATCCCCTATTGCTTCGCACCAGCCGTTCTTTTGTCTGCCATCCCGTCAAGGAGTTATACGTGCTGCAAGCAGTGAAGTTAGTGAAGTTAAGTCTGCTTCGCCAGGAGTTGGGGACCAGCGTGCTCCCACACGGGAGAGACTTACGCACAAGTAAACATCCCCTCCGGTGACACAATCGTCCCTCCCGGCCCACCCCGCTATCAGAGAAGAAAAAAAAAAAAAATTAAAAAAAAAAAGAGATATACTGTACCCAAGGCAACGAATTTTAAAAAAAGGAAGCGTGACCTCGCTCAGAGAGCGAACGCCACACAAACCCCCAGCTCCACATGGCACAGGCGGACAAGAGAGCGCCGCAGCGCAGAGTTATCCAAAAGGCAGGCGGCTCCCGCGGCCCCTCGGTCTCCGCCGCATCGCTGTGCCCCGCGCCGCCGGGCTCGCTCCCCGGGTCTCCGCGGCCCCCCCAGCGCCGCCGCTCATTCATTCAGCGCGCGGGCGCCGCTCGGCCGAGGCCCCGCCCCGCCCCGCCCCGCGCCGCCCGCGGGGCCGCAGGAGGAGCTGCCGCGCACCCAGCGCCGGCCTTTCCGCGGTTCCCGCTCGGCAAAACCTGCGGGCAGCTCATTGGCCTCTCGAGCAGCCTTAGCCGCCCCCTGCCAGGGAACTCGCGCGTCCCTGAAACCGAGCTAATCCCACGGGCAGTTAAAGAGTTGAAAATCTGCCACACAACTTTTTCAGAATGGAAAAATCGTGACGGAACCTGGAGTAACGACAGTATCGACACTCAGGAAAGCAAAACTCATTCACCGTCTTCGCCTCAAATTCCCTCTTTGAGTAACTCAGTTCTGTCTCCGTGGGTGCCACTATCTCATCTGTAAAATAGGATGCTCTGCCTCTGCCTTTCTTCTCTCGTTCTGTCTGCCCTATGATTCTGACTGTAAACTGGAACTAAGTGAGAAGGTTGCTGGCTAGTATTTTTTAAAAAGTTTGCCCTGGCAGAGAATTAATCAAGATGAAAACAGGTGTCTTGCATGAAGCATCTTGCCAGTCTCAGCACAAATCAAGAGGCATTAGCACCAATTAATTACAGAACAAATTAGTAACGGTAAAATGAGCTGGGTTTGCATATAGCCTGAGCAGTTCACCCTTGCAAACCACCCTCTAATTCTGTTAATTCACAAACTGCAAAGCTAGAGTCTAATTATTTCCTTTCATTTCCTCTGCAAACTATAAATACACCTGGCATACCTGCTGCAAGCTTTAGAGAAAAAGAAATTGAACGCAAACACAAGAGTAATAACTCCTGCACCATCTGTTTCAACAACTTTGAATGACTCACAACTTTTCTACTTTTAAATTTCCCTAGTTTTAAGAACAGAGATACTGCATAGCCATGATGGAGCTCACTGTTCTACTCTTCCTTCTTCACTTTCCTGCAGGTATAAACTCTGTCCCTAGAGAAGAGTCTTGCTTTCCTACAACATAAACACGGTGCTATGCAAGCAGACCTGTTCTTGATCTGAGTTTCCAATACACCATTTTCTTTCAATGGCACCAAACAGTTCTGCCTCCAGTCTTCCTCCTTGTCTTTGTGGCAACCAGGCCAGTTTGGCAATGGAAACCCAAAGGTGATTCAAGTATTTTCTATGTCCCCGTCAGCAAACAGACCAAGGCTCCATGTTATATGGTATAAAGAAAAACTGGGTTCAGCTTTGTACATAATTATGTTGAAACAGTGTCAAGTAAAAAATCATTATTTAACAGCACTGTTCACAGTGTTGGCAAGCACATAACAGAGGCCAGTTTGGCATATTTACTGTAAACTAGACATCTGAAGCCTCAAAAGCAGCTCACTTACTGCTATCTAGATAAAGACAAGGGGTAGAAATAACTTGATTTCACTTTTCCTTAAGGCAAGAAATCATCCATTCCCAAGCAAATTCCATCCTTAATATGAGTGGAATATGAATTTATAATGCCAAGATGTGTGGTAGAAGGGAGAGTTTCTAAATGCTAGTTTTAAATAAAAAAACAGTTAACACCGAGACACAGTGGGTATATTTCAGACAGATGCAGAAAAACACTTGAAGAGGGTGGAGGTTACACATGACCCCTACCATGAATGGTACTTTTACCCTAGCCTCCTTTCATCACCATCCTTTAACACATCTCACTGAAGGCACAATTTTGCTCTCAAGTTGTTGCTGTTTTTTCTCACACCAATATCAATGTCTAATCAGAAATAGAATCATTTGGGATACAGACATGATACAGCTCCAGAATCATTCTTTTATTGCTAGGGAATCCAGTCAGAGTCACTAGCCTAAATGGGAAATCCTTGACATAGTAATATTGCACCAGCAGGATAACCATAGCTTGGATTACATGCTTATATGACAAAATAACACCCTGCATGGGAACTGGGGAAAAGCAAGAAAAAAGAGCAGGGTTGATGTACTCTACTTTTGTCCATCCCTGGTGGAAACTGGATGAAAGGGGTAGGGACATGCTGGGACCCATGTTAACATTTAAGCCATTACAATAAAGTAATACTTACACAAACCAAGAAGAATAAAACTTGCAAGCATTGCATTGCTGGAACATTATGTCCACAGGTGTGATTCAAGTGCCAACTGTATTAGAGCAAAAATTATTGTTAACAACTAAGCCTAAAATCACCTCGACTTAGTGACCTCCCCTCACCTCAGTTTTCCATCTACTTTTTCTCTCCCCAACTACATTTGTATATTTTCATCCTGTGGCCAATTCATATTGATTCCTCCACACAAGAGAGCAAGCACTCTGCAGCCTTACCAGCAGAAGTTCAATTTGTATTGATGTGGGGGCCATGCTACCATTTCTGTTTTAACAACTCTGTCCCTGCCGCTTGAAGTGGAGGACTACTAACTCTGGAACATCTCCAGCCAAAACCCTGGCCCTGAAAGGGGAGAAGCAGCATTCTAATGTCAGATGAGCTCCAGGCAACAAATAGAAACTGCAGAAAGTCTGGGCATCAGCAGCAGATCTGTTAACTGTAGCCCTCACGGCCCTTTGTTAGAGGAGCCTCGTTCAGGGCTCCAGCTATCACCTTGAAGGCATATGCCTACTTGTTCAGCCCACAGTTCTCACCTGCACCTCACTCTGCACATGCAGTCACCATGCGCCCACCCCCCTTGGCCACCTCTGCTCTCCATCCCCTCACCTGTTCTGCTCGCTGCGGCAGGTACTCCCAGACTCTGCTCCACACCTTATGGTGCAGGTGGCCATTGCCGGTGGGTGCGCTGGTCACAGACCTACCCCTCTATTTAAGGGGCCACAAGCGCCCAGGCCAATCAGGATAAGCTGCGTGGTGGGACAGGAACGTGGGAGCTGGCAGCAGTGAACCCCAGGTGGGCTGAGACTGGGCTGGTGCTGGGCCCTGATCCCTGCAGCCGAGACACCCCCACTGCCCAGGGCAATTGAGCTTCGGGCATGTACTATGAGCTCAAGCGATGGCTAATGTTCGACTGAGGATCCCCAAAGTACCTGGCTGCCCCCATACTCTGAGCGAGAGCTTCTTTCCAGGCCTCTCTGGCCTGCTCAGCTGTGGCTCCTCTTTTGGTGCAGTGACTTTCCATACCCAGCTGTTTCTTTCCCTCTTCCTCATCCAGAGCTTACCCTCCTCATGCCTCACTGTGTGAGGTGCCTCTGAACCCAAAGAAACCATCAATTGAAAACAACAGGTACTTCAATACCCCTATGGGATGAGGCCTTTTTTTATCCATTCTGAATACTGCTTTCTCTTCCTGCGCCATGATTTAACTCTCATGGTCACAAAACACCGTTCCCTTCAGGTCACATAAAATAGAGCCACCTCCTCATCAATTTAGCCTCATTAGTCCTTCAATAAGGTGGCACTGGTTTTCCCTCTACCAATACCTCTTGTTACTGTCTTCAAAACTTGGCATAATTGCTCCATCCTCTTGATGAAATAACCCACTTTGCTTTAACCTCGGTAGCCTGTTTGTAAGCATCTCATAAAAACTGTTAGAAGTGATCCACAAAATAAAATATATTTTTAAAAATCCTACTGGAAGGTATTACTGAAATATACTGTATAAATACAGACTATGTATGAGACAACTACCCCTATTCTGCAACAGCAGGGTGTGCAAAGGCATACACATCAGAAGTGATAGTCTTTCCCAGCAGTTTCAGCAAACATGTCTAAGATCAAACTGTACTATAAAAGTGGGACTTTATATGGATTATTAACTTTGCTCCACACCACAGCATTACATCAGCTACAGCAGATCAATTGATAAATACACTCCAAATGGTTAACTTTTTAATTCTGGGTACATACAGAGATCACCACATAAAAGCATTAATCAAGATTGCTTGGTACAGCCTGCCCCCTTCTTCAAAAACAAACCCAGTAAGCAGCCCCTTCTTTTCCTCACCACTGCACTCTTTGCAGCTCCTGTTTGACTACATTTGATTGACCGATGCAGGCTTTGTAAAAGAAGTACCTCTTCCAAAGAATAATGGAACATTACCTGTTCTGACTGGAGGGTGAACCAAAGTTCAGGGCCAGACCGGCTGTTTTAGCTAGGAAAAAAAAAACCAAACCACAAAAACCTTGTGACAGAGTTTTGATTTGTTTGCTTTTGTATATTCATTTTGCATGAATATAAATGACTAAAAGTAAGGCAAAAAGGAGTGGGAATATGATTTTTAACTTTAGAGCCTTGCACTGCTATAGGTCTCCAGTCCCTGCTCAGCCCTGGTCAGTACTGTTCATTACATTCATTAATGACATGAATGGTACGATTGAGTGCACCCGTGTCAAGTTTGCAGATGACAGTGAGCTGACTGGTGCGGTTGATATGTTTGTGGGATAAGATGTCATTTAGAGGGACCTAGACAAGGTCAAGAAGTGGACCCATGTGAACCTTATGATTGTCAACAAGGCCAAATACAAGAGCATGCACCTGAGTCAGGGCAACCCATGCTGTTGGTACAGGCTAGGGGATGAAGGGATTGAGAGCACTCTTGCAGAGAAGGACTTCTACCAGAGATCCTGGTGGATGAAGAGCAAGACATGAGCCAGAAATGTGCACTTGCAGCCCCAAAAGCCAACTGTGTCCTAGGCTGCACCAAAAGAAGTGTGGCCAGCAGGTCAAAGAAGGTGATTCTGCTCCTCTATGCCATCCTGGTGAGACCTCACCTTGAGTACTGCAACCAGCTCTGGAGCCCTCAGTACAGGAAAGATGTGAACCTCTTGGGGTGGGTCCAGAGGTGAGTCACAAAAATGATCAAAAGCATGGAACACCTCTCCTATGAGAAGAGGCTGAGAAAGTTGGGGTTGTTTAGCCTGCAGAAGAGAAAGCTCGGGGAGACCTCACTGAAGCCTTTCAATACTTGAAGAGGGCTTATAAGAAAGATAGAGATAGGCTTTTTATTAGGGCTTGTAGTAATAGGATAAGGGGTAATGGTTTTAAACTAAGAGGGTAGATTCAGAGTAGATATAAGGAAGAAATTTTTTATTATGCGTGTGATGATACACTGGACGAGGTCGATCAGACCTGTAGATGCCCTATTCCTGGAAACATTTCAGTTCAGGTTGAATGGAGCTCTGAGCTACCTGCTGTAGTTGAAGGTGTCCCTGTTCATTGCAGGGAGGTTGGACTAGGTGGCTTTTAAAGGTCCTTTCCAACCCAAACCATTCTATGATTCTATGACCATAACTGGGGGAACTAGGCATTGAACCAGCACTGTACAATTGCCTCTCTGCATCTCCATCCATAGGCTAAGCAATGCAGAAATCTGGTGACAGTGTCCTCGTATGTCACCCCTCTTCTGACAGCTCATACAGAGCAAAGCAGCAGCAACCAAAGGGTTTCCTCCCTAAAATACCATGGTGTGAAGAGCCTGTGCCATCATATGTTGCCAAAGGCTTTAAGAGAGGTGTGAGTAAATCAGACTTGGAGCCATAAAACCAGTTCATGAACTAAAAGCAAGACATATTCTACAATTCTATGTCGAAGTAGCCCCCTAAGAAAGAGGTGAACAACCATCACTGCGACTCTAGGCAGCAGGTCTTCCAGCCAAGGAGTATTGCCATGGGGCTGTAAGCGAGGATCTCTCAAGAACCTTTTGCTGTAGAAAGAACTACAAATATTTTTTTAACAAAGAGAAGAGAGCATATTTCACTGAAACTTCAAAGTTATCATATGCATAAGAAAATCCCACACCTTCCCTTTCAGTTCCAGGGTCCTTGCTTGTCCATCAGCAGTTTTGTGAAAGGCTATATTTGCTGGAAAATGGTTAAGCTAAGGATTGTATGGGGAGGAGGAGAAAGCAGATGTTCTAGAGATTTCCTCAGCTAATACAAAGATCTTTAGATATTCACAGTTGTACCTTCAACTCTTCTAAAGATTTACTGATGCCTTCAACAAAAATTTGAAAAAATATTCCAGTCAGAAGCAATTTCACTTACACAGCAGACTTCTGGTTTGGTTTATTTTTTGCTTTCTTTCTCTTTTCCCCCATTATAAATAAGGAAATTTGCGTGAAAAAAAAAGGATCTTTAATATTTAATAGCTCATCTCCTTCTGCTCACATGCCACCTGAAGTCATGATCTTTAGTTTATAGCATAATTAGTTGCTATGGAAAAAAAGATAATCATAGACACAGAAAAAATTTTAGATATGATTTGCAATGTTCTTTATTTAAGCCTGTGCACAATTTACTTTTGCAGAAACCTCACTGCTTTTTATGTGCTCTTATCTGCATAATGGTTTTCATCACCTCTGCCTGTGCATTTAAGTCACACTGGTACATGCACTACTCGCACTAATGGCATTTCCTTCACCCATATTTCACTAGATACGTGTTCAAAAGATGATGAGAGTAAACATTTATGCAGAAGGGATGATGCCAATCCAGACTAAAAAAAGTCTCTTTAAAACTGACATGGGATTAGGCCCCAAAACCCTGTGCACCACAGAGTTCCCATGCCATTTGTGCTTTCTGGGCTTTTGTCATTCTCTTTGTTGCTAGCGATTCCTTTTGTCCTATATAAAAATTTTAATTAAAGAGATTCACTGCTTCCTAGCAAATTCTGTGTATTTAAGCGCTGGAAAAGCAGAAGTCCTGTTCCTCTGTCAGTGCCCTCAGTAATAAAGAACGAAAGAACAGAAATAAAGAATTCATCTGACACCCTGTATAAGAGGAGTTGTGGCCTAAAGAAAATCTTTGTCAAGGCCTATCTTTGCAGTGTCAGCAGGTCTTAGCAGCACAAATGCAATTTATGTGCTAGTTTTCCTAAAATCAGGTTACTTTCTCTAACCTGAGAGATCAGCTGACGTTCAAAGAAATACCACTTCAAAGACAAACGTGGTACTCAGGATCTTTCTGTTAAGTAAAAAGCAATCAATCAGACACAAAAATCTTTAAACTATACAGTTCTGATGGTTTATGAAAGCAGGTATTTTAAAGCAGAAATAAACAAAACAAAACAATGACTTAGAAAAATATTCTTTAATGTTCCCCAACTAAGATCTGCCTTTTAATATCTTCATGGATTTTTTCCTTGAGGATTCAAAATGGATTCTCTTCTTGTCTTGCATCATTAAAAACAGTGCTAGGGTTTTGCAAGCATATCAGCATGAAGCAAAGTTCATCTAACTATTTTAGCCCCATTTCCAAAGCGATGAAGGCCCAGCAGCATTCACTGACCTCAGAGCGATCCAAGTGCTCAGCACTTTTGAGAAGTACTCAACCACAGCTTTCACTGCATTGACATATTAATGAACTTTAATAGTAAGCACACATATACATGCTTTTGTGAGTAGGCTTGTACATAAGCATGAGAAATGCAATGTTTAAAAGGCTGCAGATAGAGCTAGACTCTGCATACAGCCACTGTAGTGGAAGAAATTACTCCCTGAGCACCCATCTTAGAGACAAGTGCTTTGCAGAGCTGCCTGGGAGATGCCTTCAGCCAAAACAAGCAAAGTTATTTCAGGTAGTTTGAAATGGGTTAAGGAGCTCTACTACTAGCAACTTAGTCACCAGATGTGATCAAGCACGCCAAGACTCCAAGGGCAAGCTAGAGAAGTGATGTGACCTCTGCTGTTGGTTCTCAGCCTTTCTCTTCATAGCCAGAAGACCACAATTTGCTCCTAACTCCTTTAGACTCCTTCCAAAATCATAGCTTAAAGATAAATATACTTTTTCTAAAAAAGAACTGAAAATAAAACCCCTAAGGGTGTAATAGATGCCCTTTTCATCTTGAAAGAAAAAGAACCAAACTTCTTGGAATAAGCAAAAGGACATTATTTTTTTATGACGTAGAAGTTCTGTCACACCAACTGAAGGCCTTTCTTACAGCAAACTGTGCTGGAGAGAGCTTAAAACTAAAACTGAAGTATTAAAGAGCCCACAGCAAATTAAAATAGTATTTGAAAGGGAATAATAAACATAAAAACTAGGTGATGATTAAATATTGGTACTAAAATGGAATAGACATGTACAAAGAAAATGCAACTGGCCATATTTTTTTTTGTATTTTACATTATCAGCTATTATTCATTTTCTTGATATTGTAAGGAATCACAGGGCTTGTATCATCCTATGCAGTAAAAGTAAACAGCAGTGGATGGCTTATCCCTGACAACTGTCTAACTATTCAAGCAAAAATAAGAGGAGCTTCTGCTATCAAAAAAAAAAAACCAACCTGGGTAGGAGCACAAGCTTTGGCTTTCTCCTCTGCCATTCTTAGCATTCAAAACAGTAAACAGTTGAATATAACTTCAGAAGTGCTACCAGCAGACATGTTTTCAAATATATTTTTTAACAGGTAAACAATTTAAAACAACAGCCTCGGATCCACACTCCGAAAAGACGTATTAGTGAGTATAATGTGATAATGCTTGAAATAAAAATGCTTTTCTTTTGAAGAAAAAGTCTCACCTGTACTGGAAACCATATATTCGTATTTACTTGTTCATATCACCACAATCTGGCTCGTTTTATGTTTCACTGACAAAATCTGTAAATAATCTCATTTCCCTAATGAAGGGTTACCTACACAGAAAGAAGAGGCACCTGTATTTTAAGGCAGCACAGATGTGACACCATTTTTACAAAACATAACTCAGTCATTAAAGATAACACAGAAGCCCTAATTCATCAAATTTGAGTTGTCTAATTAAAAAATAAAAGAGAAATTCATCTCTATTTATTAAGGTGCTTCGTGCTATGAACTTGAATCATGGATCTTTGCTTAGACAGAAATACAGACACAACTTATAGCTTTAATGATAAAGAATGAAAGATAGTCAGTGCTTAAATTTAGATGCTGTCATTGAAAACATGCTTCCTAAAGCCATCAGTTGTTTTGCACACTGGCTAAGATTCTGAATTAAATTTTTTAAAAAGTGTCTAAATTTCACTTGAGTCCTTGTGTTTATTGTTTCCTATTGGTTTGCACTAGGCTTTCATATATTCCTATTCTGTCAGAGACACCTGGCAAAGGACCTTTGCAAAACTTAATCCTGCTAAATCAAAGCCCTAACATGCATTAAACCCCTAAAAATGCAAAGTCAACCTCTTCTGGGGTTTGACCTCCAAGCACTTTGTTTACTGTATTATAGTTACGGGGATTTTTATCACAACAGATTTATATAAAAATGATTTCTGTATCAGATCACCAAGATGCCAACTGAAAGTGATTAGGAGCATTTCCACAAAAAAATAAAAGGGTATCTGTTCCATGATGGGTTTCAGAAATGTCAGGGAATAAAGAAAGAAGAACCAGTACTCCTGATTTTAGTATTCTGCATTTCTGCCTGTAGACAGGATTTCTTATTTGATGGGGAAAGAAAACCTCCTCAGAAACATCTTTCTTTTATACATATTTTCAGGTATCTGAAGACCATATTAAGTTTCTGCCTAGCTCTGCTAGTGCAAGTGGTATTTCTCACAAATAATGCTTAATTATGAGCCTATAAAACTTCAATTAAGATGCTTTATTGCCTTTTGTAAGTGTCATCCAAACCTACGCTATAGGGTAAACTGTACCTTTAATTACTGTTTGATATATTTACACTGTGCAAAGAGATTCATTACAGTAAAAGATAGTTATTATTTCTTAGAATACGACACAAATTCCTCGGTCAAAGTCTGTCTGGATAAAGCAAACAAATAATCATTTTTGTTTGCTTCCATTTTGCTCAGAAATAGAAAAGCTAAACAAACTGTAATACAACTCTACCAATTCCAATAGAGGTCAAACACTGCAAAACCAAAACCGTAGCTCTGCAGCTTTCCTCATACCAAGAATCAAGATGCTGAAGATATTTGTAAGTAAAAAATGAAAGTACCTAGAAGACAATTATACTCTCTGCCTGGCTCAGACAGCATATCCTGTTTGGATCCTGATCCAAAACCCACTGAAATTGTTGCATCGTGCTCTTCCAGTTCAACATCTCTAAGTTCTGACTGCTCTTAGTCTGGGCAAATCTTCAATTAAGCTTGCGTAGATACGGTTGTGAGCAGAAATGCTATAAATTGGTCATACTCAGATGAGATGGCATTAAATATTTTTCATGCAAGACTGAGCAAGAGGATTGAATCCAGCACTCCCTTCACCACTGTGGAATGTGGTTTCTTTATTCATCTGTTTAAGACAGAATAGGTATTTTAAGTATGACAGGACAGATGTAATAGGGCATTAAAGGTCCATGAACTGGGAGGGGAGAAGGGCTGACATCCTCACCAGAGCCTCTGTGAGAGCTCCCTGCTGGCCTGCCAGCCCTATGGGTCAGACAAGTGGTTCCAGAGGCATTCTGGACACTTGGTGCATCAGCCAGGTCTTAGACCCTATCCTGTACTGAAATGTGCAGCACCTTTCTTGCCTCACAAAATAACCACAGGAACAATTTCAACAGAAACCTCTTTCAGAAAAATTCTTAGAAGTGCAACACAAAAGAAACCAACAAACGTCAGCTTATCAATGAGACAGCTGAAACTAGAAAAACATAAAATCTAGCAGTGTGAAACTCCCCTGGTGTGGCACAGCAAGGGCACACATTTTCCACTCCTACAGCGCCTGCAAAACAAGCAGGACTCACCACTGCAGCGTGCTGCATCTGGCAGTCTGATTGCAGCTATTAGCCCCGTTAGGAGTCCTGGCATAGTCCTGGCCTGGCCTTAGCTGCTACTCCAACAGTAAACTCTGCTAGAAAGGGAGCCAAGCCAAAGCTGGCTTTGGCAAGACAGAGGTGCAAATCTGATTTTCCTTCATGGATTAAGTTACAGATCCTGCAAACTCATGCCTCATGCAGCTGAAAACTGGCAGCTTCAGATGAGAGGAATTTATCATTACTATTTTAGTATGAGAGCACCTCACTGATTGCAGCTTGACAGCCTGAGTTAATTAGTTGATGAAGGGTCTGCTGCACACTGGCTGTCTCCACATCTGTGGACAATGACACTATCAGCAGGATGAAATCCATTCTTAAAAGGTCGTTGGTTTTTAAATCCTAAACTACAAATCACAAAATCCACATAACAAAACCTGCAGATCAAAGGAATGACACAAGAGATTCCCCTTTCCCTGGCCCTCAGGACAGACTGGTCTCTGCTACTTATTGAAGCTCATAAACAGACAGACTACTTCAAAAGCATCCCCTTTTCTTTTTGGAGTCCCAGTGGTTCTCAATAATAAGATAACTGGTTTGAGCTCAGCTTGGCAATGTTCCCTTATGGCTGCTTTCCCCAGAAGGGAAATACCAACTTGCAGGTTTTCCTCTACTCCTGCCAAAGAGCAGGTGGGATTTACCCACCTTGTCAAAGAGATTATGACAAGATCATCTAGCCTCACCTATCAGATCAATGCACAGACCCCACACGCTATTTTGCACCCACATTTGCAAAATGTTAAGGTTCTTTCTAAACAGTCAGCTAAAATAGTATGTGAGGCCATCATGTCCCAAGCTCCTGAGAGGCAGTGGAGAAACACAGGTGGCAAGGAAAGCTGGTTGGGAAGTGATCTACATGAGGCTACAGCCACTGAAAGCCACTAAGCAGTGAGAGACATAGGAAACACATTGCCTATTGGGAACAAGAACAGGCCATTGCTGGCTGACCAGGAGCCTTGTATCAGTGGGAACTACTGCAGAAATCCAGCCAGCCCTCTGCCAGAGTCCACCTCTATTTATATGGTGTAGCTGTAAATCTCTGTGGCCCTCGCTCTTAGCACAGAAAAAAAGCCTTTTTTTTCCCTCCTCCTTTCCTATCCACATTTTGCACTTATCAGGGCACAGCCTGCTCTCAGCTCCCTTTTTATATATCACCTAGGAAGATAAACACTTTTAGATGCTCCCTTAAAACAAATCAAAAGCAAAAAAGCAAACTCCAGGTGTCACCAGGCATGTCTGGAATGTGGTCAGTCAGAGATGGCAGGAGAGAAATCAAGAGAGAGGAGGTTGCTTCCTTTAGAGGAAAACAACAAAATTTCAAGACAAGTAGCTCTTGTCACCCTAAGCAATGAGCACAGCATGTAACTTAGCAGTCATCTCACCTGGGTCTCCTGAGTCCCGAAAGGGGCTGCAGAGAAAGGCACGCAGCTATAAGCACAGGAGCCGATATTTAGTAAGACAGAGCTCTACTACAAGGCTTTACTAGCTTAATTCTGGTGCGGTTTGGTCTTGTTTTATTCATCCACACAAGGACTCTGTTGACGGAGTCTGCAGTCTTCTAACAGAAATATTTCAGTACCGGATCTCTGCTTTTCTACACTTCTTGAAGTACCATAAAAGCAGATGAACATTTTTTTGTTGTTTCGTGTTGTAGGACTACTTCCTCCCAATTTGAGAACAGCTCAGAGGAATTGGCTTCAATAACTTTGCCATGATTTAAGTTTATTTTTTGATTATGCTGAGCTCTGACAGAAGAGAGGGTCCAGTGAGAGCCATGCTTTATTCTGCCTTCTGTTAGGATTAATCAGGACAGCACAAATGCTGCACAGAGAGTTTAAAAGCAAAACATTCTGCAGCAATAAAGTCTGAGCATTTAGGGGACTTCAAATATTATTTTTTGTTATTATGCTCTAAACCAAAAAAAAAAACACTTTCCAAGTTGACATTAATTTCTATAACATGGCTTTAAAAACAAAACAACCCCAAAAATTCAATAGACTGCACCCAGGATAGCAATGCTTCAAAATTATAAGCAGCTTGCTGGCATTTTTCCCAGAAAAAAAAATATACTTCTGTGTGTACACACCGGCACTTTTTATTTTTCACAAGATCCGTGAAGCTCTGGAGCTTATTCCCACCTCACTCAGCCTGAAGCAGGGACAGGCTGGTCTTTGCAGTGCATGAGCATTTAGGCAGGAGAAGGAGTTTGTTTACTCAAACAACTGTGTTTGTGCATCAGAAGTAGTAAGCAGCATTGCTGTCTCAAATCCATGATGGTGAAGCCTTATCCTTCCTATCCAAGACAGAGACCTTAACTCAAGGGCTGCTTCTCTCATCTCAGCGCTTCCAGGACAGAGTTATTAGGCTATAATAAGCAAGCTCCTAGCAGCATGTTGATAAGACTGAAAGAATCCCCGTGGGTAATCCCCAGCCAGTTGTGAACAAATCCCCACAGCAGCATCAAGGTTAGCTAGGATTTTTCTGTGGAATCAGGTTATAGAAGGTCCTAATCTTAAATCCTCCACCAAATCTACTGCAATGATGTCCGCAGCTGTTTAAACCAGCAAGAAGTGTAAGTCAATTCTTGCTGTAACAAGGCAGAAGAAATGCAGATCCACACGTACACTTACGCACTCTTGAAGAGGTACCTGAATGCTGTCCAAAAATTAATTACATGGCATGACAAGCTCTGACAATTAGCTAACTAGAGTGCTTGATGGCTAGCATTTTAAATAAGCATCTTTCACGGGGAAAACTCTGGAACAGGCAGTGCGACTGTTATGACAGTCTGAGCTGTCATGTAAGCATAGCACCAATGAAACAGCCCTACCAGCTTCACGACTGCAACTGCAAAGGATGGAAAAGATCCTGGGGGAAAAAAGAATTATTTAACTGCACCTGTACCCCATGTCCATCATCAGGACATCCTCCCTTCCAAGAACGCTGGAACAGAGGAGGATTTGGGTCTTCTCTAGATGACAGCTGGCCCCCATGAAGTAGCAAGGGAAGCCAGGACCACCACTTTCTCTCACTAGGGCTGGAAGAGGTGCTCTCCGTCATAACACATTGAGCAGAGATTAGAGGCAGTCCTGCAAATACAGCCAGTCCATGTATAGTGTGACAGCAGACCCAGCATCCTTGATATTGGGCAGACTCAAAAATGCACTGCCTCCAAAATCCCCACATATCCACTCCAATCAACCCTGAAGGCTGTTGCTTCTTTGCTGCGTCACTGAAGGGAGTTTTGGCATAGGGCTTTTACTCCCACACAGTTTATGCAGATTTCTCTGATGGCTGCTCAGAGAAACAAGAGTTTCACTCCAGCAGCCCTCATTTCTTTTGCATAAGAAAACAACACTCCCACTTTCTCAGTTTTCTCCCTCTGTATGCAAAGGGAAGGGATGAAGAGGCAAGGATTTCAGGATAGTAAATAATCGGAGTGACTTGACGACATGTAAATCAGCACTTTGAAGTGTTTGTGGCAATGGCTTCTGGCATCACAAGAGAAGAAACAGTTCAATACAAAAAAAAGATAAACCATGATCTTGTATTTACAAGGCAGACTTTCAATACAGCCAATTACTGAACATGTAGTGGTGACTAAAAGTTACATTACTATTTACAGATCCTCTATGAGATGACTGGGTTTTACTAGTGTATCATTATTTATGAGAAAGGATCAGGGAATTAATTAAATGAAGAAGGTGGGTTTCAGTGGAAGTTGGGTGCCTGTTGCTTTTCTATACATGTGAAAATCTTCTGCTTCTTCACAAACATATTTCTGTCACTTATTTGTTGCAAACATTTCAGTCAGAAAAAATGTCATTTCAAGGATTTGCTTCACAATTTGCTGTTCTCCAATACGATTGCCTACATTAGGGAGCAGTTTCCCTTCCTTTATTGGATTACTCACTGGGTCTTTAGAAGGTTGCATGTTGTTTCTGGTACATAGACTTATGCTACATATCTATATTAATAAGCACGTGTCAGTGTATACACTTTCACAGAAAATCAGAACCTTGAAGAACTTCACTGACACCTTTGAGAAGTGAGTAATTTCATGCTTTTTATGTGTATATTAAACCTTTTAATTCCTGGGTTGGACTTCGTTAGGCTTGAGCTGCTACCTGCCAATTCATCTTTCTTATTTAGGATCAAGGATGAAGTCTCTATCTGGATAAGCGTATTGAAGCACCGTTCACATAACTAGATCTGCTTTTAACACCATATGCTAATTGACCATTAGGTTTCAATATGAATCCCCCAGAGGCTCACACTCCTCAGTCATGATTCAGATGTATAAGCAAGATTCTCAGCTACTGCAAAATAACTTAACTACAATGAAATCAGCAGCACTGGATGGGTTTACACCAATTGAGAACCCAGCCAACCATCTCAAAATTGCAGAGGCTTCTGCTCAGGCAAGCACCACCACTGAAGTATTTTCCCTACATGTATATGCTGCCTCTTTCATCCCTGTTGCTGCTGTGGAAAACACCAGCAGCAGCACTTCTGAACTGTACCCTGGGATTTGCTCACATTTCCCTCTTTCTTTAAGTAGAGGCTCTGTTTTCCCGATTCAGTTAAGCCATGTGTGCCAAGGCTCAGGCAGTTTATGCTGCTATGGCACAGGTGAGATGCCCTTCCCTCAAGCTGTCACCACTCTCACAGGAGAATCAGCTGCCAGCCAGGCCTCCGCATCCATGGAGGAACCTCATGTGTTGTGATGTTAGACTCCCTCCTGCTCCTCCATCTGTGAGCACGGCTGGCTCCTTTCTCTCTCAAGGCAAATAGCCAGTAAGGGCTAGAAGTCACTTCACACCGTTATTTGCTACTTGCCAATCCACATATCCAAGCCAGCTTCATTTGAGAATCTGGTGTTTAGATTTATTTTTCCTTCCAGGTAGAGAGGTAGCAGGACACTGCTGCTGAATATATGTTTTGTTACAGCTGCTGAATGCTATAGTTTATTCTGAGACAGGCTGTTCATCATAGTACTGGTTTATGTTTTCCAAAGTGCTTCTGGAAGATGCGTGGTCTGAATGAAAACTGCCCAAGACAAAGACACAGTGCAACACTGTGTGAAAATTGCCCAAAAGCAGAGGAGAGGAGATAAGAAGGCAGAATGGCTCCCTGGGGTAGGGACCCATGCAGCCACAGCAGTGAGAAAGCTATTGGGATTTATCAGCTCAGCTACTGTTTATTACAAAATTCAAATGTTCTTTTCCTTCTTCCTGTGTGGACCTATCCAACGCCCACTGAAGTCAGTGAGTTTGACGAGCACAGAAGCAAACTTTTAAAAAACTTTTTCATTTATAGAATAATTTAAAGCCATCTCCCTGTAGAACATTAAATAGCTAAATATCAGATATCTGCAGCTCCTTTACTGATAGCTGTCCTTCTACACTGAGTCTGTAGAGTACAAAAAACTTGATGTACCTTCTGTTGTGCTGAATGAGAGGATTAGATCTAGTCTCCGGCTAGAAGAAGAAAGGGAAAGATAGAAGTCAATCTGCTTTGTGGATGAAACCAAAAAGGACTTAAGATTTGTCCATAAAAATTAAGTAGGTTTTCAGACTGAAGCCAGAAACAAAGTTTCCATTCCACCTGTAACACAGACCTCCAGTGCTGGGTAGGTCTTTCAAGTTTCAATTCTGTTCCCCAGCCCCTTTTTTATCATATCATCTCTCACCAGCTTGTTGAAGATTGTAGGTATCAGTGCAAGACTACTGCCAATGGATACACTCCATGACAGTAGTAATAAAAACATAATAGTAATGATAATGAGGACCTGTCCAATACAAACATGAAATCCAACTATGGGCACAGGGAACCCAAACACAAACTCATGAGTACATAATGTATGCTACAATGCTTCTTTAATGGTATCAACATGTACCAGGAAAGAGCTTTTCTGAGCAAGAAGCCAACTTTATCATTATAACAATTACCGGTTTTCACTAAAGCAACTGCAGTACTACTTTCTCTGTGCTTAACTGTTACACTGGCTGGATGAAAACTCACTTTAACCATAACAAGTATTACAACTGATGTATTAACTTGATTCCTCCAAGACAAGTCTGCAAATGGAAAGCGATGTCTGCAACATTTCTAGTAATCTTGGCATTATCTTGAAATAGTTCACTAACAGATAGTATTCAGTAAAAGCAAGGAAAGCAGCCACGGGAGATTTAAATGCAGCAAAGCCAGCAGCAATGCTCAGTCAGCGAGAGATGACAGCAGAACAAGTGCTGCAGCCGGGCACTAGATCAAGGCAGAAAATGTGCTCTGTAGAGTGAGGCAACCCCCAGCAGGAACCAAGGGGTGGTCGGCTCCTGACTTTCAGACCCAGCAGTTGCTACATGGCAGCTGACACGGGGGCAAGTCCTGGAAGGAGCTGTGGTAGATTTAAATCACAGAATCACAGAAAAAAACAGGTTGGAAGAGACCCACCGGATCATCGAGTCCAACCATTCCCACCAATCCCTAAATCATGCCCCTAAGTACCTCATCTACCCTCACCTTAAACACCTCCAGGGACGGTGACTCAACCACCTCCCTGGGCAGACTGTTCCAATGCCTAACCACCCTCTCCGTGAAGAATTTTTTCCTTACCTCAAGCCCAAATCTCCCCTGGCGGAGCTTGAGGCCATTCCCTCTCGTCCTGTCCCCTGTCACTTGGGAGAAGAGGCCAGCTCCCTCCTCTCCACAACCTCCCTTCAGGTAGTTGTAAAGAGTAATAAGGTCTCCCCTCAGCCTCCTCTTCTCCAGGCTAAACAACCCCAGCTCTCTCAGCCATTCCTCATAAGATTTGTTCTCCAGCCCCTTCACCAGCTTCGTTGCTCTTCTCTGGACTCGCTCCAGAGCCACAACATCCTTCTTGTGGTGAGGGGCCCAGAACTGAACACAGTACTCGACGTGCGGTCTCACCAGTGCCGAGTACAGGGGGAGAATAACCTCCCTGGACCTGCTGGTTACGCCGTTCCTGATACAAGCCAAGATGCCATTGGCCTTCTTGGCCACCTGGGCACACTGCTGGCTCATGTTCAGCCGGCTGTCAACCAACAGCCCCAGGTCCTTCTCTTCCTGGCAGCTTTCCAGCCAGGCTTCTCCTAGTTTGTACCTCTGCTTAGGGTTGTTGTGCCCCAAGTGCAGGACCTGGCATTTGGCCTTGTTAAACCTCATGCCATTGGTCTCAGCCCAGCAGTCCAGCCTGTTCAGATCCCTTTGCAGAGCCTCCCGACCCTCCAGCAGATCCACACTTCCTCCCAGCTTGGTGTCATCTGCAAACTTGCTAAGGGAGCACTCAATGCCTTCATCCAGGTCATTGATAAAGACATTAAAGAGGACTGGACCCAGCACTGAGCCCTGGGGAACCCCACTTGTCACTGGCCTCCAGTTGGATTTAACTCCATTTACCACCACCCTCTGGGCCCGGTCATTCAACCAGTTTTTCACCCAGGAGAGTGTGCGCCTGTCCAGGACAGAGGCCGACAGTTTCCGAAGCAGAATGCTGTGAGAAACTGTATCAAAGGCTTTACTGAAGTCCAGGAAGACCACATCCACAGCCTTTCCCTCGTCCAAGAGTTTAGTCACTCGGTCATAGAAGGTGATCAGATTAGTCTGGCAAGACCTGCCTTTCATGAACCCGTGTTGACTGGGCCTGATCACCCGGTTCTCTTGCAAGTGCTTCTTGATAGCACTCAAGATCACCCGCTCCATGACTTTCCCCGGTACTGAGGTCAGACTGACAGGCCTGTAGTTCCCCGGATCCTCCCTGTGCCCCTTCTTATAGATGGGCACGACATCAGCCAGCCTCCAGTCCAGTGGAACCTCCCCAGTCATCCAGGACTGTTGGAAGATGATGGAAAGGGGTTTGGCCAGCACATCCGCCAGTTCCCTCAAAACTCTTGGGTGGACTCCATCTGGCCCCATAGACTTGTGGGTGTCTAGCTGGGCAAGCAAGTCTCTAACCACCTCCTCTTGGACCTTGGGAATCTCATACTTCTCTTCCAACCCTTGGGGTTGTGCACAGAGGGAACAATTTTCCTTACTGTTAAAGACTGAGGCAAAGTAGGCATTGAGCACTTCAGCCTTGTCTTCATCCCCTGTTACTGTTGTTCCCTCTGCATCTACTAGGGACTGGAGATTCTCCCTAGCCCTCCTTTTGCTGTTGACGTATTTGTAGAAAGACTTTTTGTTGTCTTTCACAGTCTTGGCCAATCGCATTTCTAGTTGGGCCTTTTTCCCTGCACATTCTCACTTCCTCCCTATAGTCCACCCAGGATGCCTGCCCCTTCCTCCAGAGGTCGTAGACCTTCCTATTGATGTCTCTTAGGACCTCCCTGCTCAACCACGCTGGTTTCTTACCCCGCCGGCTACTTTTCCGGAACTTGGGGATGGCTTTCTCCTGAGCTGCTAGGAGTTCCTTTTTGAAGAGCGCCCAGCCCTCATGGACACCTTTGCCCTCAAGGAGCCACCCTTAGGAGCGCAGTGACCAGAGCGCTGCGAACAGGAGTATGCAAACAGGGGCCAGCCTCATCAGAAGGGCAGGCTCAGCAGTTTGCAAGACCAGTTCACAAAGGCACAGTCTCTGTGCTCAGGAGGTGACTTCAGTCAGCAAGAGGGAGCCCAGCCATGATGTCCACCTGGCAGGAGGCTGTATCCTTTGCACCTGTCAGAAGGGATGCATCAGCCCAGACTGAGCTCTCGGGAAAACATGCAGCCGTCCAGGTCTCTGGCTGCAGGGAGCGCCACCAGCTTTCACTGGAAACAGAGGGCAGCAGGGGCAACAGCTGTGTCAGGTGCAAGTAGGTGGAAGATCTCCTCAGCCTGGTGGCAGAGCTGCAAGAGGAAGTAGAGAGGCTAAGGAGCATCAAGGAGTCTGAGCAAGAGATAGATTGGTGCAACCACACCCTGAGCTCCTTGATGCAGGAACAGACAGCCACCAGAAAAAGCCCTGCTCAAGGGGATTTGGTATCCTTCCCCCACCAGGATATAGGCAGGGACTTGAAGGGATGTAATGAGTGGAAGCAAGTCCACCAACAAGGCAGAAAACAAATCCCTTCCTTGCCCACACCTGCCCAGGTACCTCTGCACAAGAGATACGAGGCTCTAGCTGTGGAAGAGCAAACAGAAGAAAATGTGGATGATAACTTGTCTACATCCTAGGAAGGGCCAAGACCAGAGTGACACACACCTCGTATTACTACAACTGCCATGAGAAGGAAAAGGCAAGTTCAGTTCTTAAGTCCTCAACATGAGGAGGATATGGAACTACTGCAACAGGCCCAGAGGAGGGCTACAAAAACGATCTGAGGGCTGGAGCACCTCCCATACAAGGACAGGCTGAGAGAGTAGGGGTTGTTGAGCCTGGAGAAGAGAATGCTCCGAGGAAACCTTACAGTGACCTTCCAGTACCGGAAGGTGAAGTACAATAAAGCTGGGGAGGGACCTTTTACAAAGCCATGTAGTGATAGAACTAGGGGGAATGGCTTTAAATTTGAGATGGGAAGATTTAGACTAGACTCAGTGAGGGTGGCGACGCACTGCCACAGGTTGCCCAGGGAAGTTGTGTATGCCCCATCCCTGGAAGTGTTCAAGGCCAGACTGGATGGGGCCATGAGGAGCCTAATCTAGTTGGAGGTTGGAATTAGATGATCTTTAAGGTCCCTTCCAACTCAAACCATTCTATGATTCTAAGACAACAGAGAAATGGGAAATACAGTATGGACAGGTGGTGATAGTGAAAAGGAGTGAGACACACGTCATCACACAGGGAGTATTTTAGCTTTGCTTAAAGAAATCACATCTTGCATACCGAAAGGAGCTTCTGGCCACACAGTCAGAGCCAAGAATTTTGTTGGATTTGGGCATGCAGTACTGAGTAGTTTTGCCTTTCCTATACATACATTTTTTCCATAGTGGCAATCATTGCATTCCCATTGTGCTGATGAAAACTACAGCACTGGACCCAAATATTCAAGGTCTGAGTAAACTGCTCCCCTTCAACTCAAGCTCAGTTCACCCTTCCCTCTCCCAACAGCCATTCTCTCAACTTATTCAAGCATGTTTGCAAGAAGGCAACAAGTTGTTTTTTCAGCCACAATGACAAGTATCCACAAAGGTAGGATTCACTTTTGTAGCTGATAGATACCTACGCAAAAAACGTACAAGCAAACACCTTTGAAACCTACTACCTAAGTGCTAATAATAAAGTTTAGGGGTTCTACGAGTTATTTCAGTTGAAGTCAATGAGTTCTTCTATAATGTATGCATGTGGAAGAACAATGTGAGTAGGTACTCCTGTACAAAATAATATTCACTAGCAAGCTAGAGTTTTCAAAAGGCCAAAGGAAATTTCTGCCATAGTGATACATCAAAATATAAGGGCATGTAAGGTGGATTTTTTTAGCAGATGTTATAGCAATTAAAGTATATATGAAATATATATCAATAAATATATCTTTCAGTTTCTATTTTTTACTCTGTCTTTGCTACTGACATTTATATTATAAATGAATATTTTTTTGGCTCCAAGAAAGATTTTGTTCCATCCACTTTATCAAGACATACTTAATAAATCATATTTGGCAGCATAAATGAGATTTACAGGAACTAATCTTCAAAATGTGGATGCTTAGCATGTACAATAAAGCCACCCCTTACATTAAAATTCACATCCGTAATATTTTAGCATGCATGATAGCAAGTGAAGAGACCGCAAACAGGACCACTTCCTGCATATTTGCGCAGCTTAAAAATTATCTTTCCCCAAGTTTCATTAACATAGAATCATAGAATCCTAGAATGGTCTGGGTTGGAAGGGACCATGTAGATCACCTAGTCCTACTCCCCTGCAGTAAGCTGTGTCATCTTCAACTGGATCAGGTTGCTCAGAGCCCCATCCAAACTGACCTTTAATGTTTCCAGGAATGGGGCATCTACCACCTTTCCAAGCAGCCTCTTCCAGCATTTCGCCACCATCAGTGTAAAAAAATTCTTCCTAATATCCAGTCTAAAACCTCTTCTCTTTTAGTTTAAAACCATTAGCCCCAATCCTATTGCTACAGGTCCTGCTAAAGGTTTTTCCCCATCTTTCTTCTAAGTCCTCTGCAAGTATTGAAAGGCCACAATAAGGTCTCCTTGGAGTCCTCTCCAAACTGAACCACCCCAATTCTCTCAGCCTCTTTTCACAGGGGAGATGTTGCAGGCCTTTGATAATTTTACTGCCCCGCCCCAGACCCACTCCAACCGGCTCATATCCCTCCTGTGCTGAGGGCACCAGAGCTGGACACAGTACTCCAGATGTCTTGTCACCAGAGCAGAGCAGAGGGGCAGAATCACCTCCTTCAGCCTGCTGGCCATGCTGCTTTTGATGCAGCCCAGGAGACAGTTGGCCCTCTGTGCCACAAGCACATATTGTCAGCTCATATCCAGCTTCTAATATACCAAGACCTCCCAGGTCCTTCTTGGCAAGGCTGCTCTCAATCTTTTAATCTCCCAGCCTGTATCAATTCTGAGGGTTGCCCCAACACAGGTGCAGGACCTTGCACTTTTTGAACCTCATGAGGTTTTCACCAACCCACTTCTCCAGCTTGTCAAGATCCCTCTGGATGGCATCCAATCCGTCATAGGTGTCAACCTCACCACTCAGCTTGGTGTCAGCTGCAAACTTACTGAGGGTGCATTCAGTCTATGTCATTGATGAAGATATTAAACAACACTGGTCCCAAAAGAGACTCATGAGGTATGCCGCTCATCACTGAGTGGTCAACATTTTTACAAAGAGATAAAGAAAGCTGAAAGCCTTATTAGCCTCACAGTGCTGGAGCAATATATCATATTGCAAAGATGAGAAATGCACTTCAGTTGGTTTCACAAACACCCCCCACATTTTAACAGTTCACTCTGGCTTTCAAAGAAAACTAATGAAGGCTAATTTCTGACTGTGGAATGCAGCAGAGCACATAAAGTTCATAGATCTGAGTCCTACGGCCTCTTCTGCTGCATACTTTACTAGAGGCTTTAGGCAAAATGCAGTGAAATTTTCCCATGGTGGATATGGGTTTAAGACCTAAGCTAGATCTGTTTCTATCTCTTCAGACCTCAGTCTGCAGAACTGAAAGGAAAGGGCCAAACTAGTCTCCAGGTTTAATTCTGTCCTCATTTTCTACATGCCTTGAGTTTGTTTTTCAAGAAGTCCGGTGTAAGTGTCTTGAAGAAAGATGCTGCCAGAGCTTCAGTCAAAGCTGATGGATAGGAATCACTTGATTCAAAGCCCCAGAACAGAAAAGCACTATTATTAAATGCCTTTGCATTAAACATTTGCTCAATGACTTAGGCTTTAACAACAGCTCTTTCCAAATGTATTGCTGGTGAAAGACCTGTTCTGTACTGCACCACATTACATACCCCAGTGTGAATAACAAATCCATGATCCATAGAAATGCAACTACATTCCTGGTCATTAATACATGCTTACATGTGCAATTTTCCTGGTACCCAACACAGAGTATTGGGCTAAAATGGTCACTGCTTAGAGTCTTGTGCTGATGACAGTAGGGCAGAGGAGGCATAATAAATATCTGAATATGGTAATTCATATCAAGCAATCGGGTTCCACTTTAGATTGCTAATTTACACCTAACAAGCACTGGAAAAAAAAGAGAAGACACTGTTTCTTCACTTCGTTTCTCCTGGACTTTTATCCACCTTGCACACAAATACTCCCTCCTGACAGAAGCCAGAATTTTCTGGCTTTCTTGCTCAATACTTCTGCTGACTTAGAAATTACTCAGAAATACATATTTTATTGATTATATTCTGTACATTAACTAGAAGAATCCAGACCTCTAAGTCTTGCCTTCACCATAAACCTGTACCAACACAGAAGCCCCCAACACTGCAGGATATCAGCCTCATACAGAAATTGCGCAGGGGTTCTAATCAATAGGAATAGAAATGAGCAAAAAAGCCAAGTTTCCAAATGCCCTCTGCTGGCACCTGTCAATATTACTAAGAATTTCACCCTGTTCCTAACCAGCCATTCAGAAAATTAATTTTGAAGGTTTATCATCTGAAGATATCTTGGGTTTATGTTTATAAATTTATCCTCTTCTGGCTTTGCCTTAATACTGAAGTTTGCTTGGTTTTAACAAAGCACAGCAGAAACTCAAATGCTGCAGTTCTTCTTGTAAACATCAGGGTAGATGGTAAGTTTTTTAAATCCACTAACTTCTAGGGATCATCACCCTCATTATTTTGACCAGTTGTTTTTCAGGAAGCTGTTGTGAAGTTTTGGGGTTTTTTTTACCTTCCCACCAAGTACCAGGGCTACAGAAACCCAACCATCCTCTTGCTGCAGGATCCAGGGATGGATTGCTCAGCGAGTTTTTACCCACAGTGATGTGCTGGCTCCCAATACACAGCATAGCCAGGACAGTGAGTGCCACAGCTACCGAACAGTCACAACCACACAGCCACAGCTACCAGGGCTGCCCCTCCTCACAGGCACCAGAATCCCCACACTGGATCCAGCACAGGGCAACGCTGTAACAGCATGAACAAAGTGACAGGCATTTTTCAAATTATTTTCCCATTTTACACAAAATAACCTCAATATGTGGATTTCCAAGCGTGACGGAATGATCACCTTATTTCCAACATTCTCCTTAATCTTCCACTAGGAATTTGTAAAAGTCTTTAGAAACTTGTAGAGAAGAAAGCCAGGTTACAGCTCCTTGATATTCTGATTGTGAATTACTCTTCTTTTACTACTAACTTTCAGTTACGTCAGGACACTGTGTCTCACAATATTTTAAAGTTATGTTTCAATTCCACATTAACAACTAAGCCATTGCATCATAAGAAACCAACAATTAACAACACAGACCAGGAATACAGATCCCAGAGCAATTGCTGACCTCTTGAAAGAGATGACTATGTGTTTGCATGACAGCACGCACTCACAGGAATAGCTGCTGAAGACACAGGCCTGGCTAAACAACCTGCTTTCCATGAAGTTCTTTAAGGGATGAAAGCAATTCCGGCATGTTCGTTAAAAAATGCTGCCAGGAGAAGAGAACAAAGAGTCCTACCTCTCACAGGGTGCACAAAAAGGGTCTGTGTAATGAGACACCACTAGTTAAAAGTGTTGAAACCTGCTGCATGAAGAAACAGTCACTGCACTCATGAACTGCAGAGGTGAGACATGGCACCAAGCTAGTTTAGGACAAAGACTAAGTAACTACACCCTGTTGGTAGTGTCCTCCTCAGTGCTCCCCTCATTGAAACACCACGGGATTTTAGGAGGAGGCCTTGCTAGGGATACACTTCTGCTTTCAAGGCATAAATTTTAATGAGTCTTTGCCTATTAGTTTCACATTACTTCCTCTGCTCTTTGCAGACAAATAGAGACAGAGCTCCAGTGCTCTTCATTCGGAAGCGAAGGTCAATAATGACATTTCTGCCATCCACTAGTCAGGAAAAGAGGTATTGTGTACAACACCAGTCTTGGTGTTGCACGTCTGAAGTTAACCTTAATAGGACAGTATTTATTATATTTAAGAAATCTTTGATGAACCTGTAAAGAAGCCTTATCAATCAGAAGACCAAAGCTATCAAATCATATCTGATTAATTGAAATACATATTCAGCAGAACAGATTGTACTTACTACTCTGATTCCATGACTAAATAAGGCTTTTAATAACTCTTTCTATGTAGGTGGGCAATAGAATAAAGTAGTTCAGAGCTATCCATTATGGACACAGCCCTTAGTGGAAAAGACTGTTAATATGTCATCTTTTTTTTTTTTTTTTAAATAGCTGTCTCTAGGCTGGCAATGTTAATTTCCATAACTTGTCATCACTGCAGCTCTGCTAAACTTGGTTGGGGTTTTAGCGCATGCAGAAGTCAGCTTAAGTTAACTCAGAAAACAGGGTTCTAAGAGTAAAGGTGGGTCACATATTTAGCATATGGATGGAGCCATATAAATCCTGCTTGTGTAATGTATCATGCCATGAGTGACTCTCCTGATGGCAGGTCATCTCAGCCTGCCTGCACTTCAGGACCAGGAACTGACTGGTTCTTTGCAGACTGCGATTTCTGTTCTTGCTGTTGACCCATAGTGTGGAGAATGCTGTTGGGGAAAAAAAAAAACCCTTAGGCCGTCCATGAAAAGCTGTTTCAGTCTACTGTTTATTGTCTCTCATGTGGAATAGATACAGTGACTACTGGATTACTTTTTGGCTTTGCACTAGTTTGGCATCTGCATGGATGACAGATCTAAATTTTTTCATGTTTTGTCATATTTACTTTTAAATGATTTTTTTGGATGGTATAGGGAAATAATTCTGTTTGATATAGAAACTTGAAGAGTACCTTCCAGAGGGCAAATCAACTTGACCTTCACATTCTGGTCAAATGGGACCCATAATTATTAGCACAACGCTAGAAAGACATCTGGGTTTTGACATGGAAAATGTCAGGATGCGAGGGATGGCAGGAGAGGAAGAGCTGGCACTTCGACATAAGAACAGCCGCATGCTTTCACTCTGACACTTAGAAAATACATTCCAGTTTAGTAAATACATCAGTGGTAAAGCAGAATAATAACATCCTCCAAGAAAGCCTGCAAAACAGTGTTTTCTACTCAAGGACAAAAGTTGCTGCATTGTCAAGTCTTCCTCCCAGCATCGTGATACCTTAAGTTTTCCAAGCTTTACAGTTCTATAAGCAACACAGGGAGAGCCCCTAGAAAAAAGGCTGAACTGACAACTGGAACGTTATAGTCATTTGAAAATAAGAGTTCAAACCTTTAAGAAAACATTTGCTTAAAGCTTTTTCATCCAAAAGCTGGTTCTAAAGCAGCACCATGGTATTCTCTTGCTAATGTTCTTCATGGAATTTCAAATCAAATAGACTCAATTTTCAAGAAGAGTATCTTATTCCCTAAATCCTGTAAATTCATTGTGGAAGTCCCAAAACTTCAGCTGAGTTCCCTCCTTCTTTCCAACAGATTTCAAGGAACTTGCACAGAAACATGAGGGTAGAATTTAGGAAATAAACACGGAAATGAACCATAAGTTATACCAAACTTTAACTCGCTCCTCTAGTTCCATTTGTTCTCCTGTGATAACAAAAGGGAGGGGGAAATCTCCAATGAAACCTGACACTAAGATTCAGTGCTGTAGCTTCAAGGCGATTTACATATTCTGTAAAACAGGCCCTAATGAGTTGTCTCATCTTGAGCTCCAAATGTTGAGAAGCAGTAGTTAGGGATTTGCTAATACTGAGCTTTGCAAAATAATTAGTACTACCTGGAACATAAAGGCTCTAAAATAAGAGAATAACAACTGTTCTGGATATTAGAAGTGTTTATTAAGCCTTGGGTTTAAAATGGAGATGTAAAGAAAATAATGCAAAAAGGAACATGGGAAAAATACTACCAGTCTCTTGAAAACAAAGTTCAGAAACTTAAAATACAGTTAAGACAAACATACAATATCATCCTATTATAGTCTGTATAATTTATAGATTATCTGTAGATTATTTTGCAGCCAACTTTAAAGCCAACTGGCTGGAAAATGGCTTTGCGGAGAAGGACCTGGGATTCTAGTGGCCAACAAATTAAAAATAAATCTGCAGTTGCCCCCAAGGGTGAAAATCATCTGTGTACTCAGCTGTATTAAAAGAAAGAAAACCTTGAGATCAATGGAAGCAATTAGCTTGCTCCACTCAGCTCTTGCAAGACTGTGTCTGCAATAATGGGGCCAGTTCAGGGCTACCTGATACAAAACAGCTATTGACACATTGGAGCAAGATGAATGGAGGGATGGTTAAGAAGTTAAAGCAGGTGATAAAAGACAGGCTGAGACATGGGCTGGAGCAGTCTTAACAGAGGGTTAAGGGATGATGGTATTACTGGCTTCAGCTACATAAAGGGAAGGGAAGCCAGAGTCTCTCTGGAGCTACAGGAGTAATAGAATGAGAGGCAACAGCCACAATTTGTAATAAGGGAAATAGGTGTTGGGGGAAGGTGGAAAGAAGCACTGTGAGGTTGTCCAATATTGGAACAGGGGCTCCGAGACATGGGGAATCTCCATCTTCAGAGATGAAGACAAAACCTAAGATTTAAAAAGGCCCCTAGTGACCAACCCAATATAATTTTAAAGCTGGCCCTGCCCGGCACAAGGTATTAGCCAGATGACCTCTAAATGTCTCTTCCAACATGAATTATTCTGATTCCATGATCTGTAGGAAAGTTAGCGCTGTGTAATGCAGTGATAGAGTTCAAACAGGCTGAAAGTAAAGCAGGAGGTGAAACACTACAAGAATCACAGTGTGCTTTGGAAGAAGAGTATGAAAAGACAACAGGCTGCTTGAAAGACAAAAGATGGACCTACTGTGTCTCAGATTGCATTCCAAACATTAAATGGGGAATATTTTTTAATAAGAGTAAGTTACCCGAATGACAAGAACAGATACTTTGGCAGACCTAAAAAGTAGGGGGAGAGTATATAGAGGGGTTTTATAAAAATTCATGGAAATGTAGTTACAAATTATAAGTGGCTTGTCACAGATGGGACATAGGAAGTTTAAGTATGGCCACATGGGCATAGGTTATTGACACGGTTATGTTAAAAAAGAAGATATATGGTGTAAAACCTGAGCACCCAGAATGTAGGATGAGGGGCCAGGCCCAAAGGACAATCAATCATATTACAAATGGATGTACTTTAGTTGACCTGAAATATATCTAAAGTACAAACTGACATAGTTACAAGTATTGTGCACTGATAGCTCTGTAAAAGTATGACCTATAAATAGCAGAGGAGTAATACCATCATAGATCAGAAAGAGTTGTAAAGGGGAAGAGCATACAAACATCACAGGATGTTTCAGCCATTTCCACTCCTGAAGCATCTGTAAAAGACCAGATACAGAGATCATAAGAAATGGAAGAGAGAGAATGTTTCATCATAAACTCTCCTCTTCCATTTGGTGAAAATAAAGTGATTCAAAACACAGTAAAAGGCTATCAGATGCGACTGACTGGGGGCCTAAAATCACAATGACAGGTGCTTACAAAGCACTGAAATCTTCTGGAGAAATATCACAGTAGCACAATACAAATTGGTATATTACATGACCTCAAGTCCTCAAAGAAGCACCATGGACAAGGGAGCTCTAAAATACTTCAGAAGGCATTTGAAGTCCCTGATGTTCATCTTTCAGGTAACTATGTCTTCCCTTCTCTCACTCCTGGCATGTGGTGAAGAAAATAATGTATATCCTTCGCTAGTATAGCCCAACAAGCTTTAAACCAGAGATTATTATTGTTATTGGCATCTGACAGATAAAAGCACTGAAGCACAAATAAAGAAAGATTACTCAGCAGAGCAGCGAGAAAGATAGGAATGGAGTCGGTTCCCTGTATCTCAGCAGCATTTCTTTTTCATTAGGTCAACACACATTTTATTGTTCACTGTTTTGTCATTAGTCTAGATCCACAAAGAACACAAGACAGTTCAAAAACAGCTTACCTTTTTGGCTTCCTAAAGACACATTTACATTTCATTCAATGCATACTGATGATTTGTTCCACATGACAAGGTTCTTCCCTTTTCTGCTGCACTGATATTAAAAAGCTCCATAGTAGATAAACAACTCCTTATTTTTACTATTTTTCCTGTAACACAGGAACCACTTCCACCACAGGATGCTCATTTCTCATTAATCCATAGACAGAACCTGAATATCCCTCATGATTTGTCTTAGGCTCCCAGAACGAGAAGGAGGGGATATATAGGTAAGTTTCGTGTGACTAGCACGAAATGCCTTGATGGCAGGAGAGAATAACAGAGAATAGCCTAAACAGTTTCACTGTAACAAGTAGGAGGCAGTTTCACATGCCTGTGAGCTTATCTTTTAATTGCCTTGAAAGCTTGAGGCTTGCAGTTAGAAAAGTGATTGCAATAAAGTTCATCTTGTTCACAGTATATGCATCCACCACATCCTTACTGATTAAACAATGTAAATCAAGGGAAGTGTATGACTTCTGGAAATAGACACTGAGCTACATATTAGTTTACAGAGTCTAGAGAATTCGAACCCAAAAAGGCAAAAGGAAAAGAATGCAGTGCTGTTTCTGACTTCTAGCATTAAGTAAGGAAACAAATTTGGTAGGCAACAGTGAAATACTGTGCATCTGCTGCCCATAACAAGAGTTTTCTGGTGTTAATACTTGGTGCACAGTTACTTCCATTTAAGAAGCCAAATGGAGTTCTGGGATCTCCACAAAAGCGTGTTTCAAAGTATTGCAACTGGCTACGCTTTAGAGCTACTATTGATCTTAAAATCCATGTAACATAAGCAACAAACCTTCCTCCAGTCTTACCTTTGCAGCAGACATTTCTGATGATACGTGGCAGGGAACGAGTGTTCCCCTCACCAGTGCTCCCAAGGGGCACAAGCTTTTCTGGGAAGGCACTTTAGCCAGAGAGCATGTTCCCATTCCTTAGGAAGGACAAATCAAGTGTTTCCAAATTCATAAAAAATATTTTGCTTTCTCATAAGTAACTTTCTATCTGCTCTTCCATGCAGCTACTTTGAATCTACTGCTATTGAAAAAGCACCAGATTGATAGCCCAGACTTGGATTTTTCACAATGTACCACGGCAGTTCCCCCATCCCAGCAGCACTAGGAGACACCAGCAAACAGGAAATTATTGATCCTACCACCTAACTCAGCTCTGCAATGTCATTTACTCACAGCAGTACTATCCTCTGTGTCTACAACCCATGTAGTACTGGCAGCCATGGTAGGAAGCTCCTACTCTATTATCTGTCTGTTAAATTGCCTCCAACTTGGTTATCAAAATCCCTGTTGGTAAAGTAAGCCTCATCCAGTTTGATACAGCCGCTGCTGCCCACTAAGCCTGCTAAGCCTGCTACCCACTAAGCTTGATTATATTGGAGCATTTCAGGAGGTGAACACTTGATTCACTACAACCAGGTAGAAGCGATTAAATTCATTTCACATCCCCAAAGACACATCAAATCCAACAACTGATTTGCAGTGCCTTCAAAGCAGCTGAAGTAAAAGACTCTCTATTTCATTATAGGTTGCCTAAGTCCATGCTTCTCCACCTCTGGCCACACAGCCTTTACTTTGGACTGCACAAATAGATTAAGGTCATTGTCAAAACAATAACACAATGTCACCCTGGACAAGCTCAATAGTGTCAACAACTAAGTGGTAGCTGCCTGACACAGTAGACAGCAGCACCTTACTAAAAGAGAAAGCAAAGTATTTTTCACAAAGGTGAAAATGACTGGTTATGCTTATTATGCTAAGAACCCCAGTGGTGTTGGATGTTTTAGGGAGATGCTAATCAAATGGACGACATTAAAACTACCTCAGTATTCTGCAATGGAACAGAATAGCACAGTGCAGAGGTCAGCCAGCACAGCTCTAAGCACTCTCAATTATCAGTGCAAATTAAAACATGCCTTATAAAAGGAATCTGGCTGATTTTCTGTATTTGTTTTTGCACCAAAATAGAAAATTATTGGCCAGAGCAGATTATAACTAGTAGGTTTGTGATTGCCTAGGATCCTTGCTCTGTGCTTGCGTTACTGTCTCATACATTACATTACTGAGCAAAAATTCCAGCCCTTGTGCATATGAGATTTCTGCTGTGACAGACACTTGGAAACCACAATTCAGCAACAAAACAAACTCCACTATTAGGCTGCCAAAACATGAAGAAGTACAGAATAAAGATCTGCTTTGACACAGCCACGCTCAATTAGCAATTTCATCCCTTCTATATGGCTGGTATGTGCATATAAATAAAGCTTTTCTGAACACGATGCCTTCCTGAAGTTCAGCAACAGCAAGGCTTAAGTGTGCACAGACAGACTTCCACACAGGTTTGAGCATTAGAAAGGTGCATCCAGCAGCTGTGATGCTATAAAGCTCTCTCCTTGTAGAACCCTGCTGAAGTCTATCATGCCCCATGCAGCCATCGTAATCACTTCATAGTCTTCTGCACCCAATTTTATCCCTTCATTTTCCGCTTTATACCTACAGCAAATGGTACGGGAACAGTGATTTCTTCGTAACATCAAAACAGCAAACTAATATCTTTCATTGAAATACTGGAGAAAGCATTGCTTTCAGAAGCTCAAATAATGAACCCAGCTAGATACTCTGGCCAGACACTACAAATGTTTTAGGTGGATAAACCCACACACATGTGCAACAAGTGTTGTATTTGCTACAGTACATAGACAAGAAGGTAACTAAATAATTAACAAAGACATGAGGTCTGGTCTGTCATAGGAAAATTAAAAAAAAAATGGTGGTACGCAATGCTTGCAAGTATGTGTGGGAATCCCTGCATGCTAAAGTCAAGAGATCCTTTGGAGCTATATTACAGAGTGATGTCCACAGACATCTTTGTTCCCAGGTATAATGAAGTCTTAATACCAGTGCAGGGCTCAGCAATATACTTTCTTGCATAATAAGCAATACGGCAGGAATCTCAACAGAAGGTTATTTAGACAAGATCCTGTGAACAGAAGTGTTATTTGTGACCTGGATCTCAACCAATTATGCTCTCTAAGATTACGAGTCACACTCAGACACAGTCAAAGCCATTAGCAACAGCCATGAAGGTGGAAAAAATGAGAAAACAAGAATCAAAATAGGAAAGATATACCCTGTTTTTCAACTGAGAAAGCAGCAAAATTTCACAAAGGAACATCACTCTGAAGCAATGATGTGTATTTTCTTTTGGGGAAGGTCAGGGGTTAGGAGGAAGGGGACTGGACTGGCAGGACTACCTGAAGTGTCTGGGAAACTCAGCTAGCCACAGAACATGAGAGCATGAACAAGTCCCCCAGTCTGCAGAGCTGGTGATGGGAGTGCTGGGGACCACTGTTGCTGGAAGCCTGTTGGAGAGAGATGAGAGGCAGCAGCTTAGTTTGGAGGTAAAGAACAAGCAGGGGGACCACAAAAGTTGTGGAGAGTCCTGTTAAGGGACAGGGGTAGATTCTGATAGATTATTTCAGTCCTTTGTAGAAAAACAAAAAAAAAAATACTTGTACCAAAGAACCACACCCACAAGTCTGATGCCAAATTAGCTTAGCACATGGCTCTATTAATTCTGCCCAAGTATTTTCTGTTTGATGACAGACTGAATCGCTGCTCACTGAACCAGGTTTATCTCCCTCATGCATTACCAGCCTGGCAATCAGAAGGGAACCTGGCAAACAGGACTAAGAACAAGGACAGAGCAATCTTCTTCCTGAGGTCTGCTGCCAAGTGACAGAGCTGCCTGCCTGCCAGAAGCAGCACTTTCACCGAGGACTTGGTATAAGAGTTTCTCTTCCGTGCAGGTAAGCATGTGTCACCTCAGGAGCAGCCCATCTGCTAACTTCACCGCACGGTGGACACAGAGGGGGATGCAGGAGGGGAACAGCAGGAGCTAAGAAAATAGCTTTTTGTCTTGTCCCCATCATCAGTGCTCAGATATGCACTCCCAAGTGCTGGCAACTTCAAGATATAAGGCGACAGGTGGTCTGATAACATGCTCTCCCTACCCTGCTGCTCCAAGTATCCATCCCACACTGTAAATAAGACTTAGCGCTAAGTTCCCAAGGAAACTGGAGCTCCCTGATGCTGCTGACTGAGATTTTCCACTTAATGCAAAGAGGGCAGGCTAAGTTAGGTCAGACTCTGTAAGAGACCTGATGAAACACCATCAATTACCAGGATTGCTCCCAGAACTCATGAAGAGCTGACAGCTCAGTGGCTTGGCCATTATACTTTAAGCTCACTACTAACTGCATCTTAAGATTTCTTTGCTGTCTACCTCTCCCCACAAGTGGTTTATTCAAATACAGCTGTGTGATCTCCAAGTGTTGTTTTCCTTCGGTGCTGCATTGTGTGTCCCAAGAAAACATCTGGAGAGAGTGCAGTAGGGTGAAAAAGCCAGACAACTGCAAGCATATAATAAACCATCGGTGAAATTTCACAAAGGAGCTCATCGATATCTGTTCTGCAGGCTTTGAGATTTTCCATGCTGATGGTAGAATAACTCAATAGAGCTTGCCAGAGTCCTTACACCCATGCCCCTCTGTCATGGTTTAGCTAAATTTGGCAGCTAAAAACCATGCAGTTGAGCTGGCAAATCCCTCCCACTCCCGTGATGAAAAGGGAGAGGGAAATGAGAGGAAAAAGACTTAAGGGTTGGAAAATAAAACTCCGTCTTTAATGAAATGATAACAATAACAATCACAACAACAACAACAACAATAATAATAATAATAATTGGAAGGTAATAAAATATATAGAAATACATGACACCACGCACCCACCCCACTCATCTATGACTATACATCGCCACAATGCTGCAGAGCAGACACAAGGGAATGAGTCCAAAGTTAGAAGAGAGATGGACTAAGGAACTGAATTCAGGAACACATGGATCTGAGGTCAGGAACAACCAGCCAAATGAGGTCCTCACTGGATGTCAACCATGGCAGAAGAGAGCAAGACCCTCATGATCTCTCGATTTTATACTGAGCATGATGTATATGGGATGGAATACTCTGTTGTTCAGCCCTGTTCACCCCTCCTCACAGGTGTGGCCCTTCTCCACCAGCTTGAGGATGGCCTTGGTTATGTATAAGCATTGGCCTTTCTGCGTACCAATGCCCTGTGTTATCACTTTAGAGAAGAACACTGTCTCAAAAACATGCAGTTAGTTTTCAGAGAATGAAGATACTTACAGCAACTAAGTTAATCAGAAAATTGACTCTAATTTACCTCAAACTACAACACCCTCCAAAGTCCAAGGCCCAAATTGTTTCTCAATATCAAGGAAACTTGCTACTTCCCAGACAGTTGACACCTGAGTATCAACTTTTTCTTCCCAGAATGGGTTATATATTCAAGGATACTGTGCTAAAGAGCAGGAAGTTTCCCTCTAATGCTCATAACATCTTAGTTCCTTTCTCAGTCTTTTCTCCCACAGCCTCTGGCTTCTTCTTCATCTTATGCAGGAAAGGGAATCAGGCATGCGTTCCCTCAAACCAGGTAGTCTAGGGCAACACCCCCCCTCAAAGTTGGTATCTCTAATACTTATTTAACCCTCTCTGTGCTAGTTGTGTTACAGAGACCTCATCAACACCGGGTTTGCATGTCAAAATAACTTGATTTCTACACCCTTCCCACTGCCAACTCTTGAAAAGGCAGTATTTTTCATAGACACCTACAAAATACAGCATAAGTTCTGAATTTTGCAAAAGACTGGTTTTAGCTTGGAAATTATACTGATTTTAAATCATAGTTTTAAGTGACTGCAGAACATTTTAGCAGCTGCTTTCTGCCCCTACCCTCATTCCCCCTCATCTTAGTCCACTGGGGTGTTTTCACAGAATCAGAATCACAGAATAACCAGGCAGGAAGAAACCCACCAGATCATCGAGTGCAACCATTCCCATCAAACACTAAACCATGCCCCTCAGCACCTCGTCCAACCGTCCCTTAAACACCTCCAGGGAAGGTGAATCAACCACCTCCCTGGGCAGCCTGTTCCAGTGCTCAATGACCCTTTCTGTGAAAATTTTTTTCCTAATGTCCAGCCTAAACCTCCCCTGGCAGAGCTTGAGGCCATTTCCTCTTGTCCTGTCACCTGGGAGAAGAGGCCAGCTCCCTCCTCTCTACAACCTCCCCTCAGGTAGTTACAGAGAGCAATGAGGTCTCCTCTCAGCCTCCTCCAGGCTAAACAACCCCAGCTCTCTCAGCCGTTCCTCATAAGGCCTGTTCTCCAGCCCCTTCACCAGCTTTGTTGCTCTTCTCTGGACTTGCTCCAGAGCCTCAACATCCTTCTTAGCTGAGATGGACGAATCAAATCAAGTTTTAATCAAGCATTCAAATCACTGCAGGTAGGCTCATTCAGCAGCTTCAATCATCAAGCACTTGTGACAAAAGCCACTGATGCATGAAACTCACATACAGTGTGCAAAATCTCAAGTACTAATGCAACACAGTCACCAGGGACTCTCCACAGAAGGCTACTAACTACAGTGTGCAGACAAACTTAGTATTAATAATTGTAATGCACCACAAGAGACACTAAATTGGGGAGGAAGAGGGGGTGGTATAGAAAATTTCCCAGAAGCCTAAGGTTAGTACTTCTTTCCCATATGCATGAGTGAGGCTCACTGAACTGATTCTTGGAACCAAAATATTCTTGAGCTATGCAAAATCTTCTTGAGCTAGTTCTTTTCAGCATTGCTGTCCTGCATCAAAGTACACTCTCTTCCAGTTATTCTCTGGAGCTTCAGATAACCAAGTTCATCTCCTGTGGTTAACCAAGGGGTAAAAAAGCTGAATGTGACCAAGAGGTAGCAACCATGCAGAACAACTTGGATGAATAAGCAATCTGGTGCTGAGCCCTGAAAGCACAGCAACACCAGAGCGAAGTTCACTTCTCTGGAGGTCTAAATCTTTCTGCTAAGCGTGAACAAAGAAAGTTGTTCTTACGTTGGGAAAGTATGGAAAACGTGTGCCACATTTAAACACTGTCAAACAAGAATGGATTTTCAGTTTCAGGCCAAAGCCTAAATGCTCCTCTGTGCTCATACAAAACTATGCTATAGTTTCTAGAACAATAGCAGGGTCATAACAATTATTTTATCTAGTCCAAATCTGACACTGGGGATGCCTCCTCCATTTAGGGAGAAGTGTGATACAAAACCGGATTTCTAAAGAGTTTGTTTTCCAAAGTCCTGAGCACTAACACAACACTCACTCTCTCTCTCTCTGACATCCACTGCTTACTTCAGTGTCGAAAGACTTTGCATAACAACAGGTGCACTTAAAAATTCCACCTGGAGAGATTTTTACAGAAATATGAAGAATGGCATAAATGCAATCTGAACAGAAATATGTAGGCACAAGCATGAGAAGAAACAGAAGGACAACGGGTCAGACTAAATGCCTCTATTGCTAATAAAGACCACACCAAGGTTATGGCAGTGTCACATCCACCACTCCTATGCTCCTTAGCCCACAAGGAAAATAGACAATGGGTGGCAATCTGGCCCAAGATTTATGGAAGATGGAGTAATCAAGACTCTGCAATCACCCTGCAACTGCTGCCAAATCCTAAAGGGCACAAAAGAACTGTCCATAGAAATGCTTGTTACATCAGGAAGAATCCTAGAGACTTGATGTGTGGCATCCTTTTTCCTCTACTTCACACACAAGTGTGATGTCAAACTACTTGGACAAACACTTTCTTATGCTTGTGGTTTGTGGGTACCAGTACACAGATGAATGAAATCTATGAAAAAAAGAGCATTAGCAGGTAAAGTCAACTTATTCAAAGCTTTTAAAAATAAATACAACTTTCTTTTTTCATAAGAACTCCCATTTAGTTTTGTTACTCTGATTTTCTTTTGTAACTCCCATTTCTGTGATACTCAACCCCAAACTGCAGCAGATGAGCTCATTTAAGTTTCCTTCTGCTTGCTCACCTTGTGTTCACAGCAACTCACCATTCTTGGAGCTGCTCAGGCAGCTGCTCTGGCAGAGTTTAGCCCAAGGAGGTTAACAGGATAGACGACTGTATAACCACTGACAAACTATCTGTACCAACACTCACCACATTACAACCACAGCTGAAACTTTAACGAAAGAAGATTTTCTCCACTTAGGGGAAAAGAGAAATGTTTCCAAATCAAATCGTACTTCTAGGCAACTTAAATCAAATTTTCCATTTAATAGGGAAATTCTGATACGAACATCTCTGTCTTGTTTTTCATTTATGATAAAATATAAATCACAGCAAAGCAGTTAATGAGACACTTGTATCTGCCACACAAAGGGTAGATGCTGCAGTGCCAAACATTTTAGTGTCTGAGCCTATTGAAGAAAACAGATTTATAATTCATATATGTTAAAAAGAAATCTACACTAAAAGGGAGAACAGACATTGAAATTCCTGTTTACAATAGGCTAACTGAAAGATATAAGGCACCTCCTAGCCCAGCCTCCACTAATAAACACTGAGCACAGGAATCGTATCCAGCTTGTGTTGGAATGATACACTTCCTCCATCCACTTTCTTTTCTTAACAAGATTAGTTTGTGGCAGTGACGCATGCAGCCCTGGTTCTGTGATAAGCAGAGCCTGCAGACCCACCATGCTGAATCCTGCCAAACATCTGCTCACGTGAACCAGATTACAGGGCTTTCTGCTAGTTGCACTGTTTATCTAAATTATACCAGGGAACTGAATTTACATCTCCAAATGCTACTTTACTTCCTGCATTTCAAGTTGTTTATGCTACTTTATGTGGCCGTAAGATTCCATTTAGAAGAAACAGTAAGCCCCTCAAACTCTGTCAGTATTCACATGCAATCTAATGTAGGGGAAAAAAAATGCAACCCAGTGAGAATCTCAAAGAGAATTTGTAACATATATATCACTTGAAGAGATGAACTCATGTAAAGGTCAGATTCTACCAGTGGATAGAAAACCCTGTCCTACCTTGTGGATGAACTTAACATTAAGAACGCTGTTACTTGACTTAATGAGACACTCCTGACATTTGATACACAGTGAAAAGACATTAGGACATTGATCCCTTTCAAGTTCCACCTAGTCATTAATAGAACTTGGGGTAAAAAAAGTATACGCAAGCTCAAACAAATATTACTCAACACAAGACCAACACGTGTGAAGTTCTACGTAGCCTTCAAAAATAATGTTCCACTTTCAGGAAAACAGTAATTAGTCACTTCTTGCTCCTCTGCCAAAAGAAGGTGTTCTCTCATCAATGTCCTTTACGGCAAACAAAAATTTGAGACTGGACTCTTGGGCCTTAAGTCCCAGATACAGGTCACTTCAGGAAACAAAACTTTTTACTGAAGAAACAACAAAGACTATCATCTGGTGGTAAACATCAAACCACCTCAAACTACTTAAGAGCACAAAGAAATCAGAAATAAAATTTTATTCTGTGGGGGATCCTGTGCTTAAAGCACACACAGTCAGAACTTGGCCACGAAAACAAAAATACCAGTTTCCTAAAATATTGAACAATAGAGAATTCAAACCTTTGTTTCATAAATCTAAGTTATTGTGCTGATAGCCCTTTCACTTTAGGGCATGAAAAAAATCAATAAACAAACAATTTCCATTGATATTACCCACACTTCCCAATTTCCAATAGGACCAGGAAAAATGATAGAAAGAACAAGGAAAAGAACATTGCACTGGCAACACTGTAGAATTTAGAACAAGTTTGGCTATGAACAGGAATTAAACTGGGTGATAGGCTTTGAATATAGTGCCCTGAGAATAAGTTGATTCCTAATTCAGCTACGGCCTTGCACAGAGAGTGTGGCAGACTCGCAAGATGATACTGTTTACATATTTTCTGTGAAGGAGAAGAGGAGGCTGAGAGGAGATCTCATTGCTATCTATAACTACCAGAAGGGAGGTTGTAGAGAGGAGGGTAATGGCCTCTTCTCCCAAGTGACAGAATCATAGAATCACAGAATAACCCAGTTGGAAGAGACCCACTGGATCATTGAGTCCAATCATTCCCATCAAACACCAAACCATGCCCCTCAGCACCTCGTCCACCCGTGCCTTAAACACCTCCAGGGAAGGGGACAGGACAAGAGGGAATGGCCACAAGCTCCGCCAGGGGAGATTAAGGCTGGACATTAGGAAAAAATTTTTCACAGAGGGTCACTGGGCACTGGAACAGGCTACCCAGGGAAGTAGTTGATTCACCTTCCCTGGAGGTGTTTAAGGCATGGGTGGACAAGGTGCTAAGGGGCATGGTTTAGTGTTTGATAGGAATGGTTGGACTCGATGATCAGGTGGGTCTCTTCCAAACTGGCTATTCTATGATTCTATGATGTAAGGAAAAGGCACCTCAGCCATCCTTTCCATAACACAGATGCTTCTTCTGTGTGTGGCTCCCTTTTGAAATGGAATGGCACAGCCTCCCAGCTCCTAAATTTCTGTTTGTCCTAGCATTAGGATCTACATTGGTTTTGTACACTGTATATTTCTAACCAAAGCGACTGCCTGTCTATGTCCACACCTCCATTCATACTTGCATGCTTCACCCTCATTTTCATGCCTGTTGTTGATAATATCTATTGCCAGCTATCTATTTATTGTTAGATATCTATTTATTGTTAATTCTATAACTGTCTGCTTTGTATAATTTTCTTCTCCTGTAGATCAGCTCTCTGCTAATGGTTCCACACTCTTGTGCCATAAAGCATCCTTTGTCAATCATTGGTCACTTCGGCATGAGCACACACGCTCCTGGGGTTTCTTTCCTACAGCTCCAGGCTCCCTTTTCCCAAACCTGACCACCTCCTGTCCAGCTACACATATGTAAACTCATTATTTCCACTGGTCTCCAGACCAGTCTTGTCAACATGGGACAGAAGTTCAGGCATAAAATCTCAGCAAATCTTGCTGCTCACCAGTTAGTAGGCATCAACAACCATGAGTAGTAAAGCCAAAAATTTGACGGGGTGGGCTAATACAGTTGCCCAGTACAATCTGCAAAGCACAGTGCACTGCTTTTAAAGCTGCCTGCCCAGGGAAGAATGCAAATATCCAGCCTCTGCTGAGAGCATGACTAAGTTGGCAGCACTTCAACTGGAAAAAAAATCCCTATTCAATTCTCATCGTTGTCCTTCCTGCAGGTTTATTCCACCTTGCCTACCAGATGGCCCCTTCATGCTGAACTTGTGCTTCCACCTCCTGCTGAGACAAGGTGCCCCAAATTCGATCCCCACCACAATGAGGACACTCCTGTTTTTTCACACTTAATCCTCAACAAAGCAGAGTTGAAAAGTCCACCTTTCCTGTTTGTTTGCCAGCATAACCTCACCCCCTCCCACAGAGTGCACAGTTCTTTATACCATCTCCCACAGCAATAAAAAAGAAAGGCTTTAGCATTTCTCGGCAATCACATTAACTGTGATGAATTGTCTGGCAGTGGCACCTGCTGCTAAGGATTCAGATGTACAACTAAAAGGCATTTCTGCAAAAAGCAGATGATATCTCTGCAGACATGTCACTGTACAAATATGTATTTTTCCTCTCATTTGACCAATGATTTTTGCTTTGGCATGAGCATCAATAAAACAGCTTTGGGGGACAAAGAACTCCAAGTAGACTTTGCAGAAATCCTAGTACTGAAAACAGAGAATGTAAATAAGAATTTCACAGAGAGAAGCTGTTCTTCATTTTGAGTAGAAATTTAAAACATCATTAAATACAGCTCCAGGAAAAAGGAAAACAACCAACCTGACACGTATTTCATAATAATAACTTGAGTATTATTACAACTGAGCTGTGCTCCGTGACTCCCAATCCTTTCAAATGGAAACACACACACATAGTATTAATTCAACATCAGGAAGGAAAATTCTGCAGGGAAATTCCATTTCAGCAAAGCAGATCAAAATTCTGAAGGAATTAGTGTGCACCCAGTACAACACCCTGCAGAAAAATTTTCCATTCTGGTTGGGAATTCAGAAATAACTACAGCAGAATAGCCACTAGAATATTCATTATAAGATATATGCAACACCCAATATGCATTGCAGACCCTGGGGGCATATTTGTCATTTCCGTAAGGGCTATCAAGGGGATTAAAAGTGCTGTATAAAAATGGGGGGTTGCCTTTTTTTTGTTTAACTTTATTTTATTAAACTTCAAGATTAATTTTTCACAAGGTGGGCACTCAACGGCAACACAAAAAGTCAGTTTTTCAATTCCTCATCTGACTGTTTTTGCTGTTCAAAATACACCAAGTAACTGCAAAGCTGCTATCAAAACAAGTTGGTGATTTTCCAGCATCAGGTATGTGCTGTCCCAGGCAGCACCATTCTTGTACAGATGGTCCAAAATGGATATAGGGGCTGCTGAGGGCAGGGACAGGCAAGCAAGGGCCAGGATGGGGACAGAAGGGTGTGCTGTTCAGGTGTGTTGAATCAAGTAGTCTAGGATGAGATCCCACTACAGGTACTAATTCAGAAAGCATTTAAATTAGCTTGTGGGCTGCTCTGAGTTCTGTGAAGGATAAAAATTTCTCTTGTGCAACATCAATTCCAGCTGTAGTTACACCATCTAACCACAACTAAGGACGTTCCACTCCAAGGCCTCTGCAGGATGCGCACTAGGATTGGACTTCTATGTGGCTCATAAGAACACTTGCACTTATGTTAAACAGGATTTTAAATGTATTTCTAAAAGGTGAAAAACCAAACTGCTAAACGAGGGGTTTCTAAACTATACAGTATTGGCCAATACCCAGATTAGTTGGGTTAATGCATTGGCCTGGTGCAGTATTTTTTTGTCATGCCTATGAAGCACAGCCCCTTTTTGAAACTGTTGCTACTTTTTAATTCAGAAGATTTATAAAATTATTTGGGAATCATCTGCATTGAAATCTGCTAAAGAAATGTTAAAATCAATGTTTTCTTTTTCCAATTTTAATTTCAGGAATCTTTTTTCAGGGTCTGTAGATTATAGAATGCTTTTGCTTTTTCTAAAAGTTTGATGTTAGAAAAGTAGATCAGAGGATCTTGAGACAATATCTAAAAAGACATTAACAAAGTTTTGAGGAGGACTTTGCAAGTATACATTTTTTTTTACTTGAAATGATGATTTCAAACCATTACTCTAGACCAAGTACAACTGCCCTAAAATGCAGTCAACCCTCAAAGAACTCTTGCTTCCTACAGCTTTGTTCCAGACTTGTAAAGGTATTTTTAGCTTCCTAATAGAAGAGCTAGGTACCACAATACCTTTCCAAATCTAAACACCAGGCTTTTAGCTCACTGATTAAAGCACTGTGCTCTAGAACTAGATGACACTTTCCCATATCAGTGTATACCTCATTGGGTACAAAATGGCTTGCATTTCGTTGGTCTAAGGACTTCTTAAGTGGACATTATTGTGCTGATTTCCATTTTGTTATCAATCTGCACACTGTCTGCCAGTAATGTTCTCTCTAACGATGTGCTCCAGCAGGGTGACCCATAAGACACTGTTCAGTTACAAGGTGAACACGACCACAAGCGCTTAGCCCTTGTAATGGCCTTTCCTGCCCTTGTGTTCATTTACCAGACAGACTCTGCCATTGTACTCTGTCCTATTTCGTAAACACTTTGAATTGTTTGCCCCACAGGTAAAATTCATAGCTGTCAACACAATGGTTTTAATGTTGGCATAGGAAAGCTTATAGGCAGAAAAGCACCAAGAGTTTGCTGGCTGCATGCCACCTCCTGTTGTATCAATCACACACAGTCATGTCCTCACAACACATAATCGTAACAGAAAGGCAGCATGTCAACTACAGGAATTATTTTAGGTTCATTCACAATATCATCCTGCTAAAGACAGGGCAATTTTGTGACAGAAAAAAATCGACACATAGTATTTATGCAGTTTTTATCTGACCTTGCTCACATACCTCTTGGCTATTTGCAATTCCTCCTATAAGCCGTGCCAAGCTTCATACTCAGAAATGCCTCTTGTGACAGGGCTTCCTAAGTTATCCTGAACAGTAAAGACTTGAAACTTCACAGCACAGTTCTGGCTGGAACTAATCTAGGAAGCACATGCCCTGAAATTCTCAGCAAAGACATGAGAATGTCCGATGCCTGGGACTGGATTTTTGCTGCCTCTTCCCACTCCATCCCAGCTGTTTCACTGCGCTTCTGGGATTGAAGTGGGAGATCTGACAGAATAGTTCTTGGATAGGAACAGAAGTCATCCTAGTCAGGGCTCTTCTCAGATTCTGACAGGCAAAAGGCTATTTTAAATGTGCTAATTATCAGGCACGTGGATGCTTCCACAGGCTGTGAGATAGAAAACTCCTTCAACAAGTTTTGGACTCAGCTTTCCCTTCAAACTCTGACAGACCCCATTTGCAAGCGCCAAGAGTATAAGAACAGGGCACAAACATAGCAATAGCCTCAACAGTATACAATGCCAGGCTCCAGCAATATGCCTCTCAGGAAATTCCTGAGCTGGAACCAGTATATTTAAGTTTAAATGCTTTAGACAGGTCTGTTGGCACAATATGGTCTAATTGCATTTGGCACCCAACACATCTAACAGCGATAAGTTCCTTGGGTTAACTAAACACAGCATGAAAAAGTCCTTCCTTGTTTTGCAGTTACTATTTGACAATTCAAGAGGTTGTCCTACAGATTTGTACCGTGAAAAAACAAGAATAACCAATGATTCCTGACTCATGTCTCCATGTTGTTTACATATCCACCCAATTCTTTCCCTCTGCCCAGCTACTATTATCTATAATAGCATCAGTCCTGACTGCAGGAATAGGTTCTCTGGGAGACACTGAGCACAATGTCTGCTGCAGAGGATTAAAGACGTTAGTTTTGAACTCATAGCATATAATCATGCAGAATTATAGAACCATAGAACTGGGAGAGACTTGAAAAGATCACATGGATGACAGCAGAACAAGTCATAAATACGCCACCCCAGAGAGACATCTACTTCACCTATTAAGAAACCCCTATCTTATATTCTGTGATTGAAGCCTATTACTTTTTACCCTACACCTACAAAGAAGAACTCTTCCCTTCCTCTTTCCAGCAGCCCTTTGCACATTTGCAAAACATTGTTAAATATCCTTAGAAATCTCTTTTTTACCAAAGAACTCTCATTAATGCAATCTTCCCCATAGATTTTATTTTTACCTTGATTATTCTCACAGCACTTGTATCATATTGTCCAGTTGATCCCTATCTTTCATTTGCAGCTCCCAAAATCTGAATTGCATGCCAGCTGAGACGGTACTAAGTATTAGAGATAGATCATTTCACAGGTCTCATAGACAGTATGTTCTGGTTTTGCACACCAAGATGGCTTTGGCTTTTGAAGTAACACAACATTCCTGTCTTATATTCACTGTATGAACCACAATAATACCCAGATCTTCTCTTAAAGGCCTATTTGTACTTAAGCAGTACATCTTGGCTACCAAATGCATCTTCTGTATTTTCCACCCCCTCAGAAAACCAGATCAGGACTGAACACTACTTCTACAAAGTACATGGGGATGCAAAATGTTTCAGATTCCAAGAGCATTTTTTAAATCAAGCTATGAATCAGGTTCTGAATGAACTTCAAAATAGTTCCCTTTTAGTATCACAGGTGCACCTCATCTCTAATGAGGTTTCAGAGGATAATTAAGTCCGGACAGCCTGGGCAAACATCCAAATCTTCAGTTATTCACCTTAGCTGACAAGTCTGGCAAATAGTTTGAAGTGTTATAATTCCTAACAGAAAGGGCACATATTATCTTATCTGGGAGCACTGCCTGAATATTTGAGATACCTCTCATTGCTTTATCTGCAGTAAGCGAAAATGGCATTAGATAAAGTGCTGCAGTTAGAAAGGACTTTCTCGTGTTCTTGTTATTTTAGGCAGCTCTGCTGTTGGTACAATTATGCCAACAGTTTTGCCATGTCACTCCTTTAAAAAACCCATTCAACTATTTTTGTGCAGTGCTGATGGCTAATTTAGTGCCCTGCAACATACTTCTAACTCTTACTGAAGCTCTCAAAAGGGGAAGATACAATAATGCCAGCACATAGGACATGGGTAGACAAGATTACAGCATCTATTCTTGTCCTTGGACTTTTTACAACTCTTTGAATATCCTTTAAACCATCTGCAGTCCATATTCACCCTCTGTAAAACAGTATTAATGAGAAAACCAAAAATCTCCTGTTTCAGAAGTGGGATGAGCATCCCAGGAGTGGTGTATTGGCAGTTAATTTGACAGTTCTGAAGGAGTAAAGTGCTTACATTATTGACAAATAGATTTTATTCCCATAACACCTTTGTTGCAAAATCATCCTCATTAAACAGATTGGGAACTGAAATCAAGAAAATTAGGTGACTCAGTTCCATCAGCAAGACTGAAATAGAGTACAGGCCCTGCACCCAAGACCAGTGCCTTACACACTAAGATATCTCGAGTAAAATAAAACAATATATATTTTTAAATGCCTGATGTTTGCAAATCATCCTGTAACTGTACGTGATACCTCACTAACTTAGCTTGCAGCATGGAACTACTTTGACCTCAACAGTTATACTCCTCAGAGTAATATGCTTCTCACTTTGCAAAGCTGTTTTCCCATGTGAGATTTCCCAAATTCACTTTGGTTGTCTATTATGGATCCGCCTTACAATGTGTGAGTTGCATGAGGAAACAATAACCTCTACTCTGAATATCAGCAATGTTCAGGGAGGTAAGCTGTGTCAGTGCACTAGAAGGGAAAAAAATGTGATGCAAATAGCTTTGGCAGTTGATTTGCTAAAGCAAGATCACTGGTACATAGTGCCATGCTAAGCTATCGAGCTTTTCTAAAACAAGTTCATCCAGCAGTACCTGGGGACAGCACAGCTGTAGGTGCCCGTGGTACGTGTAAAGTGCCAGCAAAGCAAAACGTAGGAGCCCTCAGCTGCGCCAGGCACGCAGGGGCAGCACAGAACAGATTCGCTGAGAGTGTCAGACAAGCGCGCACGGCTGCATCCCAGGGCCAAGAAAGGAAGCGGATGAATGCACTTGAATGCAGTTGCTGGCTGCGAGGTTATTGTGTGTGGATTTGCATAGTTTTGCCCTGGGCACTAGCAGAACAGACAGTCTGCACACGGGGCTGGTGTGGGTACTTCTAGTAACATGAAATCTAGCAACTCCCTCTGGAAGGAGGATCGTACAGTAATTCAACTCATAGGGCATGCCAAAAACTGTAGGAACAGCAGTTACTCAAGGTCCTATGAGCAATGGCCTGTAGACAGATATTTGCAATGTGTCAGGGACAAAAAAAAAAAAACCTAAACAAAAAGGCTTTTGTTTACCACTTTCAAAGGTTATGTTGATCACAAAACGTCCTAGCAACACTTTCAACAAAAAGGTCCTGAATGTAATTACAAAATTCACTCTTTCACAAAATTGTTCCATGTTTTAAACCACTGAGAACAAGCATCTTAACTCAGTCAAAATAGAATTTAAATAGAGTTTGGAGCTTTAGAGAGATATTTGAGTTAAGCATCCATGTTTTAGGTACCATTTTTAAAAAGCACTATTGCATGAAGGCTTTGAAAGACTGCCACCTATTAATGTATATAAATTCCCATTAATTTCCAGGCTAGAAAATTTCTGGAAAAATCTGTCACCCAAAAATCAAGGAAAACACTCACACAAAACAGTGTTCAGGTGGGAATGAGCAGTATGCCCTTCCAATCACAATATATCATCCCAGGTCTCTGGAAACTTGTAAGGTGTGAAGCTACAAGTCTCTGTGAAGCTGAATTCACACGGAACAGAGACTTTTAAGAAATCATGTTTGGCTTAGTGGGAAACTTTGCACAGCTCAGTAGACTTTTAAGTATTCACACTCTAGTAACCACACCTATACTGGAAAGCAAAAAATTAATACGATAGTACAATACCTTGCTGAGAATGTATAAGCAACACAGGTCCCTCCCAGAGTATCAGAGGTGCTGGGCTCAGACTCATCTCAGCTAGCCGCTCCCCTCCTGTGTCTGTCTGCAGAGCTCTCACAGCTGGTCTCACACACAGCGAGAGCTAAGCCCTGAATCATGGTTTCAGGCTCCAGCCACGGAATGCAGCCATTGAAAACCCACTACTATTTTTACTCCTGAGCAGCCGCAGCATTGCTGCCCCATAAAGACTTCTAAAGCTAATGCCTTAACCTAAACAGTCACACTCCCTGAATCTAACTAGATAAGATGAATGGTTCACTAGCATTTAGTGTGGTTTTTAAACTGCACAGTTGCTATCAACAGGACAAAGCAGCTCAGCCCCTGGCATTATTGTCAGCTCTCAGAAGTCAGACATTTGATCCCAGTTGTCAAAATCAAAAATTCCTCAGAAATGCTTTGCTCCAAGAGACAAGATTAGTTTCGAGTAAGGACTATCCATATGGTTTGTCTTGTACAGCCCAAATCTCAGCCTGCATTTAACAAAAATCTTCCGCTGACTGACAGACTGCACACACAAATAAAAATCACTACATGTCAAACAGATCATTATGTTTTAAGGAAAACAAAAAGGCCAAGGCAATCCCCTCCAAAAATCACAAAACAGACAACAACGGCTTTTTACATCCAGAAATGTGTAATTATCTTTAATTAATAATTAGAAACAAATCAGAGCTGGACACTTGAACTAACTTTTCAAGATTATGCAGAGAATACCGACTGATAGAAACTTTTACTACTGTGCCATCTTGAACCTACAAGATTCTACAAGCATACTTTAGAAACAAAAAATGCAATCTAGTCTTAATGTGAAAGAATAAATAACAATAAAGAAGAACTAATTGGATTTTTGCATAATCAACTATAATTCACACAATATACAAGTACTTTGGCAGAGAACAGTCCATAAGCAGTGCACAGCTGAAAATACACAAGGGGTCCAAGTACTTAAGAAATAGCAGACTCATTCATTGACTTAGCTTGCTCACAGGTTGCTTCAGACGATGGAAAATAACTATAAGCATGTCTCAGAAATACATGGTTAAAACACAAGAGGCACAATACAAAACTGGTAGAACTACCAGCAACAGTCAGTTATTAGTTCTTAACCTGTGGAAGCATGAGGAGGCTTAGGTAAGTGTTAACAACTCAACAGTATCAGTATCCCTTCTTACATTAAAAAATGGTCCCTGCCATCTAGAGTTTTCAGGATGATAAAAAGGCAAAAGGTGAGACAGTCAAGTTCATAGGAAGACAGTTACAATCACCATTTAGCAGATGCCATAATCTACCAAGCTTCCCAGTCAGTTTTAGGGGCAGCAACCCTGTAAGACCCCTTACATTGCAGCTGCAATGAAACCAATAGTACACTCGTATACCTAGAGTAACCTTAACACTACATGTAACTTAAAGACAAATTCTGGACCAGATATACTCAAAGCAGTGGCAATTGGCATTCTCAAGATACTCTATGGAAAAGCAATGGAATAATTAAAGGAATATTTCTTAGATCACTCACAGCTGCATACATCTAGTACCACGCAGACTGATCCTACAACTCTGAAGGATCTGTCTCTTTTAAACAAGACCTTGTAATAGGAATCTACTCTTTGCTGTTTCATACCTACAGAGAGTCTATTAAGAAAATATAAGGGGGAGTGCATGGAAAAAAGCAATAAGGACATCTCTTAGGGTACAGCGATCTACAATTAGAACATGTAGAAGAACATGAAACATACCTTAAGTGGGTCAGACCTGATATCAATGACCTAAAGCTCAGCTAAGGTGTTAAATAAATAAAGGAGCAATACAAACTTGTAATGTCCGGAATGCTGAGCCACTTTAGCCTAGTGCTGTGGGAAATAAAGCAGAAGAAATGCTGTTGCTGTGAATTCATGTCTCTGTAAGAGATTATTCTCTGTGAACAGCCTTCTGCTATTTCCACAAAGAGCTGACTCTCCACAAGTCCCCTTTCATTTGCAGCAAGATGCCATAAACCCCAACAGCTACAAAAAAACAAGAGAGAGTAAGCCTAACGTAAAAAGACTCCTGTGGAAGTAGCTTCACAATTTCTATCACTTTTCACCTAAGAACTGGTCAGTACTTGTTTTCTCACTGCTAAATTATTACCAGTTCAAAAACAGATAGTGCCTCAAATTATTGGCTCTCATAAGTGAGAGAAAGTGTAAAACACTGGCATAAAATCCACTCCTTTCTAGGAGAATATTTAAGGTTCTCCTTGCATATTACCAAATAGAATTCAAAGAGAAAAAAAACCAAAAAAACCCCACTATATTAATAGAAATCTGAGGCTGTCTGATAATACCTTCTGCTTTTAAATCCTTATTTAGCAAGCTCCAAACTTTTTGAAAACCAGTAGGTGAAAAGCCAAGATAACCTCCATGAATTTTTAACCAGCCTCCTCTGGAGATGGCCAACACCAGGAAGAAAATTATTCACCAGTCTCCCAGCTGAACCTACTGCTTCATAGTGACGCTCAGGGATGGTCAAAGTAGTATCTAAAACTGAGAGTAGCAATATTGGGCCATCTGTGAAGGCTTCAGCATTTGCCAATTCATTCCTAAATGAAGAGTTTGAAATATTTATTTACTCGCATGCTTTTAAAATACAGTCTTTTCCCTTCTGTCCTTGATTTTATGCCATACGGAATTGTTCTGGGTTAATGGTAAAAAAAGAGAAAAAATACCCTACACAAAGAGTTTTTAGGTATGACAAGAAGAAATCACCAAAAGTAATGCAACAGTCACCATGATAATCACCAAAGAGGCTTTAATATATAGGAGAGGAGGAAGGAGATGAAACAAATTTTAAAAGTAGCAATTTAGGGTGTCAAATTCCAAAAAGTTTTTAAATTCTTGTTCTCCCAGAAAATCCACACTATTCATCTCACTTTTGCGACCTAGCATCATGCAAGGTATATTTTAAGACATTTTAAGTCATGATTATGAAATCCTAAATCACTTCTCCATAAATATCCTATATACTTATAGAAGAGCTATAATGAAACTATCGATCATGGGTGTTAAATAGTCCATGCAACTAAAGACCAACATAAAAAAAGAATCTGAAACCAATTCATCAATTTTAAGGAGAATGTAAAATTATTATAAAGAGCAGTTATTATGCAGAAACACAGAGGCATCTCCAGGTGCTTCTGTAACTTTTCAAGAAGTACAGACAGGCTGTAGTTCCTGCTTAAACACAAAGTGAGGGGAATGACCTGACAGCTGATATAATTTCTAGCACTGCTCTGCTGAGATTGCACAGGAAGGAGGGGAAAGTAAGAGTTTCCTAAAAAGCAGGTTTATTTTTAGCTTGGATCCCAAGCTAACTGCCTGATAAACATTTTGCACTTGTATGCAGACAGAAATCAAAGCCCAAAAGACACTCACACATATGTAATCTCTTTCCTTTTCTTCAGCAACGTCAAGTGCTAGTAGTCATAGTTATCATCGCTATCTACCCAAAATGCACATTAATGAAAGATCCAAGCACCTGGACCTACAATCTACCAAGAGCCAGGTTTGCAATCACAGTGCTGGAAAGTTGCTAACTGCAGGCTTCATTTGTGTTCATGTTATTGCAACACTACACCCAGTGCCATCAGAAGCCTTACCCACTTCACAGTGGTGAGATATTTACAGAATCAACACCTCCCTGGAGGCAAAGGCCAGGAACTGATCCACCTGCATTGGTGCAAATCCAGACTGCAAACACAGGAAAGCTCAAGTTCTGATGTTTGCATTTACTCCTGTTTCAAAGACAAAAATTGAACATAGTATCTCTCAGCCTTTGCTTCAGGCTTGCAACGATGCAGCTATATTGCACAAAAGCTTTCAAGTTCAGTCAGCACACTCAAGACTTATCACTATATGTTTTATTTCTTATACCATTTCCAAAAGCATTTGCTCTGAGCTACTGTTGAACAAAGATACTGTGCTAATGTTGCTCTGACTCAGAATTGCTGTCCTTCATGAACTCAAGACCTTACAACATAGCTATTTAAGAGATCTGTAAGTATTGCCAAAAAGAGGTGTATCTATTGAAAACGAATGTGCCTGTAACATTTAAAGGCACTCATGTCTGAGCATGAAAGCATTGTCAATGAAATCTGAGGGCATGTGTGTGCTGCTGTTGCATACATTAGCAGGAAAGCTTAATTCTTCTTGCAACAGGAAAAAACTAATTATTGAAAGAATAAAATGACAAATCAGAAACAGCAACCTAAAATTCCAAGATTTTAAATTCAGTACTGAAGACCACCTCCCATGTGTTTACCTTTACTTTTGGCTTCTTTTACTGTTATATGTTACTTGTTAGATAATGCAAAACGTATCAAATCAGGGGTTCTTTCAGAAATTCTTGTAGACACTCCCTGTAAATTTTTTTCTCAGATCACAGCTTGTTTTTCCCCTGTTCATTTCTTCTCTTATCCCTTCTTTTTATTTCACACTCCTACATCAGGAGCTAAAATGTCAGCAACCCCTGTAACAACATATACATACAAATAAGGAATGTCATAGCACCTGCTAAAAAAAATAATAATCTCCTGTGTTACCACATTCATGTAACTGCTCCTAGATCAGTTCCTTAGAATGCAAATTAGGAGGAAATGGTGGACCAAACATAATCTTAACAAGACAGTAACATAAATGTGCAGCATTTTTTAACTTTTCTAAATGGAATCACACATGCAGTATTCAACAGAAAACAAAGAAAAATAACATTTCTGCCTCAGGTAATTCAATTTTGAACAGTGTATGTAAAAATGCTGCTTGGCTTGTATGACTTGTAGCCGATGCCTTCCTTACCATAAAGTCTCCTTTTATATGTAGCAGTGACTATGCTAAAACATTTTCCAGCACTTCCAGGCTTTCCAGAGAGGAACATTATGCAAGCGTTGCATGTTTTTTCTGTTTGTGAGGATCAGCCAATGATTTGGCATCACATTTCCATACTTCAACTGTTCCCCAGGTAAACACAGTCGAATATTTCATATTTACCCAGGGCTGCCGCACATCTGGCAGTTCTACCCATATCCAGTGCACACAGTAAGTACAGCAGCATGTAGTTAGCCCAGTATTTTTGAGAGCAGGCTAGAAGACTGAGGAGAGCTGTTACTGTGTTAGCTCAAAGCCACCGCTTTTCCGTGGCTTTTTATTTATGCTTCTACAATAGGACAGCTAACACCCTCAGTTCTGACCAAAGGGTACCAGAGCACCCTGGTGCAAGATGCTCTTATCTGGGAAAGCTAAATGGTTTATGTGCAGAGCGGAGATAGAGATCAATAACTGAAGCTGTGATCAATGGAGGCAGTTGAGCCTTGATTAATCACAGCAGGACATCTTTTATCTGATGGATCAAATCTGAAAAGGGTATCTCTCCAAGTGGATATGCTAGTTCTCACCAGTTTCTCAGCAGCATATATTGTAACATTTACTACCAAAGAGAGGTATCTGAGAGTTATCTCCAGTATTCAGCAGCACTCTGCAAATGTCTGACCACCTAGAGGTAGGCTTCAAGACAGATCCAATAGCAGTCAGGTTAGGTGATCAGACAGGCAGCTGCTACCTGAAGACACCGGGTCCCTGGAAAAGGGCAGCTAATGGGAAAGGCAGATACTGGAAGGAGTACTTAAAGGTCAATGTCAGTGCACACATACCACATGGTTACAGACCATGTCAGCCTTACCCAGACATACGCTGTAATTGCCAGCAAAATGTACATGCTCGTGTCTTCCAAGTGTTTCCCACCTGCATGAGTGTTCTTAGGAGTCCATTTCTGAAAGTGCTCATATCACAATCAATCTCCACCAATTTCTTTTTCCTGAAGTTTATCAGTTCTCAGAGATTGTCTGTTTTTTCTAGGTGGATCAGCCAATTTTCTAAAACGTAACACCCCTCCCTGTAAATCTTTCCCTCACATATGTCTTTAGACCACCAAATCTACCAAACCACAATTACAGAGGTCTTAGTAGTAAACACTATTGCTAACATAGGGTTTCCAAAGGAATTATTTACAAGCTTCGGAAAAGCCGCTAAGAGGAATAAAATACACATCCAATTTCTTTAGCTTTTGCAGTCATATGTCTTCTCTGCAAAAAATATATCATTCTCACAGGAGTGCAGAAAATACTTTTTTAATAATTATTATTATTATTATTATTTCTTCATTAAAGTAATCTACACAGAAGGCTATAAAGTCAGAAAGACACTTCAGCATATGTTTACCTAAGCAACTGAGTAGTTCCATCTCATACACAACCCTGCAAAATAAGTGGTGAAAATCAGGGGGCTCTCTGTTGCTGCCTGATGAGGCAAATCAAGGCTGTGCTTCAGTTATTCCTCAACTGAGACCCCTAAGGATTAAAGCAGGATATTTCCTGGTACACTGACTACCTGTAAATAAAAATGCTCCTCTAAATGAAATTGCTCTCTAGAGTAAGAGGTAAACAAGCAACCCCTATCAAGTACTAGCAGTCCACTATTTCTGGGGTGTCCTGAATACTCAGCAACACACTCCCTACAGTTACAAAGATCATAATGCCACTTCAGGTTCTGTGCGGTTCTTGGACTCACAAAAAAAAATATATTGTTCTCCTTTTATTTCAGAATAAGCAAAAATGAAAAGAAAGTAATATTTCTGCAGGCCAGTAGAAGAACTTCCAAACACCCATGTTTCTCCCTCCACTTAAAAATCCCATTAAAGATCAGTGAAAACATGCCAAGGAGTATTCAGCCCCTCTTCTGGAGAAATAAGAAACAGAATAGACAAGTAATGAAAGCTGGAGCCATCCAATGTTAAAGTTTCTGCTACTGAGCCAAGTTTCTGCTGCAAACTGAAATCACAGCTACACGGAGGCAACCACGCTTTCCCACTGTGTGGATCATAAATTAACAGCATTAGCCATTTTGTCATTTGGAATAAAATACTTCTGTGCATTTTCTCAACTATGATTTTTCTATCATTACCACAGAGGCTGGTATTTAAATTTTCTTTGCGTTCCTTGGCATCTAAAAAAGATCTGTCAAATGTAATTTCTGGTCCTGTTTCACAGTTCAGCATTAACCTATACATGCTTGATTCCTTGTAAACACCAGGCCTTCCTAAAGTAGTAATTTGCATCGAAGATGCATCATAATGCTCACTCTTCAAGCACTGTAGATTGGCACAGCTCCAGGCAGTTCTCTGGAACACAATGGATTTATCCCTGCTGAGGAGTCAGAATGTATTTAAAGCCTATAAAGACTGATAAGCTCATGTATGCATCACTCCGGCAACCAAACTTAGTAATCCACTGCCACGCGCAGTATGAAGTGTTTCTTGAGAGAGTTAGACACACGTATATATGACACCAAATGAGCATGGGAGCAATGTCAAGGTGGTAAGTTAAGAATTAAAGTGGATTTCATAAACACTGCCTACCTTTTCCTCTGGCACAGATAAAGACTCACTGCCAGGATTTTCTATTAAACCCTTACAACACTAAGATCTGAATGTGCTGGAAACAGCCCAGTGCAATGCATTGGAAAATTGTTAAGCCATAATCATTTCAGCTAAGAACGGCGTATTTATGACAGCTCCACCATTTTGATTACAACTTTGGCAAACATGGAAAGCTTTTTACTGCCCATTTAACAGCTATTTTTGTCAAGGCCAGCATCGCTATTAATACTAGAATATTAGAGGTTCTGGCTGCATTTTAATCAGAACTAGTCTCTCCTTTTTTATTTTAGGCAGAAGAAAAGTGTCGTGACCTACCCGTTTGGCTGGCTGCTGCTGCTGTGAGCGTACAGAGTGCACTCATCTGCATCCAGAAGGGCTGAGAAGAAAAAGGCAATTTGATCTGTGGGCTTTTACGGATTTTCTCTCAGGGCAACAAAGTACCTAACCAGGTAAATGAATCTGCAGAAACTAAAAGGCAGAAAATACAACAATCCCTGACTAATGTGATACATCTGCTGCAAAAAAGACTTGGCAGTTAAGTGAAACTGGAGGTGATGCTGGAGCCCCTTTTGCAGGCTGGCTGTAATTTCCTGCCTGCAACTGCCATTTGAACAGCATTTCTCCACCCAGGGATATAGCTGACAAGAAGGCCTCACAGTTTTTAAGGTTTGTTAATCACAGTAAAACATTGATTGTCAAGGTTGGCACCTCCAGCATGTCTTCTGGGGACCCTTAAATGACACCATATAGCTTTAGATTTAGGCAGCATACAAAAGGATGCTCCTGCATAGTAAACAAAATTCAGAAATATATATTGTAAAAGGAAGGAAGAAAGCTAAGTGAAAACCAGCTGTTGATTTTTGCCTAGCTAGAAATTATTGGTGACATCCATGTTTAAGGCATGAGATGAGTCGTCTTTGTTTCTATTTACCTCTATTCCCTTGTTCTCCTTCTCACGTTCTTCAGTGGCTCCTAGCAGCAACTCTGCAATAATATACCCCTAGTTAATGCACATACATCTCTTTAGCCTGCTAACATATACATAATGCAATACTACAAAGCCTAATAACACAATCAGTTTTAAGATTCCTATCCTCCACAACACAGCACTAAGCCAGGAAATATGTTCTTCATTCTATAGTCAGAGCCATTAGCAGTGATATAACTATGGTTATCCCACTACGTTCTTAGAATTGGCAATAGCTGTTCCATACTACTTTCTCCTTCCTTCTTTTTTTTTTGTTTTTCTTTTAACTACAATTCATGAAAATCCAATCTTTCTCCCGAAATTAATCTGAAATGTTTACAGATACCTTGTTTACACAGGCATGTCGTACTAAGACAAGACTTCACATAACCTGAAGCTTTTAAAATATGGGAAGCATCAATTTTCAGATGCTGGGCTGCCTTTGTAAATGTTTTCAAGGAGATGCCTTTACATCATCTTGGCATACCACAGTAGAGAGGGGCCTGATAACCATGCATTATCTCAAACAAACAACTATGAGGAAAAAAAATACCAAATTCAAGAGAGAGCTAGAAAGGCATATATTGTCAAAGGGAAGGGAAAGTATTTGCCTCTGCTTCTGCTGCTTGCTTATGCCTTGCACTATGTTCTATGCAAACCTCTGTGAAAGGACGGAAGGAAAGGAAAGGAACTTTAAGGTACCAGAAAAAAAAAATATGCCACATAAGAAAATTCCAGACACATCTGAATATATGTTTAAGCTTTGTTTGCCTGAATATCCACACTGATGTGAAAAGTACTTAAAAGTTATGGCCATTTGGACCTAGTCCCCAGTCTGAATTCATGTATGAAATACTGCATTTCCAGCACTGTTTAAGAATAACTGCAATCAGATCATTTGTTGTGTCCTACAGCTGTAAACATGTATAGCTTACACCTCAGGGTAGGGCAGGGTCAATGCCTTCCTGCATAATGCAGAATTGAGCCACACAAGGCTATCACCTTTTATGAAGTGATGCTATTTTGAAGACTTATTTCATAGACCAAAGTCCTCTGAAAGCTCTTTGGCAAAAATCCTAGCAAAATCCCAAACCAAGGGAACTGGGAAAAGATCACAGAACCATGTGGGTTGGAAAAAACCTTTGAATACATTCATAAACCTAACATTGCCACATCCATCACTAAACCACATCACTAAGCACCACATCTACACAGCCTTTAAATACCTGCAGGGATGTTGACCAATCACTTCCCTGGGCAGCCTGTTCCAATGCGTGACAACCCTCTTGGCGACAGCATTTTTCCTAATATCCAATTTAAACCTACTCTAGCACAACTTGAGGCCATTGGCTCTCGTCCCATCACTTGTTACTTCAGAAAAGAAACCAACATCTGCCTCACTACAACCTCCCTTCAGATTATTGCAGAGAGCGATAAGGTCTCCCCTCAGCCTCCTTTTCTTCAGACTAAACAACCCCAATTCCTTCCTTGGCCGCTCCTCATAAGATTTGTGCTCCAGACCCTTCGGCAGCTTCATTGCCCTTCTGTGGACATGCTCCATCACCTCAATATCTTTCTTGTAGTGAGAGGCCCAAAACTGAAGAGGTGAAGCCTCACCAGCGCAGAGTACAGGGCCACAATCACTTCCCTACTCCTGCTGGCCACACTGTTTCTGACAGAAGCCAGCATGCTATTGGCCTTCTTGGTCACCTGGGCAAGCTGCTAGCTCATATTCAGCCAACTGGCTCCCCTTGTCTCAAGGAAGCCTGGTCTTATTGTCTAGTGTCTTTAATTTGAGTTTCCAGGAACCTTGTTTTATTAAAGTGCAGGAAATGTTCCTAACCATAGACCTTAGACACACCTACATATTATTACGCAAAACAGAGAAAGGGGCTGAAAACCTGCAAGGGGAAACAGCAAGGCTTGAATGCAGTTTCCCTTCACAGAGACATTCCTGAGCATGTCTGGGGCTTAGAGGCTTGTTTTCACTACAAGAAGTTATTTTTACTGGTAAAAAAGATGCCATTTTGAAACAAACTGCATCATCTGACACACTTAGTGGATGAGGGAAAGGCTGTGGATGTTTTTTTCCTGGACTTCAGTGAGGCTTTTAATGCTGTTTTCCACAGAATTCTCCTAGAAAAACTGCCTGCTCATGGCTTGGGTGGATTTACTGGGTGAAAAACTGGCTGGGTGGCCAGGCTCAGAAAGTTGTTGTGAATGGAGTTAAATCCAGGTGGTAGCCGGTCACAAGTGGTGTTCCCCAGAGCTCAGTGCTGGGGCTGGTTCTGTTTAATATCTTTACCGATAATCTGGATGAGGGGATCGAATGCATCCTCAGTAGGTTTGCTGATGACACCAAGTTGGGCGGGAGTGGATCTGCTTGAGGGAAGAAAAGCTCTGCAGAGGGATATGGACAGGCTGGAGTGATAAGCTGAGGCCAATTGTATAGGGTTCAACAAGGCAAAGTGCCAGGTCCTGCACTTGGGCCTCAACAACCCCGTGCAACACCAGAGGCTTGGGGGCACGTGGCTGGAAAGCTGCCCAGTGGAAAAGGACCTGGGGGTGGCCTCCCGGAGAAAGGTTAAGCACAATTTAGCTAGTACTTTCCCAGCTCCAGCTTATTGCTGTCTCATGTCCACCTCTGAACAGGGAAAACAAATCTTCTCTAACTTGCCATGGTGCACAGGCTTATTGCTCCACAAGCAGAGGCCATTTAATAGGAAAATATGAAGCATCAGCTTTCTTAGGAGACAAGCTTCCCACTTCTGTATTTTCACAAACAACCAAAGCTGCTGATAAAGCTGAGGAAAATGGTCAGGGATCTGCATGAAATACAGTCTGACATGGGATTAGCAAACTGAGAAGAAGCATTCAAAATCAAACTGCCATCTCCAGCAATGTTCCAGCAAGAGGTATGCAGAGCAAGGCCTGGCCTTCTTTTCAGCCTACAGGATTCAAGGTTTTGAATGTTTCTAGAAGTACAAATTTCTTTTGACAGTCATATATTCATTTAAAGAGTGATGACAATTAAAGAAACATCTGTCACACTGCAGGGCTTTATTTTACTTGATATTACATTCATATATATAGACATATACATAAGAATGAAAAGCACATTTTGACATTTAAAGCCATCCTAGATGTCTGTGCCACACAGCCCAAGCTGTCAGGAGAAATGTGGGAGTGCTGCAAAGTTTTTAGATAACAACTACTTCTAATTAAGGGATGAAGTTGAACTTTTACCAAATTAGAGCGCACACAGCTTCTCTAACACAAACGCAAAAATGAAAAACATTCGGTTAACGTTCATTTTCCTGGCCAATCACTTCCCCAAACCTGCAACTATGACTGACTGCAGGCTTTTTTTCTCTCGAGAACAACAATCTACTTGAGAAGCTAGAGCACCAATCTGATATTTAGACGATTATTATTCAAATCCTGGTCCAGACAAGAGGCACTTCTTTAACTTTGGGTAAATCATTTAACTGACAGATATTCTGCTTCCAAACTAATCTGTAAAGTCAGGACAATCCTGTTTCTTTCTCTTACACTTTAGGAATAGGGTAGGATACCTTGGATTCCAGAAATTATCTTCAGCAGCACATAGCTCTCTGGAGCCTAATTTCACCAGCTGCAAAGAGTTCCTGACAGTTTTTGAAGCTGCTTGCACTTTTATGGACTTCTAGTGATGCTCGTTCTCCTCACCTGCTAGGATGACCATCATCACTGGATGGTTCTCATCTTAACAATTACCAGTGTACATATTAAAACCCTTACCAAACTTGCACAAAACTTCTGTTGGAGGAAGCTGTGGACATTTATTCCAAGGTACATCCTCCAAGGATGCAAGATGGAGGACTATGGTTTTGTAATATGGATTAGAGACCATGCACAACAACCGCATTTCCTAAACTGGAAGTATGACATACTTGTCTGTTGAGGGTATAAGATGCACATCTGAAAATCACTGAGATAATCCCATACCTGCACAGCTGCAAGAATACAATGGCTATCACTTGCCTGCCCCCCGCAGACAGCATCTGCAGGACCCTGCACAGCTATGGACATTCCCTTGCCTGCAATGTGAAGCCATTCATAACAGTTCTTTCCCTTAGGGACACCTACAAGGAAAATGCTTCCTTTGCCCCCATCTCTTCCCTCATTCTGAAAACTAGCAGTGTGACGCACATCTTGATACTAAAAACCTGAACAATGTGATGTTTCAATACCAACAGACTTGGTAGCGTACAGAATTGAGAGGAGGAGTCACAACCACCCTAAATGCATAATTACTGAGGGACCGATTTCGCTGTTAAAGAAAAGAGACTTTCTCCGAAGCACTTCCCTCTTTACACAGACATTGGCAACTTCTCCAGCCTCATCCAAAGCATACAGAATTTTTGTTTAAGGGGATTCTGCGGAGTGGGGATTTTTGGTTGGTTTTGCTTGTTTGCTTTTTACAGATGACATTTACCAATATTTACATTTTGCAGTGTTAAAAATATAGCTTGGATTTCAGCCCATAATACAACAGAGGTGTAGGGATTAGGGTTTTAAATGCACGTTTCAGCACTTGCAATAAACTAAGTCCTGAACTGAACTGGGTGGTTCACAGCCTTAGAATGCTGGCAAAAATCCCCTAAAGAAATTAAATAGCACTGAAGGAAATTAATCTGTCAGTTGTTCTGCTATTTGCCCAAGGGCATGAGGCTGTCCAAAGTCCCTGCTCCTTCATTAGCTTTCCTGTGTCGCAACTCAGCAGCTCAGTTATGCACATACAAATGTCTGCGGGTCCACATGAAATACTGTGTCACTTAAACATCAGAAGACCTCTTCCCATTTCTGACTGTCCATCATTTCGATGTTCTGGTTCCATGATGCAGCCCCATTTACAGTCACACTGACGCAACTGGTAGGGCAGCAAACAATAGTGTAGGACCCGTAAGTGCTCTGGTTGGCTTCTTTGCTGATACCAATATTTATCATGGCTTTTAGAATTCATAGTTGTCTGAAGGCATACAGATGCAGTGACACTTCTGTGTCAGGAGCCACAGCCTAACCCTTAGACTGTGATTTCATTCTACGCTAACTGTATGGCATTTACAGGCGAGGTGATTTTTACCTCACAAACTCTGCAGCCAAAGACGATAAAGCTCAGAAAAGGTCTGGACAGTGACAGCAGTGTGTTAAGAAGTCTCCTTTTGTCTCATTTTAAACTAGTAGAAAGTAACAAAGCTCTCTTTTGTCAACCTTGTGTTGTCTCATTGCAAATTTGCAAATTAAGAGATGAGCAAGAGCAAATACCCATGGAAGGATGGGGTAGATATGTTTTAACAATGGCTTTTGTTGCATGCAGGAACATGGAAAGGCAAGATAAGGGTTTTTATTACCCAGAGGTTATGGGTTATATTGCATTCAGAACACGTGTTTAAGTCCCACTAATGCTAACAGGTGCTGAGCATGCTCATCAAGAGCAGAACAGAGTCACTGCATTTTCATAGTGGTGTTTATGGACAGGAAACACTTGCTATCTACTCATCTTCCAACAGCTTCAGGGATAGTCTTTTACTATGTTCACTCAGAGAAAATAAAATGGAACAGAAACACAAGTGCTAATTAGCTGAAACTATTAACATTACAATATCCTTCAACAAGTCCCATTTGTATCAGTATTAATGCAATGCCTCAGTTGGGCCATTTGAACACAGCAAGCTGACTATATTGAAGTGATGAAAATTTTGGTTAAACCTCTACAAAATTTACTTTAAAAAGGACAACAGCAGCAAAATAAGTAATCTAACTTATATCAGTGACACTGCACAAGGAAGTGGAAAACTAGCTGAGAAGAACCAGGAGCATGTGTCTCCTGGGGCACAGGACAAGCATTCTCAGCTAAGGCACGGACGCATGCCCAAGATACCAGAAAGGCATGGCATAATTCCTGGATGGTTAAGACTTTCATGTGGAATTTGCGGCAGCTCAGCCTGTCCCAGGCAATATTTGATGTATGACACCAGGAGGACACTGCTCTCACCCTGCTTTAGCCCTCAGGATCTCACATACATGTCCATTATGTCTTTCAAATGCCAGAATAAACACCTTTTAAATGCATCCAGAGTCAGATGTACATTCACTTAAACAGATCAGAAAATGTTGTCAAACTTATAGGGCCAAACTCTCATTAAATGCCCATTATAGACCGTAGAGGTACATGACCAGTCCAATACGACCGTCTCATTGTTCAAGGGATCATTCATTGACGATTGCATGAAAAGGGTCTTCTCCTCCAACCAACTCTGTCTATGAGTTATCTCTTCCTATTCTCAGACCTCCATTACAACAAACCTTCTCTCCTTCTAGCTCCTCCCTTCATAATACAAACAAACTTTCAATGTTTTGGTTCCTTTCATCTTGAAAAATCCATGCCAAAACATATAAGCCACTCTGAGATCACTACAATAATTATCTAGCATTCCTTTCAAAGAAATCCAGCCTAGAAACATCTTGTTTATGCTCTTACAGTGAACAGGAACAACTTTAACAACTTTACAACTTCTTTGTTAGACCCTTCAGTAGCTTTGGCGATGCTCCTGCTGTTTCTTTTCACAGCTTTAGAGATACCACTCCCTGAAACCATCTCCTAGTTCTCAAAGTACTCCCCGCAGTGTGTCCTCTGCTGAACTCTTCTCATACTCCACAACTATCAGTTTTCCACTGTAGTTCCATTGGCCTCTGTCCTTTTTGTTCCTTCTCTTTCCCTTCCACATTTCATCTCATTTGCAAACACAAACTCAGCTATCCTCATGACTTACAAGATGACACACCTGTTCAAATGGGAACCTCAGCTTGTTTCCTTTTATGTGTTTAGCAATTACCCTGAACTCACTGTGGCTAAAACAGTTATCTCAATTTTTTCCCAAGATTGTCCTGCCCATTATACTCTTTCCTTGCAACGTGTGAACAATAACAGCATTTTGTATTACACCAGCCCATAACTCGAATATCATCTTCATCTTGGTGTTTGGTCTTGATTCTTATATCTAAGCTACACCTCACTGTGGCAGATTGTTTCCACATACTGTCACCAATAGGTCATCCATGGCATCCTCTCACTGGCAGATATAAAACTCTCTTGACAATGCAATCTTTTCCCACTGCTACTCATCCAAAATGCTGCTTTAAAGGCCATTTTCCTAGACCATCCCTTTGGCAATGTTCTTACTTCCCACGCAAGCCTCTGTTCATTCCCTTCTCTCTTTCATATCAGTAATAAGTTACATACTGTTGCTAACTCTTCCAGTTTACCCACAAGTCTCTCTCACCTCTTCTTCAATATCAAAAGATCAATTTCTACCTCTGTTGTAGCCCCAGGGATTCTATCGGCTCTAGTCCAGAGTTTGAAAAAGCTTTATACTCTGGTGAGTGGCTTCTAGCTCCAGTGGTGCAGTCTGTGAAAACTGGGGGCCGAGATTTTGTCTTAGAAATAATTTCTGAAATCAGTGAAATTATTTGCAGTATGTGCCTCAGGCAAGGTCTACTTCAGAAATGGTTTGCTGGTATCATTATGCAAGTACAACCCATCTTGGCACAACTGAAGCAGTTACTTCTGTAACAGTCAGAGCCTATAGCAATGACATTGTCTTTTGTTGGTATGATTTTTTTTCAGAAAGTCAAACAAGCTGAAAGAGGGCAGATTTAGATTAGATACTAGCAAGAAATTTTCTCCTGTGAGGGTCATGAGGCAGTGGCACAGGCTGCTCAGGGAAGTTGTGGATGCTCCCTCTCTGGAGCTGTTCAAGACCAGGTTGGATGAGGCTTTGAGCAACCTGACCTACTGGAAGGTATCCCTGCCCATGGTAGGAAGGATAAAACTGAATGATCTTTAGGGTCGCTTCAACCCAAACCATTCTATGATTCTATGACTTCTTTCAGAAAAGCATTTCTGACAATAAAAATAAAACTGTGTAAAGGCTGCTACTAGTACGGAGAAGTTCTAATAAACAGGCAAACAAAAAATCACAACAAAACTCACTAAGTCCAAGAAACCTTTCTGACATAATCTCATTTAAGGTTTTTCTAGGACTGGAACATGGGTTCACAAAAATCAGCCAAATGATAAAACCAAAACCAAACACAGATGTGTATATTCTTTGTATAGAATCATAGAATCATAGAATAACCAGGTTGGAAGAGACCCACCGGATCATCAAGTCCAACCATTCCTATCAAACACTAAACCATGCCCCTTAGCACCTCATCCACCCGTGCCTTAAACACCTCCAGGGGAGGTGAATCAACCACCTCTCTGGGCAGCCTGTTCCAGTGCCCAATGACCCTTTCCGTGAAAAATATTTTCCTAATGTCCAGCCTAAATCTCCCCTGGCGGAGCTTGTGGCCATTCCCTTTGTATATATGCAGATACATAGAGACTGAGCTAAAAAATACAAAGTTTTTCTTGAAAAGTATTTCTTTCTACTACTTAAGTCGAAAAATTAACAGCTCAAGAAAAAAAAGCAAACATATAGAATCATAGAATGGTTTGGGTTGGAAGGGACCTTAAAAGACCGTTGAATTCCAGCACATCTGCGATGGTCAGAGACACCTCCAACTAGGTGAGGCTGCACAAGGCCCCAACCAACCTGGCCTTGAACACCTCCAGGAAGGGGGCATATAGCTTCCATGTAGACTAATTCTTCACACTGATGCATAAATACATGTAAATCAGGACACTAAAAGATATATCCGAGATGAGAGGACAGCTTAGACATGACATCATCCATTGGCTTCTCCTGAGACTATAAGGAAGACTGATATCAATGCTTATTGCCATAATTACTCTTACAAATAAAGCACCAGCCATGGCATATACATAATGATGATGTAGAAGTGTCTAATTCATCAGTTAGACACTGGCACTAGATCTCTACAATGCCAAGGATGTGAAAAGAAGTCACAAGGCTTTTACAGCACTCTAATAGTTAAAAGTTTTAAATACAAAATATTGTCAATGATGGACAAAAAATATCAAAACTAATCCTAACACTAAAAGTTTAGCTCTGAGTTGGTAAGTAGGACCACTATGCTTGTTTCCATTATGTTATACTTATTTCATAGTACTGCATCTTACTGATCTCAGTAGAATTGTATTAGTATAAACTTTCATAATGTACTAAAAGGATGAGAATATATTTTTTTTTCTTGGCTACTAACAAATTACTGGGAGACAATAAATATGGACCATCTAGCTGTCATTGCAGCTACTTCTAAAAATTAAAGCTTCTCTTTAAAAGCACTTCCTCTGTTTACTAAAATCTTCAGTACACACATTAAACCAGTGTGGCTGTTGAACTTGCAAGAAACATTTTGCATCATATGTAAAAGGCAGTGAGACAGGCTGAGAAACTACAGAATGATGAAGTACTTCTCTGAAACAAGGCCAAATGCCGGGTCCTGCACTTGGGGCACAACAACCCTAAGCAGAGCTACAGACTAGGAGAAGCCTGGCTGGAAAGCTGCCTGGAGGAGAAGGACCTGGGGGTGTTGGTTGGCAGCTGACTGAACATGAGCCAGCAGTGTGCCCAGGTGGCCAAGAAGGCCACTGGCATCTTGGCCTGCATCAGAAATGGAGTGACCAGCAGGTCCAGGGAGGTTATTCTCCCCCTGTACTCGGCACTGGTGAGACCGCACCTCGAATCCTGTGTTCAGTTCTGGGCCCCTCACCACAAGAAGGATGTTGAGGCTCTGGAGCGAGTCCAGAGAAGAGCAACAAAGCTGGTGAAGGGGCTGGAGAATAAGTCTTATGAGGAGTGGCTGAGAGAGCTGGGGTTGTTTAGCCTGGAGAAGAGGAGGCTGAGGAGAGACCTTATTACTCTCTACAACTACCTGAAAGGAGGTTGTAGAGAGGAGGGTGCTGGCCTCTTCTCCCAAGTGACAGGGGACAGGACAAGAGGGAATGGCCTCAAGCTCCACCAGGGGAGATTCATGCTTGAGATAAGGAAAAAATTCTTCACGGAAAGGGTCATTAGGCATTGGAACAGTCTGCCCAGGGAGGTGGTTAAGTCACCTTCCCCAGAGGTGTTTAAGGTGAGGGTGGACGAGGTGCTTAGGGGCATGGTTTAGAGATTGGTGGGAATGGTTGATTCGACAATCCGGTGGGTCTCTTCCAATCTAGTGATTCTATGATTCTATGAAACCTAAAGAACTACTGGTACACTCTTCAAAAATCTCAAGTTTCTGGAAGTGAGATAATAATATAAATAAATGTACATCAGCATCTCCTAAAGAGAACTCAGGAAACAAATACTGCTGACAGCACATTCACGGCATTTGATGCTTTTCAATAAAAGTAGAGCACAAGCAGCAAAGTGTATGTATTTCTATAGCACTGCTTTTCCAAGGGGCTATGCAGTTACTTATTGTCCATTATTTATCTCATTCCTACAGAGAAGCTCTACTTAATGTTAAAGTTGCTTTGTTCTAATTTAATAGCATTTTTATATTTTTGAAAGGCTGGCAAACACACATTTATGTTCACTAAATGCTTGTCTGTTCCTTTACCGACATTAATGGAAAGTTTATCTGTTTTCCATTCTTTTTCCACAATTCATTGTAAATATTCGAGGCTTCAACTCAGCCCTTAAATCCAACACACACAAAAGGAAGGTACTCTACCCCACAGGAGGCTAGGAATAACACTGTGCATTTTATAGAGGGCAATATCTGATTGCAGCAATTTACAAAGCTTAACAAACACCCATGAAGTTCCACAGCTTTGTTTATTAACATTTTCAGACAAAAGACAGGGGTTACAACTGACTCAAGGGAACAAGTCCTAGCTCTCAGCTTTTCAAGCCATGGATCAGAGCAACTCCTAGAAATGATTAGCTCCATTTATTCTGCAAAGCCCAGTGTTGCCACACAGTAGAAAATCAGGAGGGATTTGTACAGCCTTGTGGGCCATACCCATTTTTAAGCCTCAAGAAAGCAAAGAACCTCCTTTATTTGGCTGCAATTGCTTTATGTCTGCATTAAAAAAACATACTACTGAACTTTACATGCCTGTTCCTAGATTTGTAAGTACTCTAGCAAATCTGGAGTGCCATTCTTCCTCTAGAAGATATGCTAAAGTCAGAAACCTCCAGAGACAAATAACCCAACAGGGGCTAACTTGCCCCTGTATAAAAATATGCATCCAATGAGCATATTTGTTTCCTAACTTTTACCCACAATCCCCTATGTGTATCTTTTTATTGTGACTGTTTAAAGTCATGCTCTGCAACCATCTCCTTTGCTAAGATCTCTCCTGTTATGGTGGATAACACTAGCAGTACTGGTTTTCTTTACTCTGAAATCCAGAACCCTCTGACCACATAACAGAAGGAAATTTTTTAATGATCTCAGGGGACATCACTAGTGAGCACAGCACAACAAATTACAGTAATTAGACTAATGGTAGAATATTATATTGAAACAACAGGACATTTGTCACATCCTAACAATGGGGAAAGTTCCACTTCCTATCCCCTGGGCTGCTGTTTAGCTGCCCTGCGCAGCTTGTGCCCTGTCACTTCTGCCCACAAGCATTCCTGCATCTGCTTCCTCAGCAGAGAAGACAGAAGAACCCCTGCAAGGCCAGGGTACTGCAAGATAGGCTGATGAGTAGGTTCGAGTTGTCAGATGTGTCACCCACAGTAAGGTCTTGAACCAGAATCCTCTCAGAAACTCCATGGGAGACCCATCAAAGCCCCAGCAGGAATTAGGCGTATTTGCTTCTTCTGCCACACATTTCCCTGTACATTACCTATATACAGCTAACTTCCTAGCTCCTCTTGGGTGGTCATGATGATCCCAAATGTTTCTTCTGCTCCAGGCAGTTCAGCTTCTCCTATTTCTGCCTGAGTTTAACCTTGCAAAAAACATTTCCAATATAAAGACTTCACAAAACGTTCACTCACTCTCTGCTTCCTTTCCTTCTTTTTCACCATCTTACTCCCACGCTGATTTCTCCTTTTCCTTTGCTTTGACCTCTGTGAATCTCTCTCCGATTTCTATCAGCTGCTCAATGTCACAGGCTCTCTCATGCTTACCTACTCCTTTGAAATCAGACAATGGCTAAATTAAATATCTGTGACTGAGATCTCCTGACATACTCAGGCAGTTCAAATTAGTAAGACAAATGCATGCTTAGTATTGGCCAGTTCTCAAATGGTAGTTAGGCAATTGTATCCAAATCAAAACTATTGGGTCTTCATCTTCCCATTTAGCCACCTTTATTCCTACCAATTTGCTGTGTCCATAAACAGGTCCCTCTGGGATTTTCCTTCTTTCACTGATGAATCTCAGCTTCCCTGATAAAAATGACTAACCCAGCATGCCCCAGTGGGTAGTTTCTCACTCCAGTGTATGACATTGCTCACAACTTCCACATGAGCCTCAGTCCTTCAGTGCAAGCCTGAGACTCACTTTCATCATTGCACTTGCTTAGTCTCATTCTTCCTGTTGCTATAGTAAATACAAATGCAACAGCTACAGATATGTTTTACGATTTTGCTTTGTAGTCTCACTTTAGTAGCATGCTAACTTTGCGTGTTTACACTGGTTATTTTCTTTCAACCCAGCATGAAGAGTCATGAGTAAAAGTGAAATTATACATTCCCAGAGGGACTTTCTTTTGCTTATTATTTCCCTCTTTTAATGCATTCATTAGAGCTTCTGAATCAACAGTGGCAGATGCAGGCAAAGAAAGAAAATATTAATTTTGCAGATAATAATGGATTACCATACGTTAACATTACTGTAAAACCCACAAAGTGGAAGCACTGAAGGGAGGTAGGAGCAATTAATGTAGTTAGTTTATTTACCTAACTGACACAATGTTGGGGCATTTAGAAGCAAGTGGAATTGTGTTTGCACAGGCAGACCTATACAGCTTCTTCAACATCACAGACAAATATTCTATTCAGGTTGGATATCAGCTGCTTCAGGCAAAGGAAAATATAAAAACGTATACTGAAACAGCAACTTTAAAAACAGATCTTCTCCATTAGAAGAGTGGGCAAGGGTAAGACTTTAATAATAACATGGTACAAAGATAGATCTTACCTCTCAAAAGCTCCATATTTCTTGTATTCTGGGATATATTCTCACAGAATCACAGAATAACCAGGTTGGAAGAGACCCACTGGATCGTCGAGTCCAACCATTCCCACCAATCCCTAAATCATGCTCCTAAGTACCTCATCCACCCTAACCTTAAACACCTCCAGGGAAGGCGACTCAACCACCTCCCTTGGCAGACCGTTCCAGATTCTGTACCAGTTATGAACAATGTCTGTTTATTATACACTTTTATCATTTTAAAACAAAAACATTCAGAAGAAATACACTAAAGGCAGACATAGCTGTCCACTCAAGATAAAATAGATACATATAACAGAAGTATGTAATTACAGGGAAAAAAAAATCCCATTACTGTTGGGCTTTTGCAGCAGTAGTAGAAAAATTAGCAAATGCCTCATTTAAATGCAATGACTCTCTGTACCTGACAGAGCTGCCTCCTGTGTATTTCCACTATTGATTAAAAGCCCCAACTCCTGCCACAGTTTATGCATTAGAAACAAAAGTATTCAGCCTCATCGAGTGTCTAGTTCCAGTTTTAGTGGCAACCACCCACCTTGAGAAAGGATTTAAACTGAAGGTCTCAAGGTGGGGGTCCAAAACAGCGATCTTCATGCCATCATATCCATTGCGAAATAAGCCAGACCAAACAGAGCAGTGACAAATTCTCCTTAACTGCTTCCCATGACAAGAATCAGAACTCTATGCACCAGTACAGATTAGGAGTTGACCTGCTGGAAAGAAACTCTGTGGAGAAGTACTTGGGAATCCTGGTGGACAAGTTAACCATGAGTCAGCAATGTGGCCTCATTACTGAGGTCTTCCTGCCTGCCTAGAGGAAATCGCTAACACCTGCCTGCCGATGAGAAGCAGTGAATAAAGTCCTTATTTTGCTCTGCTTGCACACAGAGCTTTGCTTCGTTTATTAAACTGATTCTTTTTCACTTTTACTCTCCAGTTCTCTGCCTTCATTGAATTACAGGAGCAGTGGGCACTAAACAATTGGCTGGTGAATGTTTAGTTACTGGCCAGGAAATGGACTTCAATGAACAATATACATTTAATTGACCGGATAAAATATCACGGACAAACACACACAAAATGTATTTAGAATACTCCCATTAATCTCCTTACTCTTTCCATCTGCTTTCACAGAATCACAAGGTTAGAAAAGACCCACTGGATCATCAAGTCCAACCATTCCTATCAAACACTAAACCATGCCACTCAGCACCTCATCCACCAGTGCCTTAAACACCTCCAGGGAAGGTGACTCAACCACCTCCCTGGGCAGACTGTTCCAATGCCTAATGACCCTTTCCGTAAAGAATTTTTTCCTAATGTCAAGCCTGAACCTCCCCTGGTGGAGCTTGAGGCCATTCCCTCTTGTCCTGTCCCCTGTCACTTGGGAGAAGAGGCCAGCACCCTCCTCTCTACAACCTCCTTTCAGGTAGTTGTAGACAGTGATAGGGTCTCCCCTCAGCCTCTTCTTCTCCAGGCTAAACAACCCCAGCTCTCTCAGCCGCTTCTCATAAGACTTGTTCTCCAGCCCCTTCACCAGCTTTGTTGCTCTTCTCTGGACTCGCTCCAGAGCCTCAACATCCTTCTTGTGGTGAGGGGCCCAGAACTGAACACAGGATTCGAGGTGTGGTCTCACCAGTGCCGAGTACAGGGGGAGAATAACCTCCCTGGACCTGCTGGTCACTCCATTTCTGACACAAGCCAAGATGCCAGTGGCCTTTTTGGCCACCTGGGCACACTGCTGGCTCATGTTCAGTCGGCTGTCAACCAACACCCCAGGTCTTTCCTCCTCCAGGCAGCTTTCCAGCCAGGCTTCTCCTAGTCTATAGCTCTGCTTAGGGTTGTTGTGCCCCAAGTGCAGGACCCGGCATTTGGCCTTGTTAAACCTCATGCCACTGGTCTCAGCCCAGTGGTCCAGCCTGTTCAGATCCCTTTCCAGAGCCTCCCTACCCTCCAGCAGATTCACACTCTCACCCAGCTTAGTGTCATCCGCAAACATACTAAGGATGCACTCAATGCCTTCATCTAGGTCATTGATAAAGACATTGAACAGGGCTGGACCAAGTACTGAGCCCTGAGGAACCCCACTTGTAACTGGCCTCCAGCTGGAGTTAACTCCATCTACCACCACACAGCATTTCCTTACTGTGAATGCTGCATCTCTTGTTTCACTTCCTACAACAAGCTGATGTCTTGTTTTAATACTAGGAACCTGGTTTCCTTGCTGGATGCTACAGTGAAACTTTGAAATCTCCTCTATTTCTGTTTTTATTGCTCATATAAAGTTAGCCGGAAATTAGTTTTATTTTTAGCTCTCTTTCATTTATATTATTCTACGTTCTATTCAGAGGCTGTGTTACACAGTTTGAGTGGAAATGCAAAAAGAGAAGTCTCCAATTTTTCCACTCAATCAATGAAATAAGAAGAAATCCAAACATTTGTTTTAGGCAAAGGAATAAAGAAATTCCATCCACATCCCTGTTTCACAGATCATATCACACTCCTCATTACACCAAAAAGAGTTTTCCCATTGGTGATAGACTTGCTGCTCCTATTCTAACTAGATACAATTGTCCCTTTTCCATTTTCAGAAGTGCCTTATATGTCTGATTTTCAAAAAGAAGTACAGCAGTAATACAGCTCTCTATTCTGCATGTACAGTTTCACACAGTTTATGGAGTTCAGCTTTTGGAAATACTACTTCCTTTCCTTTAGAAAAATATATCTCATTGAATAGATTTGGGCAAAGTGCCAAAATAGCTAGAAAAAATCTTATCTTCAAGGCCTTCAATGACAGTTAAGTCTGTTAATTCCACAAAATATCTACCTGCAACTATACAAATTGCAGTATCTTCAGAAAACTGATCATAATGGGCTTTAGAAATCCAGCATTAACACTTAAAATTTACATAGCTCATTCAAAATTTTCATCCAGTGAGAATGTTTTCATTATTTTTTTAACTGTCTTTACAATGACTGGCTCATGTCAGCCTGAAACTGAAATTCTATTTCCAACTCACATTTTCCCTTCCATAAAAAGTGCTTGCAAATGTATTGGCCAAGCTGCTCATTAGAACTCCTGTATCGTAACAGGGTCTAAAGAACAAGCAGAACTGAAACAGTGTTTCAGTGTTTTAATACCAAAATAAAAAACAGAAATAAAACCCGATCTAATGGTAACTCTGCGCATTACTTTATACAGAAGTACTAAACCAACTGGATCACACTTCTTATTATAGTTAAATAGCCATGTACGACACTGGGGAAAGCTAAAAATTGATGTAGCAAGGCCAGTTAGTAAAGCAGTCAGCTGGATGTAACTTGCCAACTATTACAAGCATTTAACCTCCACAAAATCAGCAGGTGAGAATCAGAAGTGACTCCAAAAAATCACACTAATAAACCTTACTGGTGTTATTTTTGTCATTTCCCTATTCCTATGTAAGCACCATCTCTTAGCTATGATGAAATTCCATCACATCTGTTTGCAGCTTTCCCTGTTCTTGCCAATGCCCTGCCAGCTCTGAGTGAATTCAGAGGCAGAATGTAAGACTGATGATCTTGTCTCGCTGTTGAACATTCAGCTCTGCAATTCCACTAATAAAACTGCTGAAGTGTTAAGCCACTTCCACAATCTGCTACTAACATAATGCAAGGTCCTGTAATGACTTGATCCACACCAGCCACCTCAATCCTTGTTGAAGAACAGGATGACTTCTTCCCAGGGAAAACAAATGCCAGTTTGTTTGTCATTTGTTGATGTATGGGTGAACAAGAACAAAGATATTCTGCAACATTTCTCTCAGCCATAATGTAAGAAGGGGCAAAAGTGAAAACATGCAATGCAAAAAAGTCAGTCATGCAGGACACTTAGGAGTGCCCTAGTCATCCTTCTCATTATAAAGTATTCTTGCTGTCGCACAAGTGTTGAAAGCTTTCAATCCTGAGATAGATAAATATATATTTAGAGTAGAAGTGGAAGGATAAGATACTTGTGCAGGATGTAAACAGATTTTGGATGAAAATGAAAGACATCCCTGCTAAACAGGAACAGCGAAAAGCTTTCCAGTAGATAGCTTGGTAACTAAGCTGATGCAAATAAAATAAATTTTCACTCAAATTCCCTCTCATTTTATTAAGGTTTTATTGTTCTCCCATAGGAGATGAGTAACTCCTGCCAACTTCTGTGGAGAAAGGCCAAAGTTTGCAATAGGTAAGATAGCTGCATTTTGTTCCCTAGGAATACAAAACTGTCACTCTCTTTAGAAAAGCTGCATTCAAAATGAGTAATTGGAAGTGCAGAAGTCCTGATTATTGTCCCATAACATTAAATACAACGAAATCACAGCACAGTCATGTATTACATGCTACAGAGCCTGACATTTTCATTGCTAATGTCACCTACAGCTTAAGGCTTTTTTTCTCCATAAATAAAGCAGGATATTTTTCTCTCCCTTCAAGAAAAAGTCTAAGGGCTATATTTCACAAAACAATGCCATGGCTGTCACATACTAACCATAATCATTTAATAAAAAAGAGAAGATTCTTTGATCCAAAGCAAAAAGCTGATCCTGAACCACATGCACCACTCCCCTCTATCACAACTTCATGCTTACTCACCTCCTCTTCTGGACTGGGATTTCTTTTTACTTCTAATCTTAAAAAAAAACCCAAAACAAAAACCAAACAAACACCTCAACCAACAAACATCTGAATAATCCTGAAAAAAATTATTTCCTCCTTAATTTTGGATCACTTTTTGTTGCTATTTAATGATTTAATTTAAAGAATAAAACAAAATGATCACTAGCTGAAGAATTGTGTCTCTTCTCCAAAGCAAGGAAAGAGGGATTAAGGTGTAATGACTCTCCAGCTCCCAGCTGACCTCATCTCTATCAGACTCGTCCATGTATCAATAAGCTTTGCTATACAAGGCATGGTGATGTTTTCACATTACAGTCCAATTCTGGCAGATTGTTTCACACATCTTCCTTTATCTTTGTCATTCCACTAAAATCACTGGATTTTTAACCAATGTTAAGACACACAGCAGAGCAAACAATAAATTATAACACTCTAGAAAATGGATATTAAAATAAATATTGAGGATGAGAAAAGGGGAGAGCACCATTTTTTTCTCAAAAACATTTGCTGAACTACACGGTTAAAATGGTTGAGCACTAGACTATATTTTCTCAAACCATTCTCAGAAGGTCACTGTGCATGTTGCCCCATTACTTTTGTATTCTTTTTACATATTTTAATATCTTAACGATGTTTTAAAAAAACAGACAGGGTGAGTCTCCTGTCACCTAACTTCTGATGTCCGGTCTAAGCTTCTCTCCACTCTTCCTCTTGTCAGTAGTGAGAAATAAGCATCTTCTACACAATTCATCAGATCTATTCTTGATACTGTAAGAGGAGGGTTAACAACCGAGGGGTACAGAGAAGAATAGAGTGTTTTGGTTGGAAGAGACCTAATATGATCATCAAGTCCAACTGCCTGACCAATTCAGGGCTGACTAAAAGTTAAAGCATGTTGTTACGGGCATTGTCCAAATGTCTCTTAAACACTGACAGGCTTGGGGCAACCTCTCTAGGAAGCCTATTCCAGTGTTTGACCATCCTGTCAGTAAAGAAATGCTTCCCAGTGTCCAGTTTAAACCTCCTTGCCTCAGCTTCAAAATATTCCTGTCATCAGACACCAGGCAGAAGAGATCAGCACCTCCCTCTTCTCAGGAAGCTGTACAGAGCCATGACATCGCTACTCAGTATCCCTTCTTCTACAAACTAGATGAGCCCAAGGTGCTTAGCCACTGCTCAAAGGATGTTCCTTCCAGCCCTTTCACCAGCATTGTTGCCCTCCTCTGGACACATTCAAGGACCTTCACATCCTTCTTAAATCATGGGACCCAGAACCGCACAGAATACTCAAGGTGAGGGCACATCAACACTGAATACAGCAGGATAATTCTCGCTTTTGACCAGATGGTTACAGTGTTTGATGCATCCCAGATGTGGTTTGTCCTCTTGGCTGCCAGGGCACTGCTGACTCCTATTGAGCTTGCTGTCACCCAGCACACCCGGACCCCTTTCCGCAGAGCTGTTCTGCAGCCGCTCCTCTCCCAAGTTGTACTTTTGCCCAGCATTACTCATCCCAGATGCAGGATGCAGCGTTTGGACTCGTTAAACTCATGCTATTAATTATAGCCCAGTGCTCCAAACTACCTAGAATCCTCTGCAAGGCCTCCTGTTCCTCAAGAGAGTCAACAGCACCTCTCAGTTTGGTATCATCAGTAAACTTGCTAATGGCATGGGCCCTAGAACTGAACCCTGAAGAACAGTGCTGGTGACACGTTGCCAGCCACAAGTAGCCCCACTCATCCCACAGCTAGACAACTTGTCCCTCCTGTGAGGGAAGGCACTAAAAACCTTACTAAAATCTAGAAAAACTACATCCCCTGCACCTTCCTTCATCCACTGGTGGGTGACCTAATCACAAAAGGATTTCAAATTCAACAAGACTTTCCCTTTGTGAACCCATGCTGACTGTGCTTGATAACTGCATTGTTCTTTAAATTCCTTTCAACAGGATGCAGAATAATCCTCTCCATAACAGGTCTGTAGTTCCCCGAGTCTTCCCTCATACCCTTTTTGTAGATTCAACCAACGCTGGCTCACTTCCAGTCAGCAGAGAGCTCCCCTGAACTCCCAAGAGCTTTGGTAGATGAGCAAGAGGGATTCTACCGTAACATCATCTAGTTCCTTCACTACTCTGGGATGAATCCCATCAGGCCCCATGAACTTGCGAACATTCAGCTCTCACAGTTGGCCCCTTACAGTTTTAGTGTCCACAGATGGGAAATCACTGTTCCCATACTCGTGGTCCTCCCACTCAGGGCACTGGACAGCCCAAGCTCCACCAGCATTATTAAAGACTGACATAAAAAACACATGGAATGACTCTGCTTTTCTTCATCTCTATGAGTCAGGTGAGCATCGTCCACAGTACCAGTCCAGTGTTTTCTTTAGACCTCCTCTTGCCATTAACATGTTTTAAAAAGTCCTTCTTGTTGTCTGGAACAACATTGGCCAGTTTCACCTCTAAATGAGCTTTGGCCTTTCACATCTTCCTGCTGCATATGTGAATCACAGTCCTGTATAATTCCTGCAAAGTCTGACCTCACTTCCAGAGACAACACAGTTTCTTTTTCCACTTGAGCTCCATAAGGAGTTCCTTGTTCAGCCAAGCTGATCTTCTGCCTTGCTTGCTTGACTTATGAGAGTGGAATTGCCTGCTCCTGTGCTTCTATTCTAAAAAGGTGGTTCTTAAGTCTGAGCAGCACTCATGGACTCCCAAGTCCTCAAAAGCATTTTCCAAGAGTACTCTGCTAAATAGTCCCCCAAATTGCTTCAAGTTTACTCTCCTGAAATCAAGGGTAGCAACTCTGCTGTCTTTTTTTCTCATTACATTGAAAACGTTAAACATTTCATGGTCACTGTGGCCAAGACAGCTACCTACTGTCATCTTGCCTGCCCTGACTATCCCTTCTCAACAAAATGCTTGCTTACTTTGGCAGAAGATATACAGATGGGCTCAGATGAATTCCATTCTGTTGCTCCAGGAGCATAACGTCCTTGTTCTAAATCACACAGCAGTCCAGGAAATCATGGCATTAGATTTCAACTCCATTTACTCACTTTGTCAGTGTCTTCATCTGCTCACAAAATGAGATCTCTGAAGCAAAGCCCTTCCATAACCATATGTCTGTACGGTCCCTGGTACAATAGTGGCTGGCACAGTTGGGAGCTACAGCTGTCTTTGTAATCTACAGGATCAAAGGCTAAGAATTTGACAGATGCTTATGTAGACTCAAGAACACAGTGAGGTGTGCTTCATTCTAGAGATCACATATATTTAACACAAGAAAAAATTGCTTCTGGTCTTATTATCATTTCAAATACCCAAAGTGACTTTAGTGACTATACTGGGAGAGAAGATATGGTTTGCAGAAAAAGCACCTATTTACTTCGCCACCTCTCTCACCTTCACTCTGCCCACCAACAGAGATCATTCTCTGCAGCTGCATCCCCCAATTTTAGTCCCTACAGAACAGAACAGTTCTTCAACATGGCACAGTAAGAGCTACTAGTGAGCATTCATAACACTAGGCACCAATATAGCCTATTATCACAAACCTTCTACCCAAATCCGTTCTCAGAGAAATGGGCAGAAACACCAAATATTTTAACCTTTTTTTTTAAAAAAAAAAAAAAATGTTGCGGTGAATCTACTACTGATTTGTGGTGGCTATCTGAAGCCTTGTAAATGTTTTCCAAGCCTCACAGGAAACCAACAGAAGAACACAGAACCACTTTTAAAAGCACCTCATGTAATCTTCTTTCAAACACAACGAATGTATCACAAATGAATATTTCTTTCCTTATTCCTCTCATCCCATACTGTTAGTCTATTAACAACAAACTCACTTTCTACCTTCTATATCCTCATCAAATCTGGAAGAAGCTGCCATGCTCCAAAAGATGTACACAATGTTAAACAAAAACACAAATTAAAGCCTATATTCTGATCCTTATATTAAATTTTAATTTGCTAGGGTAATCTCCATCAGAAGATCGAAGTGGCAGCATACAGGATTGGAGTCTTAACTTTTCACCAAAATCTACTTCACGAAGGGTCTTTTGTATCCCTATTTTAAGTCCTGTTTCACTTCTCTTTTTCAGTGTCACCTGCACCCACAACGTTGCTAAATTTCAATTTCCAACTTGCAAGACAGAGCTTGAAAAACACCTTCCCCCCTAGTGAGTAGGAGGTTTTTCCTGCTGAAAACAGAGGAATATGAGGTTCAACACACACACAAAAAAAAGAAGAAACCATGCCTGTAAGTCTTTTTGTTTAACAAATTAAGAAAATCAACTACGATCACCTTCAAAATAGTTACCTTCTGAGTTGATACACAGCTGCATATGATGCTGCCAAAATTCAAAGCAATTCCGCAGATCAGTTTCTGAAAGGCTGTTGAGGATCTCCATTACTTTTGCTTTCACATCTTCTACCAACAAAAAAATGATTCCTTTGAACACTGACTTGATCTTTGGGAAGAGGCCGAAATTGCAATGAGTCAGGTCTGGCGAACAGAGCAGGTGTTCAAGGACAGTGACGTTGTTATCAGATAAAATCTGCTTCACAGACAAAGTGTTGTGGGCTGGCACACACCAATATTTTCTGACTGAGGGCAAGAAAATATCTGTATTTGAACACATGTCCACTTGTACGACTGTTAAGATCAAGTCAAGCCTTGTCTCACTGTGACAGTTTAGAACACCTTTGTTCTCCCCTTCCACTCGTGGTTCCCAAGCTATAGTGTTAATCTCAGGGGTTTTTGTGTTGGACCTCATATAACAAAATCAAAAGTTTATCTAAACTTCCACTCAACACTGTTTTTTTCCCATTTCTCTCTCTTTTTGTCCGATTTAATTTGACTTTTTAATTAAAATCTAATCTTGTAAAAGTGTCATTTTAAAAACATTATTGGAATTTGTAATGGAGCCACCGGCACTGCAACTAATTACTCCTTACTTGCACGTGGGGTTATTACTGGTGACAAGACCCTAAGGAGGCAAACACTGGTGTACAATTTTTGTCCTCAGTGCAGCTCTGTAGTGGCCAACCTGGCTTTTTATAGGTAAACCTCTCATTTAACTGTAGAAATCAATACTTCAAGGAATACAATCAGCAGAATTAGCACACTTGCATGAGTTTTTTGAGGCACATAATGACTATTTACTCAGCTCCTGCTCAGGTTTGGCTTAATGCACAGTTCACACCAAGGCCTGGCGCATGCTGGAAGCGGCACCATTGGGTCAATGTGAGAGCAACACACCTGCTGGACACAGCAGACAGGAAAAGATAAGGGCTGCTCTGACAGGCAGCGTGCTACCTCCTGCAGCCATCATCTCCTGCATCTCTGTAAAGTATCTGCCTGGCACTTTCTTCAAAAACTCCTAATTGATGAAAATGGTACAGACCCAGATGCCAACATGGGAGGTATAAATGCACCAGCTTACCCAAAAAGCTTTTGATACAGATGCAATACTGCAGCGGGACTGCTGAAGCCTAAACAAACCCCACAATAACAAAAAAAAAAAAAAAAACCAAAAAAAAAACAAACCACAAAACAATATCCCAAAACCCTCCCCTGAAAAAACTAGCAAACAACAAAAAACCACACCCCATCTCATGTTCGTAAACTTTGCCTGCCGTTACTGTTCTGGCTCAACGGGTTAATGAAACTTTCCAAACTTGTGGGGTTTTAGTTTTAGTACTCAAAGCACTATGTGAAGACTACAAGATAGAATATTGTATCTCAATCCATTATATCTTTCTCAACATTCATCACTTTTTATTTTGCCCTCACACTAAATTGGAAACACCCTCAAATAGGACCAGCATTTGGACTGAGATACGCTATGAACTATAGAAGGAGGTTTTTGTAGAGAAAAGAGGAATGTGGTAAGTTAAAATTCATCACTCTCTACATCTTGTAAGATATATGTTTTAATATCCAGGTTGTAAGTCCTTCCTGTAGAAAAGTCACCTTTATGGGTACCATTATTTTACTCTAGCAGATAAAAGCAGCCTTGTCACGCAAAGGCCACTTCTCTGCGTCATTCAAATACGTGTATCTGACTTCCAGGCTGCACTGAAGCCTCAAGCCTCAGAGAAACCAGTGTTCATTTTGTTCAAAGTTAATTCCATGTGTCTGACAGTTGGCAAATTGAGTCTCTCTTGTTTGCTGGGCAGAATTTCTCAGTCGTTATCTTTCAGTGCCCTGAAAAAGATTGCTTTCAAAATTGAACTTGTCAAGCCAACCAGTTCAGTTCTGAACAATCTTTAGCATGTTCACCTTCTGAGTCAATGCATTTTCATTCATTCATTTAGAGCACCCTGAAAATCAATGCAATGAAAAAAACACTGGTAGCCCACTCCCAAATACAATGGTAATTCTTAATGTGGTAGAGTTGTGTTAACATTTAGTACGTATACACACAGGTATTTTAACACACGTATATGGCTATAGGCCTATAAATGCCTATGGTTGTCATTACAACTGGCAGACTAGGTGTTAGCAAATCTGAAATAAAACCAGAAAACTAGACAAAGCATAATAAAGTCATTCAGTGAGATAACTGGATGACATTTCTGTTGCCAAGCCAAGGATTTACATGGCAGCTTCTACATAATCCAGAGTATTGAGCACAATGGGACAAATGAAAATGCCTGGCAGATTCTGTCATTATTGTCCAAAGCCTGCAGTGGAAGGCAAGTTAAAAAGAAAAATTAAAAGCAACCACCCTAAAACTTCCCTCCCCCCTTATTTTCTCAGAAATGTAAGCTCACAGAAAAGTATGACTTTTCCTTAAGTCTAGTAAGAAAGTCTTACACTCCTTTGAGATACTGGGTTTTGGGGGAAAAAAAATTGATTAGAAATCTGCCTTTCAATTCTGCAGAGCACTTAATCTGATTTGATAGGCACTCAAACCCACAAGCATGTTCATAAAGTTAAATGCCTGGTTTTGTGCTCTATTAAGGAAGTACAAGTTTAAACAACAGTTCAAGGTTACGAAATTGCATATACAGCTTCACTGAAACCCAGATCTGAAGCCACAAAGATTTCAAAATTGTCTAGAGACTGAGCAGCAGCAAGTCAAGTGAGCTGTTAGCTTGTGGAGGGCACATGAGAGACTGACAAAATCTTAAGGAAGCTTTATTTATGCCTTCAGTGAGCCTACAATGCCCAAATGCCTAATCACACTAACAACTGTAGGTGGACAGGGATGAACAGGAGATGCACTGCAGCTGTGCCCAAAGGAATGAACTAGTCAGCCAGAATGTGGTAGCACGAGCTGTATTTCCCTTCACATTCAGGGCTTTCCCCAGAGGAAGCTAATACTGGGCAGGAGACCAGCATTTGCAAGGAAACAATGCAACAAGTTATCAACCATTAGCAAATGCAATTTTGTAGGTTTCTTGTTAGTAAATTAGATGTAACAGCAGATTATATACTCTTCATAGTTCCACCTTTAAAGGAATTTCCTATGGGGGAGGGTATCAACTTGCTCAGCCACATCCAAATTCAGGCTTCATCAGGCCTCCTGGAGACATTTACTGCAAAGCACCTCTGCACTTGCTGCTTTCTTTACACTAGGAGATGCTGGAGATCTTCCTACTTGGAAAGCAATTCTTCTGAATAGGAAAGAAGGCATGACACCTTCCCACCATCCTGTCATATTGGAGTTTGAACTCTTTTTGACACTAAATTGTGTCAAAAAGGGAAAAAAAAGCAAACTGACAGCTTCTGCAAAGCTCAGGAACTTTCTCTGAAGTCAATTAATCTCTTTTATATACTATCCCATAACACTTTCTTGACACAAAGCAAAGAACAGAGGCTCTCAAAAGGAAAGTGACTGCTGCCAAAGTTGCCCTTTGCTCCTCTTCCTTAGAGGCACAAAAGAGAAGGGGGAAGAAACAACACATTCGGATCCCATAAGGGGCATAAGGGACCACTGTACTCAAGATTTCTAAGGAATGAACATCATGTTTTCACAGTCTGCTCTTCTACAGGAATAAAGATAAATACACACAGACATGCATGAATACAAATGTATTACAAGAAAAGTATGCCATCTTACACAGTTTTTTTCCACAATGCTTGCTTGACTACATGGGCTGCTCTCCAAGGATTACACATGACCTTTGCTGATTTCATTGTCCTCATGCACTAAGTGAAGTGAGACAATCTGCACTCTCCTAAACATGCTGTATCTTCTGCAACCTGGTGAATGCAAGAGAGCTCTCCCATGGCTGGAAAGACTTCCTAGCAGTGAAAGTCTTTCTTCCCATGACCTTTGCTGTGTCATGGAATGAAGGCATGGTATGAAGACAGCCAACAATAAACACCTCCTGCTAAATAATCTGGCCATCCTTTCTTCTCTTTCTAAAGAAGAGCTATTCCCCTCCTTCAGCTTTGCTGGTGGGTCATTTCATTTTAACCTTGGCAATAAATACTTCTAAAATTACAGAGATTACCCATTGTGGTCAAGACATAAACATTATTGTTTACATTTTTGGCAAGAGAGGGGGTAGAGAATCAGTGACCGACCAAAATACGTTAACAACTATGAGGACATTTCAGTTTAGGTCCAAGGACTTTCCATATGTATATCAAGAGACATGGCTAATCTCTGTCAAAAGAATCTCCAGATTTCTATCCCTCCGTATTTGTAACAGAACTGCACAATGGCAAAATTGCTTGCATTTAGCAAGATCTTGTTACTCAAATTGCTTTGAAGAATACTCTTTACACACATGGAAAGCTTCATAACATTCCTGCAAGTCTTTAGTTTTCTGTGTTTAGGTTTGAATATTGCATCTTCTGCAGAAATACTACTATAAAAAAAAAGGGGGGGGGGCAGCAACAGCTAAGCAGAATTTCATTTGCTGTCATTTATCATACCAGGCTGCTTTTCAAAAAGCAAAATGAAATCAAGCTTGTTGAAATTCATCCTTATGACAAATGCCTATTTCCCGTCTGCTTCAATTTTATAGTGACATGCTTGCTCTTATTAGATTTAGTACCAGCTGAAGTCAAAAGAAACTTAAAGAAATTCAAAATGGCAAAGAAGATCAAAATCTTTGCCACATACATGTCTACAAATCCTAACTAAGACCTGACTAAACACCAAAAACCAGGGCAACCCTTCATCTTAGATAAAGTATCTTTCACTTGCACACTACGAAAACTTAAACAAATACTGTTACCTGAAGATCCTTCAGCAAGTTTCTATTTAACTATAAAGCAATAGATAAAATTTGTCAAAATTAACCAAAAAAACTCCAACAGCTCAGAGAAATTAGAAGTACTATTCAGTCGATACAAGGGAATTGCATAGATTTAATCTCAAACTATATTTGAAACACCTCTATAGCAACAGAAAGACACATTCAGGCTGAGCCCATAAACAGTCCTTTCATCTTCCAAAACCATTACAAACAGCATCTTCACACGTGCAGAAAAGTTAGGCTTAAATTAATAAACTAACCGAAATGTAATATGCACTTGTACTATGGAAAGTACTTCCAGACTGCTAACTTCCTTTTGTAATTCCACTGGCAAGAGCTAACTAGCTTGTGAATTCATGATATGGAGTATGACTTGCTCTTTGCCTACTCTTGGTGCTCTCATGCTGATAACTCTTAAGATCATTTTCAGATGAGAAGAGCTTTCATAATTATGATACTCAGTGTGAAAAGCAGGGGGCGGGGTATAAGTTAAAGTCTACCAGTCATATGAGGAGCTGGTGTAAAACTGTGTCACTCTGTTAAGGCTGGAGCTCCACATAATTTTACTGACAGCATATCTGATTTTAGAGGGCGAACTCTCTCCTTTAGTGCAGCTCTGCTCTCCTCACAGCAGAGTCAACTGTCACCTTACTTACACTGGTTCAGTTACTTGCATTGCCATGCTCTAAACCAGACCTGTAAAATCAGGCACCTAAAATAATGCAAACATAAATTAATGAAACTTTAATGAAGTTACAGTAACTTCCACCAGTTTCAAATCTGACCCTATGTTGTCCATGAACTATAAGTACTTCCTGATTTCAAGAATTTGGTTTTCTGTCATTTGAATCTAAACAGCGAGTGCAGGGAGACAGTGTAAACAGACCACCATGTCCATCAGCTGCTCATTGCATAAAAAGTGTTGGAGACACTTCGGTCAGTGCTAGAGTCTTACCTATATGTATTGTTTTTCCCCCTTAGCATAAATGAAAGGCGAGAGTGAACTCGCATCTGTTTGCAGGCAGCTAGTTTTAACCACCTTCTATCCAGCCAAACAGTCCTGGACTAGGGAGACACTTTCAGGCAATCAGAATTGAATAAGGATTAACTAATTTTTGTTGACTGCGGAAAATGGAGCAATATCAAGCCCCTGGGGCTGACCTGAAGCCAAGGTCTTCAGTGAGAGACTAAATGCTCCATTTTCCACCTGGAGTCAAAGCAGATCCTCTGAGAACTGACCACAGACACCTGCACACAGCCAAGCTAGGTCAGCTTTTGACCAGAAAAAAGATGCTGGTTCGCCAGAACTGCAGGCAACAAACCAAAAGCAAGCAGAATGTCAAGACCATAGGGAAGAGGCAGTTCAATACACCAAAGAACACTAGGTTGTTCATGAGCTCCATGCAGAGGGAAAATTTTTTTGATAGAGAAGCAGCTACGCACACTGCCAAGGAAAAGGGACAGGGATCATGTGCTCAGGCACTAAAGGTTATCCCTAGATTTTGTTTATTCAATAGGTATTTGCCTTTGGTATATTTCCCCATCCTTACTGAAAACAGTTGAGCTGTCTCCCCAGACTTCTGTGAAGCTTCATCCAGACAATGATAAAACTATAAGTTCCTTAGAAGAATGATAACAGAGATGAAGACCATTTATTTTTTTCAGTTTTAAATGTGGCTACTCTGCCCATAGCCTTGGCTGCAGTGCAGCTGAGGGCTGTCCCATTCCTTTGGGGACGATGGAAAGAGGTGTGGGAGTTACTTTTAGGCTTTTTGGGGGCAACACTCTACCATATGGCGGACCCCAGCTGAGCTACAGCATCAATCCTGGAGCAACAGCAGAGCTCACACACTCAGTCATTAGTGCCTTTAGACAGGCACAAATAATGCACAGGCCAGTGAACTGGGTGGCTGTGACAGATGACAACCTCTGAGTGATGAAGGCCAAGTTCTCTGCTGAAGTGAACTGGGACAGCACGGCAGGGAAGCCAGCAGAGCTCTAGGTCTGAAGAGTTGGGAGCCTGGCCTTTCCAGAATCACTGAGCAATTCCTGTGCATTAACAACTACTGGTTTCAGTTTCATCAGGATATTGCATCATTTTCCTGCACTTTCTCCTGTGTTATCACTCCCTTTACCTCTGTTTTTCTCTCCTTCAGTATTCTTCCCTTGTCTTTCCCCAGTCTTTTCCACTGGATGCATCCCATCTCCTCACACTGTACCTGATGTGATGCACTGGCCTCCTGATTTCCTGAGGCAAATATCCCCATCAGACTTAAGAGGTGTTTCCAACACTTATAACCTACTGTTATGAAAGAGGTGGAGGCAAAGGGTGGGAGTTTTGCAGAGTCGGCACACAGATACGCAGTGTGGCGTTTCAATCTGTGGTACTCATTTTTAGATAAAGAGTTGAGGAGATTGTTTGTTCCACATAGTTTAAATAAAATGAAATAGCTCTGAACCTAACTCGTTACTGGGGACTCTCTCTGAGCTACTTTAAGCAAGCAGTGAGGTACAGAAGCAATGCCAGCTGTAATCACTGTAGATCTTGGTATGCTTTAAATGAATCAAAGTAACTACTGCAGAATAAATACTTTCAAGTGGTTTCAAGAGTTCAATTTCTACATAGACATTATATCTATATAATTAACCTAAAATAGTTTATCCTAGGACAAGTCCAGAAAGAAACAGCTATTAGGATTTAGCTGGTCACAGAGAGAAAACTTTCCAATCACTTTCCCTACAGCTCTGCTCATTTTGTTTCAGCTTCAAGTCTTTACTGCCTACTCTAGGTCACTTCCACTGCAACCTGTGGTCTTACAGAGGAAACCAGAGAAAGAAAAGTGTTCACCTCATTGTGGAGAAATAGAGATAGGAAAAGGCAGAGCTATAAAAAGAATACAGCATTTCCCCCAACAGAAACCAGCCATGACAGTCTGAGAGTTGAAGCCAGAGGAAGATCTCTCATTACACCAGACAAGGAGCTAATGAACATACCTGGAACTTGGTGGTGTTAAACACCAGGCAAGCAGAAGACAGGGTACACTGCAGGCACATGCTTCAGTTTAAAATTATTCCCATATCTCTTCTTATTTTCCTCAAATTGGCCAGTCAAGGGACATGCAGCAATTCCAGGCACCCAGAAGAGTGGGCCACCCATTTAACAGACTAGGAACTGAGCTGGTAATTTTTGCCACATTCTTCTAGAGCCATAAAACACATCATCCTAAGTCAAAAAGCAAATATTCAGTACCATCTCTGACCATATAAAGTTGTTTCTGTTTTCAGTGTCTTTATCCACTCCAAGCAAATATTGTGAACATTGCTTTCAGAAGTCTGATTTTATCTTTTTATCACTGCTGCTACAAGATAGCTTAACTGCAACAACCATGTTTGTAATTAAATCAGAATTTACCCAGGAAAGAAGTTATAAGACTGTCCTGGATTAAAAAAAATACAAGTAAATGCTCTCTCTGACTGTAGGTGGTCCATGCTAAAATGCTGGAGCAGCGATTGATCTGTAAAAGGAGACTGGAAACAAGGTCCGCTGGTTCTGCAAAGTTTCCTAAGCTTCACTAGTATTTCCACACTTTTCAGCACGTGAATGACCTACTTAAGAGAATGTAATTAAAAAAAAGCAGGAGTGCAATTATCTTGCTTCAAGAAGGTCTAAAGTTTCCTATTTTTTAAAAAAAAGCAAAAGCTTTCTTAAATGTTGTAGATTGAGACAAAGCAATTTATTTTTGCAGAGCTCAGTTTTAGAATCATAGAATAACCAGGTTGGAAGACACCCACCGGATCATCAAGTCATAGAATCATCAGGTTGGAAGAGACCCACCGGATCATCAAGTCCAACCATTCCCATCAATCTCTAAACCATGCCCCTCAGTATCTCACCCACATGCACCTTAAGCACCTCCCTGGGCAGACCGTTTCATTACCTAATGACCCTTTCAGTGAAGAATTTTTTCCTTATGTCAAGCCTGAACCTCCTCTGGTGGAGCTTGAGGCCATTCCCTCTTGTCCTGTCCCCTGTCACTTGGGAGAAGAGGCCATTACCCTCCTCTCCACAACCTCCCTTCAGGTAGTTGTAGAGAGCAATAAGGTCTCTCCTCAGCCTCCTCTTCTCCAGGCTAAACAACTCCAGTCCAACCATAGAACTGCAGATATTCATTTACTCACATAAAACATGCTTAACAACATATGCCTGATCTACTTGCTTGTTTCATTTACCTTACAGTCTTCTCTAACACAAAGTACAAAGAAAGATCCTTCATAGAGGGATGGATTTTTTGGGTGCCAAACGCAAGACCTACAGGAATCCAAAAAGAGGAATGGTAGGAAGATGTGCCAGGGGAGGCTTAGGTTGAATATTAGGAAAAGGTTCTTCTTCACCCAGATGGTGGTTGAGCACTGGAAAAGGCTTCCCACAGAAGTAGTCACAGCACCAGGCCTGACAATATTCAAGAAGCATTTGGACAACATGCTCACACACATGGTATGATTTTTGGGGTTGTCCTATGCAGGGATAGAGTTGGACTTGATGAACTCTGTGTGTCCCTTCCAACTCAGGTAATTCTATGATTCTATGGAACACACTAACAGCAAATCTCTTCAGCCATGCTTCTATTATTCAGATGGTTTTCATCATTTTTGACTCAAAATGGCAATGCAAAGTAAAACAGTACACTCAAACACAGAAAACTTCAACTCCTCACCCTCAATAGGTTTTTTGTTTCTGATCTGAGTCTCTGAGCTTTTTCCTAGCCAGTCAAAAAACCCTTCCTATTTACAGTGACTCCCAAAGATCATAATCACATCAAATATTTAACTTGTGTTCCCAAATAGAGAGTTTGTGTGCAGGTATGAAGGTGAAATCAGCAAATCATGAAGCACTGCAAAGAGGACTGGATATCAGAATACTATTACAAATACACCCCGAAGTAATTTAAGAGATTTCAACTGATGTGAAGCATCTGGACTATCTGAAAAAGAAAGAAATTCAGTTTAGAAGACAGCCACATAAAACTGACTGTTACTCCTTCAGGTAAATGTTAATATATTACTTCTTGTTAACATATTACAGTTACCATTACAGTTCACACTACTAACTGTACCTATCCAGCAGCAACGTCAGTGAGTATTTTAAATCACATCTATCCTACTGCGTGCAGCTAAGTCTCCTGTGGGAGTAGCAACCCAACTTCACTCCGTGTGCACATTCACACTGTATGCTGGCAGTGCTAAAGGAAGACAAAGCTCAACCTGAGGTTCACATTTGAAAGGCAGGATGCGTAGGGCTTAAAAATGCTTTGTAGGCTTGAGGTATAAGCAGCTCACCACAGTGTGTCTGGGATTCTGTTTGTAATCATCTACATATCTTTAGCACCACTTTGCCCCAATCACGAGCCCAGGGTCCTCCTTCACTGCAGAGTAGATGCTCCACTCAGAGTTCACATTTCGTAGTAAAAAAGTAAGGAAAGGAGCTCCTGTATTTCCAGTTTAACATTTCAGCTTTCTCAAGGTTACTAGAACAAAAACTCCCTACCAAACCAGATAAATCTGACAAATAAAATGTCAAACTACTTTAGAAATAAGCTAATCAATATAATAGAATAAATCTCTCAGGGAGCCATTAATTGCATTCCTTTATGTATTTGGCAAAAATGCTTCCAGAGGACACATGATAGCTAATACAAAAGGATGTCCTATTTTTGTATCTCCTCTTTAAAATGAATTCAGTGCTGGAAAAAAAAGATATTTGATTAATATCTGGGGAACCTAAAAACCTTCCCACATCCTCAAGAGGAATAATACCACTGACAGTTCCATCAACAAACCAAAGCACAGGCTGCATGGTTGGACAGAGGGAGCCCCATGCTGAGTCTCCAGGGCAGGAATCCTCATCCTAGTTCTCCTGTCAGCCAAGTGACTACAGGGTAAAATTTACATATCTGCAATGTGAGTTTAACCACACATCATGACACGTTGAGATCTATCAGTGCAAAACTCATTGCAAAAGCTCTGTATTTTTATTACCACCAAATTACCTAGCTGCATCCATAACATAAAGGGAATAAAAACTCCATATCAACCAAATAAGCAGCTAATTTTGAGCAAAATAGCAACATGAGATACAGTCATATTTATTCACTTGCATTGCTTCCTGCAAAACAAAGATAACAGTATGAGCCTACACAAATAGTTACTCGCCATCACAAAATAAGAACATATCAGTTAGACTTAACTTTTCTTATTATGCTTTCCAAACTACTTGCCATTGTCACCATATTACGGTATTAAAAACATGGAATACCTCAGCCTCTATGTTTTTATTCATCAGGTGCTCTGGGAATTTCTGTCTATCTATAATCACAAGTAAAAGCTGTTAATCCCATTTTCAATTTGGCTTGCTGGCAATTAAGTCTATTTGGGAAAAAACAACTTTTTTCTTCCACAGAAATGTTTTACTTCTTTTTAAAACTAAAGTAGACCTGTTAGGTTAAAAACCTAATTCTGATACCTCCTTCTGTTATTAATGAACCTTCCTCATCTCCCAGTGACTCTCACAAGAGTTGGAGAAATTCAGCACCTCTCAGAAGGTAAGTGGGACCTTTGGAGAAGATTGCAATATGGTAATGAAAGCTCTTGCAGCAAGTCCTGTTTCTGCACTAAGAACAGAGGGATGTGCTAAGCAAAGCTCCAGCTTATAAGCTCTCTGCAGAAGGAATTTTTGAGGACTGTCTGGCACAACGCGGTTCTTTCTTTGAAAGAGGCGCACACAGATAAGCAAACAGAAACTCTCAGTTTGCAACTCTTTTCCCTGAGCTCAGATCCCTGGTCCTCTGCTTTCTCAGTTTGGTTTAAATTCAGAGTTTCACCTTCATGACTTCTGCTGTCATTTATATTTGGAAAAGGGCTTCTCAAAATGAGATTTTTCACTTCTTATTGATTACAGCTGTCAAAAAAGCCTGTAGGTTTTATCAATCCTGTCAGCCCCAAGGTGTTTAGCATGGCAAACCAGTTTCCCTGTCAGTAGCAAAGCAAGAAATAGGAAAAACTAAAGAAAACCAAAAACTGGTGTGGTAAGCAAAGCATTGCTCCATTCCACGATGACTCCACTCCTACCATCAGGCACGTGAGCAAAAAGCCTTTTCATGGCACAACATGCATTTTAAATCTCTCAGAGTCTACAACCTAACAGCTTCTGGTCTAGCCTCCTTGCTCATGTATAAGTGCTGCACAGGCACAGGCAGACATTTCCCTCCCTCTCTGACAGTGAAAGAAAGTGTGCCATTTTCCCACCACTCTATCTCCTCATCTGTACAGTAGAAGTGATTGCTTTGGCTAATTCTCACATCCCAGTAATGCTACACTTGAGATGACAATTCATACTGTCTGACTGCAATGCTGAAATACTTCTTGAGAAACTCACACTTCTTTGATGTAATTTAAATACAAACCCTTCACTAGCAGCCCAAACAGATGCCCCTAGCACTCATTCACTGTGTTTCACTAGAAGCCCTTACACTACAGTAAAAAAGGGTTTGTCCTCAGTCTGTATACACAATCTTGAAGACCCAATATAAAAACTCTGCGCAGAGAAGCAGATTTTGTTTGGGTGTTTTCCTGCACACTTTATACAGCAGTGCTGTGCACAACGCTGTTAGGATGAGGGAGTAAACACGGCCCCAGGAGCTGTATCATCTACATTATACAGTGATGCTACATGAATATTTACAGTAACAAAGCAAACAAAGAAACATACTCTTCTCCTATCCCTGCCTATTGGAAGGTCTGCTTGAGTTAAAGATACAATTAGATAAAACCAAAAATACCATTGGCAAAGCAGAAAATCGGGTCAGTCCCAACGCTAAAAGCCTTGTCCTAAACCATTAAGTTTGAGAACTGAAAGCAAAGACACTGAAGTTTTGAAAGAGTAATTCAGAAAATAACAAAAAACTCTTGGTTACTGACTCAATTATTAGGGTGTAAATTACAGCCATTGTACCAAATCAACCTGCTCAATTAAACTGTAAAACCTACATGAACCCATACTGTCCTTCTGAAGGGCCTGTAATAACAATAGATATTTTAGCCTTCACAGACAAAACAAAGGGTGAAAAAGTGACACAAAAAAAATTATTTTCTAACCTAAATCACTGAACTTTAATTGATTCAAAGAAAGTGATCCAAGGTAATCTTAGCTATCTCACACAGATCTTAATTCTAGTTGTAAATAACACAGAAGTCATAATTATATATAAAAGCAAAAAAAAAAACCCTTTTCCTGCAAAGAAACAGAGAGGTAGGAGCTGGAGACCAGTCACTGAAAATCAAGCAACATGAAAATTCCTGATAGACACCAGCTTTTCAGAGTATGACAATACTTGGGTCAAAAGTTAATATCAATTAACATTAGATGTCCGACTTCAATTCCATTTCACACCTTGACCAGGACCTTGATCCGATCCTCAGTTTGCACATGGCGCACAAGCCCACAAACCTATGTGGATTTAAATAATCACTTGCAACTCCCAGTTAAAAGGCACACCACACAGTGGTGATTGTTTTTCCGAGTATCTCCAGTAGCTTGTCAACAGTGAGTGCTTGCCATTTCCTATCCTGTCAATTTTTGTTTCAACTGCAGCCCAGAAATTATTTTTCTTTCCAGATTTCTGACAAAACTTGATTATCAACTGGAGCTTGGAGCTAGCCACTATGCCCACTGTAACTGTCTAAAGTAGAACAAAATAGGAAACATTTAAGAAAAAAAGAAAGGGCGAAGACTGTCTGTTTAAATACATCACTGCTTCAGTTCCACTCACCTGGAAATTCATGGAATTACAGTGTTTTACTCAGAGCTCTGATCGTCCAGAAGATTCAGTAAAACTTTTGCTAAATGCCCCTGATAAGCAGGTTCACCAAGAGCAGGTTGCACAGGAATGCATCCAGCTGGTGTCTGACTACTTCCAGAGAAGGAGATTCCACATTCCCTCTGGGCAGCCTGTTACAGTGCTCCATCACCATCGCAGTAAAGCTTTTCCTTACGATCAGGTGGAACTTCCTGTGCGCCAGTTTGTGCCCATTGCCCCTTGTCCTGTTGATGGACATCACTGAAAACAGTCTCACCCAATCCTCTTGACAACCCGTCCTTTAAATATTTATAAGCATTTATAATCTTCCCTCTCAGTCTTAGAGTCTACAGGCTAAACAGACTCAGATCTCTCAGCGTTTCTTCGTAAGAGAGATGCTCCAGTCTCCTAATCATCTTCGTGGCCCTCTACTGGACTCTCACCAGTGGTTCCTTGTCTTACGTGAGCTAAGAAGCCCAGAACTGGACACAGTACTTCATATGCGGCCTCACTAGGGCAGAGTAGAGGGCAAGGATAATCCTCCTCAACCCACTTGTTACACTCTTCTTAACAATGGATCCCACTGGTATCCTACAAATGGCCTTCCTGGCCACAAAGGTACATTGCTAGGTCACTGACAACTTGTTATCTACCAAGACTCCCAAGTCCATCTCCAAAGGTTCACTTTCCAGCCAGTCAGCCCCTAAATCGTACTGGTGCATGGAGCTGTTCATCTCTAGTGCGGGACTCTGCACTTGCCTTACTTGATCTTCATTAAGTTCCTCTCTGCCCAACTCTCCAGCCTGTCCAGTTCTTGCTGAATGGCATCACAGCCTCCTCAGGTATCAGCCACTCTGCCCAGTTTTGTGTCATCAGCAAACTTGCTGAGGGTACACTCTGTCCCCTCATCTAAGTCACTGACGAATATGTTGAACAAGACTGACACAGTACTGACCCCTGAGGAAAACCCCTGGCCACAGGCTTCCAACTAGACTCTGTGCTACTGATCACAACCCCCTGAGCTCTGCCACCTATCCAGTTCTCAATCCACCTCACCATCCACTCATCGAACCCTCACCTCCTAAGCTTACCTATGAGTACGTTACCAGAGACAGTGTCAAAAGCCTTGAGGAAGTCGAGGAAAGCAAAACTCACTGCTCTCCCCTCATCTACCCAGATAGTTACACTATCATAAAACCATAGAATAGTTTGGGTTGGAAGGGACCTTAAAGATCATCTAGTTCCAATCCCCCAGGCGCAGGCAGGAGCACATTCCACTAGATCAGGCTGCCCAAGGCCCCATCCAGCTTGGCCTTGAACACCCCCAGGGATAGGGCAGCCACAACTTCTCTGGGAAATCTGTGCCAGTGTCTCATCACTCTCATCGTGAAGAAATTCTTCCTTACATATAGTCTAAATCAGCCACTCTACAGTTTATACCCATTGCCCCTAGTCCTATCACTAAAAGCTTTTGTAAACACTCCCTCCTCAGCTTTCTTGTAGCCCCCTTAATGTACTGTATGGTTGCCATAAGGTCTCCTTGGAGCTCAACAAACCCAACCCTCTCAGCCTGTCCTCGTATGGGAGGCGCTCTAGCCCTCTGATCATCTTTGTGGCCCTCCTCTGAACCTGATCAACAGCTCCATATCCTTCTTATGTTGAGGATTCCAGAACTGGGCACAACGCTCCAGATGAGGTATAACGAGAGAGGAATAGAGGGGCAGAATCACTTCCCTCAACCTGCTGGCCACGCTTCTTTTGATACAGCCCAGGATATGGTTGGCCTTCTGGGCTGTGAGCACACATTGCCAGCTCATGTTGAGCTTCTCATCAGCCAGCACCCTCAAGTCCTCCTCCGAAGGGCTGCTCTTAATCACATCATCCCCCATCCTGTATTGAAACCAGGGATTGCCCTGACTCAGGCACAGCAAGGCTATCAGATTGGTCAATCATGATTTCCCTTTGCTGAATCCAAGCTGACCACTCATGATATTCTCCTTTTCCTCTGTATGTTTAGAGATGACATCCAGGATGAGCTGTTCCATCACCCTTCCAGGGATGGAACTGAGGCTGACTGGCCTGTACTTTCCTGGGTTCTCCTTCTTGCCCTTTTTGAAGATTAGAATGACACTGGCTGTTCTCCAGTCCTCAGGCAACTCTCCTGTTCTCCATGATCTTTCAAAGATGATGGAGAGCAGCTTAGCACTAACATCTGACAGCTCCCTCAGCACTTGTGGGTGCATCCCATCAGGGACCATGGATTTGTGGGTGTCCAGTTTGCCTGAATGATCTCTAACCAGATCCTCCTTGCCCAAAGGACGGGCTTTCTTTTTCCAGGCTTTTTCCTCTTTCCTTCAGGGTCTGGAATTCCTGAAGGCTGGCCTTAACAGTAAAGAATGAAGCGAAGAACGCATTCAGTAGCTCTGCATTCTCTATATCCTCGTTCACCAGAGCACCCACCTCATTCAGCAGTGGGCCCACATTTTCCCTAGTCTTCCTTTTGCTGTCCTTCTTGTTGTCTGTGATGCCTCTTGCCAAATTTAATTCCAAATGGGCCTTAGCCATCCTCATTGCAATGCTGCACACTCTTAACATCACTCCTGTAATCCTTTCAAGTGGCCAGTCCCTTTTTCCACATTCTGTGAACTTTCTTCTTTCATTTGAGTTTTTCAGAAGCTCCTGGCTCATCCATACAAGTCTCCTGCCTCCTTTACCCAGTTTCTAAATCCTAGAGAAGCATTGGTCTTGAACCTGAAGGAATAAGTACTTGAATACTGCCCAGCTCTCAAGGACCCTCCTCCCTTCTAGAGGGTCCTGACCCATGGGATTCCTCCAACTAAGTCTTCGAAGATGGTAAAGTGGTAAAGTTAGCTCTCCTGAAGTCCAGGGTTGTAATACTGCTTATTGCCCTGCTTCTCCCATGCAGGATCCTGAACTTTACTATCTCATGGTCACTGCAGCCAAGGCTGCCCCAAAATTCCACATCCCCAGAAAACCTTCTTTTTTTTTGTTAGTACAAGGTCCAGCAGCACTCGTTTTCAGCTTCTCCATCCCTTGTGTGAAGAAGCTATCATCAATGCTCTGCAGCAATCTCTTGGACTGTGTGTTCTTAGTTGTACTATCTTTTTAGCAAATATCTGGCTCCCTCGTGAGCCCCAGGGTCTCTGATCATGATATGATGCTCCTTCCAGCTGCCTGTAGAAGGACTCATTGACTTCTTTTGACTGATTAAGTGGCCTGCAGTAAACATCCACAACAATGCCCCCGCATTAGCCTGCCCTTTAATTCTTACCCATAAGTTCTCAACTCATTCCTCATCCAACACTGGGCAGAGCTCCATACCTTCCAGTTGCTCCCTTATATCAAAGTCAACTCCATCACCTCATCTCGATGGACAGATTTTACACATGAGTTTTGTAGACAAGATTGATTTTATAATTACTATTTTTACTTAAGCAGTGACATCATATAATATATAAGCCTTCATCATAAAAGGAAAGAAATTGAAATGCCTTGGAAAGAACAGAGTCGCTCTCTGTATTCAGGTAAACAGTACTCATATCATTTGCAGTTACGTTAGTTTGCCAATAACACTAAGAAAAAAGGGGACCCAGAGACAGTAATTCAATACAAACCTCAGTCCTCTTACCCAAAGGGCTTAGCACAATGACTTTCCAGGCCACCCCACACTGAGGTAAACAAGGAAACACAATACACATCAGCAACAAGCAACATCTCCATTACCAACCTGATCCATTATACAAATTGTGAAGGCTTCTGTAGATTGCCTTTTCTGCTCTTGATAAAGGCATTCATTGAGGCCTTAAATTCAAATGCAATTATTCACTCAGAACTTTATTTTAGATCAATAAATTGTTCACTTACCTGATGCAGGAATGGGAGCTCAGAGCGCTGATGTGATCCTAGGTGAGAAGGTGTCCTCTCTGCAACCAGCAAACCAGAGACCTGCAGAAAAAGGAGCCTGTGTGTCAGACACCACACATCTTTTGCAGAACAGAAGGAAAACAACTCTCTCTAACCACGTCTTTTAGGAAGGGGGGAAAAAAGACCCCTCTCATTAACTGGACTAAAATCACTGAGTCAAAATAGAGAAAAACCTGGCAAGGTATGAGCTTTCATTAGCATGACTGTAAAGGGATGGTGCATGAAACCCATAGCTTAGCTCATGAAGTGTAAGACTGGCAACATCCACCAACAGCAGCAGTAGCACAGCACAAGGGAGACATTGCATTCTCAAACTAGTAGGATCAGGCTCTTCACCATCAACAGGGCTTAAGCTCTTTTCTCCTATGGGCACTTCTGAACATCCCAAACAGCATGTTTCTACTGAGGCATTATCAGCTTCTCTGCATAGTCTAAATAACTTTAAACACTGGATCAAGTATGAGCATTTCATAAACTTGAGACTCAGAAAAGATGCATACGTAACTTCTTCACATCCTGAATATGTAATGTATAAATCCATTGCTTTGGGGGGAATATGTACACTGAAGAACAGAAAATGCAAGAAACTTACACTGCCAAGTTAATCTAAAGAAAAATAAGAAATCATCTTCCTAAAATCAAAATATTTTCCCAAAATGCTGAGCATTAAAACCTCTTTATTACCTAATATTTTGGCTTTTTAGCAAGTTATGCTTTTGATCTTTTTTCTCTATAACCACAAAGACTAATTTTTTATTATATGTTTACATGAAAGTTAGATGTCCTGAAAAATCTCATGCATACAGAAATTGGAGATTTTTAGTAAATTAAAAATAAAAAAATAAAAGAGAAATCAATAACATGGCAAATGCTGTCATTAGTGGGACCATACTGTACAAAAGAATGAGATGACTGCACATAACCCAGGAGCAGACAAGACAGCAGGAAAACTAAACCTCCATCCCAGGTCAGGTCATTGTCCACATCATGACGCTCTGTATTAAAACTTAGCTTCACAGAATCACAAACCGGTTGAGGTTGGAAGGGACTTCTGGAGTTCACCTGGTCCACCCATCCTGTTCAAGCCAGTTGCATAGGATCATGTCATGACAGCTTTTAAAGATGTCTAAAAATGGAGATTCCACAACTTTTCTGTGCAACCAGTGCCCACTGCCTCTTGTCCTTTCACTAGACACCACCAAAAAAAAAAAAAAGACTGGCTCTAATCTTCTCTGCACTCTCCCTTCAGGTATTTATACACATTGACAAGCTCCTTCTTGAGGCTTCTCTTCTCAAAGCTTAATAGTCTCAGCTTTCTCAGCCTTTCCTCATATCAGAGATGCTCCAGTCCATTAGTCACCTTCATGGCCCTTCACTTCTGTCACAATAAGACCCACCTACAAATGCACGCTGCTTGTAAACTATGCAAGAAATATTCTCGGAGCTCACAGGGCACTTGGCAGGTGCAGATGTTAGGTCCCGTTCTATGAAACGGCCTGGGAATCAACACTGCCATCTTGCTACCGGCAGATTTTAGTAAAAAGTGGCTTGGTGACACTTCCCTTCTCCAGGAGCCCAGAGAAGTTGAGAACAAGCAATTTCTCAAGTGCTATGGCTCTGTTCAGCTTTGCCCGTGCTCTTCATCCCCCATAACCCCTATTACTAACTGGCTGAAAGGCTTTGAAGAGACAGCTTTTAAGTGGAGAATGTTATAAGCAGAATAACAACAGCTTTTTTCTGCCAATGAAATGATTACAATAGTTATTGTTTAAGGCAGGATTATAACTTGGAGTGATAGAAACCAACAGGAACAGACAATTAAGAGTTCAGACTAATACTCAAAGACAAGACGCTTAAAGACCTAAAAGCCTGACTAAAATCAGTGAGATCAGAGAGTCATTTAACTCTTTCAAAAGGCCTACAAGACCTTTGATGCTTATTTTCCCAGTAGGCTTTCCTTGTCTTCAGTTCAAAGTCATCTGAAACGGTAAACTTCAAACACTTCTTTCAACTGAAGAGGATGGCACCAGAGGATGTGTTTTATTCAACCAGACAGGCTCTACAAAAACCTGCATGGATGTTCAGCATCCCCATCTTCTACTTCATGAATGTTATTTAAAACAAGTAAAAAATTAGTATGTATGTTCTAAATACTGGATAAATGAGATGGACAGAAAAAAATAGGGCCTTTCCTTCCCATTTAAATGCAGTCTCAGTTCAGGAGAGGTACTGAGAAGAAAAAAAAAATCTATTGCATAAATTAAACAATTCAAGTACATAAGATCTTTCAAGTAAGAAGTAATCATATAAGAGAAAGGAGACACTGAACCACTGATTGCACTGATGTGCCTTACCCACTTTTGAACACTTCTGCTACTTAAAAGAGCATTACTCCAGCACTTACAGAGCTTAAACTGACATGCAAGATACAAAATCTGCTTTCCCCTGTAACGTCTTCAATCCAAAGTGTATCAATAGTACAGGAACAGATTATTTACAACTGGAAAAATGCATTCAAACTCTATTTCCTAGCAGCTCTCATGAGAGGTTTTTATAGAAGTGAGGCATGAACAGGAAGATATCTTAGGAGAATGCTCTACACGTTAAAAGGACCTCATTGGGACAAATGTGTCTTCCTTTTCATTTCCAGCTTATTAGAAAAAAAAATAATTCCACATTTGTTCCAGTTTCAAATGGTAAAAGCAGCAAAACCAAGAAAAAAAATCAGTAAAATTAAGATTGTTTCCAGTACAAAAATATGCTTGTGTGTCTTATGTATCACTTGATCCAGTTTAACTTATGTTCTTAGACACAGACTTCGCGTGACTTGTATTCTTAGGGACCACTACAACTTCAACTCCTCTGCTGTAAATGCTTTTGCATTTTAGAACAGAGATCTAGACATAAAGATACAACTGACCAGGCACATAGCCCAGAAGTAAACCTAAGGCTTTTGCCCTAAGCAGAGGAGCAGCTCTACTACCCACTTAATGAGACATATCTATAAAGATAACATTATTAAAATAGCTTCCTCCTTTTCCACAGTTTTTAATCTTTTTGTTTCATGAACTGATTTTTTCATGTCTGCCAGAAAACCAGACGAATAAGGAATGGCATCATCCATTTCACACAACATTTTTAAAACCATACTAGCCTCAACAAAATATTGACCACAAAGTAGGTCTTTAAACATTTTCACTTTCACAGGGTGAAAATCCAAGACCTCTTTGTTGCAGTCATCTACATTTTTTTAAACCTGGATGGTTTGTTAGCCCATTACTATTGCTGTTGATTATTCACTGAGGTTAACTCGCATTATGGAAGATAAGTTCTAAGCCCCCAAACTGTCAGGCTTACCTGACATCAATCACACTGTGACTTTTCAAACTCCTGCTATAGAATTTCCCTTCAACAAAAACTAAGCCTCTGAGATTATGATTATGTATTCGCCTAACTAGTCCCAATTAAAGCAAGAGATGCAAGATGACAGGTCAAAAAAAAAAATGTTTGTCCCCTTCCTTTGCTTGCTGTTTGTTAAATTTCTGCCTGTCCTAGAAGGAAGAAAGTGCTGAAAATGTTTTCATAAATTAACTGAAAGGTTTTATTAAATACTATTGCACTCAATACATCTTTTAATACTATTAAACAATATCCTTAAATGATTTCTTTCATGAGAGTCTCAATAGCGTTCTTAAAAATGCATACCCCCAGTGCTGACACTGAAACACATTCAATCATCTTAGAATCATAAATAATTTCTTTAAAAGCCTGGTACAAAGAAAGAATTAACTGCTTTTCAGCAGCCACTCCAACTGATGAAGCAAGATCAGTTTGCAGAGGGAAGAAAAACGTATCACAAATGCAATGGCAGTACAGCTAAGGTTAAACCAATCGGAGTAAACAAATCATTTTTCCATTGTGCCCTTAGGGCAACTAGCAGGGCACTTTCTCTCCTGGGAGGGAAGATCTCTCTTACTCAAGGTCTCCCTGCCCTGGTACCCAAGGTTCAGCCTTGGCCAAAATCACAGATTAAGAACAGGTCTGAGCCAGTTGATGGGAGCCAAACAACTGAAAGAAGTCAAAAACACTCCAAACCTGAATTATGAAATATCTTAACATCAGAAACGTGAGCCACAGTCCTTGCCCTTGCAGTTGGAGAGAAGCTCTAACTAGGAGCATTTGGCAGGTAGCTCCCACCTGGGAACATGTCTTTAAGCAACAACAATTGTGTACCACCACCACCTGTCTCAAACATGCAGACGCTTCTAACACAAAAACAGGATAGTCATTTCCTCCTCATCTCCCCTGATGTGAGAGACTCCATAGCAATCGAAGGCCTAGCAGAAAACAATTTAAAAAAAAAAAAAACAGTGCTTTTCACCAGGGTTCAAAATGCATACTTTTTCCAGTCATTTGTGAAATTATTAATTGTATTATTTTCATTTCAATGGGGCAACGATTGACAAAATCATAGACTCATAGAATCACCAGGTTGGAAAAGACCCACTGGATCATCGAGTCCTACCATTCCTATCAATTACTAAACCATGCAAAAATGCTCCTACCATCAATAAAGAATGATTAATTTTGACATTTCTGTGGAAAAAGTGACTATCAAAAAAGTCATTTTGGTATAAGAACTTGATTGCTCATTGACAACACACCACCCACCCCCACCCTGTGTTCTTTGAAGAGCCCACATGGTGCTATTTACTGCCTGAAGACAGCATCCTCTGTAAGGCTTACTACCAAAAGAGGGCTTAAAGCCTGCGCTATCAAAAGTCAATTAAATTCAGAATTCCTCAAGGTATGGCATCCTGTAGCTGATTTTTGCCTTCTCTATATATTCTCATCTCACTCTGCAAAGATCCCCAGGGATCACATTTCTCTTCTCTGCATCTCTGGAGCGCCAGAGCAGAAAGAGAAAGGGACTGACCTTTCCTTCCCTTGACAGACGTGTCTACTCCTGATGGGCTGCATGGTATCAGAATCCTGCAATCTACTGAAAAGTCAGAAATTATGAGCTTTGTCAGCTCCGAAATCCAACATAGCCATCTAAATACATTTTCACTGCATATTAGCTTGGCATAGAATTTTTGTGTGTTTATGCCATATACAGAATGTCCACAAGTAAATAAGATTGGAGCTGAGGCTGGAAGACTCATTACGTAAGTAATTTCAGTAGCTCGAACAGAGATGCAGTACCGTGGAGCGCAGGACTTGACTGACAAGAAGACAGCTCCATCCTCAAGCAACTCATATAGGTGAGGTATTCCAGAGTATAAAGCCATATTTGGTCTTTTCATATATCCTCATCAGACATAATTTGGTAGTAGGTATGCCTAAATCACCCAGAAGCCGGCAAATTCCTGAGGAAAACTAAAGCTTATACTGGGTTCCTGTAGTTTGCAGGACCAGATATGGAAATGAGACTGCAAGGAAGTGAGGATATTACTCCCATTCACAGAGACCCAGCAGACATCAGAAAAATGACAGGGGCCTTTTGCAATACATTAAGCTTCAACATGCGAAAACAGAAAGATTATAAAATGTCAAGAGAATTCATCTTTTGCTTTTGCTTGCAAAGAGCAATCCATTTATCTGAAGAACATTCAATGGGTTTTGATCTTAGCTGATACTTAGAAGACATTTAAAATGACAAGACAAGGCCGGTAAATCCTGCCCTCCGGCACATTCTTTCAGAACTCTGAGAGCAGGGACAGATACACAGGTGAGAACAAGAAAATTAGTGGAGGACCACTCTTGCCCTCCTCTCCAGCTTCCACTGACAACTAAACTATCGTGATTCTTCCTCAATAACAGCAGTGGCAAGGACAAAAGTTCCAGGAATTAACCAAGCATCAGTCCCACAATACCCAGCACTACTGCTGGCAACAGGGAATTTCTTAGACACAAGGCACTGAGAAATGAAGGTTTTAATTCTTTTTGCTTGTGTCTGGGGGACACTCTTCTAGCTGGCCCCTGCTCAGCAAGACTGCAGATAAAGTTTCATTCTCCCTCCGCTGCTCCAGCTATGCCTGCTTCAGTAGGGCCTTCTTTGCGCTGGGAATAGGTACGAGCATTTAAAACACAGCAAATTTCAACCTAGGGTCGAATGCAGATTTTTCACTGGCATTACAGTACCACACGAGAGAAGAACATATTTTTCCTATAATGACATAAAATACTCACAAAAATTGAAATAAAAAGGTGGGTTTTTTTCATTTGCCTGGATTTCATAGTTGGAATTTCAGGTGTGTAAAAGGAAATAGGAAAAAAAGAATCCCTGCCAAGAAGAGCCAAAGCCCTGGTGAGATATTAATCGAGATATTCATTTTGGAAGTAGAAGACAGGTTCAAGCCGAGACATGCGAGGAGCGTGAGCAGACTGTTTGAATGCTGTTATTAGGAGCACGAGCAGACTGTTTGAATGCTGTTATTCCAGTCTCAGATTGTGCCCTGACCAGCCTGCCACTGGCAACATTTAATGAAAAGACTGTAGCGCTCTTTTTCTGTGTGTGAAAATCTTATAAGTTTGGAGGGTCAGGTTGGATTTGGGAGGGTAGGGGTTATTTATTTAACTTGCAGAATAGGGTCTGCAACCTCCCCTCTTTCTCCTGACGGTCTGGCTGCCCATGCTCGAACCCATCCCTAGAACAACATAATCATAAACTGAGACTAGACTGCTGTGAAACACCTAAGCATGGCAAAGTTCTGTGAATTACCTCCAGCAGGGTCCTCACCCGTTTGCTACCGAGCTGCACTGAAGCTCAGCCCTTGGACCTTGCCTGAGTTCAGACAAGCTTGTGCCTGGCCCCTCTACCTTATTGATTCTCACTGCATTATCCTAGCTTGGCCTTGGACCTGCCTCATGTCTATGCATTAGATCCAGACACTCTTGGCCAGCCCTGGTTACCACCACTGGACTTGCCTGCTCCTCTTGTTCGGGTACAGCAGGATTTGCCAGATTGGTGGTCAGGGCACTGCTCTGCCTGCGTTGCTTGGTTCCCTGCTTCCTGCACCTTGCAGAGCAGCCCACACTTTCGAGCTTGGAGCCAGGCATCATAGAACCTGGACCTGAATCTGCCCTGAATCAGATCTGGCAGTTAAAACGCCCACAGGGAGTAGGCAAGAGGCTGCAGACTGCTCAGGTGCTTTAGGCAAGGACACAATCTTATATGTACATTCAAGTTTTCCAAGCCTTAAAAGCTTCTTGAGATTAAGAAACCCTACACTCTCTCCCAGCTCCAACTGTATTCTGCCATACAATTTTGCAGAAGCATAAAAGCTTTCAATACAATTCTAATACGCAGCCACGCATACTGCAGACTGATTCCTTTTAATCAGTCGTTCCACAGCAATATTTCCCAGTGCTTTCTTCTTTGCCACAAAGCAAATCACTGAAAATTCTGCCTCAAACCCACAATGGTTAAATTATCAACTTACCTTTAATTATGTTCAGCTTAATGTAAAGAATTATTTAATTGGTATGAACTGCTGTTCATTCACATACCCCTGTGGAAACATTTTGGGTGACACACAGGCCCATTACCTCCTGAACTGCATACCTCATCACAAAGTTACTAGGTTCAGCAAGAAAGTTCCCAGACAGCACGAGGCTCTAATTTTCAGAAAGCTGTGATGCCAGTGGACTGAAACTGAGAAAGGCGACACATACAGCTTTGAAACAGCTGCCTTTACATTAAATTGGTTTAACCAGTAGAAAAATCAATAAAATATTTCCTACCTTCCCCACTAGAATTAATACTATGACTACTACTGATATGGGCATGGTACTAGACAGGATGAAATTGCTGCTTTAGTGAAAGCTGACTACTCCTACACCTGCACATACACTCAGAGACTGGACTTTCTCTTAAAAGTACAAGACTCAATAGTGTTGGAATGCTGAAGGACTTCCTCTTGGAAAACGGCCATGTGAACAATCCAGCCTGCGAGTTGATGCACTGAGGAGTAGTAGGCCAAAGACGACTGAGGAGCAGTGCCCGTAAGAAAATTAAGGGAGTACAAGAATGGATAACTCCCTGATGTTGATAAGAGAAACTTTGGACCTGTGTATATGTGGCATACATGCAAAGCTGTACTAACTAGCAATTATTCTTGTTGAAGATACTAACCAATCAGATAGTCGGTGTATTCGCATGGACACATGACATTAACCAATACTAAAGAAAAGATTTACATACCAGTTGCATGTACTATTGCCTCTTCTATAAAAGCTTCTGATGCTCTATAATAATCTGAACATTCGCTAATCATACTGATCTCTGCGTTTGCTTCCTGATCTCCCATCAACAAGTGGCACCTGGACAGGGACCCTCGAATTACCTGCCAAAGTTGCTCAAAACAACTGAAGACGCGGTAGAGGGTGGAAAGTTGGCCGAAAATTCCAGTGCTGCCCCAGCGCTAAGGTGTAAATGCAGTACCGAAGAAAGTGAAGGTGGTGCTGATGAATAGAGGAACATCCCAATATGTAAAGAAGGAGAGGGAATCTCTAAGGATCCGCTATAGGCAAGTGCAGCGGCAGTCAGGGAGGAGATGGGGTCCGCTCTTTCAAAAGATGAAGAAGCAGTGGTGAAACGCCTCCAACATATCCTCTCCAAGAGAGGGATTAAATATGCCAAGATTTGTCTAACTGAACTATTGAAATGGAGCAGAGATAGGGGACTTATTCCTGATGTTGATTTGATATTTCATCAAACTACTTGGAAAGACATAGGGGTTCGACTATGGAATAAAGCGACTCAGTCAGATAAAACAGCTACTAAGTTGCTTGGTCCCTGACAGAAAGTTTTTGGGGCGTTAAAGGCTCATGTTGGCTCTAAAAAGCAGAGTGATAACTCCAAGTCGAGTGTAGGATTGTCAACAACTGCACTAACCCCCCAACTCTCTAAAGTGGCTGTGCTGGACTCTGCAGCCCTGGGATGGGAGGGCCAACAATCCCTTTTATCTGGGTCTGATAGACACCGAGAAGGAGCCTGATCCACCTCCACTCTGTTCCTCAGACCGAGGGGCACAAGCCAGGAGGGAGGCGCAGCAGTGCAGAGAAGCTGAAATATTGCAAGCCTTGATCTGTCGCGTGACGGCGGTCCGCGCTGGGAATTAATTAGTTACAAAGCCATAAAAGAGATTCCAAAAACTGCAAAAGAGAACGTACTAACTGCTCCAGAACCAAGCCGCCTGGCCGAGGGTTTCTGCCTCCCCCAGCCCCCACGGCCCCAACTGGAGTGGCTGCAGCAGCCCCTGAGAGAACTTTGATTTAGTTTCATCAGCAGAGGTGCAGTGACCCTAAACAGCTACAGACTTTTCCTGGGATTTGTTTGTGGGAGGCCAGAGACTTGAAAGCCTGTAGAGAAAGTACTAACTTCTCCGCTACCACCATGGGGGGGCCGCTGCCCTGGGCTGAGGGGGAGCTGCTCGCTGCCGCCACTGCCACCACGAAACCCAGGCAGTTTCAGCATTACAGAAGGGACTGTTAACAGATACAATAAGAAATAGCTCGGTTAAACAATGTTGGTAGCAGTTCAAGAATCAAGACAGTTTAAATAATACAATTTTATGACAGATGCAGCATTTTGTTTTATTAAACACCTTTAAAGATACTGGATTTTGAAAGTTAAAACAGTCATGATCCATATATGGAGTTTATAGATAGATCGAAGAACGTGCTTGACAAGCAAGTAGACAACTGAGCAGTTAAAGAAATCTTAATTTTGCAATCTGCGATAAAAAATCCTAACGACGAATATGGAAAGATATGGTGCAGCCTGAAAACTCTTATAACAACAGCTGGGATCATTTACCTATCAAGCACAGCTGGTAGCCGCCACCCTGACTGTACACCAAACAGAAAAATTTTTTGTTATAAATGCAGGCTTTACTGAAATAATTCAAGCAAGAGAAATTATATACAGAGAAATGGAGATTTTGGCTCAACTAACCAGTCCGTAATTCTATAAACGCTCAAGGGCATGGATGTGAAGACTTTGAAGGAATGTGCTGTTTAAACCTTAGTTATCATTCCGAATCAATACATAAGCAGCTAAGTGATCTAAGAAACAATATGAATAAAATTACTTATAATCATAACCCATTTGATGATTGGTTGCAATCGCTTAACCTTCCCGCTTGGATAAAAGGGATTTTAAAATAAATCATTACTGTGATTATTGTGTTGTTGATTATGTTGATTGCCTTTACCTGCTTTTGGAAATGTATAATGGCTGCAATTTCTAAGATCTTTCAGCAGGCCTGGATTGTTCAAAACCAAAAAGAGGGATCTGTTGGAATGCTGAAGGACTCTCTCTTGGAAAACAGCCATGTGAACAATCCAGCCTCTGAGTTGACGCACTGAGGAGTAGTAGGCCAAGGATGACTGAGGAGCGGTGCCCGTGAGAAAATTAAGGGAGTACAAGAATGGATAACTCCCTGATGTTGATAAGAGAAACTTTGGACCTGTGTATATGTGGCGTACATACAAAGCTGTACTAACTAGTAATTTTTCTTGTTGAAGATACTAACCAATCAGACAATCAGCGTATTTGTGTGGACACATGATATTAACCAATGCTAAAGAAAATATTTACATACCGGTTGTGTGTACTATTGCCTTTTCTATAAAAGCTTCTGATGCTCTATAATAATCTGAACATTCGCTAATCATACTGATCTCTGCCTTTGCTTCCTGATCCAGATGGCAAAAGTCAATCACCAGACGCCACTGAAGTGGACCTGGACCATCTCACTAATAAAGAGGGAGAGGTCAGCCTAAGGAGCCATTGCCTGTAACTAGACAGCAAGCTAAGATAGTGCACTGCCAGACTAGGAGGAAGTTCCAGACGTGGAGGTGTGGAGAGCCTCCAGAGTACAGACACGACAGCCAGGGACATCTAAACAACTGTCACACAGTTTCCCATGAAGAGGGGCTACAAGATCTCTTAATTTCAGTGGGCAAGGAGGAGTACAGAGATAAGTCATGGCCCACACAGCACCAAAGGCTGTCAGAGCTCAGTGCCTCAGGGCAACCAGAAACCAGAGACGGCTCAGGGAATGAGAAGTCTCCAGTGGACATGGTAGAGACAAAGGCATCCATACGTAACCGATGCGGCAGGTCACTGAAAGGGGAATGGTTGTTCATGTCAGCCTGGGAATCATTCGCAGAGAAATCCTGCAGGTAATCTGGTCTTACTTATACAGACACTAAAGACAGTTCACTGAAGTTAATGAATTTTGTTAGAGAACTACTTTCATTAATGGATTTAAAAAGAGATTTCTCCTACCCTGTGTAGATAACCATGCCTAGGAGTTTTGTGTAGGCAGACACCATTTAAATACCACCTTCTTGAAAAACAGCTACCTCATATGAGGACAGAACAGACAATGAAAAGCTTAAGCCTAATCTGGCTGGAATTCAGATTGCCAGGAAGCAGAGTGGCTACTTCTAGAAATCAAATACGATTAGTCAAAAATAGACCCCCATGGAAAGACTAATGTTTATCAAACTCGTCCACTGCCCTTCACAAGGATTTATAACCAAATCAAAAGACAGAATCTTTGCCTACTTACGAGCAGAACAAAGCCTCACGTGATGCTGCTGCTCTGACCACCCTCATTCAAGGATGATCACAGCATACAACATACAGAGCTTGCAGTGGCCCCGCTGGGAGATGGGAAATCCATGACAAATGAGCCCAAGCCTCATTTTTAGAGGGCTGCATATCAACTAAGGATGAAGTGCCAAGGGACTGCCAAAGTTTAAAACCTAATTTATACCACTTGCTTTCCAAAGCAACTCCTCAAATCTTACTGGTACCTTCTCTTTAGCCCTTAGTGTTTGTTTTCTGTGAGCATGCAGTCATTTTGCATTGCATAAGTGCTGAGTACAAAGCTCAAAAGGTCTCAGTCCCCAAGGGTCCATAGTCTGATTAGATGACAATACTGGTGGAGTTCCCAGACTGTGGAAGCATTAGATAATGGGGAGAGGATAAGAATCCTGATAAGGAAAATCAGAAGTACCAGTGACTAGCCCTCCAGACTTAAGCCAAGTAATCCACAGTAGGAACACCAAATCACAGAATTACAGAATGACCAGGTTGGAAGAGACCCACTGGATCATCGAGTCCAACCATTCCCACCAATCCCTAAATCATGCCCCTAAGCACCTCATCTACCCTCACCTTAAACACCTCCAGGGACGGTGACTCAACCACCTCCCTTGGAAGACCGTTCCAATGCCTAACCACCCTCTCCGTGAAGAATTTTTTCCTTATCTCAAGCATGAATCTCCCCTGGTGGAGCTTGAGGCCATTCCCTCTCATCCTGTCCCCTGTCACTTGAGAGAAGAGGCCAGCTCCCTCCTCTCCACAACCTCCCTTCAGGTAGTTACAGAGAGTAATAAGATCTCCCCTCAGCCTCCTCTTCTCCAGGCTGGACAATCCCAGCTCTCTCAGCTGCTCCTCATAAGATTTGTTCTCCAGCCCCTTTGCCAGCTTCATTGCCCTTCTCTGGACACACTCTAGGACCTCAATGTCTTTCTTGTAGTGAGGGGCCCAGAACTGAACACAGTACTCGAGGTGCGGTTTCACCAGTGCCGAGTACAGGGGGAGAATAACCTCCCTGGACCTGCTGGTCACGCCGTTCCTGATACAAGCCAGGATGCCATTGGCCTTCTTGGCCACCTGGGCACACTGCTGGCTCATGTTCAGTCGGTTGTCAACCTACACCCCCAGGTCCTTCTACTCCTGGCAGCTTTCCAGCCAGGTTTCTCCTAGTCTGTACCTCTGCTTAGGGTTGTTGTGCCCCAAGTGCAAGACCCGGCATTTGGCCTTGTTAAACCTCATGCCGCTGGTCTCAGCCCAGCAGTCCAGCCTGTTCAGATCCCTTTGCAGAGCCTCCCGACCCTCCAGCAGATCCACACTTCCACCCAGCTTGGTGTCATCTGCAAACTTGCTAAGGGAGCACTCAATGCCTTCATCCAGGTCGTTGATAAAGACATTAAAGAGGACTGGACCCAGCACTGAGCCCTGGGGAACCCCACTTGTCACTGGCCTCCAGCTGGATTTAACTCCATTTACCACCACCCTCTGGGCCCGGTCATTCAACCAGTTTTTCACCCAGGAGAGTGTGCACCCGTCCAGGCCAGAGGCTGACAGTTTCCGAAGCAGAATGCTGTGAGAAACTGTATCAAAGGCTTTATTGAAGTCCAGGAAGACCACATCCACAGCCTTTCCCTCATCCAAGAGTTTAGTCACTTGGTCATAGAAGGTGATCAGATTACTCTGGCAAGACCTGCCTTTCATGAACCCGTGTTGACTGGGCCTGATCACCCGGTTCTCTTGCAAGTGCTTCTTGATAGCACTCAAGATCACCCGCTCCATGACTTTCCCTGGTACTGAGGTCAGACTGACAGGCCTGTAGTTCCCCGGATCCTCCCTGCGCCCCTTCTTATAGATGGGCACGACATCAGCCAGCCTCCAGTCCAGCGGAACCTCCCCAGTCATCCAGGACTGCTGGAAGATGATGGAAAGGGGTTTGGCCAGCACATTCGCCAGTTCCCTCAAAACTCTTGGGTGGACTCCATCCGGCCCCATAGACTTGTGGGCATCTAGCTGGGCAAGCAAGTCTCTAACCACCTCCTCTTGGACCTTGGGAATCTCATACTTCTCTTCCAACCCCTGGGGTTGTGCACAGAGGGAACAATTTTCCTTACTGTTAAAGACTGAGGCAAAGTAGGCATTGAGCACTTCAGCCTTGTCTTCGTCCCCTGTTACTGTTGTTCCCTCTGCATCTACTAGGGACTGGAGATTCTCCCTAGCCCTCGTTGTGCTGTTGATGTATTTGTAGAAAGACTTTTTGTTGTCTTTCAAAGTCTTGGCCAATCGCATTTCTAGTTGGGCCTTAGTCCTCCTGATTTTTTCCCTGCACGTTCTCACTTCCTCCCTATAGTCCACCCGGGATGCCTGCCCCTTCCTCCAGAGGTCGTAGACCCTCCTCTTCCTATTGATGTCAAAAGGCTGCCTCCCTTTTGTTTTCCCCTCTTCCCACTGATTAAAATGATTTATAGGCATTAGCTGGCCTTCAGGTGTTTCCTCTAAACAGTAACATCTTTACATTCCTACTAAAATTACAGATATTTCAAAAGTGTAGGTGTCATTACACACAGAGGGTGCTGAAAAAGCAAAATCCTTGCCTTCATCACTGTGAACCCAAAATATTTGTCACACCAAGTGCGATTCTAAAGATGCAGACAAGACAAGTTGAATAACATATTCAAATGGAGCATATCACTAAAAAACTACAGATATAGCTGACCTTTAGTTAACTGACTAATAAATGATTGAAGATCCAGGAAATGAAGGCCAGAATGGGGAAATTTCTTCTCTCACTTCCTATCCCTTTCACCAGCACATCTTCTAACAGTCCCAGGGTTGCGTTTTACAGGATACTGAAAAAGGAAAGCAGGCACTTGGAAATTTCTGAGGAGCCAAGGGAACCTACTGTGTGCAACCTCTCTCACTTCATTCCTCATGCCACTGGCATAAGTTGTGTTCACAATTTGCTCCTGCACTCTACAGCCCTACATATCTTGCATTCACATATCCCTACCTGTCTGCCAGTTTTTAGTACTATTTACCAATGTTAATTTCTTCTCAGCTGCCTTTCTTCCTCCAGGGTTTTCTCTACAGCCCTAAGGCAACTCTGGAAAATACATATTCTATCATTTCTGTTTATGTTCCCAGGTCCTTAGGATAAGGCACTGCACTTATCCTTCCCTAGGCTGAAGAAGACCAAGTGGGACACTCTCCACTTGTAGGCTTAAAAGGCTGCTATTTAAATTAGGATGCTACTCATTAGTAATAGAAGTGACTTGCTGGTACCACCAAGGGCTCGGGAGCACAAAATGAAAGGTTAGTCAAAGCCAAGTGTTTTTTCCTATACAGGAGTGCTGTACAGAGGAATAAGGCCAGAAGGGCTGGTTTTTTTTAAGAGATAATGATGGTAAAAGATGTAAAAGTGTTTTTTCCTGGCAAGTATTTGTTTCTCATTTCCTGGGTTTTCTGTATATGTTCTATAGCATTTAAATCAAGCTGTTGGAGTCTCAAAAGCACAAAGGTACCTAATACAATATTCCTGTAAGAAATGCCTGAAAGCCATTTGATTGAATGAAAAAGCAGAAACATTTACCATCAGGTGGCCTTCTCAGCTACAGAAATTTGCACCATAAGCATCAGCACTCCAGTACTATTTGCAAACGGTAAGTCTGCCAGGGCTGAAAATAATATTCAGGAGCAATAAAACCTACTACTGTTGCTCATAGTGAAGGCAAACTTTTTGGAGAACAACTTCAAGCCATAGTCGAGAAGCCTATTCCTGTATGGCACTAGTCAACACTCAGTGTGAACAGCTGAGAGGCTCTGAGGAGACCGATCTTTTACAGAGGCATCCACCGTGCTGTCCTCAAAGCACAGGAAAAAAACTGTAGCAAAACTGAACTGAACTAAAATGTAAGGTAACAAACCAAAAGAAAAGTGAAGCTCAAGAGAGATGACCACGTGACTTTCTAACACAACCAGGACTCGGGACTCTCTGCTAGGTGTTATATACGTAAGGAAATACGAAGATACAGGCAGACAAAACAGCTTGTAAATCTAAGTAGAGCAGCAAGCAAAACTTGTTGTCAGACATTTTTTAACCCAGAGGCTAACCTAGACTGGGGTTATGTGACTTGTGTATATTAAGAAAAGAAAGTAAGGACAGATATGGTGTCTCCTAGATAATACTTTAAAAATCTTGTTTCCTCAAATAAAGAATAAAGTCAACAGCAAGAAACAGTTGTTTAGATTCTATCTCAGTTTCAACATCCTTTTCAACCCACCCTATACTCAAAAGTTTGTTATCAATTTTTCCTGGAGCCTTACTAATATTAAAGACCTGACTGTCCATGGGTCTTCTTGCCAATACAGGCTTCAGAAATGTTTCTCATTATTTTCCTCCCTCTGACATTCTTTCAAATACTCACTCCAGCAACACATCTCAGACTTCAACTGGCCTCACACAAGGAGCAAAGTGTTGGCTAAGGCAGTTCTGCAGTGTGTTCAGCGCGCCATCATGATGCCTTACAAAAGGCACTTAACTACTGCACAAGTATGGTATCTTGAGTCTAGTGCTAATACAAAGGGCAAAAACTGCTGTCCTGGGCTGGAATAGAGTTAGGTTTCTACAGCATCTCTCACTGGCTGGCCAATGACAGGGTAGGGAGTGCACAGGAAGCTGGGAGATGACACAGCTGGGAAAGTTGACCCAGGCTAGCCAAGAGAATATTTGGTGCTATGTGACATCATGTTCAATATATAAACTCTGGGAGTTGGCTGAGAGGGTGGGGGATCGCTGCTTGGGAAGAGGTTGGGTATCAGTTTCTGGGTGGGGAGCAACTGCACTGTGCATTACTTGCTTTGTATATTCTGTTAATATTATTGTTATTATTTTACTCTTCCTTTGCTGTTCTATTAAACTGCATACTGTGTATCTTCAAAGTATGAAGTCACTCAACTGTTTAAAAGCACTCCAAGAGCACTAAGTCCTGTTTTGTTCGAAAAGACTAACATATTTAATTAGACTTTTTAAAAGTGACGAGGATTTTACAAGGATAGATTCCTAGCATTACTTGAAATGAAGACCTTTTAAATAATTTCAAGTTATACATTATTAAGCTGAAGCATTCAAAATCAAGGCAGAGAACAAAGCACAGAGAGATAAAGTCATCTACCCAAGGTCACATGAAAATTTTTCTGAGAGGCAAGAAGAAAAACTAATTTTTCACAAACTTGTATGCCCTGACCAGAAAGATAATCTTTATTTCAACACTGTATCTTGGGGTGATTAAGATCACATGCAGGTACAAATGTGTATTAATTTAAAAGCTACATTCCTCCCAGAAAAGAATGCAAGCAGGTTATCTATGAACTTAACCAAGCAAACAATATACAATATCAAAAACTAGTTATGCATAAACTGGAACTGAGTCAGTTCAGTGCTAAGGCTATGCTCTGTCCCTAAAACAGCATACTATCTCGACTGGAAGAGATGTCCCCATTACACTTATAATGAAGCTAATCAATTTTCAGATTGTAGAACAACCCTCTCCACAATTTTGATTAATCACATGACGCATCTTCCAAGGACTTTATTGTTAAAGTTGCCTTTTTTCACTGGAATTTCAATAATTAATCATGTTTTGGGATAGTTTTATTTCTGTGTGGCTTATCCTTTGATGACCTAATTTACATTTATAACTATCTATTCCTTCATGGATTAATTGCTCATGTTATTTTCTCTATTAATCAGACATCAACATTTGCATTACAGATGACTGTGTTATTTTCATACAACTAAATGTGGCAGCATGGTACTGATGATAAATACTTTCGTAAGTTCTAGGGGTGAATTAGCATCTTGATCCTTTTAAGCAAAGGCATTATTAGGATCTTGCCACTCTTTTGAAGTAGGCTGGTAGGTTTGTGGTATTAACCACATTATCATTTACATCTAAAAATTTACCTTTTTTTTCTGCAAACTGTGAAGGCACAAACATTTAGTTTACCCACTGCTGTCAAACAAGCCCTGAGAGAGGGAGAGAGAATTATGAATCTGAGGCCATAACATACTTCCTTTCTAGATTCCCATTAGCTTTAGAAAAGAAGAGTTTCATATCATCCAGCTCCTTTACCATTAGGAAAAATAAATTATCAGTGCTAGTATAAAACAGCAAAAATTGTTGACCTGAGCTAGGCAACTTGTTCAGAACAGGGAAGCAGTAAACTTTGGCAAGTGGCTGTGGCCAGTCACCTCCTTCCCAGCACAGCTAGGTTCAAAGGAACATTCCTGGGCCCTAGAGGAACTGTTGTCTGCACCCCTGCTCCCAGATGGATGGTGTTACATCTAGCCTTGATGGGCTGCTCATGATCCATTTTTCCAGATGTGACTCAGACATGCAAGCCAACAGGAAAAGAAGGAAGAGCCTAATTACCCCACATTGCTGCTGCACCCTCCACTTACTTGTAGAGAATGAGAAGCAACAGCAGTTTCAACAATGCTCTCCCTGGGCTGCCACTCTGACATGCAGGTTTGGGCATAGTACTAATATATTTGTTCTTTGCCTGGGAGCAGTGGTGCCCTTCACAAGTCCCTAACAGTCTTAAACAGTACAGTCAACGTCACACTACATCAGGTTATTAAGAAACATGCTGCTTCTGCCTAAAAGCTCCCATGGCACCTTCTGAGTCGGCAGCTTCAAGAACAGACTTGGTATACTCTGAGTACAGACTTGCTAAGCCCTACCAGCTTCCACGTTTACCATGGTAGAGAACAAATGGGACATGTAAAATACATTAGTATTGGAAGCACAAACAAATGGTACATCACAAGCGAATGTGGTGGAAGCCATGCTTTTTATAACATGAGGAAGAATTCCCAGAGGATCTGTCATATACATCTGAAACTCCCCAGCTGTGGGCTCTCTCTTCTCCTTAGTGTCCTTTAACTAGCACTACAACCACTGCCTTGAAATCTGTCAAAAAGGAAGCAGTTCTGTGTTTGACACAAATGTTTCCAAGCAATTTCTTCCATTTTGGAATGGTTAGCATTTCCTCCATGTGACTCCAGTCAGACAGGGATAAATACCACCACTCTGCCCACTACCACACGGGAACCTTATCCCTACCCCAACAAATTAAAAACCCCATTCTATCTTACAGCAGCCCACACTGCACTGTCCGCACAGGCAGGACTGTCAGTTGTGGATTCCAACAAGAGGCTCTTGAGGAAGAACCTGGAACACGCACAGTAACGCTGGCAGGCTGTCTTACAAGGAAAGACACATTAAAGGAGTTCTATTACAACCTAAAGTGATTAAACCCTTTCTAACACTTATTTGGTTTCATACTCAGCTCCTGCCCCAGGGCCAAACTACGATCTATTCAATTCCCTACAGCATTACTTTCTTCCACAGACATAAGGAGGGCTGCTCATGGTGTAAAGCACATTTTTAGGTCAGTGAAGGTCTCAAGATGGTGAGAACACCTTCAAACCAACCAGCTCAACATAAGGCACCTGCCGCAAGACATGAAGTATTAAAGTTACTTCAGTAACCCATTCATGGAATGCCCTCATTTCTCAGCCCATGAGTATGGTCCCTCCCTTGACTTCATGGTCTGGTTAGTAAAGTTCAGCAACTTTATTAATTTTGGACAGAAATAATACTTTCACATCTGCTGGTAGATGTTGTGCTGAAGGCTGCTCATTTTCACAACACGAAGCCTTTCATACACATCTCATTCTGTATAGAATATTGTTGGGTTCTGTCATTCCCATATTGTATCAGTTCTTCCCCACCTTCTCATACCCTTTAAATTACACTGTTGGTCTTGCATCTTATTCCTAGGGTCATTAAGTACCTGGGCTGTAAACATTTTTATTCTCTGCCACAAGAGATCAAGGAGAAGATTGTTCAAGGCAGGTCAGAGCATCCCCCTCTAACAAGAATTGAAAGCCTGGACTTACGCACAGCTCCAAAACTTGTGCTATTGAACTACCATAATAACATACCACATCCCATTAATCTGCAATCACACACTGACAGGGGCTGTCAATCTAATACCATATCCATTCAGCAGAACTAAATGTACCATTTCTGTCCCCAACACAGTTCCTATGACTAAACCTCTTCAAAATAAAGTTAAATGTGGGATTTAATGGAGCGGTGATAAGTCCAAATTCTGAACTAAGGAGGAGAAAGATTAGAGTGTTTATAGCCTCACCACATCTGTGACTGAAAGCCTGAGAAAACAAAATGTCTCTGCAGGAACATGTGCAAGCACAGAAATCATCTGCTAATGTCCATAGTAAACTTGTAGTTTGTTCTCACAAATCCCCCAGTAAAACCAACTTCTTGTTGTCTGCCTGTGCTCACCACAACTAAAAAAGGCAGTTCTCCACAGTGCTACCCTGTCTGAAGTTGCCCTTGGTACAGATTATACCTGACCTCAAAGCACGTCGCATTCCCTGATGGTCCATCTTGCTCAGCTAGGCAGAACAAGAGAGGTCAACACTATCATGCATCCACAGCTGAAAGACAACTGTTTTAACACCACTGGAGGCTCAAGATGAGACACAAGCTAGAGAACAGCACAGTCCAGTGGATAGAAACCAGGCTGAGACTCCTCATCTCCACTCAGACTGCAGAAAGATGTTCCCTTTACATCCTGTAGTGTCACTGAAGACACTGTCTAGCACTCTGCTTGGGCTCTGTCCAATTTGATTAAAATACATCAGGACAGATCAGACCAAAAGCTGCAAATTGTTTACAATAAACTAATAGGTTCAGCTTCCCACAGACTGCTATCAGATTCCTGTGCGTATGTCACCAGCCCTAAGAAGCAGCGACAGGTAGTGACATCCTAGCTGACACTGCTGGAGTCAGAAACATCTGGTAAGCTGGAGATCTCGTTCCAAGAAAACATGCCTGCTTGGGGGGAAGAGAAGGAGGTACCCAATTGATTTTCTGAGTCGAAATTGTTTCAACCAGAGCACACAAATGCCATCTTAAATGACACCATGAGGCTGCAAGCTCTCCCAGACTGTGGGGCTGCCCCAGGGTTGAACTCAGACTGTTCAAACAAAATAGGGAAACACAAGCACAGAAATGACCACAATGTTCTTCATAATGTGCCACTTCTGCAACATTACAAAGCAAAACTCCAGAAGAATACGGGAACACATAACCATTGTAAACCATTGGGTTCACAAAAGGCAGGTCTTGCCAAAGAAACCTGATCGCCTCCTGTGATAAGTGACTCAACTACTGGATGAGGGAAAAGCTGTGGATGTGGTCTTCCTGGACTTCAGTAAAGCCTTTGACACAGTTTCTCACAGCATTCTGCTACGGAACTGTCAGCCTCTGGCCTGGACAGGCACACAATCTCCTGAGTGGAAAACTGGTTGGATGGCCGGGACCAGAGAGTGGTGGTAAATGGAGTTAAATCCAGCTGGAGGCCAGTTACAAGTGGGGTTCCCCGGGGCTCAGTCCTGGGTCCAGCCCTGTTCAATGTCTTTATCAATGACCTGGGTGAAGGCATCGAGTGCACCCTTAGCAAGTTTGTAGATGACACTAAGCTGGGTGGAAGTGTCGATCTGCTGGAGCGTAGAGAGGCTACCCTTAACAATGCCAAGGTCACCTACATCCTTGTCCAGCCTTTCTTGGAGTACTTTGATAAAATACACGCACATCTCCATTTGTTTGTCTTTTGTTATAAAAAGAAAGTAAAGTTGTCAAACTGAAAGGCCTTGATACTCCTTCTGCAATTCACTATTAATTCTTTACGAGGTCACACAGCATTGCCCACTAACAGAGAACATAAAGGAAACTAACACCATTTGCTTGGACTCAAGGAAAGGCAATGCTCATAAAGCTTATTATAATGCTTATAAATACTTATATTTTATTTCTGTATAAATAGAGCAAGTTCAGAGAAGAGCAACAAAGC